>OU898280.1:35552491-36974991 GCA_918026665.1 Diabrotica balteata | reverse complement strand
TCGTAGATTTGTGTAATTTAAGATACACCAGTATACGAGGGAAGTATTTTTCATAGATTGTACTTGAATCAGTTAAAATAACTAAGTGGGTACATTTGCAATTAGAAAACATTACCAAATCACCTCGTAGTATTTTTAATACCTTTACTTTAACCAAGAATACTATAAAAAACAATGTTATTTTTAACCGAAATTATTGTTATCCGAAACGGCCTCCTCCCCCCTAACCCCCACCAACTATTTCGGTTAACGGAGGTTTTACTGTAACTGCATTTGGACTTCTATTGTTTATTATAAAGAAATATTGTAATAAAGTTTTTATTAAAGCCAAAAGTAATACATTTTTTTTATTTTTGCTATTGGATCAGTATACAAATTTTAACATTATAAGATTATAAGATTATTTACCTCGTTTAGGAAGTCAAGTTTTAAACAAAAACGTATAAATACATTGGCAACAGCCCTACTTATTTTAAAATATTATAAAAAGGTAAGAAAATTTTTAAGTAAGAAGGGCCAATTTGTGCCCTTCCAGGGTGTAGGTCGTTTTTGGTAAGTCTTCTTGTAATCGTATTTTGGCTGATTCTAAAGTTATTCTTTTTCTTAGGGTGTCTCTTCGTTCCGAACGTTGGCGATCATTCTGGCTATGATTTTGTTGGTTGCTATACAAAATAGCTGTGTTAGGGTTCTTCTATGCCATGCTCTCAGGTTAACAAGCCAGGATATTCGTCCTGGGGCTCTTTTTTCTTTAATTTTACCCTGCAAAATGCATTGAAGTAGCTCGTATCTGCCTTGGTTTCTCATTGAATATCATAAGTGCTCCAAATTACGGCTCTTCACGATATTGACCAAATTCGTGGTTGTGTTCATCCTCCGCAGTACATCTTTATTGGTGACTTTGTCTGTCCATGGTATCTTCAAGATTCTAAAGTTATAACTATAGAAAAATTCATTTTGTAGAGAAATACTGGTAACAAACCTTTGTCTCAGTGTACAAAGTGTCAAAAAGCGGTCATGATTAGGAGTTGTAACCCTTCTACAGCCTTGACCGGGTCTTCTCGAGTTACTTCCAGTAACAGAAAAACGTCTTAACCTTTTTGAAATGGTTGACTGGGTGAAGTTAAAACGTTCAGCGAGTTCTACTTGAGTGTATCCTTCTTCGCGAAGAGTAACGATTCTATAAAACAGTCATTTTCTGACAAATTTCAATTTCTTCCCGCTGTTGGTTCATTTCAAAGAAAAAACACTCAATAAACTTGAAAAATTTCTTTAAACGTTCAACACAACGTAATCCAACCCAACTAAATTCGAAAGAAAATGAAGCACAATTAGCATGTATTTAATTTTTTTGCAAAAAATGGTTAAAAGGATCAGCATTTTTTACCGATAAATTAAATTAAATTAATAAAGATAAATTTTACAATATACTGGGGTTGTTACAACTTACATAATAATATATTATAACTTACTTATAATATATTAGCACAAAAATCGAAACATTAAAATTATTTGATTTACCAGGGTTTTTAAAATTATGCGTTAATTTTGGGTGCAGTGTATAGTACAGTATATTTCATGGTATAGAAAGATCTCAACACAGCTATTTCGTATAGCAGCCAACAAAGTCATCATATCCAGAATGATCGCCAACGTTCGAAACTGACAGACGCCCTTAGAGGAAAGGTGCTCTAAAATACGAGTGGTTTAGGGTCGTATTTTAAAAATCTGCCATGGTGAATTTAAAAATCAACTTAATTTATTAAATTGTGATACATATTGGAAAGATTTTTGTGAAGAAATATACATATTTTGTTTTAGTTTTGTTCCTTTTCCAAAATCTGCACATTTTAAATTTAAATTAATGGCTATTTTCCAGAGAATACTCAGCTATATCTGTGTTGTGTTTGATTTGTTATTTTGTATACTATGTTTGTGCACAATGACCCTTCTAAGCAGATATTGGTGTGTTTGCCCAATATATGTTGAAATGCAGTCTTTATTTAGTAAAATATATAAAATTTTAAAATTTATAAAATTTATTTTACTAAATATATACGCGTGATGATCTTTATTAACATTGGGTTTAAATTTTGAAAAATTTTCTCGACATTTGTTAAGAGAATCCATTAATGTATGGTAGGAATATATCATGTTTGTTTGACTTAGTAACATTACCATTATTATTACTGGGTATAATTTGGGTTTATTTTGGCTTGGTATTACAAACAGAAATCAATATAATTAGAATACCAAGCCGATCCAATATCGTATCTGGGCCACATACTTCGAAACGATAAATACTCTCTTCTGCACTTCATCGTGCAAGGAAGCGTAGATGGAAGAAGAGACTTAGGAAGGAAAAAGAAATCATAGCTGAGGAGTATCTGAGATTGGATTAACCTCAGTGCTAACAGATATTTCACGTTGAAAGAGGCAGGAAAGCGTTTAAAGAAGTAATCGCCAACTCTTGTTAGAACACGGCTCGACAAGAAGAAGAGTGTGTGTGTCGGTGAGTATGTGTGCTTGTGTGTATGTATGTGTCATGCCCCATCAACAAATCTCCAGATAAGGGTATACCTGCAGCTTCGTATGTCATGTTACCAGTTGATCCACGGTGGTTTATTTTGTTATACTTTATGTAACATGAAGTGTTGCCCTACACATCCATAAAACGTTTACAAGACTATTGACACGCGCCTTGTTGGGGATGAGAACTTCCCCACCTAGTCTGTTCCGCGCAAAGTCCTGTTTAGCAAGTTTTAACTTACAAAGACTTATTTTATTTGTTTTCTTTTTTATCTGATTTTACTGTATCAAACGCAAGTTCCAATAAAAAAATAAGCAAGAAAAAATAATCAAGAATTAAGATGGCTACTAGTATATACATCGATTAAATCAATACAAATAAAATTAATTGAATTTGAATTATTTCAAATTTTTTATCTACCAAAACTTAATAATTAATAAGTCCCATATTTGTATGCAGCTTTCCAAGTTTTTGTAGTTTCGATCAATAAAGCCAGTAATAAACAAACCGTGTTTGTATAGCGAAATTATTTGCTTATTTAGTTATTGATAGATTAAATCAACATGGAATTAACTCAAATTTTAATCAACTTTGAATAAAACAATATTTGGTTTAAATAATATAATCTAATAACTTGTTACAAAAACAGAATCTAAATATGTTAAAAATGTCTAATACTGTAGTACGAATGACATTAATGTACATTTTGTTCATCGCTGCATCTATATAATCTGAAAAACTCGTAAAAGGTAATATCCCAAAAATACTGCTATTATAGATTTTTTATTATTATTGAGTTAATGCCTCGACAACTAAGATCATTGGCATGGTACAGTCAGGTACCTAGTGTAGTGTAAATGTATATGTAGAATAATTGTCTTGATACTTAGCAAAGTCGACGTCATTGTCTTTGCTAAGAGACGCTAATTATATCCGAACGTCTGCGGTCCCTCCGGTGAGTACCGATCGCACAAGGATAGAAATTATTTTCATTCATTATTTTTAATAAACGAAAATTTTTCCACCCAGATGAGATTCGAACTCACGACCTTTAGGTTTAAAGGTAGGCGCTCTTACCACTAAGCCACTTCTTCTTCTCGTGCCACTCCTAGCGGAGATTGGAAATCATCATGGCTACTGTGACTTTGTTAGCAGCACGCCTAAAAAGTTCAATCGAACTACACCCGAACCATTCACGTAGATTACGAAGCCACGATATTTTTCTTCTTCCCACACTTCTTTTGCCCTTAATTTTGCCCTGCATGATGTTTTTTAAAAGTTCGTACTTTTCACCTCTCACAATGTGCCCCAAGTATTCCATCTTTCTAGTTTTTATCTCATTTAGAATTTCGCATCTTTTGTCTAAAGTTTGGAGTACTTGCGTGTTAGTGACGCGGTCCATCCATGACATTCTGAGAATGCGCCTATAGCACCACATCTCGAAAGCTTCGATGTTTTTTATGGTCAACTGTTTTAGTGTCCAAGCCTCAACTCCATATAACAGGGTAGAAAAGACATAACACCGCAGCATTCGTATTCGTAACTTTATATTGATATCACGATTGCAAAAGAGTTTGCGCATTCTATTAAAGACTGATCTAGCGATTTCTATTCTACATCTAATCTCTTTTGTTTGATCAGTATCGTCTGTGATCCAAGCACCTAGGTATTTATAACAGGGCACACGCTCAATCGTTGTATTGTCTATTACAAGATTAGCTCTGATGTTCTTTGATTTCGTGATTACCATAAATTTAGTTTTTTTCAAATTAATTTTCAAGCCGTAACTGTTACAGTATATATTGAGACTTTGAACGAGATATTGTAGTTCTACTAGCGTTCCCGTTAGGAGAACTGTATCGTCAGCATACCTTATATTGTTGATCGTCTCACCATTTATTATCAGACCAAGATCTTCTTCCTCGAGTGCTTGTTCACAGATAGCTTCACTATACAGATTAAATAAAAGTGGCGATAAGATACATCCCTGCCGGACTCCTCGACGGATTTGAATTACTTCTGTTAGTCTGCCCTCAACCTTGACATTTGCTGTTTGATTTCCAATATAGATTGCATATAATTCGAATATCTCGGCTGTCCATATTTTTCTTTATTAGAACTTGTCTTAGTGGTTCATGTTGTACTTTGTCAAAGGCCTTTTCGAAATCAATAAAGCAGGCGTAAATTTCTTGGTTCATGTCTAAGCATCTCTGTGAGAGAACGTTCATTGCAAACAGAGCCTCCCTTGTATCCAGCCCTTTTCTGAATCCCATCTGAGTGTTACTGATGTCTACGTCTAATTTCCTATAGATCCTATTATGGATTATTTTTAAGAACAGTTTTAGAGAATTACTCATCAAAGCTATCGTACGATATTCGTTGCATTCCTTTGTATTTGCCTTTTTTGGCAGTACTGGCAGCACTGAGCCACAGAGGGGGTTTATTATAGATTTAAAATCCACCAATGCTCCAATTTTGAACTTTGAGAACCATCATATTGGTACAAAAACACACCATGTCAAAAGGTATCAATTTGTGGCATAGATCTTGTTTCTCTCTCTTATAAACGCCGCAGCCCGAGCGCCCCTCCTATCATACGCGCTACAATAACTATTAAAAACAATAATCTAAAATTAAATAAGCTCAAAATTCTTATCAAGAAGTGATAGAATAAAGTTTAGCCTTTTGGGGAATTCACAAATATTATTTTTTACTTTTGTGTTTGAGCTATCAAAATCGTAATTTTGTCTTTTTTCGGTTATTAATTGTTTATAGCTCGAAAATGATCAAGTTTACAAACAAATACAACAAAACAATTTGTTCAAAATGATCTATCTTTTTGATTTAGTACCAAATTGATCAGTTTTTTCCTTCATGAAAATCCATACTTTTGGCTCTTTACAATGAAATATCTTTAATTATCACCATTTTTTGTCGTTGAACAAAACTGACTAAATTTATATAATTTTAATTTAAAATGGTATAATATAAACTATAATTATATTCTTAATCCATTTGAACCTACCGTCCTTTATAAAGTCCAGAAGCCCTTTCATTTTCAGCTACTTGAAATGGATTAAGCTAAGTAAGCTAGCATCGAAAAGGGCATCAATGTAGATGAAAAATTTTTAAATAACATTAAATTTGCAGATAATATCGTTCTTATTGCAAACAGCTTTGATCAGGCACAGATAATGCTCCAAGAACTCCATACTGCCACAAAAAGAGTTGGTCTTAAAATAAATTTTTCAAAAACACAATTTATGACAAATTTAGTCCACAACAAAAACATCTCAGTAGAAGACAAAGATATTGAGCCAGTTGACTCGTATAAATACTTAGGCCATGAGATCAGAATAAGTCGAGACAACCAAACAATCGAGCTGAAAAGAAGAATAAACCTCGCTTGGGCTGCATTTGGAAGGATGAAGGATATTTTTAGGTCTAAGATTCCAATGTGTCTGAAAAGAAAAGTATTTAATCAATGTATTTTGCCAGTGATGACCTACGGCGCAGAAACCCTAACGCTCACAAGAACAACAGTGAGTAAACTACAAGTTGCGAAAAGAGCAATGGAGAGAATTATGTTAGGGATTTCTCTACGTGATAGAATACCCAATGCTACTATACGCAAAAGATCAGGAGTAGCAGACGTTATTGAAAGGATAACAACACTAAAGTGGAACTGGGCAGGTCATGTAGCAAGATCAGTTGATGACCGGTGGACAAAAAGAATTTTGGAATGGAGACCCCGAATACAAGCTTACAGAAATAGAGGTCGACCCCCAACGAGATGGACAGATGACATAAAAAGAGTGACTACAAATTGGATTCAGACGGCGCAAAATCGGACTAAGTGCAAAAGCATGCGAGAGGCCTATTTTGAGCAGTGGACGTTAGAGGCTAGTTGATGATGATGATGATGAAGTAAGCTATTAGTCTTTTGTTTATAATTAGTGGTGTCGGATCGTGGTAAAATAAAAAGTTTAGAGATGAAATAATTATTTAACGCATATACAAAAGAATTTTTGTCGGTAATAATATCATAACACGTGCTCAAAGTATCATGTTCTTTTAAAAGGCCAGTAGGACAATTAGCGTCTATAGTGTTCTGTATTACTAATAAATATTTTTTTTATTTTTCTCAGTCGTTCGTACTGGAAAAAGCCTCTTACGCTAGCGGAGCTACTTGAAGAAATAGAAAAAGAAGATATTCACGTTCAAGATAGCATTGCAATTTTGCCTCCTGAAAATGATAACAATGACGATACCGATGAGGATTCAGATGAAAAAGATAATGTTGATATTGAATTTACCTGGTTGTCAACTAAGAACAGAGTGTCAAGTTAATCTACCAAATCAATTTGATTCAGATGACGATACGTCATTAGCAGACTTGGTTGAACACAAACCTAAGCAATTTAAAAAATTTAAGTACTCCAAACGAGATTTACATTCAAATTTCTCTACATGGATTCCAATTAAATCTGTAAACAATCAGCGTTCGCCAGCAACGATATTTAAATTGTTTAATGGCTGATATAGTTATGCAAATTACGGAAGATAGTAATACATATGCCTAACAAAAAAATCTATAGGTGATATATCTACGGATGAAATGTTATGCTTCATTGGTATATTACTGCTTAGTGGTTATTGCGCTATTGCTAGAAGAAAAATGTATTGTTAAATTCTGATGATACAAATAATAAAGTAGTTTAGCTATATTCAGAGATCGATTTCAATATATTATGACACACATTTACTGCAATGATAACACCCAACTAGATAAGCAAGATAAGTTCTCTAAAATAAAACCAATCTTCGAATCTGAACAAAAAATTCTTCGAATATGCTCCAATAGAAAAAAACCACAGTATAAATGAAGCTATGGTGCCCTATTTTGGAAGCATAGTTGCAAACAATTCATCCGTTGAAAGCCCAATCGCTGGGGCTACAAGTTTTGGGTTGGAGCAGCAAGACTTGTATATATCATTTATTTTGATCCATATCATGGAGCATCTTCAACTCGACTACTAAAATATAAGCATTTAGGTTTAGGGTCAAGTGTTGTTCTCAAATACGCCGATGTTTTACGGAAGATGCCATTTGCTCCATTTCATTTGCTTTTTAATAACTACTACTCATCTACTACTTCTCTCCTGAAAGTCTTGAAGTTCTGGATCTGTTCTGGATTGGTGTTGCCACATATCAATAAATTTACTTATTCTCGGTAATTTGGTAATTAAGGTTTTACTGTAAGTTTAGTGCAAGAGCGGGTCCAGAGAGACTGGCTAAAAAGTTTAACAAATACATATATTTTACGATAAGGTTTGATTGTCTTTATGACACTCAAGTGTGTGAAGTGTGTGAATGGTGCCTTAAAAAAATTTGTGTAACACAACCCCCCCCCCCTAAAAATCGGTTCTGGATTCATGTATTTTTATTGTATGAGGGGGGGGGGCGCATATATTATATAAAAATATATTATATAAAATTGTGTCGCAACTGGTAAAAGGTTGAGAAACGCTGAACTAAATAAAAATTGTCATAATTTCATCACATGTCACTGTTCAAAAATCTAAGTTATTAACATTTATCAATTGTTTATGTATTTTAATTTAGAAACTCTCTTTAGAAAAGCAAATAGCTTTGTACGATCTACAATTTTTATATGAAACAGTTTTGTCTAAAATGTATAAAAAAAGTTTTTTAGTCGAAAAATGATTTTTTTCATTTTTTATGATTGTTTTAATAAACGAAGCAAAATCAGCTGTACGTCTTAAAGGATTTGTCATCAGCTATCCCTCGAATTCTCTTTAGAAGCTTCGAATACCCTATAAGATTTTACGTAAAATCCATATTTTTTCACAGATAGGGCTGGGATAACAAAATTTAGGGATTTCTAGATTATCGTCTTCGCTTAATTAAATATTGATGTCTTGTGCATATTAAAACCACGCGATTCTACAATTGCTCATACTTTTCACTATGCAATTACGCTACTAAGAGGACTGGATGGAGTATCAAAAGCAGCAAATTCATCTAATTCTATTCGAAGTAGCTGTCAGTGACACTACTCTAACAACAAAGCGCTGCTGGGATGCCGTACAGACAAAACGACGCAAAATGCCGTTCAAGGGGTCAAATTTGAAGTATTTAGGTCAATTGGTAATATAATTTGTAGCTGAGAGTCAGTCTGTGTTAACACTCGAATACCTGAAAATACCATTGCGATTAAATGATAATTGGTGGAATTAATTGAATAATTTAAATGAAAACACTTTAAAAAGTAGCAATTTAGAGAAAGATTTGTTTAATTGAATTTGCTGAATGGATGAGAAAGAAAATGTTTCTTTCTTTATTTATTGAATGCTTTTAATGCGTTGGCGCAAAAGCTATTTTTTAGTTCATTTCAATGCTGATTTTTTTTTATCAATTGACAATATCTTTGTTCTACATTCATATTGCAAACAATTCCTCCATGTATCGCTTCAGCATTTGTTAGACATTCTATATTTTCATCTACTTTATTTTAAGTTCCAAAGTCATTTTCTTTTGTGCTACTACAATTCACAAGGACGACATGCTTTTTGACGTTTTGAGTTTGACATGTGTCCTTAGTTAATACGAGTAAACTGATTCTGAATATCGATTCGGTTTAAGCCGATCACGTCAATTTTTTTACAAAATTAAAAAAAACCGTGTGAGATATGGTGTACTAGCACAAACAAATATCTTATTGATATTTCGTAAATCGCATTAAAATTATTTCTTTAAACTATTATTTCGAAAGAAAATATTTTAATACATTATGTTAGTTTCCTTTGAATGGCAACACTGCCCATGCTGTCAACTTGACGGCATCGGCAATTTTTTATTGCGTTGAGTAGCGTCAGTTGTTTGTAGCATCGAGTTGTATTTTGTTTTATAAGTGTTTATCGCGCCATAATGTCATCAAGAAAATGTAAGAAACAGTCCTGAAGTATTTTGTTTTGTGTGTGGTGATTTGACAATAGGAAAGCTTCTACGAAACACAACAGACTTTATAAAGAAAGCTTATCAACCTTACTTCGGTGCAAGGTGATCAGGACAAACCTTGGGCTTCACACAAAGTGTGCTTTCAGTGTGTCGAACCACTGAGAAAATGGACAAAATGTACACGTAACTCTTTACCCTTCAGCAGTCCTATGGTATGGAGGGAACCAAACAATAATGAAGAATAGTGCTACTTGGCTCCTGCGTTATCAAGGGTTTTAATTGAAAAACTAAACACAAAACTAAATATACTAATTTACCATTTGCTAAACGACCTATTGAAATGATTTGGGCCCTAGATGACGTTGGAGTGGATATAATACATCAAATTTGTCAAAGAGTGTGGGAGACAGGTAAATGGCCTGAGGACTGGACACAATCACTATATATTCCCATACATAAAAAGGGAGCGAAAGATTTATGTAGCAACTATCGCACAATTGCTCTAATTGCGCATTGCAGTAAGATACTCTTACACATAATTCTCGAGAGGATAAAGCCCTTTTTACTACCTAACATTGCGGAGGAACAAGCAGGTTTCGTCCAGGACGTGGTACTAGAGAACAAATTTTAAACGTACGGCAGATTGTAGAAAAATCCAGAGAATTCAACATCACAACATATTTGTGCTTAATAGATTATAGTAAAGCTTTCGATTTGGTCAACTGGAGTAAAATGTGGCAGGTTTTGTCTGAAATGGGAGTCCCTAATCATCTGATACTGCTAATAAAAAGCCTGTACAATAACAATTATGCCAGAGTTAGAATAAATGGGGAACTAACTGACAGTTTCAGGGTCACAAAGGGCGTGAGACAAGGCTGCATACTAAGCCCAATTTTATTTAACATCTATGGTGAATGGATAATGCGGAAAGCTACTGAGGACTGGAATGGTGGCATCACCATTGGCGGGAAGAAGATTTGCAACTTGAGATATGCAGATGATACTACTATCCTCGCTAGTTCTGAAACTGAATTGATTCACCTGCTACAACGGATAGAAGACGTAACCTTATCGATGGGCCTTAAAATAAACAGGGATAAAACGAGAATCATGATAATTGACAGAGCTAACAACAATCAAAATCATCTGGTTATGGATAAACAATATCGCTGTTGTAGATAAATTTGTGTATCTGGGCTCATTAATAACCAACAAAGGAGGCTGTACTGAAGAAATAAAGCGGCGGTCAGCAATCGCAAAAAGCGCTATGGCAAAATTAACAAAAATTTGGAAAAGCCATGAAATTACTACCGATACAAAAATGAGACTAGTAAGAAGTCTAGTTTTTCCAGTTTTTACTTATGCATCGGAATGCTGGACCCTTACTGAGAAAGACAAAAAGAACATAGATGTATTTGAGATGTACTGCTGGAGACGAATGCTGAGAATACCATGGGTGGCCCGAAGAACAAATGAATCCATACTGGTCCAGCTAAACATAAAGAAAAGACTAAGAACACAAATAACAGAACAGATAATAAGCTATTTTGGACATGTGCTTCGAAGAAATGGTCTTGAAAAACTTACCATCCAGGGAAAAGTAGAAGGCAAAAGAAGTAGAGGTAGATCTCCTACACGATACACGGACCATATTGTTGCTACCATTGGCGCTCCATTGTCAGAATGTGCTAGATTGGCAGAAGATAGAAAAACGTGGAGGAACATTGGAAAAATTACCTAACAGCTTCATGATATCACGATACCTGCATCAGGTTAACGACTAAGAAGAAGAAGAAGAAACGACCTGTGTCTTATAGACCAGGAATCCCTATCCTCCACCTTTTCTTTACACCATACAACAGCAATCATCAAATGAAAGTTCAGACGAAAAAACTGATGAAGACGAATTCAATCCTGAGATAGACCAACCTCAAAAGTGTATCCAAGCTGAACTAAATGACAGTGAGAGACTTGAGCTTATCGAAGTATGCTGCACCAATCTTAGGATCACAACTCGAAGATAAAAATCTATTGGCTCCAGGTATCATATTTTCGTGGTATGGTCATCGTAAAAAAGAGTTCGCGAAATATTTGTCTCAAGAGGGCTTGGTGTATTGTCATAATATTCCTAAAGTAGTCATAAAACTAGAAGCTGACAATTACGATTCCACATCATATCGGTTATTTATTAATTCTTCTAAGAGAAGTCTGAAGTGCGTCTTGTTGCACAAAGGTATTATCCTCAGTACCTGTTGCTCGCTCCGTATATCTCAAACAAACATATGAGAATGTAATGCTGTTGCAAAATAAATTCAATCTTAAAATAATATCCATGTTTTTGGGTCAGTTGTCTGGATTCACAAAGTATCCATGTTAAAAAAGAGCGGTCACTCAGGGAAAAACGTATACCGGTATAAAATATGTGCAACGTGATACACTAGTTGACCCAAAATTAGTTCTTTTGCCTTCTTACATAAAGTTAGGATTGATGGAGCAGTTTGTCAAACCTTTACATAAACAAGATGACTGCTTTAAATATCTGTGTGGCCGATTTCCTGTACTTTCCAAAGCTAAACTTCAACAAGGCTCCTTTTTGTAGGCCCTCAACTTCGAAACTTAAAATTGAACAGATTGTTACATAAATCAACGACCCAAGATGATCTGAAGCATAAAGTTCTTTCGTAGAGGTTACAGTTGGTTTATAAAGCTACAAAAATGCTGCACACGCTCTATCTTCTTCTTTAAGTTCCATCTTCTATCGAAGGTTGGAAATCATCATGGCTATGCGGACTCTATTGACTGCCGCTCTAAAAAGTTCTGCACTACTGCATTCAAACCATTCCCGTAAGTTCTCAAGCCAGGATATTCTTCGTCTTCCCACATTTCGCTTTCCTCGGATTTTGCCCTGCATAATAAGTTGTAATAATGCGTATTTTTACCCTCTCATCACATGTCCCAAGTACTCAAGTTTTCATCTTTTAATAGGTAATATTATTTCCGCCTCATTTCCTATCCTTCAAAGGCGGCCAACTTATTCAGATGAACTTGTTTTTGTGTCCAAGCTTCCAGACCATAAAGAAGAGTAGAGAACACGTAACATCGAAGCATTCTCAGGCGTAGTTCTAACCTTATATCGCGACAACAAAGAAACTTTTTAAGTTTAATAAATGATGTACGTGCTATTTCAATACGTGTCTTAATTTCTTTGGTTTGGTCTACATCTGATGTTATCCATGTTCCTAAGTATTTATAGTTATTAACATTCTCAATTGCAGTATCTTCAATAGTCAATTGGATATTTGCATGTGCAGATTTAGTCATGTTCATGCATTTAGTTTTCTTTAAATTTATCTTCAGTCCGTACTCATGACAGCGTTCATTAAGGCGTTGCATTAGGTTCTGTAAATCATTGTTGTTATCCGTAATTATTACTGTATCGTCTGCAAAACGTAAGTTATTCAAGACTTCTCCATTGATAGATATACCTTCTATTGAGTCCTGAGAGCGCTTCTTGAAATACCGCTTCACTGTAGACATTGAAAAGTAGTGTGGACAGCACGCAACCCTGGCGGACTCCTCTCTGTATTTTGATATTTTCGGTGTACTGGCTGTCAACTCTTACCTTGGCAGTTTGATTCCAATATAAATTAGATATAATTTTCAGATCACGACTGTCAATATTTTTGCTTTTTAATATATCTACAAGCTTTTTATGTTGAACTTTATCAAATGCCTTTTCAAAGTCTACAAAACATAAGTACATATCCTGATTCATGTCCATGCATCTCTGAGCCAGCACATTCAAGCCGAACAAAGCATCTCTTGTACTCATACCATTTCTAAAGCCAAATTGTGTGTCACTAATCTCATATTCAAGAGTTTTAAACAATTCTGCTGTGAATTATTTTCAAAAATGTTTTAAGTGTGTGACTCATTAAAGCTATTGTTCTGTGGTCTGAGCAAGTTGTTGAACTTGGTTTTTTGGGAATTGCTACAAAGGTTGATTGCAGCCATTGTCTGGGGATTGTGGCAGTCTGATATATTAGATTAAAGAGTTCAACCATTACATCAATAACATCTTCATCGATGAGTTTTAATAATTCGATGGGCACCTCATCTGGTCCAGTAGCTTTACCCTCTTTTGTGTTTTTGATGGCATAGATGACTTCTTCTCTTAATATTGGTGGTCCAGTATCCTCGGTGATTTCTAATGACAGTTCTTCCCTTTCATCATTAAATAGTTGTTGAATGTAATTGGTCCAGTGACATAATCTCTCCTTCATATCAGTAATAATATCCCCTTTATCATTTTTAAGGATATTCGTTTTTGTACGCTTTCTAGAACCTGTCATTTCTTTGATTTTTTTTGTGTAAATTAAAGCTATCGTACTTTTTATCCAGATCTTCTATTTCCTTGCATCTATCGGATAGCCACCTCTCTTTTGCCTCTCGAATTTTCTTTCTGATGTTTCTCTGAATTTCTTTGTATTTATCCAGGTCTTTTGCTTTATGTTTTCTTCGTTCTTCCATGAGTTCAAGAATTTCTACTGTCATCCAAGGTTTTGTTTTTTCTTTAAGTGGTTTGAGGGTTTCTTTTCCAACTTACACAAGGGCATGTTGAATTTTTCCCCATTTTTGGTCAATAGTTAGAGTTTCTGCATTATCTTCTTTAACTTTCCTTAAGCTCTCGTTTATTTTAAATTTGGTTTCCACATATGTGTTGTCTTGTTTGAGACGTCTTGTATCTATGATTTTCTTGGTGCTAGGGCTGTTGACCTTCTTTAGTTTCACTCTCATCGACAAAACAACCGGGTTGTGGTCGGAGGATATGTCCGCTCCAGGATAAGTTTTAGATGATATTATAGAATCTCTATATCTTCTGTTGACGATAATATAATCTATTTGATTTCTGACTATTTTGTTGTTATTGTCAGCTGGTGACCTCCATGTATATAGTCTACGTTTAGGAAGTTTGAACAAGCTATTTGTAATTATGAGTTCCTCATTGACACAGAAATCGACAAGCCTATCGCCACGTTCATTCCTTTCCCCGAGTCCATATCGCCCCACGCAATTCTCCACTTCTCCTTGGCCAACTTTAGCGTTCAAATCGCCCATTATAATATTTATATCTTGTCTTTTAGTTAGTCTTAAGACATTGTCGATTTGTTCATAGAAGGCCTCTATGGTGTCTTCATCCTTGTCTGCAGTGGGTGCATATACTTAGATTATATTTATTATACGTTTTAAATAAGAGATTAGAGACAGCATTAATACTCGATCAGAGTAGGAAACAAAGTTATATAAAGTGTCAAAAACAATTGGTCTTAAAATAAACACCTCAAAAACAAAATTTATGACCAACCTTGTAGTCAGCGGTAAAATTCTGATTGAAAGCTATAGCATCGACCAAGTAATAGCTTACAAATATCTAGGGCATGATATTCGCCTAGTCCGAGTTAATCAGATAACTGAAATACAAAGAAGGATAGGTCTCACATGGGCTGCCTTTGGTAGATTGAATAACATTTTCAAGTCTAGTATCCAAGCTTGTTTAAAAAGAAAGTTTTTAATCAGTGCGTTTTACTGGTTCTTACATATGGTGCAGAAACACCGACTCTGACAAAAAGAACAATAGATAAAATAAGAGTTACACAACGCGCTATGGAAAGATCAATATTAGGTATTACCATCAGAGAAAAAATACCAAACCTAGAAATAAAAAGAAGAACAGGAGCCACAGATGCAGTTAAAAAAGTAGACAGGGCTTAAATGGGCTTGGGCCGGACATGTTGCTAGATTAACGGATGACAGATGGACCAAAAAGATTCTGGAATGGCGACCAAGGCAAGATGCATATCGAAGCAGAGGACGACCACCGGCTGGATGGACATATGATATCAAGCGCATCACCACAAACTGGATGTATAATAAAAATAAAAATAAAAACATTCATTGCCTTAAATAAAATACATACATGTCAAAATAAAATTTTAGCCTTCTTTCTTTTTCTGCGTACCGCTTTTGCACCGCCAGCGTTTGTTTCTTCTTCCTCTCGGTTCCTGGATTTTTCTGGGTGGTGTCCTCGTCTGCTTCTGTAGGTACTGTATCGGCAAACGTACCTACTTCCCTGCATGCCTGGCTTCTAGACCCTGATCAGGTGGTCGATCAGTCTATGGGTGGATCTGTATATCCTCTGGATCCTGTTCTTCTCGAGTATATCCCTGGTCTTACGTAGTCTTCGTGTGGTCTGGTTAAAGAACCACCTGGTTCTATTCTCGGCCACCTCCCTCAGTGGCGTGTATCCTAGTCTATTCTTGATGGTCGCGTTGGTAACTCTATTCTCCCATGCTGCTCCGTCGATGATTCGGTAGCATGATGTTTCAGTTGCTTCTAACTTTCTCCAGTGTGATTCCGCGATGGAGCTCCACACTCTTACAGCATACAGAATCACCGACCTAACATATGCTTGGTAGAGTTGTATCTTCTTCGCCTTCGAAAGTGGACTGGACCTAAAAATGAAAGGAAGTATTAGTTTTTTAGCTGCATTTGCTTTTACCTTTGTTTTTTGTGTATGCATCCGGAAGTTGAGTCTTCTGTCGAGGTGGACTCCTAAGTATTTGACCGTCTCTGATTCCTGAATTCTGTTGCCTCCTACTGTGATCTCGTTCAGTGGTGGTCGTTTTTCCTGGGTGAATATGATGAACTGCGTCTTTTCTGCATTGATCTTGATTTTCCATTTTTCCGTGAAGTCCGTGATTTTTTCAAGGTGGTACTCCATGTCATCTTTGATTCTTCTTTCATCTTTTCCGGATGCATACACTGCTGTGTCGTCTGCATACAGGGCTGAAGAAATCCTTGGATATGTTATAAGGTCTGAAAAAAAATGTTATATAATATAGGTGATATAATGCTGCCCTGAGGCATTCCTCCCTGGATTTCTTGGATCGTCGACATCTTTTGGTCAGCTGAAACTTGGAATGTTCTATTGGATAGATACATGTCGCAGATGTTGATGAGGTAGTGTGGAAGTCTAGCCTTATCCATCTTGTAGATTAGTGCCTTCTTCCAAACCGTGTCGTATGCTTTTTCTATGTCCAGTATGGCTAATCCTGTCTTCTGTTTCCTGTTGAATTTTATCTTCGCGTCGCTGATTATCCTTGCTAGTTGAAGTTCGCAGTTTCTTCCTTTTGTGAATCCGAACTGATCTTCTTGGATAATTCTGCTTCTTTCTGTGTGCTTCATCAGTCTTTTGTAGATGATTTTTTCCAAAATTTTTCCCTTCGATTCCAGAAGTGATATGGGTCTGTAGCTTTCTGGTAAACTGGATGCAAGAAGCTCAAAACAGAAATAGGTGGAACATTTTACGGGAGGCCTACGTTCAGCAGTGGACAAACATAGGCTAATTGATGATGATGATGATGATGATTACAGTCGGTTTCCTTGGAAAAAATTAGTCTCCTAACACACTTTTCTGAAAAACTTGATGTGCTGGAAAAAAACTAAGTACAGATTCGTGATCAGCACATCTCATTTACTATAGAACACTTAATAAACTTTTTTATAAAAAAAAAGAATTAGGCCTTTGTATTGGACGTATTTAATCTATTCCTGTAAGTGGTTTCTTTATACTATTTTTTAAAACAAAGTAATAGTGCATGTAATAAAATATCTGTAGATATTGCTAAAGAATTATTTTAAAGACCCATTCAGGTTAAGGCCCTTCATTCAGTTCATAAATAAGCTTTTTGCGTAGCACAAAGTAAAATAAATCATCATTTTGCTTGATACGATTATCTTGAGCCATAACTTTCAGACAACTTTATTAGTTATTGGCAAATAATTTCTAATGCTATGGAGCCTCCATTCAAATCCTCGTCATAAATACACGGTGTATTAGTACAGAGTGGTATTATTATTGACTATTAGCATTAGGTACTACGTTTCCGATAAGAAAATTATTACAATATAAACAACTTTTATTCAATTTTTTTTAATGTTCAATGTCATAATACGAAATAAGCTTTTTTTTATTTCAATTAACGTGTTTCGACTACGAGGTCGTTGACTCAGTATAAGACAATAAAAGGTACAGTTTTATATTTGACAATCATCAATCAGCCAATCGCGTCCACTGCTGGACATAGGCCTCCCTCAGTTCTTTCCAGTGTTCTCTACACTGGGCCGCTTGTAGTCAGTTTCCCGCTACACGTTTAATGTCATCGGTCCATCTAGTCGGTGGTCGTCCTCGGCTTCTTTTATAATTTCTGGGCCTCCATTCCATAATACGTCTTGTCGTGTAATATTTTACAATGCACAGTACAAAAAAGACACATAAATTACAAATTTAACCGTTACACATAATTATTAAAATTTAAAGTTTACTAAGCACTTGAATGTCTTTTAAATATTTAAACAGGTTTACAAATTTCTGAGTATCACTAAACATTTCTTTAATATTATCTCCCAACTGGTGTTGTTTTCTTTTAGCAGAAAGATGCGGACATTCTTTAAAAAAATGTCTGACTATTATGGGACTGCTGCAATGGCCGCATGCAGGTGGATCGGTAGATCCCATTAGAAAGCCATGTGTAAGACGAGTGTATCCAAGTCTTAATCGTCTTAGAATATCTTTTTTTACAACCAACCCTTTTTTAAAAAATTTAATATATTTTTATTGTTCTGAAACATCCCTCTGAGTGCATTTTATAAAACAAAAATTAATTTCTTGCTTATAAAATAACATTTTATTATAATTTCAACATTTCAACCCTCACAACCACCCCCTTTGTCAAAACTGCATTAAAAATATTTTTAACGATTTGAAACATTTTTAGAGTGCGTTTGTGCAAATTAATTTTTTACTTATAAAATGAGCCTACTTTTTTCAACTATTACAAGCACCCCTTTTGATGAAAATAAAATCCTTAAATCCTTTCTTAATCTTAGACATTTACATAAATAGAAAAAATTTAGTTCATAATATATTACAATTTTTTAATTTTCCAAAAAACTAATACTAAATAATATTTATATAAAACTCGGTTAATTTTGATGGTACAACATGCATAAAAAAACGATTTGACAGGTAATTTAACGGGCTATAAATGTAGGAATGTTAAAACATTCTAAAGTCCTTCATGTTTGAAGGGTGAAGGGTCAAAGGGTCGGAGACCAGTGGTTCATGCGCTATAAAGCAAACTTCAACCAACTATATCTCCGCTATTTTTTAAGACTATTTCAGTAAGTGAGAAATGTAAATAAATATATCAAAGCCTGTAATTAAGCCTGTATTAATTATAATATTCCCATTAGTTAAAGATTTTTTATTTGTCTTTCTTTGTGAAATTATTTTGGTACATTAAGTATATATTTGAGTATTATCATTTAAAATAGTCCATCCTGTATAACTAGTATCAGTCTATAAAAACAATCAATCTAGGCGTCGGCGCAATGGGCGTCGGCGTCGAATATTTTCATTAATCTTCTGGGCTTCCGGTTGGATAGACACCACTATAAATCACTGTTCGCTGCTAGTCTAGTGAATGAATGAAATCACACAGCGTACAATATTCTTCTACCAACAGGTGTTCTCCATTAGAATTGATAATTCGTTTAACAGATTCACTTTACTCGCTATACGGGAATTGCTTTATCGGTTATTTGCCAATGTTTTATGGAATTTTCAAATAGAAGTGTACGAGGGTTTATTGAAAAATACATATGCAATACAACAGAATTAATTGGATCGAAAAATTCTGTTACATATTTTTGCTAAAATTAATTTTAATTTCAATAGTACATATTAACGATAGTTATATTCATTGTATTTGCATTAAAATAACCTGTCAAAATAGTCTAGAATCCTAATTCCATCATAAGTGTATAACTGATCAAGTGTAAAGAAGTCAGTATTAATGCTGCATACTCAGCTAAACTCTAAATCATCATCATTATCAGTGGCATTACAGCTCCTTATGAGCCAAAGCCTTCTTCAGAACAATCTTCCATTCGCCCCTGTCTCTGGCAACTCTTCTCCATGCTTTAACTCCGATGGATTTTGGATCATCCTCTACGTTATCTTGATACCTAAGTGTTGGTCTTCCTCTGGATCGTCTTCACACTGACCCTCTTCGGTCGAAAATTTTTCTGATCGTTGCATCTTCATCTCGCCTAATTACATGTTCTATCCATCGAAAGCGTGCTAATTTAATAAATTTTACAACGTCAGGTTCCCCAAAACTTCTGTATAATTCAAAGTTGTAGCGCCTATACCACAAACCCTGTTCTTGGACTCCTCCATATATTTTCCTTAGAATTTATCTCTCGAAATGTTTTAAGCAATTCTTGGTCGTTCTGTGTAGTGACCACGTTTCTGACCCGTATGTTAACACTGGCCTTACTAGTGTTTTATATATGGTAGTTTTAATTTTTCTGGGTAGTTTTGGGGCCATCTGTTTCCTCAAGCCATAATAGCACTTATTGGCAAGCACTATTCTTCTTTCAATTTTCTCGCTGACATTTTTGTCTTTGGTCAGCAGCGAGCCCAGGTAGATAAAAATGTCCATACCTTCCAGTTCCAGATCATCAATTATTAATTGTCTAGGTATCTCGTTGCCTGATCTAGTACAATACATATACTTGTTTTTCTGTGCGTTTATTTTTAATCCCATTTTCAGTGCGGACGCCCTTAATGATCGAAATGCTTCGATCAGAGATTCCGTAAACCTAGCAATAATGTCTATGTCATCTGCAAATCCGACCACTTGTACAGATTTATTAAAGATGCTGCCTCTGAGAAGAACCGTTGTAGCTTAATCTTTGCCATCTGATTTGGTTTGGTCCGGTGTTGGCGTCCTGGCGTTTTAAGAACAACGGCACAGGCACTGTGTTTCTAAACTGCTGAATATGCGTGCCCCGTTTGGAGCAGATCTGCCCACACCAAACTAGTTGATACTGCGCTAAATGAGACATGCAGGATAGTAACGAAATGCATGAAACCAACGCCACTTTCAAATCTATATAGATAAAATGAGGTTGAATGCTCGAATAAATGAACTTTGAAAATAAGGCTATTATCGAGCACAAGTTAATTAAATCTAGCCCAAGTACTTTCGCTTAAAATAGCATCTTCAGGGGCATTTCGTCAAAATAAGAACTATCCGGCAAGCGTAGGATGTGGAAACATTAAAAATAACATAAATTGTACAAAACACTACACTAAAACGAGGACAAACAGTTTAAAATTACTTCTACGCTACATTCTCTGTCAGTTTCTGGAGGGATAATCATTATCCCTCCAGAAACTGACAGAGAATGTAGCGTAGAAGTAATTTTAAACTATTTGTCCTCGTTTTAGTGTAGTGTTTTGTACAATTTATGTTATTTTTAATGTTTCCACATCCTACGCTTGCCGGATAGTTCTTATTTTGACGAAATGCCCCTGAAGATGCTATTTTAAGCGAAAGTACTTGGGCTAGATTTAACTAACTTGTGCTCGATAATAGCCTTATTTTCAAAGTAAATCTATATAGAGCAGCGGGTTTTGCAGAACCCTCAACACACTTGAGCTTCCTTGGAACAGTGCAGGATGAACCGCCTGAGTATTTTCCACTTCCCCAGGTTTAATGGACCGGCCAGACTCTAGACTTTACAACGTGGAAAACCTTGAATATAATAAGAACAGGGGTTCAATCTATCTATCTATACAGCCCTTAAAATCCATCCTTGGATATAGGCCTCCTTCTCCTTCTTTCATGCCTCTCTATCTTGGGCAATTTGCATCCATTTTGACCCGGCGTGTTTCTTCAGGTCATCTGACCATCGCATTTGTGGCCTTTCACTTTGATGTTTGTGATTTCATAGTCTCCAATGTATAATTGTTTTAGTCCATCTTTCATCTTTCTGCCTTAGGGTGTGTCCGGCGAACTTCCATTTAAGCTTTGCTACTTGGGTTGAGACATCTTTCACTTTTGTTTTATTACGGATCCATTCGTTTCTTTTTTTGTCTGATAGTTTAATGTTCAGCATTTGTCTTTCCATGGATCTTTCTGTCTTTGCTATTTTTTGTAGAACAGGGGTTACTACAGTAAAATCAAACATGGCAAAATGTAGAAAATAGACCAAGATAATGTGAACTGTGACTGTGACTAATGAGAAACACAGAATATGGAACATCTGTCATTATTACACGCAGAAACTGTCCTCATCGATGTATTCTTGAAGATTTGTGGCTCGCCAACAAAGATGGAACCAAAGTAGCCCGATACTGGGCCGAAATTTTATGAATGACATGTCCGGACACGATAAAGTAAAGTAAAGTAACGATGGTGCGACTCGTATTAATATGGCACTCTCAAATTACTTTTTTTAGTGCAAGGTTAAATAAGAAACACGCCAGTCCATCTCCCTGTCTTAGTCCATTTTTACAATGAAAGGGTCTTGAAAAGTCGTTTTGGATTTTGACCTCAATCTCTACGCCTGTGAGTGTAAGTTCCGTTAGTTGAACAAGATGAAGCGGCATTTGAAATGCCACCATAGTCTGTAGAAGTTTTTGTCTGTTGACTGAGTCGTATGCGGCTTTGAAATTCACGAATATGTGGTGGATGTCGACTCTATATGCTATTTTAAGTAGGGTGATGCCTTTATAATTATCACACGCCATCATATCTCCTTTTTTGTGAAGAGGGTGCATTGCACTTAATTTAAAGTCTGCGGGCGTTTCCATCCGTAGCCAGATTTCATTTACTAATTTATGCATGTGTTTAAAAAGGGTGTCATCACCATTTTTAAAGAGTTCGGCAGGAAGATTGTCCAATTCAGGGGCTTTGTTATTTTTCAATGTTGAAATGGACTCTCCAATTTCTTCTTTGGTGGGAAGCGGCTCCTGAGCTTTTTCATCCATTTCAGGCAAGGTAATTTCTATTTGGTCTTCTTCACGACTGTTGCTAAGCAGTTCTTCAAAATGATTCGCCCACCTATTTAGTATCTGTTCTTTGTGACTAATTGTGGAACCATCTCTGTCTTTCATGGACGTATAAATAAAGATGGACTAGGCATGATCTGCACTCTGTTCACCTAAATTTGAAGTCGAAAAGTTTGTAGGCGCGGGGAAAGAGACGAGGTGATAGACTGTGACTTACCCTTTTAAGCCAGCGGCGTACCTTTCAATATTTGAAAGTTATTTGAAACAGTTTTTCCACTTGAATAAATAATGACTATTGGTTTGATTGCTTTTATTTTTAGTATCGTAAACATATGAAATATTTTGAATAAGTGAGAAACAACAAACGGTGAATAATTTTAATTTTCAGTGTATAGAAATATATTTATAAAAATTAATTTACACAAAAGAATAAAGATGGAGTAAATAAAATCGTAAATTACTTTATATAATATTTTATTTAAACTAAAATAACACACAAACAATAAAAAGTTTAAAAAATTCTTCCCCACACATTAACCTGTTCAGGGTATTGAGTATGTTCTTCTCTTATCCAGTTAGTGATAAGTTAAAAAAATATAGTAAATTATGGTATATAAATCCAGCTTAATTGTTAATTGGCAACATTAGTATGTCACCTTAAACATAGCAGTAAACAGAAGAAAGATAAAAATTCAGAAATATGTATTTAAGAAAATATTAATAAACGTAATAAAACCATAAACCATTGTTTAACAAAACATAAACAACAAACCACATATACAACAATATATAAAACACATTAAACCTTATGGAACGGGTAGGGTTCAAAAATAGAAATAGCTTTATTCTCACTTAAAATTATACAATTTCATGGACAAAGCTTACAAAAATTAAAAAAAAAAACAACAATAACAATTAAAATTTAGTAAAATTACAAAAATCGTCAATATCACAAAATAAAAGATAGTAAAATATAGAATTCATTGCAAAATCTAACTGTTGCATAATAAAACCTTACGAAGTAGTTTGAGAATAAGTTTTAGGTTGCTGCATGTGATACCCATATATATATATATATATATATATATATATATATATATATATATATATATATATATATATATATATATATTAAACGTACTGTATTTTCTTTTAGTTACTCGTTAAGAAACTCTTCCACTGAATAATATCGTCTTTCAGATAGATAGGTTTTTGTCATGTTATGGAACTTAAGGATAGAATTTGTAAGTTACAAAGGGAGAAATTGTATAATTTTTTTGCCGGATATAATAGATTTCTTTACTAAGTCAGTGGACGGGATCGATAATTACACAGGTTGAATTTCTGGTGGAGTATGGTTTAGATTGGGTCTTGTTGGAAAAATATGTAGGTATTTACCAATTAAGAAAACAGTTTCTAGAATATACGAAGAAGGAAGAGTAAAAATCCCATGATTTTTGAAGTAGCTTCTACAATGTGTTATTCTTGTAAGTCCAAAAAGATACCGTATTGCTCTTTTTTGTAATTTAAAAATAACATTAGATTGAGCAGCTGTACTAGAACCGCCATTTCGTAGATGAGACTCGAACAAAGAAAAATATGTTATTGGAAGATGCTAAATTGATTTCCTTTAAAACCGATCTTATGGCATAGCAGGCTGAGACTAGTTTCTTACTTAAATCGATATACAGGAACTATTTAAAGTTGTTGTCTGTAAAAATGCCATGAAATTTTACAGAATCAACGATACTGATCCGGCTATTATTAAGAATCAAGGGTTGAAGAGCTCCTTTATAGGATAATGCTACTGTCTTATTCACGTTAAAAGATAGTAAATCAGAGTCGGACCAGGTTTTTATTTTAAGTTGATCAGAAGTTATAATTGCATGAAAAGTTGCAATATTAGAATTCCTCTAGGTAATACTGTGGTATCATCAGCAGAAAGAAAAATTTTACATCGATGTTTAAGTGATCATTTATAAAGATAACGAAAAGTAGACGACCCAGTACTGAACCTTGTGGTACTCCACATACTTGTGACTAGAGTCAGTATCACTTGCTCTATTTTTTCCTATTTCTCAAGCAATATTGGAACCAATTCAAAGAAATACCTCAAATTCCGTAGAAATTTAGTTTTTTTTTATCTAAATGTGATTTACACAATCAAAAGCTTTGGCGTAGTCACAAAAAGCAGTGGCAATATAAAGATTGTTTAGTGCTTGATAAAAATCATGTAGTAGAGAAAACTTAGCATCACTGCTACATTTATTAGATAAAAAGCTGAACTGACTTCGTGATAAAATGTTGTTTTCAACGAGAAAGGACATAAGTCGGGCTTTTATAAATCTTTTAATAATTTTGGCTAGGACCGGTAGTAAAGTAATAGGTTTATAGTGGCAGACATTTGACTTTTTACCACCCTTATGAAGAGAAATAATAAATATTTAGGTACTCTGGAAATATACCTTTTTAAAAGGAATCGTTAATTAGTGAGACCAGGACTTCCAACACATTTTTTTGAGATTTAAGAAAATTTTTATGGATAGTCCATCAGTACTACAGGAAGATTTGCTTTTGATACTAATATTTTCCAAGCATAGCTGAATGCAAAATGTAAGAGAGTGAAAGTTCGTTGTGCAAGTCTCAAAGAAAGTAAAATTTTAGACAACGCGGTGTTGCAGCAAGATTGGATTAATTCCAAACACCTTAATACAATAAAAAATGGAAACCTAAATTAGGTTTTTGGTTTTCGTATAATATCAAAAAAGGGAAATTTAAAATGGCAATCATAATTATGATAGAAATGGGAAATTAAAATGAAAAAGTACCTCATTGATTTTTAAAAAGAACTGTTTTTGTCAGAGTGCTTCTGATTCTGATGATTGTGGAATCAAGTTTGTTTATCGTAGCATGATGTATTCTAATTTTGAAATACTTTTCCAATATCAATTTCACCAATTGTGCAGAATGACTGTCAATTGGATCTTCATCATAAAAATGATCACCAAATAAATTATACACATTGCGCGGAATATTTTTCAATGAATTTGTAATTAATACATTGACTAAATTTTTAATTTTCTTATTAAAAATATTTTGAGTTTTGTCTAGAAATCTGAAATATTTTTCCGCAATTTTGCAGATTTCAGTGACTAAAACTGATGAGTTTGTTAAACTCTTATATTCTTTTCTTCGTTGCAATGTTGAAAGAGATTGCTCATTTTCAATCAGACGAAGACACTTTGAACACGTTAATATTTTTTTTAAGCATTTTGATACATATCCTGCTATATAAGTGACAATATCTTGAACGTAATCTGTCAAATCCCAAGCCGTGGAGTTATTAAAATTTGACAACCGAATGTCTTCCTCCAATTGCCTCTCAAAAGAAATATATTCATCACTCCTACAATTGTCATCTAGATTATTATTTACAGTTACTCTATTACTACTACAAAACAATATTGATGTGGAATCAAGATTAACTGCATTACCAGTGTTCCCAGCTTTGATTTCAGTATGCACAATGATTCTTTTATAAGCTGCCTCAAATTGTCTTGCAGTAGGATTATTATTAAAACCTCCTCTGCTCCTTATTGCCCCAAAAAATAGCTCCAAATGGTCTTGAGATAGTTTATACGTTAAAATGTACTTAAGATTATTTTTTGTTTCAACATGTTCTTGATATATTCCTTTTAAACTTTTGATACAAACAAGAAAACCTAAAAAACCTGTTTTTTTTTCTAGACTGCAAAATTGGAATACCTCCACAAGAAATATCAAGAATATAGCTTTCAAATTCATCTAAATATTTAAAAAATGGCTCCGAAGTTTGTAAAGATAAAGGTTTTTTATAAAAATATTTTGCAAATCTATTCTTAGAATTGAATATATCAAAAACATCATTTAATTTTTGAATAAAAGAAGCCGTCTCTTCTGCTGCTTTAAATTGAGGTATACAAAGGTCCTTTGACAAATACAAAAGCGCATCTGCTACACTTTTACTAAGCGTTTGAGCAGCTACTTTTACCTTCATCTTTTCTTTTGCCCAAAAAATATGCCTCCTTCTGAGTTTTGTGGCGGCAAGAAGGCCTTCACTATACTGAAAGTCAACTAGTTTATTGATGTAGGCCCAATTAATTTGTTGATTTCCATTTTCTAGAATTTTTTCTGATCCCAAGCAGTTACGAACTAATTTCAGCATGTGACATATATCTGGGAACAAATATATATTATCTCCAGTAACAGGATGTTGAAAATAAGTTTTCATTGAAGATATATTGAAATCTGCTCCTAATTCGGCAGCCATTCGAAGATTAGCTGGTGCACCATCAAATGTCATTGATGTAACTACTACACCAGTATCATGTATTAATTCTAAGCAATTTTTAACTAATGCTGCTTTCTCAGAGCCAGTTGTCCCATTTAATAAAAAATACCCAACAGGTATCTTCCAGGAACTGTTTAAACTAACCAACATAAAAACCAATACCTCCTTGGCCTCAGGAAGTTCATCACTATTAAGGTTTGTTCCAATGTCCACATAACCGCAAAACTTACTTCCAGTCCATTCAATTTGTTTCCGAATAGACATTTCGTCCAACACCAGGTTACAAAGAACTTTTGCATTTGCCATTTGGGCTTCATTTGCTTTAATTTTCAGTGTGTTCAATGCTTCTTGTGTCCATCCAGGTTTACCATCTATGGACTGATACCATTTTGAAATTGTTCTTGGATGTGGCAATGTTTGATTAAATGTTTTTCTAACATATTTATATGCCCTCATAGAATAAAATGATAATGTGAGTGCAAAACTTCTTAAGGCTGGAGTATATTTTTGTTTCTTTGGACCTTTTAACATTTTTTCAAAAATATCGTTAGTGGCCCCTGGTAGTGAAGCCTTAAAAATAAAAATATATTATTATTAATTAAAAATCAAGACAAATAACACTAACCTTCAATGGCCATTCAGAGTTTTCATTAAGCAATAGCTTTTTTTTCAATAATGTTAAAAGTGATTCTAAAGATGTAATTTTTGTTCTTAGTCTTCTTACAGATTGTTGTAAATACTTTATTTTACTTTTTTGGCTCTTGACAGTATTTTTTAACACTCTAATATGTTTCTTGGCCTTTTCAGGTGTTGAAAAATCGCTGCTAGACATTTGTTCAACGGTTTTATTTCTAAAACATATACTTAATTAGATAATCATAATCCTTGTTTTTATAAATTAAACTAAAAACTCACTTTTTATAAATATTACGTGGAACATATGAAAAAGTATTATCACCAAGTAACAACTCTACAGTTTCAGTTTCTGATGCTGTAATGGTGCTCGAAGATGCATTTTCTAGATCTATATTTTCCTTGTCTTCATTGTCATTTAAACATCTAGAATATTCAATTTATGTACATTAAAGAAAAATATTAAAATTGGTTTAAGATTGAAATAATCTCATACAAAATTTAGCCAAAACTTACCTCCTTTTTAATAGTTTAGGAGAATTAGATTTTACATTAAATCCCAAGTCTATCTCCATATTACATTCTTCAGTATCAATAAATTTTCTAAAATAGTGTGAGTAATTTTAATATTAAAATGGGCAAAAGTATAGAGAAAGTGCCAATGAAGTTAGCTATAAATGTCATGTCAAATTTGTGTTTACCGTATTGCCATGTCCTTATTATGTATATGTTTTATGCCTCAGATATGCTTTGAAAAAGTACATTTGTATTATATTATTTTATGAAATTGGGTATTTTTTAAATTTTATTAAATTTATATAAAATACGAACGAGTGAATATTTGTTTCTTTTGGTATTAGTTGCACTTAGTTACTAGAAAAAAAATATAATTGGTCTTTGGTAGATTAGCAAATAAATTTGGCAATACTGTCAAAACTTTGAAAACACTAGCTGCTAGATTGCAACAGATGTTCAGCAGATTTTAATTTTATAACTATTTTCTTATAATTTTGTTATGAAATGGTACCTGAATATATGCTTAAAAAATTGAAGTTAATTTAAATTATAATAAATTAAATTTAAATTAATTAAACTTCTTTTAAAAACTTAAAAATAATGTTTAGTAACATTAATTAATATTATATCGCATGCTCTTTCGTGATTTATTTGTGATATGGCAACACTGCCAACTACAATCTGTCAATAATTTGTAGCTAACTTCATCTGCACTTTCTCTATACTTCTGCTTTAAAATGAAATAGGTAATCAAAATCCACATTTAGATTTTATTTGTAAATTTAATAAACAAATTCGATACAAACCCACCTTTTTGAACGTCCATAAAAATCATCCTTATCAATACTACTGGAAGCTGTTTCTTTATTTTCCATATCGTTTGTGGAACTGGAACATTGAATTAATAAAAAAAAAGAAAAAAGGCATGCTATCAATATTATGGAATATGCTACGAGTATGCATTATATTTTTGATTAAATTTAATTTTCGTACAATGAACATAACCTATAGATATGTTTGACTTTAAATGTAAGCTTAATATACGTCAGTGTTACCATATACTCAATTATTTCACACTCTTACATATAAAACTATGGGCAAGATTTATATTATATGAAACATGGACGTATATCTTTATTTATACGTCCATGATATGAAATGAAAATTTAAAATTGAAAAATACATATATAATTAAACAAAAACGTGAAAAATACATATATAATTAAAAGCATTAAAATTATACCTATAAATATTATAAAATAAAATTCTTGCATTATTAAATATCTTGCATTTCTTCATTTAAAAATACTTATATAATAAAAACCATTAAAATTATGCTTAAGGTAAAAATTAATAGTTTACGAAACTTTAAAAACTACAGAATAAAGTAAAGTTAAATGAAAATAAAAAAAATAGATCAAACAAAAGAATACACTATATATTTAGCTATATTTAAAGTAAAAAATACTATTTTATGAATGCTTGTTTAATATGAATTCAAAAATTGTGGCTTCTCATAACAAAACATTATATAAAAATTAATGGGAAAATCACAGTAGTTGGCTGTATACTATCGTTTAAAAAACTTATACAGAAGTAAAAAACTTCACATTTGTATTTAGATATATACCTAAATACAAATGTGAAGTATTTTACTTCTCTATAAGTTTTTTAAAACATTATATATAATTTCGTCAAAGTATCTTTCTATTTTAAAAACTCCTATACTTTATACAAAAAATGTGGCAACTTCGATGCCAAGGTTATGTTCATTGTACTCAAATTCAATTTAGCCTTATAATTATTATACTCTGTATGGTAAATTACATAGAAATTCATTATAGTTACCTTGGTTCGGGTGATTTATGGTAAATATTTATTGGAACAGTTCCTTTCCTCAAAATAACCCGTCCACTTGGCTGTATAATTAGATCATGCTTTTTAAAGTGTTCTGAGCAGACCGTAGCATTTTTTGATATGTGTTCTTTGTTTAAGCCAAACACAGACAACCACATATCGAACAGCAGTTGATTCTTTACTGGGAACCTGCATATATTTCATTGAAATTAATATATTTATAGCAATTATAGTGTAGATTAGAAAAAATAAATAAATGTATTTATAATACTACAAAATTAAACTTCAATTCATGTCAAGCATTAAGTAATATCACATCCCTGTACTACGCCCATGTACATAATTTCGATGTTTATAGTACTTACAAATGAAATGACAGTTCTGGATGTAAATATGAAGATTTCTTGCATACAACACAGTAACGCACCATTATTACACTTAACTATAAACTATTCTTCAATTCTAATTTAAAATATATTAACAAATTCACTAAAATATCACAAAAAGGAAATTATCAACTTAAACGTAAACAATAACAACGCCATCTTCTTTTTCGCCAAATCGCTAGGATTGGTTGATATTACCAATGATGCCAAGTTTTACAAAAGTTAAGATTATCAGAATATATTTTCTTTTAATAAATTAAAAAATTAATTTTTTTCTTTTAATTCCTTGGTTGCGAAATGAGTATATCTAAAAATAGTTTATACTAAGTAGATAATACATTTTTACTTATAGATTAAAAATAAATTATACTAAAAATCGAAAATTATTTCGAAGATTGACTCGGAAAAAAAAATAATATGACAACGTCAAATTAGGGATTTGTGCCTATGACTGTGAATATCTCGTGACTTCAAGTAAATATGTAAATAGACTGGTCCATCTTTATTTATACGTCCATGCTGTCTTTACATGCTGTTCTTCTGGGTTTGAATTCTTTTTTGCAGCTGTTAATCTTCTGGTAGAATTTTTGCGAGCCTGTTCTGTTGTGGTGGTTAATAATCTCGTTTAGAGCGTTTTCGCGTGACTCTTTCTTTTTCTTTCTAAACGTCCTTTTTTCTTCTCGTCAAAGGTTTTTATAGTCGTCCAGGTTTGAACTCGTTCTGCGCTGCTGAAGTCTCTTGTATGCTTCGTTTTTCTATTGGTTAATGGATATACATTCTTCGTCAAACCAATCTTCGTTTATTTTAACCTGGTTAGGTTATATAAAGCCTTTAGACGCTGTACGGATAGCTTCCATCGGAAAACTCTAAATCTAGCATCGGTTTTTGTAGTGACACTATAAGAAATTTTAATTTTCTTTTCATTATTCCACAATCCATATATCAGACAAATTTTGTTGTAATCTTTCTCTTCTAATAAATATCATCTGTTTTAAATTACTCATTGCTGTTGCAGTCGAGACGTAAGTATCGGCACAACAATACATATCTTTCTCACATGACGTTCTTTCTTGCTTTCGCTTATTTGGTTTTGACCAAATTTACATTTAATAAGTTCTCTGAAATTTATCTATTGCAGCCATATATTGAGAGGAGATGTACCTTCTCTTTCTCTGTTGTTCTGAAGGACACTAGATGGCGATTTATAGTTTTGTACAATATATAAGAACATACCGTCTTGTAGAAATAATTTGCAACTCCCTACTTTAATCAAAGTATAAAATAATGGGAAAATATTATAGGAAAACCAATATTCGGGTTGTGATTTTTTGGGAATATTTTAACACGTGCGGTTAGATGCTATAGTAACACTCTTATGATCGTTCAATTTTACAAAAAGTATTTCTTCATTTACATTAAGCTGAAAATCATATGAACCACGAGCTTCATTACTAAGGGTTTTTTGTATCTTGTATAGAACACTTCGATAATATATATTTCTACTAGGTTTCTGTTGCTCGGTATACACATTTTTTTAAATAAATTTCCAAATCTCTGTTGATAAATAAATTAACAAAAATACCCAGTGATGTTTGGGTGACACTTATGTGTTAGATTGCAGGTTCACCAATGCAATTCAACATATTATAAAGTACTACTCCTAACCCATTTAAGCCCATTGTAGAAAACATAATAAAACCAATGATTTTGTATTAAATATATATTAAAATAAATACAAATAAAGATAATTTAAAAGCTACATAAAAAAAAAACTACACGTCTATTTTTTTTAACGTTGCCTTAACGCAAGATGGGAACTATACGTATAACATAAAAATATTTTTATTTTGACTTGTGGTAGTCTTTGAAGTAACGTGGATGCAATGATATATTACATTTTTTACACATAAATAATTTCTCCAGTTTTCATTATTGCGTTAAATTATGTAGCCACATTATGCAAAGGCGTGGTAGATGGTGAGGATGAACTAGAGCCACGAACTTTAACAGATTTTGTGCTAATTTTGTTAACATGACGAAGCTTCGCACAGGTTCTGACGTACAATCAATTAGAAAAATAAAAAAACAATGAAAATTAAAAAATAAATACTATAAATCAAAATTACCTATAACCAAAATCTATAAACCAAACTAGGCTCTATAATATCCTAAATATAACATCTTAATTTGATTCACACTGCATGTTCTGTTTTATCCCATACAATGTACAAATATTTGCTTTAAATGTCCTGGGCAAGTCTACTGATCGCAGCTGCTGCACCATTTTCTTGTGTTATTGTTCCTTCTATCTCTATCTATCTATAGCCCAAAATCTATTCATGTGTTGAATATAGGCCTCTCTCATTTGTCTCTGTCTTTTGTTTGTCTTTTCCACATTGGACCTGCGCTTTGCTTAATGTCATCTTTCTATCTCATTTGCGGTCGAGCTCTTGACATTTTTGCAGTATATGGTCTCCAGCCGCCAATTTCTTTATTCCATCTTCCATCCTGATATCTTTCATTATGCCCAGCCCATTTCCATTTTAATTTCAATGCATGTTCGACAGCGTCTGTTGTTTCGATTTTGCATCTGATCCACTTGTTTCTCTTTTTATCTCTCAACGATATTTCCAACATTTGTCTTTCCATAGCTCTTGAAGTTTTCTTTATTCTATCTAAGTTGCTCTTTGTACACGTCCACATCTGAGGTACCATATGTCAGGTAGGACGCATGCATTAAATACCTTCGTTCTTAATTTTAAAGGTATTTTTTGTTTTGTGATAGTATATGAGAGTTTTTCTAATGCAGCCCATCCCATTCTTATTCTTCTTTTTATTTCTTTAGTCTGGTTACTTTTGTCTGCTCTGATAGCTTGTCCTAAGTAAATATATTCTTTGACGTGTTCTATGTCTGTTCCACCTATGGTAATTACTGATCTGTCTTCTGTATTAGTCATTATTTTAGTTTTCTTCAGATTCATTTTTAGTTCTTCCTCAAGAGATGTTTTTTATGAGGTCTGAAATCATTATTCGTAGTTGTTCCATAGTTGTTGCTATTAGGAGTACATCATCGGCAAAACTTAGATGATTTAAATATTTCCCGTTTATACAAATCCCTTTATTGTCCCAGTCTATGTATTTAAAAATGTCTTCCAACGTCAGAGTAAATAGTTTGGGTGAGATTGTATCCCCTTGTCTGACACCTCTACAAATTCTAATTAATGGAGTTTGCAAATCTCTATCTAGCTGAATTCTCATAGTAGCATTTTGATATATATATTGTGGATTAACATTCTGTACCGGGAATCTATTCGGCAATTAACTAGCGCTTCTTCCACTGCCCATAGTTCTATGCTGTCAAACGCTTTTTCATAGTCAACAAACGCTAGGTATATTGGAAGGTTGTATTCGTTGGTCTTTTCTATCAATATTTTAAGAGTGTGAAGGTGGTCGGTTGTGCTGTACCTCTTTCTGAATCCTGCCTGCTCAACTGGTTGGTATGCATCAAATTTGTTGTTTAGTCTAGTTGTGATCACCTTAGTGAAAGTTTTATAGATTTGTGACAAGAGAGATATTGGTCTATAGTTAGCTAATTTTGATCTGTTTCCTTTTTTATATATCAGAATTGTATTTGCCTTGTTCCACTCTTGCGGTATTTGTCCTTCAAACAAACATTTATTGAAAAGTATCTTTAGGTAGTTTTAACTTTTCTCCTCCTTCTTTTAACATTAATCAAGGACCGAAGATCAAATCGAAACTTCTTTAGGAGTTTCTTTATTTATTTTTAAAAGAAATTTAATTTTTTCTTTTATTTCTGTTGATGTGTGAATGTTTTCTAGTCGCCTTAACATCAGTCGTTTTATTAACTTAAATCAAATGTCCTGAAGAAAAAGTGCTTCTTGGGAGTGATGCACTGACATTATTAGCCTTATAGAGGGACAATGCGATAATTCCTGATATATTTAATAAATCAAAGAATACAGTGAGTGACCAACGCTGCGAAATTCGGGAAACATCATATTATGCACACAACTGGTCAAGCAGATCCATACTGAATTTTGATTTGTTGTAATCCGTTATCATGGTGCATGGTTGAAATAGCTAATACGACCTCATTTTGTTTTGGAACGATTGTTACCAAGGTACATTTGTACAAGGAACAATTTTACGAACAATAGTTAATCGCTTTTGAAGCAAGTCCATGGCTAAAAGTATACTGGTAAACCTTTCGTTTCTAATCCTATTGAACAATATTTACATGATTGGTGGTTTCCATTTCGCCATTTTTAATTAAATAATTACGTTAACTCAGTTATCCAAATATTTGTTAACTGAAAACTGTAATGTTGCGTTAGTTTTCGATTTTACGGTTCGTTCATTATTTATTAAGCAAGCAGGATATCTATTTTATTTTATCGTCATCCTATGTTCGGTTTTAGATCAGACAAAATTGTTAATTTTAATCAAACACTTCGTTCTACTGATTGATATATATTTGAATCATTGGTCCCGTTTAAATCTCCTGTGATCAAGACACACAGATTCAATTACTGGATCGCTACCGAACTAAACCAGAAATGTAAATATTTCCCCATTAATAAGGAACTGTTTGGTCAAGGCAATTTCCCTTTGAGGACATTGATTGAAACTCGCCAGTCAGATGTTAATAAGTAAGTCACACTAATGTATCGCCTCCTGTCTGCTCGTCCGCTTGCTTTAGCCTCTCTTCCGTGAGTTGTAGAGGTTAACCCTTAAACAGAACCGAACTCTAGTATACACGCAGTAATTAAATTATTTTTTTAGTTAAAGCACTATCGTAGGAATTTCCTAAATCACACATTATCTAATATCTGACAGGATATGGAGGAGACAGTCTTTTATTTAAATTATGTAATCTTATATGTATGAAACTTTCTATACGGAACCTAAACACCTTAAGGTGATATTTTTTAAAATGGCCTTTCGTTTAAGTATGCGCATATTTTAGTATCTATACATCTATGTAATTAGCCTTCTTCGGTCCATCTTTGGACATAGGCCTCCCCAATCCTTTTCCATTCTTCTCTGTCTGTCGCTACAAACATGTATCATGTATGTACTTGTATCTCAGAGATCCTTTGTCACCCATTTCTTCGATCATCTGTACCATGGGAGCTGCAGCTTTTCCGAAATATTTTTGATAGTTTTTATTAATTCTAGGATTCTTTCCCTGATATACTTCAAAGTTTATTAAATATCCGCTAGGTGTATTCATACACCACTCCTTATAGCCAAACCTTACAGGCTTTCCTCTGATAAACTGTTTGCATCCATGATGCCCAAAGTAGCGTTTCCTCGATTCATCATAAGCTATATTTTCTTCTGGGACAAAATGCTTTATGAACGATTTTTTTGAGCATATCTGAAAGTGGTGTTCGTTTGTAGGTACATTTTGTCATTTTTATCTATATTATTATTGTCTGCACAATGAAGTAAACGACAAATTTGTAAAAACCTGCACGTCTCATGGCATCAGACACCAGGACATTTGGCATGTAAGGGCTTCTCTCCAATTGCTTCTTTTAGATGGCAGCTTATTATATTTGCTTACTAAGAGAATTGCCATAAATACTTTCAATTCAGAAAGTGTCACGTTAGGGTTTGGTTGATTTATCAGTAGAGCATATTTTGTTGTTTCAGACACTATCATTTCTAGCAACTCATTAGTAATAAATAATTCAAACAGTTGCACACAACTCACCTATAAATATTTACTGTAATCCCCTTTTGGAAAGTTGCATGGCGTATAATGAAGGTCTCCGTGAATATAAGTTGTAGGGTCTGGCAGATCAATTACCGTTCGGGATTTGTATTAGTTTTTATTTCATAAAAACTATTTACGTTCTGTAAATCCTTATCATAGCTTGCTTCTAGGTCTGATTGTACACCGTCTAGACGTTCAGAGTCTGCAAGTACAACTTCCGCACCTGCACAAAGTTGACGAGGATTTAAGTGATCCGGGTCAACATCTTCGTCTTCGTCACCTAAATCCTCATCCGTAAGGAAATTTGATTCAGGCGGCTCAATAAAAATGACTGTCACATCTTCTCCTTTATATGCGATATATAAAGCTTCCTGTACTGTAATTCCACTGAAATTATAAAAAGATATGTTTTGACTACATAACCGCCTAGTGGGTCCATATGGGTACAGCAATATTTACATGAATTTTTAACTGCCCCTTTTAATTTTGATACAAAAATATGCACACTACGGTATATGTTAAGATCTTTTAAAATAAGCAAAGTTGATTTGATCCTAGGATTCCCAAAAAAAGGTACTGAAAATTTACTTACATAAATACGATGTCCATTATTGAACACTTTATCTATAACACGACTTTCTAACTTCCTTAGCTTGTGAAATCTAATAAAACACTGATTCATCAACGTAGGTTCAGACAAGTCTAAGTAAAGTATACATGTGGTAAATGTAATGTTGGTTGCCTGTTTTATTATAATTTTATTGTGTTAAACAATACCTTTACAGCTGGGTTCATATGGTAACTGTAAGCGCTAATATGTTAATTTATATTAATAATAACAGACATATAATATTGTCATAATTTCTGTATTTGTCTTTATCAAACAGCACCCTAGTGGGGGTTTTTGTAATTTCAGCATTTAATATACCAGGTACAGCTAGATCTGAAGATGCATAGCAAATTGTAGTGTGCGAAACCGGTCGTCGGTGGTATAATTAAATAGATTGTGAGTAAGTCTTATTTTATTTGTTTTTTATCTATTTGAAATGGACTCACACTGGCAACACATTCAGGATTTTATTGGAAGAATTTTTCACCAAGTAACAAAAAATAATATTTGTTTAATTCAATAATGTTTGTATAACAATTGTGGCTTATTCTTATCAAAATAATAAGTACTTTAAGATGATACAAGAAAATAGCGTCAGAACATATAACTATTGGGTATTACTGCCTTTTTCGTTTTTTTTTGTATTCTTCATTTTATTATAATTACGAGTATTTTTTTCCAGTTTTATTTATAGTGACAAAACAATGCATTTATAGGAGACGATTTGTTATAAGTATAATCATTTTTAAATACGGCACTGTCTCGGTCTTTCATCAAGGCATAGGCTATGTTGGGCCGATGGGTGACTGTGCGGTTCTCCACTTTCCAGATTTTGTTACTGGCTTAGTTGTGATTCACAGGTCGAATTCTCCTGAACCCGATTACCGAGAGGCTCTAGAGTCCTTAGAATCCATGCATAATGTACGTGAGGTGAAATCACAAAACTGTCTTCTCACTTGGGTAAGTCGGTTGTACTGCAACAGGTTTGAAACTTCGTAAAATAGTAAATAACGAGTAAGTTATTTGATGATTTCTTACAATTTTCCGCTCAGTTTTTGTAGTTTAAAACAACAAAAATCTATCTTTATTTGTTTTATTATATTGTATCAATATATTATGATAAATACACACAACTAAACTTGTATGGAATCATCTGATATGTTTTATTATTTTATTCGAATTTAAAAAACCAATCTACGAAGTCAAAGAGTAATTAAAGAAACCTAAAAATTCTTAAATAATAAAATTGAAATTATTGGTTTTAAGGTCAATAACAAACACAATTTCAATATACACGGAATAATATTTTAATTGTTTTTATTTATTGATTTTTTTTTTAGTAGTCGGTGTTACTAACCCTAGGCCTTCTGCAAGCTCCAATTCGTGTGGAAATGCTCTTAAACAAATTGTTAAGATTTTATTGTGGTACGTTGTTTCCTTTCTTGAAGAGCAGCTTGTACTGGCTGTACTGTATATAAGTGCTCTATAGAGTTAAGGCCGGGTGAGCAAGCAGGTCCACAAAAATAGTGATATCTTCTGCTTCAAGGAAGTCTGTAGTGACTCTGCTGGTATGTGGAGGTGCGTTATCATGCATGAAAATTAAGTTTTTTCCACTGCATTTTTTCAGTGTCTAACTGGGGGTTCAAGAATCAAATCAACATTTTTTCACCAAATATTACTTCTCCAGAATATAACACTTCCTCCTTTATGCCTGTGAACAGATCTGGCTGTTTCCATTCTTGCTTGCCTTTCTGCATTTCTTAATATAGGAATTCATCGGTTATTATGATTTTACAGAAATCCTGGATTCGTTTGAAAATTGCTTATTTTTCCAATTTTCCAGTTTTCGCTTTGAAGACACCAATTGAGGCGATCAATCTTGTGCTGTCTGGTTAACTCGTGAATCTATATTTATCTACTTTTGTATAGTCCTTGGGTACGAAGTCTTCTTGTTATTATTTAAACTAAAACGTTTACACCTATACCTTCCAAAAGCTGCTTTTGGAATTGCGGTGGAGAAAGTTTTGGGTCCAGTTACCTGGTACAAATGATTAAAACTAATGACATTAAAATTCTCAAGAAAATAAAAATGTTAAATCTGGTAGAAGCCGTATGCTTCTTTAAAAAGCGAACTTAATAACCACGATCTGATATGCCCTTAATTCTTTCTACATAATGTCTAAATAATTTTGCTTTCCTAAACACTTTACAGATCACAAAATGGCCTTGTTCAGTAGATCTATTTTCTCATCTTCGTGTCAATTTTTTTCATTATCTGATAACGAATTTTCATAAAGACCTTCTTCATTATCTTCTAATAAAGACTTTTGCACCACCTTTCTTTTTATTGAAGCACGCTCCTCAATTTTTAGTATCGTAGATTTTTTTTATGATAAGCAATATTATGTCTTTCTGGAGTATCTGAAGCAATTACAGATTTCTTTTTTAGTGAACGCTTATTTGTGCTTTTTTTTATGGAGCCTTTCGATATGGCAGCACCTCTTCTGGAGAATTATATGAATCGTTTATAGTCACATTCAAAGGATCTCTATTTTTTTTTCCAATCGATTATCGATATACCCCAACTTGTGTTCTTCTGTCTCTATTTTATTTAAAGAACAGTTAGGACCTGCAACAGTTTCTATATTATTTTTACTTGGTATTTTATTGTATGTTTAATTCCATAGAGCATATTTGGCACGAATTGAAGTCTAACGTGAGGTCACAAAATATTTCTCCAAAATAATTATGTTTGAGAGTTAATAAGAAAATGTGTCAATGATATTCTTCCAAGTAGTTGGAGAAATTCAGTCTGATGCGTAACAAGTAACAAAAATTTATATGTTCATGTCATCATCATTATTGGTGCTACAGCCCTATAAAAAAAGCCTCGACCTTCCCAAGTGTATTACGCCAGTCGGTTCTATCCATTGCCAACTGTTGCTAGTTTGCTGCGCCTCACTCTCTACCATCCTCACCTACACCATCCCTGCATCTGAGTTTTGGCCTACCCCTACTTCTACTTCCCACAGGTTGTAGCATAAAGATTCTTTAAGGAGGGTTGTTCTGCTATGATCTTACCAGATGTCCTGCCTATCTTAGTCTTCCTATTTTTATAAGAGATACTACGTCTTTACCACTAAATATATGTTTATAGCTGTGATATATCTCATAGTTGTACCTCCTTATCCAAACACCATTTTCACAGATGCCGCCGAATATTCTTCTCAGGATCCTTCGTTTAAATATGAGCGGGAGGTTTTCGTCTGCCTTGGAAATGGTCCATGTATCCGATCCATATGTCAACACTGGTTGTATAAGGGTTTTGTATATGGTTATTTGTGTTTTTTTGGCTTAAGTTTCTGCTTCTCATATGTTTACTCAATCCAAAATAACATGTGTTTGCTAGGATTATTCTTCGCTTGATTTCTTCTGTCATGACGTTCTTCTCCTTGGTGATGAGGGAGACTAAGTAAGTGAATTTGTCCACCACTTCAAAGGTAGAGTTATCAACAGTGAATTGGTGGCCGATGTTTCTGGCTCTATTGATAGGTGTTGATGCCATTATCTTAGTTTCCTCCTTATTTACTTGCAGGTTTATATTTTTTTAGGCATTTGACAAGGTGGTATACATTTCTTCTAGTTTGAGTGTTGTGCGGGCAACTAGGTCAACATCATCTGCATATGCGAAAATTTGGTATGATTTATTAAAAATGTTTCCTCTGTCTATTTGGGCATTCCTGACTGCCTTTTCCAGAGCTGTGTTAAAAAGGAAACACGTCAGCGCATTTCTCTGTCGCAGCCCAACATGCGTTTCATTTCAAATGCATGTGATTGTTCGCCCTTTATTTTAACTTTGCAAACAACCTTACGCATTGTAGCCTTAACCAATCTTAGTAGGTTATCGGGGATGTGAAATTCATCCATGGCATCATACGTATTTGCCTTAGCACAAAGATCTGGTCTGTTGTTGATAGACCAGGACTAAAACCACTTTGATAGTCGCCAAGAAGCTCCTCTGAATATGCACTCAATCGACTATATAAAATACTCGAAAATATTTTGTATGCTGCATTAAGGAGGGTTATTCCCCTATAGCTTCTATATTCCAATTGATCACCCTTTTTGTGTAGCGGGCAAACGATCCCAATACACCACTCTTCCAGGATCTCAGTATATGTTCATGTAGATCATAATATAATTGAACCTATCTTAATTAATTTAAATGTGTGGATTAATACTATTATCTAATCTACAAATGTTACAATTAAAAGAAAGGTTCTTTTCAGAACCACAAATTATTATTAATGTTTTTCTATAATCTGAGCAGTTAAAAGTTAAAGAGGTTAAAAGTTAGAAGTTAAAATTTTATTTTAAAACTCCTTTGAAAACATTTTTTTCTTTTTGTCGTCGTAATTATTGTAAATTTTGTGGATTCTTTACTTTATGATAGGAGTACCGTTTAGTCAGTGATAATTTTCAAAAGACCAACTCTATCTCTCGTTTGCTTATCTCTTCGGACCGATCCAAACAATGGGCCAAGTCAGATAAATTTGAATAATATTTACGACCGCACTAATTAAAGTCAACCATTTTCTGCTAAACAAACTTTACCTGCTGGATAAATAATAACGTCATGAAATTTTGACGGCCAGCAAATATTTGTGGTTATTTTATGGATAAAATTCTACCTAAGAATTACAAGAATTATGATATTTATATCTACATCACGCAAAAACGTACCGGCACCAATAATACACAGTCAATACTAAATACATTCAGTAACTTATCGAATGACCACGTGGCAAACGATTAAGCTTAGTGTTCGTGGGAAATTTGCATGTGTCCAGATTCTCTTGGTGTTCAAACCCTCCCCGTAGTCTCCTACATATAATAAAACAGACAACGACCAAGAGCTACCTACTTTTTATTGTCCATATCAAATATTTTTAAAAGATAAATCTTTTGTCTGTCAAAGTAAAAGTACTCTTTTTTAAAAATAATGTAGTATTTATAAAATCATTTTGTTTTTCAACTGTTCTTTTTTAAACAGTTTTCTTCTTAAGATGAAGAGTTTTCTGTTTAAAAGGAATACGTTATATCAGCAGTAATAAGGGTAACAAAATACCAATTCCGTTTACGAGGAAGCGCATTACAAGAACGTCATATCAAAATTCTTAGTCGCAATCAAAGAACCGAATCCTTATTCGAATAAAAGTCTGAAAGTGCAACATGAAGCAGAAAAAAACTCATTACAAGAAAGTCGCCCTATTTTTTAATGACGTCGAAATACCTTCATCCTTGTAGTAATTTAATCAGGATTTTATATCCAGTTACGACAGTGCCCAAGCTATTAAAGTAGAGCAGGGCAGAGCTTTATTTTGGAATTTTGGAAAATCCCTGCTTGTGCTGGATTAAGTCAAATAGACCAGTTAACGTGTAACGAAATACATTTGCTATGTTCATGATAAGATAATAAACATTTAAGGAGATCGTTTAAAAGCCATAATAACAATATGACTCTATAAAATAAAATTACTATGCCGACAGAAAAACTATTATATTAAGTATTAAGAAAGCGAAAATAAATGTGCAGAAAACACAAACAAAATAAAATAAATTAAAAATAAAAATTTAAACATATAGAAAGTTTGTTAAAAAAAAAATAATATGGCAACTAGATTCAGTTTGTTGTAAATGGTTCAGTAGGGTCTTCTAACATTATGAAGAGGTTGGAAAATGACAAAAGGATCTTAATCTCAATGACAAAACCCCAAATCTGTCCGTTCACGTGACAGAAAACCAGCTACATCCAATTTGATTGCTAGCGTAGACAGAAGCCGAGTGATTTTAAGTATAAGCAATCCCGTATTACTGATCAATGACTTTTGAGTGGATTAATTGATAATAAGGACACTATTTTGTCCTTGTTCTGAGGGATCGGCCCCAAAGGCAAATAACTAAGGGTATGGTCAACCATATAAGGATCAGGCTTGCAGATTCTAACTGGAATGATTCCTAACTTTTCTAATTAAATATATCTAGAGACATGGAGTGTATGAGCTAACTCATTGTTAGAATTTTTGTCCATACCAGACAGAATTTAGTCCATACCAAAATAGACAAAGTCCCTTTATTATAAACATCATTTCGGTCTACACATCAACATCTGAATAAACGACAACTAAGTTAGTTGGTTATTAAAAATTAACTTAAATTCCTTTAATTCAGATTTTAATGTGCACAAAAAAAATTAAGAGGTGCAGAACACCAGAAAACAATATAGGCATATAGACATATAGGCTATATAGCAATATAGGCATAGTTGAACACACAAATTTTGAAACTAGTAGAGGCATACCAAATCACAGCTCTTATTAAGCTCTTTAATATAAATAGACTGGCTACTATAAATATCCATTCTACTTTACACAAAAGCCAACGCTAGGATATGTGAAGAACAAAGAATAATAATAATAATTATATTGATGAGCCACGTACTTAAATAATCCGAACTATTATTTCCTTGCGCATATACACCAAATTAGAAGAACACTTAAGTGAAGTTTAATTCTGAAGGATTTAGAGCAGGAATGTCAACGGCGATGTTTATGCATGTTACATTGATTTTAAGAAGACATTTGAAAAAGTACCACATGGAAAACTAATCGATATCCTAAATACATCAGAACTCGATAGTAAGGATATTGGACTATTCTCAAACTTACATCTCCAACAAAAAGCAACAGTGTTATTCTAAATAAACTATCCGAGACTCTATTACCAAAAAATATTGATCATAATGCCCAACATGAACGTAAATATGAGTGAACATAAACTCCCAAATTATAATAAACGATACACGGTTAGAAATAATCGAGGAAATATATTTATTACCTGTGCTGGAATAATAAGGATAAGTTTGTATCCTCGATAGCCACAAAATAAAATGTCTTATTAAAAAAGCCAGAAGTTTGTTAACGGCCTTAGAAAAACTATTTTCAACCTATCTTCAAGTATCAATATACGTATAAGAATTCTTAGATGCTTCATCTTTAGTGTACTTCTTAACCACGTAAAAAGTTAAGTCTTACAGAGAAAGTAATATAACGGTTAGAGGCATTTGAAATGTTGTGCTACAGATAGATATATATATACACCTATTATATATTACTTTAAGAATAATTTTAAAAACCATTTTTAATTAATGCAGCTACGCCCATGGCCGTACCCACCACCAATAAGAGGTGCCGATATAGTCCTTTATAAGAATGTACCGGTACTTTAGATTTTGTATCTTTATGGACCTAATTCTTTTTAAATCGTTTACCTTTTTTTTTATTTCTTAAAAGAAGTATTGTAACATGTAGATTACTTGATGGCTGCTTTGTTAGAAATTTGAGAGCAATCGTCATTTTTTTGGGAACAGAAAATTTTGGCCCCATTTTTTATACCGCTAGGAAAAGAGTAATAAAATTTTCTAAACTTCTTATAAATAGCTTGATGCCAAAGAGAATCTTTTCCTCAATATAGTACCGTTGTTTGCCTTTTTGCTTCCCTTTTTAAAAAATACCGTTATGTTTATGTTTTCGCTAAAAATTAAAATAAATCGGTTCTTGTTAAGAAGAAATTATTTGAGTGGGGATTATCCTATTCTATGGATAGTTTGTCCAATTTGAAAAAAAAGTGATTCACTTTTCGTTGGGTGGTCTAACAGTTGCGTGCTATCCTTGGAATGTTATCATAAGTTATATAGTATATATATTATATATTATACTATATATGATATATATATACTGTAATTCGACATGATTATAACTCCATTTTGTTTTGCCTTCCTCGTTCGTATTTCATTTTTATTTTATAAAATAGTATCGTATGTTTAATTCCATAAGTCGCAGCAGCCGTGCTACCCTCCACTGCTACCCTTTATGCTACCTCCCTGCTTGCATGACATTTGAATTCAACTTCAGTTCTAGGCACTTATGCACGGTTTCTTTTGTACGTACGTACCATCTCAGTTTTTAAAAATCTACGTCTAAATAATTTTAGTTCTTTTTAATGTAGCTTTCAGCAATGATTTCTGTTGTTCAAATGTGCCCTTCAACTACATATTTTAAATTTGAGTGAGTTAAAAATTTAGGGTGATGTATCAAACACATACCTTATAAAAAACTCTGCGACCACCCAGTTCTGAACATTTTGCTTGATTTATCCTTACAACCAAAATTACACACAGGTGAGTTTAAATACCGAAAACCTTACTTTTGCTGTTACGTTTGTAAACACAACAATCGCTCATGCAACTTAATGCTATTAGTACAAATGTAGCCAACACCGTATAACAAAAATTACTAATATTGTGTGCTTTAAATCATCATCAACTATCCACTCAGTCATTGAAAATACAGAATGCGTAACAGGCAATAGTGGACGTATGGGAAACTTATTAAGAACAAAATAGAAAATGACTATAGAGATTACGAAGCAGAGGAGCAAGCTGGTTTTGGAGCTGGTCGATCCAGAGTAGACCACCTGTACTCTATTACGCAAGTTATCGAGAAAAAAACAGCCTTCACTAAAGAAGTTTCACCTGGTGTACATAGAGTTACAAAAAGCATATGACAGTGTACCCCTAAGTAAACTATGGTCAACCCTACAGCAAACCAACATTAAGCATGGTCTTATCAAAGCAGTCCAAAGTCTATATAATGGAACGACTGCAAAAATTAAAACTGGATCAAGGATATCTGAAGGATACGAAGGTCACGAAAGGACTAAAGCAGGGTTGCTGTATTTCGCCTACCCTTTTCAAAATGTATCTGGAACAAGCACTCAAGCTATGGAAAAGAAAATATAATGGAATGGGAATCCCTCTCAATGACGAGACTACACTGTACACCTTATGTTTCGCTGATGAACAAATACTGATTGTCCAGGATCATGACGACTTGAGTTACATGACTCGGAAGCTAATAGAAGAATAAAACAAATGGGGTCTCGAAGTCAACATTAAGAAATCAAACCTATGTATATTAGAGGGACAAAACAGTCCATTATATTAGACGATGGGGTAGAAATTAGAAATTGTGATGAATACAAGTAATTGGGTATCAAGATAACTCAAGATGTAACACTCAATGCTGCTATAAAAGACAGAAACATACAGGGTAGAAAAGCTATATCCATGATGAACGGCATTCTGTGGGACCAAACAATATCTAAAGCGAACAAACAACTCATATACAACACCATACTTAAAAGTGTAATCACATATGGCAGTAAAGTTTGGCCAATGAAACAAAGAACGGAGAAACTGTTACAAGCAACAGAAATGGACTTCTGGAGAAGAGCAGCAGGTAAATCAAGAAGAGATCGGATACCAAATGAGAGAATACGAGAAATGATGGGAGTCAAGCATACAATAGTTGATGACATAAAAACAAAACAGTTAATATGGTACGGCCATGTACAGAGATTGCCAGATGACAGGATTCCAAAACAGATTTTGACGTGGAGACCACAAGGGAGAAGGAAAAGAGGAAGACCGAGAAGAAGCTGGAGAGAGGGAATTGAAAAAGAACTAGAGGAAAGAGAAATCCCTCCAGGCCTATGGTTGAATAGAGAAGAATGGCGGTTAGGAGTCGGAAGGCGTCGGAGAACGCTGTAAGCCGATAGTAGTAGTAGTAGTGTGCCTATAAGAGGGAAATGTTGAATTGTTTAAATCCATCCCATGTTTAAAGGTGCCCCTCCTCCCCTACTTATAATTACTACTATAAATAAACGGGGTCATGTCCCGGCAAGAAACAAGAGAGCAAATTTAAATGTCCGTATTTATTATAACTAATAAACAAGCATATACTAGGTGTACCAAAAGAAGCGGGACAGTCGAATATATCGTGAAATTTACATCGGATAAAAAACGGAAAAACACTGGTTTAATATTTTTCAAAAATCTTGGGGGTTAACAAAAAAAAAGAAAAAATATGTACATTTGTAAAACATTCTAATTCAGATAGTGTATGTGACGTATTCGTTCCGGTAGCGTCGTCCATGAATATTATATTTTTACATCCATACAATTTATTTAATTCAGATAACTTTCTTTTTCTTCTTCTTTATTGTGTTCTTATGTCCTGGTCTATTTTGAAAATTCTGTCGGATTAAGTGAAACTTGGAGTTGCCAGCGCTACATGTGCACACTTCTATTCCTTGATAGCGACATGTGTACCAGTCAACTTCTATTATCTCAACCCGACGACAAACAAAGATAGGGAATATTGTGCCGTACATGCCCTTCAAGTTTATATCCCAATACATTGTATGTTACATTCTTTTGATCAAATACAGGATTGTTTACGTCGTATTTTGCGGGATTTATATTGAATCGGACCAAGAATTCGGTAAACCAATATTATTTTAGAAATATTACTGATTCTGAAAATGTTTTGATGCCGAAAAATTGCAACGTTTTATGTAAGGTATTATTACAAATAACTAAATTAAGAAATTTATTTGTATAATAATTAAAAAATTCCTTAATGTCTTAACTTAAAGAATCTCTTGCTGGAGATATTACTTTACCCTGGAAGTACATCGTGGAGTCACCAGTATCTCGAGTGTTTAAACTATCTTTATTTAAAGTAGGAGTAAAGTAGTAACTGGTTGATTAATTAGAGTAATAAGTATGGAAATAAAATGTATACAATTGAAAATAAGAAAATGCTTGGCGTAATTCATAAATTGTTATCAATTCCAAAAAAACTCATTTACCTTTTGAATACTGTATATACAGACAGATAAGAGGCAGCTTATAATTGAAGTCTCGACGTCGCAATGATATAAATATATGATGGTCGCTGTAGACGCGTCCAACATTGGAATGTTTTTGTTATTTTGATACTTAAGGGGGTATGTTCACGCCGCAGTTTAAATGACTGGCATTCAAATAAACTAACGTTTAATAATTCTTTGATTAGATGGCATCACGATATTTAATTCTCTAAACATCGACATTGTTGCCCGCTATGCCAAGTACTTGAACTTACGATCGATACAGTTCCCTCTCAATCGGCAGTATTCTTCAATGTGAGTTAAGATTATATTTATAGTTAAAGCTTTGCTTAACCCATTTACCGTCAATGGTGCGAAAACGTACCATTAGAATTTTTTATTGCCAATACGTTAAGTTTTTTTTAATCTTTTCATTTTTTGAGCAACCAGAATTTAAATAATAAATAAATTTATTTTTGTTTTATTTTCAAACTTATTTTTTCTTTACAAAATATTTTCTAAATATCCAACATTTTCAGTCCTGCTACACAACTTTGTTTTTAGTGTAGTAATTTTATTGGTAAAACACTTTTGTGTTCAAATAAATTAAAACTTTTGAGTCATCAAATCTCGTGTTTGAAAATAATGGTTCGATAACGAACCATTGGCGGAAGTCGACTTCGAAAATCTATTTGGTCAGCCCACCAAACTGGCATGGCAAGTGACAAGTAGCAAGTAGCGCGCTTCTAGCATGTTACGTAGAATGTAACCAATGAAAACGAATGATTCAGCGCACACCAAAATGACAGCGACGTAATTTATTCTAATCATTTATTTACATCGATTACATTTTAAGTAATGTGCTCCACGCGTGCTACTTGCTACATGCTACTTGCCACGCCAGTTTGGTGGGCGTTCTCACTAAGAAAGACGGGTATTCTGGTATTCAGTTTTGTTATAATCTGGGGTTGGAAGGTTGTGTAGTTTTGTAGACAATAGATATGTCGATTTGTAAAAATAACCCTAAAAGGGCCCTAACTTTATTGGAATTAGAAGCCAAATTGGAGAATCTCAGTGATATTGATGATGGGGTCGCAGAAATAGCTATAATACCTAAGGACTGTGCTGAATTGACATATGAAGAAATGATTGATGAGGATGTTGTATCAGGTAACCTATTCACTATTTTTTGCCGGTAGATTTGAGATTTCTGCTAAAGATACCGTCCTCCTAGAACCTTCCACAAGTAAAGTTGAAGTTGCCGGCTTTGTAGAGATTCCTACTAAGGAGTCATTCGATATCGAACCAACAACAAGTGAATCGTACAAAAACGTAAAGTTTCATCAGCACCTTCTTCTTCTTCTCGTGCCACTCCTAGCGGAGATTGGAAATCATCATGGCCACTGCGACTTTGTTAGCAGCGCGCCTAAAAAGTTCAATCGAACCACACCCGAACCATTCACGTAGATTACGAAACCACGATATTTTTCTTCTTTTGCCCTTAATTTTGCCCTGCATGATGTTTCTTAAAAGTTCGTACTTTTCACCTCTCACAATGTGCCCCAAGTATTCCATCAGCACCACAATCACATAAAACTGAAAAAGAGATAGAAATTGACAACCGTGTCGCCGGAAAAATCCCTATATGCTTACGATAATAACTGTCACAATTTTCATTTGACAAATGCATCACTGAAAAGGTTTTGGGAATACTCATTATCATAGGATATCATACCTTGCCACAAATGGATATGTACTGGAGCAAGGACCAGGATCAGAACGTGACATTTATTAGGAACTGCATGAATAGAAATCAATTTCGGCGTATCAAAAAGTATATTCACGTAAGTGATAATACGGAGTTACAAAAAAATGATAAATTTGCAAAACTTCGCCCCTTTTTCGACATAACGAATCAAAAATTCCTGCAATTTGGTATTTTCACGTAATATTTTGTCTATAGACGAAAAAAATGTACCATATTTAGAAAGGCACTCTGCAAAAATGTTTCTAAATGGAAAACCTGTGCGTTGTGGGTATAAGTTCTGCCTCTGTTCATCTGATGGATACCTATTCCAGTTTATCCCCTACGGTGGTGCTAGCACAACAAAATCAGATTTAGGCTTAGGTGCTGATGTAGTATTAAAATTACCGAGTGTTGTAGAAACTTCCTTTAATCACAGGGTATTTTTTGACAACTTCGTTTCATCGTATAAGGTGTTCACAATATTGAAAGAAAAGGGAATTTATGCAACTGGCACAGTGCGAGAAAACAGGATTGAAAAGTGTCCACTGCAAACATTTAAAATTATTGCTAAAAAAGATAGAGGGCCGTTCAATTTTGTTTTTGACAAAGAAGCTGAAGTATCTGTATTTAGATGGAATGATAACTAAATGATAAGTCGTAACAGTAATCTCCAATAACTGCCCAGTGTATCCCGTAGGCTTTGCAAAGAGGTAAGAACACAAACAGCGGAAAAAAGTAAATATCCCCATGCCGAATTTTATCCAAGAATACAATATATATATATATATATATATATATATATATATATATATATATATATATATATATATATATATATATATATATATATATATATATAGGCGGCGTTGACTTACATGACAACGACATTGCGAATTACAGGATTGCTGTACGAGGAGAGAAATAGCGGTGGCCACTTTTTAAAAACTTAATTGATAGTTCCATTGTAAATGCCTGGAAACTTCACAGATGGCATTCACAAATAAAAGCTCCATTTCCCAAATCGATTTTCGGTCATATATTATTGTTTGTCTAATAAAATCGGAAGATGAACAACAAGATGAATCAAAATAGAATGAAAGTGAAGAAGATGTTTACCAGATGAAATACGAAAAGATAAGATAGGTCATTTCGTGAAAAAGAATGCAGAAAATGCAAGAAGATGCAGGCAGTGTTCTAATCACACTGTTAATTTTTGACAAAAATGCCATATCCATTTACACTCTAAATGTTTTTAAATTTTTTACAAAAAATAAATTTGTATATTTCTTTTTTTATCAATTTTTATATCTGAGTTTCGCCAAAGGTTCGAAAGCGAACCATTTTTTTGTTGTGACACCTGTCAGTAACAAAGTAAAAAACAATTTTTTTACGAATGTTTAAGTTAATTTTACATAGTTAATAAAATATAATATTATATATGTATTCTTGCAGTATTTCTTTGCTAGGCGGTAGTGGGTTAAAGTTTCATAAATTCCAATTTTCGGATTAGATCATTCGCTATAATAATTCTTGTATCCTGTTGTTGTTTATTTACCTCTAGAGTTAAGTTTTTTAGTTTTATAAACAGTTTACATAGTATATACGTCTTGTTTCCTAATATTAATATTTTTTAATAATTAAAAATATTAAAAATACATGTAAATACTAAATAGTGTATTTATCCTACTATACATATTTTGAATTAATATCAGACGTTTACTGAGTTTTTAAATTAAAATTTATTAAACATAATTATATTTTTCTTCATTCTTTTTTGTATAGAAAATTATAAGAATAGGAAATCCTAGTAATATAAACAAAATTTTACTAATCTTTCCAATTTATAACAAATACCTTTTTATAAATGGCAAAAGTTATTCCAATCTTAAAAAAAATGACCCTCATAATAATAAGTTATACACCAGTATCAATCCTTAGCATAATTTCCAAAGTAATAGAGAAATGAATCGTTTTTATAATAATTTGATGACCATGTTACTTTAACAAAAGAGGCTTTTTGGTAATGTACCTAAGGGTAAATTCTCACAGCAGCAAAAATCTGACAGTATTCAGACGACAATTCTTAATCCTTTACCTTCTAAAAAATATTTAAATTAATAAAGAAATTTCCAATTGCTTAAAATACAAGTAAATAATGATCATAAAAGGGAGTGTTAACTCTCAAGTGAATGAAGATTCAGTTACTAGTTATTTATGAGAACAGTATTTCTAAGAAATCTAAAGTATATAAGTCAGTTGAAAAACATCGACACTACAATATTTTTTTCATATCGAATGACAACAGGAAAAGTTTTCTCCTTAGAAAATTTTACATTTTTTCTTATTTCTTGTTATTAGTCAAGTATTTTTTGCGAAAAGGACAATAAAACTGGAATTTTGAGACATTTTGGACCTTAAAACTTTCAACCACGATTTGACTATCAACGACGATTATGTTATAACGCCACGGTGCCAGGGATAAACATTTTCTAATTGTATTGTTAACACACTGACATTATACAATCATGATTAAACATTAAACGAAGTTAAAATGTTTACTGAGTGGACCTTTGCTTAACAAAACCAAGTGATTCGTACCAAAAAACTCGTTTACAATGTTTTGCAGATTTTTCTTAAATTTGGCAAATTCGCATCTGCCGCCATTTAATACATCCCTGCTGCCATCTACTAAATGACAAGAAAACCATATTTCCTAACTACCAAAATGACAATTTGTTACGGTATTATCAACAAAATCCATAGTTTGCAGATTTTAATTGTAATTTTATGTTTAGGTATAGTTTATTTAAAAATTACGGCAGTATGGATAATGAACATTTGCTTAAAATAAAGCTATTTGAACTACGTTTAAAATTTTTTAGACAATACCAATTTTTAGGCAGGTTTCCAAGTAGGTTTAAAGATTTGTTTTGAAATAGTGACGATAACTACACCTAAAACGCATATTAATTTTAACATCATGACATACATAACTTTGTTATTGCAAAAATAGTTTTAAAAGTCGATTTTTGGAAAATTATAAGTAACTTTTCTAAAAATGTAAAAACATTAATTTTGCATGATTATATGACAATATTACATGTATTCATCTTTAAAAATTTCAAGAAGTTTCACTTCACAGTTACTGAAAATTTAAATTGTTTATCCCAGAAAGCTTTGATCTACAATATTATGCGTAAACTATTGGATTGTGATGGCAACTATTTAAAGAGAAAAGCTTATTTTATTAAACTAATTTATTTAATGATTAAAAAATTTTCTGTTAAATATTGTAAAATAGGTTTACAAACATTCTGTGATTTTAATGAAGTTTGCACTTTTTTTTTTCTCAAATTAACTATTTTAAAAACTTAATTCATAAATTCAAATTTATAAAAGTCGCATTATCTCCATTTATATTCAAATTATTTATTATTTTTTAAATACATAATAAATGTATTAAGTATATGTTCTAAGAATCACTGACTAAAACTAAGCTTTCATTTAAGTATTATAAATAGTGAATGTGTTGCTTGTGTGAGTCCATTTCAAATAGGTAAAAGAAATAATAAATAAGACTTACTCACAATTCAATTTAATTTAACTATACAGACGACCGGTTTCGCTTTCTACAATATGCAAAGCATCTTCAGGTCTCGATACAAAGTTAAATAAATGATGCCGGTACTCTATTAATTGATGGTTGGATGAACATGGTTCAAACTATCCTGTATTGTTGAATGGAGAGATTAAGTCTGCTATTGTAATTGTTTGACAATAAATGGGAAAGTTCTTGAGGAGATAGAATTTTTCCAATGAAGTAGAGATAGGTGTAATGTGATTGTTTGTTAGATGAAAGTGATGTTCTTAAGTTATTTAAAAATTATTTATATTTATTCAAGAGATATATTTATGAAATGTGTATTATTTATTGAGATTTTATTTTATGAAGGTGACAGTTGTATGACAATTAATGAGATTTTATGTACAAATTGTGTGGGTGTGCAATTCTTTCAACTTGTAGTTATCAAATTAGTTTGATAAAGTTCTATTGACATATATGGCAAATGATTGCAAAGTCAAGTATATAAAATTATTAAAGTTATTAAAGCAATTAAGGACAATTTAAGACACACAGAAAACACTTAAACGGGGGACGAAACAAACATTAAATTTAAAGATGAAGGAATTGATTGCACTACATCTCTTACTTAAAAAAAAGTCTCTAAGTAAGAGATGTAGTGCACTGGGAATAACGAAAGATATCAGGATTGAAGATGGAATAAAGAAATTGGGCGTTGGAGATCACATACTGCAAAAAGGTCAAGAGGTCGACCGCAAATGAGATGGAAAGATGACATTAAGCAAAGCGCAGGTCCAATGTGGAAAAGACAAACATAAGACAGAGACATGAGACAAATGGGAGAGGCCTATATTCAACACATGAATAAATTTTGGGCCATAGATAGATAGATAGAAGTCTTATTTATTATTTATTTATCTATTATAAATAGTTTTATAGCGATTTTTATACTCGTTTCTGAAGAACAATTTTAGTTATGGTCTTTTTTTTATAAAAGAAAATGTAATAAAAATACGGGATGCTGCAAACACTCTGCGAGTAATCAAGTTACATAATCAAGCTTGTGAACTCAAAGATAATGATGAAACTTTAAATCATTGGTGTAGTAGGTACATATATTTTAATAAAAATTCTACAAACGGGGTTTAGTGTTTATACAGACGTAGATTTCCATCCTCATATTCGGAGAGATATCAAAACTCCGACACATCCTCTGACTCAATTTTCCGCCATTGTGGCATCATCGCTTCTCCATCCGTTTATCGAATAGCCCACAGCCAATTCGGATTAATAATGCCATGATGACGCCCCTAGCCATAGTAAGTAAACTTGTGCTTTTGATGGTTGTTCTTTCCAATTTCGATCGTCATCAGTTTATGTTGTTACAATTTAAACACAATGTTCAGTTTTAATTAAAATTTGTCTAAACGTCCACAAACGGTTTTAATAGTGATTGTGTTTGATCTTTTAGCTGCAGGCAATGCGATTGATTTACAAATATTAGGAAAAAAGTGTGTCCTGTTTAGTTTAGAAAGTGTTTAACTTTATTTTGAATTTAGCTTTGAATAAAACATAATAACATGTTTTTCACTTTCTGTTTTCATTAAATAAATTCGGAAACGTTTAGTATTACAGAAATAATACAGATGCCAAAAACCGTTAATGACGTTGACAAAATGGTCATTTTATTTTTAATTACAAACTGGATTCAGAGCAGAGTATGGTAGTAACGATGTTTTTAAATAAACGTTATTGAAAAGTCTTTAGAATAATAAACTATTTTGGTAATCTTATTTTTATATTATAAAAAGACCTTGATGCAAATAAATAACAAAACGGCTAACAGCTTTAACTAAGTGTCGCAAAGACAATGACACACATTTCTTGCCAACAAGTAATTCCTTAATGTATGATTATATACTGATGACCAAAAAATGCAACACCTAGAAGGACACTCAATTTTTTTAAATATTTATTTATGAAAGTATACATTATATTATTCTTATTATTTGATAATAGTATAGAAGAATTTGCAACTTAATTTTTTTGCAACTTAATTATTGATGAGTAGCTCCTCTTTGTTTTTTTTTATAAATTTAGTTACTCTATGGAGCATTGATTAAATTAAGTAGTCTATATCATATTGTAGAACAGTCATCCAGATTCTTTATATATTATGCCACAGGTCTTCTAAGTTTGCTGGAAGACGTGGCAATTGATTCAGGTTTCGACCTACCATATCCCACACATGTTCAATGGGTGACAAACTCTCCAAAGTGTCTATACCAGATTGTTGTATTAACTCAATGGTTTCATGGGCAATATGTAGTCTTGCATTATCAGGTTGAAAGATCGCAATTGGAATAGTTTGAACGTAGGAATGTGAAACCTGTTGCAGTACTTCACCAATATATCGTCGAGCTGTCAGTGCCGTTCATAAGAACTAGAGGTGATCTGCTAACCAAACATATACCACCTCATACCATAATGTGTGGCAGTCTTCATGTATGACGTTCAACAACCAAGTCTATATTTCCTCTCTCACCTTAAAAAATTCTAACCCTTATGTGGCCCGTTGAAACGTATAAATGTGTGAATTGACAAAGTTCAGAAGAACTGAAAGAGAAGTGATGGAAAAAAAATACTAAAAATAGGGCTAAGCTCAGAGGAACAAAGTTAAATAGCCAAAGAGACGCTAAATCTCAAGTGAGTGTTCGGGCTAGCTTCAATGCACTGGATTGTGGCTTTAAAGATATAAACAACAATAACAAGAGATAATGAGCTAATGAGACAAGAAAGAAATGAGACCTGGTAATATCAAACGTGATACAACTGAAGGTCACTGGGTATAAATTTATAGAAAGAGAACAATAAGAAGAGAAAAGAAGGGCGCCAACTCAACGATAGTTGAGATTTTGAAGTAACAAATGAATCTGGAGATAATACTCTGAAATACAAAAATACTAAATAATAATCTTGTTTTGCTATGTTATATACTGGTTAGTAGAACTGAAATAAAACTCAAAATAGTAACAATAAATATATTTATAAAAAAAGTATATAGGTATATGTGTATAAACAATTTACATATAATGCAAAGCCAAATAACAGTGGTAGTGGATGGTGTACAGATACAATAGGACCTAATAGCCCCTCAACAAACGAATAGTCACTACCACTGGCCAAATAAAATATGAAATATTAGTATACAACACGAATAGTCCGTAGGGTAGCCAAAGTCTTAAAACAAAAAGGTAGTCATTTAAATTTAAATTAGTTCTACTAAAATGAGGTACTAATGACAATATTGTAAAGATATCAAACTTGATAAATCTCTATTACAATTATATTAAATATATATTACATCCAAAAAATGAGTTGTTCCATACTCATTATATAATATTTAAAAAACAAACCACATTAAATTTATGTCCCTCTCAATATCAAATTGTATTATATTAACAAAAATATTATATCCAAAAAAAAGTGAGTTTGGTCAGACTCTGTATATTCTATTTAAAAACCCAATAAAAACATGTAATGTATTCTCTTCTCCCCAATATTTTAAAATTAGATTATCAAAAATTAAATTATCACAAAGGTATTTACCTTATCATATGCATATGTAAAGGGTAGGTATACTACTAAATAGGAAGTAATAAAAAAAATTACACAGTAAATAGATAATAACAAATGTTAAACAATTAAACAACTTATCTTTACAGCCCCATAAGTCCATAGGAAAATTCCTCTTGGCACGGCTACATCAGTTTGTGGCTGTAAGGACAAACCCAGGGGAGTCTAATTTAGTCAAACCAGGCACTGGTCTATCTGGAGTGACGGCAAAATCCAGGAGAGTTGCTAACTGTTTAAGGATTTAGTTACTAGTCCTTGAGGGAATATTCTGGCGAGAATATCCTCAAGTAAAGTGACATTAATATTTTCACGTGACGGAATCTAAAATGATTATTTAATTTAATAAATACAATTCAATAGGTGTAGCATCATGGATTGACTGCACCAAAACAAAACATCAAAACATTAGGTATTAGGTTAAGTCAACATGTCAGATTTATGAAGTTACTTTCGTAGGCATGGCAAGCTTGCGCCATGAAATAAACATGCGCAGAATACAGAAGGCTGTTCCACATTTGTAGAACCTTTTTATATTCCACCAAAAAAAGTTAGATAAAAGGACCCAATAAAAAACTTAATGATAAGATATGAAATAGATCGGAATTTAAGTTTGACTATATAAAAAAAATGACCTTCTGTTCTTTGCAAGTACATCAAGGAAATTTTATATTTAAATTATTTCGGAACTCAAAAATAAATCTCTAAAGAAATACTAAATACAATGATAAATTTGATTATATGATAAAGAGATAATACGTATAAAATGATTTACTTACATGGAGCTCACAGCACGCCAACAAAAAACCTCTTCCTTTTTATGTGGAACTCATAAATGAATATTGATTTTTAAAATTAATTATTACTATTATTATTAATGAATATTCCTATTTTATTTATAAATTAATTTATTCTTCCTTGCTCCAATTCCGTCACTTTGAATGTGAACAATTTCACCGGTTGGCGTGTCTGCGATCGAGTTCTGACCAAAACTGATCGTTTTCGTACAAACTCGACCAATCTTACTTTTTAAGCGACTACTACGCGTGTGGGGAAAAATGTCCATTTAAAAATCGATCGTAGGCGGGTAATAAAAATTTCTTGAGGGGTTTAAATTGGACTAGTCAGTAGCGTAAACGCTACACCGTCCAGTTTTTCCGAGCTTTGCACCATTTTAAGCGCCGAGCTCTAAAACACTTTTTAGGAGCCGAGCTCCTATAGGATAAACACTTTTTTTATTAGTTAATGGCTTTGGCATTGCCAATTACCTAAGCCTATTTATGATCTAAATTTACGGAAGTAATATGTTTGTATACACATTCTATTTTTGACGTATTTACAATTTTTAATTTGAATACTTAAAACTAATTATAATTTAAATTTACAGGACGTTATGTATTCGTTGATACATTTTAATATCTGCTTATTATTTGAAAAAATAATTGTATTAAAATTGAGCGCAATGGAAAATTTAGCTTAATTAGTTTTTCATACATCATTTTGATACTTTGTCTGTACTGTCCACACTCTAATATAAGATGCTGTAGATCTCCCACTCTACCACAGGAGCAATATGGGTTATCAGTGATACCTATGCTGTATTTGTATGCAGGAGTGAGTGCGTGGTTTGATCTTATTTTGTTTATTGTTTTTATAAATATCCTATTTGTTTTATATTTAAACTATCTCTCATTGGAACCTTATATTCCAGTGTGTCCTTTTATGCAACAAATAATAATCGACCTGTCGGCGAAAATAATAGTATAATGTAACCTCTTTATTCCTATCTCAATATGGTTCAGTTTTTTTTTGTGGTTTTGATAGAAGCAAGTTTGTCCATAATGCTTCTACAATCGGTCAGAATAATATAATTATTTATACCAATAGAGGCTATATATTTTTAAGCAAGTAATAAAGCTGATATTTCTTCAGTATATATTGAAGCTTCATTGGGCAATCGACATGATTCTTTGTAATCAGAATTCCAGTGATATATGGCACAATCCGTTTTATTTTGAACTTTAGAGCCGTCAGTACAAATATATTGAAGAGAGTCTTAGGAGGTTGAGTATAAATTACGGGTATTTTATTTTGATACAATTGTTCTTCAAATATTGTCAATTTTCTATAGCTTTCAACGTATATAGGAGCTTTTTCGTTACGTAAATGTTTGTGGCTTACATCTAATAGATTCAAGTTACGCATATTTTTTAAATAGCTGAAGTTTTCTGATAGAGCTCTAGCTCTACAAACTTATCTGTACAAAACTGTCTACGGAATGTAAGGGGTGGCTCTTTAGTTTCAATTTCAATAATACTAATAGGAGTAGTTTTTAAGTAACCAAGACATAGCCTTAAACATTTATTCTTTTGGGTTTTAATTTTACTAAGATGTACTGTTGACGCAGACCCATATATTTAGCAGACATTTATTTTTAATTAAGTCCATCTATTCTTGTACAAGGATATAATGAAATTTTAACTGATATTCCAATATATAATAATTTCTTATGTAGAGCATATCAAAATATATGTTATCAAATGCAAATGTTACCTCTATAAATACTGCAGCTGTTGATTCTTGATTTGTGAAGTTGACCCGAACTGAGGAAACTAGTGAAGTATATCTTCGGATTCAAGCCAGTATTCAAGCCGATTTTTGATTAATCTTTCTAGCGTTTTTAGTATACAAAAACTTAAAGATATAGGTCTGTAAGACTCAACGTTGTTATTTGGCTTTCCGGGCTTCTTTATAGGCAATACAATTCCATGTTTTGGGAATTAAATTCTCATTTTGCCATATATTGTTAAAAATTTGTTACAATAATGATTTGTATTCTGTGGGTAAAAAATATAACATAGAGTATGATATACAGTCCATCCCTGAAGATAACTATTATTTTGTTTGAGTCCATAATTTAATTCTTACAATTCAAATGGTTTTTCTAGATTGGAGTATTCTCTGAAAACGGTAACTGTAGCTTCGCTTATTTGATTTGGTACCCAAGGAGGTGAAATTTTACAGTGGAAATCTTCTATCCATGTAGCTTCGCAGTTTATCAGGAGTTTATTGGACTGCTGTCTGTTTTTGCAGCAATGTAAGTTAAGGCTTTCGCAGTAGTTTATCCAACTTTATTGTTTTCTAATTTTAAAATTTTTCTTTGCTAATGCATCCAATTTTTTGTATTCAATTAAATTATGCATATTGCATTTGTTCTATAACGTCTATATGCTGTTTTACGGTTGTTTGCAGCTGTTTCGCAGTTATTATCTCACCATGGTTTTGTAATCTTTTCTGTAGGATATTTTTTATTTTCTGATACTTTTTGATAGCACTGGATGCGCATCTATTTATTTCATTAACTAATTCCTCGTAAGTTTGAGAAAGGTTTTCTAAAGAAAAGTTGGATAAATACAAATTCAAATTTGCTTTATTTTGATTCCATTTTTTTTTTGTGTATTGTTACCAGATGGTGTTGCTCGTTTGGAATTTTCGAAGGAGATGGTTAAGGGTAGATGGTCAGAACCATGTGGATCTTGAATAACAGACCAAGTTAATTTAGATATAATGTCCTGGGTGAAAATTGTTATATCGATTCCTGATGGACTGGAACTTAGTGCAAGAGTTGGAGAACCATCAACCGCCTCTAATAAAACTTTACCGTGAGTATCATTAGTTTCGCATCGTCATGCCATGCTGTGAGCGTTGAAGTCCCCTCCAATGATGAATGGCGGAGGAATGTGTTGAAAAAATGGATCCATTCATCAACTGTTACTCTAATACGTGGTTCTTTGTATATCGATATAATATGTACAGGTTTATCGATACAAGAAAGTTTAACAGCCATGCATGTGTAAGTAAAATTATAATTATCTAATAAATTTATTTCTTCTGCAACTATTTTATCTTTAATTAAAATTTCTGTACCTCCATAGCCATCTTGGCGATCAGATCTAAAGCAATTATAACCAGAGAAATTATAAAATTTTCCTGGTTTAAACCAAGTTTCTGATAACATGGCCACGTACACATTTTTTTGAATAAGTAAGGCTTCTAAATTTGGTTTAGTAGTAACTCCTGAGCGGCAGTTCCATTGTAAAAAATTTATAGGTTTAGTTATGTCTGAGAAGATGACGTACATAATAAAACTTTTTGAACATAGGGTTCGACTTCTTTAATTACTTTATTAATAATTATATTTTGGAAGAGTTTGTGCTTTAAAATTTAAAATACATAATTTGGTTGGTACCTTGTCTATTACTGTTTTATCTTCGATATGTTTTTCTACCTTTCTATTTATTCTTCTAACTGAAACTACTTCAAACTTCATTATCTATATCTCTAATTATACCCTGTCTATGTAGTATAAACTTCGGAACGTAAACATCAAAATTGTTGTTTGTAAATTAATGAGCAAGTTTTTTGATTGATTAAAAAGTTGGCTGATTGATAGTCTTTAAAGTTAATTCTGATTATATTCTTGCCGATTTAGTCAATACTAGTAAGTTTGTTATCTAAATTTAAACAATTTAATAGTATAATATCACCCATTTTGATAGCATTTATCTTACCTTTAAAATCAGGAGTATTATTTTCTATATATACATGAAAAGGACCTGTATCACTGCTCTGATATAGAAATTGTTCTCTTACATTTTCTGTAGAATTATTAGAAGTTTTACCACTTACAGTTTTTCCGCTGGTTTTTGAGTTATCGTCCCATATGTTGTTTATATTGGATTTTATTTTTTCTATATTAACATCATACTCCTTCCGGCTAATATCTGGAGGTTTGTCTGGTAGTCTCCCTGCATAATCCATATCAAGTTTTTAATAATTTGACATTTTAACACTTTAAATCTCTCTTACACTTATTAACACTTATCGTATCCAAATGGTAACACCCAATGGGGGTAAAATAAATTCAAATATACTAAACTTTTATATTTTTCTTAATTACTATTAAACTGGGAATAAGCCACAATTAAAGATAAAAATACGTTTATTGACGTTTCAATTTCCACTTCGGAAAGTGGAAATTGAAACGTCAATAAACGTATTTTTATCTTTAATTGTGGCTTATTCCCAGTTTAATAGTAATTAATTTACAATGCCACAAGAAAATAGCTTTAGAACAATATTTTTCTTAGTCACAAATTGTTTCACAAAAAACTTTTTACTTTATATAGAGATAACGTTAATGAGCTTCGAATGACATTTCAAATTAATCGTACAAAGGCCACAACTTGACTGGGATAAATACTTAACATAATGGATGATTTGTCAAATTATTAACTCCAAAATTTATTTATAATGGTTCTGTGTTATAAGTTAACAATATTTTAGTTTTGTGGCTAATTTTTGCACCTTCTGGATAAAAATGTTTCTAAAACTGTAATCCATGAACGCATTGGTTTAAATTGCTTAAACCAATAATAATTTAATAGATTTATTCTTCAATCAGATTTGATCAAATCCAGCGACAATGTGAAATAAGTCAATTCGTCCTGTAAGGTAATAGTCCTTAAATACCCAGCTATTATCAAAACCGTTTTCCATGCAAATTCGTCGTGAAACTGTCCTTCATTTCCCTCAGTATCTTCATCAAAATATTCATAAGAGTAATGGAAATTCAAATATCAGACCCTAGTGGTCTCCTAATGAAGGTGTATATTCCTTACCGTGCCTTTGCCTGGTGACAAAATTAGACTTAAGCCCTTAGGCCCTGTAATAACACTGAAAAATTGGAATTTTTATTTTTGAATAAGAAGTAAATTAGAAATAGTCAGATAAGGAGTTGTGACTTTTAAAAAATGATACTTGCGTTGCAAAATATTTACGATGAAGTTATCATTGAATTATCTTTTTAAATCACTTTGAAATTAAATACCAAGATCGAGTGCTGAATGGGTGAAGGTCATTCCAGTTAGTGTGGGTCGTTATTATGGTCTAGAAGTAAACATTTACGTTGTAAGTAAACGTAGGTGAATAAGAGTAGGTGTGATGATATTATTTAAAATCTGAGAACCTACGGTTACTAAATTGAATTAAATTATTTTGCTTTACTTAAAACTTGGCTCTACTTTTTTTAGGTCAGTAAAATATTAATATTTTAAATTACCTATGTTTGTGGTGTTATAATGATTGCTAAATACATATCAATAACTACAATAATTGAATAGTGGGCCGCAACAATATTGTAAGCGACTGATTAGGCCAAAGTAAGGTTTTAATGCAATATTGTTGTATATCTAAAGACCAATGCGAGCATCTTTCGATCTGCTTAAAAACATTTTGCCCTCCTGAATTTTTCGTACCATAATGTTGGCATCCGTGCAAAAACGTTGTATGTACGTCACTGTTAAACTACAATCACTGTAAAAATGGAGGTTAATGTGTCACTGTCTACCCTTCTGCACATAATTAGAGAAAAAAGCAAAATCAATATTAACCAGTGAAAGAGAAACATCCGTAAGCGTCAGAGAAATGTAGGTGAAGCATATGTATCTGCTAGAAACGAGAATTCAAGACCAGCAATACCCCGTCCACATAAGGTGAGTGCAACAATGTTGTATATAAAGAGCCACGACGTAGACGGACTCCAGAAGATATCTCTAAACGACAATGTACTGCACGATACCACATCCAGATTGCGCTGAAGAAATTACCAGTGTACCAAAAAGCTATATGTCAAGCATTTGTAATACATCTAAGAATCCAATACATATAGCAGAAAATAAAAAAAGATATGCCGCTACGTGATCAACGTGGAAAACACAATAATAGGCCTAATAAAATCAACGAAACCGACAAAGAACGTATAAGAGAATACCTAAAGTCATTTCCACAACAAGAAAATCATTATAGTCACGCTGCATCTACGAAATACTGCCTTCTTGCTGAATTAAACTTGAAAAAAAAATGTAAAAACTGTTTGTAAAAAGTATTCGCAATGCAATGTTTTCTGGCGAACTTCACTGGTCTCTATCGCTCAGATACGTGTACCTTGTGTGATATAATCTATATATCAAGCTTGCGGTTACGCCAGACGGTCCAGAAAGAAATGCTATTCTTATTGACAGTGAACTCCATCATGCACGTGCTGATGCATTCAAGATGGAGCATTATTTTAAGACTACCAAAGAGAATTGAAAGTACTTTGTAAAATAATACCTTAATCAACCATGGGAGCTTATCGTCTATACCTTGCCTAGCTCAGTATCTCAAGGGTGAGTTCGTCTTATCTTAAACTAGGGATTGAACCTGAACTCTCAGCTGATAGCAAATAAGAGAAATTTTTTACCAAACACATTTATTAAAAACAATAAAAAACAATCAACCTTGCCAAAGCTTAACAATTAATTTGTGAGGCTGATTTTTTCGATGGGCTGTTTGTGTGTTGTAGATGTTAGGTCCTCCAATTAAATTTTGTGTTTTCTGAAGAGCTGCAGTAACATGTGGATATACCTAGGTTGTGATTAAGTTGTTGAGCACTCAAATTGTCCTCATTATTTTGAATGTGGTCGATAAATTTGATGTGGTCAATAAATTTTCAAAGCCGCCAATAAATTTTCATTAAAGCCGCCAATAAACCTAACAAACTAAAATATGAGAAACAGTTTGCATTAGAAACACTTCAAAAGGGTTTTAACTTCCTTGCTATTTTTCAAAATTGCAATTAAACAAATAGCGTATGGCAAGGATAAAATGAAATATAATTGTTACTACTTATTTAAATTCTGTTAAAGAGTCATAATGCATATAATCGGAAAAATGTGCTTTCGAAAGAAGTAAGGTTACAAATATTGGAAATGCTATCAGAATGATAGAATAAAGACTATAATGAAAGTACTTATTCCAAGAGAATTTGTAGATCATAAAATAAGTCTCATAATAATGTTTGCATTATTTTATAGATTTCAAAAACTGGCAAAACAACTACGTTAGAAAATTTGTTTGACAGAAAGTGGGAGACCACAGATTATAAGACAAGAAGATCGCCAACCTTAATGTTAAAAATTGCCGATACGATTTACAGCGCCCTCTACGGTAGAATTCTACACTAAATGCTAATAACTTTGTAACTTACCTTAACGAAGGCCAAAAAAAAAGAAGACAGAAATCTGTTAATGAGAAGCGGGAAATTCAAATTTATATGACGCGGGAAATTCAAAATTATTGTAGGAATTCTCTATAATTTAAAGGGACACTGTCAAGATAAATTGTAAAAATAAAAATATATCCGTCTGAACGTTTCAATCTATCACATTTTTAACAATACAAGTGTGTTGGTCGTGTTTGAAGTTAAATTCGTTAAAAATTGTTTAGAAATGAAATAAACCGAATCGTTCGGATGCAAAGAATTTTATTTTTACCACCATCTTGAACAAGTCCTATTAAATTATAGGAATTAAAATTTAATGGTTATAAAACAAACCATTATTGCTGTAATTCATTTCACACATTTGCATAACATAATTTTAACAATGAGTAAATAAATCATAAAAATTCTATTTGGCAAATGTGAAGTTCATAGTTCATATGACAGAAGAAAGATAGAATAAGGTTGAATCTCACTCAAGCTAGGAAAAAAATAAAAATGTTCTATATAGTACAAGTGTTTTATTTATGGTGGTGGTGGAGATATAAAAACATAAAATACAAATAACAATGTCCAAAGAAAAATAAAAATTTTAACTATAGTAATACAAACGTGAAAATATCAAAATTTATCTGACTCATTATTAACATACACAATATCATTATTGAAAAGAATATACATAGGTTATTGAAGAAGAATTATACATACATTTATATTTGCATAGGATGACACATATATTATATCGTCTTTGGATTTGGATCACAACACAGATTATAAGACAAGAATCACATTTATCACAATAAAAACGAGATTTGAATATTCAACAATCCGTTGGATGACATGCGGATGACAGATGACACTGTTTGTGTTTTTTAAAAATTACAGGTCACCATCAATCATTACCTGGAGTGACATCTGTGCTAGAAAATATTACTAAAAACGTTGTCGTTGACAAGACTATTCAAGTTAACCCCCCCTGTGGGAGGCTAAATGAAGTTAGCACAGATCTCGTAGGATGTTGCTATATCATGACATTAGCTTCGACATCTGTCAACACAGAACAGAATATTTGGTCTACCGGACAGAAAGAGAGAGGGAGAATATTTTCTCCACGGGACAGAAAGAGGGAGAAAATAAAGACAAAGGAAGAAAAGAAAAACAGAGGGACGCCTACTACTTTTTAAACAAAAAAAATAGTAAAAATTAAACTGAAGATAAAGAAATGAATAAATTAATAAAGAATTAAAATTAAATAACTAGCTAAATATAAATTAATATAGATGTTACGTTTGTATCATTATAAGATACTTTTTTTCAAAAAATAAATAACCCAAAACATCGCATATACATAAAAATAAATAATTTTTTTGGTTACTCTGTGTAAACCTGCATAATTTGTTTACGCATCTATAACTGTATCTTGTTAAGTGCAATTGATTTTTCTTTTTAGTGCTTATTTTCATAAATAATTTTCCAATATGTTTTTTTCATCTCGTTCATAATCTTACTTCTGCCGTTTAAAACATTGTTGCGGCCCACCATTCAATTATTGATACTCCAGAATCACTAGAATTAGTCTATTTTTACTGCAACAGAAACATTCTTGGTCGAAGTGGTTCAACCGTAACAAAAGCCATAATGATAACAAATGAAAGAAGTAATACACCTACAACTTCATATATACATACTTCTTCTTCTTCTACGGCACTACAGCCAAAAATGAGCCTTGGCCTCCTTTATTTTTTGCCTCCACCCTTGTCTGTCTGTGGCTGCTCTTCTCCATACACTGACTCCTAAAAGCGCTTGTGCGTCGCTGCTTACTGTGTCTTCCCAGCGCTTTCTTGGCTTTCCAACTGGTCTCTTTCCCTGCATTCTGGCGTTCAGTGCTCGTTTTGGTAGCCTATCCTCTCCCATTCGTATCACATGTCCGGCCCATTGCAATCTTTGTATTCTAATGAAGTTTGACAGGGGTGTTTCCTTATACAGTTGATAGAGCTCGTTGTTATATCGAATTCTGAAGATTCCGTTTTCCCTCACAGGTCCTAGTATTCTCCTCAGTAGTTTTCTTTCGAATGTGTCGAGTTTGTTTTTGGATGTTTCTTTCAGGACCCATGCTTTGCTGCCATAACATGCTATCGGCCGAATTAAAGTTTTATATATTCTCATCTTTGTATTTCGGTGGACACTTTTAGACCGAAATATATGGGAGAGAGCAAAATAAGCTTTGTTTGCCTGCGTTATCCTTTTTCGTATTTCTCCATCCTCTGCTCCATCGGCATATATTTCTACTCCCAGGTATGTAAACTTTCCAACCGTTTCAATGTCATCTTCATGTATAACATATATACATACTATGTCATATAAATGCCCCATCTTTATTAATTTATATTTTAATTATGATTTTATTTTAATTTTTTTAATAAATTATTAATTAGTAATTAAAATCCTTTGTAAAAGGTATATATTTAAAAACCCAAACGGGCTATGTTAGACAAAACGTTTTCGGAATCCAAATTCCATCATCAGTGTCTAGGTGTACATGAATGTAGCCACTAAATATATGGGTAAAAATCCGTTAACAATAAATTAGTTAAATTTGGTTTACATTATTTCTTATAAAATATTATGATGTTAAAGTTACCGTTGGATTAGGTAACAATGCGACATATGTCGCCATGTTACCAATGGGCAAAAGATATGCTTTCAATAGAGATAACAGATAGCTGGAAAGGTTTGGTTGTCTTCGTTTATGAGGAGACATCCAGAGCTAAGTGTTCGAAAAGCTCAAGGAATAAGTAGAGCTAGAACCGAAGGAATGAATCGTGTGGAGATAACAAATTATTTTACTCTTTTGTTGACATTTTAACCAGTAATGATCTTTTAAACAAACCAATATGTATTTGGAATTGTGATGAAATTGGAGTTCAACTTAATAATGAACCAAAAAAAGTTGTTGCATCTAAAGGCAGTAAAGATGTTCATGTTGTCACCAGTGCCGGGAAAGGAGAAACTATTAGTATATTAAGGGGGTAATTTTCACCTCCCAACTGCATTTTTAAATGAGTTTATGGCAAACCTCAATATGCAAAAAGTGCTTCATCTGGTATCGTAATTAGAATGGGAAAGAAAGTGTGTAGATCAGCGACGATTTATTTTTGGATTGGCTCACAATCAATTTTATACCTCGTAAGCCCCCAGGTAAAAATCTACTCATACTTGATGGACATGCCTCGCACATGAGCAACGCCAATATGCTTCAGATTGTTTCAGACAATGATATAATTCTTCTGTATCTCCCTCGCCATACAACACATTACCTTCAGCCTTTAGAGCGAGTAGTATTTAAGCCTTTCAAAACTTATTTTAAGGACGCCTGTCAGCAGTTAGTAACTAGACGAAGTGGGACTGGCAGAATTACAAGAGAGGGCTTTGGTGAACTTTTACAGTCAGCTTGATCTCTTTCTGCTACTGTTAAACTTGCAACTACAGCATTCCGGGCTACAGGTATCCATCCTTTAGACATAAATGCTATTCCAGAGCATGCTTATTTATTGGTCTGTGACCAAAATATACACGAAAACGCTATTGAACTAACAGACTCACCCATTTCAGTTACTGAATTGTCTACTATGCTTGCTTCTTCAACTCCTTCGACCTCTAAAATTACTTCTCAAGTGACTTAGTCTACTCCGCCCGGTTCTTCAGCTACGTCAACTTGTAAAACTACTTCTCAAGTGGCTCATTCTTCTCCGTAATCAATTTCCTATCAACCTTTAACTTCCAAGCTTACAACTCCAAAAACTAATGACATAACACCAAACAAACTTTTGACTAAAATATTACCAATTCCATGCAGTTTAACAGCATCACGAGTCAAAAGAAAAATAAGTGCAATGAATATCATTGATTCAAATTATATCGAATCTAAAAGAAATAAAAAACTGACAATCGTGCAAAAGAAAAATATCACTGAGAATAAAAATAAAGAGATAACTCGCAAATATAATAATCTAAAAGGAAAAAGAAAAAAGATTGAATCTCTACCAAGCTCGGAAGAAGACAGCGGAGTTGAAATGAAACTTCTTTCTGATAACGTGTACGAAAGCGACGATGAATCATGCTTAGAGTGTTTTGAAATTTATTCTAAATCCACATCCAAATCAGATTGGATAAAATGCATCATCTGCCAAAAATGACTGCATAAATCATGCACACTCTATCCACAAAAATGTATAAATTGTGGTCGTCAAGAAATACGAACTAGCTCTCCTACCCTTGCGCATAATCTTACCTAACCGGTTAGGAGAGATTGCGCAAAAACACTTTTTTTAGATCTCATATTTTTTTTAATATAAGAGTTTTGCATTTGAGGCATTTTAAGTAGTATAGCTAACATCCCAAATAACCCCACGTAACATATTTTTACATTGAACTTCGGAAAACTTAAAATTTGTGCTATTTTTTCGAAATCTACGCAGACTATCCTAGCTTTATCTTATAGCTTTCTTTGTCCTTCCGAGCCCACTATGATGTCAATAATTTTGGATCAGTGGATATATATATATATATATATATATATATATATATATATATATTATATATATATATATATATATATATATATAATAGCATAACCTTGTGCAAGACTTTTATCATTTTAATAAGTAATGTTCAGTCAAGACAAAAACTTTTTGCAGAAAACGTACAGATTTATTAGAGACGATAGTCTCATTTTTCTTTAACTTATAGCCATAAATAAAACAATAAAACAAAAAATCAAAGTTGTTTCTATTCCATCATTTTTGCTGTTTCCATAACCCCAAATTACACGATATGCATTATATATACCGAAAGAAGAAAAATCCTTAGTCTCCCGATAGTTATATCAGACTTTAGTTCGTAGTAGGCTGTGAGGGTTTTCTCCAGAGGCGCTCGCTCCGTAATGTAAAATGACAGATCCCATTATTTACTGAAAAACAACACCGCCAAAGTAAGAAACCCTGTAAAAGGAGGAAAGAAAGTGCCGTTATCTGTTTCTAAAAATTCTGCCTGCCCTTATGATGCTATTTATTACCGAAACTTTTGTTGCTCGCCTCTAATCCAGGGCCGTGCTTTTTCTTTGGTAATTATTGCTACAATTCACTTTATTTTAGTTTTTATAAAGACAGCCCTTGTCTTGATGTTTTGTCTATGGTTTTACCAGAAAATATTTATCAAATCTGTAGTAGGTTGAAGTAGGTTTATAGCAATTGTAATATTTACCAATTCTAACATTTGTAACAACTAGCAATAAACAAGCAATTTTTGAGGTGGATATTTTTTAACCACCATTGGGCATACATGGAACCTACGTATTGTTGGGCGTCTAAGGGTTAGTACTATTTGAGTCCTACTCTAATTATTTAAATATGTACCTCATGAATGTTGCAAATAGTTTTGGCGACAAAGTATCTCCTTGTCGCATACCTCTGCTAATTTTGATCTTGTTAGTCATGCAATGAAAGTTTAAATGTTTTTTGTATTTTTATATACATTTCGAGTAATATTTGCAATTCTGTGGCCTATTGTGCATTCTAATAGTGTTTTTAAGCTAGCACGCATTTAGAAGAAGAAGACATAACCATTTTAATAATTGTGCTTGTATAAATCCAAACTACTCATAACTCCTACTTCCTTTTAATTTTTCTTTAGAAGCTGTGTTAATACAAGATCACTAATTATATGCATATGTGCATATTTAATGCGCATAATCTGCATGCGAATGATGTTGTCATAATAATCCGAAGTAGAAGACTACTAAGCGAAAAAGCTATAGATTTGTAACGAAAAGCCGATGCATTTGCTCCAAATATAAATAAAAGGAAATCGAAATATATGGAGTGCACAAAGTCGAATCGACATGTTAATTTAAATGTAGACAAACCATAATCACACATTTACCTACATGGGCTCAATATTAAATGACGACAACAACGTCAGTTAAGAACGATGATCCTTTCAACTACTGATGAAAATCAATTTAGAATATTTGAGCGCAAAATATTAGGAAATTATTTGAATCAACCCATTGTAGCGATGATTCGTGGAGAATAAAAATAAACTATAAACTGGTGATTATCAGACGCAGATATCGTAGATTTGAAAAGTCACAAAGACTACACTGGCTTAGCCACTTAGAAAGAATGCAAGATAATCGAGCTGTCAAAGTAATCCTGAGATGGAAACTTCAAGGAAATAAGACAAGGGGAAGGCCCCATAAAAGGTGGATGAACGATCTAGAGGAAGATCTTAAAACTATAAACATCAGACAGTGGCGAAGAAAAGTATCTGACAGGGCAGACTGGAGGAACGTTGTTAGAGATCAAGACTCACACGAAGTTGTAGCGCTATTAGAAGTAAAAAAGTAAAACTTCTAGAATACTACAAGCTCTATACATATTTCTTATCTCCTTGTTTGACCTTTTCAACCAAAATTCATTCAAAAATAAAGTGTCTTTGACAAGAGTGACACAAAAACGATTTTCATAGTCATAGGCTTCTGCTAGTACCTCGCGTTTCTTATTCCTATAGTAATATAAAACTGAGATGTCTTTTGGTATACGTCTATTATATATAATATATATTTTTATATTAATATTTTTTTTTTGTTTTAGGTAAGTCTCTACAAATTATTAACAATTATTGGTAAGTACGAGCCAATACAGTTTTAATCTATTTCAAAATAAAAATTACATTATATATATATATATATATATATATATATATATATATATATATATATATATACATATGTTCTCAAAGATGTCCGTGGTTAGAACAATTAAACTTAAAGCTAAGATTAATAATATTAAAATAATTAATATTAAACTAAACAGTCTTCAGGGGTAAACCGCGTTGATTTTCATTGCGCCGAGCTTTCGACATCCTCTTTGATGTCTTCTTCAAGGCTTTCGAAGTCTCATTCTCCCAAGGCCCAGACACTACTACACTGATCATTAACTAATGCATTACTGGTACTGGGAACAGAGGACGGTTTATTTATACCATCGATGATGACGTCGTTTGGACAGGGGTTGGCGTGGGAATTAGCGTTGGATTGTCGCGGAGGTTGGCGCAAATATTTCTGATAGTTATATCCAAGTTCTACTTGCTGTATATAAAATAGAACCTGTTCAGACTATGTATTAGGTATTACTACACACCTTAAGGCTAATTACTATTTAACTGGGAATAAGCCACAATTAAAGATAAAAATACGTTTATTAAAGTTTTAGTTAAATAGTAATTAATTTAAAATGCCACAAGAAAATAGCTTCAGAAAATACCTAAAAGCTAGTTTGCAAAAACAGTAAAAAGTTGTCTTTGTAGACTTAGGTATCTCCTTCTCCCCTTTTCTATCTTTCAACATCCATCTATATAGCTTTACCATATCTACTTAGACAGAAAGTAGTTGCAATGGAATATAACAAAATCATGAGCAGCCCACCCTGGTGTCTTGCTAGACAACTCTCTGACGATGGCTTCATTCTCGGTGCCGAATGGTTGGACTTGTAGAATAAAAACGCTTCCTGCTACCTACAAGATTGTAAGTGGGGAAAACTCGCGATACCAAACTGCAACCGAGGACCTGCACGCCAATTAATCTGTCATCTGTACGAGGAATATGATCTAAGAGCATACCCTAGAGAGCCAATGGACTTGCTCGCTCCAACGTCTATACGTCTTGAGTGAATAGCTGCATTTATTTTTTTTGTTTTTAAATTTGCAAATTTACAATCTGCTATTGAAAGCTTTTAGTAAATGTGAATATTGCAGATACATGAGAGGAGAAACTATCCACTGATAATATTCCCCATACTGACACTAACAAATTTAATTATTATTGGATTAAATTTAAAATTAATATTATAAAGGTAGTATATTTTAAAATTAAAATTAAAGCTAAAATTAAAGAATAAAGTCTGTTGGCCAGTATCTTTTCAATCTTCGTCTGACTTCTGGATTCTTGTTTCCTCGTTGGGATGGGCTGACAGGTGTTTTAAATAGTTTCTTGTTGATCTGCTGTTTTCTACTGCAACTAATGGTCTACCAAAGTTGCCATGCAAATTATTGTTACTAATTTACCACGGTGCGTTAAAAATCATTCTGAATATCTTGGATTGGATTCTCTAAATAATTATTGTATTAGAAGGCTTGGCAGAGCCCCATAGTTGCACTCCATATGGCCATAATTGGGCTTTATTATGTACTTATAAACAAGAAGTTTATTATCTATAGATAGCTGCAATTTTCGGCATATTAACCAATTTACTTGACGTATTTTCATGTTGATAGAGTTTTTTTTTGCCAAGATGTGTGCTTTTCAAGTAAGCTTTTGGTCAAGTGTCATTGTCATGTATTTAACTTCTGTTTTTACTGGTAGTAATATATCGTTTGTTCCATCGGTGTTCTTTTTGTCCGATGGAATAAAATTCTTATAAGTTAGAGACCGTGGGAATATAAACGAAGCAAAGGAAGGCCCCAAATGAGATGGGCAGATGATATCAAGAAGCACGTGGCTCTAGGTAGATGACTGTAGCACAGAGAGAAGAATGGAAAGGATTGGGGAAGCTTATGTCCAAAGTGGACCGAAGAGGCTAATTAGATAGATAGAGAATTTAGTATATTTCTCGATATATGACGTTTCTGTTCATGAATGTAATTTGATGAGACTTGGTGTGGTTAATTTTGATTTTCCATCTATTCATCCAGTTTTGTAGTCGATTCAGCTGTATTTAAAGATTTTCTGATGCTATTTGTATCTTGCATCTAATTTTAATCCATTACATGAAATTATTCACACTATATAATTTTAAAATATTTTATATTACCATAGGCCATAAGCTAAATAAAATCTGTATTTTTAGATGATCAGTGTCGTAGCAAATATGAATAAGAACTAATTAATTTAATTATTATATACCCTCGATACTTTCATGTCAGTTTTGTTATGAATACAGGTTGGTAGTTTGTTAATATGAAGTATTCCATCAAATAATACCTTTTAATATAGTTTGACCATCTTTCCAAGTTTTTTTTGGATTCAAAATCGAAAAAATTGTTATTTTTCAAAGAAGGTTGGCCAAGGCAGTGGTATTAGCTCTATTGTTTTCACACTGTTTGTATGTTCAATAATGGTGTATGATGCGTCTGTCTAGTATAATTGAATTACAGTAGTTTGACGTTAAATTGACGTTAAAACCACATTGAATATTATACGATATTAAATAAAATCACCGATAAAGTGTAAAAGTTTTCGCAATATTGTTTGCTTTTCTATACTACCCCACTGCTTACTCTGAGAGAAACCAGTTTTGAGAGACCCGTACCTTGTTCTTTAATTTAAATATATTTGTTTTTGGGTAAAGGTAAATGGGATGTGACGGGACGCAAATTTAATTTAAGAAATATAGTGAGTGGAAAACATGTTTTAAGAAAATATACAGATGACATCTCCTGGCATAACTTGCAAGTTTTAATTTTAGGACAATAAAAATATATCTTATAAACATTTTCTAGTTTTTAAAGTGTTGATGACTATAAATAGATAGAAGTTTTATGGTAAAATTTTGGGAATTAAATACAAAATTCGAACTAGTGCTTTCTAAATTTTGTATTACGATATAGGATCGATATTTTATAAAATATCGTAATTTTATCTTGCGATATTTTATATTTCGGCCATAAGCTCCACTATAAATATACATTTGAAAACTCCAGGGGGCATAAATCGATGATTGATTTTATCAATAGAAAAATCCAACCAAAGCAAATTCTAGATATTCAAAACTTAAACTCAGCAGACGCAGGGAGTGAACAGAACCTAGTACTAGCAAAGATAAGAATGAAAATAACACCAAAACAAAATTTTCTACAGGAAATCACCGAGAAAAAATTTAGTGTAAATTTACTGAGGAACGACTCTACAAGAAAAATGTACCAAAGAAGGCTAGCACAGAAGATATAGCTCAAACATTGAAGAAGCAGCAACAGAATCTCTAGGAAAACGCAAAGTCATAATGAACAACAAAAAACAACAACAATACACAATGGTTTAGAAAAGAAATAAAAAAAATGTAAAGAGAAACGAGAGGCATACACAAAGTACAAAACATAAAATACCCCAGAATCGCGAGACAACTATAGAGGAATACGAAATATAACAAAGCAGTTGGTAAGAAAAACAAAAAATGAACACTGGAAACAGTGTACAAAAAGGATGGAAAGCGACTACGGTACACAAAAACAAATATGGAGATTCATAAGAAACCAACGGAAAAAAATGACACAATTGAAGGAATATAATAACATACTAGCAAACGAATGGGAAAGACACCTGACGGAGCTGTTTAACGCAAAAGAAAATAATAATCAATACAATAACGTATTTGAAATAAAACACAAAATAGAAATCAGTTTTCAGGAAGTAGAAATAGCCATAAATTTACTCAAAAATAGAAACTCACCAGGACCAGACGGAATACCCAACGAGCTTCTAAAACACGGAGGAGAAAGTATAACCCCAGAGATGACAAAACTTATACAAAAAATTAATATTGCACTGTAAAGATACCAAATATGGAGAGACCGCAACGATTATAGAGGTATAAAATCTACTGAACACCGCACTTAAGCTTATCCCAAAAGTCCTAACCAACAAAATCAATAGACTAACAACTTTATCAGATGAACAATAAGGATTCAGATCCGGAAGATCCTGCGTAGACGCCGTATTTGTACTCACTACTTGTGTGTTATACATCATCATTTAGCTTGATGATTGGTATAGATTTTTTTCATTATGGTTTTCATCTTTCATTAGAGTTTTAATATTTGACATCCGGGAGTGTTGGTCGTGGATCATAGGAGATCACTGTTGGGTCTATCCTTTCCATAGTCTGGGAACATATCTCAATCTAAAAGCAGCATTTATTGGGCGTGTCAGCTTAACTATAGCTTTTTTTATATAGATTTTTTAATAATTCTCCTGTTATCATATGAGATCATATCCTGGAGCTTTTTTAGGATTTATATTCTCTTTTATCTCTGTTGATACTTCTCTAAGTGATGTCAACGTTATTCTTTCTTCAGTTTGGAATGGTTCTTCCCATCTCAGTTCTTCACCAGTATTGTCCTTGGGTTTAAACGTGCTATCTTAATGATCTGCAAATCGTTCTGCTTTCTGTTCATTACTTCTAGCCCAGTTACCGTTTTCCAACTTGATACGAGGAAAATGGATAATTGTTCTCTTCATTCCTTTGTTGCCTTCCATAAAGAATAATCTGTGTTCTGGTCAGCTGTAGTTGCTTTGTCTTGTGATGGCTGTAGTTGTTTCCTAATTTAAAGAACTTGGTCTAGTCGATCTTTGGTCTATGTTAGTTCATCTTTCTGCATCATTTAGAATTACTTAGGCCATAAAGTGCGTCTTTGTAAGTTCTTTAAGACTATCCTCTTTAGTGAATTTGCATTAAGGTTTCTTTTGCAAACCTACTTTTTTAATGGAAGTACCAGCCTTTGCCACCAATTCATGGATTCTAAAGTAAGCCGGAATATCTGTTAGCTCCTCGCAAAACTCTCTTTACAAATTTCTTTTGGCTTTCCGAATTTATTTATTGTAGAACGTTACCTTATACCTTTAGATATCCTAGTCCTTACTTACTTTTGTCTTTTTTAAATAGGCTTTAGACTTCTGTCCCTTACCATCTTTAAGCCGTTGCTATAACAGACTGTATTACCGCCCATATTCTTTCTTGTTTTTTTTTTCGGACAGTTTTTAGATAAGCCACCACAATAGCTTTACTTCCATTTGTAATGCCAAATTTTAGCCTAATATAAGATATTCACTATATTCTACCCACTTTGTATCTCTAATATTTATGTTTTAAATTCCAACAACATAAGGGTCCATCTAACATATACCAATTTGTTATAATATCACTTATTTTGCTTGTGCAAAGTGTTAAATCAAACACTGCTTTTCGTCCTTAGTGACAAAAGTTGGTATATCTCCTATATTCGATATAATTTAAACTTCAGATAGGATAAAATTTAAAATAAACTCACACTTAATGTTAGTACTGTCCAATATGATGTGATGTGCGTTAGCATTACATCCTATAATTAGCTATAATTCTTTACCTAGGCAATATGATGTGCAGTACGTTAGAATAATAAAATAAGTGATGATAAAGATATAGACGAAATTGACAACATACTTAGAGCAACAATGATTACATCATGAAAAGAAATAGCAAAAAAGGTTTTAAAAAGAACAACTATATATCAACAGAAACAAAGAAGCTTATGGATAAAAGAAAATAAGAGAAAAGAAAAGAACAAAAAATAAAATAGAAGAAGTAATACATAACAAAAAAAATATGAAATGTTTAAGGCCGAAATTAGTTAAGTTTGAAATAAACAAATTAAAAGATGTGAATGGATAGAAACAAACGTTAATCCACCATTTCTACTCAGAATTATATAAAACAAAAAAGGAACCACCAGAAGAAATTAAAAACCAACTTAAGGTTAAGTCAACTCAGGGCTACAGCGAGAAATAAGTAAATCAGAAATAAAGAAGGCATTGAAAGAAATGAAAAACAACAAATCGCCTGGAAAAGATGGAATAACTGCAGAGCAATTAATACTCTACATTCCCTTTTTAACAAGATATTAAAAGAAAAAAGAATCCCAAACAACTGGAAGGAATCAGTAACCATTATCCTACACAAGAAAGGGGATAAAGCAGATATAAAAAACTACCGTCCTATAACATTCCTCAATGTAATGTATAAACTTCTAACAAAAATTTTAACCAATAAATTGACGACAAAATTCGATGGATACCAGTCGAGCTGGTTTTAGAAAGGGATTTAGCACAAGTGACCATTTACTAAGTATGAAAATACTTATAGAAACGAGCAATATAATGTCAATACCACATTCCTCTATATATGGCGTTCATGGATTTTGAAAAGGCTTTCGACAGAGTCGAACATTGGGCAGTGAAAAGTTCTTTGATTTACAGCAGAATTGACCACAGATATACGGAACTAATAGCCATATATTATTATATAAGGAAGCCAAAACAACAATTAAAGTATATGAAGGAACAAAATCAATACAAATAAATTGAGGCGTGAGACAGAGGTGATACAATGTCACCGAAACTTTTCAATCAGGCTCTTGAAGATACTTTTAAAAGATTAGAATGGGAAGAAAAAGGTATAAAAATTTGTGGACAACGCTTGAATCATCTAAGGTACGCTGATGATATCGTATTGATAACTGATAAAAAAGAAGAATTATTTGAAATGATGAAAGAACTGGACGTAGAAGCTGGAAAGATAGGCCTTAATATGAATTACAGCAAGACCAAAACCATAACAAATACAGATGAAGATATTACAATGAGAATCGGACAAGATGAAATAGAACAAGTTCAGGATTATATATATCTTGGTCAAACTATAAAACTTAACAAAGATAACCAAACAGCAGAGATAAAGAGACGAGTTAGACTGGCATGGGCGGCATTTAGCAAACTAAGCTACATTCTTAAAAACAAAAGATATCCACAGCATCTTAAGACCAAAGTATACAATCAATGCGTACTCCCTGTTCTTACTTATGGTTCCCAAACGTGGACATTTACAAAAGCAAACATGGACAAAATCATAAAAGCCCAAAGAGCAATGGAAAGACAAATGTTGCACATAAGACTAATGGATAAAAAAAGAAAAGAGTGGATAAGAGAGAAAACAAAAGTGAGGGATGTTAGACAAGAACTTGCAAAATTGAAATGGAGATTTGCCGGACACAATATAAGACAAAAAGAAGACCGATGGAACAAAATTCTTATAAGTTGGAGACCGTGTAAGTATAAACGAAGCAAAGGAAGGCCCCAAATGAGATGGGCAGATGATATCAAGAAGCACGTGGGCTCTAGGTGGATGACTGTAGCGATAGACAGAAAAGGATGGAAAAGGATTGGGGAGGCCTACCTGTCCAAAGATGGACCGAAGAAGGCTAATTAGATATATAGAGGTTAGAATAACAAAATTTGGAGCATCTCGCTATATCAGGCTATGCGTTTTTTAGTCTAAGCCGATTGAACTATTACAAAAGAACCGTTTATATGCGCCAAATACTTTTAATAGATTAATTTATAAGCAAGATAGAATTAGACTGAACATGAGGTTTATCATGAGAAAAAAACAACACTTGTGGCTTCGAGATGTAAAAAATGTGAAGGAAGGAAAATAGAAACTATATTTAACCAATTACAAGACTTACAGAATCTACCAATTTGAAATACTAATGGTAGCTTGGTAAAAAGCAATAAACAAAAGGCCAACAGGTTTGCTGACCACCTAAAAACACTTTTCACCAAATGAAGAAAAATAAATAAGTAACTGAGAGCTCCCTGATTAAGATGAAATGAAGATTAGCCCTATAATTTCAAAAGAAGTATATTTGAAAATAAAAGAAAATATAAATTCAAAGAAAGCTTCTGGATTTGATCTAATTACTGGAGATATGTTAAAGCAACTCCCATAGAAAGCTATAATGAAATTAACAGATCTTATAAACGCCTCCTTTAGGCTGAGGTACGTACTAAAGATATGGAAGATGGCAGAAATTATAATGACACTAAAACCAGGAAAACCTTCACAAGAAGCTTCTTCATATAGGCCTATTTTACTGTTACCTGTCATGTCTAAATTATACGAAAAATTACTCTTGAAGAGACTAAATCTGATTAAAGAGGATAAAATCTAATTCTTAATCATCAGTTTGAGTTTAGAGCAAGCCACTCAACGATAGATCAGGTGCATAAAATAACAGATACAGTAGAAAAAGCTCTAGAAGAAGGAAAAGTTTATTCCGCAATTTTCCTCGATGTAGCGCAGGCCTTTGACAAAATGTGGCATGACGGATTATATCATAAAATGAGATGCTACTTACCAAAACAATATTCTGAACTACTAGAATCATATATATCCGACAGATATTTTCGAGTTAAATATGAGGAAGCATATTCAGAATTAAGAGAAGTTAAAGCTCGAGTTCCACAAAGTAATGGCCTGGGGCTAATGCTATACCTGCTCTATACCACCGATATTCCATCATTAGAACCTAACACAATTGTGACATTTGCAGATAACACATGCATTGTAGCAGTCTGACAAAACCACGAGGATGCAGCAACCATGCTTCAGAACTCTGTTGAACAAATTAACATCTGGACCAGGCGATGACGTATCAAATTGAATGAAACAAAATCTGTTCACGTCAATTTTACTAAAAAAAGAGAACAACATATCCCAGTTAGTATAAATAGATACCAAATACCTTATGCAAATACGGCAAAATATTTGGGTATGACATTAGGTTCCAAGCTACGTTGGAAAGCACATATTAAGAAAAAGGAGGAATCATAAATTAAGTTCAGAAAGATGTATTGGTTGATGGGAAAAAAATCCACTCTGTCTACTTATACCAAATTGTTATTTTATAAGTGATGGGGCGAGAGAAAGGAAAGTAACATCCAAACTATACAACGATATCAGTATAAATTATTAAGGAACATCGTTAACGCTGCATGGTACTTCAGAAACTGATGTACCGATGTACTGATGTACTGACATGGTACTTTTTCGAGACCTCCAGTTGAATACGGTTATCCAAAAAATAAGTAAGTTTTCCGAGAGTCATGAACAAAGGGTCTCCAACCACATAAATGTCAAGGCCATCAAACTCCTAGACAACGCCAACCAGATAAGAAGACTTAAGAGAACGAAGCCGTTTAGTGCTATAAGTGAGTGAAAGTAAACAGGCAGAGCAAAGTGCATCTAAAGTATACACGTTAGCTAGTAGTACTATAATGTATTAGAGCCTTAGGAATATCGCTGAATATAACCTTAGATAAGGTTTTTGTAATATTTTGTATATAGAACTAACATTCTTATTGATTATAGTGAATGATCATGTAGCAATAATCATAAGTTTCCTGTTGGAGTTTTATTAAATAAAAAATATAAAAAATTATATTAAGCCAATTTAAAAATGACTCACTCCACCTAACCAATACAAACGGTAGATAAGTATTCTTTAAGCGTTAGACAGCAGAAGATTTAAATGACAGTGAGACGTATTTGAACTTCAGACTTAAAATCCATTTCTGAAAAAATTTGTTCGGACTCATATATTTATTTTCTCTTTTCGGTTCAGCGTTTGGGTTTTTGCGTGTTTTTAAAAACTTTTGTTACACTTTTTAAACTTGATTGTGTAAAATTTCTTATAAATTCAGCTGTATTTAATGCAGCCCTTCTACCCTATAACAACTTATTAATGGGTCGACACGGTAAATCTATAAATTTCTTTTAATTGGCCATATGGGTATAAACTGGGATTAATTTTAAGTATGGATGGTCAATTGCCAGTACAATTGCTTTGTTTAATAATATTAACAGGATTATATATTGTTGATTTTAATAGGATCAGTTCTCGTACATAAATACAGTATGGAGAATATCGGATTATATCCAGTTCTACGTACGCGTATTGGTAGAAAAATGACTTACACATGGATACTATGAGAAATTAAGAATATAATTATTTAATTAAATATATACACGAGAACCCACCACTCGTGTGAGTGATCCTTTCGTATTCTGAAAGCATCATCAGTTCATCTAAAAAGTACAATATGAGAACCACACAATCATGGAAACGATGTTATAAGTGTTACCTAAGGGCGAGCGCCCACCAAAGTGGCGTGGCAGTGGCAAGTAGCAAGTAGCACGCGTCTAGCATAATGTAACCAATGAAAACGAATGATTCAGTTTACATCAAAATGACAGTAACGTCATTCATTCTAATCATTCGTTAGGATTGGTTACATTATGCTAGACGCGTGCTACTTGCTACTTGCCACTGCCACGCCACTTTGGTGGGCGTTCGCCCTTAAAAAGACATGTAGCAGTCAAAGATATTAACAAGTTTGTGAATAAAACTTAAGTAAATGGACATTATACGGTGATATTGTATAAACAATCAATTAACTAACAACATAGCAACGTATTAAAATATTACCACAGCAACTGACCATGTGGTCTAGAGTATACGATATATATATATATATATATATATATATATATATATATATATATATATTATATATATATCTATATATATATATATATATATATAATATATATATATAATATATATATATATATATATATATATATATATATATATATATATATATATTATATATATCGAGAAATCTAAATTAAGGTTTCGGTCAAAAGGTGGAGAAAAAAGACAAATAAGGTGGTTATTTCATCTATTTATTTGAAGACGTTTCGCTCTCTAATCAGAAAGCAGCATCAGTTCATCTAAAAAAAAAAACAATATGAAAAACCAAACATCCATAAAAAAATCAATATAAACGTGCTACGTCAAAAAGACATGTAGCAGTCAATGGTATAACATGTAAAGAAGCTTAAGACATTAGACATTAAATAGTAAGGTTGTATAAACAACTAATTGAAACTAAATACCGTTTACAATTTAACTCAAACTTAGGACATCAAAAGCGCATGTAGTTATTGCATATGTAATTTAAAAAAGTATGTAAAAAATAAGCATTTTCCGTGTGACTCGTGCTACATCGGTCAGACAGGGAAATTACTGAGAGGGCGTCTTACGACACACCGGAGTGATATTAATGTATCCAAGCATACTTGTGCTTTTGCTCAGCATGCTATTAAGACAAATCACAAAGTTAGCTTGTATTTCTTCTTGAATGTTGGGTTTACGTGATATTATTGTTCCTAGGTATGTAAATATTTCTACCATTTCGAATTCATATGATGATCTTTCTTCTACTTCACTTTAAACTTTTGTCCATCCCTGAACTGATTATCTGTCAACTGCATTGATTTTGTTTTAGTTTCATTTATGTAAAGTCCCATTTTCTTTGCTGCTTTTACTATTCTCTGTACTATTTCCTATAGCTCTTTTTTTCCTCTTGACAGCAACACTATATCATCCGCAAAGGCCAAAACTTAATGTCTTTTATGATATAGGAGTCCTTCTCTATTGATTTTCACTTCTCGCATTATTTTTTTTTCTAGGCAAAGATTGAAGAGTAATGATGACAAAGGATCGCTCTGCTTTAATCCTTCGTTTACTATAATTTGTCCGATGTATGATTGTTTACTTTGACTCTGTTTTGTGTATTCTCTAAAGTAAGATGTATCATGTTACGCAACTTTCTGCTAACTCCCAGTTCGTTAAGGGTCTCTATTAATTCCTTTCTTTTTAATATATTCTATGCTTGCTGGAAGTCAATGAATAGCGCTATCGTTGGTAAGTTGTGTTCATAGCTTTCTGCTTGTAATTCTGTGATTCTGAATACTTGGTCCGTTGTGCTTCTCCCTCGTCTAAATCCGCACTGATATTCGCGTATTATATTTTCAGCTTCTTTTTCTAGCTTATCTTTTATGGATTTTGATAGGATTTTATATACGGTATTTAGTAACGCTACTCCACTCCTCTGTAGTTACTGCATTCTGTTTTGTCTCCTTTTTTGTGTAATGGGCAAATAATGGCTTCCTTTAAATCTTTTGGTATTCGTTCTTTTATCCATATTTTTTTTATGATCCTGGGTGAATTATCTTCTATGTCTTCTAAGTGTTCGATTCTTGCTTCTCCTTCCATACATTCTCTTTGGTTTGACTTATTGTGGCCATGTAGTAATTCATCAAAATACTCTTTCCATCTTTCGGCTATTTCTGCTTCCCCGCTTTTATTATTTCCTGCTTTGTTTTTAACGAATATGGGTTTTTGTTGGAACCTTTTTTGTTTTCATTTCTACCACCTTGATATAGGTTTTTTATTTTTTTATTTCTGTAATTCTCTTCTATTTCTTTTAGCTTATTTTCTATGTGTTTTCTTTTCTTTTCTCTCAGCACCCTCTTTACTTTTTGTCTTTGCTCCCTATATCTATTCTTTGTCTCTGTTGTTTATTTCGTGATCATTTCCATCCTTAATGATTTTCTTAGTTCTACTTCTTTTTGGCACTCTATGTCGAACCAGTCTTTCATCTTTTTATTCTTTTGTTTATTACATTCGTTTGCTGCTTTGTTCGTTATTTGCTTTATGTTTTCCAATTTGTTCTCAGTTTGCTTTTCTATTTGTATCTTTTTTAGTTCTCTTTCCATTGTTTCCTCGTATATTTCTTGCTCTTTCTTTGTCGCTAATTAAATTGGGTTATGTATACATTTCTTTTTTTTTATTTTGTTTTTGTTTTCTGGTATCAGTTGCTTAATTTTGATGCCCACCATGTAATGTTCTGAGTTAGCGTCTGGTCCTCTGTATTTTCTAATACAGTTTTTTTTTAAATACTTAAATAAGTATTTGAATCATGTGCTACTTTTTTAAATTTTTGCTTAGTATAAATTGCATATTAGCTCTGGGTATCCCATATTTAACTGCTGCTGTCACCTTTGGTATGCCATTAATTATTTCCCGTAAAGCTTCTTAAAGAATTTCTTCATAATTTTTTGTATATTTGCTTTTCTTTTGTATTCAGGCATTTTTTTCTTCCTGAATTTAAAGATGCCAATCACTAAATCTAAATAAATACCTCGGCTACCTAATTATTTGAAAGACTGCCAATCACTAGCATTTGCTATAATATGACATCAAATTATTGGCATTAACAAAAATAATTATGCTTGTGTAGAAAATAAGAATAAAAACGGAAAAATGTAATCTAAAGATTAACCTGATATATAATTCTAGTTATCACAGCGAATATTACAAACATAAGCTTACCTCTAACACCGGTGATGCCTTACTGAAATCATGTGAAATGTAAGGATAACTTAACGTCTAACCTTTACTCTCGAATAGTTGACGGGATTTTGACGATTAATTAGAGTATTCTTCTACTACCATGAAGTAATTCATATTGCCAGATCATTATAAAAGTGGAAGTAAGTACTTACAGTGAATTGCTTCTTAATTATTTAAAAACAAAGTGTCCACTGCCAATAATTGGGCTAGTGCCAACAATTGGATGGTTTACCATAATGGGTTAAATAACAAAGTATTATTAACTGCTAATGCAAAATTCTGTCAGATGGCACGTTTCTCCTTCGGACTTAATACTTTTTTATAGTGTAGTTTGGAAATTATAAGTTTCATTAAAAACTATTTACAAAATTAATTTTCAACAAATTCGTTAATCCCTCTAAAGTAATTAACTATTTCTATTTAAATTTATACTTTTACTTTATTAATAAAATTCGCTTGAAGTTTTCGGTATATTTTGGCATTATTTGAAGCCAGAATGACCCAAAATTAGAACTGCCACCTCATCTATTTGATTTGGGTGAAAACGGTGAGAATAAAACTGAATTTCATTAAACTTTCCTTGATAAACATTTCAGAATTGAAATTGAAGTGGATAGAAGAAAGTGATCACAGGGTTTTGAATTTCAAATAAATAGGGAGAGGTAGACTTAGAAAAGGATGGTGAGTTCGACATAGGCGGGGATCAACGTTTGTGATAAAGTATTTTTTTTATTGCTAGAACTGGCTGCGCCCACTGGGTGATGGAAATTAAAAATTTGTAACTTTATGGAAATTTTTATTTCGCTCAAATTTTCTTAGATTTTGTATGAAACTTCTTATATAAATAGCCAAAATGGTTGCTTAAATTGATAGTATACGGTAATTTTGAAAATTCTCTTGTGAAAAGGGATTTTACTTTTTACTAAATTTTTCTATCTTAAAATAGGAGATGATGAAGAAGATCCAAAATTAGAATTAAACAAAAAAACATGTAAGAATATAATTCTCGAATCTATAATATCTAAAGAAGGCACTACCAAAAGAGACATCGAAAACAGAACTCAGCAGGGAAAAAAATCGGTTAACATTCTAAACTCTCTACTATGGTCTAAAGATATAAATAAGAAACGAAATTGACAATCTATCGAACCTTGGTAGAGCCTATTATGACTTATGGGGCAGAAGTTTGGCAAATCACGAAAAAAGATAGAAAAAGAATAGAAGTAGTAGAAATGGATTTTCTAAGGAGAGCGTGTGGTGTATCCAAAAAAGATCATATCAGGAATGAAGATATTAGAAGGAGGACAAATACTGTATATTCCAGTGTAGACAGAATTGAAACGAGACAACTAGTGTGGTATGGTCACGTGAAGCGAATGAATGAAGATAGATGGTCCAAAGAAAGCTTTAAATTACATACCACAACAAAGAAGAAGAAGGGGAAGGCCTTCAAGTTGCCTGGGAAGAAAATGTACGACACATAATGAGAGATAGAGCCATCAAAGAAGATGAATGGATGGACAGAAAATGATGGCGGTCGAAATGCGAGGGGCGGCAGAGGCTGTAGGAACCTTGCTTATATATATATAATATATATATATATATATATACTATATATATATATATTTATATATATATATATATATATATTTTAAAATCCTTCACTTTCAGTGTGTAATACTGTTTCTTCAATATTTACTAAAACCGCCGAATTTTCATGTTAGCTAATAACCGTGGTTCCTAAAAGAACAAAGAACCGCCTTATTTTAGTAAAATGTACAGCAATAAAATAAGGTTATGTTATCTGTTAGCTGGTAACCAAAACTTAATATGTCTATAAATTAGTACAAACATTGTATCAAAACGCCACAATGCGTGTAAAACTACATGATACCACCAGAAAAATTCGTATAAAGCGAGGTGTGAGACAGGGCGACACTCTCTCATCTAAATTATTTATAACGGTCTCCGACTACGCATTTAAAATGCTAAAGTGGAAAAATAGAGGAATAAAAATAGACGAGGTAATGTACAATCATCTGCGTTTTGCCGACGAACTAGTACTTATTACCAAAGATCTGCATGAAGCAAAATAAATACTACAAGAATTAGAAAACGTATCTTCAACAATAAATCCAAAAAAAAATGAGTAAGACCAACTTTATGACAAATTTGATTCCCAGTGAATACCTTCTTCTTCTTCTCATGGCGTCGTCTTTTTTTGAAGGTTGGCGATCCAAATGGCAATTTTGGTTTTGGAGACTGCTGCATGAAAGATTTCTGCGGTCGAACTATCTCCTCAGGTCTTTCAGCCACGAGTTATGCGTCTTCCTACTGATATTTTGCCCTGTACTTTTCTTTCCAGTATAACTTGAATTAATTCATATCTTTCGCCTCTCAGCACATGACCCAAGTATTGCATTTTCCTGTCTTTGATTATTTTTAATAATTCTTTTTGTTTACACATGCGACGAAGTACCTCAACATTAGTAACTCTTTGTAACCATGGAATTTTCAATATTCGTCTATATATATTTATAGTATATATATATATATACATTTCAAAGGCATCTATTCTTTTTTCTATTTTAGAGTCCATTGTCAACGTTCACAGCCACGCAGTAAGATAAAAAAAAAACGTAACCTCTGAACATTCGGATTCTAAGCTGCAGACTAAGGTCTGATCTTGTAAAAAATGATTTTATATTCACGAATGTTTTCCTTGCTTTTTCTATTCTTGATGGGATTTCTCTTTTTGGATTACACTGACTATTGATATTTACTCCCAAATATTTTATGGAATTTACCTGTTCTATTATTTGACCCTTGGCATACACATGAACGTTTATTGGTGTCTTTGAAAATACTTAAATTTTAGTTTTGGAAACTTTTAGATGTAAACCGAACATTTCGCTATGGTGAACTACTGCATTTATTATATTTTGTAGTTCTTGTGCGCTACTTACTATTAAGACAGTATCATCAGCATATTTGCTTAATCTTAATTCTGCCTTCATCAATAATCAGCCAATCGCGTCCACTGCTGGACATAGGCCTCCCTCAGTTTTTTCCAGTGTTCTCTACACTAGGCCGCTTGTAGCCAATTTCCCCACTACACGTTTTATGTCATTGGTCGATCTAGTCGGTGGTCGTCCGCAGCTTCTTTTATAATTTCTAGGCCTTCATTCCATAATACGTCTTGTCCACCGTCCATCTTGTATTCTATCTAAGTGCCCTGCCTAGTTCCACTTAAGCGTCGTGGTTCTTTCGATGGGGTCTTGAACTCCGGATCTTTGCCTGATTTGTTGGTTAGTGATGTGGTCTCGAAAATTCACGTTCACTATTGCACGTTCCATGGCCCGTTGTGTAACTCTGAGTTTATTCGCAGATTTTTGCGTGAGTGTTAAAGTCTCTGCTCCATAAGTTTGTACAGGCAAAACACATTGGTTATAAACCTTTCGTTTGAGACACATAGGAATTGAACTTGTTAGAATATGGCTTAATTTGCCAAATGCTGCCCATGTTAGGCCTATTCGCCTCTGTATTTCATGTGTTTGATTGTCTCTGATTATTTTGATTTCCTGTTCCAGATATTTGTAAGTGTCTGTTTGTTGTATGGTAATATTGTCAATAGCTTTATTTTCACTCATTGAGATTTGTTATAAGTTTAGTTTTCTCAAAGTTTATCTTTAATCCTGCTCTTTCAGACAGACTTTTAAGCGAATGCATCATAGAAACTGTATCATGTAAGTTATCTGTGATTAATACAACATTATCTGCAAAACTTAGGTGATTTAATTTTTTTCTCCATCTATATTGATGCCCATATCTTGCCATTGAGTACTCTTAAATATTGACTCTAGAGCTGCCGTGAACAATTTTGGTGAAATATTGTCTCCTTGTCTAACTCCTCGACCTAAGCTGAATTTTTCTGTGTCTTCGTGTAGTCGTATACTTGATGTAGCGTTCTCGTAGATATTTTTGATTAGTGTCGTGTACCTGTAATCTATTCGGCTTTGATTTAGGGCGTCAAACTCTACAGAATCAAAAGCCTTCTTGTAATCGACAAATGCAAGAACCAATGGTATGTTGAAGTCGATGCACTTTTCGATTAGGATCTGTATGGTATGCAAATGGTCATTTGTGCCATATCCTGCCCTGAAGCCTGCCTGTTCTTTGGACTTATAGAAATCAAGTTTAGAATCTTTGTTAAGATTTTCATAAAAATTTTGTATATGTGTAAATAGGCTGATGGGTTTATAATTTTCTAATTTAGTAATATCGCCTTTTTTGTGCAACAAGACTATTACTGCATTGTTCAAGTCTTTTGGAATCTTAGCCACATAAAAGCTTTTATTAAACAGTTCGCTTACTGATTTTAATAAAACTTCTCCACCTGCTTTTATTTCCTCGATAACGGGTCCATCATCACCAGGTGATCGATGGTTCTTCATTTCCTTTAAAGCTGCTCTTACTTCTGACACAGTAATGGGTAAAAGTATTTCCGATCTCTGATTTATGAGAGTCTTTACTCGTATCGGGAAATTATCTTGTGGTCTTTGGCTAGTATAGAGGTCTTTATAAAACTCTCTGGTTATTTTTGGAATGTTTTGTTTATCTGTTGTTGCCTTTCCGTCTTTATCTCTCAGTTTGTATATTTCTTTTTTACTTTGTGTGAGTTTTCTTTTCATTATCTTGAAACCTTTGTACTCTTCTACTGTTTGAATAATTCCGCCTTGGACCTCGTCTAATGCTTCTCTAAATCTAGATTCTGAATACAAATTAAACAGTAGCTGTGATAAGATGCAACCCTGTCTCACTCCTTGTCGGATTTGTATATCTTCGGATGTTTTGTGCTCTATTTCAATTGTTGCCGTTTGGTGCCAGTATAGTTCTGAGATAATTCGTAAGTCTTGTTTGTCAACTCCAGTTGTTCTCATAATTTCGATCATCTTTTGATGGTTAACGCAGTCAACTACTTTTCTATAGTCAATAGAACATGCCTAGACATCTACATTTATGTCTCTGCATCGTTGCGTTAACACATTCGTTCCCAATCCGTTTCGAAATCCGAATTGAATGTCACTCATCTGGAACTCACACTTCTTGTAAATTCGTGTATGGATAATTCTGAGAAAATTCATTGTGAAGAATTCGATTTTTTTGGTAATGCTACGAATGTTGATGTTAGCCAGTCTCTTGGTATTTCACCTGTGTCATATATCTTATTGAATATCTTTGTTATTTAATCTGAGCTTTTACTTTCGTTATCTGCAATTAGTTTTAGTATTTCGACATAGATATTGTCTGGACTGGTGGCTGTTCCATCTTTCTGAGATTTTACTGCGTGAATCACTTCTTCTTTGGTTATTTCTGGAACTTTTTCATTTATTCAATTATCTGTGGATGGTGGAGAAGGTCTATCATCGTCAAAAAGAGTTTGTACGTATTCTTTCCATGTCTCGTATTTTTCCTGAAGCTGTTCGATTTTTAGACATTTTGTTGACATCCAATTGTCTTTCGCCTCCCTACACTTTTTCTAATCATTTTTAATCCGCTTGTATCTTATTGGGCTTGTTTGATGTTTTCGTCTTAAACACCTAAACATCCAAAATGAAGTGATATAATTGACAGAAAAGTATATATACATATATATATATATATATAATATATATATATATATATATATATATATATATATATATATATCGGTCATGAAATCAGAATAAACAAGGATAATCAGAACTGTAAATTTTAATGCTGAATAACACTTGCTTGTGGCGGCATATGATTTACTAAGAGACATCTTTAATAGCAACATCCCGATAGCTGTTCTTTCCAATGCGTTCTTCCTATTATGACTAATGAAGCAGAAACTCTCACTCTCACAAAAACAACAGCACTAGAAATGCTAGTGGCACAAAAGGCGCATAGAAAGATCGATTCTTGGCGTGACAAAAAAGACAAAATAAAGAACCAAGACCTAAGGAAAAGAACATGTATCACTGATGTCGTAGAACGTATAGCCAAGCTAAAATGGAATTGGGCAGGTCACATAGCGAGACTAAAGATTCAAGATGGACCAGAAAATTAATTGACTGGCGACCAAGAGAAGACAGACGCAGCAGGGGACGACCACCAACACAACACAGAACCATGAAGAGTGACTAAGACTGGGGGAGATCTATGTCTAGCAGTGGACAGAAGAGGTTGCATGATGAACTCCAAAATGTCGTCGAAATTGATGCGTGTGGATGGAAATCGGAGGTTATAACATATTTTTACCGTGGTACACTGGCCTAATACTTCACTTAAGCGAATACTTATTGTAATATTTCCCTTTAATTATGTTCTGGCCAGTCAAAAATTTATTTTGAAATTAAAAATTATTAAAACGGAAAGCTTTACATACGGTTTGGACTCGTTGTACAAAATATGTAACTTTATAAAAACGGAAAGTCCATCTAATGGGTAATTCTGCCATGAAAGGCTTGCAAATTGCTCGCTGCTGTTCAATTTTTCAAGAATAATTCTCGTGAATAGGAATCATAAATACTGGTATTTACACAAAATTACTTTTCGTGCAGGGTTTTGAAAGTATTTAAATTTAGTTTTTTACCTTTCATGTTTAAAGTATCTATAACATAGTATATACAATTTTAAAAAGAGTAAACGTTTGAGATATTATTAACTTAAAATAGTTATTTATTTATTGTCCTTTAAAAAAAAAAAACTTTTACAAAATAATATAATTAACGCTAAGGGTATAAAGCTCAATGTACCTTGCTATAACGTTGACCCATTTTTGTTAATATTTATAAAAAAAAAATTTTTATAGTAAGTTTGTAAGGTAAGCAAACTATTTACTTATGTATACAAACAATCTAGGCCCTTCTAGTTTGGTTCTTTAAAAATTCATATATATATAATATATATATATATATATATATATATATATAATATATATATTTAGTATACTGGTAAGGTTGATTGGGTTAGCAGCTGAATAATGAATGCCAAAGTGTGCTCTTTTCAACGATTTCGTTATATTTCGTTAAATTTCTTTAACATTTCAGACGAATGCTACAATATGTTACAAAATGGTGAAATTGTGTATTTTACATAAGATGTAGTGAACACTTACTTGTGTGAGGTTGCAGGCAAAAGTGGTATTTGAAAGTTCCATGTTGAAAAACTTTTTTGAAGATTTTTTATAGCAAAAAAAAAGGACTAAGTTGTATGTGTTATATGGTGGCTTGAAAACTCAAACAATACAAGTGCATTTTTGTTTTTTTTCCTCCAGTGTGCAAGTACAATACAAATATTAAAAAACGTTGAACATTTAAGAAACAAACAGTTAAAACACAACTACATATCACATTGTCATTTTTTTGGCAGCTATGTTGGTGGAAGGTCTAGTCAACTAATGCACAAGGAGGTGGAAATCTAGTATGTACCTCAAGGTTGATGTGTCTTGTCAGCTATCATATTAGGAGATGTCAGCCAGAGAACTAAAGCTGTGTTCAGTTTATGTGTAAAGTTACACTTAATTGAAAATTATGTTATGTTAATTTAAGACAATTAAATTATGTTATTAATAAATACATATAGAATTTATTTATTTCTTTGTGATTATTTTTTTTAAAGTTATTTTAATTATTGTTATTACTCTTAAAAATTTTATTTCCTGGAAAAATGCAACAATTGCAGTAATAATGATTAAGTTTCTACTTCAATTGGATGGTCAGAAGAGTTTTAATAGACAATATTATACTATTCAGAATATTACAATTCGTTAACTTGATTATTTTTTGTTTCCAACTGCAGCAGAAAGGAATAAATTTCACTAATGTTCTAAGTTCTAAGTTCTAAGTTCTGCTGCAGTTGGAAACAAAAAATAATCAAGTCAACGAATTGTAATATTGTGAATAGTATAATATTGTCTATTAAAACTCTTCTGACCATCAATTGAAGTAGAAACTTAAGTGTAACTTTACACATAAACTGAACACAGCTTTAGTTCTCTGGCTGACATCTCCTAATATGATAGCTGACAAGACACATCAACCTTGAGGTACATACTAGATTTCCACCTCCTTGTGCATTAGTTGACTAGACCTTCCACCAACATAGCTGCCAAAAAAAATGACAATGTGATATGTAGTTGTGTTTTAACTGTTTGTTACTTAAATGTTCAACGTTTTTTAATATTTGTATTGTACTTGCACACTGGAGGAAAAAAAACAAAAATGCACTCGTATTGTTTGAGTTTTCAAGCCACCATATAACACATACAACTTATTCCTTTTTTTTTCTATAAAAAATCTTCAAAAAGTTTTTCAACATGGAACTTTCAAATACCACTTTTGCCTGCAACCTCACACAAGTAAGTGTTCACTACATCTTATGTAAAATACACAATTTCACCATTTTGTAACGTATTGTAGCATTCGTCTGAAGATGTTAAAGAAATTTAACGAAATATAATGAAACCGTTGAAAAGAGCACACTTTGGCTTTCATTATTCAGCTGCTAACCCAATCAACCTTACCAGTATACTAATTAATAATTGGACAGCTGTGATCATTTTTCGTTTATATATATATATATATATATATTATATATATATATATATATATATATATATATATAAGATGTTTTATTATCTTTTAAATTAAAATGAATTTTGCACCTAAATAGATTATACTCGTCAGGAAACGAGCTCAGACGACGAAATGAAATAAAAAATTTAAAACAAAGCTCTCCTTTAGTATTTTGTAACGAACAAAAAGTTTTGAAAAAATTCTATGTTAAGAGATTACGTCATGCCAGAAAAGAAATAAACAGTCTGTGTTTAGGTATCAAATTACAAATGAGAAGTACTTACAAACTAAAATTAATATCATGTCATAATAAAACAAACATTTTATATGTTAGCATTGGATTATGAATGAGAAATGCTTATATGAAAAATTATACTTATATCCCAAATTTTGTAATTCGTTGACATTAAAAATATATTTATATATTATGTAGATACTTATATATTATGTAGATATCTATGTAATGAGAAGATCAATAATAAATCATTTCACTGTTATTTAGTTCATAGATAATTTCCACTGTTCAATAAAAAAATATGAAATTAGTGCAACCTGAATTATCTAAATGATTGTGTGGCTTGTAAAAAGGATATAATTTTTACCAACTAGTTACTTAGGCTGGGATTTTAGAACGTTGAATCTATCGGCGGCAGAAACATACATCCACCATAACAAGGGGCGGCTAAACAAACGGGATATTCTTCGAATTGTTGATTTCATATCACATACCATAAATCCCTGGCTAAAGATAACCTCGAACCAATAAAAATAAATCTGGCAACTATTAGGGCTCCCTGTAATGGTCTTGTCAAGAGATCACTCAAACAAAATTTCGTCCTATCTGTTGGACGTTCAAATAGAGAAAAGGGAAATGAATGGCAAGGAGTTTACGAACGCCTTAATTTTAATTCTAAGATCGGAGCCCTTAGGAATTACAGTTCGATTCTTAAGGTAATTTAGATGCACTCGGCGAACAGATGGAATGAGCAAAATTTATTTGAATATTTATTAGGAATTTTAACTTTAACCTTCAAAAATAATTTGAAACTTTTGAAACGGTTACAAGTTGCAACTAAGTATCATTAAATACAGTTTGTAGTAACTGTACAACTTGGTAAGAAATTTATTGGTAACATCTATAAAAAGGACTACTAGTACTATCGGTTTACAGTGTTCTCCGATGCATTCCGACTCCTAACTACCATTTTTCTCTATTTAACCATAGACCTGGAAGGATTTCTTTTTCCTCTAGTTCTTTTTCAATTCCCTCTCTCCAGCTTCTTCTCGGTCTTCTTTTTTTTCTTCTCACTTGAGGTGTCCACGTCAAAATCTGTTTCAGAATCCTGTCATCTGGCATTGTCTGTACATGGCCGTACCATATTTACTGTTTTGTTTTTATGTCATCAACTGTTGTATGCTTGACTCCCATCATTTTTCGTATTCTCTCATTTAGTATCCGATCTCTTCTTGATTTGCCTACTGCTCTTCTCCAGAAGTTCATTTCTGTTGCTAGTAACAGTTTCTCTGTTCTTTACTTCATTGGCCAAACTTCACTGCCATATGTGATTACACTTTTAAGTATGGTGTTGTATATGAGTTGTTTGTTCGCTTTAGATATTGTTTGGTCCCACAGAATGCCGTTTATCATGGATATGGCCTTTCTACCCTGCATGTTTCTGATATCCTGAGTTATCTTTATACCCAGGTAGTTGTATTCATCACAGTGTCTAATTTCTACCCCATTCTCTACTACAATAGACTGCTTTGTCCCTCCACTACACATGGCTTCATTTTTCTTAATGTTGACTTCGAGACCCATTTGTTGTATTCTTCTATTAGCCTTCTGAGTCATGTAACTTCAGTCATCATGATCCTGAGCAATTAGTATTTGGTCATCAGCGAGACATAAGGTATACAGTGTAGTCTCGTCATTGAGAGGTATTCCCATGCCATTACATTATTTTTCCACAGCTTGAGTGCTTGTTCCAGATAAATTTTGAAAAGGGTAGGCGAAATATAGCAACCCTGCTTTAGTCCTTTCGTGACCATATATTCTTTAGATATCCTTGATCCAGTTTTAATTTTTGCAGTCGTTTCGTTATACAGACTTTGGACTGCTTTGCTAAGACCATACTTAATGTTGGTTTGCTGTAGGGTTGACCATAGTTTACTGAGGGGTACGCTTTTTGTAAGTCTACGTACACCAGGTGAACATCTTTATTGACGGCTGTTTTTTTCTCAATAACTTGCGTAATAGAGTACAAGTGGTCTACTGTGGATCGCCCAGCTCTGAAACCAGCTTGCTCCTCTGCTTCGTAATCTCTATAGTCATTTTCTATTTTGTTATTAATAAGTTTTCCATACATCCTATTATTTTGCTCTTTACCGCAATTCCTCTGTGATTTTAACACTGATCCTTGCTGCCCTTTTTGTGGATACTTGACATGATAGATAATTTTCATTCTTTTGGTAATTCGCCCCCATTCAAGCAGTTTTGAAAGAGTTTTCTTAACTGTTCCTGGAGTTTGTCTGTACCGGCTTTCACTAATTCTGCAGGGATGTCACCAGGACCAGGGGCTTTTCCAATTAATATTTAGGGATTTGGTTATTTCTTCCATCTCTGATTTACTTATTTGTAATGGTGATGAATTTATACGTACACCTATCGTGTTGTCTTCCATTTTAGTAAATTCTGGTCTTTGTTCTGTTAGTAATTTTTTGAAATATTTTTAGTATATATATATATATATATATATATATATATATATATATATATATATATATATATATATATATTCTATAAAAAGGAGATTCTTGTAAAAATTTCGAGGTTTTCATTTAAATATTTTTTACCATTTGTTAGCTAATTGTCACGGATCAATTGTCATTGATCTTTGCATTAAGGATCCAATTTTGCGTCATCTTTCGCAAATCATCTTGCCATCGTCTGGGTGGTCTACGTATGTTTCGTTTATCTGTTATTGGTCCCTTTTCGGTTAACTTGACCTTCCATCCTTCTTTCTTGCCACGTGGTCAGACCATCTCCATTTCAATCTACAAGCTCTCTTCACAACATCTAGAACTTATGTTCTGTTTTGTAGGTGTTCGTTTCTGATCTTGTCTTTTATTGTTACTACTATCATTGAACGCTTCATTCTTCGACGTCCATCATAATGGTTTTTTGTTTTTTTTACATGTGGTTTTACGTTGGAAGAAGCACTGACCATGTTATATGACGACGAAGATATGAAAAATGATAAAACATCGGTGTTTATTATATATTTTATATACATATAATATGGAACAAGGAGAGAAAACCTCTATGAATGAAATATAGACAAAAGAACCTGATAAACAGGGAAGTGAAATACATAAAGGAAAAAATAAACAAATATAATTTCTAAAAAAACTGAGATCAAGCGATGGATACAGGGAGATTTGATACATAATAAAAAAATTTAAAAACGTGAATAAATCTGAAAGTTATGAATTTTATGATATGGGTCCATTACAACTCTTCGAACTATTTTTTGAGAAAGACATGTTTGAACATATTTTACAAGAAACAAAAAAATATGCTGTGTTCAAGAATTTTCCAGATCTAAATCTACCATCCCTTGCCGGACAGTAAAATCTATTAAATATATTATAAAATAGTAAAAAAATCTATTTCATTAAATAAAGAGGAATAAAGTTGATCAAATCATCAATTGTATATATTTTGCGGATAACAGCAGAATTGACATAACTGATAAAATGTGGAAACTACGCCCTATTATAGAAAAGGAGCAAATTAAATGGCTTGAGTACACTTTCAATCAACTCTGCACATAAATTATAATGAATTAATGATCAAGTATTTTGGAAAACACAGTTGTAAACAATTTATCAAAGGTAAGCCAATACGCTTTGGTTATAAAGCTTGGTGTTTGAATTCTGATGACAGTTATTCAATTCATTTTCAGTTATATTTATGTAAACAGATTTCAGCTGATAACAGTTGTATAGAAAAATTTGTGTGCAGCAATAAGTGCAGTAACACTTTTACTTCAAATAATTGATGATCTTCCAAATAAGATCCCAAATTACCATATTTATATCGACAATTTATTAACGAGTTTTAGTTTACTTACAGAATTAATACTAAGTGGATATGAATGTACGGAAACAATAAGACAAAAATAGTTCCCAAATCTTGCCCCTTATCGGACAACAAAGTAATGGCTAGTAAACCTAAAGGTTCTGTTGATTATGTTATATCTAAAACTAATGACCTTATCTTTTGCTACGGCATCAGTCCTCAAAGTTTAGTCAAGAGATACTCTAAGCAATAGAAGGAAATTATTCAAGTACAAAGGCCTTTGATTATTGCAAAATATATATTCATGGGTGGCACGGATAGAATGGATAAAGATGTGGCACGATACAGAATTGGCATCAGAAGTAAAAAGTGGTATTGGCCTCTTTCTACTTGGCTTGTAGACGTATGCATTTATAACGCGTGGTTACTTTATAAGAAGTCCTCAAATGAAAGAAAGAAAACAGGTAATATAGTTTTCCGCCGTGTATATGCGGAAATCTGGAGTTTCATCTAGTCATCCTGGTAAGCCTACAGTAAGCAGGAATTGTCTGTACATAAATAGAATTTCAGACAATCTGCGATGACAAAACTGATTATATTTTTGTTCAAGTTTCTAACGGTAAAAGACGCAGATGCACAGTGTAAAAAATGTGATTTAGGACTTTGCATTTTTTCGATATTTTTCATACACTGTAGTAAATATCTGTAGGTATATTTATGAAAAAATATATTTATCGACATGCTGGTAAAAAATGGGTTAATATTACTTATTGAACCTAATTCCAAGAAATACTAATCTGATATTACATATACTAGGGTTCAAGAAACTACATAAAGCAATATTTATATATTTTAATATTAAAAATTTAAGTATAATATAATATATTGTCTGGAAAAATTAAAATATTTAAAATGTTTTGGATTTATTGAAAAAAAAAAAAGACCGGAGAAGTAGTTTTTCGCTTTCTCCGTCACTCCCCCAGAAAATATGTCATCATTAGTTTTCAATAGAACGAAGTAAGAAAACTCCAAAGAATTGATTCCTTTCCAAGACGAGAAAGACGAGAAAAACCTCCTGAATGGGAATAGACTCGCATCCCTAAATAGTGGAACTTTTTATCTCTGAGGCTGTAGCTGTAACACGGAATTTTCTTTTCTCCAACTGCCAGTCAATTACAAGTCTATAAAGTGCGAGGAAATTGAGAGGGATATAAGAAAAATTCCCGATCTGCAAATGCGTTTCCAAACTTTCTTTGGGAGACGAGATTCGATTCCGAAGCGATTTGAAAGTGATTATACGTTCAAAATTGAGTTATTTTTTACTTGGCACGGCCTGGATAAATTCAGGATAAATTCAGGATTAGTCATTTCCTTTTTCGTAAATACATAGACGTGATCAAAACGCTTTGAATGTTTCTCTTTGGTGATATTGAGCTTATATTGCTGGGGGAAAATTGGAAAACTGCGAAACGAGTGCAAAAGGAAAATCTGCTTTGCTCTTAGCCATGGCGATTGTATTTGAAAACTTTTGGTGAATATCGACGAGATAGTAATCATCCGTTGCATATTGTAATCCTTTGGTCTTTATAGTATTTCCAACAAATTATTTCATTACTTCTGGCTTGAAATCATGATTCTCAATAACACTGTACCCAGCTAATAACAAATAATAACTAGTTTATTTTTAAATGGTAATTTTTTTTTAATTTCAAAAGTAGATTTTAAACTAAATGAATTCACAAAAAATACTAAGATAGTAAATACATAAACAATAACTGTATAATAATATACTATTAATATTAATAAGCTACGAACAAAGTTCGAAATATTCATTGAACGAAATCGACTACGAAAAGGAATATTGTAGTAATTCAATTCAATTGTAGTAATTCAATTTTTGTATAATTGGAGTTACTACCTTCATCTGAATTATTGTATACGTAGCTGTAACATAGAATATTGTGGTAACTCTAGCGGCTTTATAGGCAACTTAATCCAGTTTAATAGTATCTCAAATAACCTGGCACATTTTCAACAATAACTGCTTCAAGTTAAGTTACTGTAATCTTTGCTGCATAACCATCATATTGTTTTCAACAAGATTTGTTGTGAATTGAGTTACTACAGTTTTCTTTGCAGAATGTCTATATAGTGCTGTGTCTTCTTTGGGTTACTATTGACTTGGTTGCATTTCCGTGAAAACCAATTTGAGAATATGGACCTACATAAATATTTACTTAAGATTTGTGTAAAGAGTGTTTGAAGTTTAAAATAGGAATATAATTAAACGGACATTGGAGCTATATATATTGGACATATAATTAAACGGACACCTACATTGGAACCGTATTTCTCCTGATGCGATATCGGGCGACGGCGGCCGACGTCGGATTGAAAACAAACTCAAGGTATTAAATCATAGTGCCTATACTGCTTTCATGACGAAGGTATGTATTACCTAGAAAAATCGTGAATTAATAAATATGTTTACGGTTTTTAATATATATATATATATATATATATATATATATATATATATATATATATATATATATATATATTCTTCTTCACATGCAAATCCACTAATGGATGTTAGCGATCACATTTTTCATTAATTCTCTATTTCTTGCAATATGTATCAGAAATTGTATGTCGTTAATCCCTGTCCATTGCCGTATGTTTCGGAGCCAGGACATTTTCTTGCGTCTCATTCCTCTCTTGCCTTCAATTTTCCCCTTGATTATAAGTTGGAGGAACTGGTATTTTTCATTTCGCATGATGTGACCTAGATACGCCGTTTTCCTTTTCTTGATGGTTTCGAAAAGTATTTGTGATTTTCGCTGTCCATGGTATTTTTAGGATATGACGATAAAGCCACATTTCGAAAGCTTCTAATCTGTTTATATCCCTCGTTTTGAGTGTCCAGCCCTCTACGCCATATAGCAGTACTGACCATACGTAGTACTTAGTAAACCTTAGTCTCAGTTGAAGATCGAACTCTGAACAAGTCAGTACCTTCTTGAATGTTACGAAAGCTTGTCGAGCTTGCTCAATGCGACATTTTATTTCCCTGTCCGATACCCAGTCTTCAAAAAGCCACGATCCCAGGTATTTAAATTTACTCACTCTTTCAATGGACTTAGTATTCAGTGTTATAGTGGAGTTTTCAAGTACATCCAAGTTTCTAGAGATGATCATGAATTTAGTCTTTTTGGTATTAATCTCTAATCCCATTCGCTTACTGTATTCTCCGATTATAGTGACAAGTTGTTGAAGATCGACTATGTTGTCACAAATTAAGACACCATCATCAGCATATCGTATGTTGTTGATCAATACTCCATTCACCTTGATTCCCATCTCTGCATCCTCCAAAGACTCTTGAAGTATGGCTTCCGAATAAATGTTAAATAAAAGAGGGGAAAGCACACATCCCTGTCGAACGCCTCTTCGTATATGTATGGGTTTGGATATAGAATTGTCTATTTTTAACTGTTCCGTTTGATACCAGTACAAGTTTTCAATGCATCTTATGTCTTTTTGGTCTATATCAACTTTCTTGAGAATCTGCATTAACTTGTGGTGTTGGACACGATCAAACGCTTTTTGGTAATCTAAAAGGCATAGGAACGCATCCTTCTTCTGATCATTACAATTTTGGACCAGCACCTGTGTTGCTACTATTGCTTCTCGTGTTTCTAAACCTTGCCTAAACCCGAACTGGGAATCACTGATGTCCCATTCACATTTTTTGTATAATCTTTGATGTAGTATTTTTAAGAACATCTTTAAAGTGTGACTCATCAGGCTAATGAGTCTGTGATCCTCACATCTTTTTGCATTGACTTTTTTGGACAGGAGAATAAAGGTAGAGCGTAACCACTGTTGAGGATAGCAGCCAGTTTCATAAATTAAATTAAATATTATGTGTAGTGTTGAAATTCTCCTTTCATCTAGTAATTTGAGTATTTCTGACGGGATCTCATCTGGTCCAGGTGCCTTATTGTTTTTTGAAGAGCTCCTGGATATAATTTTCCCATATATCAATTTTCTCCTTTTCACCCAGCACTATCTGGTTATCCTAATTAACTATGATAGTTGGTCTTCGTTTTCTGTATCTTCCAGCAGTCTCCTCAAGCTTTTTATGTAAATTACGGTCTTCGTGCTGTCATTGTAAATGTTCTAGATCGATACATTGTTGCTTAAGCCATTCATTTTTTGCTATTCTTATTTTTGCTTTTATTTGCCTGTTAATGTTTTCATACATATTGCTGCCATCTTGGTGATTCTTGTGTCTTCATCGTTCTTCCATTAGTAATAGTATTTCTTCTGTCATCCATTTTTGCCTATTGTTATTTCGTTTGTACCCTAAGTTGTTTTTCATAATGTGTGTTACAGCACTTGTAATCGTATTCCATGTTGGTGTTAGATCTTCGGTAATGTTTGTCGTCAATATTTGAATTTGTGCGTTTATTTCATTGCTTATTTCTGCTTGTATCATTGGATCTTTCAGTTTATCCAGTGCTATTTTTTGTTGAATTTTAGGCTTGTTCTTGCATGAAAGAGCGATCTTTATGTCACTAATAGTAGGTGGTCAGAAGGGACATCTGCTCCAGAGTATGTGCTCTTTTGACAGCTGTGTTGAATCTACCGTTTATAAGAATGAAGTCTATCTGATTTCTTAATATGTTATGAGCTCTATCGGCTGGAGATTTCCAAGTATAAAGGCGACGGGGGTGGAGTTGGAACCATGTGTTGGTAACTCTCATGTTTTCTTCTTGACAAAATTGTATAAGTCGGTCACCCCTTTCGTTTCTTGTTCCAAGACCATCGGGTCCAACTATGTCTTCAAAGCTGCCCTTCCCTATTTTGGAAGTAAAATCTCCCATAATTATGTTGACATCATATTTCTTTGTCAATTTAAGCAGTTCTTTGATTTCACTGTAAGTTTTCCACTACTTCATCTGATGCGTCTGTAGTTGGTGTATAAACCTGTATGATGTTGAGATTATTTGGCTTCGCTTTTTAGTTTTACTGATGACCTAGATGTCAACAGGCTTCAATTCTAGAGAGGCAGAAACATGAACAGAAACGGTTATTTTTAGAAATGACACATATAAAAAAAAATAAAAAATGTGTAAATAGAAGATCAGATATTGATAAATTAAGTAACATTTATTGTTACATATTAACATATCAATAAATACCGTCAAAATCTCATTTTCTATTGACATCCTAACATTAAAAATTCATATGTGCTTAAGCCAAACTGCTGACTGGATTAATTTATATTTTTTTAAGACAATTAAATAAATTATAATAAAAACTATTGTTACTGGTTTTGCTTTCCACATAAAATAACTGTATTTTCATTCATATATGTCCACTAATCAAACCATGACAATGACATATATAGTGACAATATAATTATTTTTAATAAAAAAAAAAAATTTTAATATATTTATAATGGTTTGTTTTGTAGAGTACAATATTAACAACTGTAATCTCACGACTAGTAAGTAAGACAATTAACAATTTTAACTAGTTAATTTATATTTCTTTTTATAGATGTCTTGGAAAAGAATTAAATAAAATTCGAAAGCTTGACAGTAAGTCAAAGAGTTTTCTTTGTCTTGTGGGCCAAATAAACTGACTGCATTCTCAAAAATCATATATATATATATATATATATATATATATATATATATATATATATATATATATATATATATATAACCGTACAATTATGTCCTCTAGTTATTTAGAGAACTTATAAAATTGCCGAAGTGATTTTTATATTTAAGAAAAGCTTAACTTTTTTCTGTTAGCACTGATGGTATAAAACCATTAAAAAGCACTTTAGAAAAACTTTCTTTGGATGAATAATAAATACATACATAAACTCTTCCCCCTACAATAACTTCCTGTCTGTTTTTTCAACAAATCCTTATTTTTTATTCGCGAGACCTCGTAAAATCGATGAAAATCTGGAAAGTTTTCACTCGTACTAAGTCCTTCAGATCTTTGTACTTTTGCTTGTTTTTTTATCCTCAGGCCAACACACTCTGAAAATTAATCTTGAAATTACATTTGCACTCATTTTTATATTCCTTCCCTCTCATTCTCTACTGGTGTCATTGGCGCCGCAAATTATAGTCATTTAGATTGGCACAATTATTTAAAAATTTTAAAATATACTATACATAAAAATATATTTTACATACTCGTATTGCAAACCAACGATGTTACCATTAACAGCATTGGTGCATTCAAGAAAAGAAAATCTAAAAATAAACACTTTTTTTTCTTCTTCCTCTTCCTCTTTATAAGCAATCCTGCTTGTGCATTGGTGGACTAACACCCCTATGGAAGGTTGTCATTCTTCTTCTTCTTAACATGCCATACACCAAAGTGCGTAGGCGACTATCTCATTACTAGAATTCTGTTCTTGGCGGCGTGACACAGCTCACCTGTATTGTGTATTCCTGTCCATTCTTTAATATTCCTTAACCAGGACAATTGTTTGCGGCCGGCTCCTCTCCTACCTTCGATCTTCCCTTGTAGGATTAACTGTGGTATTTCATATTTTGCTCCTCTCAATATGTGCCCAAGGTAACCAATCTTGCGTTTTTTAATTAATTCAAAGAGTTCTCTTTCCACGCCAGCTCTATTAAGGACGTCATCGTTTCGAACTCTATCCACCCAAGGTATGCGCATCATTCTTCTCAATGACCACATTTCAAATGCTTCAAGTTTGTTGATAGATGTTTTTTTCAAAGTCGACGTTTCCATGCCATAAAGCAAGATGGACCATATGTAGCACTTGACCATTCTGTAGCGTATTTCGAAGTTTAGGTGTTGATTACATAGGAGCGGTCTGAATTTCACAAAAGCTTGTCTTGCCATTTGTATTCGGGTTTTTATCTCGTGTTGTGGATCCGATTGGTCATTGATTGTGGTGCCAAGGTATTTAAAAGTTTTCACGCGTTTTATACGACTGTCATCTATGCATAATATCGGGTTTTCTGGAGGGTTTCTGCTAATGACCATATATTTCGTTTTCAAAATGTTGATTTTGAGGCCATATTTTTTACCTATGCTATTCACCCCATCAAGTAATAACTGCTGATCTTCCAAATTATCAGTTATAATCACTGTGTCGTCCGCATAGCGTAGGTTGCTTGGTATGCCGTTCACCTTAATGCCTAATTCCGTATCTTCTAATGCTTCCGCAAATATATTTTCAACATATAAATTAAAAAGCATCGGAGAGAGTATGCAGCCTTGGCGGACACCTTTCCGGATTTCAAATTCATCCGTATATTGGTCTTGATCAATCCTCACCTTTGCCATTGGGTTCCAGTATAGATTCTGAATAATTCTGATCTCCTTCTGGTCAATGTTGGCCCTATGTAGTAGTTCCATCATGATATCATGTTTAACATTGTCAAATGCCTTCTCGTAGTCGATGAAGGTGAGGTAGACATCTTTTCGTTGATCTAAGCAGTTTTTAATTAAGGTGTTTAAACATAAAATTGCCTCTCTTGTTCCAAGTCCGCCCTTAAAACCGAATTGTGTTGACCCGCTAAGTTCTTCTAGTATCTTATACATTCTTGAGTGTAATATCGTAAGGAAGAGTTTTACCAAGTGACTAATTAAACTGATTAAGCGGTGTTCATTGCATTTTGTGGCATTAGCTGTTTTTGGGATCATCACAAAGGATGACTGCAGCCATTCTCGCGGAATGTAACCAGTATCATAAATTCTATTGAACAGCCTTACCAAGATTTCGATATTCTCCTCGTCTAGTAGTTTTATTGCTTCTATATTAATTTCATCTGGACCTGTTGCTTTATGCATCTTTGTGGTTCTAACTGCATATTCTATTTCACTTCGCATTATTGATGGCCCTGATAAGTTTTCGGAAGGAAGTTTGCGCGTTGGTTGTGTTGGTCTTTCGTCATTAAAAAGGCTTTCTGCGTATTCTTTCCACGCCATTGCTATCTCTTCTTCTGACTCTATGTATTCGTTTCTGTCGTTGCGTATTCTTGTTCTGTGGTGGCTTTTGTGTATATTCGATGTTTCTTTGATCTTCTTATGTAGTCCAAAACTATCTCCTTTTTCCTGCAATTGTTCTATTTCGTTGCACCTTTACACCATCCAACGTTCTTTTGCTTTCTTAATTTTCTGACGGATTTCTTTGTGTATCTGTTTGTATTTGTCTTGATTACGTTGTTGTTTATGTTGCCTTCGCTTTTCCATTAGATCCATAATTTCGTCCGTCATCCATTCGTTATGCTTTATCTTTCTGATCTGTGTTTTAACTTCCCTGTTTACTGCCAGAATCGTTCCTAGGTTTACTGCCAGAATCGTTGTCATTCTATCTTCCATTTAATTTCTAGGTGCCAATGTGGATTTATAACAAATAATATTTCGATATTTCTTTTACCATTAGGTACAGGTATTGATGCTAGCCTACTTTAAACTCTAAAAGTTTTCAAGTCTTTTCATACATACAATAGTTTCAGCACAAGGTTTAACATAATTTTTATGGTATACCACACTTCAATCCCAATATATTGATTACAGTTACTGTTATAAATATACCACACTTTTATCCCAATATATTGATTACAGTTACTGTTATAAAGAATAATAAATTGAATATTTTAAAATTTCTTTATTCATTTAACACATTGTTGGTTGGTCACATTAAGACACATACTACAAGTTACATTGACTGCTTTGTTCTTGTGTCCATTTAGAAACTGTCATTTTGATTCGATGTCAACTAAAACCCATTCAGACAAGGTCTGAGAGTCAGCAACAACCCCTATTGGGAGTCTTACGTTGCTATGCAGGGTATCTGTTAAATACTTAAACATCAAAACATACTTTTAACAAACAAACAATAATGTAACACACAATAAATTTTGTAACTTTTTAAGGGTTTTTACCCAGATATTTAGTGGCTCATGTATACCTGAAGACTTTGATGGAACTACCGAGGTAATCTTCCAGAAATAAATTGCGTGACAGGGCCGTCAATATTAGAAAGCGAGGTGAAAGCAGCCTTAAAACAGTCTAAGAATGGTAAGGTCACAGGTCCAAACGAAATACGCGTTAAACTTATTAAGGTGATGAATGAAGTGAGCACGAAGTAGTTAACTCATCTGTTTAACGCCATATACGATTCAAGTAATATCCTAGAGGACTGGCTATTTTCAATTTTTGTAACACTACATAAAAAAACGATCTTCGAAAACATGCGAAGATTTGCGAACTCTCAACCTTATGAGTGATGCACTTAAGATTTTTCTTAAAATCATCCATGCCAAAATTTACAAGAAATGCAAAGAAAATTTTGGTGAAATGCAATTTGGATTCTGCAATTCAATGGGTTCACGTAAGGCACTTTTCACATTTACAAGTCCTGCTTCAGAGATGCCGCGATGTCAGTTGTGATATCTTCTTCTTCTTCTAGTTCCAAGACCGTTATCTATTGTTGGATATCATGTTGGCTACCATATTCGCTATCGTTGACAGCAGCTCTAAATAACGATGTAGTTGATTTTCCATACCATTGCCTGGTTCAGCCGTCTAAGGATATCATTTCTAACTCTGTCTACCCAGCTTATTTGCAGTAGTCTTCTGTATACCCACATCTCAAAGGCTGTCAAGTGTTTATGGATAGCCTCAGTTAGAGTCGACGCTTCCACTCCATACAGCAGGACAGGAAATATGTAGCAAGATGTCATTCGAACTCTAAGGTCAATGCTAAGATCTTGACTGCAAAGTACGTTTCTTATGTTTACAAAGGCAGCTCGGGCTTGTTCTATTCGGCTTTTAATTTCTGCAGTTGAATTCCAGCTTTTATTGATGTTACTGCCGAGATACACGAGTTTCTCTACTCTGTCCAGTGTGTACATATACTCCGTACATATTTTTGTTTGCTAACTATCATATATTTAGTTTTCTTAACGTTGAGTTTTAATCCACACTGATCACAAGTCTGTTTTATTTTGATCATTAGATTTTGAAGGTCCTCTCCGCAATTAGTAAGGACTAAGGTATCGTCGGCATATCTAATATTGTTGACGGTTACTACATTCACAATAATACCTTTGGTTATCTGCATTAAGGCTTCCTTAAATATTTTCTTCAAATATAAGTTAAAAAGTAAAGGCAACAATATACAGCCTTGTCTCACTCCTCTTTTTATATTTATTTCATCCGACAGTTCTTGTTCAACCTTTATTCTTGCCACTTGATGCCAGTATAGATTTGTAATTATTCGTAGATCTTTATTGTCCAATCAAGCTGTTTCCAATATTTCTACCATTTTGTTATGTCGGACTTTGTCAAAACCCTTTTCAAAATCGATTGCACAAATGTACACATTTTGATTTATATCTCTGCATCTCTGCACTAGTACCTGTATACTAAACAAGGTTTCTCTTGTACCCCAAGCCACTCCTAAACCCAAATTGAGTATTGCTTCTTCTGTCCTCTTAACAGATTGTAAATTCTGATGTGTATTACTTCAAGCAGGAAGATCTTCAAAACGTGACGCATCAGATTTATTATCCGATAATCACCGTATGTCTTTGGACGATGTTTCTTATTTATTTTGACAAATGTTGACTTTAACCAATCAGTTGGTAATATCACAGTGTCTTCTGTTAAACAGATTACACAAAGCTTTAATTCAATTTTCTCCCAAAAACTTTAGTACTTCAGCACTTACTTCATTGGAGCAAAGTGTTTTTTAATTTTTTGTCGTTTTTGATATCTATATTTGTTTTATTGACTACGCCAAGGCATTTAATCGTTGTCAGCACCAAAAGATGGTCGCCGGCCTACAAAAAGTAGGATTGGATGAGAAGGACATTCGGATCATCATGAATGTATACTGGAACCAGCGTGCTAAAGTCAAGGTTAAAGACCAGCTGACTGACCACGTGAAGATCATGCGAGGAGTAAGGAAAGGGTGTGTGCTCTCGCCTACTCTTTTCAATATATATTCTAAGGAAATTTTTACTGAAGCACTCACAAACCTATAGATCGGAATCCGAGTAAACGGTGAATCTATTAATAATATTCGCTACGCCGATGACACTGACTAAACCGTAATATTAAGAAAACTAAATCCATGGCTGTCAGTCGTGGAAATTGAGATCCCGGGGCTTTAATAGCAGGTAGCGAAAAGATCCAGAGAATTAACAGATTCACTTAACTTGGAACTACCCTCAACTGACAATGGGACTACGCTCAAGAGATTAGATCCAGAATTGAAACGGCACGATCTACATTTGTCAAGTTGAGGGCTTTGCTGTGTTGTAGTAATCTTAGTTTTGGAACCAGTATGCGGATAGTAAGGTACTACATTATTCCAGTGTTACTATATGGAGTTGAAGCCTCGACACTGACACAAGCCACAGAAAATTGGATTGTAGCCTCGAGATGTGGATCTACAGAATGATACTAAAAATATCGTATGTAGACTATGTCACCAAGTTTGAGGTCCTACAGCGCATGACAAAAGAAAAAGAAGTGCTTATATTATCGAAAGAAATATCGAATTCTTTAACTCGTTATGCAGGGTAAAGTATTTGACAGGAGAGAACTGGGACGCCGTCGTATCTCATGGTTGAAAAACCTTCAACAATGGTTTGTGATGACCTCCGCAGAGCTGTTTCCCAGAACAGTCAACAAAACCATGATATCCTTGATGATCGCCAACATCTGGACTTGATAAGGCACTGAAGAAGAAGAAAAGTATGTAACTGGTAAGTATTTAACCACATTGCTTGTTCAACTTTAACCAAATTTTAACCTTTATGTTTGCTTTCACTAAAGTGGTATTTCTTATTTTATGTAATAATACACTGATTATGCATTTTTTAGTCCGAAAACATTTTATGTAGTAGCCCAAAAGGGTTCTTTTATTTAAATACCTTTTAGAAAAGATTTTTAAATAAAACTTTTGTGTTTCATGGTATACAGCCAACTACAGGACTTTTATTTTCCCTTTGGAAGCTAGAAAGATGATCAATAATATATATGGTATTCTAAAAAATACAACTTAACCAAATATAAGGAAGTATATGGTTGGTATTAAAAAAAACAGTGATATCAGAATCTATAAGACAATAAGTGAAGCAAAATAATAGTAAAGATTAGTAGTTAAAGGTGGAAAAACTGTACATCTTAAACTTATGATAAGGTCTGTCAGAACAGAATGCTGCAAATATTAAAAACATCTTAATAAGACTATACATAATTATGAATACTTACAAATTTATGTAGAAACAAGTGGCAAAAATAATAATCAAAAGGACCTGTCAGGTAAAATAAATACAAAAAGTTTATTTAACCTATCTCCCTAACACTACAAACTGTAATACTACAGAGGGTGGTGAAACATGTGTATGTCGCAACAGACAATTAGAACTAATAAAAAAGAAAGAGACAGAAGAAAATTACTTACTCGAATATATTGGACCATATAGAAACTTACTTATGATAAAATAATAGTTTTTCTGTATATTCACATGATGTAACATGTTACATTTATTTATAGAATGACAAGTTTGTTCAGTTTTTTTTACTTGTCTAAAAGGTGATTATTATTTTTGATTGCTTATTATCTTACAATAAGCAAGATAATTTGCATTTTCAAGAATGCGGAATAAAAATAAATTAAGCTGAAAGTTACTTTTTTTACTTTTGTCTCTGAATATTGAACATTTTCCTAAAGAAAAAATGATGCAGCCGTCCATGACTGGCTTTGCTGCTACCCGCTTTTGCTTACTAAACTTGCTTTATAGCTTCGAGCTAGACAGATTTTCTCGTCACATTAATTAGAGAGACTTCCACTTCGTACGCCACATCGTCAGATTCGTTCCTGCCTGTTGCTTTGGTACAAAGATGACCGAGAAAAGTCGAAACGATTTTTAACAAAAAAAAAGGTAAAAATAAAAAAATGTAATATAAAAAAAAAATTCTTAATGTTTTTTATTACAGCAAAAATTTTTGTAAATGGTAGGTACGGTGTAAATAAGTTGTAAATAATCCTTAAGGAAAAGTCTTCAAAGACAATTTCCACAAATAATTATAGGGGATTTTCTTTCGTAGGGTAATTAAAGCGTGTTTTTCCTTTATATAATTATTTATATGGGGTATATATATATATATATATATATATATATATATATATATATATATATATATATATATATATATATATATATATATATATATTGTTATGATATGTAAAATCGAGAAAAATATTGGTTTGTTTAAAATATTTCAAAGTTCAAAAACATTAAAATAATTAAGATAAGTAAGATAATAACCAACAAACATTTCGAAGAAGGAAAGTCTTTAAATTTTTGGATTACCTGTATTAAACAAAATGTAAGCTATGCATAAATTATTATTTTTCTTTGTTATACTATACTTGAGTGACCCGCATAATTTTAAGTGAAATCCAAAGACAATTGAACCGGGTTTTCCAAATACATTAATGCAGTGATTAAAGGACAATAGAATAGATTTCAGAAAGAGGTTTTTGTTAGTTTTTAAGAATGGTAGAAAAATATTATTTGTAAATAAGTTTTAGGAAATTTTGTAATTATAGGTAAGAATTTTGTTTGTTGTCGAAATGAAAAAATGGGGGAATTGTGACGAGCTTTGATTGGCGGAGATTGAAAAAGGTGGGATAAGTATGTAGGAATGAAAGTTTAGCTAGATTTTTAAGAGAGAAAAGATAATCAGTTGGGTTTTCCAAGTCTGTAAGACGAACAGTGATTGTTCTCTGGCGGTTCCCGAGAGGTAGCAAGCAGTAGTGTTGAATGTTAGTGAGTTTTTGTGTAGTTAGTGTATCTGACAGAAGCTGAAGCAGCAAAATATTGTAAGTCATATTTTTCTACTTATATTCCAACAGTCACTGTTCAGGCCAACGAGAGATTCAGTTTATCATAAAGGGAAGATATTCCAAGAGTCATTTTTCACTCGGGCCAACGAGAGATTCAGTTTATCGAAAGGAGAAAGGCTATCATAATTTGAATGATTCGTGCTTTTAAAGGAGATTATTAAGGACGATATACTTGCAACAATTCGTTGTAAGATTGCTGATTACCTAGGGAGCGGTTGAGAGTAGATAATATAGTATACAAGGAACAAGGATTTGGACCACTCATCATCAGAGAGAGATATTTGGTTTTCTGCAGTTTTTCTTTTATTGATAACACAATTTTTATACTTAATTTAAAAATGATATAAATATTTGATTAGGAGAGTTAGAATAATTTGAGATTTTGAGATTTCAATTAATATTGTTTGTACCATTAATTTTGAAGGTTCACGTACGTAGAACAAAATTCTGAGAATCATTATATGAGATTTTGTTTATTGAAAACATTTGAGTGTGAATTATTTCATATATTTTATTTCAATATATAGTGTTATATCATATGTGTTTTTTATTATTCCGGTATTCTTTGGACCTTACCTTTGACATGTAATAGCATAGATATTGAAGCACGAATTTAACCCTGAGATAAGAGAATTAAAAATTTTAATTAATTAAGTAATTAATTAGCTAATAAATTGCTTGGCGCACCAAGACTTTAAATATCACAATAATATATTTGTGTGTGTGTGTGTATGTGGGTATGTGTGTGTGTGTGTGTGTGTGTGTGTGTGTGTGTGTGTGTGTGTGTGTGTGTGTGTGTGTGTGTGTGTGTGGTGTGTGTGTGTGTGTGTGTGTGTGTGTGTGTGTGTGTGTGTGTGTGTGTGTGTGTGTGTGTGTGTGTGTGTGTGTGTGTGTGTGTGTGTGTGTGTGTGTGTGTGTGTGGTGTGTGTGTGTGTGTGTGTGTGTGTGTGTGTGTGTGTGTGTGTGTGTGTGTGTGTGTGTGTGTGTGTGTGTGTGTGTGTGTGGTGTGTGTGTGTGTGTGTGTGTGTGTGTGTGTGTGTGTGTGTGTGTGTTGTGTGTGTGTGTGTGTGTGTGTGTGTGTGTGTGTGTGTGTGTGTGTGTGTGTGTGTGTGTGTGTGTGTGTGTGTGTGTGTGTGTGTGTGTGTGTGTGGTGTGTGTGTGTGTGTGTGTGTGTGTGTGTGTGTGGTGTGTGTGTGTGTGTGTGTGTGTGTGTGTGTGTGTGTGTGTGTGTGTGTGTGTGTGTGTGTGTGTGTGTGTGTGTGTGTGTGTGTGTGTGTGTGTGTGTGTGTGTGTGTGTGTGTGTGTGTGTGTGTGTGTGTGTGTGTGTGTGTGTGTGTGTGTGTGTGTGTGTGTGTGTGTGTGTGTGTGTTGTGTGTGTGTGTGTGTGTGTGTGTGTGGTGTGTGTGTGTGTGTGTGTGTGTGTGTGTGTGTGTGTGTGTGTGTGTGTGTGTGTGTGTGTGTGTGTGTGTGTGTGTGTGTGTGTGTGTGTGTGTGTGTGTGTGTGTGTGTGTGTGTGTGTGTGTGGTGTGTGTGTGTGTGTGTGTGTGTGTGTGTGTGTGTGTGTGTGTGTGTGTGTGTGTGTGTGTGTGTGTGTGTGTGTGTGTGTGGTGTGTGTGTGTGTGTGTGTGTGTGTGTGTGTGTGTGTGTGTGTGTGTGTGTGTGTGTGTGTGTGTGTGTGTGTGTGTGTGTGTGTGTGTGTGTGTGTGTGTGTGTGTGTGTGTGTGTGTGTGTGTGTGTGTGTGTGTGTTGTGTGTGTGTGTGTGTGTGTGTGTGTGTGTGTGTGTGTGTGTGTGTGTGTGTGTGTGTGTGTGTGTGTGTGTGTGGTGTGTGTGTGTGTGTGTGTGTGTGTGTGTGTGTGTGTGTGTGTGTGTGTGTGTGTGTGTGTGTGGTGTGTGTGTGTGTGTGTGTGTGTGTGTGTGTGTGTGTGTGTGTGTGTGTGTGTGTGGTGTGTGTGTGTGTGTGTGTGTGTGTGTGTGTGTGTGTGTGTGTGGTGTGTGTGTGTGTGTGTGTGTGTGTGTGTGTGTGTGTGTGTGTGTGTGTGTGTGTGTGTGTGTGTGGTGTGTGTGTGTGTGTGTGTGTGTGTGTGTGTGTGTGTGTGTGGTGTGTGTGTGTGTGTGTGTGTGTGTGTGTGTGTGTGTGTGTGTGTGTGTGTGTGTGTGTGTTGTGTGTGTGTGTGTGTGTGTGTGTGTGTGTGTGGTGTGTGTGTGTGTGTGTGTGTGTGTGTGTGTGTGTGTGTGTGTGTGTGTGTGTGTGTGTGTGTGTGTGGTGTGTGTGTGTGTGTGTGTGTGTGTGTGTGTGTGTGTGTGTGTGTGTGTGTGTGTGTGTGTGTGTGTGTGTGTGTGTGTGGTGTGTGTGTGTGTGTGTGTGTGTGTGTGTGTGTGTGTGTGTGTGGTGTGTGTGTGTGTGTGTGTGTGTGTGTGTGTGTGTGTGTGTGTGTGTGTGTGTGTGTGTGTGTGTGTGTGTGGTGTGTGTGTGTGTGTGTGTGTGTGTGTGTGTGTGTGTGTGTGTGTGTGTGTGTGTGTGTGTGTGTGTGTGTGGTGTGTGTGTGTGTGTGTGTGTGGTGTGTGTGTGTGTGTGTGTGTGTGTGTGTGTGTGTGTGTGTGTGTGTGTGTGTGGTGTGTGTGTGTGTGTGTGTGTGTGTGTGTGTGTGTGTGTGTGTGTGTGTGTGTGTGTGGTGTGTGTGTGTGTGTGTGTGTGTGTGTGTGTGTGTGGTGTGTGTGTGTGTGTGTGTGTGTGTGTGTGTGTGTGTGTGTGTGTGTGTGTGTGTGTGTGTGGTGTGTGTGTGTGGTGTGTGTGTGTGTGTGTGTGTGTGTGTGTGTGTGGTGTGTGTGTGTGTGTGTGTGTGTGTGGTGTGTGTGTGTGTGTGTGTGGTGTGTGTGTGTGTGTGTGTGTGTGTGTGTGTGTGTGTGTGTGTGTGTGTGTGTGTGTGTGTGTGTGTGTGTGGTGTGTGTGTGTGTGTGTGTGGTGTGTGTGTGTGTGTGTGTGTGTGTGTGTGTGTGTGTGTGTGTGTGTGTGTGTGTGTGTGTGGTGTGTGTGTGTGTGTGTGTGTGTGTGTGTGTGTGTGTGTGTGTGTGTGTGTGTGTGTGTGTGTGTGTGTGTGTGTGTGTGTGTGTGTGTGTGTGTGTGTGTGTGTGTGTGTGTGTGTGTGTGTGTGTTGTGTGTGTGTGTGTGTGTGTGTGTGTGTGTGTGTATAGTAAGTCTATAAATATTGGGGAAATCTAATATCAAAAAACTTAATATACAATCTCAATATCAATTAGACAGCCCAACATTTTCGTGGATGTTTATTTTACAAGAATATGTGACTTGTCAACGATCTTATGAACTATATCCTAAGTAAAAAAATTTCCTAATGCACACGACTACATTTTTGTATTTGATCTTCACTTTTATTAATATTTATAAGAAATTGGCAGACTGACAATAAAAAAGCTCATATATTTGCACAATATTTAGAAAATAAATTTACTTTAAATTTAGATCAAAACATAAATGTTGATGTAGTTAGAAAATATCTAGATGCACCCTGCCAACTACCACAAAACCCAGGCTACGATTTAATTGATGAATGAATCACAAAGCATCTACCCTCATTTAGAAAGCACTCAGATACTCTCAGAAAGCATTTCTCGTGTTTATTATTATCTACAATAAAATGCTTCTGTGATGCCATTTTCTAAACCAGTAGAAATATGCTCATATTATAATGATTGGTAAGTTAGGTAAATTACCTATTGAACCTTTTTCCTATAGTCCAATAAGCTTTTTACCCTTGTTGTCTAAGATATTTGAAAGATTTCTGCTAAATAAAACAAAAGAAACTATACTTCTACTATACTATACACAACAAGTTAATCTAAACAAATCTCCTATTCCTCCTTAGTGAGGATGTAGTGAAATATCTTGGGTTGCATTTGGACCAAAAGCTCACATAGAATCAACGCATTAACGGCAAAAAGCTCAGCTCAATATAAAATTGAAACAAACGAATTTACTTGTTTACTTTGTTACTACTTGTTACTTTTGAAACAAATGAATTTACGATGTCCAAAAGTTTGGAATATTGGAATATTTCATCTTTTTATTGATTTTTCTATATAATTTCTTCTAAATAGTTAAACATCATTTTGTTTCAATTCTCAACAATATTAAATAAATCTTAAAACCAGATAAAAGATATGCAAGAAAAATATTTATTCTCTTTCAGTGAAAAACTTTCAAAGTACAACTTACATTTAAAAATAAATTAGTATAGAAAAAAATAATTTTTAATAAAACCAATCATTAGTATTTCCTCAATTCCTAGATATTCCTTCTTCTTCCAGAAAATGTTGTACTGCTGCTGTTTGAAGAGGAGGTGCGTTGTCATGCATAAATAGAAATTAATCACCTTCTTCTTCTTCTTCTTCAGGTGCCATCTCCGCTACGGAGGTTGGCAATCATCATAGCTATCTTAATTTTTGAGGCAGTAGCTCTAAATAGTTGTTTTGAGCTGCATCCAAACCATTCTCTGAGGTTCTTCTGCCATCAAATTCGTCTTCTTCCGATGCTTCTTCTGCCATCTATTTTTCCTTGCATTATGAGTCGCAGGATGCCATACTTATCGCCCCACATCACATGTCCGAGATACTGTAGCTTTCTTTCTTTAATTGTAAGTTCAATTTCCTTCTCTTTGCCTATTCTTCTCAGTATTTCATTGTTTGTAACTCTATCTACCCAGGAAACCCTCATAATTCTTCTATAGGTCCACATTTCAAAGGCGTTAAGTCGTCTCATGGTATCTAGATTTAACGTCCATGATTCCACTCCATAATATAGTACACTGTATACGTAACATTTTGTTAGGCGTACTTTAAGAGCTAATGTTAGATCTTTGCCACATAGGACCTTTTTCATTTTTATAAAATTAGAACGTGCTTTTTCAAATCTGACTTTGATTTCTGCCGTGTAGTCATTATTTTCTGTTATAAGTGTTCCTAGGTAAGTGTACTTTTTTACTCTTTCGATCTGCTGGCCCTCTACTATCAAGATTTCGTTAGTATTATAGTTCTTTTTACAGATTTTCATAAACTTCGTCTTTTTGACATTAAGAGAGAGTCCGTACTCCCTACTACACATGACTATTTTGCTCATGAGTCTTTCCAGGTCTTGTAAACTATCGGCTATTATTACTGTATCATCTGCATATCTGATGTTGTTAATTAAGACTCCATTTACTCTTATGCCGACTGTTTCATCTTCCAGAGTTTCTCGAATTACCTCTTCAGAATAGGCGTTAAATAATAGAGGTGATAGAATGCAGCCTTGCCTGACTCCTCTCTTTATTTCCATTTCTTCAGATGTTTCTTTTTCGATTCTTACTATTGCTCGCTGATTGTAATAGAGGTGTGTTATTAGCCTTAAATCTCTTTCATCTAGGTTTTTATTTTTTAGAATTTCCAGGAGTCAATCATGTTTTACTTTATCAAACGGTCTTAAACTATTTAAAGAGGACGGTTAACATCCAAACATCTCTGTATCAGCACATTAAAGGAGAATAATGTCTCTCTGGTACCCATACCATTGCGGAACCCATATTGAGTGTCACTAATATCCAGCTCTAGTTTAGTGTGTATTCTGGCGTGGATAATTTTCAAGATAATTTTCAAGGTATGTGACATTAAGCTTATGGTTCGATAGTCACTACACTCTTTGGCATTCACTTTCTTTGGCAAACACACAAATGCTGATGTCAACATTTCTCTAGGAATGATTCCCGTAGTATAGATAGCGTTGAACAGTTCTACTATTATGTCCAGGTTTTTCTTGTTGACCAACTACCTCGAAACTATCACCTAGTCATCATCACCGAGTCTATCACCAGTGACCATCACCTACTACCCTCGAAATAGACGTAGGGCAGAATTTAGAACTTCCTCGATGTTCAGAGCATCAGTGATTCTTCTCTCCAAAAACCAGCAGTGGCATCCGTGTACCACCCATAATACCACCCCAAACCTTAATACTGCCATCTAAATGGGACAAGCGTTTAGGCTGTTTCTAGTCACTCTTGTCTTGCTGATTTTTAAATCATCAGAGACCATCAAAGTTATTTCAGTTAGGACCATGATGCACTATTTCTCTAGCCCATTGCAGCCTTACTATTTTGTGTTGGTAGGTTAGTTTAGGAACACGTAGCGGTCTTTTAGAAGGGCTGCAAAACTTAATGAACAAAATAACGAAAACAAGTAGAACATATGGACTGGATATAAACACCAGCAAAACCAAGCTAATGATCATCAGCAAAGAAAACATAACTGGAGCAAATCTGTGTGAACCAAATAAGAATTGAACGAGTCTTACAATACAACTACTTGAGAGATATAATCAATGAGTCGTGGGACAATAACCAAGAGATTAAATGTCGCATCAGAAAGGTAAAGAGTGCATTCTTGACTATAAGTTCTGTGTTCAAGAGCCATGACCTCACCCTAGAAACAAAAATAAAGCTTTTTAAATATTATGTGTACTCAGTGCTTCTATACGGAGTAGAAATGTGGACATAGAAGGCGGAAACTCTATTAAAACTTCAGGTTTTTGAGCTATGGTCATATAGAAGGATCTTGAAGATACCATGAACAGACAAAGTCACCAATGAAGAAGTACTGCGGAGGATGAACACAACTGCGGACCTGGTCAACATCTTGAAGGGCCGTAAACTGCAGTACTTGGGCCATATAATGAGAAATCAAGGCAGATATGAGCTACTTCAATTCATTTTACAAGGAAAAATTGAAGGAAAATAAACCCCAGGAAGAAGAAGAATATCCTATTTTGCTAACCTGAGAGACCTCAGGTTAGCAACCTGAGAAAGACCTCAACACAGCTATTCCGTATGGCAACCAACAAAGTCATGATAGCCACAATGATCGCCACTGTTCGGAACGGACAGGCACCCTAAAAAGAAGTCTACGTGTTATTGTTTGCCGTGAAAGATTCAGTCCTTGACGCCTAGAAGTTTCTCTGGATATACCACTTGTAGATTGCAGACGATTTCTACGAGCTATCAATGTTATTTGCCGATCTTGTGCTGCTGTTATACATCGACTTCTACCACTTCTGGGACGAACCTTGACGCCATTTGTATCTTGGATTTTTTATTAATTTTTGATGCAACACTGTAAGTAATATCATATTCGCAATATAACTTTGACTAAAGCTCTGTTGTAATAAAGCAATTACTCTAGATTTGTCAAAATGAGATATCACGTTTCTAGGCATTTTTAAATGGCTCAATTCAAATTTAAACAAATACTGAAATAATGTGTAAATACGCTAATCAGTTGAAGTTGACCAAAATCATACAAAAACAATTAAAATTTTTGATTATTGATATCAGAAAAATCTTTTTTTTTGACAACTGATGTTGTAAACTAACGATCCATGACAGGATCCCTTAGAGTCCTAGAGTTCTTTTTAACTTTGGAGTCAGTTTTCATTTAAAGTCTTGTTTAGTTTTTAGGATATGAAAAAGCTCCACGAAGGAACGAGCTAATATAGGACGGATTTGGCGGCTATGAAACTACGCCGATTCCTCGAGCCGCACCGTACTTTCATTACCACCTCAGTTGACTTCAACGACAAAAACTTCAACGGTTTTCCATGATCATTTGCTCTGCTAGTCTTTAAATATAGCGCATCTCAAACTTAAAGAAAAATGTTTAGTTTATCAATTACAATTATTTAAAAATTATAATATCTTGATTGACGACGCAGAGCAACAAGGCTGGTATGGTAGAAACTACGCAACTAAAATCAGAACTATTATGTTGTATTGGTCAATATTCACACGATTAAATTCAATATAAAATTCAATAAGTCAAATATTACTTTATATGAGTTTAGTCGTAATAGTTTTTACTTAAAACTGGCTATTAGTGCAAGAAGTAAGTAGAAAGACCAAGTACATCAACATCTTAAGTATTTACGAACATAGGATTCAAACAAACAGTTTATGAAGAAACGTATACAGAAGAAAAATGTCAAAGGGAAAATTGTAAAGCTAAACCACTAACATATTGTGGAATATGTACACATTGTGTAATTTTTTTTTTTTATTTATAACTGCTTAAATCTCAAGGATTATTAGCAATAGTTGATTTTACAGATAACATAAATATAAAAAAACAAAGAATAGCATTAGATTTTGATAATTAGTCCCGAGGAAATCAAAAAAAGTATTGTAGGATTGTGGTCACTATGATCACTAAGAATGTCTTTTATTATTGTAAGAGGGTAACTGTTCATGTTATCTTTCAAACGCATACACTGGACACTCCACTAATGTTAAATGATGTACTGTTAGATCACTATCACATGCGTAACACAAAGGTTTGGGTTGCTGCTGTAGTAGGAAATCATGTGTGATCTTGGTGTGCCCTAATCGTAGTCTGGATATGAAGTTTTAAGATTGTAACACGAATTTCCTTTAAAATGTGACTCTTACAAACATAGGATGGATGGATGAAATTTATTTATAAGAATTTTAAGATCTTTTAAATGGGTATGGTACCCATTTAGGTTTTATTGAATAATAGTATTGAAAATAGTTTAAATAATAAATCTCCACAGAGAAATCGCTAGGTTCATCGGTAGAAATATTATTTAAAATTTGTTCTGTAATTTTGTTTACAATTCTAGAATAACGGGATTTGAGATATCTTGGACTTAACATAGGATGTATTTTCTTTAGAAAGTCTATCAATACTTCGATATCCTCCGAGTAAGTTCTGGAGACAATAAGGGGATCTGAAGAACCATGCGCATTTTCAAAGAAGTTAATACGATCTTCCCCAATTAAGTATCCGTTGTTGGAGTTTTCTTTGAAGAATTGGCAGGTGCATTTGGTAAGATCTTCTACTAAGTTTCTGTTGTTTTCTTATTGTTGAATTTTTGGTCTTTTGTTTTGTGGCTTTGGTTCAGCGAAGGCATTTTCGATATCTCTTATTGAGGGTGGGGAGGGATATTTTTTCAGATACGTTGCGTTTAGGGTGTTGGGATGAAGATATATCTTGATCTAAGGTATCCATTTGAGTCTCATTTGGTAGGTCGCATTTTATCGGAGTATGCTTATTTGAAAAAAAAATTATTTCAAATCCTTTATAAAAGGTATATAATAAAATTCCCAAAACGGGCTATCACAATTACATTACAGAACGTTTTCGGATTGTTAAATCCATCATCAGTGTAAACGAGGTATACATGCTATGAGCCACCAAAATATATGGGTCAAAACCCTTTAAATGTTATAAATTTACCCTTATACCCTACATAGGTAAAATGGTCATGAGACGAAGTGTCTTCGAGGACCTTTTGATAACAACTCTTGTATGTCTAGTTGTTATCAACAGGTCCTCGAAGACACGTCCTCTCAGGACCATGTTAGCTATGTAGGGTCATACGTCGCCATGTCACCAATTCCAACGGTAACTTAAACATCCTAGTTTGTAACTATATGTAATGTAAAACAACTGTAAATTTATAACATTTAAAGGGTTTTGACCCATATATTTAGCATGTATACCTCATTTACACTGATGATGGATTTAACAATCCGAAAACGTTCTGTAATGTAATTGTGATAGCCCGTTTGGGAATTTTATTATATACCTTTTATAAAGGATTTGAAATAAATTTTTTGTGATATATGGTATACAGCCAGCTACAGGAACTTAGTTTCCTAGTGGATTTTTATGCTTATTTAATTGAGGAGTAATGATTTCTCTAGGCATTTAAGCCATAGTAAGATAGGATTGTGTAGTAGAGGAATTTATCGACAAAGGAGCTAATTGTTGTACTGTAGTTTCAGTCTCGGTAGGAGAGGATTATGTACAAAAAATTGTTGAATGGGGAGCTGATTGGTGCACTTCCTGTAGATAGTTTAGATTAACAATTTTTTGGGTATTATTTGAAGAAATCTGATTATTTTATTAGGACACTGAGATGTAAAATATCCTTGCTGTGTGCATAAGTAGCAAGATTACTTTTCGATGAAAAAGAAAATTTGATAGTTGTTATCCTCATGGTAAATTAACATAGAATTGGGTACTTAGTTTGTCTAAGTTAGTTGGCGCTATAAAAGTGTATCGTCAAAAACGATATGCTTGAATGCTGGATTTGAAGTTTCTATCCTAAGAAAGTCAATTGGAGTTATTAGATGTATACCTAAATTTTTTAGTTGTTCTTCTATAATGCAGTGCGGAATACTTGGACATACGTTGGAAATAATCAGTCGTTTATTTGGTGTCATTGGTCTTTGGGCTTGAATAGGTTTCTTATTAATTACTAAAATCCCATTGTCGTTTGCTAGAAACTCATCGGCTGTCTGTTCATTGGTAAAGAACATACAAATACGATCATTTATAATTTTAAAATTAAAATGTATTTTTCTGGTATCCACTTTACAAGTGACTGCATTAGGGTAAACTTCAATATTAAAGTTTGAAAGTGAGTGAACTAGACGTGCTTGTTTTTTGTTTGGAAATTTATTTGTAGTGTTTACAAGTAGATTGCCAGAATTTTCCATGATGAAAGTTCCGCTGATGAATCCATTTCCATGCTTGGGCTAAGTAACCTGAATACGGTTTTGGTGCTTATTATGAATCATCACCGAAAGGACTGGTAATTAACCCCATGCCAAATTTTAGATATAAACAAAATTCAACATTCTACATTTGAAACAAAAAATTCCTAATTTTGTTCAAACTAACAAACTAATATTAAATATCAATTATCGCTTATTGTTGATATGTTTACTGTTCGGAGGTTCGAAGGAGAATCTTGTGTAAAAATTGTTTACTACAATATCATAAAAACTAACCTTAATTTGTGAAATGTAAAAAAAATTTTAATTTCCATAACTGGTTTTAAATCATTTATACATACTTGCAATTAATTATAATAACCTGAAGTCTCAGTTACCAATTTACAAGTAGGTCCAAAAATCAGTAATTCAAGGTTACTAATAATTAAAAATTTTAAATTATTTTGAACTTTGATAAATTTTTGAAAAACTCTAATTTTGGCGTTCATGGGTTCATAGGCAAACTGAAAACAAAAGCAATATCATACTTTCTCCTTCCATGTTCCCTAATGGATTATATGTGTTTCCAGAGAAACAAGTAAATTTAAATGCTGCTTTGTCTATTCATACGCGTTTCCCATAAAGGTAAAACCAAAGCCATGATTTCGACGCGCCAATAGTATAATATCAACGTCGACAAAGAGCCAAATAAAAAAATGTTACTGCTAAAATGAATTTCAATGGTCACGTTAAACATTTCCACTAAAACCTCCTATTTATTTGAGCATTTGGACAATAGGCCGGTCTGTCGGTGTATTGAAAGTGCGGATTATTTAGGTTCGAAACCCAATAAAAGCTTCTCTTTTGGTAGTTATACTCGAAATCACATGGACAGTTAGTATACGTGAACAGTAATAATTTTTTTTCGTTTCACCTAAATATAATAAATAAAAAAAAAATGTAAATATGAGGTTTGTTTAATTAAAATCGATCTTTGGCCCAAAAAAATTTATTGCAAATATATCTACAAAGAAACACCACTGCAGTTAAGGTGCATATCATATTGTTTCACAAACTGATGTTAACCCTGCTTAAAGAATACATGTGTTTGTAGGGGAAGAATTTTTTTAAGTGCATTTTGTACTAGTTGTCCGACGTAAAACTATTACTTTTAACGCCTTTTACCGTATCCCAAATAGGGGAAAATCGCAAGGCAATAAATCAGGACGATAGGGTGGATACTCTAGTATTATTTTTGTTGTTGTAGACTTTTTGTTACTACTATGGAAACATGAGGCCCAGCATTATCGTAAAGAAAAATGATACCAATTGAGAGCTTCCCTAGATGTTTTCTTTTTATTACTTGATGAAGTTTGTTTACATTTTCATTATAATATTGTGGTTAAATATGCTTTCTAGGTTTTATAAATTCTATGAGCAAGGGTCCTTTATAATCAAAAAAAAAACAAAAGTGACCTGGAGAGCATTTGCGTGTTTCCATGTCAACATCGTTCAAAATAATGACACCAAGATACATCTCCAGCAATCATTGACAAAAGAAAGTCATTACAGTTTTGACTGAAACCTGTGCGATGTTGGAGAGGTATTCCCAGATGCAGAGAAAGAACCCAGCATTAAGTATAAAAATTGTACTAGTTCTTGGAATGACCATCAGATAAAATATCTAAAAATTTGGGTAATGCATCTCAATAAAATTAGATATAAGGAAACATGAGAACTTACATAAGACTTCTTCGCAATGGAAACTGTATATGCAAAGAAAACCAAATATGAAAACAAGGGTAAATACGCAAAATAATAGAAGAAAATTACTGAGTAGAAGAAAAGTACTAACATAGTTCCGAAATCTGCTATTTAGAAAAGAACAATGCCTTTAAAAACAATCCACCAATTTTTCGAGGTAACTATCACGTCAATATAAATGGAGATATGACATATTCCTTCTTTGTGAAACTATTTCCTAACCAAATTTAAAATACCCTGCCTATCGGATGTATTGGTCATCCCTTCCAGGTCGAAGTGTTTATTAAATTGCTAATACTATGCCCTTAAAAAGATATGAAGAGATAAAAAGATATTTACGCTTTAAAAATAATAATATAATTTCTCAGAATAATGATGACTCATTTATAAAAATATGCTCTTTTCTTGATTTACTAAGTAGAATATTTGCTGAAACAATATCTGCGTATGTAGCTATTGATGAAATGGTAATGCTAGAAAGAAATAAGCAATAGATTAAATCTTAACTTAAAAAATGGAGATTTAAAGTATGGGTCGAGCTTCGCCAAATGGCTATGTATCAAAATTTAAGATGTAAAAATCATCAAAAAATCAAAATACATAAAAATTAGGTATCATTGGTGATACAGTTGTGAGGCTGTGTTTAGAATTAGAAAGTGTCAATTACAAAATATTTTTGGAAAATCTATTTACTTCTATACCATTAATAATCTACCTAAAAAAATCAGATATACATGTAGTAGGAACTGTCAGAGCTAATATACTTAACAAAGCTAGCGAAAAACTGACAGATGGTATGATTCTTAAAAAAAGGGTAGAGGTTTATGTTCCGTGACAACATCTGAAAACAACATTACAGTGCTACGATGGGTAGACAACAACCTTGTTTATATGATTTTATCTTTCGCTGGTAAGAAGCCTCAAGATACTGTAAGGAGATGGAATAGAAAAACAAAGACCTACGTTGAGATTTAAAGGCCTTAGGCTATTATACACTACAATCGGTTCATGGGTGGCGTAGATTTATCAGATAAAATGATTGCCCATTATCCACATGCCATCAAAAACAAGAAGTTCTATCCGAGTTTTTCATTTTATGGATGTTGCAATGACTAATACTTGGTTGTTGGTCAGGGAAGCCAAATCATCAAAAATGTCTTTACTGGAATTAAAAGCATCTATCGCTTCAACTTTAATTTAATTGGATGGAAATGCAAGAAAATGAGGAAGATCCTCATCCAAAACTTCCGCTCCAAAAAAGAAAACGAGGTGGACTAAAGTTGCCACTAAAGTTCGCCAGAATGAATTGGGACACTATTAAATGATAATGGACCACAAAAATCCACCAAGATGCCATGACAGAAATTGCCGTTTCAGAAAAGTGTATGCCCAGAATGCATGGAATCGTTTCATCAATAGTTCATCGGGCCACTGGCAACATAACATGTGTAAGTTTTCGTTTTTAACTTTTACAATGTCAAATTTGATAATAATATTTTTTGCAATTTTTCATGTATCCAGATGTTAAAAATTAAAATATAGAAAAATATTGGACTTATTGGACGTAATGCTTGGGCTAAGTAACCTGAATACGGTTTTGGTGCTTATTATGAATCATCACCGAAAGGACTGGTAATTAACCCCATGCCAAATTTTAGATATAAACAAAATTCAACATTCTACATTTGAAACAAAAAATTCCTAATTTTGTTCAAACTAACAAACTAATATTAAATATCAATTATCGCTTATTGTTGATATGTTTACTGTTCGGAGGTTCGAAGGAGAATCTTGTGTAAAAATTGTTTACTACAATATCATAAAAACTAACCTTAATTTGTGAAATGTAAAAAAAATTTTAATTTCCATAACTGGTTTTAAATCATTTATACATACTTGCAATTAATTATAATAACCTGAAGTCTCAGTTACCAATTTACAAGTAGGTCCAAAAATCAGTAATTCAAGGTTACTAATAATTAAAAATTTTAAATTATTTTGAACTTTGATAAATTTTTGAAAAACTCTAATTTTGGCGTTCATGGGTTCATAGGCAAACTGAAAACAAAAGCAATATCATACTTTCTCCTTCCATGTTCCCTAATGGATTATATGTGTTTCCAGAGAAACAAGTAAATTTAAATGCTGCTTTGTCTATTCATATGCGTTTCCCATAAAGGTAAAACCAAAGCCATGATTTCGACGCGCCAATAGTATAATATCAACGTCGACAAAGAGCCAAATAAAAAAATGTTACTGCTAAAATGAATTTCAATGGTCACGTTAAACATTTCCACTAAAACCTCCTATTTATTTGAGCATTTGGACAATAGGCCGGTCTGTCGGTGTATTGAAAGTGCGGATTATTTAGGTTCGAAACCCAATAAAAGCTTCTCTTTTGGTAGTTATACTCGAAATCACATGGACAGTTAGTATACGTGAACAGTAATAATTTTTTTTCGTTTCACCTAAATATAATAAATAAAAAAAAAATGTAAATATGAGGTTTGTTTAATTAAAATCGATCTTTGGCCCAAAAAAATTTATTGCAAATATATCTACAAAGAAACACCACTGCAGTTAAGGTGCATATCATATTGTTTCACAAACTGATGTTAACCCTGCTTAAAGAATACATGTGTTTGTAGGGGGAAGAATTTTTTTAAGTGCATTTTGTACTAGTTGTCCGACGTAAAACTATTACTTTTAACGCCTTTTACCGTATCCCAAATAGGGGAAAATCGCAAGGCAATAAATCAGGACGATAGGGTGGATACTCTAGTATTATTTTTGTTGTTGTAGACTTTTTGTTACTACTATGGAAACATGAGGCCCAGCATTATCGTAAAGAAAAATGATACCAATTGAGAGCTTCCCTAGATGTTTTCTTTTTATTACTTGATGAAGTTTGTTTACATTTTCATTATAATATTGTGGTTAAATATGCTTTCTAGGTTTTATAAATTCTATGAGCAAGGGTCCTTTATAATCAAAAAAAAAAAACAAAAGTGACCTGGAGAGCATTTGCGTGTTTCCATGTCAACATCGTTCAAAATAATGACACCAAGATACATCTCCAGCAATCATTGACAAAAGAAAGTCATTACAGTTTTGACTGAAACCTGTGCGATGTTGGAGAGGTATTCCCAGATGCAGAGAAAGAACCCAGCATTAAGTATAAAAATTGTACTAGTTCTTGGAATGACCATCAGATAAAATATCTAAAAATTTGGGTAATGCATCTCAATAAAATTAGATATAAGGAAACATGAGAACTTACATAAGACTTCTTCGCAATGGAAACTGTATATGCAAAGAAAACCAAATATGAAAACAAGGGTAAATACGCAAAATAATAGAAGAAAATTACTGAGTAGAAGAAAAGTACTAACATAGTTCCGAAATCTGCTATTTAGAAAAGAACAATGCCTTTAAAAACAATCCACCAATTTTTCGAGGTAACTATCACGTCAATATAAATGGAGATATGACATATTCCTTCTTTGTGAAACTATTTCCTAACCAAATTTAAAATACCCTGCCTATCGGATGTATTGGTCATCCCTTCCAGGTCGAAGTGTTTATTAAATTGCTAATACTATGCCCTTAAAAAGATATGAAGAGATAAAAAGATATTTACGCTTTAAAAATAATAATATAATTTCTCAGAATAATCATGACTCATTTATAAAAATATGCTCTTTTCTTGATTTACTAAGTAGAATATTTGCTGAAACAATATCTGCGTATGTAGCTATTGATGAAATGGTAATGCTAGAAAGAAATAAGCAATAGATTAAATCTTAACTTAAAAAATGGAGATTTAAAGTATGGGTCGAGCTTCGCCAAAGGGCTATGTATCAAAATTTAAGATGTAAAAATCATCAAAAAATCAAAATACATAAAAATTAGGTATCATTGGTGATACAGTTGTGAGGCTGTGTTTAGAATTAGAAAGTGTCAATTACAAAATATTTTTGGAAAATCTATTTACTTCTATACCATTAATAATCTACCTAAAAAAATCAGATATACATGTAGTAGGAACTGTCAGAGCTAATATACTTAACAAAGCTAGCGAAAAACTGACAGATGGTATGATTCTTAAAAAAAGGGTAGAGGTTTATGTTCCGTGACAACATCTGAAAACAACATTACAGTGCTACGATGGGTAGACAACAACCTTGTTTATATGATTTTATCTTTCGCTGGTAAGAAGCCTCAAGATACTGTAAGGAGATGGAATAGAAAAACAAAGACCTACGTTGAGATTTAAAGGCCTTAGGCTATTATACACTACAATCGGTTCATGGGTGGCGTAGATTTATCAGATAAAATGATTGCCCATTATCCACATGCCATCAAAAACAAGAAGTTCTATCCGAGTTTTTCATTTTATGGATGTTGCAATGACTAATACTTGGTTGTTGGTCAGGGAAGCCAAATCATCAAAAATGTCTTTACTGGAATTAAAAGCATCTATCGCTTCAACTTTAATTTAATTGGATGGAAATGCAAGAAAACGAGGAAGATCCTCATCCAAAACTTCCGCTCCAAAAAAGAAAACGAGGTGGACTAAAGTTGCCACTAAAGTTCGCCAGAATGAATTGGGACACTATTAAATGATAATGGACCACAAAAATCCACCAAGATGCCATGACAGAAATTGCCGTTTCAGAAAAGTGTATGCCCAGAATGCATGGAATCGTTTCATCAATAGTTCATCGGGCCACTGGCAACATAACATGTGTAAGTTTTCGTTTTTAACTTTTACAATGTCAAATTTGATAATAATATTTTTTGCAATTTTTCATGTATCCAGATGTTAAAAATTAAAATATAGAAAAATATTGGACTTAGAATTAATTCGTCCCTAAAGAGGTTAAATTGTTTAATCTACTTTTTTAGTCTAAAATGTTTTTACATAAAAAGGTGCATAACTTTGTTTTGTATCGAATGTAGAAAGGCATTTACGGAATTATTCATGAATATTCTTTCTAGATTTTAGTTATGGCCTACTTAGTTTCTTAAGATATCAGCTTTTATTTTACCTAAAGTATTTCTATCCCTATGTAGAATTTCCATGATCGTGTAACTATTTAATTAACTTAATTTTAAATGATAGATTGTATGAGATATCTGTAGTAGCTTACGGGCACATGTGTATTTATTTTTAAATCTCTAAGAATGCTACTGAAAGGTAGCATACTTATGTACTCTTAATATTTATTTTGCTTTTTATATACAAAACTGAGTTCCCTCTTTTGCAGGCCTTAGTATTTTGTCAAGCTTTAAAACTGGTCTATTTTCTCCAAAGTCCCCTATTTGCACATGCAGTGAGGCCTTGTGTTGTGTTACAAACATTTCGTTTAAAAGTCACCTTTCACCTAACTCTAACCGTGTATTTGTGGAGTTGTTTTAATCTGAAGACCAACCATGCAAACTAAAACCTTTAGTAAATATTCAATTTACGACTGGTTTGAACTGAAAATGATGTTGTTCATTCATGTTCTCAATCCATGCAGTCAGAATAAAGTTTAAAACTGGCAAATAGGTAAATGTCAACGTACTGTTGGTTATTTTCATTAATTGCAATAGTAATTAATTAGTGAAACCAAAATTAGTGTTTATCTAACTAAATCAATAGCATTTGGTAAGGTTCTGAAACTACTTTATTGTGCCATATCTAATTTTAATATTATGTTTATATGGGATTCATCATCCAGCCTCAAGAGTCCACTGCTGAACATAGGCCTCTTCCTCATGTTTCCAACCCCGTCTATCTTGCGCCGCTCTTATCCAGTTTTTATTGAGTTTTCTTAAATCGTCAGTCCATCTTGTAGGTGGTCGACCGACGCTTCTCTTGTCTTCCCTTGGCCTCCATTCCAATAACCTCTTTGTCCATCGCACATCTGTCATTCTGGCTATGTGTCCTGCCCATCTCCATTTTAGTCTGACTATCTTCTCGATGGTGTCAGTCACTCCGGTTCTTCTCCTGATGTCTTCGTTTGTTATTCTGTCTCGGAGAGTTATTCCTAACATGGACCGCTCCATTCTTCTCTGCGTGACTCTCAGTTTGGTAGCTGCTGCTTTTGTTAAGGTAAGTGTTTCTGCTTCGTACGTCAAGACTGGGAGGACGCACTGATCAAATACCTTTCTCTTTAGGCATGTGGGCAGCTCACTTTTAAAAGTCTCTCTCAGTTTTTCAAATGCTGCCCTTCCAAGGCCGACTCTTCTCTTCAGTTCATGAGTCTGGTTATCTCTGCCAATCATAATTTCATGTCCCAGGTATTTATATCTATCTACGAGTTCTATTTGTTTCCCACCAATACTGATGTTCTGGTTGGGCACCAAATTGGTCATGATTTTTGTTTTCGAGATATTTATATTTAAACCTACATTTTCTGTAGCCACAACGAGTTCCTGTACCATCTCTCTTGCCATACCTAGATCTTCAGCTATTATAAGTATATCATCGGCGAAACGTAAGTTGTTTAGATATTCTCCATCTATTTTTATTCCCTTTGTCATCCAATCCAAATTCTTTAAAGCATGTTCTAGCAATGTATCAAAAAGTTTAGGTGACATTGGGTCTCCTTGTCTAACTCCCGTTCTATTTTTATGCGATTACTGTTAGTATGTAATTTGACAGTGGTTGTTGCCTGCAGGTATATTTTTTGGGATTACATGGGATTAAGACACAATTATTGGTGTAGACTTCAAAACTTAAGAAATTATACAATGGTATAATATGGGCAGTAGTACATAACTATTTAAAACAACAGTCAACAAGATCCGCATAGCCATCCTTCGGTAGAAGATTAAACTTAAAGAATGAGAAGCTTTTAAGGTTTTGATATTCTATAAAACTTACTTGCATTTGTATCTTCTTCTTTAGGTGCCATGTCCGTATTCAGACTTTGACCGTCATCATGTTTAAAATTTCCTGAAACCTTTCTCTGTGGGCTGCTGCGCGAAATAATTCTTCTACTGTGGAACCACACCATTGTCTAATATTACGCAGCCATGAAAGTTTCTTTCGACCAATCCATCTCTTTCCTTCCACTTTTCCTTGTATTATAAGGCGAAGTAAATGGTATTTAGGTCCTCTTATGATATGGCCGAAGTATTCTGTTTTTCTCCTCTTTATGGTGTTTATGAGCAGACGTTTTGACTTTATCATTTGAAAAACATCTTCATTGGAAGTGTGCGAAACCCACGATATCTTTAGGATTCGTCTATGGCACCACAATTTGAATGCTTCTTACTTGTTTAGCATTGTGGTTTTTAACGTCCATGTCTCACAACCATGCAATAGGATGGACCACACATAATATTTCAGGACCTTCGTACGAACAGGTTTCTGTTGCATAAAACTGGTTTCCACGTCATAAAAGCCTTATGTGATATTTCCATCCTGGTTATTATCTCTTTATCAGTCACAATTTACATTTAACCAGCTTCCAAGGTATTTGAAATGATTTACCCTTTCGATCTCCCCTCCATTAAGAGAAATCAGACCTTGATGTATATTGATCTTTCCAACTGCCATCCACTTTGTCTTTGAAATGTTGATTTGAAGGCTTCTATGATAACTTGCTTCACCTACTAGATCTATTTGTATGGATGTCTGTAAAAAAATTTACGTCATCAACATTTATAATGGCAATATGGTCGGCTGACAAGTAAAACTCACTAAGTGCAATTTTGAAAGAACAGAGATATTCAAGTTTTAAAGCATATTTTATTGCAAAAAATCCATTTTCGAGCCAATTTTATAATAGAAGGTAAAAACAGAAGGTATTTTCTATTATAATCTGTTATAAAATTGGCTTAAAAATGGATGTTTTACAATAAAATATGCTTTAAAACTTGAATATCTCTGTTTTTAGTGAGTTTTACTTATCAGCCGACAATATATAGAATTGGACCAATTGAATCGCGTTCTCATTAAATCTCTTCTTTGTGGGATTCTGTGGTAGTCATTGTCACAATTTTCTAAAACTTATTTTAGTGAAATATTTTTTTCAGTTTCTGCCAGAATAAAAAAAACTAATAATCAGAGTTATATAGCTCAATTATTAGTTATTCAATCTATTCCTATACTCAATGTCTATTTTAAATTTTGACTTCAACAATAACTAAACTGTATTAATTTAGTATCTGTCAATAAAACTATATTTTACTCCACGACTTCAATATTTTATTTTATCATCGTCGATCGAGAAGAATCGGACACGATGAATTAAAAACAATTCGAAATTATAACTACATTTGAATTTGTACAAGTGGTTTTGGTCACAGCAGGTTTATATTACCTTCGTGGAGTTAACCTTTTTATTTTATTTTATATTTTAAGTTATAAGCAAACAAATTATAATTAGTAAACAAATTGTCAACATGAATGGCATAACGCAACTGTCTTTTATCGTCTGATAAATCTTCCAAAAAACGTAGTAAAGGAGAACATTTTCCTAAAAGAGATTCGTAAGATTTATTTTAAAGAGGATTGTTCCCTGAATATAAATCAAAATTGATCAGGTAACCATTATTGGTATATACAACACCACATTTTGTAACCAAAACGTATTAGTTTGCCACGGATAAATTGTTTACATTCGTGACGATCAAAATATTTTATCGTGGCTTCATCATATGAAACATTTTTTACAGGCACAAAATTATCCAACCACTTTTTCTTTGGTTTTTCCGTAAGTGGGCTAAATTTGCATATCTTGTCTGATTTATTGATCTGTGTATTATTGGTAAGTTGATTATATTTTTAAATTTCATCAAATTTATTGCTACGCATAGCAACGGTCACAAATTTATTACAAGATCGTCTTTTATACCTCAGTAATGCCTTTTTAATGACACAGTCTTATATCCGGTAAGAATTAATATTCCAAAGAAATATTTTAAATCTTCTATAGTTATATTTGGATTAGCTTGATTTTCAAATAAGGCATATTTTCTTGTTTGTTCGCAAATGAGATTCATTATAATTATCATCATCAAAAACGCATTCAAACAATTCTGTACATGTAATACCTTTATACAAACTGTAGTCAGCTAAGTAAAAATCGGATGCTTATTCAACCGATTATTATCTCCTTTTACCCATTTATTTTGTTGATCATTTTTTTTCTATTCCTTTTCGTTTTTCTCTGCCTCTATTTAAATTGAGTCGCTTTTCTTTTTGAACTTCTTATAATATCTTTTGAATCCAAGTAGTTTTAGACCTCAAAGGTTCCTGGGAAGGACCAGCAGAAGAATGTGCTGGTTGTATATTTACATCGTCATTACTAGTTTCAATATGTCTGTTATAATGTCATAAATATATAAACAACCAACAGGTTCAGCAATATGATCTCCATTATCACATTTTTTAGCTGATATTTTCTTAGACAGCTTAGAACAAAAATCTGTTAACAACAACAGCAAAATAGTTTTTTGGTCAAGATATGTTGATGTTTGTATAGCTCTTATACAGGGAACCCAAGATGACGCTTTACAGATTCTGAATAATCTTAATAACCTCCATCCTAACATATTTTTACATTGGAACCAGAATCTGACAATAAGTTGAACTTCTTGAATATGACTATAACTCGTAATAAAGATTCTCTAGAGTACAATATTTACAAAAAACCTAGCCAAACATATCATGTTATACATGAAACATCTAATCATCCAACCCAACATAAAATGGCTTCTTTCAATAGTTACATTTATAGGTTACTTAAATTTCCACGTTCTAATGATAATTTTAATTTAGAACCTAATACTTTCAAGCAAATCAATTTCAATAATGGTTATAATCCCAACATTATCCATAAGCTTCCAAATAGAGCTTAACTTAAAATTGCAGAAAAGCTTGCATGCATATTCATTACAATGTTTTCTTCAACCTAATACTTCAAATAACGTTAGATATTTCTTCTTTACTTATGTTAGCAACATTTCCAATAAAATCTCTAAACTTTTTACTTCTACAATTGAAATCATCTAAATTTCCTTTCAGTCACACAACACTTTAGGTTCCTTTTTAATCAACACCAAAGATAGGATTAACACAATTCACAAAACTGTTATTTATAAATTAAAGTGTGATGAGATTGTGATGCCTCTTATGTAGGTAGAACCATTAGAAAGTTATCTACTAGGATTTCAGAACATTTGAAAAGACCAAACTCTTCAAGTTTTCGTTCGTCTATTTTACATGACATTACTAGAAAGAAAAACTATTTGAAGTTGGATTCATTGGAAGATTTGGAAATCACAAAGAAAACAAATAAAACTCACTGTCTTATTATTTAAATTAATTTAAATAGTACTAAATTTAAACCTATTTTTAAAACTTTATTACAGCTTCACCTCGTAGAGAACCCAGCTCGGCTGTTTAGACTTCCTGCACTGAGTATACTAATTAAGAATTAATTAATTACTATTAAACTGGGAATAAGCCACAATTAAAGATAAAAATACGTTTATTGACGTTTCAATTTCCACTTCGGAAATCGTTCTCAAAATACAAACAGTAAATTAATAAAAGAATTAATTAATTAAAGAATTAATTAATTTCATACTTTGATCAACATTACTATTTTATTCTTCAATAACTTATAAAACTAGCTTGCTCAGGTTCAATTGATCCATAGTTGGCGTTAAATACACTCTCCACATGACACCTCTGCGTAATTTAGATATACCATCTCCACAGTTGTATATTTTCACTTCTCCCACTCTTGGTCAGTTGGTCTTAAGTAACGCTTTTACACATTAATGTTATAGTTCTCCCATTTACTGGGGGTTTAACTGAACTACCTGGATTATACCCCATTTATACACTGCTTTTAATTTTGGTTTTTTAATTTATAGTACTTTAATTTTATAGTCAGATTTCTTCTTTTCGACAGTATTGATAGTGCCTGGTATACCCTTTTCTTGTAGCTAACCACCCACTGTCTAATATATTGTTTAGTCTATTTCTTGCATTCATACTTTACATCTACTTCTGTTGCTCTCAAACTAACACCCTAATTATTATAGACAGGTTTAAGTGTGAGATCTGGATTGTGCAATCTAGTTAAAATATTCTATATGTCATATTTCATCCGTTGATTTCCTATAGTAGTGTTAGTTGGACCTTTGTAGTAGACCTTTGGCCAATGCTTAGTTACATAGAATTTTGAAATGTGCAGATCACATCTACATGATTGTGACTGCCCATCCCAGCTGTCATATGTCACATGTCACCTTAACATTTCCGTTAATACCGGGAGCCATTATTTCTTCTGTTGCCGACCAGAATGTAGCTCTGATTATTTTTTAAATAATTTTAAACGGTTTGTCATTGTTTAGTGTAGTATTATGTACAATTTTATGTTTATGACATTCTGTGATTGTTGGATAGCCCAAAATTGACGAAGGAAGTCTAAAACGTAATTTACAAAAAACTTTTATAATCCAAAAACGTCGAGTTTTAATCGATGTTAATTAATTTCTTCATAAAAAAAACATTTCTTGGCTTATTTTAGATGCCCCTGAAGATGCTCTAGAAAGAGAAAGTACTTGGGCAAGATTAAATTAATAAAGCTGTGCTCGATATCTACCTTTCATTTTATCAAAGACAAAAAAATGTCTCAATGAATTTAAATTAGGCAGAAACGATATAAACATTTGTTTTATTAACCCTAGGTTTTTTACAAAATATCATTAAAATTTATTATATAGATTAATAAAATTTACTTACGCAGAATGCAAGTCCATCTTTTCATCCAACTTCGACAGACCACATATTTGAAAAATCACACTTACTCTACAAATGTTAGAAACGCACTAATGAGCGTTCAGTATAGGTTCATTGTGTTAATCACTGTGAACAGGTAGCAAAAATGTGGTGGTTAAAATTTTAATTCGGTGTACCGAAAAGAGAAAGATGTACTCGTGTATTTTTTTTTAAATTGCATCAAGCCGATAGCGTCCAAAGTTTTATGTTAGGTTATTAGAATATGCCGTATTTTAAACAAAGTAAGAACTAATGTGTTGTTTTTAAATATACTTATACCCCAATACATTTGAGAACTATTTAGACTATGTTTAGTAGAATCCCTCTGCCAAATATCAAAACCGGAAGTTTACGATTTGGCTTACCGGCTTTTATCTTAAGCGAAGTATCTGTTAAAAATAAAGTACAACGATACCCTAGCCGCAAATTGCTTCGGGACTATTCCTCTGACCTTTCTACCCCCTTTCGACACTAAAGTTTTCTTTATATATCCTCCTGAGTCAACTCCCTCGTCCTGTTCATTACTCCAACGTTTCTTTTAGCGGCTGTGACACCAACTTACAAGTTTTATTCTTGTATTATTTCGTTTCTCCATTTCGAGGAAGTACTTGCTGAAAAGACTATAGTCTGGAGAGCTTAGGAAAGTTTTGGTAGGATCCTTTTTTATTTACTGGAGTGTATGTACTCTAGTGAGTATGATGGACCGTGTGTGAATATAATAAAAACGCAAAGAGCTACAAAAAATATATGTAATACATAATTAAAGCAGGTTATGATTTCACTTATTTCTAGAACTGGCGATTCGTTTGGATACAAATTTTTGCTAAATGACAATTGTTTTATGATTTGATCAACAAAATAAAAATAAAAAATATTTTAATATATTATTAAATAGAACATTGTATTTAGAGTTCGAATACATAGTTTGAAAATGTTGGACAGTTTTCGGAGATACTAGTCAATTGATAAAAAACTGGCATTTAATAATCTTTTAAACCTACAGCTAAAATTATTAAAAATGCGCGCGTGTGTGTGTATGTGGTTGAGATATTAACTGCAAAACCTACGGTTTCATTCGTCTAATCATGTTTGATTTTAATTCTTAAGACAAAAATTAAAATCTATTAATTTTTGAAATTTACATTATTAAAATTTTAAAAATAATATAACAACGGTAAAAAATTCTACATTATACTATTGGTGAACTTTTAAAAATCATATATTTTTATATATTTTATACAACTTTGTATACAATTTTTTGTAGAATTCAGTCTCCTATTTATGCATGCAGTGGTTATGTTTTTCCAGTATTATCCAGTTCCGCATGTTTTTTTTTATTTATTTATTTTGTTGTTTTTTTTTCAACATTTTTTGAACATTTTCAATATTCTTTAAGTATTTTTTATATTAATATTGTTCAATATATTTTTTATTATTAAATTGCTTTTTTATATTTTGTTTTATACATCGTATTTTTTTTAAATATTTTTTTTATTTAATTTTGTATTTTTTTTTTCTCGTAGTAACGAAAAAAGATTGCCTCATTTTAACTCTAACAGCTTAACGTAGTAAAATATGTTAAAATACAAAAAATATTATATGAAGCTTTGCACTAATATATATATATATATATATATATATATATATATATATATATATATATATATATATATATAAAATTATAAAAAAAATAAAATAAAATTTCTTACATATTTTTTCTGTTTTAGGTAAGTTTCTTTCGAATTACTACGATTAGTGTTTGTAAGTAAAACAAAAAAAGAGACCTTTTTCTTTTATAATCATTTATTTATAAATTAATTCATGTACTTTTAGTATAGTTAGGTTAATTGTTGGCAAGTAGTTCCATTATCAATGACATCCAATTTCTCACACATAAATCTGTGAGTGCCTTTGCTTACTGGAGACATACAATTGGAAAATACGATTTCTCAAAGGTAGATTGATATTGCAGCTACATAGTAGCCTTTTTATTTTTATAAAAGGGGCTTGAGTTTGTTCTAATCCAGACTCCATTGGCCGTAGGACTTCTAGTTAAGTATGTAATTCAAATATTTGTATTCATTCTATTGTGTTTTAGTCACATTCCAGAACACCTGTCACGTTTCTGTTACGGCCTACTAGCCACTTGGTCTTCTTGTTATTCAGTTTGATCACCATCGCTATATTCTTGCCGTGCATGCAGTTCTTATAAATAAATTTTCTACTATGTTCGGTAGAACTACAGTATTATCTGCGTTTATAATAATATTTCTCTACTCTCTTACTAGTAAATTGTATATTACCTACTATTTGGATGCTAAGTAAATGCATCATAACAGATACTGACACGTAATGACTACCACGTAATAAAAAAAAATTACGCTTCAGTTTTATGAAAAATGTGTAATATCACATAAGCCTCGTAAGTCAGATGGTCGAGTTACCATGGAAACGAATTAACAGACGTTATTTTGACAGATTAAAAATTATTAATCTGTCAGTTTAAATAAAGTGGTAATTTAATTTTTATTTTTATAAACGAAAATAATCGTAGAAAAAGTATAGTACACAACTTGAGTTGTAAGCTTATTACATGCTTGTAAAATTACTGCGCTCGCCGCTACACGGCTCGCGCGCAGCTTTTTTACTCGCATGTAATAAGTTTCTTACAACTCTCGTTATGTAATATACTATTGTAAACGTGTTGTTAATAGTAATATTTATTATCTTTCATATTCTATTTGCTAGAAGGTTTCTTTATGCAAACATTGTGCAAATAGACATTATGCAAACTTGTCGGATTTGTCAAATTTTAGCGAATTAAATCGAATCGAATAGAAAGAAAATTGAGTTGACAACTCTACGGCATATATACGGCACATCATGCATATTAAACTTCACGTTAAAAAATAAAGCATTCTATTGGCATAATGCGCTTTTTCGGGTAGTACTTGTCCATTGCCGCAATGTGTAGTAATATGATTGGTAAAGCCCGCCCCCAACCCAAGTAATCCCTTTGTCGTGCACTATGAAGAACATGCTGTGCTCGTACGAGACACCGATATCCACATTGTAAGTATATGGATCTTCTTCTTCTTGTAGTGCCTATCCGTTTCGGATGTTGGTGATTATCATGGCAATCTGTATTTTGCAAACTGATACGAATCCGTGCGACTGTCTCCTTTGTTTCCTTATCTTTTAGTCTTTTCATATCTCATTTTTTGTTACTATTTTTTTTGTAACCGTTGTAAATCTAAACCTAAATTTACCAATAACAGTTTGATTTGACTTATTATTATGTTTTCTGGTTGATCTTGCGGAGAAACCCAAGAACTGTTTGCTTACAACGGTTAATAACAACGGTTATCTAAGTAACATGTCTGCTGATTTTGAAGTTTAACTTGACTAATAGTCTGACTTTTCTTGTTCAGTCAGACTTATCAAGCTAATTATTGTCATTTTCACTCGAGGGGTCACACTTAATATTTATTATCTGCATTCAATTTTATCCTTATTACTAATTGTGTGCAATATAAGGTTGATTGATTATTTGCCGCTTGTGTCACAGAGGTTATTTAACTGATAATAATCCGCTGCTGATTCTTTATTTAGTATTTGTCTTTCTCACCTCTGATAGTTCATTATAAGCTTCTGATTATTCGTCATTCGATATCTTTAGTTGTTATAGGTATATTGGGTCAAATATAATAAGTTAAAAAACGTTTGTCACATATGATGCCACAAATAAATAACACACTTTATTTTATCATCATCATCATCATATAACGGGGGTCCTACGGCGTTTGCCGCTTCCCGCATTTTAGCCTCCATCTTTTCCTATCTCTCGAATCTCCCTCTTCTAAGCCTCTAGATTGCATTGTTTTTGTAATTTCTCTTCTCCAGAAATTTGGTGGTCTTCCCCTTTTCCTTTTTTTCTGGCGGAACATACATTAAGGCTTTCTTTGGCCACCGCTCGTCCTCCATTCTCATCACGTGACCATACTATTGTAATTGCCTTCCTTGTATTCTATCTGAAAGAGTATCTCTAATTCCTGTACGGTTTCGTATTTCCTCATTCCTGATTTTTTCCATTCTTGATACTCGACATGACCTACTAAGATAATCCATTTCCACAACGTCTACTTTATCTCGTTCATTCTTTTTCATCGTCCAACATTCGGCATCGTATGTGGTAATCGGTTCTACAATTGCTCTGTATACACGAAGTTTGGTATGCATCTTTATTTTATTAGACCACAGTAATGAACCACATTCAGTATTCGGATGCATTTTTTCCCTTGGGTTATTTGGTTTTGTACATCTATCTTAACTCTGCCATCTACTATGATGCTTCCTAGATATTTATACTGGTTGCAACCTTTTATGACTGCGTTTTCAAGGCTCAGATCTGTGGTATTTCCTCCAATTTTTAAATATTCTGTTTTGCTTATGTTTACAGTAAGCCCCCATTTGGCATATTCCTCAAATAATTTTCGATTCATATAATTTATATCTTCCTCATCGGTTGCAACCACCATTTGAGCATCTGCAAACAACAATGTATACAGAGTTTCTTGTCCACTTCGATGCCCATAAATCTACATTTATTTCTCCAATTCCTTAATGCTTCTTGGACGTATATTTTAAAGAGCGTCGGTGACAAACAGCATCCTTGCTTTAGTCCTTTAGTGACTTTAAATTCATTTGAAGTTCTGGTTCCAATATTTACACAACTAACTGCATTTTCGTAAAATTTATATATCGCTCGGATATACGTCGAATCCAATCCGGACCTTTCGAGGACCTCAAACATTTTCTTTAACGGGACACACTTTATTTTATACTTTTTTTAAATAACTTTAGTCGTGAATTTGGCAAGAGTTAATATTTTTAAGCGTTTTTACAAATTTATCTAAAACATACTTTTTGTCGAGAAATTAATAAAAACTACCTTTAAGTAAAAATTTATCAATAAAATTATTCACACCTTGTATTTAGTAAATAATTCTAAAATACTTTCCTCAGACAGCAATTTGCTAAATCCCGTTGAACCCGACGCAAGCCCTATCCATCTATTTGAAAACGAATAGTCTGAGATCACCAAAAAGGACTAGGAGGAGCAAAGAAAGGAGAAAATCGTAGTTAAATTTCATTTTGTCTGCGGACTTCTCGACAAACTAACAGAACGTTTGGGGAGTATTCGATGTCGAGCAAGGACTCAAAGGCCTGGAGTAGGGAGGGAAGAAAACTCTTCTTGTTAGGAATTTAATTAGTATGAATAGGGCACCGGATTACTGATCTCTGTTCAACGACAAAAAGGATGTGCGAAGATTTAATAATTCTGCTTTCTAGGTTTAGTTCTCTTTTGTGTGCGTCAGAGAGAATGAAATGAAGTTAAATATTTAAAATTTTAAAAACGTGTTTATCACATATTCTGTGAGGTATTCTTATATTATTAAAAGGCTATTTTCAAAGAAATAAACTAGGTTTTAAGCCATCAGCACCTAAATTATTTTTTTGGTAAATATTGGTAAAAAATATCTGTTATTTCAAAGTTCTTCTTCTTCTTTTTTTTATGTACACATGACTTTGTCTGGTTTTCAATATGTCTCCAGTAAGTTGTCGTTCTATTGTTTTCGGGGTCCGTTTTCTTATTGGGAACCCGTCTCTTGCCGTCTTTACTACCCGAGTTATTGTCATTCGGGTTATATGATCATTCCATTCATATTGATCATCCTTATTGATGTTCTCCACCTTAGATCAACGTCGTACATCTACAGTGTAGGTAAAAGTTTATGGTCGGTATGGTAAAATTTAACAGGATATCTAACGCAGATATAAAATCATATTTTCAGCGAATAGACAAAGATAACAGTCATATTTCCCCTTGGTCTCCCCTCCATAAATATTTTTAACACTCATTGCCATTAGTGAGACGAATAGTTCCGATCAGAGATATTTTACATATTCTGTGGTTCCGATCCTAATATACCTAAAAAACTAGAGGTGGGTCCTCTCGTTTTTTAAATTTTTATCGGAACCGCTTTTCGTAAACTGTAACTAGTTGATTGTTTACCAGTATTCAAATTGGCAAGTACACAAACATATTGGCTATTATCGTTTATGTGTGTAAGTATTGAAGTGAAAGAACCTAACGAAGCATATATTTATTATAACTTGAAAAATAAATTAAACAATAACATTTAAAAACAAGTTTTTCCACTTTTCTTGTTAACCGTGTTCTTCTTTTATTTAAAATTAAACCAGATTTTAAACATTTGTTCACAAGGAAAAGATTTTGTTACAATACGACAATATTTTATGAATATAGTGGTTAAGTTAGGATATACATGGCGATGGTTTTTCCACCACGGTAATGGACAGTTCCAAACTTCGTTCGAAATTTTTTGGGGTCAGACAAATACATGTCGACTTCTTTTATATCTCTCGATACAGGTGTAGGTTTAGATGAGTCATGTCCAATTAATTCATCAAAAATACACCATGGACTTAAGTCATCTTTATCAGTTTCTTTTTTTTGTGGTGGTTGATTTTCAAGATTTACTAAACTTATGCACAGACTCGTTTCATCCGTTTTTCATAGGTGAAGAACCAGCTTTTAAGAAGTTTGCAGGGTGGATTCCTGGATATAAACCGCCAACAAGAAAAACTGTCAGGTTCATTACTTCAGGAATGTTATGTCAAAACTGATTTGATAATAGATAAAATAAAAAGTCCTTTTTTCGACAATTCTGCAAAAAACACATTTAAAAAAAAGTACCTTATATTCAGAAAGGCTTTTAAAGTATTAATTACAACATAACACACTTCCCAAACGGCCAATCCAAGACGTGGAAACTAGATAGAACTTCACCTATTACATGTTAAAAAGAATGACCGAGTTAGAAGAGGCAATCCGTTCCACATCGGTATTAAATAACACAGACTTAGACATAGACCAAATCTAAATAAAGAACACTGGATTATTTGTTCTCAGCTTTTCCAACTTGTACGGCCATTTAAAGAACTAACAAGTACAATGAGTGACCAAAAATACTTGAAGGGTAGTTCAGTGATTGTTATGGTACGCTGCCTGCAAGAATATTGCAATAAAATTTTAGCAAACAGTAACCTTACATCCATAGTATCCGACGTAGTAGAATTACTAATATCGGGTTCAGCAAAAAGATTTAAAGGGATAGAACAGAGTGGCACATTGTCATTATGTACATTTATGGATTCACCATGTAAAGTGCAATGTTTTTCTGATAAAAATAAAGATAAAAAAATAAAAGAAAAAGTTAAGAAGCTGGTTACTTCTATAATTAACGAACAAAAAGATTGTACTATTAAAAATCAACCAGTACACGAAAAAGAAACCAATAAAGATAACTTAAATCCATGGTGTATTTTTGATCAATTAATTGGAGATGGCTCATCTACACGTACACCTGTATCGAGAGTCCATTACAACGGTGGAAAAACCATCGCCATGTAGATCCTAACTTAACCACTATATTCATAAAGTATTGTAAATGTGAACACATGTTGAAAATCTAATTTAATTTGAAAAAAAAAGAAGACATTTAATAAGAAGTAAAGTACAAAATCTTATGTTTTTTAATGTTAATTTAGACTATTTGCGATTTAATAATAACGTGTAATATAAATGTAAGTACGATTTACTATTTGTATTGTTCAGTTTATTTTTCAAGTTATAATAAATATATCATTAGTTTCTTCCACTTTAATAAATATACACATAAACGATAATAGCCATTATGTTTGTTTATGTAGGTACTCTCTTAATTGAAACTACTTTTAAACAATCATAGTTACTTGTTTACAAAAATTTAAATTTTTAAATGCATTAATTTTTTTGGAATCCTGAAAAAACTAACAAATATTTTTGAAAAATTTAAATGCAGAATAAAAGATTACATTATTACCGAGGGCCGAAAGTCCCTTAGAATAAACAAAAAGTTTTTTGAATGAGATATTTGAAATTAAAAATCAGACTAATTTTTTTTTCACCCCTATAACTAATTAAAATAAACATTATAGAAGTTTTCAGGGACTTCCGGCCCTCGGTAATATTGTATTGTTTTATTCTGCGTTTAAATTTTTCAAAAATATTCATTCGTTTTCTCAGGATTCGAAAAAAATGAATGCATTTAAAAAATATTGGCTTGAAATTTTGTGCCTACGCTCTTAATGATAAAACTACCACGACCCACCTCTACTACTCGTACTCTGCTTTTTGACCAGACGAACTTTGCCAAATAATTATTGTGTATGAATATTTTTTAATGTGGCGTTCTTGTATGCAGTTTATTATTTCATATTGGGAATAAGGCACAATGTGACTTTAAAATAAGCTTATATTGATGTTTAGATTTTTAATTCGGAAATCGTACTTAAAATACGAAACATTAATAAATTTTGTTTATATAAAACGATTTCCGAAGTGGAAATCAAAATGTTATATTACACTTAGTGTAAAGTAAACTTGTGACATATTCCCAATAAAAAAACAGTAAGCTGCCATTTAAATCAATTTCGCCCAAATTTGATTATCTTAGAACATTGTTTAAATGCAAGAAAGACAACAGGTCAAATAAAACCAATAAGTTTGGCAACGTTGAACTTCCCCTTTTTTATTATTACCACGCATGCATGTTTGGCGATATAAAGGGCGGACCTAATATGCCTCTCTCTTTCTAAACAGCTGTTTCTCACTCCATCTTACGTAAGGTCCATACCGACCATAAACTTTTTCCTACACTGTATACTTCTAGCTCTGTTTCATCTTAGTGTCTTACCATCAATTTCTCTAAGTGTTTTCATCTCTGTTGTTTCTAACATCCTTTTTGTCCTCTCTGTGTTAGGTCGTATTACTGCAGCGTATGTCATTTTTGGTCGTATGACTGTTTTTATAAACTTTGTTTTTCATTTCTTTCCCGATATTTTTATTTCTCCATATTGTTTCATTCAGTCAGCACCTGGCTTTGTTTGCTCTATTCACTTGATCTTCCTCCTCAGCTTCGAGCTTTTGTAGCAAGATAAAGTGATGCCTAGATATTTAAATTCTATTACTTATTATAGTATCTTATCTTCCAAATTAAATTTATATCCTAGTAAATTTGCTGTTTTAACCATGCATTTTGTCTTTTTGGCGAAATTAACATGTCAAATTTTCTGGCGAATATTTTAAATTGGTGCCTGTGTAGTAGATTATTTTAAGTTGTTTGTCTCCAATTTTGTATTCTTTTTCAGTTCTTACTGTTTTATTATTTCATTCATAATCAGGTTTACCAATATGGTATGTAATGATCCAATGCTTTAAATGATTGTCTTTCTCCAAACAAAGAATAGGATTGGGACCAAGGGTAGTTTTTTTATTTAATTTTATCTTGCTCTAAACTGTAAGGTTTCACTTGGCACATTAATTTATTCAGCGCCTTTTTTGTGGCTCATGCCATTTTCTATGGCCTGAAAAGCATACTGAAGATCTTGTTCTTTATATTGTTTGTGATGCGTTTTATCTTTCCGAATATTTGGCATTTTTAATTTTATAAATAAAAATCATTTAATACCAATAATGTTAGCTGCAATACGAAGATTTTAAATTTAATTTAATATGTCCACATTAACACTAATTTAATAACAGCCAAATCAATGTAATTTCCTAAATACGAATCCGGACAAAAAAATATATTCTTATTACACAGTTATTGACCACCCTGTGGTTTAATTATTCGCAGTCGGCCAACCACTGGTTATTGCCTTCAAAAAAAAAGAAAAAAATTCTTGAAATACCTTATGTTGGACCAAATTAAGGTAAAAAAGCCTAATTACAATAAATTTTTTAAGTTAAAGTAGGTACAGTGCTTGGCCACTCAAATTTACCGCAAAAAATTCATTACCTTACTATTAAAACTGATAGTGTAAGATATACCCCACTAACTCGCCATAAAACATTGATATATCCAAATACATAATATTATTAGCCAAGATAACTCACCTCGGTTTAAAAACTCTTAAAACTGGATGCACCTGTTAAGCTTCGAACAACACATGCCATAACAACTAGATAATGTTAACTGAGAGAGATGATAGCTAGACCAAATATATAGTAATACTGCAAAATTTAAAGGCAAATAAATTTATTTCCTTATAGTTTCTGAAAATCTTAATATTTCGGATTTTTGTGGAAGTGATCAATCACGGAACAAATGATGATTTGCAAACCATTAAGTCGTTAATTGAAAAAACCATTAAATATGATAGACCTCTGATACTTGTCTTTATCGACTGTGAAAAACATTTGATACGGTTATTCATAGTAAAATGCTCCAAGCTCTAACATAATGTAGAATAGATCACCGATACATATCCCTCATCAGATACATCTATCAGAATGCTACAGCCTGTGTAAGACTAAATGAAGATACTGGAACCTTTCGTATTGAAAGAGGCGTTCGGCAAGGAGACAACATGTCTTCTCAACTATTTACAACTTTGCTAGAATACGCTTGTAAAACAATAGATTGGAATGAAAAGGGCATTAATGTAGATGGAAAACGTTTAAATAACCTTAAATTTGCAGTTGAAATCGTTCTTATTGCAGACAGCTTTGATCAGGCACAGATAATGCTCCAAGAACTCCATACTGCCACAAAAAGAGTTGGTCTTAACATCATTTTTTCAAAAACACAATTTATGACAAATTTAGTCCACAACAAAAACATCTCAGTAGAAGACAAAGGTATTGAGCCAATTGACTCCTATAAATACTTGGGCCATGAGATCAGAATAAGTCGAGACAACCAGACAATCAAGCTGAAAAGAAGAATAAACCTCGCTTGGGCTGCATTTGAAAAGATGAAGGATATTTTTAGGTCTAAGATTTCAATGTGTCTGAAAAGAAAAGTATTTATTCAGTATATTTTGCCAGTGATGATCTACGGCGCAGAAACCCTAAACTCACAAGGACAACAGTGAGTAAACTACAAGTTAAGGAAAGAGAAATGGAGCGAATAATGTTAGGGATTTATCTACGTGATAGAATACTCAATGCTACTATACGCAAAAGATCGGGAGTAGCAGACGTTATTGAAATGATAACAACACTAAGTGGAACTGGGCAGGTCATGTAGCAAGATCAGTTGATGACCGGTGGACAAAAAGAATTCTGGAATGGAGACCCCGAATACAAACTTACAGAAATAGAGGTCGACCCCCAACGAGATGGGCAGATGACATAAAAAGAGTGACTACAAATTGGATTCAGATGGCGCAAAATCATACTAAGTGAAAAAGCATGCGAGAGGCCTATATTAAGCAGTGGACGTTAGAGGCTAGTTAATAATGATAATAATGACCAATAACTAAAGACCGGCCAACCACTGTTTTCAAATGTGCAAATGTGCCTTCAAAAAAATACAATTGGCAATGAAGCTCTTAGGAACCCTACTTTATTGAAAGAATTCCTAAAAGAAGTTCAAAACAGTCAACAATACCCTATATGACTACAAGATAATAGATTGCAAGCGGCAAACACTCTTCAGAGACTACCAAGTGCCTCCAAAAATATATTATGGTATTAACTCCCTGGACCTGTATAAGCTGCTACAAAGCTTCAGAATATGCACTGGGTATCATGAATAAATGAAAGTTAACGATAGATGGCATTTGAAAAATTAACTCGAGTGAAAAAAAAATGATCTCCCTAAATTATTCTGGTAATTATTATATTGGTATTTCATTTTAAACGCTCCTTATGTAGGTATATACCTTACAGAATTTTAAAATCATAGTACCCAATTCCTGTCAGATCTCCATTTAAATGTTCAGATTTTCATAATGCTTACGCTTTATAAGTTTGTCCCAATATGATTCTTTTTGTATATAAAATATGTCATATTAGTATAGATTTTCAGGGTCAGTCCATTTAAGTAAGTCCTAACTATTTTTAACCTAATTAGTGCACTATTTGACGCTTGGTATTTTATTACATTATTATTTACCTGCTTATCTGATTATGTAATTATGTTCGGCATTACTTAAAAATTTAGAATAAAAAGAACATTTTCTTGCAACTTTCTACAAGGCATATTTAAGTAGAATAAACAAATAAAAATAGATGTGTCTAATTTAAGTATGTACAATATTTGTTATACCTATTAATATAAGTTGGATTTCAATTCTTATAAACCAGAATATATATAATTTTTGTTGATACAAGTATCACACTGCAAATATTTAATTAATTACAAACATAAAATCAAAATAAATTCGTGGAAGACAAGTTATTATTAAAGCAATACCTACTCCCCTTAATGATTCCTATGGCAACGCCCTAGTAAGATGGTCTCAAAACGTTTCTGGTTCACTAAATTTGAATCGGTTTTGAACGACAATGGAAGGTCTTGTATTCAACATAGCTCATACCTTGAAAAGTACTTTAAACAGTCGAGTGAACTGGAAGTCTGACGTGCATGTTGAAACCCGTTTGAAATTTCTTGTAATGTTATATATATTAATGAGAAAAAAAAAAGAACAAAAAGGCTTTTAGTTTAATAGAAGATATTTATATATATATATATATATAATATATATATATATATATATATATATATATATATATATATATATATATATATATATATGATTTTTGAGGATGCAGTCAGTTTATTTGTCCCGCAAGACAAAGAAATCTCTTTGACTTACGGTCAAGCTTTCGAATTTTATTTAATTCTTTTTCAAACATCTATAAAAAGAAATATAAATTAACTAGTTAAAATTGTTAATGGTCTTACTTACTAGTCGTGAGATTACAGTTGTTAATATTGTACTCTACAAAACAAACCATTATAAATATATTAAAATTTTTTTTATTAAAAATAACTATATTGTCACTATACATGTCATTGTCATGGTTGGATTAATGGACATATATAAATGAAAATACAGTTATTTTATATGGAAAGCAAAACCAGTAACAATAGTTTTTATTATAATTTATTTAATTGTCTATAAAAAATATAAATTAATCCAGTGAGCAGTTTGGCTTAAGCACATATGAATTTTTAATGTTAGGATGTCAATAGAAAATGAGATTTTGACGGTATTTATTGATATGTTAATATGTAACAATAAATGTTACCTAATTTGTCAATATCTGATCTTCTATTTACACATTTTTTATTTTTTTGTATATGTGTCATTTCTAAAAATAACCGTTTCTGTTCATGTTTCTGCCTCTCTAGAATTGAAGCCTGTGAAAAATTAAATGTGTGATTTAGATTGATGGAGTGTTCAGCTAATACACAAGCTTGTGATTTCTTAGTTTTTACATCACTTTTATGAGAAATAATTCTGCTGTGTAATGTTCGAGAAGTTTCTCCTATATAAAATTTATCACAGTCTGAGCAAGGTATTTGATACACTACTCTAGAACTTTCATCAGTTGTTAAAGGATCTTTAGTTTTAGTGTATAAATGTGCTATGGATTTAACAATTCTGGTAGCAATTTTTATGTTTTCTAATCCTTTAAATAATTTGAGAAGTTTTGGTGTTAAGAATGGAATATAAGGTAAAGATCCAAAAGTTTGTGGTGTTATTGGTATTAAGGTGTTAACTGTCAGGCTATTGTTTATTTCTTGATATGCCATTTTTACTGTGATTTGTTTTTTATTGTTGGTATTGTCGATCAATGTGATGGAGGTTGATGGAGGTTGGAGAGTTTGCAATATAGTTATTTTTAATAAAAAAAATTTTAATATATTTATAATGGTTTGTTTTGTAGAGTACAATATTAACAACTATAATCTCACGACTAGTAAGTAAGACAATTACCAATTTTAACTAGTTAATTTATTTTTGTTTATAGATGTCTTGAAAAAGAATTAAATAAAATTCGAAAGCTTGACAGTAAGTCAAAGAGTTTTCTTTGTCTTCTGGGCCAAATAAACTGACTGCATCCTCAAAAATCATATATATTTAAATCAACAGTCAAGAATACCACCATCTTATATATATATATATAATATATATATATATATATATATATATATATATATATACATATATATATATAAGGATCACTCAGACGAGTGGTGGGTTCTTATATCGGTCTCTAGGTGGAGAAATAAAAGACAAAGTTGATAGGCTACTTTATCTATTTTGAAGACGTTTCGCTTTCGAGTTTTGAAAGCATCATCAGTTCATCTAAAAAATTATTACAATATGAGAACCACACAATCATGGAAACGATGTTAATTGTTACCTTAAAAAGATATGTAGCAGTCAATGTTATTAACAAATATGTGAATGAAACTAAGTAAATGGACATAGTACGCTGATCTTGTATAAACAGTTAAGCAACTAACAACATATATGAACTTGTACAAAAATTAGCACAGCAATTGACCATGTGGTCCAAAATAAATTCAATGTTATTTATATTAATAAGTGAGAAAGAACCAAGAAAATCATGAATAACCTCCAACTATTTAATGGATATTAAACTTTGATTTTAACTTTAGGTAGCATTATAGGTAATATTAATAAAATTCTACAAAATAGTGAATATGAAGTTACCGATCAAAGCCTTGTGGATGTCGCCGTGAAAATGGCGTTAGATGAAACAGGAACGAACTAACCGCAAAAAGACAGCCAACCTTGAGGTCAAAATTACTTTTGACAGATCAACAAGGTGTAAATACCAACCCAGAATTTTGGGCGGTTAATTTAATTTTTATATTTTGTAACTGAGTCTGGATGACTTCCAGGTTGTAAAGGACAACAACAGTGAAAAAAGTTGGTAGTGTACACACAACTCCCCTCACTAACCGGCCCAAATTTACAAACCGGAGATTTGCATTCAAACTCATAATAATGTAATGACGTTAATCATGTGGCAAGTTAAATAGTCAGGTGATTAACGATATTATAATTTCCATACAGCCCAAGGTTCAATATACTTGGAGCTGTGATTTGTAAAGGATTCTATGAATCAATTACAATGTTTGTATTACATATATATATATATATATATATATATATATATATATATATATATATATTTTTTAGTGGATTCTCTTGGGCTTAGGTTCATAAAAAAGAAATTTAGTTTGATACTAAGACATTTTTATATATATTTTTTCCGACGTTTCGGCAGGAAATCCATGCCTTTTTCAAGAATATATATTGACAAGCATGTAAAGATTTGGTGTTAACAATTAGACGTCACAATTAAAATAATATTAAAACATAGGACATACCCACTAAGTCACTAAAAGTAAAATATTCATTTTTTATTTTATTCTTTATTTTATATTTTATTTTATTCTTTATTCATTTTACTTTTAGTGACTTAGTGGGTATGTCCTATGTTTTAATATTATTTTAATTGTGACGTCTAATTGTTAACACCAAATCTTTACATGCTTGTCAATATATATTCTTGAAAAAGGCATGGATTTCCTGCCGAAACGTCGGAAAAAATATATATAAAAATGTCTTAGTATCAAACTAAATTTCTTTTTTATGAACCTAAGCCCAAGAGAATCCACTAAAAAATATATATTAAGGTTCAAGAACTAAACTCAAACTATATATATATATATATATATATATATATATATATATATATATATATATAATATATATATATATATATATATATATGTATACAGGGTGTCCCGGAAAATGGTGCCTTCCTTAACGATATGTGCTGATTGCACAATTTAAAACAAAAAAGTCTTATAACATCTTTTTATAAAGTCAACCGTTTTCAAAAAAAAAATTATTAATTTTTATTAATTTTAATCCATTGGATTATTATTTGCAGAAAAGGAAATACAGCCGGCAACGTTGCGTTCCTTGTTATTCTTCGTTAATTACTGTAAATCAGCTATCATGAATTATAGAACGTTAGGCATAATATGTATTGATACTGATAATAGTGATAGAGAAGAAACATGTATTTGTTTGTATTACATATTTAATAATTAAAGTTTGAATACTGTTTTTACTTACCTACATGGAAAATGTTGTAAATAATACATCATTTGCACAGATACACGTCTTTATTCCACGAATCCAATTATTCTTAATATTATAAGTATGTAAATTGTGTCTGATTATTTCACCAGCATCAAAAATTCGTTGTCACAATGAAGCTTCTGTTTTAATTTCATCTTGGTTGTCGTATACTAATGATTTTAGATGTCTCCAAAAATAAAAGTTCATAACATTGCATTCGGGCGTTCTGGATGGCCACAGAACGTGTCCATTTCTACCGATCCATCGACGAGGATAAGTGATGTCGAGGAAATCTTTAATACCTATGCCTCGTAAAATGGGGAAGTTCGTACGGTCCAATCAGATGATTACCAATAATCACAGCCCATAAATGTATACTTAATTGTTTTGGAACGTTTGTCCTACGTATAGCATACGAGTTTTCATCATTCCACACGTGACAATTGTGAAAATTAAAAACACCATTTCTCGTAAAACAAGCTTCATCTGCACACAACACTTTGCACGGAAATTCGGGTTCTCTGGCGATTTTGTTTTGAAACCATCTACAAAATCTTAATCTTCGAGGTAAATCGCCTTGGCGTAAATCTTGAACTCGTTGGTATTGGTAAGGATGTAAGGTATTGGTAAGGATGTAACAGTTGTTCCGTAAATGTCTTGTAAACTTGAAGTGTCTTTCGTGAACAATGTTTTTTGAAATGTCAACCATTCTAGCCACAGATCGGGTACTTACTCTTGGATTATTACTGACTATATCCAAGGTCACATCTTCTGCATTTAGTCTAGGGTTATTTCGTGTTCTACCGCTAGTTTTTTATGTACCACACAACCCGTCTCTAATAACAGTTGGGACGCGTTCATAAAACTTCGGGCATTAGGATGTCGTCGTTCGGGATAGGGTTCAACATGAAGTAACAGCCCTATTACTGTCACAGTGTCAAAAACATGACAATAATATTTTTTCTTGAGCTACGGGTAATTACAACTATTTACAAATATTGTACCTTCTCTGTATCAAAATAAATTAAATTAGATTAAACTATCGCATTCTACCCATACCTTTTTGGAGCTCAATGTTGCCGGATGTATTTGCTTTTCTGTGGACACTAATCAAATGGATTAAATTTAATATATTATTTTTTTTTTTTGAAAACGATTGACTTTATAATAAAATGTTATAAGATTTTTTGTTTTAAATGCTACACTCAGCCCATACCTTTAAGCTATAATAAATACAACAAACATAATTCTCGTTCATAAGAAAGGTAGCAAAGAGGATATCGTAGCAATCGTATACGAGATATTCACAAATATCACCAACAACAGATTAACAAACGCAGTAGATGTGGCACAGCCGAGAGAACAAGCTGGCTTTAGAAGTGGATTCAGTACCATAGATCATACTCATACACTTCGAGAACTAATGAGTAGAGCTAAATATGAAATACAGCTAGCATTATCCTTCATAGATTTCAAGAAGGCTTTTGATTCTATATATCCCAAAGCAGTAATAGAAGCTTTGGGCAACCAAGGCATTGACAAACCGTACATAGAAACTTTAGCAATCATATACAGACAAGCAAAAGCTAAGGTATAAATTTATGAAAACACTCCAGAATTTTACACTACCAGAGGTGCAATATCACCAAAGTTCTTCACTACAACCCTAGAAAATATGTATAGCAAAATATACTAGTAGAACAAAGAAATATCCATTGATGGAGAATACCGTTCACAATATAGCTATCGTGGACAACATCGTTCTGATTGCTAATAATCCTGCAGAACTACAAGAACTTCTAAGCAACCTAAATGCAGCTAGTAACAAAGTTGGCCTAAAAATGAAAATAAAGTTGACTTGACTTGACAGATACCAAACGTCAAATATTGCACTAATTAGGTTAAAAATAGTTAGGACTTACATAAATGGACTGACCCTCAAAATATATACTAATATGACGTATTTTATACAAAAAAAATAATCATATTGGAACAAACCTATAAAGCGTAAGCATATGAAAAATTGAACATTTAAATGGAGATCTGACAGGTATTGGTTGCTATGATTTTTAAACTCTGTAAGGTATATACATAAGGAGCTTTTAAAATGGAACACCAGTATAATTATTACCAGAACAATTTATAGGAGATCATTTTTTTTATTCGAGTTATTTTTTCGGATGCCATCTATCGTTAACTTTAATTTATTCGTGATACCAAGTCCAGAATTCTCAAGCATTGCAGCAGATTATACAGGTCCAGTGAGTTGATACCATATATGTTTGGAGTCACTTGGTAGTCTCTGAAAAGTGTTTTTCCGCCTGCAAAATATTATTTCGAACTTATGCATAGTATGGTTGATTGTTTTCAGTTTTTTGCCACCATGTTTGTAGATTAAATATGTTTTAAACAATCGCATTGTACAAGGTGTTTTTGCCATTATACTGACACTGATTTTTAGCCAATAAGTGTAGTTCTTTTAGGCTTTTTTTTAATAACGTAAAGTATACTGTTGGGTTCCTAAGAGATTAATTGCCATTTGTAATTTTTTGAAGGTACATTTGCACATTTAAAAACAGTTGTTGATCGGTCTCTAGTGATTGGCCATTTTCACAAAAATCCAAAATATTAAGATTTTCAGAAACTATAAGGAAATAAAATTATTTTCATTCAAATTTGGCAGCATTACTATATATGTGGTATAACTAGTATCTCTCTCAGTTAATATTATCTAGTTGTTATGGCGTGTGTTAAAAAAGCCCGAACTCAAAAACTGCAAATTGTTTTGAAACTCTCTATTTATGTTATCACGTTTTGTAATTTTTTTTAACGTAATGGTAAAAATATAAAACTTTTGATCTCTACAAACAATAAAAATGCTCTATACGACCCGGCCTATTTTTCCATGTCACATGTGAGTCTCTCACAGTGATATCGAACAAAAACCGATCGCTCACCCCACAAATAAAGTTTTAGGTTTGTTTTAAGTAACGAAAATACATGTTCACGTAAGCTACTTAAAAGCTAAAAAAATATTAAATACCGCAAGCGTTTAATATTTCTGCAGGGTTGATAGTTTAATAATATTTTTAGTATTTTGTTGTAATGGAAATATTGTTTCGAATAAGTTTATTGAATACAAAGTAGTTCAACCAATAGTGACATTTATGTTAGAGGACTAGTATGGTAAATTTTGGAAGTAAAACCTGATTACAAGTATTATCCTACGTTAGATGCCTTTTTGGACATGCTACAGTAAATGCTTACTTATATAAAATAAAACTTTCTGAAACTGATATATGTGAATGTAATGGCAGTTATGACGATCTAAACCACTGGATGTTTCAATGTCGGTATAATCAAGAAGCTATAAAATTTTTATTTCAAGCTATCTCTCAAGAAAAAATCATTTTGCCGCAGAACGTTGCTTCTATTATGTATTTAGGTAGTCGAAATTCAACTATAAGATCATCAATTTTATGGGAATTTTTCAAACGTACCAAACGGAAAATCTAAACTGCCCTGTTCAGTGTTGTTGTGTGAATCCGAAATGGTAGGACGTTAGTTGTTGTATTTCCCATTGTCTTTCCTTTTATGTCTTTTACCTTTAACCGTTGCCTGTATTGTTTGTGTTACAAAAAAGTCGCTATGAAGGGCACCTTAGCGTGAAGCGTGTGTTCCTGTTCAATCCTTTTTGTATAGTCACATAATAGTGTTTGTAATGGGAAGGTTAGGAAATTGAGTGAATGTGGTGCGAATGAACGAACGGTTAGGAAATTGTTATGAATTTGAAGGATTGTTTTTATGTATTCTATATTCTTATACCTATATTGTCTGGCTAAATAGGTCTTGTACCTAAGGCCAAAAAAAAAAAAAAAAAAAAAAACAAGTATTATCCAACAAGCGAAAGCTGGCGGGTGAGCTGCGCAAAAATAGAAAAGGAAATATTCTAAGAGAGATAGGAGAGCTACTTAATCGGGTGTGTCACAAATGCGTAGTTGCCGTATCAAAAATTTAGTTGGGATCTGAAAATTACGTTAATATATGTGTTCCGTGGTTGTGTCATTGCGTGTGTGATAAACTTATTTACCACGAAGACAAAATAAGAATAATAATAATATTGAATAAAACGTAGAAAAAATTTGTTAATAATATTTATTTTTATAAAACGTAATTAATTCTCGAAGGGAAGGTATTTTTGTATGTATCGCGGACTGATGCAACTTGTGTGTCTTAATGATTACTAAAGACTAAACTAAACATAACACAGAACACACACTCTTTGTTTATTTTTCTAAGCCAGATGGTAAATTCAAGTAGTATAGGCCTTTTATCGTTTAATGTTATTGCGTACTATATTAACGTATTCAAATGTATTATTAAAGTGTCCAGCACATCTGTAGTAAATAAACATGTTGTATTATCAGTAATAGTGAACTGTAAAGTACTAATTTACTGATCCATTGTTTACTTATTATTTACTTTTATTTTTTGTTCTGTGTTTTTAATTTATTAATATCTGAATTTATGTTGAAAATGAGTATTATAATTACCAGTTAATTGAGCTACACGTTTTTGTATCGTTTTTAAATCAACTAAGACTTTATCCGTATTTGCTTCTTCGGTTGTAAACTTAATAACATTGAAAATTATTGCTCGTGCTTGAGATCCCAAAGTTTTGCCTTTTAATACACTTGGCATTTTAATTAATATAAATAATAGTTTATAATATAAGGCCACTTCAAATAAAAATGTAAATACTTGACAACACTGTCAGAAATCTAGCACTAATTACACTATGTGAACTCCTAGCCGACTGCAATAGAAATGAGCAATCCCTTCCACTTTTCAATTTGTTTTAAGCGCAACCCGCCAGCTCTCGCTTGTTGGATTTTTTTAATAATAGACATAGTGCAAATGTGGAAGAGAAAATGTACTGGTTTATTATATTTGTAGTATGAACAGGACAATTATCTTATTAAAGGATAAAATTATTTTCTAAATACAACTGTTTTACACTGGAAAACATGATGTTTCCTAGAATGATAGAATATTCAGATAAGTCTGCCCACAAACCTGCCATCAATACGCCATACCATTTACACTCATCTAGATGAAATCCATTTCCATACATTGATGCTAAAATTACCAGCTGCTCGATATCTGTTAACATATAGAGGATAAAATCTATTATTATCTGGTCTATACATCCCAATTTTGTCCTTTTTAGAAGATTGGAAAATTGTCTCATCAATCTGAAATATTTAGAGATTGATGAGAAAATTTGTTCCAAAAATCTTGATTTTGTAGCTGATAAATTAAAGCAAATATAAGTCTTGATTGGTGTAATTTTTGGGCCAAGGTGTTGTGTTTCTTCCTGGAAACTGTAACATAATTCTCGCAGCTTTTGCACCTTTAAAAGGACTCTTTTTTTGAGAGTTTCTTGTTCTCTCCATGTCTTATTAAAATAAAATCTGTTTTTCTGCTTACGTTAAAATGATTCGCTACGGCAGATGGTTACCAACCACCTTCTAATTCCATTACAATTCTTGCTTTTAGTTCTTTGCTAGCATGTGGAGCCATTTTTTGAGGTTAAACAGAATAAGTTATCTGACCAATTTAAAGATTTGGCAGTGACAATGACAGAAGGTTAATAAAAAATATTTATCATTTAAAGTTTCCGTATCCGTATCAGTTTTTGTGTGAACTAGCTATACATAGATTTAATAACGAAAAATTTAAATCAAAATATAAACTAAAACAAAATAATACAAATGTGTAGTACGTTAGATACTTCAAATATCGCATTATTACATACAAATGAGACAAAGAAAATTTTGCTTGGAAAAAATTATAAATTCGCTTCCAATATTAAAACAGTTGCAAACAAATGTCAAACAGTAAAAAATAAAGCATTGTAAATAAATTTGTAAAGTAGATATTAACCAGAAAATATATCTTATATTAAATAAATAAGTAATCTTCTCTGTTGTAATAATGTTGAATGATTAATCATTACTTATAAAGCTATGTTCTTGTGACATTTTAAATTATTACTATTTAAATGGGAATAAGCCACAATTAAAGGTTAAAGTACATTTATTGGCGTTTTAATTTCCACTTCGGAAATCGTTCTCAAAATACAAACATTAGTGAATTAAACAAATTTTGTTTTTTTGTTACTAGTGAAAAATTCTTCTAATAATTTAATTTTATCCGACTCAATTATATTGACAATTCAGACATACATTATACATTTTAAAGTAGATGACTTTAAAATGATATTGTCAATATCATTAAGTTGTGCTCCTGGGACGACTTTACTTATAAAATAGTTCATTCGATTACATGAAATCAACTTTATCTTGAGAATATCCGTCAGAAAAAAATCATAGCATGTAATTCGTCTTTAAAAAGACAAATATATGCCATGATAACAGTAAAATTCTTCTGTTAGTGATTCAATAGTAAATTATGAGGGAAAAATAGGAAAAAAACCTCATAATACTATCCTTACATGGTAAGCATTTGGTCGTGCATTTAGTTTACCTTCAATAAACACCAAATTCTGATTTTATATGTTTGTTATTTAAAAAACATAAATGGTGTATTCTCTATATGTTACTGACTTACTAATACTGTTATTTTCTTATTAATAACTTCCTCTTTCAATATGGGTAACCAAATCATACTACATTCTACCGAGGAATTTGCGACATAATTGGTCTGGATAATTGGAGCCGCTTCTTTGATTTTTTTTCTTTGAACATTATACGCTGCATTTAGCAGTGGTTAGAGGGGAGGGTCACCTGCATGTTCTTTGCATATTACCGGTATTTGCAATCTTGGCTCCCAATAATTTCTTGGTTTTGGATAATGGGTTTTTACCTATATTTTAGGTAAAAATGGGTAATAACATTTTTCGTTACATGCTTCTTTGATACTTTTTGCGGAAAAAAGTTTCACGGATTTTGCACACGAAGTATATTTCTTGTCTTTGTTTCATAACTTATTTGGTCTTATTTTTAGTTCAGTCCGCTTCGTTGCACTACATTTTTCTGGTTTCTGTTTTCTTTTTGTCTGTATCTGTTTTATGAGTAGAACTAGTTTTTTCCTAAGGTGCCTTTTGTTCTACTATTCCTTTATCTGATAATATGGAAGACGAATAAAATAAGACACTGGAACTTCTAGATGAACCTTAAAAATTCGTGTCTCCAACGCTTATTTGTGATAAGCGTTGGAGACACACACACAACAATTTTTTTAGAACTCCAGCTTTAACTGACATATGTGTTCCAATGGAACAGTGTGACCCACATATCCAAAGATCAAATCATCACAGTCCGTAATGGTACCTGTCTGACCCTCAAGCTATAACCAACCACCCCCCTCCACCCTATCACAGAAATGAATGAGGAGGGTTTGTACTGAAAGTTACTTTGGATATCCTGGATATTGGGACATCCTTATGTTTTACTTTATGTTAGTAAGCCACCTGATATTAGGGTATCATCATCATCTTCACTAAAGTCACTCAGTGCACTAGTGATTCTGTAAGAGGTGGGTATTGTTAAGGTTTATTTTTCGAACGTTTTTCAAGTTCTGTAAACTCAGAATCAGAATTATCACTTTCATGTAGGTTCTCTATCATATTGTATTTTTAATTAATATGATCAATTATGTTTCAAATAGTTAGGTTTTAGCTGTAGAAAAATGTTTACCAATTAATAATGAAAAGTAAAATAGAAACAAGAAGAAATCTTTGCCATTGTCGGTTGTTCTAGATGAGAATCTGAAGAAAAGAATTTGACTTCACCATAAACGAACATTTAGTTTAGAGCTATAAGTGGCTAAAGGCATATCAAAATATTACAATTCCTGTATTATTGGACGCAAAGTCTGTATTATTGGATAAATAATAACTACAACATGTATTCTCCTTGTATTACTTCCTTGTTTTCAATATGTTCATAACTGGTCTCACTGTTTATAAGGAATCTCCTTATAGACTATTGTGTGATACTCATTATTTCTTAATGAAAAATAGAACGTAAAATATACATATTTTACAATCTTTTTCGATTATCTAAAGAACCACCAACTAAAAACATTGGAGGATACGCCTTATTGATATTTAATTTAATTTAATTTTAATAACTTAAGAATATTTAATTAATTTGATCCGTTAATTGAGAATTTTCATTTGATGACATTCATTTACCTGGTCTAACGGTTATATAAAATAAAGTTTTCTTTGCCTAAAAGTATAGCATAATAGCACATTTGTTTTAATTATTTTTTATTTTAATTTAGGATACAATTTCGTTAGATTCACATATATTATAAAATAAAATTTTGCACTGTTTATGTTGATTAAATATTTTAATGATCATACCGTACGTAATTACGAATGCATTAGGTTTATTATGATATATGCGAAACGCCATTAAAATATTTTATACCATTTATACAAATATAAAAATAGTAAATGTTAATCTTCTGCTAACTAGAAAATAATTCAATTTAGAGGCATTATGTTTTAACATATTTAAACAAATCCTGTTCCCGAATTCGTCAAAATAATTGAAATAATTAATAATTACTGAATATACATATATGTTTTCATACGTTTTGATTTACTTTTTTAAATGTGAGCGATTACTATATATATATATATATATATATATATATATATATTATATATATATATATATATATATATATATATATATATAGATATATATATGAAAATCACTAGGTTCTTGGGAAGAACCGCGTTGAGAATTTAACGCTCGACATTTCTGCTCCCATTTTGGAGCCATTATCAAGAAGGATACGGTTCGGTTCGAGTTCGGGGTCCCAATCTGCCTACTCCCCTCACTCAAAACGTACCAGTATCGTGTTCTGTATTATAAATACAAGAACTGTCTCTCGGCACTGAGGTCTAAATCTGCCTACTCCTCAGTGTCGAGTGACTCGTCGAAACGAAACGTCGAGCGTTAAATTCTCAACGCGGTTCTTCCCGAGAACCTAGTGATTTTCATTCATCTGACCGCGAAAATCTATCCGAACATATATATATATATATATATATATATATATATATATATATATATATATATATATATATATATATTTGGATGTTCTTAAAACCAATTTTTAACAAGCATCTCCTACCTGGACCTGTGCTTTCTTTAAGTTTCGTCTCCATTAACAACCTTAAGAGCTCATAATGTATTTTCCGCTGCACACGTTATGTTTTACATAACTGATTTTACGTGTTTCTTGATACTGTTAAGAAGTTTTCTGTCATTGCCTATGTTTCGCAATACTGTCTTATTAGTGACATGTGTCTGTTCAGGGTATTTCTAGGAGTCTTCTAGTCTTCATCCAGGATGGTGACTTAAAATTTACTAATTCATCTCTTGGTAGATATATAAAAGATTATTACCAATACAACAAATTGTATTTTATTTTTATGTATGGTAAAGGTGTGGTATACTAAACTTACATAATTTGATCCATTTAATAAACGTAAGAGTTTCAGAACTCTTGCCCAAAAATGTCGAGACCAACAAAAAGATCTTTTGCGTTTATAGATTATAAGAAAGCTTTCGACATAGTTTAACAAAACATTCTCATATAATGTCTAAAGAGAAAAGGACTCGACAAAAATGACATTAAAATAGTGAGAAATCTCTATTGGAACCAACAGGATGTGGTAACATTAGGTGGAAATGCTGACGATACAGTCATTATCGTTGTAAGTGGGACAGACCTGCAGACGTTACTAACCACAATTTGTAATACTGGGGAACAGTTTGGTTTAACAAACAAGTGAACATGGCAAACAGAGCAGCAGGATGTCTCAACACAATCTGTAGAAACAAAATACTTTACAACGAAAACGAAAATCAGGATATATAAATCAACAATAAGACCGATAATGACGTACACAGCGGAAACAAGAGCAGATACGACAAAACCACAAAGACTGCTGGAAACAACAGAAATAAAAATCTTACGAAAAATAACAAATTAAACTCTAAGATACAGAGTAAGAAGTGAGGAAATATGAGCAAGATGTGGTATAGAGAAAACAAGCGCGTGGACCAAAACAAGAAAAGTGGAATGGAATCAACACATCGAAAGAATGACAGAAAATAGAATAGTAAGAATAGCAAGAGATAAATCGCCAAATGGAAGAAGCTCATTGGGACGACCGAGGAAAAGATGATCAGACAACGTCAATTAAGGCTAAAAACCAAAGCAAAACAGGCATTAAGCCTATTTATAAAGTAGGAAGAAGAAGATAGAGAAAACAAAAACCATGGTTATCAGTAAAAGGGGCATGTCATTACAAGGATCCCGATAAAAAATGTAGATATTGAGCAAGTGGACAAAATGAAATACTTATAAATACTTATCTGGATTACGGAAGATCCGAATCGTAAATCAGAAAGTCCCTCAAGAATAGAGCAGTAGAGAGCAGCCTTTTTAAAGATGAGATGAGATGAGGATGAGTATGAGGAAATTTCTGAGTAAGCAGTCTCAATCTACAAATATGATATCGGATGGTAAAATGTTATATTTACTCTATTCTTCTTTATGGTGTCGAAGGCTGGACTGTTAATATGGACATCATGAAAAAACTAGAAGCTTTGTGGCTTTTTGGGAGATTTTTGAAGATACCATGGACCAATCATATTATGAACGAAATGGTGTTGCACAGATTGGGAAGAAACAGGGAACTTGTGACCAAATTCAAAAAAACATTCGCGACTGGACTCGTGGTGAACACACATATGCTCTTGAGAAAAGCAAAAGATAAAGACGAATTTGCAATGGTTATAGCTAACCTTCATTAGTGGAGACGGCACTAGAAGAAAAAGCTTTTCAGTATGCAAGTTACTTAGCAATGATAATACGTAGAATAGTCCATCACAATGTTTTTGGTCATAAAAAGTACAAAACCTTTTAAAAAGAAAAAAAAAATAAACTGCAAAACAGATTTAAAATAAAATATGCAATATATTGATATGTGAGTCTATATTGTTCTAAAATACAATATATTTAAATTCTTATATTTATATTTAACCTGCAATAAATCTGCAAAAAAAAGTTCTAAAACAAATCTAATAATTGTTTAGTAGCATTTAGTATTTAAAATAGCATAATAAACGAACATTGTGGTATATTCTTGTATGAATATATGTACTAAATATTCCCTCCCTTTTCCGAGAAAAAACTTTGATAATTTACCCACTACCGGCATATATCGACAGATAACGAACAGTTCATTCCAAACTCGAAACTAACCCAATTTTCAATTTCCCCTCTATAAATTTTTCCAGCACGAGAATGTAGTACCAAAGTGAGAGTAGGAGAGAGTGAACTTCGAAAACGAAAAACTTCCCAATTTGAACTTACTACGTCATTTCAGTGCCGTAACCTTAAAGGTATATGCGGAATATTTATGCTTTTAGTATCAACTGGAAATAATTATATTATATAATACAAGCAATACATAGCAAAAATAATATTAATTGTTTAATATTTTTTATATCCTATTTCGGAGATTTATATTTTGTCATGACCTTTTGTCTAGTTTTGGCGTTTGATTTAGACAAGTTTATGGAAGTTGGACAAATATCAGACCAATGGGAAATTACCATATTTGGTCATACCATAAAAATAGGAATGGAGTAATTATTATGAGTCATACATGAACAAATGAAAATATACAATAAACGGTTTAATTTTAAGCAAGACAACAACAGATGCAATTTTCATTATAAGACAGTTAATGAAAAAATAATAATAATAATAAAGAAACTAACACTTATATGTTATTTATTGATTTTGAAGTTGAGAGACGTGTCTAAAGACACTAACTGGACAGATAAAGGAATAAATGTTAATAAAAGAAAACTGAGTCATTTCAAATTGTAATATTTGCTACAAGTTTCGAAGAACTACAGACCATGATGACGCAACTTTTTTAAGCTTCGGAAAAGTAGGTCTTAAGAGGAACTTGAAAAAACAGAAAAACAATAACAAATACTCCAAACATTAAAGAAATAACGTTAAACGGCATAAATAAACAAGGAAATTTTATAGTCAATAAACAAGACTTGGAAATAAAGTCTCCCAAATAGGGAGGTGGAAATAACATATTAAGGAGCTGTTTAATGATGATAGAACAGAAATTCAAATTGAAAATATATCGACTGGTCCAAACATAACACTCGATGAAATGGAAAAAACAATAAAGCTATCAAAGAATAGGAAAGCAACCGGCCTAGATGAAATTCTAAGAGAAATAATCAAACTACTCGACGATAAGAATAAATATTCTCTTCACACCCATGCTCAACCCAGGATCAACCCTGCCCCTCAGGAACATATGTATACCATTGTAAGAGTGGTTCACACGGACATTTCCGAAGATCAAACCGGTCACACTTCACTAATTGAAGTGGTACCTACCTGACCCGCAGGCTTTTCCTCCACCCCTCATCATCGTGTGACTTAAGTGAGGAGGCTTAGGACACTTGACTGTGGTTAGGCCACCTAACTGTAGGGGTAGCACACATGTAGGCTTTTCTCTCTATTTACATTACTGGCTCTATAGAAGTTACTCTAACTTTAATTCGGGACTTAAGTCCCTAAACAAAAAAAAAGCGTCTGTTCCAACCGTAGAGCCGCAAGCATGAGCTAGCAACTTTACGTCCGGAAAAGAGTGTGTGCTCACTCAGCCGTCGATTTAGCAAAATAAAATTTTGTTCTCCTCGCCGGATGAGCATCCGAGAAGGGTCTGGCCACCAAGACCATGTTTGCCGCACATGGTCTCAATGCTCGGAATTCGCGAATAAATCAGTACACTTGATCTGCCCTAAGGGCCAAATCCGCAGTTGCGGTATATATCTATATTTGAGAATATGAACTTGAATTTACGTTAAAACGTTATAGTGAAAGATTCAATAAGTATGTAAAAGTAAGTAAATTACACAGAAAACAACGATTTTTTTTTGTGGGTAAACCATTCTCTTCTAGGCCTCTTCAATAAAATTACAAAACATTCGCTCCCGTGGTCAGGCGGGTTAAGTATTTATCTATTATTTTCTAGAAAAATTAGCACCTGGAAAATAGGTACTGCCGCTTTTGTATTTTATATTAGAAATTATATCAAATATTGGTAGTTACATATTTACTTGAATACAGTGATAAGCGCTCTAATAACCGACAAAATAACGCAAACGATTGAAAACATATGAAGTTTTAAGATAAAAGAGATGAAACTATTGGAGATGAGAAATTTAGCGATAGAAACCTATAAATTTACATTATATTCACTGTTTTTTCACCTTTAGACGTATCAGAGGAGAATGTCAATTAAAACTGTCACTGTCACAGCGGTAGTTTCCAAACTCTTACGCCTAAAGTTGGGAAACAATAAATTAAATGTAAATTTATAGGTTCTCATCATCACAGTCATTAACATCTTAGTAGATGTGTTGTGGTTGATAATTGGGCTTCAGCAGCTCGGACAGTTTGATTGATAATATTTCTCCACTGGTCGCGGTCATCAGTTATATGTATTTCCTCAGTATACTGTTTATTGAGAAGCTTTTTAGTAATGTCCGCCCATCGCTGTGGAGATCTTCCGCGTTGGCGTTGAGTCTGAGGCCTTCCTTGGACCACCAACCGCTTCATTTTGTGATCACTTCGATGGATATGGCCATAGGTTATATGCTTGGCGTAACTTTGAGAGACCGAATATGAAATGATGAGATACGGCGAAGAACTGGAATGGAAGACGTCATAAAACGGATTACGAAGTTGAAGTGGAAATGGGCAGGACACGTCGCAAGACAGAGAGACAACAGATGGACAAAGAAGATTTTAGAATGGCGGCCAAGGGCAGAAAAGCGAAATCGTGGAAGACCACCTACCAGATGAACGGACGACATTAAAAGAATAGTGACAAACTGGATCGGAGCTGCACAGGACAGAGAAGAGTGGAGACATCTTGAGGAGGCCTATGTTCGACAGTGGACAAATTTGGCTGTGTGATGATGATGTGATGATCGCTAAGTTTCCCATCTCCATTAGTTTCATTTCTATTTATTTCACAACTTAATATGTTTTCTATCTTTTGCGTTATTTCGCCGGTTATTAGCGCGCTCATTACTGTTAAGTATTTTGAAAAAGTTTAGTGATTGATTTAGAAATTATATTAGAAATTGTGAATTGTTTTTAAAAATTACTGAAATAATTTTTGTTTCTATTCTAAAATATAGGTATAATAAGAAAGCAATACAAGTGTAAAAACTAACATAATATGGGATATTCTCTACCAGTACAAAATTAAACAAATATAAATTAAAACGAGGCATTTATTTCGCTAGGAATCTAAATGAAATGCATTTGACAAAATCAAATCTACCAATTTTATTTTGCTTTAATTCCACTATTTTTTGATGAACACATTTTTGACGCTCTAGAAGTACTTTTCGGTACAGTTTTTTTGGTTTCACAGAACTTCGTATTTTTATATAAGTATCAATTTGAATATCTGTTAAAAGTTCTTAACATTGAAATATATTAGGGTGCGGATTGTAAAATAATGAATTAAATTTGGAATGCAAACTTTCGCAGGCATTGGTTGTACGCTCAAGTGATGAACTGTTTTGCGCCCACATCTCAGGAGGGAAGTCTGCCTCTTCAGAAATATAGTTGCCACCAAGTAGTCAGCAAATTGTTGAACGGCTTAGTGTTGTGCTGATAATATTTCACTAAAGTTTAGAGCAAAACACTCACCTACTTCTAATGGATCTGTGAAAGGTAGACCAAACATATATTTAAGGTATTGTCCGGCTGCATTGTCGTTTAAATACTCATTAGCCAGACCAACTTTTTAAATTTTTCTCCACCATGATTGTCCGAGATGAAACCTACATCCTTTTATTTTCGCAGATCTAACCACTTCACTTACAGCTGCATAGGTCGCTTTTTTCGAAATCGGAATACACAACCTTGGGACTAAAATTTAAGTTTAATTTTTGACACTCCATCTTTAAACTATTTAAGGCAGTCACATAGAGTTTGTTAACTTATTTGAAAGCAAAAATAATGCCAACGGCACATAGTGTCCATTTTCGAGTCCGTGAACTGTAAATAGTTGAATAAAAAATTTAGTGCATTTTTTAAAAGTTCGTAACATAAATCGTTTCTAATTTACTTAAAATTGTTAAGTTAGATACACAAGAAAAAGCATACCAGATCGTTTTTCAATAAAAATTGTTCTTTTTGGTTATTTGTCCTATAAGACTTTTAGTGCCTGTTTGTTAAATTTCGCTGTGTATCAACTTTAATGTTTTTTAACCCAAATCATCCATTGCCTTCCGCTTAACACTATTACTTAGTTTTTGTCATTTTAACACTGTTTTTGATAAACTTTTATGGGTATGGTTATGACTACATTCGACTACACTGTTACAAATATTTAAAGTTTTAACAAATGCTTTGTATTCTCTTTCTACACACTGACAACTTTTGATATTAGTAGCAAGCATTTAGTGGAAGTTATACTTATTCTTCTTCTTCTTTAAGTTCCATCTTCTATCGAAGGTTGGAAATCATCATGGCTATGCGGACTCTGTTGACTGCCGCTCTAAAAAGTTCTGCACTACTGCATTCAAACCATTCCCTTAAGTTCTTAAGCCAGGATATTCTTCGTCTTCCCACATTTCGCTTTCCTCGGATTTTGCCCTGCATAATAAGTTGTAATAATGCATATTTTTGCCCTCTCATCACATGTCCCAAGTACTCAAGTTTTCCTCTTTTAATTGTTAATATTATTTCCGCCTCATTTCCTATCCTTCTAATTACTTCCATGTTTGACATTCTCTGAATCTATGATATTCGTAGGATTCTTCTGTAACACCAAAATTCAAAGGCGGCCAGCTTATTCGAATGAACTTGTTTGAGTGTCCAAGCTTCCAGACCATAAAGAAGAGTAGAGAACACGTAACATCGAAGCATTCTCAGGCGTAGTTCTAACCTTATATCCCGACAACAAAGAAACTTTTTAAGTTTAATAAATGATGTACGTGCTATTTCAATACGTGTCTTAATTTCTTTGGTTTGGTCTACATCTGATGTTATCCATGTTCCTAACGTTATACTTATAATTGTCAATAACTAACAATGACTTGCCCTTTTCACTTAACATTTCACTTACTTCAGATTTCGCCATCATGAACTAGGTATAACGACATTTAAACTGGAACTAAAGTAATAATGTTAAAATTCGCACCACGCCTATTTCTTATCATTAAATCTTTTCAACGAAATATATCAATTGCAACTTCTGATACGGAAAACCCAATCAAATATTGAACAAGGGAATATGAGCTCTAACATCATAATAGTTTAGTGATATTATCTTTATAATTTAAATATTTTTTTAAGTAAGAAGTAGTGTTATATAATAGCATTGTTTAAAAAAGACTCATTCTTTTTGAAACAATGATGGTAGTGTTGTCATCATTCAATCTTCGCTTATCCACTACTGGACATAGATCTCCCTCATAATTTTTCATCTATTTCGATCTTGTGCCTCTTGCATCCAATTCCTATGACAACGTTTTAGATCGTCAGTCCATCGTGTTGGTGGCCGACCTCTGCTTTGGTATTCATCACTTTTCATGTAAAATTTTAGATCCCTCATTGATTATCTTTGGTAATGATCCACTCTGGCTACATTGCTGTTCTTTGTATAGTTGTCTATAAAAACTCTCTTTCGTATTCATAATTTAAAGTTTATCCTTAATGATTTGCCCCCGTTCATTTCGTAATTTGTGGACGTTTTTTCTTCCAATGGACATGCTCTGTCTGAGTACTTTCAAGCTTTTGTTTTCTTCTATTACTCTAGTTATTTCCATCGTCCATTGTATCGTCTCAGATCTTTTTTAACGTTCTTTTTAATTTTTTTATTAAAAATTTTTAGTTCATTTTGGTTATGATCCTAATTTTCCCTAAGTTTTCCTCTATCCTCTACAAGATGTTTTGTGTTGTGGCTTAATTGTTTGTTATTGTTTTCAGGACAAGGACAGCATTTTTTTCAGCTTCTTTCAATATTATTGTTCATTTCGTTGATGCTGATATTCTCTACGTCCCGTGTATTCAAACTGGTCTTAATATTTTCTTCGTAAAGTGTTATATCTTCTGGTAACATCCACCTTCCACTTTTTTTTTTGAGGATCATTTTTGTTCTTTTAACTTCAGTGTTAAAAGTGGTTTTTGCTCTAATTAGTCTATGATCACTGCCTATTGAAAATTTATTCAATCCTGTCACATCCTGAACAATATCTTTCCGATTTGATATTATGAAATCTCATTTTTTGTTTTTTGGTTCGGACTCTTCCATATCCACTTACGTTGGGGTTTATTTCCGAAGAATGAGTTCATCACAAAGAGATTTTCCTGATGTGAAAAGTCAAGTACTGTTAAGCCTGTTACCTCTGTCATTTTTCTCACCAAATCCAAAGTTTCCCATAGCAGATTCTGCATAATCTTGTTTGAGTCCAAATTTGGCGTTAAAATCTCCAATTATCAATGTGTAATGTGTTTTTAAAGTTTGTATAGCTGCTCTGATATCTTTATAAAATTGATTAACTTCCTCATCCGCATGGCTCATAGTTGGTGCATAAGCCTGTATAATTTGAAGTTTGTATATTGGGTTTAATTTAAAAATAAGATAAACGACTTTGGTACATATACTTTTTATTGTGATTATGTTTGGTACCCATTTTTTATAGATTAAAAAACCCACTCCTCCAACAGATGAATCTTCGTTACCTCTAAAATGGAACATATTTCCAGACTTAAGTAATATTTGATCTTCTTTTTGACGCTTAACTTCACTTATACTGATTATATCCTATTTTATATGTTGTAGTTCATTCTCCAGTTCTATCATTGATGCTTCTGTTGATAAAGTTTGTAAATTGTAGGCACATATATGCATTTGTCATTTCTTTTGGTGGCCTGATCTCTTTCGGTGATTCTTAGCACCTTCTGCTCCAACACTGTTCTGACCACCACCTTGGTCAGGGAAATTTTAACCGCCGGGGACTGAGGGCCGTACACTTGATGTATCCATCATGAGGGGAAAGTTGGCCTTGAAACGCCGCGCTGGCCAAGCTTGTTGGCGAGGTTTAGAGTTAAAGGCAGACGGGTCACTATATTTCCTTGACTTTTTGTCAAGGAAATATAGTGACCCGTCTGCCTTCGGAAACCTAATCACCTTTCGGGGTCGGAAGAAACAAGAGTTAGCCAAGAGAGGCTGATAGGAAAGATTAAAGACAGCATGCTACAGCATGAAGAATAGGGTGCACGCCATTTTTACAAAGTTGACACCCCACTTCATGGCCTGACACACTGTAGTGTTGTATTAATAGGTAAATACAAAGTTTGAGGAGACATTATTCAAATATCTTTTCTAAGAAATATATGACCGGAGCGAATTTACCTATGCCCTTTTCTGTGGGGTATTAAAATCTGACTGCGGGAGCGAACTAGTATACACCCTGCCAAACAGTGTAGCGATCATCGCACTATCTATCTGGTGAGTCATGTAGATGAATTATCAGACAATCTGTTCTTGTTTTCCCCTGAAGACTTGTGTCACCAACCAGATCTGCTGCGTTGTTATTTACAATAATTATTAGTTAGTTTGAGGTTATGAAATTGAACGTGTCAAGTTTTCGTAGCGCTTATCCATTCGTTTTTAGTGTCATTTCGCTTGATCTGGAACTATTTTAATTATCAGAATTTTGCCCACTTTAGTGTTTAAATCACCAGCGACTAGAACCTAATTACTCTTATTTAAACGGTCATGTTTTTCTTAAAGTGTTCGTCGAAAAGTTTTTTTTCAGCATATGTATTTTTCTCTAGTGTATACATTCCATTGATCCAGTGACCCCTTTTTCTATTAAATTAAACTATCATTATTAATGTCTTAATTATAGGCATCTCTTTATAAATTAAAATGGTATATATAACATACTTATTTTAATAGTTCTTTAAAAGAGCATAGCTTAATAAATATGTAAGATACCATACCCCACTTTAACTTTTTTTTTGTACTCTACTGTCGCCTAACTCCACCTTCGAAATCTGCCGCATGTTTAAGGGTGCGTGTTCGGGATTTTCCATTCAATATGTCGCGACATTTGTTGCCGTTTCGTATTCATCGCCGGATTTCTCACCCAAAAATAAAGTGAGAGAAAACCCTGGCTGGCTTTATAATGCTTCTGCCTACTACCGCCTTGCTCACGAACAGATTCAGAGAAGATCTGTACCGGGATGCGTTAATATTTGACTACGGATTTTAAGAAATATTCAGATTTTTTCGTTTCGTAATATTGATGTGTTTTATCTCTAGATTCGGGATTTGGTAGAACTGGATAAGGATGTCGAGTCTTAGCCAAGAACTGCGTGTTCCAAAATAACTGATTCTGGTATCTAAATCAATTCTTTGCATTTGAAATTAATATGGATCTTCAGCTAGTTGGGTCCTTGTTTTATCATACCTTTTTTTTAAACAAAATCAGCCATAAATACGAAAATAACAAAATAATTGATTCAATATTTTAAAAAATGAATACAAAATCAACTTCTTTCATGAATTTTTTTTTCGCGATCAATTATGAAAACCTACTTCGTTTTCTAGTCTGTATCTCAAATCAAATTCTGTATATTCCATTAACACAATTTGAGTCATTTTACTTAGTAACATAGCCATATTACATGGTTTCTTCGAGCACTATTTGTTTTTACGATTGGTAGGTTGCTAACCTTGCCAATCACCCTCCACGTTTTATCCGGGCTTGTGGTAACCGCAGAGCTACTCAATGCACCCCGTTATCACTCCAGACAGTGTTTCAGTCACCTCATAGTAACTAACCGACCCTATTAAAGCTGGCAATGGGATAAGATCAATTCATTGAGTCCTCTATTGTTCAACCTGATTATGGATAAAATAATCGGAAAAAATATAGGAAAAGAAACGAAAGGCAGAATTTACAAAACAGTCATCAGACCAATAATGACATATGCGGCAGAAATAAAAACTAACACAGAGAGGACAAAAAGGATGTAAGAAACACAAAGCTGGTGTTATTCTTCTTTTTTATGTGTTTGGCTATTTTTGTTGATATTTTGCCTGTATATGTAATCGAGCCTGTCTTGCCTGTATATGTAATCGACCAGAGAAAAAACCCAGTACCTTCTGCTCGATTACATATACAGGAAAAACATCAACAAAAATAGCCAAACATATAAAAAAGAAAAGAACAACACCAGCTTTCCGAACAAATAACAACCTAGGCAAATATATTAAAAACAACAAGAGCCAAAATAAAAAACACTTACACAGTAGCGTGTACAAACTTAAATGTGGCAACTGCTCAAATACTTACATTGATCAAACTGGTAAAAACTTTAATAAACGAATAGCAAAACATAAAAGGGTAACTGTTTACCTATCTTAGAACAATAGTAAACAAACAATGGGATCGCTCACAAGAAGTAAAATGTACAAAAGAGAAGACTAGAAGTGCATTCAACAACATGACCAAACTCTTTAAAAGGCACAACCTTAATCTGGAGATAAACGTAAGGCTACTACAATGTTATCTTCTCGATATTATACTACGGAGTTGAATCCTGGACACTCACTAAAGTTATAAAGAAAAAACTGTCGAGATTTTATATACAGAAGAATCCTAAGGATATCATGGAGGACAAGATAACCAACGAGACTGTAATACGAAGAATGGAGGAAAAATAGAAGTAATATATACGAATAAACGAAAAAAGTTAGAATATCTCGGAAACATAATGAGAAGCTGCACTAAATACAGATTACTGAAAATAATTCTTCAAGACAAAGTATTCGGAAAGCAAGGAATTGAGAGAAGAAGAATATCATGGTTAAAAAACCTGGGGAAATGGTTCTCCAAAACAACAACTAATCTACTCAAAGCATCAGTTAATAAAATAATAAGGGCCAGAATTATCGCCAATATTCGAAACGAATAGGCACCAAAAGAAGAACAAGATTTAAGGTAGCATAACATATTGCAGTACTGTCATATCTGTTACAACACTTGCTACGACATTTTAGGTTTTTAAAGATTAGATAGGACGTAATGCTTAGTAAACAAGTTTTAGTTGAAAATTAGGACAACAAGCATCACTTTAGAGAACAGCTATTTATTGATAGATGGGACAACTTAGCTTTGAAAGGAAGATAAGGAATGCTTTTAGCTACCAACCAGCACCGTTAGGACCAAAACTGCGATTTTGTCAGTCAGGACCTTTCCGCTGATCAGTGCAGATCTGTATGTACATATTATTTTTTATTAATTTGTGAAAAGTTTTAAATACTCTTTTAAATGCATTTAATAAAAATTAACATAAACTAAAATAAAATAATTTTAATTCGAAGTGATGAAATTATGCACAATTATTAAATACACCACGTAGGCTGTAAAAAATATCTGCTTCAAGCAACAATGTCAAATTTCAACATATCTCTAGAAACACAATTAGGAACAGAGACTGGAAAGAAGCTGGGAAGCTTGGAAAGACATTACTACCGAGACAGGTCGCAAAAAATTGCTGCTTGAGCGCTTAATGAAGTCTAGTTGATCTTGCGTTCGGTAGAAGGCGCACACAACTCCGGGCGAATTGCGAAAAACGCGAAGTTTCCACTATGAAAGAAAATAATTTTGTGAGGATTTTGCTCAAAAGGGGCAGATGACATGAGGGAGAGAAATTCTATTTGGTTTCATTAATGATAAGAGGAAGTCATTAGAAGTGTTTCTCTATGAGCCCACTTTTCTAGAAACGAAGTTTGTGAACGGGAATTTTAACATGTCAAACAACTTAATCCATTATGGTTTTTGGTGGATTTAAAAAATCGAGTACTTTACTCTGGATAAACAGGAGCGGAAAAAGAGAAATCTTATTAATTGTTTCTTAAATATACCCCGCCAAAAAAGTATCGCATCAATTATAAAATTACAAATATTTCTGACAGCATTTGGTTAGTTTAAATTATTTCTTTCTGACCCTTAAGAATATTAAGGCTAGAATAAATATTAAAAGAAATTTCTAAATACAGCTTACTATTTGATTAAACAAATGTTAATTGCTATTTTGTCTGGTTTTTTTATTATCAGTCTTTATTTTACTTTTGTAAGAAATATAGAGTTTCCGTTTAATTTAAAATTTCGCAATTAATATTGAGTATGGAAGTTCGTGACAATATAAATTTAAATTTAACGAGAGATCAACTGGTTAGAATAATTTTCCTCGTTTAACACGGAAGTAGTCAGAGATATGTGGCAAATTTAGTGGGTGTAAATCAGTCGAAAGTATCACGAGTGGTAGTAAGGTACCGAAAGACCGGTCGTTATAAAAGACGAACTGTAACAGGTCGGCCAAGAGCAACTACGCATGTTGACAATAGATTTTTAGTCCTTCAGGTTTTGCGTCGAAGACATGTAACTGCAAGTCAATTTCAACATGACTTAGCCAAAACTCGAAATGTAAGTGTGTCTTCAGAAACTGGTAGGCACATCTTAAGATAATCTGGAATTAGAGCCAGAGTAGCTGCCACTGCCCCGAGACTTACAAGGGAAAAACTATAGCACGTCTAATATTTGCAAGAGAGCACGTAAACTGGAATATTGACGACTGAGGTTAAATACTCCTTACGGATTAGTCAATATTTTACTTATATGCGGTATATAATTTTTAATTATATATGGTGTCACTAGAGCCACCTCAAAGAGGGCTCTAGTGACAATGATGCGACTGCGCTCAGTTGGTGCAAACCTTGATGTAGGAATGGAACAATTGAGAACTCGTTTCTGGCGGGGAGACCAGGATGCGTTACCAGTACTACAGGCAGGCTGCGACTCAATTGAACCAAAGTTCGTCTTCAACAAACCCTGCAAAATTGAAACAAGACAGTATATGGAGACAAACGTGGCAAATGCCTACTACATATACACCGATGGCTCCAAAATGAAAGAAGGCTCAGGATGCGGGATATACTCCAGATCACTGAACCTAAGAATAAAGTGGGGTATGGGCAAAAATGCCAGTGTAGTTCAGACAGAACTAACTGGTATTTCCATAGCCGCAAAAGAGATAACCCAAAAAGGTATAGTAGGGAAAACTATAATGACCTGCACAGATAGCAGACAAGCGCAACTAACCTTGAATAGACCACGTGTCACATCAGGATTAGTAATGGAGTGTCACGAGTCACTAACTCAAGCTTCGGATGGTAATACCATCATCCTGAAGTGGGTTAAAGGACACAATAGGAATAAAGGCAACCGCATTGCTGACCAATTATCTAGGAAGGCGGCAGGCCTAAGACTCTTAGGACCTGGGGAACTTTTTGGTTGGTCAACCAAATTGTCAATTGTCAAATGGAATTGGAAATTGTCAAATGTCACTTCCATACGCAAACCGTAAAAATATGGGAAGAAGGGAAAGGATGTAAACTTGCCAGGGTAACACTAAGTAACCTTGAAGAGTCAACATCAAAGAAGTACTTGGGAATGACCAGGAAAAATCTACGTTTGGCAGTTGGTTTTTTAAGTGGTCATTGTCAACTACGCAAACACCTTCACACACTGGGGCTAGTAGACACACCTCTATGTAGGAAGTGTGAACGAGAAGACGAAACTGTAGAGCATGTCCTATGTGAATGCCCAGAGTTATCGTTAACACGAGAGTACGCGTTCGGCGAGTCCTGGCCTACACCTGCCCACATAAGTGAGATGTCTCCTGGTGACTTGTCCACCTTCCTAGAAATGGCAGGATGGACAATGAGCTAAGGGTGACAGCTCCCTGGGAGGATGCACAATGGGTCAATTGTGGCCTAAGTGCTTTGAAACTTAACTCGCCCTCCCTACTCTACAGATACAGATACAGATTAGTCAATATTTTGTTTATACACTTCGGATCGAAGAATACCAGTTTATGTATTGCAATGCAACCTAAGACCGGCGACAAACTTTGGAGGAGGATCTATTATGCTCTGGGGCGGAATATCTTATTAGGGTCTACCGAATCGGTACATCTAGATGGAGGATCCCTAACTGCTGATAGGTACATTAGAAAAATTTTTGAAATGCATGTTGTTCTTTATGCCCCATTTATTGGTAACTGACCTATAACTATTGGTAATAACACAGTTTATTACCTTTCCCAAACAACAAAATATCTGGTACTAATGTAAATATTTAGAAAACGGAGAACAAAATATAATAATAAAATACATATGTGGTATACCAAAAATTACTAATTTTCAACAATAATATTAAAAAAAACAGGGTTTTGGAACTGTCTCTGTTTTTGTACCAATTTAGCGACATTAAATTCTAAATTTATTTTAAACTGAACTGTTGTGTTATATTCAGGATTTAAAATCTAAAATAATACTAATAACGTAAACTTGGCTAACACATAAAGATTCCGAGAACTTACATACTATAGATATAGATGAATAGTCTTTACAGATTTTATCTTAGAAATTTGTCTGTTGCTTATCTGGATGTTGTTGTCCCTAACGTCGTTCTTTTATGTCTAAACTTGTCATCGAACCATGCTTCCCTTGCTAGTGTCCTCAACCCATTTGCGACTTCTTCTTCGAACTTCTTTTTACATTCCTGAATCTTCAGTTTTTCCAGGTCCAGTTTGTTTGTTCTTTGTTATTTTTCGTTTCTTTCTTTGTAAACTCTGCATCTAAATCGTACAAATAATATATAAAAAACCGAGTAAAATAAATACATTCTAGGATTGGCAAAGCAAGAGCAGCCACTAGTAAGTTACACGGACTATTGTGGAATAATAAAATAACAGAAGAAAATAAAGGAAGAAAATAAAAGGGTGTATAGAAAACACTGGAAATTATAATGCGAGAAACGGCGCAAGCTGTAGGAGACTCGCCTATTATATAAAAAATAATGCTATGTTATTACACTATATTGTAGTAGCATTTGTGCCTTAATCCTTTAAAAATTAAAATAGTATTTTTTCTATTTAAATTAGAAGCAGATTCTAGTTGTATGTAATTTGAACAAAGCACTGTATTGTTTTGTAAAATTTATCCCTAGCAGTAGACCCTTCACTCATATTAAATTTTGTCTTTTTTATATAAACAAGTAACGCTTTATTATTTAAGAATTAAATTATAATGCAATGTCATTTTACCAAAAATAAAACCTTTTCTGAAAATGGATGACACGCAATTTTATGATGAGCTCAAAATAAATGTCTGCTGTGCCAGAGTGAACTAAAGAATGCGCTAGAATGTGATAGAACGTGATAGTACGTGGCAGAGAGAATGATTGATTATATGAAAAGAGAAACCATTTTAGATGGTGTCCAGCACATATATGTATGTGTGAGGATGATATCGTCGTCGGTTTACTGTGGCGGTAAAAAATATAATAAAAAAAGATTGTTTTTCTACCGTGACAATGAAGAATTGGCTATTTTCGGAAGGTACCTCAAACTTTACATGCAATTTATTTTGAAATTTGAATAGCAATATGATTAAATCGTAACCATTGTTTAACGAACACAGTTGGTTGTGTTACTCAGTAATAAAATCGTAATTAATGTAGATATACATATATATATATATATATATATTATATATTATATATATATATATATATATATATATATATATCGCGTTTCTAATACTTGTTGTTTTAGCATAATTTGTTGTTGCTAGCATGCTTCCTTTTTCTAGAATATTTTTTAGGTTCAATTCTCTTTCTTTTAGCTATGAGGCTTTATTTGGTTATTTAGGCATCTGTTTAAATATTCTACAAAAACATGTCATAGTCATGTTCAGCATTAAAGGTATAAAAATTCATGATTACGTTGTAAAGTATATGTTTATAAACGATAAAAGGTAGGCCTCGGACAAAATAGGTATATATACATGAAGGAAACACATCAGGTATCAACGAAGGTGGTTATATTTGTATACTCGTTGTTCTGACGAAAGACAGCAAACAATCGTAATTTTTTTTTTGTCTAAAGCAAGAAGATGCAGTATATTATATGTTCTTTCAATGTTTAATTTTAAAAGTTCTCTGAAAAGCTCATTGGATTGAGCTGTATATTTTAAACAAATAAAAAAGATGTAGTCCAGGTTACCGATTTTATTACAGGCTTCACAAAGATCACTCTGAAGTATTTTTTATTTTAAATAAATGTGCTTGATATCATGCGTCACCAAACTTCATTCTGCTGATAGTAGTTATGCTTTGTCGACTATAATCGTACTCATTGTACCAAGATGTCCTCTTTAATTTGGTTTTAAGTCTGGTGTAACGTGTTGGATTTGTAAAGCGGTACTCTTGCCATAAATAGGACCATTTCTTCGTTATTTTCTGTTTTGCTATGAATATTTGTTCATCTGTGATTATTTCGTAATTTATTTGTTCCTGGGTTTGTTATTCCTGGGTGTACTTTGACCCAGAAAAATTTTATATATTTATTTTGCTCTTGTAAATGATTAAGTATTGCTTGGATGCTAAAAATAATGTCACTGGTGGTGTTCGAATTTTAAGAACGGAAAGTGAATCCAAAAAGATTATAGCATACCGATCTTCTTCTTCTTCTTCTTCTTCTACTTTTTGTAGATCTTTCGATCTGTTTAATTCTGAAGCTGCCTCTGGTTAATTTATTGGGAGGTAGATTGCCAACTATCCCTCCATCTTTTAGGTGGTCTTCCGGGGGGTCTTGAACCGGGCGGATTGTTTTCTAGGGCAATTTTTGGGAGTCTATTCTCATCCATTCGTCTTACATGGTTGTACTACATCCTCTTGCGCTGCCTTCCCCATCTCACAATATCTTGAATTTTGCACTGCTCTCTAATGTTTGTATTTCTCACTCTGTCTCTTCTTGTTTTCCCCATTATTGTTCTTAGGGTTTTCATACTGATCTTCTTCCTGTTAAACATATTGTAGTGCTTTTAGAATTGTTATTGCCTCAGCTGTGAAAATAGATGTATTTTTGTTTAACTTATATTTTTTCTGTATCTATCTCTATCTATACAGCCCTTGATGTTCAATTTTGGACATAGGCCTCCTCTTCCTTCTTTAACGTCTTTCTATTGTAGGCAGTTTGTATCCACTGCGTGTTTCCTCAAGTCATCTGACCATATCATTTATGGCCTTCCTCTTTTTCATTTGTAACTATATGGTCTCCAGTGTATAATCATCTTATTCCATCTGACGTATTTCTGTCTTATGGTATGTCCAGCGAACTTCTACTTAACTTTTGCTATCTGCATTTCTTTGGGTCTTTGCTATTTTTTCCATGTTCTCCTTTGTAAACGTCCAAGTTTGAGAAACTTTGGTGAGAACTGGAAGTATACACTGGTTGAAGACAATTGTTTTTAAATATTGGGGGTATTTTCTATTTTTAAGTATATAGGAAAGTTTTCCAAAGGATACCCAAGCCAACCGTATCCTTCTCTTTATTCCTCTGGTCTGATTTTCTTTATTGAATTTAACTAGTTGTCCCAAATATACATATTCTTTTACTTGTTCTATAGTTGTTTGTGCAATTGTGATTATTAATTCTTCTGGTTGGTTGGTCATAATTTTCGTTTTATTATAATTATTTTTTTCTGTAAACGTTTAAGTATTACGAAAGCGTAACCTGCACCATCGGTGTTTTTTGATCCATTAGTGTATATAGTGACCTAGTTTGGATGTTCCTCTAAAATTTGATTTATGACTATACTATTAAATTATGCTAACTCCGAATAAAGGGGTATATTTACATCACAAGGAACAAAGTGATCAAAGTAGTCGGTCCCTAACTTTGTGGTTTTAAGGTCACGTTTCTTAATCCATTAAAAATAGGAGCAGAGTTTTTATGAGTTCAAAAAGGCTTAGTTGGGTCGTATTCGTTTAACTTATATATGCTACTACTGAATGGTAATTTTTTTTTTTAGCGACTTAATAATAATTTTTTCAGCTAAAAATGTTCTTCTAGGTTTGTTTTATTGCCTGTTCCATAAGGTATACAACCATAATCAATTATTGATCTTATGTCTCTATTTGTCTCATTTTGTCTCTATTTGTTCAATATGGAGTTTCCAGGTCAATTTGTTGTCTAATGTTATTCCTATCTGTAAAAATAAATGTGTTAAAGTAAATGCTTGTAACAAAATTTAAAATCTCTGTATGTGAAAATCTGTGTATGACAAAATCAATTTCTATGTGGATATAGGTTAACGCGCCTTAAATTTAACTAAAAAACAGTTTATACTTATATACATCTATAAAGGCTGTTTTAGCAGTCAAAGCACACTGCGATTTGAAATGAATGTATCAATTACTTTTCTACACTGCTTACGCCATCCGACGGGTAGAGCTGTTTACTCAGTGGTGCCGGCCGATGGGTAGTTTAATGACAACAAATGCATTATTCTCCATTCAAATTAGTTTTTGTTTCTTAGCTAAATATAGTATTGAATAAAAGATTAAGAAACGTGACTGCAAAAAACATAATGGTGTTTATTTAAAATAAATTTAAAATAACATAAAAATATTATTATCAAAAAAAATACAATTTGTTGTCACAAACAAATAAACAATTTCGCAGTTATAGCTTGAAAATGATTTCAAATCGAACTAACTGACCGTACTTTCATGAGATTTGACGACACGACGGCGATAACAATGAAACTAAGTGCCAATGATGAGTAACACGTTTCACTATTAGATTTCAGTATTTTTTAGCAATTTTCTTCCAAGTTTGAACACGCTTTTCTCAATTATTACTGGACACAGAAAGGTGAAAAAAAATCAACGATTACAAAAAAATCTCTTTCAAGTGATGGGCGTAAAAAGTTTGGTTATAATAGAACGTTAAACTGCATAATCCGATGTTTCAAAAGAACTCTCAAAAAAATTAAAAAAGTAAAACCATCAGTTTAAAGGCAACGTAATTTTGAATAACGTGTCCAAATTTCGAGACATTTTTTTGGTAAATAACAGAGAAAACACTGTCTCAAGGTTTTGGTGTACCGATAAAACAGCCTTAAATCGGATCCTTGTATACATTACTCCACTACTAACTCTGCGTGATGAATGTGGGTTGTCTTTAAGTTAAAAAATAGAAAAAATATATCATGTTCAGTGATAAAGGGGTGTATTCTGTAACACTTTTGTTAAATTATAGAGGACCCTAAAATTTTAGCGTCCGCTAAAATTATTTTTGTGTTCTGTAACTTATGCATCCGTTAAAATCTTAACGTGAACCGTTAAAATTCCTGCTAAAGCAGAATATTTTGGAGGATGTCAAAACTTGTCCTCTTATTTTTAGCAGTTCGTTTAATATCATTTGATTATTTTGGTTTGGTTAGGTTTATACGATTATTAGTTTGTTATATTTATATTATAGTACAGATAAACAATTAAAAAAGACAAATGGCTTTTTATGATATATTTGGCGCAGCTTTAGTTAATAAAATAATAAATAATAATGAAAGATTTACATTATTAATTAAGTTAACTGAGGCATTAAAGTCTCAGTTTACTTTTTAATCTATATGTTTCACCTATAACAAAATTCAAACTTTTTATTATTTGTAGAGCTGAATTCATATTACATTAAAGAATGATCAGAGATATAAGCAATCCTTTCCAGCTAACCACTTCAACATTTAGAAAACTTTTTAGATTTAAAAAAGATGTTGCAAGGACCGTCCTTGATATGATTAGTCCCTATATACAGAAAGGGTAAAGAATATCTACAATTCATAAAGAACTGAAGATTTTAGCAACTTGAAAACTTTTATGGTACTGGAAGCTACTGGAAATACAAACAGTAATTTTGAGAACGATTTCCGAATTGGAAATTGAAACGTCAATAAACGTACTTTTATCTTTAATTGTGGCTTATTCCCAGTTATAAATAGTAATTAATTATTTATTTATTTGAGATTTTGTGGTTCGTAAAGCACGAGACATAATAAATTTTTATTACAACGAAAATACAAATACAAGGCAAACACAAATAAACTGAAATGAAAATGAAATATATTTTCATTATTAATACAATATTAAGTCAAGTAGACTGTCAATTTCTTCTTCTTTCTTAAGTTTTTAGCCTCCGACAATTAGTTTTTGGTCAATTTCTATTACAAGTAGTTTAAACACGATCAACGTGCGATTTTGCCGTATCTGAATGAAAACCTTTTAGAGGATTCCTCTAAAAAAATATGTTTTATCGGCCCTCTATAATATTTCCTACAGAATGTCAATGTTACCTAAAACTTTAAGAGGAACGTTAAAAGTTAAATTTTAGAGGCCTCTTTAATTTAACGGTAATGTTACAGAATACAGTCCAAAGTCTTTTATTTGTGTTATATCTTATTTTTATAGTTACATATAATAAAGTTCATATTGACATAAGTATATTGGTTTTATCTAACTGCTCTATATAACCAATAGTTATGTACAATATTGGCACTTGTACTGTATGTTAACTTCAATATAGCTGAAGTTAAAAGTACTAAATTCAACTTTCAGCATTTGTTCACCGCCATAACGAATTTATCAGGTTCGACGCCCAGATTCCGAAAAAAATGCTTTTAAGCCTATTATTAAAATGTCTGAGATGATTTTGCCCGAACATGGTCGGGCAGACCATCAGCAAAGTCCATTATAAAACGCGCGTCCCGTCGAAAACCCCTATTAACCAAAAGTGTACTATCTCTAATGCTGTTAGTGCATTCGGGCTCGACGATGGCGTTCCACTCGGGCCTTTTTCTATGAAATTCAGTTACACTCTGTTCTGCTCATTCTAACGCGGTGTCCTTTGAGATCCTGTCTGCAGTAGCGGCGATTAAAAAGGAATCGAGGACTGATTTGTAAAGTTTTAGTTCTTACTCTAGTACGTTGAAAAAATGTACAAAAGTTGGATCTTGCAAGCAAACTGTCGAAGCCAACAATAGTCCAAAATAAACTATTTTGGACTAAAATTATAATTAATTTCCATTGAAGATAGTTTTTTATTAGAACACCCAATGTGCAAAAAAATTACAAGAGCATTGTAAAACTTAGGGGAAATGTGCCTATGATGGTCCCCTTAAGAAAATAGCTTCATAATAATTTTAAGTATTTACTTAGCAGACTTTAAATATGACCACATAACGTCTCGTTATTTGTACAATATGGCAAATGTTTCAAATTTTGCAGAAAAAGTTATGTTAAAAATTGATTCATAATTTACTAAAATCCTGTTAAGGGTCCATCATGGGCATATTATGCGCTCATAATTGGTACGCCATCTTTGGTACGCCCATGATGGACTCGTTGCATTTTGTGTAAAATAATTAAATACCAAATTATTTTATTAGATCAAAAGACATTACAAACGATAAAAAATATTACACATGGTATTTTTAAGAATAAAAAAATTACGCGCACAATTCACACACAAATTGTTTATGTCGAGGATTTACAACTGCACATTCGGTATGACACCAATTCTTACACACTTGACAACGAATCCATTTTTCATTGGATCGTGTATGCGAAAATAGTTCGTTATAGTATATGCAAGCTGCATCGTCCGAGTCGCCTTCTACAAAAGAGCATTCACAATCGTCTTCAGAACCACTTGTAGTTGAAACACAAACTTGCCTTTTCACTTTTCTGGCGTCTTGTTTCCTTTTTTTTTGCTTCTTTGTCTGCAATTTTTTGTTTTATATCTTCAGTTTCTGGCGTTGAATTTAAATATCCTGTTTTTCCACCCCGTTTTCTACCCCTTTTCTGCATTACTTGAGATACTCCAGCTAAAGGAGGAGGGCCAATATCTTCTACCGAGATGTTTAGAACTGACGATGATGTTAATTTCTGATCAGTGGGGCTTTTTGATAAACTTTCAATCGAAGAAACATTTTGGCTCCAATGTTTCGGTGGTGACTTTTGGTCAGAACATTCTGGCAGTGGGTTTTGTTCAGAATTTTCTCTATCTGTTGTTATAGACGGCAAAAATTGCCAATCCTCGAAGACATTTGGATTAAATGGTTGTATTTCTGTCTTTTTAAATGCATTTATTGCATTTGATGGTAAAGCACTTTTTAAATACGCTCTATTAAAGAGACTGGCTACTTTAAATTGGGTCACCGTTTTACCTGGATTCTGTCGCAGCCATAATTGAATTTCTTGGCCGTAGTAAATTTGAAGTGGTCTAAAAAATCCTACGTCCAAGAGTTGAACGTGATGAGAACAGTGAGCAGGAAAACAAAACATAATAATACCGTTTTCCTTTGCAAACTGGAGAGCTTCAAAACTTTTTTGACTACCAGGGCCATCGAGTAACAACAAAACCTTGTTGGTTTTAGAAGCCTTTGTATACCTTAAAAAATGTTGCAGCCACAAATAGAAAATATCGGAAGTCATCCATCCTTTTTCTTGAGCGAAGGCCATACTTCCAGTAGGTGCATCGATCATAAGTTCATCTTTCTTTCTCTGTCGAAGAAAAATCAAAGCAGGAGGAACATATGTTCCAATTGCATTCATTACACATACGACCGTAACATGTAGACCGCGCTCTGCACTACTTAAAGCACCAACTTGTTTGCGACCATTACTAGCATAAATTTTCTGCGATTTCTTTTGCACAGTTTTCAAACCGGACTCGTCCATATTATAAATGTTTTCCGGTGGAAAGTGAAACTCGTCTAATATATTTGCTAATGCAGTAAAATAGGCACATATATTTGGTTTATTAAAAGCTTGAGCCTTTCCAACGAAGTATTTTCTGGAGTGCGTAATGATATTCGAGGATTTCGCTTTAAAAAGCCTCTGACCCATTTCCAGCCTGCCTTCCTGGTTTCCTTATTAAAATTGGGGCTAATATTATTTCTTTCAGCTACTTCGTATATAAGTTTTCGCAAATATTCACTAGCCAGGCCAAAAAAACGAGTTTCCATCGTAATAATATGGTCAGCAACTTCCTGTTCAATAGTAGTGGAGAATATTGGTCTTCGTCCTCCCAAATCGCCTTTGATACTTCCTTGATGCTTAATAAAGCGCCTTTTCAAAGTCGTTTTTGAAACGTTAAATGTTTTTGCTGCCAGCTTAAACCCCATAGTTTTTTCTGGTATGCCTTTTAAAGCTTGTTGCATATTACTCTCGTTCGACTGTTGCCTTTTTTTTAGAGCCATCCCTGTAAAACATATTATGCTAATCATTAAGTAACAAAAACTGAAGGTGTGTCCAATTTTATTGTCTTTTTCCTATGATGGACCCCTAGTCCGTCATAGGTAACGACACAGGGGTCCATCATAGGCAAATAGACAGGGCAGCAAATTTAATTCTGTTACTTTTGTTTTGACCATTTTAACGTAAAACAAAGTATAGTATTTGACAAAGAAAGTGTAGTCATTTTATACAAAACAAAAGCAACACTAAGCTTAACGTATGTTACCAGTAAAATGCTACTTAACACAAAAATTTATTAGATCAGCAACGCCAAATTTTAATTTTATTTCACAAATTTACTGTTATAACAGCCACGTGTCTGAAACTTTGCAAATACTAAACTACAAACTTCGTGCGCAAGCGGCAACCGGCGATGTGTATGTAACCGCGCGCTATTTAAAATTACAGCCGGGGGTCCGTCATAGGCAGGGGTCCAACATAGGCACACTTCTCCTACATCCGAAAAAAGTAAAGTAAGAACATACAAAATAAGATCTATAATTTTAGATAGTAGTAAGTCATTGACAATACAATTAATACATAATCATACATTTTTTTCTTATGGCTTTACTTTTCGTTCAATCTCTTAGCGTGTTTGCCACAATTCTTCTGAGTACTCTCATCTCTGCAGTTTATAGTAGCTCTTCTATTGTAGCTGTGTCGGGTCTTGTTTCTGAGGAATATGCCATTATTGGTCTTATACTGGCTTTATAAATTCTTGACTTCATTTCAATGTTAATGTGTCTGTTTCGTCATATGGTGTTATTAAGGCATTTTGCCAGTCTATTTGCTTTTTATACTTGGTCTCTCACTTCTTTATTCAGTTTTCCAGCTGGACAGCTAAATACACCATAAGATTTTCTACTGATGCGACTGTACTGGTTACTGTGGACCTACTAGCTAGACTATCTGCCTTTTCGTTACCATCTATTCCAACGTGTGACGGTATCCAGAGGAATTCTGCTGTCAAATTATTTTTGTATGTACGTAATTGTACGTTTTGTATGTATATAACTTATTCTTAATTATGGCAAATAGTTGAGCTGTAAATATACTTGTTTCAGGAGGCAATTTATAGATGGAATGTTCATGTGATATCACAAAGCATGCTCCTACTCCATTTACGGTCTTAAATGTATCCGTATATATAAGATGGTTTTAGTGGCCTCAATATGAATATGGCAAAGACAGAGTATCTTAAAATAGGAGATGGTGAAGAAGATCCAGAGTTAGAAATTAGAAACACAAAAACATGCAATGAATATAAATATCTCGGATCTATAATATCTATAGAAGGCACTACCAAAAGAGACATCGAAAACAGAACACAGCGGGGAAAAAAAGTGGTAAACATTCTAAACTCTCTACTTTGGTCTAAAGATATTAGACAAGAAACGAAATTGACAATCTATCGAACCTTGGTAGAGCCTATTATGACTTATGGGGCAGAGGTTTGGCAGATAACGCAGAAGGATAGAAAAAGAATAGAAGTAGTAGAAATGGATTTTCTAAGGAGAGCGTGTGGTATATCCAAAAAAGATCACATCAGGAATGAAGATATTAGAAGGAGGACAAATACTGTATATTCTAGTGTAGATAGAATTGAAACGAGACAACTAGTGTGGTATGGTCACGTGAAACGAATGAATGAAGATAGATGGCCAAAGAAAGCTTTAAATTACATACCACAACAAAGAAGAAGAAGGGGTAGGCCTTCAGTTGCCTGGGAAGAAAATGTACGGCACATAATGAGAGATAGAGCCATCAGAGAAGACGAATGGATGGACAGAAAACGATGGCGGTCGAAATGCGAGAAACGGCAGAGGCTGTAGGAACCTCGCTTATATATATATATATATATATATATATATATATATATATATATATATATATATATATATAATATATATAAGATGGTAATTTTTGTACTGTGTGAGAACATGGAGAAAGTGAGTTTTAAAAAAATTGGTACCACGTTATTTTTGTTATATGCTGTAAGTTTAAAGTTACAAAGCAGAGAGGGAACAACCTAAGCAAAATATAAATTTATTTCACAGGTAGGATAAATGGAAGCTAGTTTAATATTAAAATCTAATAAGTATCTTATTAGCTCGTTCGTATAAAGGTACAGGATCTCTATTTCTTTTTTGATAGACCTCAGAGTCTATCAGTTATTAAGAAAGAAACAGCCTTCAATAAAGAAGTTCACCTGGTGTACGTAGACTTACAAAAAGCATATGGCAGTGTACCCCTAAGTAAACTATGGTTAACTCTACAGCAAACCAACATTAAGCATGGTATTATCAAAGCAGTCCAAAGTCTGTATAATGAAATGACTGCAAAAATTAAAACTGGATCAAGGATATCTGAAGGATTTAAGGTCACGAAAGGACTAAAACAGTGTTGCTGTATTTCGCCTACCCTTTTCAAAATGTATCTGGAACAAGCACTCAAGCTATGGAAAAGAACATGTAATGGCATGGGAATCCCTCTCAATGACGAGACTACACTGTACACCTTATGTTTCGCTGATGACCAAATACTGATTGCCCAGGATCATGACGACTTGAGTTACATGACTCGAAAGCTAATAGAAGAATATAACAAAGGGGGTCTCGATGTCAACATTAAGAAAACTGAAGCCATGTGTATTGGAGGGACAAAACAATCCATTATATTAGACGATGGGGTAGAAATTAGAAACTGTGATGAATACAAGTACTTGGGTATGAAGATAACTCAATATGGAACACTCGATGCTGTGGATTTGATTTTCGTGAAAAATGTACAGCTTTTATTTTTGTGATCGAAAACTAGAGCCCAATATTGTTAGACGACGATTCTATCGACTTAAGAGCTGCAGCAATACGATTAGAGTAAATAATATGTATTTTTATTGCTTGCTAGAATTACCAGATCATCAGGGTTCAAAAAAGTTTTAATTGTGCCATTGCAGTACGACACAACATTGTTAATAGCAAATAAAAATAGCGCTACGCTTAGATTCGAGCCCTGTGGAATTCCAGTTTTGTGTAATTTAGATGCAGACAAATGGCTATTGATTCGAAATTAAAAAGATCGTTGCCGCAGAAAGTTTAAAATAAATGTAAACATGGTACTGTGAATCTTCTAATTGTGGCGTTTAGTTAAAATATCATAGCGCCATACTGTATCAAAAGCCTGTTTTACATCAATATGGCTAAATATTTATGATTGCATATAAATGCTTCGAAATTTTCTGATTCCAATGATATTAAGATATCTCATGTTGATCTATTTTTCCTAAATTGTCACCACATGAGTCGATTGCCAATGACCTTTTCTAGCAACTTACATATTGCATTCGTGAGAGAGGTTGATCTATAAGATTTCGCTTCATATGCTATATTTGTGGGCATACCTTATTTATCCATATAATATTGAAAAGTTGCAATCATAGTTCTTGGCCTACCAGTGGTAGGTTTTGTAGAAAAAGCACAGGTATGTTATTTGGTCCTAAACTAGTATTTCTAACGGAGTTAAGAGTTTTAATAAGTTCAGTAAAGTGTATAGGATTGTTTATTGTTGAAGTGTTATTAATTAATGGTATTCCTTTATTTTCTTCGAATGATTTCTTATTTAAGAATTCTATTGAATAGCTTTCATCACTAGAAGCGGTACAATATTGATTTTCCATTATTTCAGATATATTTTATTCGGAAGTAAATGTCTGATTGTCTTTTATTAAGTACTTTATAGAATGACGTGAATCTTGTCCAGATATACTTTTATTCATGTTCCAGGTTTGACCAATTGGCGTAAATCTAATGATTTCTGAAACTAACTTTTTCCATGACTTTTGCTTGCTTTTTTAATGCTAATTTTACATTTATCTCTTACTCTTTTAACTACCAAATGTTTTCAGTAGTCGTATATCAATTATACGCATCTTCCTATCACGGTACAGGTGAATGTTTAGAGTAAAAAGCTGTTTTTCAAATGGATTTATTCGCTGCATCAGTGATGATGTTATTGAAAAAAGATGTTTTCTCGTTAATATCTTGTTTTGATTCTAACATTCCTCTAGGATACATACATACTATGTTGAGAACAGTGTCCAGTTGGTTTTATTTAACAACCATTTAGTAATGTGTGTACTGTGCTTATGGTACAACAGATTATTAGCTAAGATGGGAAAGTGATTACTTTCATATAGATCAGGTAAAGCATCCCACAATAAACTAGGTTGCAAGTTTGGTTTACAAATTGACAAATCAATTACTGAAAACTCTCCTGTTGCTACATTATATCTAGTATTCCTGCCATCATTAAGTAGATTTAAATTGAGATTATTTAGGATATTTTCTATTTTTCTTCCCATTTTTGTAATTTTTTTGAGCCCCTTAATGAATTATGTGTATTAAAATCTCCCACTATAATTCGAGGTATAGAAATCTGACGTAAAATGTGCTAAAAGACTATTATACTTGAATCAGAATTAGGAGCAATGTAAACGCAGATGTTGACTTTTATTGGATCTACAAAGTACACCGCTACTGGGGATCGTAAACCACTAGACAGTACTTATCATGTCTTAATATGTGGCCTAGATATTCAAGCTTTCTTTGTTTAATTGTATTTACGATTTCTTTCTCTTTTTCGATTGTTTGGATTACCTCTATGTTGGTGACATGTTTGTGGTCCAGGATATACGAAGAATGCGTCGGTACACCCACATTTCGAATGCTTCTAGTTTTCTCGTGAGCGTATCCGTCAGCGTCCAATCCCCCACATCATACAGTAAGATCGGAAAAATGTAGCATTTAACTAGACGTAATTTTAGAGGAAGAGACAAATCCTTGCTTATGAGGATCTTTTTCATATTGCTAAATTCTGCTCAAGCTCGTTCTGTTCTCGTCTTAGTTTCTGTGTCTTGTTCCCATTTTGCATTTACGTTGGTTCCAAGGTACACATAAGATTCTATATGGTCAATTAATATGTTATTTATCCGTATTTGTCGAGCAGGTTGTTGATTTTGCTTATCAGCATCCACTTTGTCTTCTTGAAGATGAGGCTCAGGCCGTATTTCTCACTAACTGAACAAACTCTTTTCATTACCATTAACAATTCATTAACAATTAGGATTAGGTTAGGTATTATTTTTGATCCCAATCACAATTATTATTCTTAAGTAATAGCAAACTAAAGTGAATTCTAAATGACACTTTGTAACATATTGGATTAAAAAACCGAAAACCAGTTTTTAGAAAAACCGTTTTTTTTTGGTCGGTTATAACCAACCCGGTTATAAACCATTTATTAAACCGTAAGCAAAAAAACGGTATAACCGAAAACTAGTGTTTGGCAAAAGCCGCCATCCCTAACCGCTACAGCTCCTAGATTTGTTGTTAGAGGAATACTGCAATATTCATAGGATTTCTGGATAAAAATTAAAACTCCACCACTGGCATGTTCTTGATTTTAAATGGTTGTTTTCTTGTTTTATGACTTAAAACTCTCCCTATTTTTCTACTTGACGTAATATAATATTTACTGATTACTCTACATTTTCAAGGAAGATAAATAAGATAGAAATAATAATTTAAAGACTAAAAAAATCGATGATTTATAATCCAGATAATTATTTCATACAGTAAAAAGAACCATATAAACATATAAATTCATACTAACATAAAACATTTTACATCTTCTAGATGTAGATATTATATTATTAGAACTTTACAGTCTAGAAATAATGATATCTAGAGTAATACATAGAGATATAAAAGTATCTTTTTTTCTTAACTTTCATAATCCTTATTTTTGTTAGTTTTCCATAAAAATTAAAATGATTTTTAGATATGATAAAACTTTCCAACACTAATATCCATAACACGAGGCAAGAACAATGGGACGACCCTGAAGTTCTATGCAGTCAATCTGTATCCTTTGAAATCTACTCGTTCTGTCTCCCTTCTTTCTCTAAGCTTTATTAAAACTAGCCTTTTTAATTCCGCTTTATCTGTATAACCCTAGCGGGGATGCTAGACAGAGAACTCGGTGAGAGAGGAACGATATAAATAGCTAATTTAGTTCTATATGATTATATCTTTTCAGATTATTTTATTTTTGCAGAGCATGACTTTATTAACACCGTTTCTTGTTTTAAATTGTCTACATGAAGCTTTTATTGTAAAGTTACATTTAAAGAAAAGGTTATAAAAATATGTAACTAATTTAGTTAGTTTAATTTAAAGGGGCTCTTTTAAAGAAGGTTGTGGATGAGATTTTATAATCTGCGTCACGATAGTCCGAGGAAATTTAAATCAAAATATATATAGAATTAAAGGCCATTAAAATCATTTACCATTAAAATATACAATCTTGTCAAAATTTAAATTTTTTTAAAGATAAAAGTCCGCCAGAATATAACGACTGCCTAAAACTTGTTCTACTTTTAAATACTAATACCTCTTAGTAATAAGAGACTTTTGCTACCCTAATTCTGATACAAAAATAACAGTACTCAATGTTCCCAAGGAAACTAAATTTCTTTAGCTGGCTGTATACCATGTATCACAAAAAAAATTTATTTAAAAATTTGGAATTTTTGGAATAAATATTCCGTCATCAGTTTTGAGCCCCCAGATATATGAGTAAAAACCCTTTAAATGTTGTTAAATTAAATTTGAGTCATTATTTGGTTTTCAATATACAAGGATAATACATTTATATTACAGTGGAATCTTAATGGTTTATTTTAACAATTTAGAATCCCTTAATCTACTTATAAACGATCTTTCTCCTCTTGTAATATATTTACAGGAAACCCACCTTAAAAGTAATAACTTTAATATAAAAAATTATTCCCATTTCCTTAAAAATCGAGACGCAACATATGCTAGTGGAGGTGTTGGTATTTTTGTAAAAAATCACATTCAGACCAAAGAAATTAAGCTACACACTAATCTAGAAGCTGTAGCTGTATCAGTGTCATGCAATATCAACTGCAGACCTATTAACATATGTAACATTTACCTCCCTCATCCAAATAAAAATGTACTTGAAGAATTACATCGCTTAATCGATGATATTCCTGCTCCCAAACTAATACTTGGTGACTTGAATTGTCATAATATCACATGGGGTAGTATAAAACAGACAAATGTGGTAGACTTCTTCAGAAATTAATAGACAATCAAAATCTAATTTTAATGAATACTGGTAAATCTACTCATTTCAGCTCCCACAATAGTACTTTTTCTGCCATCGATATTTCATTGTGTGATCACACATTAGCTACAAGTTTTTCTTGGAATAGTCTTGATTATCTATATAATAGCGATCATTTTCCTGTAACAATTGAAACCATTTTGCATGATCAACCAAATATTCCTGTTTACCAAAAATGGAAATTAAACTCAGCAAACTGGGACTTATATAGAGATCTATTAAATAATTATCTTACGAACTTTATTCTAGAAGATAGCATAGATTCATCTCTTCATTATTTCAATGATACTATAGTAAAATGCGCTAATATTGCAGTGGGAAAAACAAAACCTTGTAAACGAAAACCAGTACCATGGTGGAGTGAAGAAATAGCCTTAGCTATGAAATCTAGCAAACATGCTTTCAATGTTTTAAAAAGACATAAAACAACAGAAAATGTTATCAATTTTAAAAAACTTAGAGCAAAAACTAAATATCTTATTAAGAAAAGTAAAAAAGAAACATGGTCAAATTATGTCTCTACCATAAATTCATCAACACCTATGACTACAATCTGGAATAAAGTTCGTACATTAAAAGGTGAACAAAACTCAATTCATATTAACACTCTTTATTATAAAAACAAATTAATATCTTCCAAACAAGAAATTAGTAATATAATGTCAGATGTATATAAGAATAATTCAAGCAATGCAAACTTCAATCCCGCATTTTTAGATTTCAAAAATAAACGTGAAATGACAGATATATCTATAATAGATAGTGATAATCCACTAAATTTCCCCATCACATATCAAGAATTTGAAGAAGCTCTAGATAAATCAAAAAACACTTCATCGGGTCCTGATAATATACCAATCATATTTATCAAAAACTTGCCGTACATAGGAAAATTAATTCTCTTAGACATTTTCAATCACATTTACCTTAATAAAAAATTTCCTTCAATCTGGTCTGAATCAACAATTATTCCCATATTAAAACCTTTCAAATCAAAAACTGACCCCCTTTCCTATAGACCAATTTCTCTTACAAATAATACATGCAAACAACTAGAAAAAATTTTAAATAACAGATTAATGTGGTTTCTTGAAAAAAACCAATTATTAAGCCATATCCAAAGCGGTTTCAGAAAAGGCAGATCAACTCATGATGCCTTAGTAGCTATTGACAATATTATATGTGAGTCCTTTAGAAATAACCAGAAAGTAATTGCCATATTTTTTGATATAAATAAAGCATTTGATACTGCATGGAGATACAACATTTTACAAACCATGTCCAATTGGGTATCCAGGGAAATTTTCTTGCCTTTGTAAAACATTTCATGAATAATAGGATATTTCAAGTACGTGTAAATGGAATTACCTCAAAAACAGAATGTCTTGAAAACGGTATTCCACAGGGCTCAACCTTAAGCCCCACTTTATTCTTAATAGCAATTAATAATATCGCTCAAGAGATAAAGCTACCTTTGAAAGCAGGTCTGTATGCAGATGACTTAGTTGTATATACTAGTAGCTGCAATATTACACTAGCCTCAAACATTTTGCAATCATTTCTGCATAAACTAGAAGACTGGTCCCAAAAGACTGGTTTTACGTTCTCAGGTGATAAATCTCGTTTCATGGTATTCAATAAAAGAAAAACTGATTGCAAAACAACACTTACTCTAAATGGTATCAACCTAGAACAAGTAGAGACCATTGACTTTCTTGGCCTAAGACTGGACAGTCAGTTAACATGGGCAGAACATATTAAAAAGCTAGTCGTATCCTGCCAATCTAAAATAAATCTCCTTAAAATGCTATCAAATCGATCTTGGGGCGCGGACACCATAAAATTGCTGCATATATACCAATCATTAATCCGAAGTAAACTGGATTATGGTGCAATATGCTATTCAACTGCGAGTAATTATATACTTAAAAAACTAGACATTATACAAAACACATGTTTAAGACTAATTCTGGGTGCTTACCGAACTAGTCCTGTTTCAAGTTTTCAGGTTATCCTAAATGAATCTCCCCTATCAATACGAAGACAACACATTTCTTTAAATTATGCCGCGAGATTGTCTTCCAACCCTAATAACACAAACTATCCACTTCTTTATAAAACATATCACCTACTCATTGCCATCAACAAATTAAATATCCACCCCTTAAAGAACGTCTAACGAGATACGGTTTTGACATGGAGCAGCTCACACATTCTTACCCTACACAACGAACTATACCTCCCTGGACTATTAATTTTCCCACTATTGATCTATCCCTCACAGCCTATCCAAAGAGTACCACAAATCCCATAATCATTAACAAATTATATCAAGAACGGATATTAGAATACACTGGACATAACAAGATTTTTACCGATGCGTCAAGAACTGAAAACGGACACGCAGCGGCCTTTATTCTAGAAAAGTCTGAATATGCAGTTCGCATCCCTCAATTCTGCAGCATTTTCACGGGAGAAGCAATCGCCATTTTAAAGGCTTTAGACATGTGTAAGAGTCATGCAAGCTCAGATTTTCTCATCATTACTGACTCTTTATCTGTTCTTCAGAGCTTAAGGCAAATATATCCAGTACATGCTATCCTGCAACAAATACAATTAGCACTTTATCACCTTCAAAACAGACAAGTGAACGTTACATTTCTCTGGGTACCATCACATACAGGTATCGCAGGAAATGAAAAAGTAGATGAATTAGCAAAGAAAGCTGCTACTGACGAGCAAACTGAAATTATGACTACAATTCCATTCAGTGATATCCAGCTCAATATTAAACAGCACTGTGTAAAAAATTGGCAACAAATGTGGAATTCTACTAAGGCTAACCTTAAAAACGTGAAAACTAGGATTGACACTAAACTACAATTTCCAGAAAACAGAAGGCAACAAGTGATTATAAACCGACTAAGAATTGGACACACAGCGTTAACTCACCAGCATCTCATAACAAAAGAACTACCACCTGAATGTTCCTATTGTGAATGTCCAATAACTGTTCAACATGTATTGATTGAATGTCCTCTTTATTCCTACGAAAGAGCCATCAACAACGTACCAGAAGAAGCAAAGAAACTTAAAGATATTTTAAACAGTAATGTATCTAATACAATCAAATTCCTTAAGGAGATACGTTTACTACACAAAATTTAAGTTATATTATATGTATCTCTTTGTAATTTGTAATTTATTATGTGTAATTTAATACGCAATTTGTAATTAGTAAATTTTTTTTTGTAATAACAACTGTAAAATCTGTAAAACCCGCTAATAACCTTTAATGGTTGATGCGGAAATTCTAAATAAAAAAAAAAAAAAAATATATACAAGGATGTTTAAGTTACAACGGAAATAGATAATTTGGCAACGTAAGACTCCACTGGAGGTTGCTAGTGCTGAAACAGACACTTTGTTTCAGCACTAGCAACCTCCAGTGGAGTCTTACGTTGCCATGCTATCTATTCCTGTTGTAACTTAAACATCCTAGTATATAAAATATCGAAATCATCCAAAGAGCCCATCACTATATTTAGGCACGAGACTTTATAACCAAATCGTATGGGTTTGGCTCTTAAAAATTGCTATGTTTACAGTAGTATTTCACCATACTTTCGTCGAAAGCCAGATATTTTTAGGAACAAATACTTTCTGAATCTTTTCTTCACTTTTTTTAAATGGCTGTATTTACCAGAGCTTATCACCCTTATCAATATTTGAATATTATAAAACTTAGAATCAATATTGCAATGAAAATTACATTTCCTCTGGTGAGACTCCTGGGTCGGGTAGGTTTTTGAGCATATTGGTTTGTTTCCTGTACCAGGAATAACATGGTTTCTTTATCTATGAACATTTCGAACATATCAACAACTGATCTATTTTTAAACAGTGAATAATCTCACTAAAGTGTTTCTAGTTATATGTAAAATCTCCCGAAACCCAATCCTGGAATTCAGAAACTTTTGGATATACTGTAGTAGGTGTAATATCAATATCATTTGTCAAAGAAATGTTACCTTTTGACCTCTATAGAGTCATCTATCTCATTGTATTCTCTAAAGGCTATATCAATAGCTTCTTAAACACTTAGGCCTCTTTGAAGAACTGCAGCAAGGCTTCTGACATAAAAAAAAACTTAGCAGGCATATACTTAATTTTTAAATTTTACATTTTAACGTTCTATTAAGACTCTGTATACTAATACTTTAAAAAGTGTTACTAATAGTACCATACAATAAAAACAAAACATGATATAGTGGTACAAAATAATTGGAGAATATGCTTACATTACACCCTAGCCAGAGAACTACGAACTGTGTTCGTAGTTCTCTGCCCTAGCGTTACAAATATGTAACAGTTAATTTCTTAACCCAACAACTTTTTAATTTAAAAAAATATCAAAGCTTTTTTTCAAAAAAAAAAGATATGTATATATATTTTCTTATATAAAATCGCACATTTACAACGATCTAAACACAAGCATCTTCTGACAAGAATTGACTTATTTTCAACTGAAAATTTGCGACGTAGGCCATAGAGGATCTATTTAAATGGCAATATTTTGCCGGTACATAGTCGTAACGCTAGGAACTAATGGATTAATTAAAAGCCATATCCGATTTCTTCGTCGATATTATTCGAAGAAATTTTTCATTGTAGCAAATTCGTGCCGTAATTTAAAAATAGATTTTGGTATATCAATTTGTACCTACCTACCTAAATTTACATATTCTGAACTTTTAAAATAAAAACAAATTCCTAAAATCAACATTCTGAACTTGACCTCGTTGAATTATATCCAACTTAGAAATATTTGTATCTGTAAAACTGTACATATAGGGTGGGCCGTTGAGTAATGTGTTTTTATTTTATTTTTTTAATTGAGTTGCCTGACCCCAGAAAAGATGTATGATAAGATAACTTATTTCACAGTGCTTTTTTTTATAATTAATTTAATTTTTTTCCACTGCCACAGAGCTATATAAGAACGAGATTTTTACGAAAAAATTCAATCATTTAATATTATGTCAAATTCGTTTTTTTTTAATTTATTATGGTTGCCTGAGTCAAAAAAAGTGTTTTATATGATAAATTTGATCATATTATTTTTTTTTTGACAACTAATTTTTTTTCTATTGCCACAGCGCTGTATAAAATTAATAATTTTTCAAAAAAAAAATGTATTGTATGGTTGATTTTTTTTTTGCATTCAAAAAAATAATTTATATTAAAGCTAAATTTGTTTTGAACACATAATACAACAATACAAATACAAAAATAGTTTATCTATAAATATATAACGATACAAAACAGAATGTCTTTCAAAAGTAACAATCACATTATTTAAAAAAAAAGTCTTTCTTTAATTCATATTTCGGCATATTTTCCCTTGATTTCAGCCTGTTCCTTATATAACCGTCTGCTTTTTCACTTCTACAGACAGAAGCTGAACCTTCTGTTACTATTTTGACGGCCCTCTCAGCCGCTTGTGTGTGACAAGGGTATGATTTTACGTATGCCAAAACACTGGTTTCAGGATTTTCAACAACTTCCCTTAGTTGGTCTTTTGATAGCTTCATAGTTACAGGAGGCTCTGTCCATAAAACTTTCTGGCATTCGATAATCTCAAAGTAATCCTTACTGCCAAAAAATAATTTTGGTACTACGAAATGTCGCTGATCATTGTAATTTAACTGTCTGCTCTTCAAAATTCTTTGGAACCCCAATTGTCTGATGTGTTTACGTTTATCAAACAACGTAGCCAAAATAATATTTTCTGGGTTCCCAAAGTATCCATTTCTTTGAATACATTTATAGACTATGTCTTTCAATTCTGGTAGTAAATAGTCGCAGAGTCTTATTGTCTTGAATAGATGCCTTGCACCATAAGTGCATGACGGTGAGTCTTAATACAAAATCACATGGGCGCATACACTTTCATTACAAAATGGCTTAGTATTTTGTAAATTTTCCGATGGGTTTCTGGTTGCTACGTATAACCGAAGGATACGGGAAGCAGTGGTAAGCCACCGAGAATGAACCATTTTTCCAGGCTGTCTCTTAGAAAGTTTTTCTGAACAAGCACCACTTTTCACTGCTTGACAAATATCGTACAGGTATTTTACTCAACTGTCGGTAAAACACTAAAAATAATTTAAGCTAGGCGGTTTAATTGATTGAAATATTGGTTTACACTTACACCACTGCAAAATCTGCAGCATAAGCGAAGCGTTGTCCTCCAATGTCACGTTATTTTAAGAATGATAATATATTATAATCGGTAATATTAACTTTGTTTATACTAACGTCGACTTTATTGTTATTGGGGAATTTCGGCACACTCTTTGAAGTAGGTCCCTAAAATAATTTTTTCTCTACTTATTAGTTAGTGGAAAAATACGCAAATAAAGTTTACTATACGTTATAAAGTATGCATCAAACCGCCAGAACAATACAGATTTTATTTAAATTTTTTTAAGTTACAAAATAAATAACCCTGATGTTTCAAAAATTATATAATAAAAAAAATATAAAGATCTGCGTTTGAAATAATTATTATTTTTTATTTTTTTCCACTGCCACAATGACCTTTTATATTAAAAAAATATAGAGTCTTTGTGGCAGTGGAAAAAAATATTTTTAGCTACTCATTTTGGACTTAAAATTTGTGTTTTAGTATAACTCAACTTTTTTGACCACAGGCGTTGTTATTTTCCAGAAAAAATTTTGTCGGCCCACCCTCGGTACAATGTATATAAGGGATAAAATTACTGACATATATTTCATAACATGCTTACGGTACTTTCACTTTTCTGTATAAATAGGGTCCAACGATACTTTCGTGGATCCCCTGGAGGGTCTGCTCCGGGATTTGATGAGAATTTTTTAATCGCAGATGCAATTTTAAAACTAGTACAGAGTGTTCCATATAGCATCTTGTATGGGGATAGATACTTTAATTTTTCATTTGAATTTCCAGTTTTTAGAGAACGTGTCTAACATAACGTTAGGCATTCGGTGGGTTTTCTTCGACTAATACAAAAAACTGCACATGAACCAGGCTCTCAAACTGACATAAAATGTGGCCTGCTGATTCTTTTTCTAGGTGACGATCTTCTGCCAATCGCATTAGCGTCAAATGCCTGTTCAGCATTGTGAGTAGACCTACTATGGACTTGTAAGTAGATCTACTGATAGTCTTGGGCAAATGTTCGCCTAAAAAGATACTTAATACCTGTCTCTGGGTACCATATAGACAAAATATATGGTATTACAAAAGCAGAATAAGGTGAGCCTAATATCAATAATAACGTTACTGTGTCGATGACGGCATAGTTTGTAGTGTGGTAGACAATGTTTTTTTTTCAATAATAATAAAAATACGAAAACCAAAATCAACCTGTCTTAAGTATGTTAAGTTAAGTATGAGAAAACAATAAATTTATTATTTTTTTTGCCAGACTTTATTAACGCCCTATGTAATGATAATCTATATGTTATTACTATGTAATACAAAATAATTTTGTGATTTTTTTTGCATATTCGTTGAATATTAGTACAAGTCTCTGACTTCGTACAAAATTTGAAATTTTTAACAAAATATTATACCCTGCTGCTCTAATGCATATTAATGTATTTCCTTCTCCTTTGACAGTATTTACACCGCTACGAGCGATATTGTAGAGCAATCTCGATCAGTAAAACTCACTTGATAATTAATGTTTTAAAAATGTTTGGATTGTGCGGAACCCTTTTAATTATTGACCGGAAAAGGTTTTGACAGAGGTTTCAGTCCCAAATGATATATTTAAGGACTTTTTGACGATGGTTTGGCAAGTGCGAAATCACAGACAGTCTCCTAAATAACACACATTCCTACATTATGTAACGGCAAATTGAGTTACGTTATTTTGAATGACTTTTGTAATAGGAATATGTTTATACATATGTTTATGTATTTTACCAATTTATTTTCTAGCTTTTAGTTTGTCGTTTGAGGAGTAAAATTTATTAATTATCATGGGTAAAATAAAGGTAAAAATAACAAAAACGTGTTTTGTTCATACACTGGTATATGTAAATTCGAATCCCAATATGAATTTCTTTTTTTATTTTTGAAATATTTATAAACCTTACGGTAATCTTATTAAATATATGCAATATACGCAAAAATGCTAAATTTTAAAATAAAATGAAAATTTTCAACATAATCCGAGTTGTTGGTTTTTTATTTTTATCTTTCACAAACATTTTTTGAAGTTATACTTCTATACGCGCGTTCGACGTTGGAAATTGTCTCTCTTTTCCTCTTTAGAGAATAAAATGTTATTTTGTAAATATATTTAATATTTATTAATATATTTTTTTATTAATATTATTATCATGGTAAATTAACCATATGCGTATTATCTGACAAGTAAGAGCTGGCGGGTGAGCTGCGCGAAAATAGAAAAGGAATTATTCTAAGAGAGATAGGAGAGGTACTTAATCGCGGGTGTCACAAATGCGTAGTTCCTGTATCAAAAATTTAGCTAAGATCTGAAAATTACGTTAATAGATATGATCCGTGTGTCATTGCGTGTGTGATAAACTTATTTACCACGAAAACAAAATAAAAGTAATAATAATATTAAATAAAACGAAAAAAAAATTGTTAATAATATTTATTTTCATAAAACGTAATTAATTCTAAAAGGGAACGTATTTTTGTATGTATCGTGGACTGAAACTAAACTAAACACAACACAGAACACACATTCTTTGTTTATTTTTCTAAGCCAGACGGTAAACTCAAGTAATATAGGCCTTTTATATTGTGATGCTGCTTACAATATCATATTTCGTTTCCCATTTATAAAAAATTCAACGTATTCAAATGTATAATTAAAGTCTCCAGCATATCTGTAGTAAATAAACATGCACAAATATTATATTATCAATAATAGTGAACTGTAAAGTACTAATTAACTGATCCATTGTTTACTTATTATTTACTGCTATTTTTTTTGTTCTGTAAGTTTTTATTTATTTATTGATTATAATTTTATTGATTGTAACTTAAATTAAATTATTTAAATCAGAATTTATTTTGAAAATGAGTATTATAATTACCAGTTAATTGAGCTACACGTTTATATATCTTTTTAAATCAACTAAGACTTTATCTGCATTAGCTTCTTTGGTTGTAAACTTACAAACATTGAAAATTATTTCTCTTGAGATCCCAAAGGTTTGCCTTTTAATACACCTGTCATTTTAATAAATATAAATAATAGTTTATAATATAGGGCCACTCAAAATAAAAATGTAAATACTTGACAACACTGTCAGAAATCTAGCACTAATTACAAGCTGTGAACTCCTAGCCGACTGCAATAAAAATGAGCAATCCCTTCCACAAATGAACAAACCATTGAATTATGTTGCAGTGTATTGTATTATATTTTCATATTAATAACAAATATTTTACTAATTTAAATTCCACCGCTGTCACCAATGTTAAACATTTTGAAAATTACCTTTATTGAACACGTATTTAGTAAAATGACAACTAAAGCATGCTCCTAAAGTTTTCGGAAAAAATTATGAATTTTCTAATTATAACTTAATTTATTTTAATAATTAAATACAATAAAGTAAGTGTATATATTTAAGTTTTATAATCTATTTTTCTAGAACCGAAGGTGGTCCATGATCTTCGATGGCACATAGATTTGGTCTTGCATATGCAATAAGCGTTTGAACTGTTTTTAAGTCAATCTCACGAAATTTTTGCAAAATTATTCGCCTTAATCGATCTTTATTTTGGATTTCCCAGCCAATATTGTACAGCATTTACCTCAAAACACCCCAAAACTCTTCTATAGGCCTCGTCTGAGACATATTTGGATGTCGCGCTTGGGAACAAAATTTATATTTTGAGCAGTTAACCAATCTGTCGTATCTCCAGGTATAATAGCATGACACTAGGTCATGCCAAAATATAATTTCATTATCGATGTGATTAATAATTATAAATTGAACAAGCTTTGTAAGACACTTTTCAACGTAATTGTCAGCATTGACCGCGAACACGCTCAACAAATGGCTGTGAAACACTAGTTTCTGAGATTGCACACCATACCAAAATTTAATATTGTTCTGAAGCTATTGTCTTGTGGCATTGTAAATTAATTACTATTAAACTGGGAATAAGCCACATTTAAAGATAAAAATACGTTTATTGACGTTTCAATTTCCACTTCGGAAATCGTTCTCAAAATACAAACAGTAAATTAAACAGATTTTGTTTTTTGTTACATAGTGAAAAATTCTTCTAATAATTTAATTTTATCTGACTCATTTATATTGACAATTCAGACATACATTATGCATTTTAAAGTAGACGACTTTAAAATGATATTGCCAATATTGTTGAGTTGCGCTCCTGGGACGACTTTACTTATAAGATAGTTCATTCGATTATATGAAATCAACTTTAACTTGAGAATATCTGTCAGAAAAATATCATAGCATGTAATTCGTCTTTAAAAAGACACATGACATGTTTGTTGAAGGTGAACTAAATTCACGAACAAATACTTACAATAGTATTATGAGGTTTTTTTCCTGGTTTTTCCCTCATAATTTACTATGGAATCACTAACAGGAGAATTTTACTGTCATCATGTCATGTGTTTGTCCTTTTAAAGACGAATTACATGCTATGATTTTTTTCTGACGGATATTCTCTAGTTAAAGTTGATTTCATGTAATCGAATGAACTATCTTATAAGTAAAGTCGTCCCAGGAGCGCAACTCAACAATATTGGCAATATCATTTTAAAGTCGTCTACTTTAAAATGCATAATGTACGTCTGAATTGTCAATATAAATGAGTCAGATAAAATTAAATTATTAGAAGAATTTTTCACTATGTAACAAAAAACAAAATTTGTTTAATTTACTGTTTGTATTTTGAGAACGATTTCCGAAGTGGAAATTGAAACGTCAATAAACGTATTTTTATCTTTAATTGTGGCTTATTCCCAGTTTAATAGTAATTAAACCAAAAGTTAATCGGCAAATTTCACTTTTCTAATGTTTGTCATTATAATTTCTAGGGCACCGTGGCCAGTTCAACGAAAATATTATATGAAATCAACTAAAAAGCAGGGTTGTGTGACAGACCGCCAGATTTAAATATACTAAAAACTAAAGTCAGTCACATTAAATTTGTTTAAACATGCATCCTAAAAAATTCTCATATTAATTTTGTAATTTTCCATCATCTCAATTAAGTACCTATACATTGATTTGTGTTTTATAACAATTCAAAAATAGTAATCGATAATCAACCTAGACATAACTTTAAATTATTATAATAGAACATTTCAGTAAGATTATTGGATTATAACTGTCACGTTTTGAAACGCGTTTTTTCGCATCGAATATTTTATAGCTTATAGTACGTAGGATAAAGTATAATTTTAGTTTTTCACCTTTTTATCATTCTTCTAATAAATAATAAATTAATCTTGGTAGTTTACCTGTTACAAAACTTATTGTTACAAAATACAGTGCATTTTTGGTAGGTTTTTAAAGTATAAAATTACAGTAGATATATTCCAATGTTCCCTGTGTCAATATCTGTGATGGCAATAACTAATTGATTCACGAACCATTGTGTCTAATCTGAACACAGGTTTACATTGGGAAAAAAAGTTTACCAGTTTTATATGAAGGAAAGTGTATATGTCTAACTTAACGATAAATACTTTGACGAATATTATATTCGTACGACATCTTAACAAACCTTATTTGTCAAAACTGACATCGTTTAAGTTGTTTGGTTTCCAATGGCAACTTGATCCAATGCTTCTTACCAATAATACTTTTAAATCTAAAATTATTCTAAAACTGTAGGTTAAACACAGACAGGGCGGTTTGTGTCGCGTCTGCGCCTCCTCGGCTGCCGCGCGGCTTAAAACACATGAGGTGGTTTAACAGCGGCAGTAGTTTTGCCATTGTATTCGGTGTTGTCAAATTTAGTTGAGTTTTGCATGTAGAATATTATAATGATGTCTCTAGAATCATCTAGTGAAAGTGAACACTATTTGTTTTTCCTAATAAGTGCACTTTATATTAAATCAAAGAAGAAAAACGCAGGTATTGGATACATTCTATAGTAAATGAATACAAAATAAAGAAACATTTCACACGTTAGTTAACGAAATTAAAGATGGACTCTCTGTCTGTGTTTAACCTTAGGTACATGCGTTATAAACTTCAAGATACAAAATACTACCACAGAATAATAAAGAATTAGAATGTCCACTCTCAGATGCCGTCTTTGAAGTTTTTCAGCACGCGCGCCATGTTTTAGAAGGAAACACATAACACAGACATATGATTTGTGAGGTTATGTAATTGTTTATATTTATGTTTAATTATATTATATTTATGTTATTATATTTAACAATGCTAATATAATTGTATAGTATGTATATGATTGCCGTAAGTCAATTAAACCGGGTTAATTTTTCTATGTACACCACATAAACAACACTGGTTCCCTCTAAAACATGGCGGAACGTCTGCGCGAAGGAGATGCGCGTACTTAATTTTTCATGGAGAGTGGGCATTCTGATTGTTTATTATTCTGTGATACTACTAACTAAACTGTCAAAAATATCTGTTTATGTATATTTTATGACGTTCCAAATTTCTAGAAAATTCATGAATTTTCGAAGTCATCTTTAATGTTCTCGAACTACTTCTTCTTTTTTGTCAAGGGACTTTACTATGCGCGATAAATCTTCGGGAACTTTCGTAACAATATTAAAAAGGTGTTGAGACAAAATAAATTTTTGTTGTTTTTTTTTATGTTGTTTAGGTATTTTGTTTGTGTTTTCCAGCCAAATCGGCTGATAAGAGTATATTGTATGTATTTTCCCCTCTTGTATTCTGATTTTTGCATGAATTAAAATGATTCAGTTATCCAGTAATCCAATTATTTACTATTGAAACTTTTATGATTGTTCAATTTTTGTTGTTTTTTTTATGTTGTTTATTTTGTTTGTCCTTATACATCTCATCTCTTTTGTTTCTGTTTTCCAGCCAAATCGGCTGATAAGAGTATATTGTATGTATTTTCCCTCTTGTATTCTGATTTTTGCATGAATTAAAATGATTGAGTTATCCAGTAATCCAATTATTTACTATTGAAACTTTTATGATTGTTAAAATATTGAAGGTGGAATTACGAAGCGTACTGTATTAAAATAAAAGAACAAAACAGTTTCTTAGTGTAACTCATTTACAATTTATTTAAAATTGTAATTAAAGTAAGGGAATTTTAGGCACTGAAGAAAGTCTCATTAATAACGACTGTGCGAACTGTTTCATTTGGAGAAAAAGCCGAAAAGCCAATCAAGACAAAAGTATATGGGAATCAATACGAGAATAGATGAGTTCAATCGCTTGTTCGAGGAGTAAAAATGCCCCGTAGTTTTATAAATTGTAGTCTCAATTAAAATAGGTAGATATTTTATCACGACTATAAAGTAATTTCGCTCAACTTCCCTGCCGAGCAATTTATCTTGCTTGATTAGTTTTTCTTGGATTAATTGCTTCAATTGTTTTTCTCATTTTACCTTGCATATTCGTCTTGGCCAAAATTCACTTTGAGAGCACTTTTACTTACAGCGACTTTTATGCGAGCAATTTTCTTCTAGATTGTTTTCTTATCTCATTCTCTCACACCCTCTCTTTCTGTCTCAAGGTCTGTCAGCCCTACCTTTGTAATTAAATACAGAACAAACAAAACTATGTTAGATTCAATTTATTATGAAAATAACTCGTTTTACTTTAGGGAACTTTCTACGTCCCATTTTATAGAGGGATATGCTGTTCGGTTTCAATTTCAGCTTTTTGTTTTCTCTTTATTGTTTTTAAAAGGAAACTTTTTATAAGTAAATATGTCCCGAAGCGCATACAACTTATTGTTTGTTATTTTAATTTTAGGTTATTTGAGTACTTTGCTAATGTATTCTGCTTTTTAGAGTAAAAATAATACAGAATCCGAATAAAACAAAGACCGTTTTGAGAATAAACAGTAAACAGGTAAATACAGTTTATACTTTACTATCTAGTTCGAGGTCGGCTACCGCTGAGTAAATAAAATCTTTATATTCTAAGTTGCAAGTAGAAAAATCAAAAACCAAATCTATTTTGTAATTTGTAGTTTCAGAATACATAGAATAAATAAATAATTGTAGAAATAGCTGAGGAAACTTTTTTTGATACAGTTATTTAACCTGATACTAACATAGGTTTCCTGAACATTAAAGCTAACGTCGGTCTCAAAGACCGACATAAAAACAGTTTTCCATTGACACACTTTAAAGCGAAGGATTTTGTTTACTCCTTGTGAGATTGAAATTAACCCTAGATCGGGACCCACCAATTATATTCCCTGAGAGTCAGCTTTAAAAAATTACTACACTTCCGCGGTCCAGACACTCAGCACTAAACCAGGCAGTGGCGTAACCTGGGAGCTTACCCAAACACCCTCCAGTCCTTGTAACCTCCCCCTCAGGAGATCATCCTGGTTGTTACGTAGTTAACACTAGGCAACTAGGCCACCTCGTTTAGGGAGGTCTATAAAATAAACTCAAGGAAAAAGATGATTATAAAGCCATTATATTGTTTTTCTCCCGTCTTTGTTTAATAAGTTTTTGCGGCATTCCTGGTTGCTTTCTTTTGGCATCTATGGTGTTTAACAATTTTATGGAACCTATCTAAACCTATTTAAACATTTAAATGTTAGCAACAGGTTAGTTTAAATAGCGTTTGTTTACTTTACTTTACGAGCTTCGCTGGTCCGTACATCATTAGGCTTGAGTAAAAAACTTTTGTTTAGCAGTTGCACAACATTTTCAATTTTGTGGAAATCAGCATATTGTTTTTTACATTCCAAGTCAAGTTCATTAATAAAACGTGAGAACTAAGTATCATCAATATTTTTATTACTATCATAAACGGATTGAGAGGAAAGTTCAAAAGTTCTGCCTTAATATTCTTAGAGAGAAGTTCAATCTTTTTAGAAAATTTTTTAGTATCCGACAAAAGTTCACAAACCCTGCATTGTAGTTTTAAATTCAAGAAGTTCAAATGTCTGAAGATATCCGACAATAATGCGATAGTTGTATCTAATGTTTTCTGTGTACAAGAGGAAGCCCAAATGGTCATTTGCAGCTTCATTAATAATAGTAGACAGAAATTCTTTTATGTTGTCAAGTATTGCAAAGAATCTTTCATCAATCAAAGATGATTTTGCACGTACAAAGTTTACATTTTACTGTAAAGAATTGGATTTAAGCTGCAACACAACATACTTTGATGAATAATACAATGATACGATATTAGATTTTTATTGCACATAGAATCGCTACTTAGTTGCTGAACCAAGACTTTTCTATACCCAACCTTCACTGCAGCGCCGTCCGTAGTGATCGAAATAATGTTTTTAAAATCCAAACCATCCTTGCCAAAATAGTCCACAACACCCTTGTGTAAATTCTCTCTTGTAGTAGTTCCTGATATTGGCAAAATAGTTAAAAGTTCTTCAACAAACTCTTCATTGCTGTGCTTCAAGCTGTGCTGCATCTGTAATGTCGTATGACTCATACAATGCCAAAATACAAGTAATTAGTGACAGCCAATATTTTTGTTTTAACGTTTTGTATGTTTCATCTGCCAATACCTGTGTATTCCTTATGCTTGAAGTAGTAGATATTGGAATACGCTGATGAATAATGAATTTTCTGAATAAAGAAACCACCCTTTAACGATAGCCGCGTCAATAACTGGCTTGATATGTTTTTCCTCAGAAACCTCAGAACATTTTTCCTGATCGGTAATTGATTGTTTAATAATTTCCGTAGATGTAGCGTAATTTGAAAGTAAACTCACAAGTTTACTTCTACGAATTAGATTTCCTATTCTGGAGTTCTCTTCAAATATTTTATACTTTAAAATTCCACGAGGAAACTAAGTTCCTGTAGCTGGCTGTATACACATATCACAAAAAAATTTTGTTTAAAATCCTTTATAAAAGGTAAATAAAAATGCCCCAAACGGGCTATCACAAACACATTGCAAAACGTTTTCGGATTAAACAATCCATCATCAGTGCAAACGGTTGTACATGCTGGTAGCCACCAAAATATATGGGTAAAAACCCTTTAAATGTTATAAATTTGTAGTTGTTTTACATTATTAGTATTTATAATTTGTGATGTTTAAGTTACCGTTGGATAGGTAACATAACGGCGTATGACTCTACATGAGTAAAATGGTCCTGAGACGAAGTGTCTACGAAGACCTGTTGATAACAACTGTCGTTGTTGTACTTTAACAAAATATGTTATACTTTGTTTCGTAATGCCGTTTAACATTTGAACTTTTAATTATTGCCACAGTCTGATATCAAATCAAAGAAACAGGTACTGCTCCATTTCGGTTTGGCAAAGTGAACAATATAAAGCCGTCCATTCAGGTTGAAACTGAATGTTTTTTGATTCAGTTTTGCTTTTTTTATCAATATTGATATTAATATAAAATATAAACAACACTGGAATTATATAGAAAGCAACACTTGAAAGTATTTACGAGAAACACGATAAAAGAATAAAAACGTAAACAACACTCAGAATGACGACTGATCGACGACTGCGATACGACAAAAAAAACTGAGACTGATACCAGGGATGCACGATATTCATCGATGATTGGTAAACATCGATGCTAAATGAAAATATCCAACATGAACCACAGTAATCTTTAGTTTTATTAAATACAATTGAATTAATATAAAATTCCACAGAATGGTTACTATGTCAGAAATATGCAAAAAATGTACACCTACCTACTAATAAAACTATCGTAGATAGTAGAGCTTCGTAAAATTGACGACGAAGGTGTAGAAACTATATTGTAGAAATTTAAAATGGTACAACTGCACAATACACTATCTAGTTTACGACTAAATTATAAGGTATTGAGCAGCCCAAGGCCGAGCGGTGACCGTAAGTAGCCGAAAATACTTAAAGAAGTATGCGGATCGTAAAATTTACCAAAGTCCGGTAATCTACGGTTAAACAAAAATAATACCTATTCTTAATTTATTACTACTCTTAAACATTAACAAAACATTAAACAAAATAAAAGCAATTAAACTTAAATTTATTTATAACAAACTGTCTCAAAAGTGGCCTATCGTGATTAAAATTAGGAAATTTTCTAAAAAAAAAATTTTCTCATTACCTACGCTGGTTACAGGATAGCTTTCTTCGGTAAGATAATAATCAAAAACTTTTAAGACAATTTTTCCGGTTCTTTCAGTGTGGTAATACGCTCCTTCTGAGTCACTCGTTTATGACCATCTTTGTGTTCCAATGGTTTATTTTCTCTTCTTCTTCTTCTTCTTAGCTTTCTGTCGTCCATGTTTGGACATAGGCCTCTCCCAACTCCTTCCATCGGTCTCTATCCTGAGCAAATTATTTCCAATTTGTTTCCGGCTATTCTTTTAATGTCGTCAATCCATCTTATCTGTGGTCTTCCTCTTGGTCGTTTACTTTCGTAAGGTCTCCAATGTCATGTTGTAGTATTCCAACGTTGGTCTTTCTGTCTAGCAGTGTGACCCGCGAAGCTGCATTTAAGTTTGTCAATTTTTGTTGTTATGTCCTCGACTTTTGTTTTGGATCTTACCCAGTCGTTCCTCGTTTTATCTGACAGTCGTATACCTAACATTGCTCTTTCCATTGTTCTTTCTGTTGTAGCTAGTTTATTCATGTTTGCCTTGGTTAGGGTCTAGGATTGACATCCATATGTCATGATAGGAAGGATGCATTGGTTGAAAACTTTGCTCCTCCTTTGTCATTATTTTTTGTTTTTTTTTTTCATATTTATTTTTAGGCCGACGCCGACGTACTGGGAGTTCCCCCAACATAATTTGCAGTTCCTAGAATGTTCTCGCTATAATCACTATGTCGTCAGCGAATCTGACGTGGTTTAACTTGTTGCCATTAACGTTAATGTCGTAGGTTGACCAATTTGTAGTTTTGAAGACGTCTTCTAGGGCTAGGTTAAAAAGCTTTGGCGATATTACGTCTCCTTGTCTCACTCCTCTCTTAATGGGGATGGGATTTGTATTTTCATATAGTTGTACTATTATTTTCTCTACCATCGTAAAATAATCCGATGATGTCTGTACCAAAAATAGTAGGTTCATCTGTCATTATAACCCTAGCTTTGAAACGAGCTCGTTGAACTCTACTTCTGTCCAAAACTCGTGATAAATCGTTTCAGTAATGAAACCAATGTCTTGAAAAGCTGCAGATATAATTGCAGCTCCAGCAAGATCTAGAACCGACAACGCTTTAATGTTCTGGCAACAACCAGAAATGTAACATCAGTCATGGTGAGTAAAGAAGTGGAAATAATCTATTGCGATTGGAAGTCCTCAATTTCACTATTTTTCTATAGTATGTCTGTTGAACAGTCAATCGTATCTTTAAAGTTCTAGGTAATTTAGAAGTACAAAGAATGGATTTCACTTAACTTTTGTATTATTGTTATTAGATCACTTTGAGGTAAAATGGCTTATAAAGAAGTATTTTTATTATTAAATAAGTTATACAATGCCCTGTACATTTAAGATATAATTTTGTTAAAAATAGATCTTATTTTAATATAAATAGTAATAAAGGAATATATCGCTCACAGCTTCGGCTTTATGTTAAAATTTATCGTTGAGCCCTAATTTTTGTTAAATTTTACTGAGTACATAATTTAAATTGATTTGTTTTTAATATCTCCGCTTAAGCAAACTTATCCATTGCAGCAAATCAAAATGTCATTAAGAGTTGCGGCTTCTGCTGGGTCTCTGCTGATGAAATGTTTATGAGAAGGTTTTCTTTATGACCGAAATATAACTCCAGGGTCATCAAGAGACCACGAAAAGGTACCTGGAGGGCTTGACATTATGGAACGCCATCACTTATGCATCACCCTCTACCGCCTCCAAAACGATCTCTAGGGGTAGGCAATAGTTTTCAACCTGTTGCATTATGCAGGGACGGCCCCAATAATCCGCCTGATATATAGATTTGTTACAGCAGTTCGTTCGTTTTACTTTGAAAGTAAAATCGGTTATTTAGGTTATTTAATTAATGATTTACTCTGTCTATTTTTAAACTGTTTAAGAAGGTTATACTAAATTTTATAAGCATTTTTAGTACTAAACATAATAAACGTGATTTCAAACATATATTAATAGGTAATTATAATTATTTTACATTATTTGTAAGTCTATGACAGAAAAACATACTTGAAATAACAATTTCTTTCAATCCCGCGCTTTCTCTATAAAGTTTTTAGACAGATTTTAGATATACTATCAAAACAAGGATGAGAATATTAAGTTAAGCGCATATTATATTTTACTAAACACAGGTAGGCAAGGTTGTATACTGTCTCCAATGCTGTTCAATTTATACGTAGAAAAAGCCTTCGTAGAAGCTGTGACAGACTCTAATAATGGTATTAAAGTTAACGGCATATTTATTAATAACATCAGGCATGCCGATGATACAGCCACAGTGGCAGATAACATCGAACTTCTTTAATGCCTTTAAAATGATCTAACTCTTGCCAGTGAAGCTCGGAGTTTGAAAATAAATATCAAGAAGACAAAAACAATGACTATAAGTAGAAATGATTACCCCAACGCAAAGATATAAGTCTCTGGAGAAGAAATCGAACAGGTCAGAACATTCAAATTCTTGGCTTGTTTGATGAATGAGGGTTGGGACCCCGAGAATGAATTAAAGAGCAGAGTTGAATGAGCCAGAAATGCTTTTTTGAGGCTTCGTAAGTTTCTGACTGATCGCAAATTGGACTTTAACCTCCGATACAAGATTCTTAATTGGTACGTGTGGCCTGTTCTCCTGTACGGAATGGAAGCATGGATGTGAAAGGCCAGTTCCATTAACAAACTTGAAGTGTTTGAAATGTGGTGCCTGCGTCGAATGCTTAGAATATCATGGACGGAAAGGGTCAGAAATGAGGAAGTACTCAGAAAAGCGGGCTTACAGGATAGCGAACTTTTTAGTTATGTAAAAAGTAAGAAGACTGCATACTTGGGGCACATATTACGAGGAGAAAGATACACTTTTCAGCAACTGATACTCGATGAAAAGATAGAGGGTAGGAGAGGTGTGGGACGTAAAAAAATCATGGGTCATGGCTGCGCAATATTCGACAATGGACAGGAATCCATAGCTGTGAAATGCTTCGTAATGCTGCTAAAAACAGAATTATTTAATCCTGAATATTTAACATCTCACCTGACAAGACGATTTACGGTAGACGCCTACGCAGAAATGCACGGCATCTCAAGAAGGAGAAATACAATACATATTAGCTAACGTCTAGGCAGTTTTTTATTATGTAGAGATGATTACATAATGGACAATGTATTTCGCCAAAACAATCTTTATTTTAAAAAGAAACTTAAGAAACTTTTTATATTCACAAACGCTCACAAAATCGATATAATACTAAAAATTAATGTAGACTGTATTGTGATAAACCTCTATTAAAATAAATCATTCTTTCACATCTTGTTTTACTATCTTTAAATGGCTTGGGTAGAACTATTACAATGTCAGTAACACTCACTGTAACTGTAGGCTCAGAAGTGAAACTGAATCTATTTGATAGCATATTTTTCTTTAAGAATCTGACCTTACAATCTGTTTGATCCACATTATCAACTACTGTCACAAAATTTCTAACACGTTTTTTCCCCAGAAACTTTGGTAACAATGTAATAGCCCTTAGAAATTTCTGTATCTAGCCTTTCTTATTCTAATTTAAAATTATATTCTGACGAATTATCGTTGTACTGTACTTCATGACTCTCGAAGTCCGATGATTCCTCCAGCAGTATTTTTTTCTTAACTTGTTTCTTTTTCTTATTTGCGACTATATATTTTTTCTTTAAAGTTTTCTTAAGTAGATTTTTTTTCGGTATGTCGGTTGCAATCATACATTGGCCTCTTTTGTTTACCTCTATTAGAAATTTTTCTAGCAGGCACTTTTGGATAGAGCTAAATAATTTCTGGAGGCATAAAATTATTTGTGTCTTGTAATGAGTTGTTTTTAGGCGGTGTTTGCGGATCTGAAATTTCCTGACCTTGAACCGAACTTCTAGATGCAGAAGCCATATTGTCAGGTATATGATGATTTGTGAGAGATAAAGATAGAAAATCCTCTAAAGAAAATATATCTTTATCAAATAGAACAATTTCTGTAGATAGAAATCCGAATTTTATGTTAACTGGATTAGCGGCTCTGTCTCAAGACCGAAAACACATTAAAAGTAGATTGTATATGCTCAGGATTTGCCCAGGATGAAAAAGCATCCATGAATCTGCTACCTGAATAAAAAAATTTTAAATGGACTGAAAACAGTTTGATCCAAAGTTTGGAGTTTATTTGAGGTAAGTGGGAAAGCGTAAGAATTACGATGCCGTTGGCTCTGCAAAACTCCAAAGCCTCCAAGGATATATGCGACTCATGGTTGTCCATTGCAAGCTAAACCCGATTTTCTGGGGAATATCCAACATTGTTCACAAAGTGTTTTAAAACTTGAATAAAGTTTTTACGTATCATTCAACCTCTAGGATATGCTAAACCTAAAGGTCCGTCATCAGGAACTGACTTCATCATTGTGGCACCATCGAATTTTTGCTGCGAAAAAATTTAAACTGGTAGTTTCAGTTTTAGAAGGGTAACAAATTCTGAAGGTCTGAAAAAGAGAATAAAAAGAATTTGTCACCCTTATAACTACAATAAGAATATCAAGTTACTTTATGAGATTCTTAGAAAAAACCACTATCCTAAGGTGCTTCTTAATAAACTTCGCTTCCAAGATATGCCAACAGCAAGAACACACCAAAGACAAACATTAGAAGGAGAAACAGTAGAACTTTTCTATGGGAGATTACCTTACATCAGGGGTTTATCACCACAGACCACAAACTTTTTCAGACAGTTTAACATAGTGATATCAAATTTAGTGTACAAAAGATAAGGGACATACTTTACTTATCTGGCAGAAAGAGTTAAAAAACTGAATAACTTTAATGTAGTGTACTCTATTCCATGTGGTTCTTGTTCGGAAGTTTATGTCGGTCAAACCAGCCAGAAACTATCAAAAAGAATAGCTTTTCACAAGAGTGATGTTGTAAGGAAGCCTACTAGTACAGCTTTTAGCCAACATACTAAGAATACTGGAAACATTGCTAACTATGAAAATGTGCAAGTACTAAAGAGGGTTGACAACCAATTTAAGAGAAACTTCGTAGAAATGTGCTATATCCATAACCTGCAGCTCTTCTATGAACTGTAAGAAAGATGTTGAAAATTTAAGTTGTATTTATTCTTTTTTGCTTCAGCAAGACTTGACAAGATGTAAGATATTGAAGAATGTAGGAAACTTATCATAACATACACAGATTACTTACCTGCACTTGAGAAAAGACTTTATTTTCCTGCTGATTTTGTCAGCAGGGCTGACAGTTAGCATGAAGTTGACAGCCTATCAACGAAAATTTCACATTTAGAATAAAGTTCTACCAAACTGGCTTATACTATCTCTAGCCGATCCTTGATTTGACGCTTTCCCGAAAGTTACCTACCAAAGTATGTATATATATATATATATATATATATATATATATATATATATATATATATATATATATATATATATATATATATATATATATATTATAAATTCCCATTATTATTTCTTTGAATTATTTTAATTTTAGATAAAGATCTCTTCCCAAAACTTCTCTAGTCAACCTATGGACTCTTTAGGTACATTTCTTGGCCTTTGTACAGAACGAAACGAGAAATATCCCCGCAGAGCAGCCTCTATTATTGTTGAGAAAAATCCAATTAGAGCCTCTTTACGAGCTCTTAGCACGATTTAATTTTACTTCGGTGGCGATTTTTTATGATCTTTCTCATCTTTCTGCACGGATTTACTAGTTCCCTGTCGGAAACTTATGGTTTATTCTCTGAGTCTCTTTTCAAAAATCAGAAGTGTTTTACAAAATTAATTAGGGTATAGCTTTTAAAAACGGGAGTTTCTTCAGAATGTTTAAATAGGTAATTTTAAAATGAAAATGTATGAAAATTATTTTCTAGATCAAAACAAAAATTACTATAGTTGCCCTTCAACTGCTTTTTTTAATTTATAAGTAATAATTAACATAATATGAATATGAGAAATAAATAAAAGTAACTATTTATATTATATTATTAATTTAATATTAAAACGATCCTTTAAATATTTGTAAACCATATTATTACGAAATAAGGGTTTTCTGAAAAATATATCAATTTAAAACTTGTTGGAAAACATAAACTAAATCTTGAATTTTGACGTCTTCTTGGTCTCTTAAAGCCTCTTGGATCTTCTTCTTCTTAGCCTTCTGTCGTCCATGTTTGGACATAGGCCCCTCCAAACTCGTTCCATTGGTCTCTATCCTGGGCAACATATTTCCAATTTGTTCCGGCTATTCTTTTAATGTCATCAACCCATTTCATCTGTGGTCTTTCTCTTGGTCGTTTTCTTTCGTAAGGTCTCCAATGTTGTATTGTAGTATTCCAACGTTGATCTTTCTGTCTAGCAGTGTGGCCCGCGAAGCTCCATTCAAGTTTGGCAATTTTTGTTGTTAGGTCCTCGACTTTTGTTTTGGATCTTACCCAGTCTTTCCTCTTTTTATTTGACAGTCATATACCTAACATTGCTCTTTCCATTGTTATTTCTGTTGTGGCTAGTTTATTCATGTTTGCCTTTGTTAGGGTCTAGGTTTGACATCCATATGTCATGATAGGAAGGATGCATTGGTTGAACACTTTGCTCCTCAAGTATTGGGGTATTTTGCGGTTCTTAAGTATTCAAGGAAGTTTTCCAAATCCTGCCCATGCTGGTCTTGCTCTTCTAGTAATTTCCGCAGTTTGGTTCTCTTTGTCAAGTCTCCGGATTTGGCCTAGGTAGATATATCTTTTAGCCTCTTGGATACCATAGTGTAATTCTAGTGAACCACCATTCTCAGTTCTTCTCGCTAAATCTACCGCTCACTACCATTTTGAAGATTTAATTCTATGGATTACATCATTAATAGACTTCGGCAAATATGCATATTGCATATTGTGCATATTTTATGCAAATATTTCATATTTTGGCATATTTGTATAAAAGTTTGCATAAAGTGCATAAAAGTTCAGATTTTTATACTGTATTTGAAAATTTTTAAACATACCAATTTATTTCAATTCTTGTATAAAATTGTGTAGTCATTTTAATCAAGAAATGATCTAAGTACGTAATCTCTACAGGTACAAAACATTTACAATTTTAAAGAAGATCAATTTAAGTAGCCCTTAACATTCTTTAGAAAGTCTCGGTCACTGAGGCATTTAGTTATTGGATAATCGCTAAGGGTTCGCTCATTTGCATTTTATGATCTAATCCCCAAATCTATCTACAATTTATTGTATCTTAACAGCAGGTAAACGGCTAATAGTTTTGTTCCTAATTTAGGGATTTTCCAAAATCTCCCAGTTTATTGATTTAGGTACCTAAACTTTTCTAATTTGATGCTTAGATTTGTAAATCATTTTTGTTTTGATATTCAAAGCGTAAACACTCATGCGTAACAAAAAGGAAGATTGTGATTTTATAATGCCTAACACAACCAGTGCTTCAACTTGGATTAAACCTTATAAGGAGCTGTCTATGGATATGGGAAAAATCTAGTGTTCAGTCAGTGGCAAAATTGTAAGTATCTAATATTTTCTATTAAATATCTAATATTTCATACATACAGGGTGTTTCCAAATGACACTTACAACGTTTGACTGTAGATACTTCTCGAAAATTGAACAAAACGATATCGTTAATGAGGGGTCAAACTTATTTACTTTTCGAGATACAGGGTGTTAAAATTAAAAAAAATTAAATTCTTTTAGTTAATAACAACAATAACTTTAAAACCAATAAACGTATTTACTTGAAATTTAGTACTCGTAGGTTGTTTTTAAATGAAAAATAGCTTCCTTTAGTGAGAGAAAATTGTCCATGGTACAATACAATGGTGTGTATTTAGAAACATTTTTCACCTTTACTTTTTTTATGAAGTCAGCTATTCTAAAACACAATTATTTTTATTGTAATTGAATTAACAAAAAAAACTTTTGTTGAATTTTAAAATAAGTTATATGATGTACTAATGGTTAGTAACAAAAACTAATTTGTGGATTAATACTGCATTTAAAACACTTAGCGAGTGTTTTTTTCCAAACCAGTTATTTGATTAACCAAAAACACCTTGTATATTTTTATATTTTAAAGGTTAGGTTAAAATAAAGGTTTTTAGTTTTATTTATAGATAGCATGTGAGAAGAAATTTCAGAAGATAGACCAACATGTGAGAACTGCTTCACACATTGCAAAAAAAGGAAAAATAGGAGGAAAACATCAAACTTCAATGGCTAAATGTTTCCAATCTACTTCAAAAAAATTAGATTAGCAAGAAACTTTTAATGAAGACTTGTGTCGAGCATTAGTGTCTGCAAACATACCGCTTTCAAAATTAGCAAATGTAAATTTTAGTTCGTTTCTAAAAAAATATTGCAAACTTAATGTTCCAAGTGATTGGTCTCTAAGAAGAAATAATGTGAACGGGCTATACTCGTCGGTGTTAATTAATATTAAGGAAGAAATTGCAGATAATTATTTTTACATATCTGTAGACGAAACCACTGATTCCTCAGGAAAGTATATTGCTCATTTATTGATTGGTGTTCTTAAAGAAGATATCTTACCAAAATCTCATCTTATTTCATGCCAGCAACTTGAGAAAACAAATGCTTTAACAATTTCGCGTTTTATACAAGAAACATTAGCAACTTTTTTTCTTCCGACAACTATTCCTTCTAATAAATTACTGCTTATTTTATCGGATGCTGCTCCTTATATGGTGAAAGCAGGACAAAATTTAAAAATATTTTTCCCAGATTTAATACATGCTACTTGTGTAGCGCATGGATTAAACAGAGTTGCAGAGGAAATACGAAAAAAGTTTCCTCTTGTAAATACCATGATATCCAGTATCAAAAAAGTATTTCTTAAATCTATAAGAATTCAACTTTATAAAGAAATGCTACCTAACATTCCTCTTCCACCACAACCTATTTTAACGCGATGGGGAACATGGTTAGAAGCAGCTAATTTTTATGCAGATCATTTTGTTAAAATAAAGAACATAATTGATACGTTAACAGATGAAAGTTCCCAATCTCTTTTGGATTCTAAACAAACTTTTCAGAGTAACTTGCTTCAACAAGAACTTTCATTTAAAAAATCAAGTTTTAGTTTTGTTCAAAAAACAATTACTCAGTTAGAATCACCAAAACTGTCATTGTTCGAAAGTACAGCATTAATAAAAGAATTTGCGTCATGTTATCAGAACATTAGAGGTAATATTGGAAAAAATATTTTAAAAAAATTTGAAGCTACTATGGAAAAAAATAAAGGTTACCATATTCTTTCTGAAGTAGTCAGTGTTCTAGCTGGAAATATTTCGGAAACAATTAATTTAGAACCAAATGTTTTGGTTAGTTTGAAAAATGCTCCCGTTACATCAGTTGATGTTGAACGAAGTTTTTCCATATATAAATATATGTACTCAGACAGAAGCCACAAGTTTTTGTTAGAAAATTTTGAAAACCACTTGGTCATTTATTGTTACCATAATTCTAAATAAGTTTATTCATACTTAAAAATGATGTAGTTAGTTACTTAAAATAAATGTAAATCTTAATGAATAGTAGGAAATATTTAGTTATGTACACTTTTTTTTTAAATAAAATTGTACTATTTTACGATTTTTTTTTTTATTTGTATGCATATTTTGTAAAAGATTTGCATATTTTCGGGTAAACACGTGCATATTTATGCGCATATTTTCTACATTTTGATTTGCATATTTGCCGAAGTCTACATTAACCTTGGTTTTCTTATACTTTTTTTTAAGTGTTTAAGTTTTGCAGCCGTATGTCATGATTGGTAGTATACACTTATCGAATGCTGTTTTCTTTAGGTAGATTGGCATCTTTGACTTGAATATAACTGCATTTCTACCAAAAACTGTCCAAGCTAGTTTTATTCTTCTGTTGATTATTGGAAGTAAGGAGCCAGATTTATCTATTAATTGTCCCAGGTATATATACTCCTCCACTGTCTCAAGTGCAGTGTTATTAGCAATAACAACGATGTCGTCTACAAATCTTAGACGGCTAAGTTATTCTCTATCAATGGATATTCCTTTGTTCTGCCAGTTCATTTTGCTGAACATATTTTTTAAAGTTGGAGTGAAGAGCTTTGGTGATATTGCGTCTCCTTCTCGGACACCTCTGGTAGTGGGAAATTCTGGAGTATTTTCATAAATTTTTGCCTTAGCTTTTGCTTGTCTGCATATATTTGCTAAAGTTTTTTTGTACGGTTTGTCAATGCCTTGGTCAAAGCTTCTATTACTGTCTAGAATGTCTCGAAATCTATGAAGGTTAATGCTAGCGGTATTTCATATTCTTTAGCTCTACACATTAGTTCTCAAAGTGTACGAATATGATCTATGGTACTGAATTCACTTCTGAAGCTAGCTTGTTCTCTCGGCTGCAGCATCTAATGCGTTTGTTAATCTGTTGTTGATTAGCTTTGTGAATATCTTGGTAGTATACCATTGGTAGTGGATTTATTTGTCTCTAGTTTTTGATGTCCTCGTTGCTACCTTTCTTCTGAATGACAATTATGTTTGCTGTATTCCAGTGGTATGGTATGTATCTAGATATTTGGCAGTTGATAAATATGCCTGCTAAGATATTTCAGGTTTTATTGCCAGCACATTTCAGCAGTTTCACTGTTATACCATCAATTCCAGCTGCTTGACCGCTTTTCATTTTCGTTATTATCGATTCTACTTCTTCCGGAAGAAGCAGAAGATTCTACATCTTCTTCGTTACTGATTACTTCTTCAAGTGTGTCAGGGGTTTGTATAGTTCGCTGTAGAATTTAGTTACGAGTTGTATTATGTTATTTCTGTCTGTAATTCAGATGTTTTGGTTTGTTAGAGTAACGATTTGCTTCTTCCCAATAATTAACGCTTTTCATGTTTTCTTATAGTTTTTCTCATTTTCGATTGAATTTTCTTATGTCTTTCGTAATTTTTTCCTTATTGTCTTACAAAGTTCTGTGTATTGTATTTTTTGTATTTGGCTGCTTTCTATCATTTCCCTTCGTTATTTTATCATTATTTTAGCTTTAACAGAGAGTTTACTATGTTGATTTTGTTGTTGTGGGCCTCCGATTTCTTTTCAATCAAGGATAATTTCCATGAAATGAGAGATGTCGATTTAGTCATGTATTCTTTCATCATTTGTCCTTTGGTAGTGATCTGGGTTTTCTTTTAGATTGTTAATATTTACACCGGTTACTCTAGGTTTTGTATATTCTTTCTAGTTTCAGATCCAGAACAATTTTTGGCTCTGACTAGTCTATGGTAACTGCCTGTTTGAAATTTATTTATAACACTGACATCTTTTATTATAGCAATCTTGTTGAATATGATGAAGTCAATTTCGTTCTTAGTGATTGCATTTGGTGCTGCCCAAGTCCATTTTCTGTTTGATTTTTTTTAAAAAAATGTATTTGTAATGACATGTTTTGGTAGTGTGTAAACTGAACCAGTCTTTTTCCCGCCTCATTTCTATCGCCGACTCCATACTAAACGAAACATTTGTACATATTATGTCAAAATTTTCGAGGAAGTTTTGCATAAGTGTAGGCACTTTCTTTATCAAACTAACATAAAATTTATACCAAAAATGGAAGATACATGGAAACCATAGTATTAAGTTTTGAATAAAAGAAAAAAAGAAAAGCACATTGATAAAATATAATTTTCTGTTTTCATTTTTAGTATGTTTTTAGAACGAGTTAAATAAACTCGACAGTTTAACAAACCTTAATGAGTTTTACTTAAACGCCATTTGACTACAAATCCCAACTTATCTATATATGTATTAATACTCACCTAGTCACTAAAGCTCTTAAAAAAAAGAATATTTAATGTATATGTATGTATACAACTTTTAGTTAGAATAGGTAAAAGTGACTGGATGACTTAAGACATCTTAGATCTAATTTACAGGCAGTATAAATCGACAAACAGAGAAAAATATAAGGAAATAATAAATCCAAAAAAAAGTAGCTAAACTGTTTAGAAATTAAGAAGCTGGACCACTTATACCACAGCTTCCATTTCCATAAAAAACTAAAGGAATTAACAGGAGAAACAGAATTTACAGGCAACATATATTACAAGACTCTGGAAGTAGAATTTAAGTCATATTAAAGAGCGTTGTATCAAATAGGAAAATTTCATTATTCAAATATTTAAATATTACCAAAGAATCTACCAAGAAATAACATCTTACAGAGATACAGGCCCACTGATTCTAATCTCAGAAGTTCAGAACGCCATCGTCCATGCGAAACAAAGATCTGATTTTTAAATAACATCTTATAGTGGCTTCCCACGATCGGCAATTCTACATTCTACAGCTCATTGCGGACAGCCGATCAGCACGGACGGCAACGCACCGCAGACAGAGCTCTTTTTACGGTCCGTGACAGTCTGTGTAGGTCCGTAACAGTAGTGTTTGATTATATCATAAAAAGGCCACTCAGGCTTGTTAACATCATCAGCCCCACTACCAGTTCCCATCTATTCTCTAACTTTTGTTTTTTGCCTTCTGTATGTCGACATTAAATTATCTCTCTTCTTTTTTAATTCTTTAATCGAAATAATAATATTCTTTTTTTGTTTTTTTTATTCGGTTCCATGCATCGTATGCATCGTTCCTCTTCTTATGTTCTGGCTCCGTGGAATTCCATAAACTTCGTTCATCTTCTTCATCTACGTTTCACTTTGTTCCATTGTTCCAGTTTTTGTTTTACTGCATGTTTAGTATTTTCTGTCAATACTTTTTAGCTATATTAATCAATAAAAAATGTCACCTAGAATTTTCGCATTGTCTGCTCCAACATTAGAATGAGTATCTTAATTTATACTATAATAAGCAGTGAAACCTGTGCAATCCTACTTTCACAAATAATACGTGTACCATTTCCTAAAAAAATCCAAAAATTGACAATTTTTTTAAAAGCTGTTTACAATTTTGTCAGTGTAAACACATGTCCATTTCTCAAGATGAATTGTTCACCATTATTTTTCAACATTCCTTTTGCGTCAACTTGTTGGTCTGTAAAAGCAATTTCTTCTTCAGATCACCATAAAAGATTTTTAGTTTAAACTCTTTATACCATTTTTACAACCTGTCATTTCCAACTTCACAAAACAATCTAATCCGAAGTGACACATCAAGATCGCCGAAGAGCGCAATGCTCAAAATTTAAATCCGAGTAAATTTAGCTGATTTTCACTGTTCGAGACATAAAATAAAGAAACCCAATTTACAAATGAGTCCACTAAGACTTTTTGTATAATAAGAGATAAAGCCGGATTTTATTTAGCGTACCACCCTTGATTCCATTACATTTAATACGAAAAAAAATATAAGATTCGCTGAGTGAAACGTAATGATGTGACAGACATTGGTGAAGGAATCCAGAGGCTTTTTAGTTTGAAGGGTAATTTTTCAAAATTCGCCCAAATGTGATAAAGTGTTTAAAAATAGATTTGTTTTAATTGGTTAATACAAACACACAAATGACAATAAGAGAAATTAGACTAGAAGATTAAATGGTTTTTGATACAAGAGTTTTAAACTCTAAATGTGTCTTTTACAGCGATTATTTTTTGTGTGTAAGTGTAGGTAAAGTAAAGTGTAATGTGTAAGCGTAAATAAGTCAAAGCCCTTAATATAAATGGGGGCCTGATATTACCTGGCTTTTATCTGTGACGTTTATTACTTCTTGTTGATTGTGATTTGTTCTTTTGTAACCCTGCTCTTTACAAATCCAGTCTTCTTCTTCTTTGGGTACCGTGTCCGTATTCAGACGTTGGCCGTCATCATGTTTAAAATTTCCTGAAACCTTTCTCTGTCGGCTGCTGCGGGAAATAATTCTTCTACTGTGGAACCACACCATTGTCTAATATTACGCAGCCATGAAAGTTTCTTTCGACCAATCCATCTCTTTCCTTCCACTTTTCCTTGTAATTTAAGGCGAAGTAGATGGTATTTAGGTCCTGTAATTATATGGATGAAGTATTCTGTTTTTCTCCTCTTTATGGTGTTTATGAGCAGACGTTCTGAATTTATCATTTGAAGAACATCTTCATTGGAAGTGTGCGAGACCCACGATATCTTTAGGATTCGTCTATAGCACCACAATTCGAATGCGTCTAACTTGTTTAGCATTGTGAATTTTAACGTCCATGTCTCACAACCATACAATAGGATGGACCACACATAACATTTCGGACCTTCTTACGAATATTCATCGACAGGTTTCTGTTGCATAAAACTGGTTTCCAGGTCATAAAAGCCTTATATAATATTTCGATCCTGGTTATTATCTCTTCATCAGATTTACAATTTACATTTAACCAGCTGCCAAGGTATTTGAAATGATTTACCCTTTCGATCTCCTCTTCATTAAGAGAAATCAGACCTTGATTTATATTGATCTTTCCAACTGCCATCCACTTTGTCTTTGACATGTTGATTTTAAGGCCTCTCCGATAGCTTGCTTCACTGACTAGATTTAGTAATGTTTGGCATCTTGTAAACTTTCTGCAAGAATGGCTGTATCGTCAGCGTATCTAATATTGTTGATTACTTCTCCATCTAGTCTTACTCCCTCTTTTCTGTCATCCAAAGCCTCCCTAAAGATTTCTTTAGCGTACAGATTAAAATGAGTGGGTGACAAAACACAACCCTGCCGTACTTCACGTTTGATGGATATTTTTTTAGTCCGACTGCCTCGAATTTGGATAGAGGCTACTTGATTGTAATATAAGTATTTCAGCAGTCTTATATCATAGTGATCAAGTCCTGCTGCCCGTAGGCAATCGAAAAGTGTATCGTGTTGTACAGAGATAGAGTCATTACAACAAAAAGATGATTCATTTAACCTCTATAAAAAGATTAAAGAAGCGGCAGGCTTATATAAACACAAGAACACTGGATTCCTGACAGATAATCAGGGAAACATAGTACTGGAAATAGAGCATAAAAGGGATATTTAAATTAAATTACGAAGTAACACTGGTATTACAACAAACACCAATTGCGAATCTGGACCACCATTTACAGTCGAAGAAATAAAATATGCCATTAAAAGCACCAAAGATGGTAAAGCAGTAAGCCCCGATAATCTTCACCCAGAATTCTTAAAGATTATGGACTATGATAGCATAAAATGGTTGACAAATATATTTAACAATATATATGATACAGGCATAATTCCCCAAAAATGGTTAGTGTCAACTTTTATAAATCTTCAAAAAAAACCCAATGCGAGAAAGTGCGAAGACTATAGAATTATAAACCCTATGAGCTATTTACTTTTCTAAAGGTCAATCACAAAAGAATACACAAAATGTGAGGAACAACTAACAAGAACACAATTCGGATTTCGTGATGCTCTGAGAACACGGGAGGCCCTTTTTGCTGTAAAGTGCTATTTTAGAGATGCAGGGAGGTGAATTGTGACATATGCGTATGCTTTATAGATTACCAGAGGGCATCTGACAGAGTAAAACATGAAAATTAATGACTCAAGAAATTGGAATTGACAACAAAGATCTTAGAATTATCAGAAACATTTACTACAATCAAACGACCAAACTCAAAATAGAAGACCAGTTAACTGATAAAATTGCAATAGAACGTAGAGTACGACAGGGCAGTATTTTGTCTCCATTGTTGTGCAAGATTTATTCTGAATTGGTAATTAAGGAAGCTTTAGACGGTTGTGCGAAAGGAATACTAATAAACGGTGAATGGTTAAATAACATTAGATATGCTGATGACACGATAGTTTTTGCCGATAATCTGAATAACTTACAGATAATATTAAATGGCATAACAGAAGTTAGCAACAGATACGGACTAGCTCTTAACATAAAGAAAACCAAATTTATAACAATTAGTAAAAAACCAATACTAAACGCTTAACTTACAGTCAACCAACAGAATATCGAAATAGTCGAGCAATATACATATCTAGGCACCCATTTAAATAGCAAAGACAGCTGGAAACTCTTTCCAGCTGTTCTCCGTGCGTAGAGGTTTTCTCCCCGGCTCTGGAACTCAATTTTTGCAATGTATGTTACCTGAAGTCATATTTAATTTATTACTGAACATTACAGTTTTTTAACAACAAGATGTATAATCTTTTATAACTATATGTAATTTAAAGGGTTTTTACCCATGTATTTTTGGTGGCTCAGGCATTTTAACCTAGCGATTTTAAACCTGATGATGGACTGTTTAGTCCGAAAACGTTTGTTTTTTTTATGTAGCCCTTTAAGGATTTTTAAAGATTTACGAAGACTAACCTCTTTTTTTCAAAAGCAAAAGATTTTAATCAGTTTAGATGTATCTGAGATGAAAACAATTAAAATGTTGGATAGTAAAATATGAAAGAGCAGAGATATGAAGCAAAGGGAAGACTATGTAGACCAGTCCACGCTCTTACTTAGTTCTACTCGTTGAGCAAAAATAATGTTAGAAAAGTTACTGCCCTAAAAATGGCAAAAAAACTTAAAAAAATATGTTTTCGCAATTTTCTGGAGTAAAGAATTGACAACAAGGTGAACAGTTTTCCGGAAAATGCTTACTTGTGTATTTTGACGAATAATGTGAAAAAGATAATTAAAGATAACCTGGGTATATTAATATTGTAAACTTCAATATCTACTAAAGTGAATATTTAAAGCTTATAAAGCGTAAAAGGCCAAGCTATTCTCCACTAAAAAACCAAGCAATGTATTGCAGTAGCATTAGATTAAAGATATTTACAAACAAAAGGGCTTGTGTTTTTGGTATCATGTGAGCGTGCAGAAGACACGAATTACTCAAATTGTAACAAAATTATGTCTACGAGGTTAACCCAACTCTTTTAGTAAAGATAAGAGATACAATAACGCACACAACACGAGTATTTACAATCACAGGAAAATATTACGAAATTTGCAAAAACACATAAATCTTCTGCCACAAAATTGTACAATGTAAAAGGTTTTTTACGAATTATCAAAACGGGAAAAGAACGGTTCACGATATTGGAATCAATTAATTTGAAAATTTGGGAAAAGAAATAGCCAAATTTTTAATTTGATATAATCCAACATCATATATACTGGACATTGCTTTCGTCGCAGTTCTGCTATAATAATAGTAGATTCCGGTGGTAATATACCGACATTAAAACGTCACGGCTCGACAGACAGAAATCCACTTCGTTTGGGAAAAGTCATATTGAGGAATCCGAGCTGCTTTTTCATTTTCCAAGATTCCAGTGTGCGATGGTACCCAAAAGAAAGTTCTGTCCTTTCCCATGGAATGAGGTATTTCTAATTCAGTTTTTATTGCTTGTATAATTAAATTTGTTGTATAAATTTGCCTTAATTTAAATAAAGTACTGTATCTAAGCATATTTGTAACGATGACGGCTTTATCGTGTTACTCGTTTTGAAAAAAGTTAAGACTTTTAATATAACTGGGGTCTTGCTTGTGAGTATATACAATTTGTAGGTAAGTGTATGCTGTAGAAGTTTTCTTTATTAGAGTAGTAAGCAGCAGCATGTCCATTTGGGGTTTTAGAGACGTCGGTAAGGATTTGTAAGTCGTTGGGGTAATGGGATATGATTACTTCAAAAATATGTTTAATTATCCAGAAGTTTGTGTTTGATTTGGGGTACTTTTATAGTGTTAGGTCAATAGTCAGAAGGCGGGATGTCCATGGAGGAGAGAATGCATTTGTATTTAGCAATATAGTAAATCCATGATGAAATTTAAGACTTTTATTCTTTTTATTAGAGGTATACAGTTTGTTGTCTTTTTAAAAGAGAAGATGCTAGGGTAGAAAATTTGAAATAAAAGAGGATGTTGTTTTTGAATTGAAAGTGTCGCTTTATGTTTAAAGGTGGGCTCTATAGCTAGAACATGTAAACTTCTAGTGGGACTAGTTCCAAATGCACCAATTGCTAATCTCAAAGCTGTATATTGAATAATGTTAAGCATATTTTAAGTAGTTTTGCTTGCGATTTTTATAATAACTGCAACCGTAATCTAGTTTGCTCCCTAAGTTAATTGATATTTTATTATCTGCTCCCCAAGCTTTATTAGACCGAATTTTGAGTATACTTAACCTAGATTAACTGAAATGGTGTAGTTTTTTGACATGCTAGTTCCAATTTAAGGTTCTAGTAAAAGTTAAACCTAGAAAATTAACTCATTCTGATTGTTTTAATGATAAATTATTTAAAGTTAGGTTAGTTGAATGCCGAGTTCTGTTTTTATTAAAACTTATATATTATGTTTTTTCGGTAGAGAAGTTAAACCCAGTCCTGTCCAATTTTCAATCCGAGTTAAAAAATTTTGTAAAATTTTAGTTGCCGATTCCATATTCTTGATTTAATATAAACGACGATGTCGTCTGCATAAATAGTGGCTTTAATAGGTGTTCATATTTCATGAATAGCACTATTAATAGTAATTAATAATAATGTTGGACTTATTATGGAACCTTGAGGGATTCCATTATCTAATGTTCTTGTTAAGCTTTTAAGAACGTTTATCCTAATTTCTTGATCGATTATTTACAAAAAATGTTTGCAAATACTAGTAGAACTCCTATATTACCTGAAATCCCGTTATCGCTTAGATTTTTAAAAATGCAGTGTCTCTAATTTCTCGCAAAAGCTTGGCTCAGATAAAAAAATATTGCATTCTGTTTTTGGTGGTTTTCAAAAGCTTCATTAATTGAGGTTTGTGAAGTAACATGAACATAACTTCGAAAGCAACTTTGATAAGGAGAAAGGAGATTATTTTTAGGAAAGGTTTAAAATTTTTTTCAAGATTTTGTAAAATTTATTTCTTCTAAACTTGTTATTTTATATACTTTTATAGTTATTTCTCCGTAACATTTTGCTATATGGTGTAGATAAACAACTTCAAACTGTATATTTCATTCAATATCAACTATTGTAGTTAACAAATGTCGTTAGTAAATGTTAACTGTGAATATGTCTGCTTTAAGAGATATTTTCTGACTCTATTTCTGTTTATTTACTAACACAGATGACTTAATTGTGCCAAAGTTGCGCCCATGGTTAACGTTTCACATTTAAATGAGACAAGACTGACAATTTCATTCAAACATAAAAACACTTTCAGGATTTTCGAGACTTCTGAGTGCGAGATGGTATCTCTTCAACCGGCTCGGCCCTACGCAATACCCATTTTCATTAAGGGCTCTACTGCTGATAGCTGAGGAAGGGCCTAAACTTAAGCTCTCCGACTCATCAAAAGAATATTGGAAGTGTTCGGATTGTACGAAGGTTTCTGTTGAAATTTTGTCGAGATAATGGAAAGTGTCCTTGTCGGTCGAATCTCGTAATTAGTTTTTGAGGCTACCAAAAAAATGTTTGCCTATAATTATTATAGATAAAAATTAAAAAAGTTTGGGAGAAATTAATATTTAGAAGGCATGTAGACAATAACAGCCAATTTCATTTAATTGCGATTAGATAGATAGCAAACTTTTTATAAATTATAAAAGGAACTCTTATAAAGTCACAGTTATCATGAATAACTTTATTTTAATTTTAGTTTACACAGTACACTTAATTAGATGATTAGATCCAGCTTTAATCGGATGGGGGCCTTCTTTAACAGTCACAACCTCTTTCTTAATACAAAAGTAAGAATTCTGCAATGCTACGTCGTCTCTGTCTTTTTGTATGGTGTTGAATCGTGGACCTTGAACAAAGATATGTGCAGAAAACTGGAAACTTTTGAGATGTAGCTATATCGGAGAATACTTAAGATCCCGCGAACTGACCGAGTCACAAATGAGGAGGTAATCAGAAGAATGAATAAAAACCGAGAGGTACTGACCATCATCAAATCTTGAAAGTTACAATTCTTCGGACATTCATTCGTTACATTATGCGAAATGAATCCAGATATGCTCTCCTACAAGCCATCCTGCAAGGAAAAATATTTGGTAAACGAGGTTCAGAAGAACATACAATATCTATGCAGCTTTTTATCTATGCAACAAGAAGTTGCATAGTTCCAGCTAGTTCAGCCTTGCCTTAATACCCAGAATTACCTTATCCTATAAAATAATATTAAAAATAATTCATAAAATACAGATGTCATCATCATCATTATCAACCTGTATGCGTCTACTACTGGACATACGTCTCCCTCAGTTTTTTCCATTTACTCCTGTCTTATGCTTCTTGCATCAAGTTACTGATAACACGCTTCAGGTTGGCAGTTGATCTAGTTGGTGGGCGTCCTCTGCTCCATATTGCTTCTTTTCTTGGTCTACACTTAACAATACATTTTGTCCATCGTTTTTCTTCGTTTGGGATTTGGTCTCTCAGAGAGACCCCAACATCTAGTGCTCCATAGCTCTCTGAGTCATGTCAATCTTATTCACTACCTTTTTTTTGAGTGTTACTTACTTAAACATCTTACATAAAATTTTTTACGAAACTTATATTCCAGTTTTGTGAATTTGTTTGGACATTCAACGATAGACCAAGGAATTCTCCATTCTAATATTTAAGAAAGAAATCTTTGTGACTGTGTTTTAGCAGTTGGATCACTCTTTACAGTTTATTGACTTCTCCAATTTTGCAAATTTTTAACTATAAACGAATATTAAGCAGAAATAAGAAAACATGACTCAAGCTCAAAGATTAGATGGGCCATGAAAACATTAATAACAAAGGAAAAGAAACTTATTGATAACTAGATGGGACGATAATATTAAGAAAACAGCAGGTACAAAATTAATGATAACCTCACAAAACGGAGACCCTGGAAACAAATGGTGGACGTCTAAGACAGATAAAAGTTTTTTGTGTCTTGCGTCAGAGGTGTCTGTATGAAGATTTTCCTTTTCTCTTTAAGGATGCAAAAAAAATCGTGTTCCACTAAGGATGACCGTGGAAGAGTTCATTTGCACGCAGTCCTTCCAGTGAAATCATGCTTACAGATGCACCCCTAGCGCTTTGCCGACCAACCGGACCTCCTTAACCGGACTACTCATGCCGTAGATTCTCTACAGACCGATGCATCACATGAATATCCCGTCTCTTTTGCCACATTTTATCCAGCCTACAATATTTGGGATTATTATCCTCGTCAAGGTCGTCTTATGCTTGTTTGTCCATTCTTCCTCTTATTAATATAATACTCCGCTGCTATTCTTAGCTACCATTTTCTCTTGTTCAATCTTCCCGTAGAATTCCACTTTTTCTTTTACATTTAGCAGTACTTTTCTTTGGACTTTTTCTAGCATTCTTCTATATTTCTTTATGTTAAAAACTTGTTGACATACCTGTGCCGCATGTAGTACAGTAGAGTGGACCATTTATATTAAAATTCTTTTGCTAGTCCCCGATCCTTCTACATTGGGCGCAATTCTTGTCAGCGCCGAAATGCTCTCCCCTGCTTTGCAAACGAACTTCATATGCTCACCAAAGGTTTGCCTCGTCTCTAGGACTTGTTCCAAATACTTACCTTTTTTGACAGGTACGAATCTTGGCCACCAGCATGAGGTCCCTGTTTTCCATTCACGTCTTCAATTTGTTGAGGACTCGGTTTGCTTTATGCATGATTATATTGTTGTGCTCTACCAGCACCTTCAAGTCATCGCATACGCTGTACAACAATGCCCAAGTTGGCTTTTACAATTTCGTTGTATAGATCCTTTTAAATCAATTGCCTCAGGACAGAGTTCTGTGGTACTTTCGCCATGGTCCTCATAGAGTTACCCCTCGTATTATTAATGCACCTATATGTACCCAATTCGCCATCGTATTGTGGCGATAATTTTCCAGCTAGCACTGTTAAAAGCATTTCTTATATTAACCCGTAACCACAGACGCGGAGTCAATTTGACTCATTGCAAGTACGTAGTGATGAGTTTCGAGATTTCCCCCCACTCTATATGGCCAAGCGTAGATGTACCTTTTCAACGATCAGTATTCAACGGTTAGTGAGACGGCTGTGTCGTTTGTATATGTTATTTGCATTTTATTACGACTTCAGTTTTCGACGGAGTCAAAAAGACTACAGGTCTGTGATAACGTTATATTTCTTGTTTCCATATTTTATAAATCTGCTCGGTTTATTTTAGGTTTTAGTAATGGATTTCGAAAGTAAAGGTGGTCCATCAAAAAGAATCAGATATGGCGATGCAAACTATGAAGAAACTTTGCTGAAATGGGCGGATGAGGTCGATGAAAACGAGAGCGATGCTGATTCAGATTCCGAATTTATTTATAGCGGTCATGAAAGCGATTCGGAGCAAGAAATGGAGGATAATTGTGAAAGACTTTCTAGTGAAGATGAAGGCGTAATAGAAAAAGGTGAGCCATCGCATGAAGTTTCTGTGGAAAACTATTTTTACGGAAAAAACCGTTTCAAATGGTCCAAGATATCCCCGTATTCTAAAAATACACGCACTTTGCAACATAATATTGTAATTAAGTGTCCGGGTATAAAAATTACAAAAATTCATAAAGCTGATCCAGAAGAAATTTGGAATGTGTTTTTTGATAACCGCATTATTCACATTATTCTTGAATACTCAAATTTACGCCTGGCAAAATTGAGGGAGAAATATCAAAACAAAAATTCAAGTGATATTCGGGATTTAGATATTGTTGAGCTGAAGGCTTTTATTGGAATGCTTTTGCTTACAGCTATCTTCAAATCTAATCACAAAGATATTCGTTCAATTTTTGCTACTGATGGATCGGGCAGAGATATATTTAGATGTGTGATGAACTCGAATCGTTTTGCTGTCATACTCTCATGCTTACGATTCGATGACCCAGAAACTAGACTCGCACGAAAAAAGGATGATCCTTTAGCTCCAATATCCGAGATATTCAACGCTTTCGTTAAGAATTCCCAAAGCGCTTACACTCTAGGTACAAACACATGTATTGATGAAATGTTAATTTCATTCCGAGGACGGTCAAGGTTTAAGATGTACATGCCAGCAAAGCCTTGTAAATATGGGTTGAAAATGATGGCGTTGACAGATGCTAGAACTGGATATTTATATAATGCATATATATATATATTGTGGTAAAGATTCAGATGGGTTCGATTTGCCAGAAAATGAAAAAAAATATTCTAAGCCTACGCAAGCCGTTCTCAAACTTGCTAAGCCAATTTTCGGCACGCACAGGAACATAACCGCTGATAATTGGTTTAGTTCCATAGAGTTAGTGAATTTATTAAAATCAAAAGGTCTAACATATGTTGGAACATTGAAAAAAAATAAGCGTGAAATTCCAGTTAGCTTTTTACCAAAAAAAGAAAGATCTGCAGGTTCTAATTTGTACGGTTTTACCAGTGACATTACCCTACTTTCTCACGTTCCAAAGAAGAACAAGGCCGTTTTGTTAGTCTCATCAATGCACCATGATGAAGGAAACATAGGAGAATCGGGCAAACCGGAAATAATCGACTTCTACAATCTAACAAAAGGGGGAGTGGATAGCTTGGATGAAAAGTGTAGTGTCTATTCAACGGGTCGAAGAACGAGGCGTTGGCCAATGGCAATTTTTTATAGAATGCTGGATATTTCGACTGTTAATTCTTTTTTGGTTCATCAGTCGTGCCGAGAGAATGTGGAGCTGAAACGTTTCGAATTCAATAAACAACTTGCAATGCAGCTAGTAGAACCAGAAATGAGACGTCGTTTTCAAAATATGCACATCAGTCGGGAAGTCAGAATGTGTATTGGTCGTGTTTTAAAAATAGAAATAGAATGCTCTAGTGCTAACCAGGAAGAAAAATTTGAAGTCAGAAAATACTGCAAGCGTTGCCCAGCTAAAAGAAGACGAAAAACAGCACATTTTTGCATAATTTGTAAAATTCCAATATGTATGGATTGTACCAAAAGGGTTTGTGTGGAGTGTGCACAATGAAAATATACGTTGGGAAAACTTACTGCACGTTTCCATAATATTATTTTTATGTTAATTTCTAATTAATGTAATTGTTATGTTGTATGTTTTTAACAAATTTTGAATAAAAACTGCTTAGCAAGTTTTTTTTTTTTAGTTAAAAATATTGCGAAAAATAATGTATCAAAATTTTTCAAAAAATGTATGCATTACATTTATTTCTCTACAACTTGATTGCGTTTCATTAAAATACATCCATAATTATATTAAACAGTAATACTTATACCCTACTTAAGCAATATAAGGTAGAGGTAAGCTTAGTTTTCCCCATAAATTTTTTTCAGTTATTTAAATATAGGAGTCATTTTGACTCAACGTCTGTGGTAATGTTCAGTTAGTTGGACGTCTGTGGTTACGGGTTAAAAAAGAAGGCCACCACCCATCTGCTTCTACATATGAATATCTCCATCTTGATCCTGGTTATGACGTCTACCGCATATTTTCCTTTCCTAAACCAATATTGGCGGTCAAATATGCCACCTGTCCCCATTATTTTTCTTTACAGCCTTGTCTTTATAAGAATCTCAATGACCTTGCCTAAGGTACTTAACAGTCATATAGGACTGTGCGTCCCAGGCTCCTCCAGTTCCTTTTCAGTTTCGGGATAAGTATGAGGTTTGCCGTTTTTAGGTCTTCTGGGAACTTCTGCCCGGGAAGACAGATAAACTAAGAGAAACACTAGATATAAATAGAGAAGAAAAGCACACTGAGTAATAAAACTGCAACCTTGTGAACACTAACCATAAAATAAATGTTTGTAATTGTAGCTAAGATACTAATTGCTTGAAGATCTTAAATCCAGATATTTATTATAAATTGTTTTATAAAAATAAAATTTCTTAAATAATTGTTGTATTGAAAAAAATATGAGACCTGCTTTGCTTGAGACGCAAGTCTTTTGAATTTCCTATGATTTTTTAAACTGTTTAAATATTTAACCCTAATCAATACCTAATACTATATATCTAAATATTTTCGTATAACAATGCAAGGTTAATCTTTCCGCTACTCCCAACAGTATAAAAAGGAAAGCATAAAATCATTTAATAATTTAAGGAAATGGTTGTTACTAATGGACTGCCGAAGTAAAAGCAGCAATAAATTTTTAACGAGACTCTACCTAACAAATTGATATTTAAAAATATATTTCAGCAGACATGAATTCGTAATGATTGCAGTTTCTCGATAATAAGAATAAAATGCTTTTAAACGATATAATAAATATGATGGTTTTAAAAATTACTTGAAATAGGGAGCTTTTAAATATTTTAAAGATATTTGATCACATTTATCTCATTTAAAATACTAATTTGTAAGTAAGATCCATTTTCGTCTTAGTCCTTCTATAACCTTTTTCATCTTCCTTTTTCATTTTTTGGAAATTTTAATGTTTTATCTTGGTACAAAACGTTCCTACAAACGAAGACGTAGAAGAGAAATTAAATCTAATTAATTTATTTTAAATCTAATAGCTTCCTTACAAGGGTTAGTTTGAATTTAAACAACAAATTTAGTTTATAAGATAGTTATTATTTTTAGTATGTGTTTGATAAAGAGTTAAAACTCAAAAAGCTTAAGCAAACCTATTACTTAAAGTGAATCTATGAATCTATGATTGTCAGAGCCAATGTATCTAAATGATTAATGCCCACTTAATCACAAAAGCCCTATCCAAGAAAATATATATATATATATATATATATATAATATATATATATATATATATATATATATATAAAGCATCGCAAAAAGGAGTACGACCGTCTATCCAATATAAATAAGGATCACTCAGATGAGTGGTGGGTTCAATTGTCGGTCAACTAGGTGGAGAAATAAAAGACAAAGTTGATACTACTTCATCTATTTTGAAGACGTTTCGCTATCGAATTCTGATAGCATCATCAGTTCATCTAAAAATGTTTACATTATGAGTACCACACATTCATGAAGAAGATGTTAAATAGTTACCTTAAAAAAGATATGTAGTTGTCAATTCTATTAAAAAGGTAGTACAAAAACTCAAATAAATGGACATCATATGGTGATATTGTAGAACCTATTCTCTATCCTTCCATTGTTGAATATAGGTCTCCCCCAGTTCTCTCCATCTTTCCCTATCTTGAGCTGTTCTCTGCCATGTGGGACCTCCTTGTTTCCTGATGTCATCTTTCCACCTCATCTGTGGTCTGCCTCTTCATCTCTTTGCATTGTATGGACGCCACTTTCCGATGGCATTGTTCCATCGTCCGTCTTGGAGACGTTCATTGTGTCCAGCCCATTTCCATTTCAGTTTTTCTGCTTGTTCTGTTTATCGCGTCTACTGTCTTTGTTCTGGTATTTATATATATATATATATATAAATATATATATATATATATATATATATATATATATATATATAATATATATATATATATATATTATAAAGATCACTCAGAAGAGTGGTGGGTCATCAAAATATATAAAAATTGTACAATGGGAATTCACTCTATAAAATATTGCGGTTACCATAACTCCCAAATAAATTAAAATCAAAAAAATGTCATTTATTTAAATTGGATATGTTATCAAAATTTAAATTTTTAATCTTAAGTTGTAAGTATTGAAATATTCATTTTGTTTACATATAATAATTATAATAAATTTACAGTTTTCTTCTGAAGAAGTAACAAAATCGTGACGAAATAGTGAGAAATAACAAATAGAGTTTTATTTCATACAGACCAATTGCTGAGACTACAAATAATGTATATATATATATATATATATATAATATATATATATATATATATATATATATATATATAATATATATATATATATAATATATATATATATATATATATATATATGATTTCAGTTGTTTTCCGGGTTTGACTCCGCGTTTAAGTAATTTTGGTTTTTAGAAAAACCACTGTTTTGACGACGTTTCGGCAAGGTCACACTTGCCATTGTCAAGTTAGATTAGTTCTGCTTCGTCTTGAAGTTTAAGGAGAACTGTTCTCAATTTCTCAATCAATGTTGACATGATTGGGTGAAATTGTTCCACATGACACAAAATGACGAAATTTGAATAGTTGTTAGAACAGTCGAAAAATTATCTTTTAAAGTACACTGTGATTTATTTGTGAACTGCTGAAAACAAACTTTGTACAAAAATTTCAAATAAAGTAATATCACTTGGTAGCAGGAATATTGTACATAACTGGTGAACTTCCTTGGAGTCAAGAAACAGCTAAATATTAAGGCTCTGGAACAACTTTGTTCATCTACACTGGTTTGTAGTTTTCGGAAACACTTTTTATACTTTTTTTTACAGAAATGTCAGTTTCATATATCACAAATGTGTTCAAATGGAGGATAAATGTGAAGAGTAAGTATTGCTATATATTTTCAAATTAAATTTACAAAATTTTCCATATTTTGTCAATTTTATGAAACCAGCTTTAAAGAAAGCGTGTTCATCCTTACACATTTCACAAAGGACTCCCTTCTATTTGGCCAATTTGGACAATTTGGCCACTTTTTAAAATATATGGCTTCTCAGATAGCTCTTGGTTTACAGAAATAGATGGGGGCGATGACTCTGAAATTTTTAAAGTTAATTCTATAGCCTATAGCCTCACTAAGATGGTGTTGACCTAGATCTAGAATTGAATTGAAATTGCGAACAGAAATGGAATGTTTATTATTCCTAATTTGGATTCTATGATTTGTTTGGCCTATGTAAGATCGAGGGCAATTTGCACAATAAATTTCATAAACTCCGTGTTTTTTATTTGAAATGTTGTCTTTGATTGGTCGGACAAGAGATGATAGTTTTCGTGGGGGGTAAATATTGTCTTCATTCCTCTTAATTTAAGAATTTTCTCGATTTTGTAAGTGACACCTTTGATGTAATAAAGAAAAGTTTTGTAAGGTGAGGGTCTTTTGATAAGACTTTTGGTTGAGATTGAGTGGGAGATTGATGTTTGTAGAGGCTCCTCTTGTTATGATTTTCGCAGTAAGCATTTTGGAAAAGAGTTTACTTTAACTATACCCGCTTAACGGGTCCACTGGCATCATCGCAAAGGCTTCTTGATCTGGAAACAAGGGTATTAATGACTGAATTAATTTGTGAATGTGGCTGATATGGGTTGGTATGCAAATAACGATTGGTATGAGTGAACAGAGTGATGAAAAGCTTAAGATTGGTTTTTTCGTTATGATAACGTCGAGAAACGGTAGAGACGAATCAGGTTTCACCTACATCGTGAACTGGGCACTACGATGTATACCATTCAGATGGATTTGAACAGATATCAAAGCATAACTATTTCCTAAAACCAATGTTTTATTTTTGTACTGAAATCATTAATAATTATAAAAATAGATAACAATTTATTTTAACAATATTAAATTTCCTGACTAAAATTAAAAATATAAGTTTTTAAAATTGGCGCCACTATATTTCATTGCAAATACTAAATATTTCATAATATTCTATAATTTAAAGTGCATAGGCAATAAACAATTAAAAACTAATTATACAACAACGTAGAATATAATAAACTCAGACGAGTATTTTTTTGACATAAATTGAATTTTAAAATTATTTATTCAACCACGAACTTCATATATCTACAAAAATTAAAACATTGTAATTGTTAATAAATTAATGCTCAAAAAAGTCTTGTCCGGGAGGGAGCATTATGCTTCCAATGATAGATTATAGAAAAAATACCTACGCTGTTTGTGTTTGGTTTTGCTCAATATTGTGTATACGACACTAAGAACAGTTTCCTATAATATACTCCCGAACTTGTTACGCACGTTTTGCCTCCCCTCCTATTGTTGTCCCTCTGTGCTTTCCTCATTTACTCGAAGAACTTCATAATGAGGTGTAACGTGATTAGCGGCGACGTCACTCGGAACAATTGCCAGTCGACAAGAGAGAGGAGACTCCCTCTCCTTCGTTATAGTCTAAGTCATCGTTGAAGGAATAGTTGGCTGCGGCCTTCTATCCGGAGGAAACTTTTCAATCGGAAGTAAATTATAATGAAGTAACTTCAAAGTCCTTCAAGACGAAGGCATGCAGAAACACAGAAGCTAGCTAATGAAATATCAGAAACATGGACGAAGTTGGGGGTAAAAAGGGTCTGAAATAAAACTAAAAATCTTTTAAAAAATAAATAATATATATAATATATATATATATATATATATATATATATATATAATATATAATATATAATATAATAATATATATATATATATATATATATGTATATATGTATATATATATATATATATATATAATATATATATATATATATATATATATATATATAGTCGACGAGGTCAGACTGTACGTCATATCGTTTTGATATGAATGATCATATCAAAACGATATGATCATTGCAAACACCTGGTATAAAATACCCAAGCGACGACTATGCACTTGGAAAGCCCCATTTCATGATTTCAATAACCCTGAGTCTTCAAGAAATCAAATAGACTATATACTTGTAAATGAGCGTCAAAATGCCGTCAAAAAAGTCACTACATACCCTGGGGCAGATATTGGATCTGATCATCAACCACTCGTAGCAGATATTAAACTAAGATATTAAAACCAATGTACTTAACTTTGACGATATAAACGTAAAACATAACATTAAAAAAGAATTTAACAAGAAAATAAAAAACACCGGGGAACAACTAGAAGATCCAGAAGAACTATGGAGTGAATTTAAAAACCAAGTTAACGAAATCTCCACAAACAATGATTATAGAAAAATCCTAATCAAGAAAAATATCTGGATGGCAGACGACATCTTGAAATTAATGGAACAACGTCGACTGATAAAATCTAATGTAACAGAATATAGACACCTGCAGAAAAGAATAAAAAAGGAGATCAAATTAGCCAAAGAAAAATGGATGAGAGAAAATTGCGACGAAATGGAGAATGTAATATCTAAACACGACTTATTTAATGTGCACAAAAAACTGAAAGAAATGAGTAATATATTTAAAAAACGAGTTCTCTCTGTACTTGTTGACACTAATAACAAAATTATTGTAAATGAGCAACAAATATGTAAATGAGCAAGAATAAGAAAATAGGCAGCTGTATATATCAGAGTTGTTTGAAGATGACAGGAATAATATTGTCGAATGCTACCAAAACTGTACTGACGGCCCAGAAATTATGAAATGCGAAGTAGAACATGCTATAAATAATGCTAAAATTAGAAAAGCTTGTGGTCCAGATGATACACCAACTGAGTTGCTGAAACTAATAGAGAATGAAAACATAAAAGTAGTAAGACTTTTTAATTCAATATATAACCGGAGTGATTCCTGCAGATTGGCTCAAATCCATCTTTATTGCAATACCTAAAAAACACAATGCAAGAAAATGCTTAGAATATCGATTAATTAGCCTAATGAGCCACACTCTTAAAATTTTCCTCAGAATTCTTCACAACAGAATTAGACGCAAATGCAAAAAAGATCTTGAAGATACACAATGTGGTTTTAAAAATGCTATGGGAAACAGGGAGGCACTTTTTGCGCTTAACATCCTATTACAAAAACGTCGTGATCAAAGAAAAGATGTATTTGCATGTTTTGTGGACTTCGAAAAGGCATTCGATGAAGTACAGCATGTAAAATTAATGCAAATACTGAAAAATATGGGAATAAATGACAAGGATATTCGTGTCAATAAAAATTTATACTAGAATCAAACTGCTATCGTAAAAATTGGAGATAACTACACCGTTGAAATCCTCATACAACGAGGAGTCAGACAAGGTTGCATTTTGTCGCCAACATTGTTTAATGTTTACTCGGACCAGCTATTTAAAAAGGCATTTGAGAGACAACCATATGGAATAAAAATCAACGGGGAACTACTTAATGTGATTAGATATGCAGACGATACAGTACTTCTATCAAGTAATATTGAAGGTCTTCAAATTCTGCTTGATCGTATTCACGAGGTAGGAGAGAAAATGGGCATTAAAATAAACTCAAACAAAACCAAATTTTTAGTGTTTGGTCGTGACCGACAACCCGATGTAAAGCTTCAATTGAACGGAGTCCAAGTTAAGAAAGTTCACAAAATGACATATTTGGGAACTGTGATAACGGACCAACTAGTCCAGGCATAGAAATAAAACGTAGAACAGCAATGACTAAAACTACTTTTATGAAAATGAAGTCATTTCTTTGCAATAACCATCTCAGTTTAGAACAAAGGCAAAGAATGGTTAAGTGTTATGTTTGGTCTGTACTTTTGTATAGTGCAGAAGTGTGGACGCTAAAAGTATAGATCATGAACAAAATTGAAGCATTGGAAATGTGGGTTCATAGACGAATGCTAAAGATACCTTGGACAGCAAAAAAAACTAATGAAGAAGTACTAAGCAACGTCAACAAAGACAGATAATTGCTAAAGACTGCAAAACATCGAAAAATTTCTTATCTGGGACATGTAGTAAGGGAAAGTCGACATAAAATTTTACTTAAACTGATCCTTAAAGGCAAAATAGAGGGCCGTAGAGGTGTAGGAGGGAAACAAGTTTCTTGGTTAAAAAACATTCGTCAATGGACTCAGATACCAAATGCAGGATAATTATTCCATGTTGCAGAACATCAAGAAGCCTTCGCAATGGTGATCGCCAACGTCAGATAGTTAAATAGATGATAGATTCATTTAAGAATTTTCATTAAATCGTAACAATAAAAAATTATTTAAAACTATCCCATTTCCATTCATCTCTTTCATTATAGACTCATATGTATGGATCTCTCAGATCCTTGTCTTGTTCGCTTCTCCTATTTCATCATGGCTTTCTCTGCATTTTTCTCTGGTTTCCATCATATAATTTGTTTTTCTCCTGCATCATGAATTCTCTATATCGCTAAACCAGATTATCTATTTGACATTTAAAAGATTAGTTATTATATGTCAAACTTCCATGATCTATCTAATTCTTGTATTTATCAGTCTCTTTTTCCTTAATTTATCTGCTTGTCTTCTCCAAAAGTCAATTTCTGTTGCTTGTAACATTTTAAGATTTATTGCTTCATGGAGTTATACTTCTGAGCTATATGTGATTATACTTTTATGATGGTGTTATGATATTCTGGTTTTTGTTTTTTTTTGCTTATATTTATATGCCATGCTTAATAATGCTATGATTTTACTCTTTTAAATATTTCTTTCTTTCTCTCCCTCTTCCTCTTTCTTTCTAACAGCTTCATCGAGTGTTCCATTATAATAAAGTTTTATTCTGAGATATTTATATTCTTTACAGTTTTATATTTTTATTTCATTATCTAGTATATAGATATAAGGTTTCTTTCTTGTATGCCCATCCAAATATGCTGTGTAACATACTTCTAATCCCCATTTTTCGTGTTTTTGTATATTTCTTGTCAAACTTATTATTATCTGGTCGTTTACAATACTAAGTGGACTCCACAAGGTGCAGCCATTAACTTGAAGCCTAATATTTTGGTATTTCTTTTTTCATTGTTTTTAAACTTTTTTAAAAGATACTTTAACACCGATATAACACGGGAATAAGCAGCAACTTTTTTGTTACCCATTGTTCTGAATTTGTTTTTTTTTTTTTGGGTGCGTTGTGAAACAGTTATTTATCTTGGTAATTAAAGCTTTCTTTAGGTCTGCAAAGACAAGAAGTGCTTCTTGATCATAGGCTATTTTTTAATCTGTAATATGGGTCAGTGAGAAAATTGGTCTAGTTTTGATCTGTTTACCCTAAATTACGCCTACTTTTTTGCCTCTTTATCTTTGTAATCATTTTTTGTATTTTTTGTGTATTTGCACTGTCATTTTGTGTACACTTATAAATTTTTCATTTTTTATGTACTTTACTTAATTTATGGATCATTGCGATACCTAAATAGTTTTCATATCTATTTCTTTCTCCCTTTATAAATATAGTTGAGACGTACCATTTTATCCATATGTAATTTTTAGCTTGTTAAAACGTTATTGAAATGGTATAACAGATCTTTGAAATAATCTTCTCGTTACCTAAGTGAAGCTATTGATGGCCAAAAAATGCAACATCTAGAAGGTCAAATATTTTCGCGAGAATCGCATTTGGAAAAATTTTTAGATAGAGATGTAAAATGTTAAATCGGTTGCAATAATTTACTTAAATGTTCGATTTAATTCGCTTTTCAAACATATAGCACCGGTACCATAATGCTTGGTTGTCTTGATATATATGATGTTCAACAGCCAATTCTATATTTTTTCTCTCACTCCCAAAAGTCTTACCCTTACGCGCCCATTAGAACTACCCAAATAAAACCTAGATATATCATTGAAGTCCCAAAAGTCTTACCCTTTTTCTCTCACTCCCAAAAGTCTTACCCTTACGCGCCCATTAGAACTACCCAAACAAAACCTAGATATATCATTGAAGCAAACAAAATTCTATTGACCATTTCAGTTATGCAGAACTCTGCGCAATTCTAAGCATAGAACCTCATTCTGTGGTGTCAAAGGTAACACAACAAGTAAATGATAACATCACAGTTATAATCTAAGTAATATTTGATTCACTTTTTTTGAGATTGCCCTTCCAGTAGCTGCAACTAAATCATCTCTTACTTGATGTACAATATGGCGTCTATTTCTGAAAGCAGGAAGTCTAACATGACGCAAATCATAGATTTGCAACATTCCAGAACGACCAATTCTTCCACGAAGCCGGTAAGTTTCATCATTAAACCACTTCGTCCAAACTCAATACCGTTGATTGATTAGATTTAACATTTTGTGGAATTTTTCGTAAACCAGAACCGGCCCTTTTATGCCTTTTAAGTTGTCCAAAATGACGAATCGCCAATCATCGCGAACTCTTTGAATTTTAAAATTTTCAGGTAAATCAAACCAGATTGACTAAAAATTACATAAACTTTCCGCTTGTAAAAAAAATAGTGAGGTAAAAAGGTTTTTACATATACATTTAGATAAGACTTACAAAGAAGTACGTACGTTTGATAGAAATGTATTAGCGGATACAATAAAACTTTCTAGTTATTGATACTTTATTTTCTCTTAAGTATTTGTATATGTTGACTGTAGTTCCTTAAACTGTTTTGTGTTAAATTTGTTTTAACTGGAACATTTTCACATTTCTTTTTTTTTATCTTCTATATGCTTTTTAATATTTTCACCTCTTCAATAGGGATTTCTATTTTGTGACTGTTTGCTTGTTGTCCTAGAACTTATCGTCCAGCTAATTGTATACCTTCTTTAATATATTAATAGTGTACTTTCACACTATCAAAAGTATGTTTATGCAGTAGTTTCTCATGTGATTGTCTATTATACAACCAATACATTCTTTGTCTATCCAACTAAGTTAATTTTTCTTTTTTTTGTAGTTTTTCTTGTTCTCCGTTACATGTAAGGGCCTTAACGTTTTTTTTTTTTCTGTAATAACACATTAGACATTTAGCATTACGTATGTTTTAGATCTAATGATCAGTATTTGGCAACACCTAGTACAAAGTAAATAGAAGTAAAATCTAAACAGAAAAGGCAAAACAAACTGCAGATATATGGTTTGCATGCCAAAGAACAATGTCATATAAACAATGTTACTGGAAAATGCGGTGTGATTACAAGTAGAAAGAAGCATTTAGCAGCTGTGGTTCCGCGCCCATTCTCTCCAGCTAATAATACGAAACCCATACGGAACCGCTCGATCTTTCATAGGCGTCCACATAGTATATTAATCAGAAAAATGTCATCATCATCATCAACTAGCCTCTAACGTCCACTGCTGAACATAGGCCTCTCGCATGCTCTTCCACTTAGTCCGATTTTGCGCCATCTGAATCCAATTTGTAGTCACTCTTTTTATGTCATCTGTCCATCTCGTTGGGGGTCGACCTCTATTTCTGTATGCTTGTATTCGGGGTCTCCATTCCAAAATTCTTTTTTGTCCACCGGTCATCAACTGATCTTGCTACATGACCTGCCCAGTTCCACTTTAGTGTTGTTATCCTTTCAGAAAAATGTAATCATCATTATATTGGGAATTTTAGAATTATATTGATTAAATAACCAAAAACATTTGTTATTATTAATCATATACATTTATGGAAATTACTCTTTAAGTCTAATTATCCACAAAATAATAATTTTAATTAAATGAATTAGGCAATTGTACGCAACTGATACAGGAATACTTTAAATTGACAGTTTAGCGTGTGGCAAAACTGTTTAAAGTGTTGCCGCTTTTTTATAATATATTAGATATTAATAAATTGTATTTATAAATACATATTCAATTTAGATTAATAGTTTTAAAAACTAATAATTATTGTTGTGTATTGTGATTGTGCTATGCCAAAACAACTATATATAATTATAGTCTGTAGAAAGCTGATAAGCTTTCATATAAGATATATTGTTTTACTATTAATGCTCTAAAAGAGTTAAGTTTAAAATTTAGAATATATAATTTTGTATTAAAATGTTTTCTTGCGTATTTTAGTGTGTTGGAGTAGTCTTAAAACTAAATGTATTTACTGTTAATATAAAAGTTTGACAAAAACATTTTAAAAATTTCTCACTTACTAACTATTCTGATGATTTGGCAACGCTGTGGCGTTCTGACATGACGTCGTAAATCTTCAATGACGTGCAGTCATTTTAATATGAAAAATTCTTTAAGTATGGTCATAAACATACAAAAACATTAACTCGCAATATAACGTAAGTGAACAAACTTCGCCATGAAGTTAGTGTTAGTATTTATAAAGACTATCCACAAAATAGGGATACTCTTTATAAATCTTTATATTCTAAAAACATTTTAAGCACTACAAAATAATCATCTTTATTATCGTAAAATAAAAAAACTAGTTTTTGAGATATGACATACTTTCAATAATATTGACACATATTTTTAAAACAGACGATTTTAGTATTATGTACTGGGATTCATACACGCTGCTGTCAATATGCAATTATAGGTTTTACGTCTAGAAAGACACGCAAAGATTAAGAAAGTTACTGTAAATAATATATTGCATAATAATACATATCCCAATATTATATTCAAACTTGCGTTATTTCTTAAATCCCCTTTATTCTCTGCCACTGCTCCCAGCAGTTAGTATTACAATCGATAAAGATGAAGGAGTGGAAGCGAAGCGTTGTAAAGACGGTTATGTGCATATGAGAAGCCTGATCATGCATACATTGAAGAGACCAATTTAAGATTATTTCCTAGAAATAGTTTTCAAAACAAGAGCAGTTACCTAACTTCGAAAATTAAAGAGATTTTATGGTTAGTGTATGCTTTGGTACATCTTGATACTCGATATCGCTTTATTATGTACTCCATCAAGGAGCAATAATTAGATTTTCCAATATCGGTAGTACATCACCTAAAATTAATTAAACTTTAAGGTTTTCTCTTAATATTAGTTAAATGTTAGCAAATTTAATCAAAATCTAAATCCTACTTTAGAGTTCTCCTTAGATTATGTATTACTTAAAATAATTTCGTACCGGTTCATTTCACAAACAAGAAGAAGCCTTCATACTCGTTTTAACGTGTTTTTGTAAAGTTTTCGATATGTGATATTTACAATAGAAAGTATTATAAATATCTAGAATAAGAAGTATGTTTAATAGAGTATATCTTACATCTGGTGCTTTATTTTTATTTAAAAAAACTGGAACGATCATAAAAAAATATTTTGTTTTATTAAAACACTTATACCACATCAACCACGCAGGGTTATTAGTGGGATGACAAAGACAATAGTTTTAGTACGATTACGAGTACATTAAATAGTATTAAACAATTTTATATATCTTAAATAATTTAATACATTTCAATTTTATCTGTCAGGATGGATTTGATTTCGGTCGAAATTTCATGCAATCTTCTTTGATTTTGGAAACATGGGTAGTCAAGCAGGAAGTGTTTCACTGTCAATGAAGTGGAGCAGTTGTTGCAAATTGGTGGTGGATCTTTACTAATTAAAAATTTGTGAGTAACAGCAGTTTGACCAATTCTTAAACGGTTTTTAATTACTTGATCTTGTCTACTTGTGGAGTTATTCACCTTTGGGCATATTGGGTTTAATTTGGTTGATGAATTTTCCCAGTAATTTTGCCAAATGTTATTGCAATGAACTTTAATCAGATGTTTATGTCACTTAAGGATATTTTGTAATTCTTGTAGTATCTTCTAAGTTGATACGGCTTGTAGTTGCTACTTCATTTGCCCATATTCCAGTGTGCGATGGTACCCAAATGGAAGCTGTTGTTCTCCATGGAATGAAATGTTTCCAATTTATTTTTATTTGCTTGTAGAATGTAATTTTTTGTATAAATTTGATTTAATTTCAATAACGTATAAAGTGAATATGTAATGATGACTCACTTTATCGTGTTACTTGTTTTGAAGAAAGTTATGGCTTTTAATTAAGCTGTGTTCTCGCCTGTGACCATACCACAATTTGTAGATAAATATTATATACTGTAGAAATTTTCTTCACCAGAATAGTAAGCAGTAGTTTAGTGATAATTCTTGTCGCCTTATGTTTGGAGGTGACTCTTGAGCTAAAACTTGCAAACTACTAGTAGAACTCTAAAAGTTCTAAATGCACCAAGTGCCAATCTTAAAGTTGTAGATTTAATACTGTTAAGCTTTTTTAAAGTAGTTTTTCTTGCCACGTTATAAATAAATGCAACCGTAATCTAGTTTACTCCTAATGAGAGATTTATATAAGTTTATTAGTATTTTAGTATGTGCGCCTCAAACTTTATTAGACAGAATTTTGAGTATATTTAACCTTGATTAACAGAAATGTTGTAGATTGTCGATATGCAAATTCCAATTTAAGGTTCTGGTAAAAGTTAAACCTATAAAATTAACTTATATGGTTATAAATACATTGTGTGTTAGAAGGATACAGATGCGTTTGGGTTAACGATATATAAATAAATTATTATTTTGTTAAATATTGTTTGATGACATAAAAATGGATTAACCTAACACTAGCACGCAGAGTATAAATGTGAAAAGTTCTCTCAAACAGTTAGGACTTGAAGCTAAAAAATAGTATCCAATATGGCGAAAAATGTTATAGATATGAATGAAGTAATATTTAATTAAAGTAAAACATTAAATAGGGGTCGCACTATATAAACCTAGACCACACCCTAAAACTAAAGATCTTCCTTAGGGTTGAAAATTTGAAATTAAGGAGATTATGTTGTATAAAATGTGTGAAAAGAAAGAGCATGTGTCTGTAGAAACGGTGTTAAAAAAATTAATGACAAAAACATTTTGGAAAGTCTCTGGAGAGTTTTCAAATAGATTGTGTTTCGGTTTAAAACGAAACACAATAGAAAACCTTGTGTGAAATTTTAAAATTCTTGTTCACAAAAGAATCAAGTTTTTTAAAAACTATAATAAATAAATAAAAAAGACTAAATGTGGATTTTATGAACAAATAAATCAAGTTCTAAAGTCTACAAAGCCAAAAGATGTTACACTTATCCTTGGAGACTTCAACTCCAAAATTGGCAAAGGAAAAAGCGGAAAAAATGTGGGAGAATATGGTTTAGGGCAAGAAACGACAGAGGAGACAAACTTTTAGAGTTCTGTCAAGAGAATGATATGATAATTTCAAATACATTCTTTAAGCTACCCAAAACGAAGACTGTACACATGGACGTCCCCTCAACACACTAGGGAAAAAACAATTAGGAATCAGATAGATTATATTTTAATAAATGGGCGATACAGAAACTGTAATAAGATCAGTTAAGGCTTATCCAGGCGCAGATGTTTCTTCAGATCATAACCCCCTGATAGCGCGGGTACACATTAGACTCAAAAGACCTTCAAATAAAACAAAAATAGATCACATAGATACCAGCCGCTTACAAGATCCAACAATTAAAGAAGATTTAAAACAACATATCAATGATAACTTACGAATGATTTCTACAAAGACAGAGAACACGCATGTAGAAGATAAGTGGCAAGATTTAAAAGACGCCATAATAAAACCTGCCCAGAAAATGCTTACCAAAGAGAAACAGAAAAAAGGACGAGAATGGATAACAGAAAAAATTTTAGGTCTCATGGAAGAGCGAAGACAGTTAAAGGGAAAATGCAGCCAAAAATATAATGAAGTAAACAAACAAATCAGAAAAGAAATAAGAACTGCAAAGGAAAATTTTTATACAAGAAAATGCGCGAAATCGAAGAACTACATCTCAAACATGACACTTTTAACTTACATAAAAAGATAAAGGAACTGACAGGTACACAAAAACGAAAACATCCCAATCTCCTATGCAACGCAAATGGTGAAATAATACCGATCTACAAGAAAAGCTTAGGACCTGGAAGAACTATGTAGAAGAATTGTTCGACGATGAAAGACAAGAACCTAATATAGATAACTTGCAAGGCGACGAAGGACCAGAAATAACTAAAGAAGAACTATTATACGCTATAAAAATAATGAAAAATGGTAAATCACCGGGTCCAGACGGGCTCACATCAGAACTTCTTAAGCTTGTGGAAGCGAATCAGTGAATATTCTACTCGACCTTTTTAACTGCATCTACAAAAGAGGAGAAATACCAAAGGAATGGCTACTTTCAACTTTTGTAACCTTACCAAAAAAGGCAAATGCAAAACAGTGCACTGACTACCGCACTATAAGCTTAATGGGGCATACATTAAAAGTATTCATCAAAGTAATCCACTCAAGAATTAACAGAAAACTAGATGCAGATATTAGTAATACTCAATTCGGATTTCGGAACGGGCTTGGAACAAGAGAAGCACTATTTGCACTTAACGTCATATGCCAAAGATGTCTAGATATAAACCAAGATATATATATATATATATATATAGTAAATATATATATATATGTGCTTTATTGATTACAACAAAGCGTTTGATAAAGTTCGTCACGACCACTTAATGAAACTGCTAGTAGAAAAAAACTTGGATAAAAGGGACATTAGAATTATCTCTAAGATTTACTATAACCAGAAAGCAAATATCCGAATAGAGCAAGAGACAACGGAGGAAATCGAGATCAAGAAAGGCGTAAGACAGGGTTGTATACTCTCACCGACCTTATTCAATCTATACTCCGAAGACATTATAAACACAGCACTTTCGGATCAAAATATAGGTATTAAGATAAATGGCATCCGAATAAACAACTTGAGATATGCCGATGACACGGTACTAATCGCAGAAACTTGGGAAGATCTTCAAATACTAATTAACAAAATAGTAGAATGCAGTGAAGAACACGGATTATCACTTAACATAAGCAAAACAAAAATAATGCTAATATCTAAATCACCACAAAACTTCCCTGACATAACCGTGCATGATCAAAGAATCGAACGTGTAAGAAGATATAATTACCTGGGAACTGTTATCAACGAAAATAATGATTGCTCTGAAGAAATCAGAACCAGAATAGAGAAAGCTAGAGCCACATTTACTAAATTGAAAAAGGTGTTCTGCGGAAGAGATCTAAGTCTAAAACTTAAAATTCGCCTTTTGAGATGTTACGTTATGTCAGTTCTCCTCTACGGGATGGAAACATGGACATTGAAAAAGATCGATACCAAAAAGATAGAAGCATTTGAGTTGTGGATGTATCGTAGAATATTAAAAATACCCTGGACAGAGAAAGTAACAAATGTGGAGGTTTTGCGGAGAGTGCGGAAAGAGAAAGAGCTGATACTTACTGTTAAAAAGCGCAAACTACAATATTTGGGACATGTTATGAGGGGAGATAAATACCAGTTGCTGCAATTGATTATACAGGGAAAGATAATGGGAAAGAGATCTATAGGAAGAAGAAGGCATTCATGGTTGAAAAACTTGAGAGAATGGTACAATTGCACCAATTACCAACTGTTTAGATCTGCAGCATCAAAAATACGCATAGCTTTGATGATAGCCAAACTTCGGAACGAAGACGGCACTTGAAGAAGAAATGTGGATTTTTGCTTAAGGTGCAAACTAATGGATTTTGCAGGACGAGCGTATAAAATCCACATTGATATTGAGTGAAAGGGATATATTACATTGCATGTGGGTGGAAAACCTGATTATGTTGATTAAGCGGATCTTGTGTATACCTATTGTTAAAAATCAAAATCTGCAATTTCGATAGCATGAATAAGGTGATGCTTGTGAAATGGTTAAGAGAAAAACTGCTTCCAAGTTTACATAAACCACCTGTTATATTTTTAGAGAATTCCATTCGAAAATTTTAAATAAGCAACCAACAAATTCCTGGATAGTACACAGAATAACGGAGTGGCTAACCTAACGAAAATATTTCTTTTTTTTTTTAGGATTCTGTCAACCTGGAATCGCTACAGTTAGCGACTTTCAAGCTGGAAACCTTTGATTTAAGGACAGTTAGTTAGTCTGAAGATAATATCGCATCGAGTTTTTAAATGTAACGCTCGCATTGTAATAAATGTGTGAAATAAATTAGTTATATTGTACAAATAAGGACTTAAAAAATTTGTAAGTGTTATAAATGTAGAACTTTTGATAATAAATAAAGACAAAAAATTAGATTAATTAAAAAAACAGTTCAACAGTGACGCGGTAGTTTTTAAAATATGGCAAGAAGTATTGGATACTGCTGCTCTTGCAATTTGAGAAAAAAATGTCGGAAATGTAAAAACTTAGTTAATAGAAGAATATGGGATGTTATATATAGTTGTCATTCTCAAAAATTGAGGACAAATTTATAATAAGGGGATGGTCGTTTTGGAAAATTTCGAAATTGTTTTCTCTTGATTGAGTATATTTTCTAGTGACTTATGTCGCTTGTGTTTAATATTTATTGATATCTTAGGATCTTTTCTAATTAATTATCTAAATCATTTAAAAATATTTTTCTTTTGCAAAAACTACTTTTAGCAATTTGTATTGGTAAATCGATAAAATGTAATGAAATGTTAAGACAATTTAGTGTTTTTAAGCCAGTAGCAACCAAGTTGCTAGTTATAAAAGTTTGTACTGCATTATTAACATGTATCCTTAAAGAGAAAACTTTTGTATAACTTAAGACTTTATCAAACAATGTTATCGAACGGCTTACTGTTGCCCTTTGTGAAATAATGGAAGCGAAAAACTTTTAAAGCGGCTTTAAAACACGAAAATATTTTAAAGCATTATGGATTTATCAATTGTAGAAAAAAGAACATAAACATTAAATATGACATAAAACTAGGTAAGATGTGTCTTTAGAAAATATAAAAACAAATGCCCAGAATTACATTAGAACATTAAAGAAAGCGATACCAAGCCTAAAAGCCTAACTATTGCTAATTTTATATTTATTTTAAAGCATCAAAACTACTCAATTCAACCGAGTGTAATCTTCAAGCATTAGTTTTGTTGTTTTCGAGTACATAGCAGAGTTTTTTTTTTAATTTAAATAATTGAATATATATATATATATATATATATATATATATAATATATATATTGTAGTTCAAAATTTATTTAAAAATAAAATACTTTTTTTCATGTAAAAGACCACGGGATTATAAACTTTTAATGCCTTCTGTATGAAATTTTTGTAAATGTAATAATTTAGTTTTAAAAAAGTGCGTTCTAAGAATAAGTATTGATAATCGGTAGAAAGTTAGGTAAACATTGTTTCTTCTTCTTCTTCAAGTTCCACTCCTATCGGAGATTGGAAATCAATTCATTGGCAATTATAATTTTATTGGTTACTCGCCTGAATAGTTCAATTGAACTGCATCCAAACCATTCACGGAGATTGCGTAGCCACGAGATTTTACGTCTTCCTACGCTTCTTCTACCTTTGATTTTACCGTGCATTATATTCCTTAGTAGTTCGTACTTTTCACCTCTCATGATGTGCCCCAAGTATTCCAATTTCCTGATTTTTATGGAATTTAAAACTTCGCATTGTTTTCCTAGTTGTTCGAGAACTTGTTCTCGGTTGTTGTGAACATCCATGATATTTTCAAAATACGTCGGTAACACCACATTTCGAATGCTTCTAGGTTTTTAATGTTGGATTTTTTAAGTGTACAAGCTTCAACTCCATACAAAAGGGTAGAGAAAATATAACATCGAACCATTCTTATCCGGAGCGATATATTGATATCGCGATTCCAAAAAAATTTTCCATTCTATTAAAAGTTGACCGCGCAATTTCAATGCGGCATCTTATTTCTTTTGTCTGATCAGTGTCTTCTATGATCCATGCTCCAAGGTATTTGTACGAAGATATTTGTTCAATTTCTGTATTATCTAGTACTAGCTTAACTTTGATGTTTTGTGCCTTTGTAAATACCATGAACTTGGTTTTCTTCAAATTGATTTTTAGTCGTTGCAATATATATTTAGTTGTTCAGCAAGGTGTTGCAGTTCTTCTAGTGTTCCTGTCAGAAGGACGGTGTCGTCAGCAGATCTTATGTTGTTAAGTGGCTCACCGTTTATTATAAGGCCCTCACTGATCTTGGCAAGCGCTAATTCTGAGATGGCTTCACTGTATAAATTGAATAACAAGGGTGATAAAATACACCCTTGGCGGACCCCACGGCGAATCTGGATATCCTTGGTCAGTTTGTTTTCAACTTTCACTTTTGCTGTTTGATTCCAATAGAGGTTACAGATGATTCTAATGTCTCTACTATCTATGTTTCTATTTAATAAAATTTCTTTAAGTCGATTATGCTGCACTCTGTCAAATGCCTTCTCAAAATCAATGAAACAGGCATATACTTCCTAATTAATATCTAAGCATCTCTGCGAAAGAACACTTACTGCAAACAGTGCATCTCGTGTTCCCAGTCCTTTCCTAAATCCCATTGGTGTATTACTTATGCCTTCATCTAATTTCTTATGTATTCTATTGTGAATTACTTTTAAAAACAATTGCAAGATATGACTCATTAAGGCTATGGTGCGATGTTCATTGCACTCCTCTGCATTGGCTTTTTTGGGAAGCAGTATGAATGTTGACTGGAGCCATTCATTAGGTATTATACCTGTTCTATATATGGTATTGAATAGATCCAAAAGAAGATCAATAGATTCAGTATTCACAATTTTAAGTAATTCGATAGGAACTTCATCAGGCCCGGGAGATTTACCACCTGTAGCTTGTTTCCTTGCATATTCTATTTCTTTTCGTATAATGTTTTGCATTGTTTAGAAAAGTATAACTCGGTCTAAAAGTTTAGGCCTAAACATTTAACAATGGTACATGAAACAGTGCGGTTTTAAATAGACATTGCATCGGGCTTATCAGAGATAAGAGTTTTTTCTTCAGATGAAAATAGTTAAATGAAAGGTAAATTTTCTAATTTAACTGTCTAGAAATTTGTAAAACCCAAGCTGTGTACGATAACGTGTATTTTTAATAGTTAATAAAGTGGGGATTTTTTTGGAAAATGGTAGGAAGGATGAATGGTGTTTTTTGATTGGCGGTAAAAAATATAGGAGGATAAGAGAAGTCGATGTGTATTTTGAACGAGAAGGTTTGGAGCGTTGTGTTTTCACCATCGAGTCCAAAGAGTTCAGTTAAAAGTTATGTTACAAACTGAGTTTGTTGGAGTAATTATGTTTGGTGATAGCAAAATCAAAGAAGTTGAAAAGAAATCAAGTAGAGAATTTCAAACTCCTTGTGTTTCAGAAGTTTCCAGTTACTGCCAGTAAAGAACAGAATTATTATATAAAATTAGCACGAGGCACCAAGTCGAGGAGAAAAATCCTTGGGCCTGTTATGCTGTTTTTAATTTTAAACGGGTATAAGATTGATTGGTGGAGAGAATCTGAACGAGTGCTGTTTTGAAACATAGTTGTTATTGAAGTAATGGGATCGGTTGTTGATAACACAGTCAAGAGAATTTTTGGTGTCCGTCTATAAACGTAGCAGAGCCCTAAAGGTTGGTCAACTTATTTGTGACATGAGAATGTTTATATTTATTTTTGATAGACATACTTACTTTTACTTTTTCGAGTCTGGATCCGACTACAGTTTTTCTGCCCAATATCGGGCTACGTCTACAGCCTTTGTATTTGCGAGCCATAAATCATCGATGGTGCGCTGTAATGGGCAAAGTCTGCATACTCTCAGGTGCTCCACGTTCTGTATTTCCCCACATACAGAGTGCTCGCTATCTGTCTTGATGCCCCATTAATGAGGTTCTGTTTTACAGGGGCAACACCTGTGCGCATGCGGTTGAGTGTCCGCCAGGTTCTCCAGTCCAGGTTTATTCCATTAGGTCGTTCTGGATGTAGGGGGAACACTTCTGGTGGTTCGACGCTGACATTTCTCATAAACCTTTTCCTTGATTTAAGTCGACTGATTCCTGGCGGTTCGTCAAACCCGTATAATTAGTGCAGTTCATCGAAAGTTTGCCTGAACTTCTCCACATATGGTGTACGGTCGTCTGGTAATGCGAATCCAGCTACCCGGTACAGTAGGTGTAGAGGGGTAGGATCCATACAACCGGTAATGATTCTACATGTTTCATTTAACGCCGTGGTGACTTATTGGACGTGTCTAGATCTACCCAGACGGGACAAGCATATTCCCCTGTTGAGAAACATAAGGCCCTAGCTGTTGACTTCAAGACCTGGGGTTTGCACCCCACTTGCTCCCTACAAGTTTCCGGAGAAGGTGGTTTCTCGTAGAGACCTTTTGTCTTGTGCTCTGACAGTGGAATTTATACGTTAGTGACCGATCTAGTATCACTCCAAGATATTTGGGCCTATCAGTATGTTTCAAGCGTTGTCCCTCCCAAGAAACATTCAGTTTTACATGCGCCAGTTGGTTGTTGAGATGGAATGCACATACTTGGGTTTTAGTAGGGTTTGGCTTTAATGAGTTTTGTTTGTAGTAAGTTTGCATCATGTTTAAAGCATCTTCCATTGCCGACTCTACTTGTGTGAGTGTTTTCCTCTTTACGGCTATACCAAGGACGTCAGCGTAAACAAAACTCTCAGTCTGAGGGTGCATTAGTTGGTCGTTGGTGTAGATGTTAAATAAGACGGCGCCAGAACGCTTCCTTGAGGTAGGCCATTTTTTGGGTTCTCCAACTACTCGTCTTTCCATTTAGCACAACGTAGAAGCGTATATTACACAACAGTGATCTAATGATATTTACCAGGTCATAGTCAAGCACAGTGTTATAGATCTTAGTTAGCAAGGTTCTGTGGTTTATCGTATCATAGGCCGCTGTAAGGTCTATCAAGGCTACTCCTACTATCTCTTTCTGCTCAAATTCCTCCTCTATGTATTCTGTTAGGTTCAGCACTTGGCCTGTGCATGATTTACCTGGTGTAAAACCTGCTTGTTGTGGGATTAGTTTTGCATCTAATGTTTTCTGGATGCGGTTCAAAATGAGGCGTTCATACAATTTATACAAATGGCATAGCAGAGATATCGGACGGTAGCTACTCGGTAGTTCAGGGTCTTTGCCAGGTTTCAGAATGGCTATTACTTTTGAATTGCGCCACAGTTTTGAAATCTGGTAGGTAGAGCGACAGATGTTAAATGGATCTGAGCACCCATTGTCTCGCTTTTTGCCCGAGATGTTTTATCTGCTCTGTTAGGATTTCATCCACTCCAGGTGATTTTCCATTTTTCATACAGTCAATACCATTTTTGAGGTCTTCGATGGTAAATGGCTTTCGTAAGAGAGTTGTTTCCTGGTCTTGAGTTCTTATAATATTTGGCGTTTTGCAACGATTGTTTGTTTGGCCATTCAGAAGCAGTTGGTGGGCTATCTGATTTGGCGTTATTGCACATAGCTCTTTCATCTCTGTGGGATCACCATTAAGTTTTTTGATTATATTCCAAGCCTGCTTACTACTGTGCGTCATATCCATTTTACTTAAAGTCTCGCTCCACCGTTGTTGTCTGGAGGCATTTAGTATTTGCTGCAGTATATTTGAAAACCATATTAATTTGTTAGTATTGGAACATCAGTAATTTATTCATAAATTCCTAGAATTATAAAGTAATTGCTTTAAAAATATATTTCATTCATCAGAATAAGATAATTTTAAAAGTAACGTAAATAGATTTGATTTAAATGGAGATAAACAATTGAAAATTTCTTTTTTATTGGCGATTAGATAAGAAAGCTATACACGATAAAAATTAGAAAGAATATTTGATTTTTTTGGGTATAACAAATATAAGAAACAATTGCCAAAAGGTAACAAACTTCAATAAAACCAGAAGAAAATTTTGCCGGTAAATAATTTTCTCTCGAATGATATTCGACAATTTCACGAGATAATTAATTCACCATATTAACGAAACATAATCTTTATTTATTTGTTAGCAATAATAAATGTACAATTATTTTAAGCTCTAGTAGTTTGCCTATTTTTTTCTACCAAAGCATAATTTTGTGTATTATTGACTTGTAAAATTTGGGAAATTGAAGGTCCAGCTTCATTTGTTGTTCTGAGATTTTTGATCCACTTCTGGTTGTGACTGAACTCTAGCTGCTGATATGGTCTTAGAGAGCTTGCATTTGATTGGCCCATTAATTAAATTAAATCCTGTTTAGAATTACCTTGCTCAAACAAGGCTGACACAGATGAAGATCGATAAGAATGGTTTGTTATTTTATGTTTTTTTGTGTTTATTCCATTTTTCAGCTTACATTTTTGTCCACTTGGATACAGTGTTGATTCCAAGTGGACAGTTTTTAAACCAAGATCCATCCTTTCAGTTGGGGTAAACGGTAAGAAAGAGTTTGTCTGATAAAATCTTTGGTTCCATTTTTTTCATTAATTTTAAAAATAATCTAACTGGGCATAGATTTTCGTTTGATGAATTTCTTACCAGTAATTTGCTGCTTACCAAACTTTTCGAACCGCCTTTATTTGTTTTGGAAAAAATGCTGTTGTATTCAATTCGGCCCGTAAATACTCCCATAATAACAAGCTTCTTCTGGAAAAAGTGAATCTTGCAGTTTACGGCCCCATTGCCTTTCCAAGCCAGTTCAAATGAACAAAGGTAAAATTTTTTTTTGTGCTTCATAGGGGGTTTTCTTGTCGCGGCTTTAGAATGATTTTGAATAGTTTTTCGGTCAATAATGCTTTTAAACTGAGTTTTTTTTTTTTCGTGCACTTTAAAGCTGCCTCCGCTTGTTATCTCTAGCCAATCTTGCACATTCGAAAGATATATCTGTGAAAGGGTTGATTTTTATGCCGTACATAGCCCTAGTATATCTTTGAAGCGTAAAAATTTTCACCCGTAGGAACTCTGAAAATTGGGTCCAAATAGAACTTCTGTACCTTTGAGTGTTCAGCCATTTTCCAAAACCAATTTTTTGATTTTTTTGCACGTGACTGGCATTCAAATCTTGATTTTTTGTCTAAATTCAATATATCTGTCCAAAATTAAATTACGCCTCAATGACGAATGACAACAATAGAATTACCAGACACCTTCGTGACGGATTTGTCATAATTTTGTCGCTAAGAAATCACGGTCAGGAAAAAGTTTTATCAGTGGGAAACGTGGCATTGCTATGACGTTTTATCAGTTAACATTACCCTAGTCAAATAGTAGATGAAACAACCAATATAGCGATATGTCCCTGGACACCGGCTACCCGTATTTCTTAAACATTTATACCGCCACTTTGTTCGATAGTGCGATAGAAATATGGAGGCAACATTAACACCTTATTCTAATAATCAGTGACCTAGAAAATAGCAGACATATGCAAATGTTCCAGAATAAGAAACAAATTTTGTTTACCTTAAACTAGGTTACTTGATCGATCTTTAAAACTTCACGCGCCAATGAGCAGCAATAATTTAAATTCACATAATGTATTCGTATATGTTAGGTCGAAAATGTAAAATTACTTTTGCATGGTATATTCTAGCCGATTCCGTTCGAGAGCCTTGAAGTTAATGTAAAGAAAACATCAAACTGCACAAAATCAATACTAACGTTTAGATCTGGACCACTATGTTTCTTCCACTTTAATCAGAATGACGTAAACGAACGACCAACCAACTTTGCCGTTATCGTGCCGAATGAAATGGACTAATCAAGCTTGCAATTAGATCCCTATCATTAACATAATTGTCTTAGAACTGCCGGTAGTTTGGATGCAGCAAATGGTGGTTAATTCGAATTAAAGTGATGGATAGGATCTAATGTAAAATATAATAGTTGCAGATTGGAATAGAACATATAACATTCGGAATTAAAATGCATAGATTACATACAGTGTGTAAAAGCCAAATAGAATAAATTCATTATTTAGGTTACTGTACATTATTTATAAAAAATCCCGAAACACGTCAAATTTAAATTATAACTGGACATTCTTTAACCGTGAAAATCACCCTACTTCAACCCCCTTAGAATGACATGTACAACCCCCAATTTTTAAAATAGGAAGTAAATGCTTGTATATATCGTTTGAAAGATCTTTTCATTCTCCATTCAAAAATGTTGTCGCTTTCAAGTTTACTGAGATTAATTAAGATAAAATAAATTAAAATCATGTGGTTACCAAAATTCGCTAAAATATACTCAAAACTTATTTCCCGTTTAGGTCTTGATAATAAGAAAGTGAACAAAATCCATAGCAATGTGGTTTTTAGATGGTAACCATTAAAAAACTTTAAAGAATTTCCGTGGCAACGTTATTTTAACACGCATTAGTAAATTGTTTTATTTAAGTTGTCCGTATTTTAATTTAAGTAAAAAGTTCATTCAATTCAATTCTGAAAAATGGTTAGATTAACGTAAATGCATAAAATAACAGTTTTGCAAATGATTGGTTACGGAGATAACACCCGAAAACAACAGGAAGTAACTCGCCTATTTCATGAGAAATTTCCTAATTTACCGCCTATATCCCAAGGAACAATAAGTAAAATAGAGAAGCAGTTTCGCGAGTTTGGTCATGTAAGGCAGATAAAAAAAAGCAGCTGCCAATGCACTGAGTGATGAACTCAAATTAGATGTGTTGCTTGAGTTTCAGGAAAATCCACATACATCGAGTAGACAGGCATCCACTACATTCAATGCTAGCCATACATCGATAGTAAACATATTAAAAGAAAATAAATTGCATCCCTGTAAGATGATACCTAGTCAGGAGCTCATGGAAGACGATTTTGATAGGAGAACTTTTTTTCGTGAGCAAATGATGGACATATTGGATAACAATATTATCCAATTAGAAGACGTTATGTTTTCTGATGAGTGTACTTTTTCACTTAACGGTCAGGCTGATCGGCAAAATTGCCACTACTTGGCCACGGAAAATCATCCCTGGATGAGAGAAGAACACACTCAATACCCTCAAAAGGTTAATGTTTGAGTAGGGATTGTAGGAAACAATACCATTGGTCCTTTTTCATTGAGGGCAACCTGGGCTTTTTCATTGAGGGCAATTATTTGGCACTACTTTAAAATTATGTCATTCCAACGTTGGCAAAATTATATTCTGATCCAGGAAACCCTCAAGTTCCAGCAAATACAATATGGTTTCAGCAGGATGGAGCACCACCACATTACCAACTTAATGTCCGGCAGTACCTCCATACAATATTTCCCAATCGGTGGATAGGGAGGCGAGGATCGATTGAATGGCCAGCGCGATCACCTGATCTAACATTGTTAGATTTCTTTTCATGGAGATATGTGAAGAGCCATGTGTACAAAACTAAACCTTTTGATTTAAATTACTTAAAAGAACGAATAACGCTTGCGATTAGATTGATCACGCTTGTTGTGTTAAATAATGTTAGAAACAGTTTTATTTAAGATTAGGATGTTGCCAAGACATTCGCGGTGAACATTGTAAACATCTTCTTCATTAACATTCATAGTTCTTTTTCATGTTCTACATTTTATTACGTTTTGCATTACATTTTAGTTTTTGATTGTATTGTAGCGAATTTCGGTAACCTTATGATTTTAATTAATTTTTTTAATTAATCCTAATAAACTTAAAAGCGACAACATTTTTAACTGGATAATGAAAAGACCTTTCAAACGATATATCACAAGCCTATACTTCCTATTTTAAAAATTGGGGGTGTGTACCTGTCATTCTAAGGGGGTTGAAGGTAGGGGTTGCATTTTCACGTTAAAGAATGTCAAGTTAGTAATTTAAATTTGACGTGTTTCGGAATTTTTTATAAATATGTACAGTAACCTAAATAATGAATTTATTCCATTTGGCTTTTACACACTGTATAAAGGACCATTTATATTTTATTATTATTAATTAGGTAAGCTAAAAAGTCATCGCCTTTTCCAACTGGTTTTTCATAACAAATTTAATAAAATCTGAGTTTTTTAAATCTTAAAACCAAAGCTCCAAATCGATTGCCAGTCACAAAATACCTCCAGAGTGACTGTTTGGGCAACTTTAGTTGTTTAAATAATGGCTCTCCGGTATAAACAAATTGAAAAACTTTTTAAGCTATTTAGTCGATCCATTTGAAATTCATTACACCTTAATACCTTATTAACTGCAACAATTGTCAATAGTTATATTACATGGCATTATGTAAAAAATAAAAGTTATTAACATTTTTTGTAAATTACGGTCAATATAATGGTTAGTGTATTGGTATATAAATATATACAGTGAACGGCTAAATTATGGAATATTATCATTATTTCGAAAACCGTCGAGTTTTAAAAAAAATCCCGAAAAAGATCGATTTTTATTATAAAATACCCATCTTATAACGTAGAAGGGTAGGGATGACGTCACCGGTGTGGGTGTAGTGATATTACGGTTAATTTTTTAAATATAAATTGGTAGGTATAATGCGACACGTCATTTGAAGGAGAATTTAATTATCTATTTCAAGACATTACATTTTTAACTAAAATATTTTTTCAAGGGTAAAAAAACATTTTTTTAATTTAAATTCAACTAAAGTTTAACAAAAGATTTAATTCATAATGTACTTTAAAGTAACCAAATTATGCATAACAATTATTTTAAATTAAATGCTCGAAATGCCATCCATCGATTCCTGCCATGACTTTCTGAAGTAAATACTTAAAAAAACAAAAATAAGTAAAAATAATAATGGACACAAAAGGTTATCTCATAAACCTGCAACTTTTTGTCAAATGTTAATTCAAGCAAGTGATAATGGCATAGTTCCTGTAATATTTATTAACGTAAATGTTTTGATTTTGTGAATTGTCATCAGTTGTCAATTGTAATTTTTACTATTGAATACTAAATTAGGGCTCAACTAAATGAAACACAACGTATAGAAATATTAATTCTTAGGGGATGGGGAGATAAAAAAAAGATCACAGAACAAGGTATGCAATTTGTTCAACGCAAAATATCCAGACAGACCCATCAGCCAATCCACAGTAAGTAAAATAGTCCGAAAATTTGGAGAAACTGGGCATGTTCAACATATTCCAAACGCTGGGCGTCCTAAAATTGAAGACAATGTGAAACTTGATATTTTATTAAATGTACATGATAATCCTCACAATAGTTCAACACAAATGGTTGAATATGCTGGAGTTTCCCAACGATCAGAATTACGTATTTTAAAAAAAGAAAAATAATATCCCTAAAAAATTCAACTACATCAGAAATTAAACGACGACGATCCCGATCGTCGGCTTCAATTTTCTAAGATTATGCAGGATTTATGTATCCGCAATCCACATTTCATCAAGTAAATCCTTTTTTTCGATGAAGCCAAATTTTTTATACATGGTACCGTAAATTGTCAAAATTGCAGATATTGGAGTCAAGAAAACCCATATTGGATGACTGAGTCACACACGCAATATCCTCAAAAAGTAAATGTATGGGCAGGGATCATTAATGACAGAATCATTGGCCTTTTTTTCGTTGAAGAAAATCTAACAGAATAACGATATTTAACTTTTTTGGGAAATTAACTTATACCTGTCCTTGCTAACATGTATCCAAATGCAAATAATCCAAATTTACCTAGTGAAAATATCTGGTTTCAACAAGATGCATTACGCACGTGAAACACGTCAATTTTTAAAAAATTGCTTTCCTAGGAGGTGGATCGGAAGATCGGAGGTTTTATAGAGTGGCCAGCAAGGTCGCCAGATCTAACACATCTAGACTTTTTCCTGTGAAGTTACATAAAATCAAAAGTTTATGTCAATAGACCCCAAAACTTATAGGACTTGAAAAATAGAATTAGACATGAAATAAGTCTAATTACTCCAAAAGTCATCTGCAATTTTCTTGATGAATTTGTCCATAGATTCGTATGTTGTCAAGAAACCGATGGGTGGAATTTCGAACATATAATTTAAAATAATTATGCATAATTTGGTTACTGTAAAGTACATTATTAATTAAATCATTAGTTGTAATTTAGTTGAATTTAAATTAATAACAATTGTTTTTTTACCCTTAAAAAAATATTTTAGTTAAAAATGTACTCCACGTACGTTATAACATGGGTATTTTATAAAAAAAATCGACCTGTGTCGGGATTTCCCTAAAAACTCGACGCTTTTCGAAATAATGATAATATTCCATAATTTTGCCGTTCACTGTATAATTCTTTATGTATTTTAACTTTCAAACGCTAAATATTAAAGAACTGTTTATGACCTTTATCTTTTATTTGAACATTTTTCTCTAAAATGTATAACGAAAACGTTTTTTACCATTCTTTTTTACTTCTTAGGATTGTTTAATCCTCCAGAACAGCCGCTCTATTTTCTTTCGTGACCACACGCGTGGATTACATTAGTAATCCATACGTACTGGAGCTCTTTAGAAGCAATATTATTTGAAAATGATGTTATTGTTTTATTAAGGTTTCAATATTGCAACTGCAATTTATAATTGGCTTCATTTTATAAGTAAAATATACATTAAATTTAAAAAACTAAATAAAAAACAATGAAAATTAAAAAACAAATACTATAAATTAAAGATACCTAAACTAGGTTCTATAATATCCTAAATATATTATCTTAATCTGATTCAGGCTGCATGTTCTGTTTTGTCTCAGCACAATGTACAATGTTCATATTTGCTTTAAATGTCCTGAGCAATTCCACTGATCACAGCAGCTGCACCAATTTCTTGTGCTTGTATTCCTTGCTCGTTCACAAATATGACAACGCACAAGGACCGAAGACCGAGTCGGAACTTTTTTAGGAGTTTCCTTGATTTTTTACAGAAATTTAATTTTTTCTTTTATTTCTGTTGATGTGTTAGTGTTGTCTAGTCGCTTTAACATCAGTGGTTTTATTAACTTAAACGAAACGTCCTGAAGAGAAGTTCTTCTTAGGAGTGATGCAGTGACATTATTAGCCTTATATAGGGAAAATTCATTATTTCCTGATATATTTAATAAATTAATAAATCGAAGAACAAGGCCAACGGCAATTGAACCAAAAATAGTTAATCGTTTTTAAAGCAAGTCCATGGCCAAAGATATACTGATAAACCAGTTATCCATAGTTACACTTCTGCCTGTTCCTTTTATGGGTTTAGCCATTCTTTAAACAACCTCTGCGCTACTCCAATCAGTTTTAAAAGGACCAGTTGGTTGCATTTCACAGTAAATCTTCATGTTATACGTATATGTTTATTTGCTATCTACTAACGCAAATATGTATATAACATATTTGGATGGTTTATTGGGAATGTATTGACAGAATTGACATTTTCTCCTAAAAGCAAGCAATGGCTCGTCAAAGGTTAAATACTCTGAAGGTGTAATTTTTTTTGAAAATATAGGAGCAAGTTTGTCCAGCTCTCTCCTTTGTTGTCTAGAATTAAAGTTGTTAAACCTCAAACATCTTAGTAGAAATCGGAAACGGTTTAAACACATTGTCAAGTAAATAGCTTCAATACCAGTACCTTACTTATTATTCCACATTTGGAATACCATTAAAATTTCACTAAAAAGAGTATACCAATAAGTTCCCAAATCTATTCGACGTCGGTCATTTTAGCATCTCTGTAGCGTTGAAAATTTGCTCTTACCTTCTCAATATAGATGTTGGTACAACGCGTAATTTCTTTGACGATATTATCATCTAGCATACATTTGAAGCACTCATACTTTGTTTTCTAGCTTCCAACGCCGTTGGTACGAGGAAAACTTTATTTAGCGTGCACGTATTGTTTCAGAAATGTAGAGATGTCTGCTATAATGATTTTGCATGCCTAATTGACTACAAGAAGGCTTTCGATAGAGTCAAGTGTGAACAAATGATGGAAATGCTGAAGAAGACGGGGATTGACGGAAAAAGCTTAAAAATAATAGCTAGCCTATATTGAAATCACTCAGCGGTGCTCAAATAGATTGAGAATATACAGATCAGTTCAAAATCTTAAGGGGAGTGAGACAGTGGAGCATAATTTCACCACTTATATTCAATCTGTACTCGGAGCTCATTTTTGAAGAGGTTTTAAAAAAAATTGATGAAGGCATCTCAATAAATGGAGTCAAGCTTAATAATCTGCAGTATGCATATTATACAATACTGATTTCTAATACCATAGAAGGGCTGCAAAACTTAATGAACAAAATACCGGAAACAAGTAGAATATATGAACAGGATATAAACACCAGCAAAAGCAAGCTAAGGTTTATAAACAAGGCAAACATAACTTGAGCAAATCTGTGTGTGAACCAAATGACAATTGAACGTGTCTTACAATACAACTACTTGGGAACTATAATCAATGAGTCGTGGGAAATTACCCAAGAGATTAAATGTCGCATCGGAAAGTCAAAAAGTGCATTCTTGACTATGAGCTCTGTGTTCAAGAGCCATGACCTCACCCTAGAAACAAAAATAAGGCTCCTTAAATGTAACTTGTACTCAGTTCTTCTGTACGAAGTAGAAACGTGGACATTAAACGCGGAAACTCAATTACAACTTTAGGCTTTTGGGCTATGGTTATACAAAAGGACCCTGAAGATACCATGGACGGACAAAGTCACCAATAAAGAAGTACTGCGGAAGATGAATATATCCGCGGATTTGGTCAGCATCGAAAAGGGTCGTAAGCTGCAGTATTTGGGACATATAATGAGAAATTAAGGCAGATACGAGCTATTTCAATGCATTTTACAAGGCAAAATTAAAGGAAAAACAGCCTTAGGACGAAGAAGAATATCCTGGCTTGCTAACCTGAGAGCATGATATAGAAAGACCTCAACACAGCTATTTCGTATAGCAATCAACAAAGTCATCATAATCAGAATGATCGCCAACGTTAGGAACGGACAGGCACCCTAAGAAGAAGAACAGCAAATGTTGTACATAAACATGTTAGAATGGTCTTTACTTTAACCCAAGGTGACTCCTAACGTTAGATTAAGTTATATTGTTACAATTTTATTATTGCGCTGCATATAGTGATCTTTGTATAGTAAAAAAGAATAAAAATGCAATAAACTGTCTCTAAGAGATATATTATCCCAACTACATTTTTATTTGTACCACGAACACGTCAGTTTCCATTTTGCGCATATACAGTTTAATTAGATTTCATATGTTTTGCTTTAAATAAAAACTAAATTAAATGTACCACACATTTTAATTAAAAAGTGAATTCTAGATAATAAACTAATATTTTGTTTATTCCAGGTGAGTCAATCTTCCTTGCTTCGCTGTTTCATTCCGGTGAGCATTTGGTAAGCTCTAGAATGTTCAGTATAATTCTAGTTCCTTTATATTTATACTAAATTAAAGTTTACAGTACACTTATCAAAGGTGCTTGTATATATTAATTAAAAATGGCAAAGCCCTGAAATTTATTCCTTGAGGACTTTCCAGTCTGTTTGTTTTGAATAGAAGATATTTTAAGTTATACCGAGTGCAATTTCGAGGAATAAGCAGTTTTTAGATATTAATATATCTATGCGAAATAATATTTACATATATTATCATTTCCAAACGTTTAAGTTCGTAAATTCATGTAGTATGAAAATTGTAATCCTATCATTTCTATTTGATATTTTTGTAAAGTAGTGATTTGAATTAGGAGAGAATTAGGAGAGATCTAAACGATAAAATATCAAAGATCTTAACGTCGTCTCCTTTCGAAAGTTGCCGATTCAAATGGCAATTTTAGCTTTGGAAACTGCTACAAAAAAACATTTTCTGTGTTTAAACGCTCCAATCATCTTCTTAAGTCTTTTAGCTACAAGTTCTAGCGTCTTCCAACTGGTCTTTCACCCTGTGCTTAACTCATTAGTGCTGATATTAATAAAATATTGATTTTTTGTTCTTTTTTGCAATATTATTAATGGACTGTGTTTAAATAATAAAAAACTTTATACAATATGTTTTCTAAAATATTAAGTTTTGCCTTAAAGCAACGCTAGGTGCTTACACTACCTAGTTTTTGTTGAAAATTATAAACCAAAAACCAGTCTCTTTAGTCTGAGTCCGGATTGTGCACTTGTTTTTTGTATCTTACTCATTAGGCAACTCAGTTCCTCCATGCTACTTGCTAGAATCACAGTGTTATCAGCATACCTTATGTTATTAATTATTTCTCCACTTATCTTTATGCCTTCTGTGCTTTTCTCCAGCGCTGTCTTAAATACTTTTTCTGAGTATATAATAAAGACAATTGGAGACAAGATACAGCCCTTTCGTACCTCTTTCTTGATCTCAATTTTATTGGTCAATGTAGATCCTACTTTCACTTTAGCTGTTTGACCCCAATAGAGACTCGCTATTGTTCAAATGTTTCTGTAGTCGACTCCGATCTTATGGAGAACTTCAATTATCTTTTCGTGCTTTACGTTATCGAATGCTTTTGCGTAGTCTATAAAGCATATGTACATGTCTTTGTTCATATCTCTGCAGCGCTAGATGAGTACCTGTAGACTAAAAAGTGCTTCTCTTGTCCCAAGAGACTTCCGAAACCCAAACTGCGAATCTCCAATATTATCCTCGCATTTTTTGCTTATTCTGTTGTAAATAACCTTGGTGTATGCCTTCGAAATGTGCTTAATTAGACTTATCATGCGATGTTGATCACAAGACTTTGCTTTTGGTTTTTTCGGTATGGCAACAAAAGTTGACTCTAGCCAGTCTTCAGGAAACTCCCCGCTGTTATAAATATTGTTAAAGAGTCTGACAAGTGAGTCTAGAAATTATCGTATACGTTATCGTTGCCTGGTCTTTCGTTATTTTTAAGACCCTTTATAGCATTCTCCACTTCTGATTTTAGAATAGAAGGGTCAGTATCATCATTGCTCAGTGTACACCCACTAGAACGGTCATCATTTAATAGTTGTTCCACATAAGTTTCCCAGATTCTAACTATTTTGTCGGGGTCTAGTTGTAGATTTCCATTATCATCGCACAGCCCTTTCGATAAAATATTGTAGCTTTTCTTTGTTGTGAGTTCCTTTATCTTCTTATGCATATCGTGATAGTCGTATACCTTTTCGCACTGTTCGATTTCTTCGCATCTCTCCGAGAACCATTTCTCTTTAGTTTTTCTTATCTCAGCTCTTATTCGTCTATGGTCTCACGGTATTTGGCAGTATCTTTAGTTTTATACATATATGAAAATAAAAATATATATGTTCATTAAAATATTGATACAGTCCTTTATTTACTGTACTCCTATTAAAGGTCAAATGTTTATATACATCAAACGATGCACCATATACCTAATTATTTTTCTCTTTCTGCTCTTTCTTACCTATAGCATTAAATATGTAATGATTGTGCAGATTGACTCCCATATAAATTTGTAACGGCAAACGCGTATATAGAAGTATAACTTCTACCCGGTACTCCCACTGGACTGCCACACCTCCTTTTTTTGTTAGAAGTATAATCATTACAAATGTAACATATATAAATAATAAGTTTCATTTATGTCAAAATTATGTGACTTACTCAAATCGAATGTCCATTATTTTTAAGTTCTAATATTATACTATACTTTAAATGCACCTAACTAACAAACAGTTCTTACAGAGATATGTCAAAGAGGGGATATGCCACAAACGATATTTCTGTATTTACTAAATGAGACCACTTAATTTGACACTATGTACTATCCAATATGGCGACGAGTAGATCCGGATTTAAATTAATTTACTCTATATTTACGATACGTTTATATGTAAATTCGTTTTCACCAAAACTTGCAAAATTTCGATTCTTCAACATAGTTTTGGGTAACAAATTAATACTGTGGATTTAGTGTGATAACTTACATTTGACAGAAAGTACTAACCAATATGGCGGAAGTGAACCCATTTACTTCATCGTATGTCATATCCCCTCTCTTACATATCGATACCTTTTTGCCATAACATCGTAAGTCTCGTTTAGTAAATTTTACAGTACGGCAGTTTTTTCAATAAACGTGTTTAGAAATGTCCAATTGAAGTGAAAATTGGCATCCGGACGTATTATGATGAGTGTTTGAAGTAAAGTAATGATTTTTCTTCAAAATAGTTTCAGTTTTTTTGTAGTTGGACTTACGTTACTTTGGAAGCATCAAAAATAATTTTGCTACTGTAGTTTTATACAAGTCCAACACTTACGATAATTTTGGTAAATTCAGAAATAATTTCACATTGTGATTGTTATCGTAAGCTCAGCACTTACGATAAAAAGTATGTTTAGACACAGCCCCTTAAAGTAACATAAATAATACATAAAAAAATACCAAAAATCGTTTATTTAAGGTAATTTATTTGTGAAAAGTAAAAAGTACAATAGGCATTTAACTGAACAACAAATCGCTTTAGTCATAAACTTACAAAAATAGTCATAATATCTAATGTTATTGCATGTGGTATAATAAATGTGAATCATAGCTAGTCAGCAAAAGTCTAATCTTGGGCCCTTCATCGCTTTCGTCTTCCTCATCGGATTCTGCTAGCTTATCTGGCATAGCTGACGTTTTCATTAGCCTATATTCATTTTGAAACCTGAGAGGAATTATATTGTTGTCGCAGAGATCAATTAAGTCTTTTTTCTTTGCAATGGAAATAGACAATTTTTGAGAATAAAGCCGTTTTGGTTTTTTTCCTTTTAATTCCATCGTGAAATTGATGCAGTTCTGGCCATTATTTAAATAGTCAACCTCTATAATAATATCTGCGTTACCTTTCTCAAATTTTACATTTTTAATTTCACTGATTTTTATAGGTTTTCCGTTCTTACATTTGAATTTACTCGGTTTTAGTACATCATCAGATATTTTTTTCCATTCTAAGAAGTCGCTGAAATCCATTTTTATTGTTTCAAATGGTTTAGGTTTGGTACGAGAGTTGGATATCAATGTACACCATTCTGATGGAGCCCATACTACGCGTTTTTTGATAAACCGCTCAATTGTTGCATGAACTGAGTCGACAGGCATATAAGTATGGCCTGGTAGTAAGTATCGCACACTGATTGATGTTATATTAACAGAATCCTTAAGAAAACTCGAGATCATTACAAACATTGCCTTGTTTTTGTTCTGTCCATAACAACTATCACAATTTAGTGATATATGTTTTACGGTTTGTCTTCTATCAACTTCTTGCAAATATTTGTAGATTATGGTAGATATTTCGTTACTGCCACGTCCTCCGTCACATTCTCCCCACAAATAACAAAACCCATTTTGGGTTCCACTTTCGTAAACCGTAAGATTGTAATAAGCATACTTTCTGGTGTAGTACAAGAGCAAATTGTCTCCATGTGGTGTGTTTAACACCTTCTGCAGGTCGAAACTAGCACATAAAAATTTTGAATCTAAGATAGTTTTCTTTTGATCAGCTAGAAATGAATCTTTGCATTTTTCTTTGTTTTCCAAATGTTTTTCATACAATTGCTTTGTTTCTTCTGTTTCCTCAAAATCTTTGTCTTTTCTCACTTCACAGACTTTGCACTTATCTTTTTTCGGCAAGTGAAATCCGATATTAAATTCTGCCTTAAAAATCTTTCGGAACACTTGCAGGGAAACGATATCGTTCTTAGTTATGCCATTTTCTATCTGTTTCTTCTTAAAAAGTTCGTATAAGAATGATACATTACGAAATTCAGTGGGTAAGTATCTTCTCGATGTTTTATTTCTGCAATAATGAGATGGGACAGCGGGTAGCAACGTGATAAAATCTAAAACATTCTGCTTCTGCTCTTTCCCAGTTTTGTTATGGGGAACATGCTTACCTCTCTGATCTATTTTGGAAAATGAGGCTGACGTAGAGTTTTCTTTCGTATATCTCAAAGTCATTTGTGAAATATCCAAGGTTTTCAATAAAAATTGTTGGCACACCTCGTGTTCCACATCATTCCACCTAATGATATACTTGTACGAACATTGTCTTCTGCTTCTTGCAGCCTCTTGTTTTCGACGTTTTATTTCAACATCTTTTATGCATGAAAGCAGCCAGTCTCGTTGCCTGTGTAGGCTTCCCAAGCCCCAATAAAATTCGAAAACATGTTCTCTCACTATCTCTGGAAATTTTGAAATACACTGGTTTGGGCAATTAATACTGCAAGGATTCTCTCTAACAGACTTTTTGGCACCGAACTTGTGATTACTTTTCCTTATTGTCTTTTTGCACGGTTTTTTCTGTTTCCTAAAACAAGTTTTTCCCATTGCATCTTCTTTATTGTCAGGCGAGTTGCTGTCACCATTGCTAATATTTTCTTCAAAGGAATATTCTGAAGAGTGGCGACGAAAACGTTTAGCTGTATTACAGGTACGACTATTTTGATCATTTTCGCTACTGGAAGAGTCATAGTCAACGAGTTTCACAGAGGGTCGTGTTGAAACTACTGGCTGGTTCTGGTGAAGGTCATCATCAACTGAAGAACTTGGCACATTACATTTGGATTTTATTTCTGTTCCGTCGGCAGTGATATGGTAAATTATAGGTTCGTCTAAACTAATTACGACCACGTCTGAAGATTGTAAATCTTTCAAGTTCGAGATTTGACCAACTTGTGAAGCAACACTGGTGCTAGAGCATGTGGTTGAGTCTATAATGGTGTCTAAGGACTTCTGTGATACCAGTGGAATCTCTTCGAATTCGCTTGATTCATACAAAGATGCTGAGTCTTTTACATCATACGAAACTGAAGATAATTCGCTGTCAAAGTTAGAGTCTCCCACATATAGTGAGAGTGACTCCAACTCATGTGAAGACTCAGACCGAGTGGTTACCAAAGACGGTATGGCATTTGATTCTTCTGTTCCTTGAGAACTAAGAGCTAATCTTACTAGATGTCTTGATCTACTACTCATGGCGATAATCTGAAATAAAAGAATATTTTATCTTATTTGTCGACTTTAAAATATTACTTATAAAAGTTATATTATTTTGAATTATAAGTGCGCCATATGTGGCCTCCATTCTTCTTGTCTTTTATTTTATTTTCGCCAGGTGTTATTAACGTTGTGGCCGTCCGATAGCTCGATCGGTACGGGATTTATCTTGTAGTATTCAATCTTACTCAATGTTGCGTAATATTACGCAACATTGCATCATGTACGATCAGTACGGAGTAAATCTTGTATTATTCAACCTTACGCAATATTACGCGTGAGATGAAACATCCTATATTGACCAAAAATGTGTCAACCCAGGTAAGACACCTTGTACATAAAATATGGAACTTGTAGTACCTTATAATACTCACTACAAAATAATACAAAAAGATAGGATTATGATTCTCTTGAGACGAAATAAATCTAGAACAACCATTACCTATCACACCAATACAATTATTACTAAGAAATCTCTATAATTTGAAAAAACTACGTATGTTAAGGAAATTTTGATTTTAAACTACATTTTTTACAATGTTTCCTACAAATCTCAACGAAAGCAAAAGTAAAAACCATAAATAATTACCAAAAAAATTATTTTGTGGTACTTACGTTCCGACTCTGCGGCTACACACAGTTCACTAATAGATCGTAATGAACTTCGCTGCATCGTAAGTAGCAAATTTTGTACCACGTGACTTGCACCTTACGATGTTTTGGTGACCATGCGATGTTTTCACAACTACAAAATAAATTTTTTCACATTTTTATGTGACTTACGTTACAGCAAATTCGGTTTTTTCTCCAAGACTATGCTATTATACCTTACAATAATTTTGCTGGGAGGTGCCTGGCGGCTTGATAGATACGATGCTTCAATAAAACTGTTTTCCCTAAATTTGTCACTTACGATGTTATGGCAAAAAGGTATCGATATCACTGAGTTCTTAACACCGCAAATAGATACACATATCTGAGTGTGGGCGATTATGGTTGATGGAATTATTGATAATTTTTGTTTAAATTTTGCTATTATTAATGTATTTTCACTGATGGTATCTGACCATCTGTAACTGCTGACTATTGCTTTATCAAATTTGCTTTCTGTTAGGACATGATCAATCTTATCGTTTACCTTTTCATTGTAGGAAGTTCATGTTACCTTATAAATATCTTTATAATTAAAACTTAGGTTAGTTATTTTCATTTGTTCTCTGTAGCGAATTTGATTAACATTTTTATGGAATTTTTCGTCCCCTCTTACTCCTCTATATATTTCCCTCTCCTGACTTTCGCATTCATATCTACAATGATTATTTTAACATCATATTTCTGTATATTCCCTAAAATGGTGCTTAGCTTTTCGTAGAACTCTTAGAACGTAGAAGCTTAGCTTTCTAAATCATTAACTTCAATTTTCGCATGTACATTAAAGATACTTATCTTTTTATACTTTACTTTTACTTACTATAATGGCTTGGTCAAATTAAAAGATACGATTTCCTAACATTGTATAAAAAATTTTGTTAATTTTAATCTAAAACTGTTTTTTATTTAACTTTATCGATATAATTTTGGGAAAACTATCTTTTAACAGTGAAAAAGACAGCAAATATTTGACTTCACGCAAACAGCGCCTTTGTATCTGTTGATACGTATTTCGACCTAATAGGTCTCATCAGAACAGTTATTCAAAGGTGTTCTCAACGTGAAAGATCAATATTTCCTGTCTTTTAAGAAGCAACAATAACATGGCTTCGAATACGGACGCACTAGCGACATCTAATTTAACAATCGTAAAATAGTTTCGAAACCCAATTCAGATTTCTGCTTTTATCTGTGCTTTCTAAAAATTGCAAAGCAAAACAGACGTTGATAAAGGTGTTAAAAGAGACGTGGGGAATCTAAAATTTGCATTCCACGACACATCTTTTCAACTAAGCAGAAATCCTTAGCGAATTGGTTTCTTGTACTCGTACAGAGTAAATCCGAAAAAAGTGAAAAAGACAGCAAATATTTGACTTCACGCAAACAGCGCCTTTGTATCTGTTGATACGTATTTCGACCTAATAGGTCTCATCAGAACAGTTATTCAAAGGTGTTCTCAACGTGAAAGATCAATATTTCCTGTCTTTTAAGAAGCAACAATAACATGGCTTCGAATACGGACGCACTAGCGACATCTAATTTAACAATCGTAAAATAGTTTCGAAACACAATTCAGATTTCTGCTTTTATCTGTGCTTTCTAAAAATTGCAAAGCAAAACAGACGTTGATAAAGGTGTTAAAAGAGACGTGGGGAATCTAAAATTTGCATTCCACGACACATCTTTTCAACTAAGCAGAAATCCTTAGCGAATTGGTTTCTTGTACTCGTACAGAGTAAATCCGAAAAAAGTGAAAAAGACAGCAAATATTTGACTTCACGCAAACAGCGCCTTTGTATCTGTTGATACGTATTTCGACCTAATAGGTCTCATCAGAACAGTTATTCAAAGGTGTTCTCAACGTGAAAGATCAATATTTCCTGTCTTTTAAGAAGCAACAATAACATGGCTTCGAATACGGACGCACTAGCGACATCTAATTTAACAATCGTAAAATAGTTTCGAAACACAATTCAGATTTCTGCTTTTATCTGTGCTTTCTAAAAATTGCAAAGCAAAACAGACGTTGATAAAGGTGTTAAAAGAGACGTGGGGAATCTAAAATTTGCATTCCACGACACATCTTTTCAACTAAGCAGAAATCCTTAGCGAATTGGTTTCTTGTACTCGTACAGAGTAAATCCGAAAAAAGTGAAAAAGACAGCAAATATTTGACTTCACGCAAACAGCGCCTTTGTATCTGTTGATACGTATTTCGACCTAATAGGTCTCATCAGAACAGTTATTCAAAGGTGTTCTCAACGTGAAAGATCAATATTTCCTGTCTTTTAAGAAGCAACAATAACATGGCTTCGAATACGGACGCACTAGCGACATCTAATTTAACAATCGTAAAATAGTTCGAAACACAATTCAGATTTCTGCTTTTATCTGTGCTTTCTAAAAATTGCAAAGCAAAACAGACGTTGATAAAGGTGTTAAAAGAGACGTGGGGAATCTAAAATTTGCATTCCACGACACATCTTTTCAACTAAGCAGAAATCCTTAGCGAATTGGTTTCTTGTACTCGTACAGAGTAAATCCGAAAAAAGTGAAAAAGACAGCAAATATTTGATTTCACGCAAACAGCGCCTTTGTATCTGTTGATACGTATTTCGACCTAATAGGTCTCATCAGAACAGTTATTCAAAGGTGTTCTCAACGTGAAAGATCAATATTTCCTGTCTTTTAAGAAGCAACAATAACATGGCTTCGAATACGGACGCACTAGCGACATCTAATTTAACAATCGTAAAATAGTTTCGAAACACAATTCAGATTTCTGCTTTTATCTGTGCTTTCTAAAAATTGCAAAGCAAAACAGACGTTGATAAAGGTGTTAAAAGAGACGTGGGGAATCTAAAATTTGCATTCCACGACACATCTTTTCAACTAAGCAGAAATCCTTAGCGAATTGGTTTCTTGTACTCGTACAGAGTAAATCCGAAAAAAGTGAAAACGTTGAGAACACCTTTGAATAACTGTTCTGATGAGACCTATTATGTCGAAATACGTATCAACAGATACAAAGGCGCTGTTTGCGTGAAGTCAAATATTTGCTGTCTTTTTCACTTTTTTCGGATTTACTCTGTACGAGTACAAGAAACCAATTCGCTAAGGATTTCTGCTTAGTTGAAAAGATGTGTCGTGGAATGCAAATTTTAGATTCCCCACGTCTCTTTTAACACCTTTATCAACGTCTGTTTTGCTTTGCAATTTTTAGAAAGCACAGATAAAAGCAGAAATCTGAATTGTGTTTCGAAACTATTTTACGATTGTTAAATTAGATGTCACTAGTGCGTCCGTATTCGAAGCCATGTTATTGTTGCTTCTTAAAAGACAGGAAATATTGATCTTTCACGTTGAGAACACCTTTGAATAACTGTTCTGATGAGACCTATTAGGTCGAAATACGTATCAACAGATACAAAGGCGCTGTTTGCGTGAAGTCAAATATTTGCTGTCTTTTTCACTTTTTTCGGATTTACTCTGTACGAGTACAAGAAACCAATTCGCTAAGGATTTCTGCTTAGTTGAAAAGATGTGTCGTGGAATGCAAATTTTAGATTCCCCACGTCTCTTTTAACACCTTTATCAACGTCTGTTTTGCTTTGCAATTTTTAGAAAGCACAGATAAAAGCAGAAATCTGAATTGTGTTTCGAAACTATTTTACGATTGTTAAATTAGATGTCACTAGTGCGTCCGTATTCGAAGCCATGTTATTGTTGCTTCTTAAAAGACAGGAAATATTGATCTTTCACGTTGAGAACACCTTTGAATAACTGTTCTGATGAGACCTATTAGGTCGAAATACGTATCAACAGATACAAAGGCGCTGTTTGCGTGAAGTCAAATATTTGCTGTCTTTTTCACTTTTTTCGGATTTACTCTGTACGAGTACAAGAAACCAATTCGCTAAGGATTTCTGCTTAGTTGAAAAGATGTGTCGTGGAATGCAAATTTTAGATTCCCCACGTCTCTTTTAACACCTTTATCAACGTCTGTTTTGCTTTGCAATTTTTAGAAAGCACAGATAAAAGCAGAAATCTGAATTGTGTTTCGAAACTATTTTACGATTGTTAAATTAGATGTCGCTAGTGCGTCCGTATTCGAAGCCATGTTATTGTTGCTTCTTAAAAGACAGGAAATATTGATCTTTCACGTTGAGAACACCTTTGAATAACTGTTCTGATGAGACCTATTAGGTCGAAATACGTATCAACAGATACAAAGGCGCTGTTTGCGTGAAGTCAAATATTTGCAGTCTTTTTCACTTTTTTCGGATTTACTCTGTACGAGTACAAGAAACCAATTCGCTAAGGATTTCTGCTTAGTTGAAAAGATGTGTCGTGGAATGCAAATTTTAGATTCCCCACGTCTCTTTTAACACCTTTATCAACGTCTGTTTTGCTTTGCAATTTTTAGAAAGCACAGATAAAAGCAGAAATCTGAATTGTGTTTCGAAACTATTTTACGATTGTTAAATTAGATGTCGCTAGTGCGTCCGTATTCGAAGCCATGTTATTGTTGCTTCTTAAAAGACAGGAAATATTGATCTTTCACGTTGAGAACACCTTTGAATAACTGTTCTGATGAGACCTATTAGGTCGAAATACGTATCAACAGATACAAAGGCGCTGTTTGCGTGAAGTCAAATATTTGCTGCCTTTTTCACTTTTTTCGGATTTACTCTGTACGAGTACAAGAAACCAATTCGCTAAGGATTTCTGCTTAGTTGAAAAGATGTGTCGTGGAATGCAAATTTTAGATTCCCCACGTCTCTTTTAACACCTTTATCAACGTCTGTTTTGCTTTGCAATTTTTAGAAAGCACAGATAAAAGCAGAAATCTGAATTGTGTTTCGAAACTATTTTACGATTGTTAAATTAGATGTCGCTAGTGCGTCCGTATTCGAAGCCATGTTATTGTTGCTTCTTAAAAGACAGGAAATATTGATCTTTCACGTTGAGAACACCTTTGAATAACTGTTCTGATGAGACCTATTAGGTCGAAATACGTATCAACAGATACAAAGGCGCTGTTTGCGTGAAGTCAAATATTTGCTGCCTTTTTCACTTTTTTCGGATTTACTCTGTACGAGTACAAGAAACCAATTCGCTAAGGATTTTTGCTTAGTTGAAAAGATGTGTCGTGGAATGCAAATTTTAGATTCCCCACGTCTCTTTTAACACCTTTATCAACGTCTGTTTTGCTTTGCAATTTTTAGAAAGCACAGATAAAAGCAGAAATCTGAATTGTGTTTCGAAACTATTTTACGATTGTTATCTTTTAACACTTTTAGGTCTTACTTTAATGGTTATACTATGGTCACATCATCAAGTAGCGCTACAACCCTGGGTGGTTCTTGGCTGACTGTACAGCTTTTTTCCACTTTCTTCGGTCTTCCATCAACCTAGGTTCAAATGGAATGTTCATTTTCTGGAGATCTGCTTGGATGTTATCTCTCCATCGCATTCTGGGACGTCCGAGTGGTGTTTTGCCTGTGGGAATCTCCTCTCATACCAGTTTCAAGTCTTTCGTTATGCAGTCTGTGCACGTGGCCTGCCCATCTTAGTCGCTGTGATTTAATTTCTTGGACAATATCGGCGTCGTTGTAGAGTGCTTTTAATTCTATGTTGCTTCTGATATTATACTGGTTTGTGGTGATGTGATGATGAGGTCCAAAAATTTTTCTAAGTATTATTCGTTCAAAGCGTCTGAGCTTTTCTTGGTTGGCTTTGGTCATGGTCCACGTTTCGCATCCGTATGTTATTACAGGTCTGACGATGGATTTATAGATTTTGATCTTTGAACTTCTTGTGAGATTTTTTAATTTTATGAGCTTATCCAGTGTAAATAGACAGCGGTTTACGGAGTGGATTCTGTCTTTTATTTCTTCAGTGACATTGTTGCCAGCTATGATTACGGCCGCCAGATACTTAAAACGTTGAACTCTTTCAAAATTGAAGGTGTTGACAGTCACATTTTGTCCTATTCTATATCTTCGTGTCGGTCTATTTATACACATATATTTCGTCTTCTCTTCATTAATCTTCAGCCCTACTTCACTTTTTGCTCCTTCCACCTTGTTGAAAATGTCTTTCGCTGGATAGGATGGAGTCTCCAACGAGATCTATGTCATCTGCATATGCGAGTAACAGCTTGGGACCTTGAACCGATAGCAATTCTGTATTTATTTAGGCCGACCTCATGGCTTTCTTTAATACAAGGTTAAAAAGTAGTGGAGATAACGCATCACCCTGTTTAAGTCCACTGTTGATTTCAAAGCTGCCAGACAGTTTATTATTTACACGTACTTTAGATATTCCACCCTCCACACAGACTTTGGTCATCCGAATGAGTTTCTTTGGTATTGAAAACTACGTCATGGCATTCCATATTTGGCTTCTTTCTACGCTATCATATGCCTGTCGAAAGTCTATAAAAAGAATGTGTATGGGTCTGTAATACTCCCATCCCTTCTCTAGAAGTTGTCTCAGCGTGAATAGTTGATCTATTGTTGATCTGTTTGCCCTAAACCCAGCTTGATATTCGCCTATGACATTTTCAGCATAAGAGATTAGTCTACTAAGAATGATGTTTGAGAGGGTTTTATATGCCGTGTTTAGAAGTGAGATTCCTCTAGAATTCGCGCATTTTGTTTTATCCCCTTTTTTGTGGATGGGCACTATTATGTTTTCCTTCCATCGTGCTGGTATTCTTTCTTCTAACCATATGTGCGTTATCAGCTGGTGGATTTGGCGATGTAGTGCGTCTCCCCCATATTTCAGAAGTTCTGCTGGTATCTCGTCCGTACCCGGCGCTTTGTGATTTTTCAGCTTATTTAAGGCCTTTTGGGTTTCTTCAAAGGAAGGATTTTTGACGGGCATGTCCGCTGTAATATAGATCTCTTCTTCGTGCTGTTCTTCCTGTATGATGTTTAGAAGGTCCCTAAAATACTTTTTCCATTCTTCAGTTACTTCTTTACCGTCGATTATTATACGGCCTTGATTGTCTTTCAGTGTATGGATGAAATTGGTTTTATGTCCTCTTTTCTCAGAGGAAATTGCTTTATAGAATTCTCTGGAGCCTGGTTTGGGCCGGTCTCTCTCCATAGCTTCATATTTTTGTTGTTCATAGTTTCTTTTCTTTGTGCGTATTATTTTTCTTGTTTCTTTTCGGCAGTCGTCATATTCCTTTTTACTTTGGTCTGTTTGCAGTTGTATCCAAGTCTTCCTTACTGTTTGTCTTTTTTCCAGCTGTTTCCGACATTCCTCGTCATACCATGTTTTTGCCCTCTCCTGCCTACTCCTTCCAAAGGTCTTGGTTATTATTTCGGCAGTCACTTCCCATAGCTGTTCTATATCATTGTATTCTCTTTCAGAGTTCAAGGTTTGTTCAAGTTGTTCTCTATAGTTTTGTTGTTGCTCTGCATTGTGTATTTCGTCCATGTTTTATTGTGGGTTTATTGTTCTTTTATTGTGTTTGTGGCTAGATATTCTGGATTTGACTTGCTTGCTCTGACTAAGTAATGATCTGTGTCTCCTTCTATTCCTCTCAGGCTTTTTAATGCGTAAGTAGCATATCTACAATACGGATGTAGCATATCCTTTCATTTATAGGTTTAAAATTTAGTATATTTTCTACTAGATTGTCTCTTATTACAAAGCCCGTTCCAAATTCATGTCTTCCGTTTTTCTTACTGCTGAAGAACATGGTGGATTTACTTATTTTTATATTTCCATCGTCTGGCCATCTTATTTCTTGGACAGCTGTTATATCCATTCCTATGTTTTCCAGTTGTTGAACAGCATTTATAACAGCTCCAGGTCTGTACCAACTCAATACATTCCAAGTTCCAATATTCACAGTCCTTTTACATTGCATTTGTCGTTTTTTGTGTTTATCTGTCCGGTTCCAAGGCAAAGTTGCAGTTTTCATAACTAGTTTCTTTTTCCGAGGCTGGGTAGTTAACTATCCGCTCAACCCTCCTCTTTTATCCGGGCTTGGGACCGGCTGCAGTAAGGTGATTTCCGAGCTACTCAATCCACCCATTCCTCACCCTACCCCAGGCAGTGTTTTATACTGTGGTCACGTGAAGCTTAAATAAATTCTTTTATAATAGATGTATAGATAATACAGCTGATAAAATATGCTCCCGTTAAAAATCGGTACCTTATGACCTAAAAGCTTTTTAGGAATTCTGCACAAATATTTTTAAACCCTATTTTTTATAACATTGACTAAATAAAAGTTTTCTAGTGTCTGCTTATTGCATGCAGATCATGTTAAAACAAGCTAAAATAAGGTTTACTGGAATCAATTAAAAGAATTGACATAACGCATAACGTTTGATGTTCCAATTTCTAGAAATGATTTTAAATCTCAATTAATTATAAAAATATTGTAAGGTAACAAAATTCTAAATCAGAAACATTTGAGTTAACTGTAATAATGGTTTAAAAAAATCCCATTAACTTTAACAATGGAATACTATTTTATCATTATCAACTACTCAGCCGTTACAACAATTTTATGACATAAACCCGAGATAATCGGTCGGCTAAATACTCAGTAAGTATAAAACATTTTAAACGAGTAGGTATTCCGTACTAAAATGTTGAATCTCTTAATGTAATAAAACTCATTCGAGTAACGCGATACTTGTTATGTAAAATACAACCGATTCAGCTTTACGAGTGTAGAATCCTGCAAAACGTTTAAGGGATTATGCATAACAGTAAAATATTTTGTTACTGAGAACTTCTGTATTCCTCTTTCGTTGTTAGTATGGTAGCAAATGCTTGATAGTAATCTGCTTTGTGTAGGTTTCGACGGAAAGCACAATGAAATATTTATTTTTACAATTATGATTCTATAATGTTGAATGCAATTTAGTTTTGCAATTTGTATAACAATTTTAATGATATATTTTTTCGTTATTTCTTTATTTTACATACACTCGTATAGCAAGAATTCATAGCAAATGTTGGCGTCTCAGTGAACGGTTCCTAGTTATCTGTCCATCCAAAAAATGTTTTAAATAAAATATGATATTAAACCAATAATTCGAACATACGCCAAGCGATTTGACATGGTGAATATTGACATTCACTGTATTTTAAGCTTTTACAGTAACATAAATATAGAAGTAGTTATCAAATATTATAACATTGTTTGCTGTTTTATTAAGTCATTTTTAAGAAGTGTAACTTTGGTGACAGCGGTTTTTCTATAAGATATATTAAGTAATTACTAATAAGTAATACAAGATCTACTGAATTTTATAAAGAAATTGATACTGGATACGCCCGGAGATCCCGCATAGTTTTTAAAAATGAAAGAAGTTAAAGGAAAGCGTAGCAAGAAGAGATAGAAGTGATTGATGTAGAAGCGTAGACAAAAAGAGGAAGAGAAATAGGATAGGCGTAGATAGATAGAAGAAAATGATAAGACAAATAAGAAGAGTTGGCAAAAAGAGAAAGAGGAGAAGAAGAGGTGTAAAAAGACGAGCAAGAAATCAGTATCTTAGATAAAATCAAGGTAAAAATATCAACCTTTGATTCACGCATGAATAAACTACATTCATACTATGTATTATAATAATAAGAGTACTTATAAATGAGTCACTAAAAATTAAATATAAAATTTCTTATAGAATTAATTTATTTTTTGTTTTATCTATTAAGCCACCGTACTATTTTTATTTGTACATCTTTTTTAGATGCTTGAAATTTTAGACTACTGCTTCTCTTTGAGTTTTATTAGATTGTGCATTTCTTCCTAAGGCTCTCAGAATGAAAAACACATGTATATATTTTTTCTTGATATTATGCAATCGCTGTTATATTCGTTTAAATCGTTTCACTATTGCACTATTCACATTAAACACTTTTTTAGATTATGTACAATAACCACATGGTCTTTTGCTGTTCTAAGTTTGTATCAATATCAGTATTATGTCATCGACGAATGCTAGGCATTTATGATTTTAGAACAGAAGTTTGTTAATAACAACAACAAAATAGTTTTTTGGTCAAGATATGTGGATAATTGCATAGCTCTCATACAGGGAACCCAAGATGATGCTTTACAGATGCTGGATGATCTCAATAACCTCCATCCTAACATCTCTTTTACTCTCGAACCAGAATCTGACAATAAGTTGAACTTCTTGGATATGACTATTTCCCGTAATAAAGATTCTTTAGAGTACAAAATTTATAGTAAACCCACCCAAACAGATCACGTTATACATGGAACGTCTAATCACCCAACTCAACATAAAATGGCCGCTTTCAACAGTTACATTCATCAGTTACTTAAATTTCCACTTTCTGATGATAATTTTAATACAGAACTTAATACTCTTAAGCAGATTGCTTTCAATAATGGCTATGATCCTAACATTATAATCTACAAACTTCTTAATAGAGCTAAACTAAAAATTGCAAAAAAGCTTGCATATTCATCACAGTTTTTTCAACCTAATGCTTCAGATAACACCAGATATTTCTCCTTCACTTATTTTAGTAGCATTTCCAATAAAATATCTAAACTTTTTACTTTTACAATTGATAAAATCAAAATTTCCTTTAAATCACATAACACTTTAGGTTCCTTCTTAATCAATACCAAAGATAGGATGAATACACTTGATAAAATGGTATTTACAAATTAAAATGTGATGATTGTGATGCTTCTTATGTAGGTAGGACCATCAGAAAGTTATCCACTAGAGTCTCTGAACATTTAAAAAGACCAAATTCTTCAAGTTTTGGTCAACACTTAGTATCCAGCAACCATAATTTTAACATCAATTCTGGTTCATCTATCTTACATGATATTAGTAGAAAGAAAAACTATCTTGAGTTAGATTTATTGGAAGATTTGGAGATTACAAGGGAAACAAATGAAAACTCTCACTGTCTTAATACTCAAATTAATTTAAATTGTACTAAATTTAATCCTATATTTAAAAACTTTATTACAGCTTCACCTCGTAGAAGACCCAGCTCAACTGTTTAGACTTCATGCACTGAGCATTTCAATATTAATTTTAAAGTTCTTCCATTGACTGTGGATTCAACTGAACTACTTGGATTATAATACATTTATATATTTTGCTTTCAATTTTGATTTTAACTTTTAGTAATTTAACTGCATATTCAGATTTTTCCTTTTTTACAGTACTGATAGCGCTTGGTGGACCATTTTATTGTAGTCAACCATCCACTGTCTTATATATTGTTTAGTCTTTTCTTACATTCATACTTTATGTCAACTTCAATCGCTCTCAAACTAACATCCTAATTATTATATACTTTTAATTTAGATAACGACTTACGTCATTATCTACGTTAGAGATCGAAGTTGACATAGTTGCCAAAGTATAAAAAAATCCTGACTCCATTTTAAATCAAATAGGTCACATAATTATTGCAAAAGTATTACCATCTCTTTACAACGACTATTTAAATTCTTACGTGCCATTTTTGAAATAAAACACACTAATTTTGTTCTAAAAAGAACAGATTTTATTAAATCGGTAAAAATATAAAACAAGAGTATTCACTTTAAAATTCAAAATAATAAAGTACACAAAGTGTCAACATCGCAACTGTCAAATAAATGTTACCAATTTATGCCAAAATTTTACCTTCGTTCGATTACAGTTACAGTGTGTTCTGAACAAATGTTCTTGATAAAAACTCTTTATAATGGATTTATACAAATTAAATGAAACATTTTATTGTGTATTTCTTTAAGTTAACATTAATAGAAAATTTTAAATATTATTTCTACGCGTACATAATAAAATAAGTCTAGTGACTGTAATGCCAGTGTACTCGGTAAAGTGATTCTAAAAAGAACACACCTAAACCCTAAATATTTCGTGTTGGTATCACATGACGTCACAGGCTATGACGCCGATGACGTGCATCGTTATATAAATTAGATGAAGTGTAGACAGGTTTGAGTGTGAGATTTGGATTATTCAATCTACATAAAAATATACTAATTTTATATTTCATCAGTTGATTTCCTATAGTGGTGTCAGTTGGACCTTTGGTCAATACTTAGTTTCATAGAATTTTGAAAGGTGCAGATCACATAACTGCCCTTTACAAGCTGTCATTTGTCACATGTCATCTCAATATTTCCGCAAGACCGGGAGCCCATTCTGTCTCCGGCTTCTATATAACATTGAATTGTATTGTATTGTTATGTCCAAATTTACATGTATGACATTCTACTCATGTCGGATAGGCCACAACTGACGAAGTAAGTCTATAAACGTTTATCACATAAAAACTTTTTCAACCATAAACTTTTTGTCCAAGTGTCCATGAGTTTTTTATCCAAGTGAATTAATTTTCCTTCTTATAAAAAAATGTTTCTTGGCTTATTTCAGATGCCCCTGAAGATGATCTATTGATCGAAAGTACTTGGGCAAGATTTAATTAATCACTGTGTTCGATAGTTGCCTTGTATACTATCAAAATTTATGATTTTGTTGGTATATAAGTTATGACTTGTTAATTTTGGCTTTTCTGACAATAACTTGGGTACTAAAAAAGGAAAGTTTCGAGCACCTGTCAGTGGTTGAAACTCTAGTCAGAAAACAAAAAGGCTAATGAAGTAGTTTAAAATCTAAATGGATCTGCTACTTATACTATAATATGCTGGTGTATCGAATCGACCTACGGATAAGTAATATAGCAAGAGATGGGGCTTACGTCTAGGTTTTAGTTACTCCATAGATTTCTACTGGACGAGCTTGTATGCTGAAAAACCGAAATATATAATTATGTAAATAATCCAATAGATATAGACTTTTAAAACAAATGTATTATCCGTTTTGCAGCTACTTTTACTACCTAATTAGGATCTAGAAAGAACTCTTCCAGGAATTTATGCTGTTTGCAAATAATTTCTTAGTCTGCATGTTGCTTTGTTTCCTCTTTTCTGTTATTTCCTTTTTGTTGTTCATTATTTACGCTGTTCATATAACCGTGTTATATCTGGCTATTTCATTAATAGCTTTTTTTAATAATTACCTATTCTTGACATTTCTATTTTATATGCGTCCTTCTTTATTCATATATTCCATTTCTTATGTAAATCGCTACTGCTGGGATCCTTGATTTCGACTGTTCTTTAATTTACTTTATCTTGTGTTTTGGATTCCATCCATTTAACTCTTTCTTTATTCTTTTCTTCGTGTCCTCCCACGTCATTTTATTTTGCTCAATGACATGTTTTAGCTTTTGTCATATTCTTCGTTTTTGTTATTACCATTTAGTGGTCCGTATCTACGTGAGCTCTCTTGTATCTCCTTGTCCATCGTCTTGGTATATATTTCTTAAAGCCAATATTTAATATATTTGGTTTTTTATATTTCCAGCTTGGTGCCTTTAAGTTATTCTTTGCATCTTTTCATGTTCAAATTTTGGTTTTAGAAATTCCAAAGTTATTATTTCTGTCAAATGACAATTTCTGTTACCATTATCGTTTTTTTAGAGTATGGTATCTGTTACATTTCGTAGCAAACTTTTATTATACTCTTCTTTGTCATATAAAATATTTAGGTCTCCCATAATTACTACTTTAATTATTTCTTGTATCTTGATGCATAATTACAATTATCTTTATTAATATCAGTGGATGGTTGCTTATGTTTAGTCCTGTACTTGCTATTCTTTTATCTATTTGGTTAAAATTTACTATTTTTGTTTTTTTTTTGTTTCTAAAGACAGAAACCTACTCATCTTACCAATTTTATTGTTTCTACTATATAAAAAGTTAGTAAATTTTACTTAATTTATCTCGCCGTTGCTTCTCTATCTCACCTCTTGTACAGTTTGTAACAAAAATATTTTGCCTACCTCAGGGTAAGATTATGGGGGTAAAGATAGGGCAAGCAAAATAAACGCTACTTGTGCGAACGGCACTCAGGGTTTGTTAGGAGAGCTAGGGTCGTGGATAAGTGAATGGCGAGGGGTCGGATTGGGCAACTACAGGACAAACTTTGGACAAACAAAATCACAATAAACAGGAAATACCTCTAGTAATTTAATATAGGGCGCCACTTTGAGGTGACTAATTATACCTATTACAACCACTAGTTGTAATTAAGGAAATAATTATTAAAAATGAAAAACATATCTTTTTCAAAGGAAACTCAAAAAAAGGTTTGTTAAAAAAAATAAACAAAATGTTAAGAAACAAAATTTAACATTTATTGTGTCTTTCCACAAATAGTTAGAAAACATAGAGAATACAAGAATACTCAAAAAAGACAATATAAAAATATTACCTCAATAGTCGCAAAATACAAAAAACTAACATGTCATCCGTTTACAAATTTCAGGAGTTGGAGATACTACATAACCTTACAAATGTTACCGCATAGAGATTAACCTTTTTTTTAACAAACAAAACAAATAAATATCGAAAATAATAAAGCTAGCTGTCATATGTTAACATTAAATTTTAAAAACTGAAAACAAATAAAATAACAGTTAAAGTCAAAACCCAAAATTTACAATATTTATTATTACTATTTTTTAAATTTTTATGAAAGCAATTATTATAAAAAAAAATTTGTCTTTACTTTAAAATTTGAGACAAAAGTTACATTAATTAAAAAAAAATTGCACTAAGATTTCTGTAACTATAACTGAAACTATACTGGAACTGGAGGCTTCACTATCTCTGTGTAACGAACACACGAACAAATCCATCTTCAAACTGCCAAAAAGACTTGGACGACAACCAGGGAGAAACAAAAAGAGGATGGAAACGACGATTCTTCCAATCCTTACTCAAAACATTAACTTAACCATTCACTGCTACAAAACTACTTTTCACTGCTACATATTTCCATAAAGAGGGGTCAAAAACAGAAAATTTTACAAATTCGACATGAATTTGGATCTACACTTAAGCCTACAGCGACCCAAGTAAGAATGACGAAATCATCTTAAAAATTCGTTCACGTAACTTGAAATAACAAACACTTGACAGGAATTAAAACGCAAATTTTCTCCAACGCAGTACATCGGGCGGCTCAAATCAAAGAAATATCGACAAGAAAATACGCAGCTGCGAATTAAATAAACAACTCCAAAATGGTTTACAATAACATCCAGCAATGCCAATAAAATTATTGAAAACACTTTTGGGTATTTTAACTTAAAAGATACTAAACTAACTAGCTAAAGAAACTAACAAACACGGAAAAAATTCTTCGTTTTTTTTTAAACATATATGAGGGGATTTGAATATATTACGTATACGAGGGGATTTCAATATACACCAAAGAATCAATGAAATTGTAAACGGTACAAGTTTCTATTTGTTTTTGGTACACTTCCATGTCTCTTGCATCGTCTTTCATTTGTTCTTTCATGTCCTTTCATGTCATTGCATCTTTATTATATTATTTATTACTTTTATTGTTAGTTTATGCATTTTCTACTGTATTCTGTTTAAAAATATATTAATTTTTTATTTTCTCTGGCTTGTTCATTTCTTTGTTATTTATCCCTGCTGTCTCGGTCAGTTTTTGCTTCATTTAATGTGCTTTATTTTTGTTCTATTTATACATGGCCTTCAATTGTGTACTAAAGCTAATTTTAATTTAATAAATAATGTCGTAGATATCCGAAATTAGAAAAAAGAAACTTAGTATTAAAAATTGGGAAATTTCAGATCCAAATAATTACATGGGATACTCGTCATTCTTATTTTATCACCACAGAATGGGTAAAGTTGGTGGAGCAACATGGAGGTTCTACGAAAATTCAGAAGAAAAATTTAAACATAGTGTTCGCAACTGTAGAAACATTGCTTTCCAATACATAAGCACACTTTTGAATTCTTCTGGTTTTTTCTCTTTTTGTTTTTAATTATTTCATTCTCTCATTTTTATTCCGTAATTAATTAGCTCATCTATCATATTTATCTCAATTTTTTGAGTATTTTAAGCCGTCTTATAGTCTCGGTAACTTGTTCTTTTATCTTGCGTTCTTTCGTGGTTTCCTAATTATTCGTCTTGGAATTTTTTGGTGGCATACAGATATTTCAAATATTTTAATCACATTTCCCACCTTATGCAGATAGTTTCCTCCAATTTAAGAGATAAAGTTAGAGATAACTTATACTTACTTTTAAACAACCTTAAAATTATTATGACATTATATCCAGAAGATCTTTCAGTAAAGAGAGAGAGAGGCAGCTTTCGAATAATATTCTTAACATATAAACATTCTTTAACAAAAATCTAAATTGTTTCATTTCGTTGAAAGTATTCCTTTTCCTGAAACCCATTTTCTAAATGAAGTTGGTAAAATATTTATCCGGAGATGCAGTCTGCCTCGTCAAAAATTATTAAGTTTATCAAATCCGGAGCTGTATTTTGTTTTGAGCAATAAAATATTCATAGCGCAAACCGTATATCAAATCTGTGGCCGCGTGAAAAACGCTCTGGACACCTGCCAATTACGCTGTTGCATGTGTAATATTTTCAGCGGTGTGGCGGCTCAGACGGCACAGGCGGCGGCGGTCTACGTTGGTTGGCGGCGCGACCACCAGTTGCTGTTTCCGGGAGCGGCATACTCGACACTCTTTAGAAGCCTGTTGCTTGGCTGTTGCTTGCTTGCTTACTTACTCGCCTTTCAAAAACTATTTCTTCTCTGCTGTAATGCATGTGGCGTGATTTATAATCGATAAGCCAAAAAGTGCCGCCGAACAATGGAGCAGTTCATAATAGGCGGAACCATTGTTGCTGCAAAATATCACTTTGTCGGCAATTTGCTACAGGAAATTCAAATTTATCTTTTATTTGAAAAACTTTATGGACTATAGAAAAGTATTAAAATATTTTTTGAAATTTTATATTTATTAAAAATATTTACATTATATTTAAATTAGAAATCAATCAACGAATAATAACCAAACAGTATCAAAACTTTGAAAAAAATTACACTGGTTGTTACCCCAACAAGTTTTAACATTAAAAAAAAAATAAGTGAACACAGTTTTAACACTTTGACTGCCATGTCTATACCTAGATATGCACAGTGGCTGAGTTCAAACCGCCACGTGTATATTTACATATACACAGTCGGTAAATATCGTTTGGCCATGTGTATTCCACAGAAGCACACTCTACGTGTATTTCTAATAGGATTTAACTTGCGTGGCCTGTGGCAAATTAAAAATGATCTTAGTCTGGGAAAAATACTTCGCCTTTTTTCTATTAGCAGTTGAATTATAGTAGATTTTTTATAACTTAAACGCTAATTAATTTTGATGTAAAAGTGTTTATTGTGATTAATAATACATACAATAGTACACTATAAAATAAAATAATAACACATATTTTAAATTATACTCAAATGACTATTTTGGCAAAATTTTGTGCTTATCAAAAAAACATTCTAAGCAGAGGAAATTTTGGTCACAGACTTAGTGTTTAGTGGTAACTTGCTTAGTTTTATTTATTACATACTGTCGTTCATGGTCATCTTTATTTCGTTGGTGACAAATTACGCTGGAAGTAGTTTCAAGCAGAATGTTTCTTTGAAAGCTATTATACTTATTCTTTCTGATACAGTTTTGTTCGTATTATATATAAATAATGAGCATTTACTATGCTTGTTCCAGTAAGTAGTTCAATTGCCACATTCCTGTATAGTTTAATGCTCGGTCTAATAGAGGTAGAGTAAGACGATACATCAATGAAACTTTTTGCATTATTGTAAACCACAAAAGCTTCCGGCTTCTTTTTGACCTCATTTGTACCTGAAACATCAATAAAATTCAGTTTATGTTTGGTTGTAAGCATCAGAACATCGGGCTTATTTTTCCATTTAAAAATGACAATGCCGATTATCTCTTTTCCTACAACTTAACCCTTCATTAGTTTGTTTATTAGTACTTCTTTCTAAATAACTTGCTGATTTTTTCGTAGTGTTCCTACTAGGTGCGTTTGTTTGCTTTGTAACTTTTCAGCTAGCTCTACTCTGGTGTACCAGTTGTCAGTGTACAATGTCATTCTTTTATCGAGACGTTCGTCCATAAGTTCAAACATTGCTTTAGTTGCCACAGACATCATATCAATTTTATGCACCATAATAAATTTTGCAGTAATACGTACAGCCCCCATTGAGGCATAGCTTAAAGAGTTTGATTTCAAATTTATTTTTCTTTCCTTTCACATATAGACGAAATTTTAAACGCCCGCTAAAGGGTACCATCGTTTCATCTATACGATATATACGGTTATAGTACCAGATATTTTCATCTGGTACTATAACCTTTTTAAATTTGGAATTTAGCAAAGTTACCAGGGACTGAACCTTGTACGGTCTGTCCTCTGCTTGATATAAATCATTATTTGCGAAGTGCCACATACGCAACAAAATTTCAAATCTATTTCAAGACATGTATTCTGCAGCTTTTGACCAGTATAAATCCGAATTTCTCCAATAATCAGCCTATTTTGGTCTAGACTCTAGGTTTATGGTCTAGACTCGTTCAAAGCAGTACGTCAAATGAACTTGTTCCGAAAAGCAAAAGATCAAAAATGCAAAGTAATTACATACAAAATTTACCTTCAATATAATAAAACTCAAGAACAGAAGACGATACCATTGAACATGTTATTTTCCAATATCGACTGCCAAATGATGAAAGCTCTTCAGAAGACCATCATATTGCCATTAATTATAATCACCCTTGATATGGAAGAATGTAGATGGTCAAAACTTGACAAATATTACTTTAGGAATAGGTAGAAAGAAATAAAATAAGACTTACTCTTTAATTTTACCACCAACGACCGGTTTCGCATACATCAATTTGCTGTGCATCTTTAGGCCTTACGGTACATGGTAAATTAATGCTGAAATTACAAAAACCCGCATTAGGGTGCTGTATAATAAAGAAAATTACAGCAATTATGCAAATATTATATGTCTTTGATTAATAATATGAATTAAATTGATAAAAGCAAAGTAAAAACAAATGGCACAAAATAATCTAATAAATTGAAATTAAATAAGTAAATAACCAATAAATACTACTTACATTCCGGTACAAGAATTATCAATTGATAAATAAATGACGGTTGCATTTCGATTTATTCTGAGTCTCTTACCATTCTCTTACACGTGTTTCTGGGTCTAGCCGTCATCAAAGAGAGTTTGCAAGAAGACTCAAACCAAATAAAAACGCACCGACTACTAAGGCAATTATAGGAAAATAATTACAAGAGTATGATACTAGAGACCTCTAGTGAGGGAAGATGAAGATTAATATCGATAGCAATTAAAGTAGTCTATATACCCAAGCTTAATCAAGCCATTCAGAGCGATGCTGAGAATATTATATTCCAATATGCACCAACAATGTATCCATATAAATTACTATCATTTTTGTACACATTGCGTCGAGTAAGGACGATAACAAATAAATGACGGTTGCGTTTCGATTTAATCTGAGTCTCTTACTATTCTCTTATACGTGTTTCTGGGTCTACCCGTCATTAGAGAGTGTTTGCAATTATTAATTGGTGATATAAAAAACATAGTTCAAACTATCCTGGATTAGTTGGTGATGTGTGACCATCTGTTTTATTGTAACTGTTCGACAATTAGAGGGGAAGTTCTTGAGGGAAGAGATACTAACAAATAAACTAGGAAGTAGATATTGTGAAATTGGACTCTTGTCGAATCAACTTTCAAATATTCTTCATTCCCAACACTTTCAAAATCTATCTCCTCAAACCGACCATCTTTGATCCCCATTTAAATCCCAGTATAAATCCGAATTTCTCCAATAATCAGCCTATTTAGATTTATGGTCTAGACTCATTCAAATCAGTACGTCAAATGAACTTGTTCCGAAAAACAAAAGATCAAAAATGCAAAGTAATTACATACAAAATTTATCTTCAATATAATAAAACTCAAGAACAGAAGACGATACCATTGAAGATGTTATTTCCCAATATCGACTGCCAGATGATGAAAGCTCTTTAGAAGACCATCACATTACCATTAATTATAATCACCCTTGATATGGAAGAATGTAGATGGTCAAAACTTGACAAATATTACTTTAGGAATAGGTAGAAAGAAATAAAATAAGACCTACTCTTTATTTTTCCACCAATGACGCGTTTCGCATACAACAATTTGCTATGCATCTTCAGGCCTTACGGTACATGGTAAATTATTGCTGAAATTACAAAAACCCGCATTAGGGTGCTGTATAATAAAGAAAATTACAGCAATTATGCAAATATTATATGTCTTTGATTAATAATATGAATTAAATTGATAAAAGCAAAGTAAAATCAAATATATATATATATATATATATATATATAGTCCCAAGATTCCTAAGAGGAACATAGGGCTTCCACAAAGTGTCTCCAGCGAACTCTATTTCTGGCTAGTGCTTTGATTTCAAGCCAGGATTTTCCCATTGTTCTCCCTTCGTCCAGTACTGTCCTTCTCCAAGTTCCCTTAGGTCTGCCTACTTTCCGTCGGCCTTGGGGATTCCAATCCAGTGCTGTCCTGGCAATGTCATTTGGCGGTCTACGGAGTGTGTGGCCCAGCCATCTCCATTTTCTTCGCCTTATTTGCTTTATGACATTTTCTTGGTTGCTTTGGTTCCATAAATTTTCATTGGAGATTCGGTTAGGCCAAAATATACGAAGGATTTTTCGTAACGCTCTATTAATGAAAACTTGTAATTGGTGTACTATGGGTGCTGATATCTTCCACGTTTCGCAGCCATACAGTAATACAGCTTTTACATTTGTGTTGAAGATTTTTAGTTTCGTTTTAGTTGGGTAAATCCTGGATTTCCATATGTTGTTAAGCATGTTGTAGGCGTTGCGAGCCTTATTTATTCTTTCATGTACATCACGCTCTGTACCCCCATTACAGTCAATTATGCTGCCCAGATATACAAATTCCGCTACTCTCTCAATTTTCTGGTCGTTGATCATAATAGGTTGGTTGTTTCTGGTACCAAATCGCATTTCTTTGGTTTTGTTGGTGTTTATTTCTAGACCAACCTTCTTTGATTCTTCTTGTACTTTGTTTACTTGGAGTTGCATGTCCTGTTTTGTATGTGCTAGGAGGCATATATCATCAGCGTAATCTAGGTCTTCCAGTCTGTTTGTTAATCCCCAGTAAATTCCTCTATTAGAGTTTACCTTTGTTAGTACGGAGTCCAGTACAATGTTAAATAGTATAGGGGATAAAACACAGCCCTGCTTTACTCCGTTTAGCATAGCTATTGGGTCAGATGTTATGCCGTTGTGTAGGATTTTGCTTTCTGTGTCACTGTAGAGTTCTTTGATGAGATTTACTATTTTTCCTGGTATTCCTATTTCCTGCAGTGCTTTCCATATGGCCGTATGTGTGAGCGTGTCAAAAGCTCTCTTGAAGTCCACAAAGCACACAAAGAGAGGAGAGTTGAATTCCTGTGACTGTTCTACAATTATTCTTAGTGTGTTAATTTGGTCCACGCATGATCTGTTTGGTCTGAAACCGGCTTGTTCCTTCCTCAACATTGGTTCTACACTCTTTGTTAGTCGGTTGTTTATAATTATTGCTGTTAATTTATTTATAGTATTCAGAAGTGTGATTCCTCTCCAGTTTTCGCAATATCTTCTGTCGCCCTTTTTTGGTATCTTTATTATTAATCCCGTTTAAAGTAAAATCAAATGGCACAAAACAATTTAATAAATTGAAATTAAATAAGTAAATAACCAATAAATACTACTTAAAATCCGGTACAAGAATTGTTAATTGATAAATAAATGACAATTGCGTTTCGATTTATTCTGAGTCTCTTACCATTCTCTTACACGTGTTTCTGGGTCTAGGCGTCATCAGAGAGAAATTGCAAGAAGACTCAAACCAAATAAAAACGCACTGACCACTAAGGCAATTATAGGAAAATAATTACCAGAGTATGCTACTAGAGACCTCTAGTGAGGGAAGGTGAAGTTAAATATCGATACCATTCTCTTACACGTGTTTCTGGGTCTACCCGTCATCAGAAAGTGTTTGCAATTATTAATTGGTGATTTAAAGAACATAGTTCAAACTATCCTGGATTAGTTGGTGATGTGTGATCATCGGTTTTATTGTAACTGCTTGACAATTAGATGGGAAGTTCTTGAGGGAAGAGATACTAACAGATAAACTAGGAAGTAGGTATTGTGAAATTGGACTCTTGTCGAATCAACTTTCAAATATTCTTTATCCCCAACACTTTCAAAATCTATCTTCTCAAACGGAACATCTTTGATCCCCATTTCCTCTTCTTATGTGTCATTCTTGCTAGAAAGAACAACAGCGGCCTGTGCGCGAAGTTGATTTCTTGACAAGTCTTTGACAATTCCTCCACCGTCTTTCCCGCCCGAGTCCTCATCTGTCAGATCACCCTCTGGAGGCTCAATGTACATTCATTGACTTATATATCATCATCGTACGCAATTTTTAATGCTTTTTCAAGTATAAAGCCTTTTCTAAAAAAAAACAATATATTACAAAAGTCGGTAATAGCGCGTCTTAGCGTTGCCATATGGCAACATTGATATTTAGGATATAATATGACAAATAAAAACTAAGAGAATCGGTCTCACAATGTGAAGTATTTTAAACACATTATTTTTATTATAGATTATATAAATATCAAACACTTATACTTAAGGAATTTTAATATCATTATTTTACTTGCGCAAATCTGACCATCTTGAAGTAACAATTTCACAAAAGCTGTCAGAAGCAACTGATTTACGAAACTAATTTTGGTTTTAGTGACACCATTAATTATACAACCAACTTAACAACGTTAACATACTAACTAGTAGCGCCATCTCGATTTTTATGTCTTAAATTTTCGTGTAAGAATTAATATTTTAAACAATGTTTTGCGTTGCTATAGGCAAAGCCAGTCTTTGATGGGTTAATTAAGTGTGAAAATAGACATATATAATGTTAATTAAGTAAAAACTATAACATTAATGAAGTGGGAGAATTGACACAAGATACAATATATTGAGACATCAGTGACATTAATAACCAGTTTGACGGGAACTGTAAAATAAAGTTAATTACTTATTAATTAATTTATATAGGGTATGTAAATTTAAAATAAAAGTTTTCTGATTAAGTTAGTACATAACAGAGCTATAACTTTCATATCAGTTACAAGACAGGCTCTTCTAATGCAGATAATTCTGTAGATCACCATTACCCTCAAGGAACTTGTTTACTCAAATATGGAAATATCTAAATATATATTGTATGTTAATGTATTGTATAAATTACTATTGTATGTAAAATTTTACTACGCCAATGTGAGAAAGACCGGGTCGAGTCAAATGGGATGTGCAGCCAAAAATTCTACATTTTGGATGTATTAATCCATGATAAGGCCTATCCGGACGTATGCGGCTATTGTGTGGTGGCTTTTGGCTAGACTGGTTTCAGATCCAGTTGACTTACCTCCAGCGTTTGGCATGTGTTGGCATCTCAGGAGCCATGAGGACCACTCCTACAACGGCTCTTGACGCTTTGCTGGACCTTATTTACATCTTGTTGTAGAGCATGAATGAAATCATCTTAAGTGCTTTAGATACTGGTTAGAAATTAATGGTCAGGTGTTCAGGTTCTCTATTGTTGTCTTTTGTTCTTTATGGTACAGGACAGCATGGCCCCTCAACTTAAGTTCTTATCCACCTTCTTGGTTCAATTTCCTGACCGGTATAAATGGATAGAACGAGAGCTTGCACTGATTGTGGCCACTGACTTGACTGCAAGAGATCACTTGCTGATGTAGTTCGGACTAATAGGCTTAACCTTGTATGGGTACCGAGACATACAGGTGTGAAAGGAAACGAACCGGCTGACACACTAGGACGACAGGGCCCATTTAGTCTTCTGGTAGGACCAGAAACTGTGATTGGAGGACCCTTTAGTACTAGTCCTGGTAGTCTCAGAGAGCTTCTTCGGCGGAGGTTCTAGGATTCCTGGGTAAGTTGTGGAGGGTAGACATAGGTTAGGTTTCAGATAGTAGGGTCATTCAAAAGTCTTACAGCCCCACTTCTCATTCTAGACCGTAGAAGGTACTCTCTGCTGGTCAGTATGCGTACCGACCACTGTAGACTCAGACTGCTTCATCTGCTTGGATTAGCGGATAGCACACAATATCGTCTTTGTAATAGAGAGGAGCAACCTACTCACATGTCCTCTGAATTGTTCGGCAGTGGCCTACCAGAGGTTGTAGATCCTGGGGTCGATCTTAATGAATCCGAGCCAAATGAGGGAGTTATCCTTAAAGAGATTTGTGCCTTTTTGTGAGTCCACAAGGCTACTAAAGGATTATATGTTCAGAACAGCAGAAAGAGCTCAGACTTGATTACTGCAGGTATGAGAGCCCAGAACAGCGTGAAACCCAGAAACGTCAAAGAATAGGTCCTTGTGGGCTTATTGCGTATGATCGGGGTAATACAATGGACCTGCCTTAGGAGATCTAAATGTCTGAAGGGCTTATAAATAGGTCCTGTCCCGATCTACTATAACCATAACCATACAACGTTATGTGTTAAAATATAAGGACATCACATACGTTGAATTCACAAACACAATTTACAAAAATATCGTTTTTCCAAGAATGTTCTTATATTAATTTGTCATGTTTTAGAGGTTGGATGATCAGTCCCTCTCCATATTATTGAGCAGAAGACAATTTGCTGATTGGGCCCGATAGTGGACCATATAGTGTAAGCCTCTACCAGTAGGCAAAATTTAACACCAATTAAAAAACTAGTTAGTCTAGGTTCTTTATGTGTCCGTTTTGTTGTAGACGTTGAAATAAACGATATGAGTTCTTTTCAATCTCGGTCATGTCATTTTGAAAATTCTGAGTTTTGAGAAATCCTTAATTTCAATAATGGATTTTGAATTACTCTCTAAACATTTTTTACTGTGATTTATATTTTATACTTCAAAAATTATTTCATTTTGAAAACGAATAAAGAGGTCAAGCTTTTGTAAACAATTGCCACTTTAATTTCAGAATGAAAGTAAAAGCGTTGCGTTATGAATAGCTTTCTCCTGATTTAAAATTGAATCTAATATTGACTCTTGCTTGAGAGAGCATACAATTTCAGCAGTGGTATAAACCCTTTCTTTTTTAATAAAGCAAATCAAATATTTAACATCTAAAAGTTAATAACTCCGAAAAACTGATGAATATTTTTCTTTCTAATATCGTTGAATATAATGATCTCAACATAGTTTTTTAGAGCAGAATAATAATAAAAACGTATTCTCTTTTACCACAATTGTTAAAATAAATCATCAAGAATTACTATTTAATTACAATTACAGTTTACTTAGTTGTTATAATTATTCATTAATTAGAAATGATATCCATTCAGCTCTATATTGTGTAATTTTTAATTATAGCATTTTTCATATAAAAAAACTTGCAGATCATTTAAGATTTACGTTGTCAGAATCCCACAGCGTTGCCAAAACATCAGAATATATAGTAAATGAGGAATTTTTAAAATGTCAACTATTTGTCAAACTATAATATTAACAGTAAATACACTTAGTTTTAAGACTACCACAACACATTAAAATACATAAGACAACATTCCAATACAAAATTATATATTCTAAATTTTAAACTTACCTCTTTTAGGGCTTTAACAGTAAAATCGTCCCGCCATTATTTCTTATTCAAAATAATCTATCTTATATGAAAGCTTATCAGCTTTCTACAGACTATTTATTTGTTTTGGCATATCACAATCACAATACACAACAATAATTAGTCTTTAAAGCTATTAATCTAAATTTAATATGTATTTATAAATACAATTTATGAATATGTATGTATTATATTATGATCAAATTGTGTAAGAAATCAAAACATAAACAAAATTTCTATACTAAAAAAACGGCAACACTTTATACACTTTTGCCACACGCTTAACTGTCAATAAAATTTAAAGTATTTCCGTATCAGTTGCGTACAATTGTCTAATATATTTTATTAGAATTATTATTTTGTGGAATAATAACAAATGTTTTTGGTTATTTAATTATTATAATTCTAAAATTTCGTCCAATATAATGACGATTACATTTTTCTGATTATTACACCAAGCATGTGTCTGACGTCACTTGTCTTCCTCATTACTTGGTTAAAGTACTAAAGTGTTAGTAAATTTACTTTACTGTCGAATTCTGATTTTTTAAGTATTTGTGAAACTTGTTTTTGTGTTGATAGCCTTTTGCAGATTCTTCTATAAAACCACATATTTAAAAGTTTTGCAGGTCAATGTGGTTGTTCTTAGATAACATAACCTGATACTAAATATAAAATCTCACAAAAGAGAAGGAGCCCCATGTTTAGCTTTATACAATAGTTTAAATAAGCTTGCACTGAAGTAAAAAATCTTCTTCTGCTTAGGGTGCCTGCCTGTTCCGAACGTCGTCGATCATTCTGGCGATGATGACTTTGTTGGCTGCTATACGAAATAGCTGTGTTGAGGTCTTTCTATACCATGCTCTCAGATTAGCAAGCCAGGATATTCTTCTAGGGCCCTTTTTTCTTTAATTTTACCTTGTAAAATTACTTGAAGTAGCTCGTATCTGCCTCGATTTCTCATCACATGTCACAAGTACTGCAGTTTACGGCCCTTTACAATGTTGACCAAATCGGCAGTTGTATTTATCCTCCGCAGTACTTCTTCATTTGTAATTTTGTCTGCTCATGGTATCTTCAAGATTCTTCTAATCCTAAAAGATCCTAAAAATCTACTAAATTAAACATCGTCCATCCGTAGAGTGGTTAGGTTAGTTAAACGACAGGTCCAACAGTTATAAAGTCCTTTAGGATTTAATGAATAAAACTACAAAAGTAAGTCAGAGATATGGACTTTCTCTAAGTATTAGGAAAACAAAATGTATAATGATCGCTAAGAAAAAACAGAAATTTGGATAAATCAGTATGAATGATCAATGAAAAGAAAGAGTAAAAACATTCACTTTCATTAGTGCGAACGTCAATGAAAATTGGGATCATTCCCCAGAAATCAAATGTAGGATAGTGAACATATCTGATACCGACTATGTTACAAATCCGGACGTTTTATTAAAATTAAAAGAAAAAAACCCTGTTAACATGTAACATGCAAACATGAAAACAGCGAAAGATATAGATTACTGCAACAGAAAGGCGAAGGATTTCGCTGAACAATCTACATATATGGTTTAGCAGAACAACCACAAATCTTTTCAGAGCAGCAATGTACAAAGTAAAGATTGCCGTAATGGTCGACAATATCCAAAACGGAAAGGTACTATAAGAAGAAGAAGAAGAAATTAAAGGCTTCTGATATGAAATTGTATATAGTTAAAAACATTAAAAAATATAATTTTTCAAATGGATTACACATTCATAAGGACGTTTTTGGTATTGTCAGACCATCAGTGACAATTTAAAAGTGAGTACTTCTGCATGTGTTCTCGTTGTTGGCAAAGGTCTGCAGTTTTATTGGTCTGATGTTTTGATCTTGATGGTTTTTAGGATTTTACTTCTGCTCAGAGAGGAAAGCTTCCCAAGTAGTGTAGGAATGTTCGATAGGTAATGTGTTAGGTTAAAGGAATAACTAAGGAATTTTGCTTTATACTCAATCAGGGGCTTAACATACATTTTGTATGTATGTTTAAGTATTTTAGCTTGCGCACGTCTAAATTTTTCACATAGAATGTTGAATAGGCCGACTATTTTTCTAACCTTGTTAAGGTTGCCCTCAGATCTTGTCTAGAGTTTAGTGTTTTAGTGATCACCACTTCTAGATACTTGATCTGATCGCTAAATTGGAGTCGACCTTCTCATACAGTTTTTTTTTGTAATTTGTCTGCGGTAGTCGCTAATGTTGAGATTCTACAGAGTACGTGTTGTGTTTTTTTGTGTTAGGTGTTATTTTAGGCGCACACTACACGACATTTATTTGATGACGTTTACTAATCTACAAAGGTTTGTAAAGTGGTGTACACAAAATCACAATGAACATCACGTTACTGCATTGCAATATAGAGTAAAGTTCCTTGAGCAGTGAACAAAAACGCAACTGGTCCTATGATCGGACTACAAAGATCGTTGTGTCTACCGTTCGCTTTGCACGAGCGGTAACGATCACGGCAACTTTTGACTTCAGTGGCAGTAATCGAACGCCACGCGTTATCGATGCCGTGCCGTTTGTCGATCGATGCGTATACACGTTCACATTGTTTCTTGGCGCCACCCAAAGGATTTGTTCGATGGAACTTTTATCGACCGTCTAAATTCGATGTTTGTACGCCTAGCGTAGCTTTCCACTTCCCGCATCACTTATCTTATTAACATTGTATTGATTTCTGGAATTTGAGAAATTACTGTTATATATTATGTGAAGTACGGGTACTATAGTGGAACCTTGTGGCACTCGTGATATGGAAGTAAAGGGTTTTGATAGTTGATTCCTTATCTTTACCGTTTCTGTATGAGATATATCGCTTTCGGAGGGAGGCCGGAGACCCCGGAGGGAATGAAATAGTGGCAGATGCCTTGAAAGTGAGTGGTAGAAGATTGTGGCCTGTCCTTGCCAAACTATTCACTAGATGTTTGCAGGAAACAATAACACCAACCCAGTGGTATGACGCAGAAATGATCATACTTTATAAAAAAGGGGATGCTACCGACCTCAGGAATTACAGGCCATAAGTCTACTTTCACATATTTATAAACTATTTACAAAAATAATTACGAAACTACTAGAAAATAAATTGGAATTTTATCAGCCCATAGAACAGGCTGGTTTTAGAAAAGGCTATGGAACAAACAATCACCTACTGGTAATAAAATATCGTATAGAAAAATGCACTGAATATAATAAACCACTAGCTTTAATATTTGTCGACTATGAAAAGGCATTCGACACCGTAAATTAACAAAAAATGTTGAAAGCCTTGACAGAATGCCGAATTGACTATCGGTATATAAATATAATTAAACACATATACCAAAACGCAACAGCCAGTGTTAGAGTGGGTGATCGTCAAACCCAGAAATTCCCGATAAAACGTGGAGTACGCCTGGGGGCCACCATATCGCCGAAACTGTTCACTACGCTTTTGGAATATATATGTAAAAGGGTAAAACTGACCGACAAGGGCATAAACATAAACGGAGAAAAGCTTAGCCATCTAAGGTTTGCAGATGATCTTGTACTAATAGCTGATAGGATAGATGAGGCCAAAGAAGTTTTAAATCAGCTCTACCTTTCCTCGCTAGAAGGGGGATTGAAAATAAATATATCTAAAACCCAGATGATGACAAATCTTGTAGTCAGCGAAGATATATGCGTAGGAACAAGGTCCATAGACCAGATAATGTCCTATAAATACCTAGGTCATGAGATCGGCATAGGAAAAGATAACCAAACCGTTGAGCTTCTCCGTCATATAAGACTGACTTGGGCAGCCTTTGGCAAGCTAAACCATATTTTCAAATCGTTTGATATACCAATATGCCTTTAATCAGTGTGTTTTGTCAGTGTTGACTTACAGTGCGGAAACGTTGACCTTGACAAGGAGAACATTTTAAAAGATCCGTGTGTGTCAAAGGGCGATGGAGCGTGTTATGTTGGGCGTTTCACTACGAGACAAGATCCCAAATCGCCAGCTACGACAAAGAACAGGAGTTGCTGATGCAGTAGAGAGAGTAGAAACACTGAAATGGAACTGGGTAAGTCACGTGGCTCGAATGACAGATGGAGAAAGCGGATACTGGAATGCAGACCAAGAGATAATGCCTACCAAAGCAGAGGTCGTCCACCAACACGTTGGACTGACGATCTAAAACGTTGTCATAGGAATTGGATGCAAGAGGCACAATATCGAAATAAATGAAAAATTATGAGGGAGATCTATGTCCAGCAGTAGATAAGTGAAGATTGAATGATGATGATGATGATGAAATATATGAGTTATTTGTAATTTGCTGAATGGGGCGAGTAGGCCGATGTTTAGTAATTTCTGCACTAATCCGGCACGCCAAATTTGACCTTCTCTACAACCGAATTGAAATTAAGAGATGATGGTATTTTTTGTGGTAATTTATGAGTCTTTTACTTATAGGATACTTATATATAAGTACTTTTAGGATCCTGTCGAAGACTTTTGCTAAAACTAAAACTTTGCTAAAACTATAAGAAAAATTGGCCTATAAGTGTTAGAATTGGTTCGTCGTTTGCCTTTTTTATGGTACAAAATTATGTTAACTACCTTCCAAAGGTTTAGAAAGTAGCAAAGTTTGAGTGGGGTGTTGTCTACTTTTGCCAGGTAGTAGGTTATGTTTGGCAAAAGTTGCCTCACGCAGTTTTTGGGAATTTTATCAGGACTTAGTGAATTGGAGTAATGTTGCTATTGCCTATTTGGCAGTAGTTTGCGAGTGTTTGTTGATCCACAGAAGTCATGAGATATCTGTAGATTAAACGACGTTTCAAGTCGTTGCGTTTCTCTCTTAGTGATTACACATAAGTTATGGTTAAATTTGTGATCGTTTGGGTTGATAAATATGTGTTAAATATGTATTTTAAAGGCATTTGTCATCTGATAATCTGAGTTTATTATTTGTTTGTTCACCACTAAGTAAGAACGGTTGGATGTTTTTTGTTTTGTTAAGATTTCAAATTTTGCCCAAACTTGAGTTAATCCTTTGCCCTTGATTGGTTATAATAGTTTTTATCCTTAGCCTGATTTTGACTAAGTCGTAGCTATATTCATTTTTAACAGGGGAAATACGGGTTTGTTTGAGTTGACGTAGCTGAGTAGACGTCTTTTATGTTTGATTTTTGTTTATGATGTCTATATGGGGTGGAAATGAAGTTCTTGCAAGGATTATTACCTTGACTGGTTGATATGCTAAGCTTAGTTATCAATATAAGCTAACGAGGTGATAAATTTCTTAATTTTTTAAGTTGATAATTCTTTAAATAAAAAAGTGATCCGTGGGTATTTGAATACACTAATATTCCATTTCCACGTAAATGCGTTTTAAAATTGTCGCATATTGAATAGTATAGCATCCCATTACTCAGTGTATACGTACCATTATTCATCCATCTGAATTTATAGAGTTAAAAAAAACACTAACAGGAGAATTTTACTGTCATCATGACATGTGTTTGTCTTTTTAAAGACGAATTACATGCTATGATTTTTTCTGACGGATATTATCAAGTTAAAGTTGATTTCATGTGATCGAATGAATCTTATAAGTAAAGTCGTCCCAGAAGCGCAACTAAACAATATCATTTTAAAGTCGGCCACTTTAATATGTATAATGTATATCTGAATTGTCAATGTAAATGAGCCAGATAAAATTAAATTGTTAGAAGAATTTTTTCACTAAGTAACAAAAAAATAAAATTTGTTCAATTTACTAATGTTTGTATTTTACGAACGATTTCCGAAGTAGAATTTTTTTTTTTATTAATTTATTTAATGTCGTCCGAACCACTGGGGTTATAGACGACAACAATGAATATACTTATTATAACAAAGAAAGGTTAATATTAATTACGTACTAACATTAAAGAAGATTGATATATGTAATATAAGTACGGTCTAGATATTAATTTAAATATCTTTTATGCCTATAGCCGTTAAATACTTTATAATATTGTGTAGATGATTATTGTCTCTAAGAAGGTCGCCTATGTCGCTGGGAAGGTTGAGTTTACTTATGGTTTCCTGGAAAATTTGACATTCGGCTAAAATATGTTTAACTGTACTGTTGGTTTGACACTGGTTGCAGTATGGCGGATTGTTTCTTGTAATTTGGTAAATATGTGTATGACGGGTGTGAAGTAGAAATTGAACCGTAAATAAAAGTATTTTAACCTTTAATTGTGACTTATTGCCATTTAAATAGTAATTATTTTAAAATGCCACAAGAAAATAGCTTCAGAACAATATTCAAAAAAAGTTTCTTAATAATGAAAATATAAAGAAAAAATATAATGCGTACCATATAACACCATTTATAATGCTATTCGATCTGAAGAAAGCATTCGATTGGGTAGAATATCAGACAGTTTAACTTTTTAAATTATTTTTGTTTATGTTTTATTATTATTCTTTACTTTTAACCAATTTAAACCATGTATAGTTGGGTCTATAGTAATTAAAATTAATTCTTACAAATGCACATATTATCCATCGTATGATAAATCGGTAATATGAACGAATATAGTCACGAATATTCTATTTAGTTTCTATTATCTTTTTCTAACAATTATTGTTCGATAATTTGTCTCCCCTGAGACTTAAAAATAAAGAGAAAATAAACATCAAAATAAACCTAAACGACGATGTAATATTAGAAACATTCCCTAGTTATTTCAGACCTGACTATTTTTATTTTCACCTAATGATTCCTTAATATCTATTTGGTTTCAAACAAAACATAAAAAAGTGAAAGTCAGTGGCCATTACCTTTGTTTCGCCCCAAACTAACGACTACTCCACAACTCCCGAGACATATTATAGTTTTTTTACTTTCTTTTCGTTCTGTATTGATTTCCAGTTATCTCCTAAATAGTTTCTTTGTTGAAAAATGCATGAAAGCGATTACGGTGCATAAGTCGACGGAAAAAGAAATCCACCGACGCCGAAAATGAGTCATTACACAATGTACACATCATTTACACATTGTACATTAATGTAAAATAAAATGATAAATGTAGATACTCTGTATTTTTGTTGAAAAACCAGTTTTAATATCAGATTCTAATCGATTATATCTCATATAATTACTGTATTTCGAGTCCTTTGAAAAAATTACTAAACTTAAACACATAACTTTTTTTTTTTAAACAATATACATATTATAAATAACGCAGCATTTTTCACAATAAGTATGTAGTCATATTATTTTTAACGAGAAGTCTGTATCACTTTGAGTGAGAAATGTGCATTTCTCGTCTAAAGCTAGTTTTATTTAATCACAAAGTTCACGTCATTCGATTATTCTCTTTATCCATCTGGTGTCGCTTATTCTTCTTACCATATACCATTTCTATTAATGTTCTTTGCTTTATTTCATCATTACTTTTCCTATCTACTCTTGTTACTCTGCAGCATCTTCACAGGCTGTAGAAATGAATTGCATACGTTATACACTTTTTATTTAACTGAACTATAATAAATTTAACATTTGAAACATTAAATAAACTGAAATGAAATGGACTGTATAATTTTCGAACTGGCTTCTTCGATGGTCGCTAGCTAGGAGAGGGAGGGCGACTTGTTAAAGCCGACTCCGCATGGTCGGCCGGAACACCACGTTGCCACGTTGATTCAAGTTTTCACCATATTCCCCGCCTTGAACGGTTGGTTCAATAATACTGGTAGAGGACATATTTTAGTTACAGCTCTTTTTAAAGTTCCTTTCGACGTCTTCACTGTAACGACTCGTACTACGCCGTCTGGACCTGGGTGAACTTCACTGATTCGTCCTAAAATCCATTGACATGGAGGAACATTCTCATTTCTGATGGTCACCAATGTACCACATTCCAAATTGGGTACCTTTTGTTTGCCCTTATATCTGCTTTGAAGGCTGGAAAGGTAGGAAGTAGACCATTGCTTCCAAAAACTTTGCTGCAATTGTTGAAGCAGCTGAAATCTTGTTAACTGGTTCAGTTTTACCGTTTCACCAAAAGCTGGATCAGGAACAGCAGTATGTGATCTTCCAATCAAGAAGTGAGATGGGGTTAAGGGTGAAAAGTCATTAGGGTCTGAGGACATAGGGTAAAGGGGACGAGAATTTACCGTAGCCTCAATTTGTGTTAGTATCGTTACAAATTCTTCATACGTTAATAAAACATTTTTAATTGTCCTTAGTAAATGATGTTTTACACTTTTAATGTTAGATTCCCACAATCCTCCAAATGACGGAGAATTCGACGGAATAAAATGCCATTGAATATTTTTATTTGTGAAAAAATTTGAAAATGTATCATAAGAGGTAGACAAAAACTTAAATAATATATTTAACTCATTTTTTGCACCTACAAAATTAGTCCCATTATCCGAATATATGTGAGATGGTTTACCTCTGCGAGCAACAAATCTTCGAAATGTTGCGATAAATGCTTCGGACGTAAGAGCAGTGACTAATTCTAAATGAACTGCCTTTGTACTGAAACAAATGAACAAACAGATGTATGCTTTATACGTTTTACAACCACGACCTTTGCGATCTTTAAGGACAAAGGGTCCTGCATAATCAACACCGGTGTGATCAAATGGAAATGAAATATTTACTCTAGATTGAGGTAAATCGGCCATGAATGGAGTAATTTGAGTTGGTTTAAATTTGTGACATGTTATGCAATTTCTAACAACAGATTTTACTGCATTCATGCCTCCTGTTGGCCAATATTGCTGCCTTATAGTATACAATAATAATTGTGGACCTGCATGAAATAAATTTAAATGTTCATCCTCAATTAGCAACTGAGTAAGCCGATGCTTACCATCTAATAAAAAAGGATGTTTGTGATTATACTCTAACCCAGAGTGGGTTAATCGACCTTTTTCTAATTCATCTTGTGATAAAAAGGGGATGTACTGATTTTTGCGAGAGCCATGATTGCTGGATGTTGCATCTGGTAGTTTTCTATTTTTGCTAGAATTAAGTAGGTTCCTTAAGTACCTTAAACAATAACTGTGGACTCGCAACAGTTTACGAAAAGTAGAAAATTTATTAAAAATAATAAATTGATCTGTTCTTGAAATTAAGGAGATTGGTTTTTGTTTGATTTCTGGAATAATAATAGAATCTGACTGTTTAAATGGTGGAGGAATAAAAGAGCAATCCAGTAAAAATATAGGACCATTCCACCAAAGACGTTGATTAAGTAACTCATGGGGATAAGAGCCTCTTGAAGCAATATCAGCTGGGTTATCCTTTGATGCAACATAATGCCATGAACGACTTTTTGAGAGACGCTGAATTTCACTAACTCTATTGCCTACAAACACTTGAAGATTACTTGGATCTGCGTGTAACCAATGTAACACAATTTGTGAATCACACCAATAAATTGGAAGTATAGAAACCCCTATTGCGTCTATAACTGATTTCATTAATTTTGCCAATAATACAGCTCCACATAATTCTAATCGTGGAATTGTAAGTAGTTTTATAGGAGACACCTTGGTTTTTGAACATAATAAACGAACTGTAATGTTTCCAGAATTATCGAAGCACCTGATATACACAACTGCGCTGTAAGCATTGAACGATGCATCGCTAAATCCGTGTATCTCGTATCGTTGATGCGATTCGGTTAAAATAAATCTGTTCAATTGAAATTGATTTATCAAATGTAATTTGGACTTGAATCGATTCCAGTCCTCTACTAATTCTGTGGGAATCTGATCATCCCAATTCAGTTTTTGTTTCCATAACTTTTGTAATAATATTTTGACCAAAATAATACATGGACTGATAAGTCCTAACGGATCATAAACCTTTGCAATCTCTGACAAGATCTGTCTTTTTGTATTTATTGTTTTTTGTTGTTCTGGAAGATTGTAACATAAAATATCGAGTTTAGGAATCCATTGTATTCCTAGTGTCTTTACAGGATCTGAATTTCCCAAGTTTAAGACGCTAAGTTCATCGGCATTGTTCTTTAAATGTTCTATAATGACAGGATCATTGGAAACCCATTTGCGTAAATTAAAACCACTTGACTGCAGTATATTAGAAATGTTTCTGCAGGTTTGTTTCGCAACATCACAATCATCAAAACCTGTAATCAAATCATCGACATAAAAATCCTCATGAATTAATTTGGATTCTAATGGAAAATTATCTTGACAATCATAAGAAATTTGTCTTAAACATCTCATTGCGAGATATGGAGCACTCGAGGTACCGTATGTCACGGTATTTAAGGTCATAATTGAAAGAGGATGATGTACATCTTCTCTCCAAAATATTTTTTGTAAATGTCTATCATCTGGATGGACATCAATACACCGATACATCTTTTCGATGTCTGAAATAACTACATATTTATGAAACCGAAACCTTAACAATATTGCAAAAATATCATTTTGAATAGCTGGTCCTGCGTACTGAATAGAATTAAGAGACTTACCAGTTGTTGTATTAGCAGAACCATTGAAAACAACCCTTAATCGTGTACTAAGGCTTTCATTGCGGAGCACCCCGTGATGAGGTAGAAAATATGAACAAATGTTGTCATCGAAATATGTGTCAATTGACATATGGTTAAGTGCCTGGTATTCTTGCATAAATGAAACATAAAGATTCTTTAATTGAAGATCTTTTTCAAATTGTCTTTCAAGATTTAGAAATCTCCTCACAGCTAAGTCTTTTGAATCTCCTAACTGTTCTCTACTTTCTTTTAATGGAATCTTGACAATAAATTTACCAGTTGAATCTTTAGAATATGTATTCTTGAAATGTTCTTCACATATGTTGTCCTCTTGAGAAATTAACTTTGTATTTGAAACTTCTTCTATTGACCAAAATTTTTCAAGATCCTTCTGTACTTGATCATTCTGTACAAAAAAACATTGGACCTTATCGACATTTTGTGACCACAACCCGGCAACTACATAACCAAAACATGTGTTTTGTAAGACAGGAAGATTTTTACCCAGAGAAATTTTTCCATTTCGAAGTATATCCCAGAATAAATCGGAACCAATAAGCATATCAACTGATTGTGATCTATGAAACGAAGGATCTGCCAAAGAAATGTTTTTAGGAATATTTAATTTAGAACCTTCAATGTTATAAATAGGTAAATTTTCTGTAATTTTAGGTAGGACAAAACATGTTAAATTGAAGATATCTGAATCATAAGTAGATCCAATAGAAACATTGCATTTATAACGTAGGGTGGAAGTGACACGATTGATCCCCACTATTGAAAGATTTGCATCTATTTGCTTTAGGTTAAGTTTTTTGCATAATTTTTCTGTTAGAAATGAAGTCTGGCTACCACTGTCAAGAACAGTTCTTACCTGATGAACTTGACCATTATCATCCCATATATTAATGATGGCAGTAGACAGTAAAACATATGTATTATTAGTTTTTGAGAAATTAGACACAGCTAGCTCTGTCGCGTTATTTGATTCATGACAATTGGTGCCATTATTTGTTACTTGTAATGACTGAGCTTGAGCTGCTCGCATATTTGAATTTGTAATGTGATTAATTGAATAAGTTCCTTGATCCTGATAATGATGCAACAGGGTATTATGTTTACCTTTACAAACTTTACAGGACCCATGACTACAATCTTTACTAAAATGTCCCTTGCATAGGCAATTTGTGCATAATTTCATACCTTTAATCCTTGTCCATCTTTGAGAAACACTTAATTGTAAAAATTGAGGACAATAGTAAATAAGATGATCACTTTGACATAAATGACATATTTTCTTTGCATTAGAAAGATTATTTGACACTAAAGATACATGTTTTTTAAATGGTTTTCTCTGTTGAGAACTTTGTTGAACTTGAGAGTTGACATTTATTCCCCTCTCTTCAAGCTTTTCTAATTGATTTGCTTTGTTATCTAGAAATTTAAATAAATCATTGACTTCTGGTAAAGTATCTTTATCGTATTTTTGCTCCCATTCTTTTAAAGTAACTTTGTCTAATTTGTCTGAAATAATATGAATCAACATAGCACTAGATAATGGATTTTCATAAGACAAGTTTAAATTCTTTAAAACAAGCAAATGTTGATTAACTGTATCTACTAATTCTCTTACAGCACTAGCACTTTCTTGTGTGACTGATTTTAAATTAAATAACGATTTAATATGACTATTGACAAGCAAATGAGGATTGTCAAACCGTTTGCATAAAGCCTGCCATGCTAAAATATAATTTTGTTTAGAAAATTCTAAATGCTTAACAATTTGTTGCACTTCTGTGCCTAAAGAAGTTCGTAAGTAATGGAATTTTTGAATGTCATTCAATGAAGAGTTTTGATGAACTAATAACTCAAATGTTTCTTTAAATTCTATCCATTTGCAAAACTCTCCATTAAAGGAAGGAATTGTGACTGGAGGAAGCTTGACAAATTCTACTTTATTTTCAAATAACTCGCTGTGAGTTGTATTATTTGTTTCAGAACTAATTATAACATTTAATTTGGATACCAAACATAAAGCACTTGCTGTGTAAGTTGCATGGTCGTTTGTAAAGTTAATTCGTTCAGCATATTCATTTTCTAATTGATCATCATCACATTCTTGTTCAATGTCGGTTTGTAAATCATTGAAACTCATCATATAATGAACCTAATTTTGCAGATCTTTGTTGTAAATCAAAAATGATTGTCTGTTCTATATGTTCACTATCATCGTATAGTTTTTGAATTTTGTTGAAAAATGAAATAAAACATGTCAATTGCTGTTTAATCGAACCTCGTTTACGTCTTAGTTTTTTAAGATCAGCCATTATGTAAAATAAATTGAAATAAAATCTACTGTGAGATTTCTAACATTAAATGCATAAATGAAAACATAAATTTCACACTTTCAAAGTAATAAAAAACTTGTTTTTACGTTAAAATGAACGTACATACATATATTGTAAAGCTTTTAATAAACACTTGCAATCATTAAATAAAAAAGCTTTAATAAAACAATGAAAAGAACCAAGTTTTTAAATTACTTATTAGTCCGTAATGAAAATAATAATTAATTTTTTGAATCCTGCATAAATATTTTAAAATCGGATATGTTAAACTAATCGGCAACGCTGTATAAATATACTTGATATGAACCGAGATTTTAACCGTATTGAAAACCGGTTAAACATTAAATTTCGGCTACGGGTAGGGTTTTAGATAGGTAAAGAAACACGTTTTGTAAATTTATGAGGTTAGGAAATTGAATAATGAAATAGGACTCACTTGTTTTTGCATCAAAATTATTGTAATCTTCTTTCCATCTGGATCGTACGGACCAAACTTTATGTAGAAATGAATTGCATACGTTATACACTTTTTATTTAACTGAACTATAATAAATTTAACATTTGAAACATTAAATAAACTGAAATGAAATGGACTGTATAATTTTCGAACTGGCTTCTTCGATGGTCGCTAGCTAGGAGAGGGAGGGCGACTTGTTAAAGCCGACTCCGCATGGTCGGCCGGAACACCACGTTGCCACGTTGATTCAAGTTTTCACCACAGGCATTCCATCTTTGTTGCCACTATCTTACTGCTGCTTTTCTGGTTTATAATCCAATTTTCAGCCTCACATGTCATAATACTTCGCACTAATGTTTTATAAATCTGTGTTTTTTGTCTTCATATTTAATTAAAATAATATAAACCTAACATAATTTAAACCTTGATCGGCAGGTTTTTATTGTTCATGATTTTTTTGTATTCGCGTGTAAGTGGGAGTTGATTTAATTGTACCAGCTATCATCCTCATAGTGCTGTGCAGCTAAGTGTCGACCTTTTTTACGTGTGGACTGTGTAGCCAAACTGGAGCACAATATTCAGCAGTCGAGAAAACAAGGGCTAAGGCAGTAGAGCGGAAAGTGGAAGCCAATGCTCCCCAGGTGGTACCGCCGAGCTTCTGTATTAAGTTATTTCTTGTACTTAACTTTTGGGCAGTTTTTGTTAAATGCTCTTTAAATGATAACGTTCTCTCTAGTATTACATCCATGTACTTCGGTGTTTTGTTGTTGGTAAGTGTGGTATTTTCAAACCGTATATTGAGTTCCTTTCCAGCAAGTTTATTGTTCAGGTGAAAGCAACTTCTGTTTCGGATGCATTTGGTTGTAGTCGCCACTTTCGAAAATATTTGCCCAATATATATATATATATATATATATATATATATATATATATATATATATATATATTATATATATATATATGTCTGCCGTCAGAACTTCTTCAGACGTTTCTAGAGTGTTCTAGTGTTTCTAGCTGCATCGTGTAGTAAGGGCCCAGTCATCAACGTATCCGAACTTTCTTGATTGTGTTTCCAGCATATCTGCTAAGTACAAGCTAAATAGTACTGGAAAGAGCACTGATCCCTGTGGTAGGCTATTCTTAAGTTTCTTTGGTGGGCTAATTTCTGTGCCCATCACTACTTGAAACATTCGGTCGTTGAGCATGCTATCTATTAGGCGTGCTATTGGTTTATAGGGGATTTCTCGGAGAATTTTGTATATAAGGCCCTCTCTTTTTATTGTATCGTAAGCTGTCGAGAGATCAATAAATTCCGCTGAAGTTTTAAGTCTTCTTTGGTAACCCGCTTCGATGTAGGTGGTGAGTGACATTACCTGGTCCGCGCAGCTTTGTTCTGGTCGAAAACCCGCCTGTTCGACTGGGATCGCCTGGAACAGTTTTGTACTGATTCTATTATATGTAAGCCTCTCTAATAGTTTGTAGATGGCAGAGAGCAGCGCAATTGGTCTGTATTTTTTTAGGTTTTCAGCGGGTTTGCTTGGCTTTAGTATGGCTATAATCTTAGATCGCTTTAGTTCTTGTGGAATTTTTCCATTTTCTATAATATCTGTGAAAAACCGAGCCAGTTAAACTTTTTGTATACTTGCCACAATTTATTCGTAATTCAGGGTGAATATTATTAAATCGTGATGCTTTTGCTGGCTTACCGTCTTTAAGAGCCTCTGATATGTCTTCGCTGGTGAAGGGCAGGGAATGCTCCGTTTCTGTGGCTGCATGTTTTAAACTTTTAAGTTCTCTCTTTACGTAGATGGTATGTGCTTTATCCTTCGGTGCCCTTGATGTTTTTACTATGTGATGCTACGGCATCTGGCTTTACGCCTGCCTCTCGACGTTTCGTATGGACACCACTCCCTAATTTTCTTAGTAATGACCATGCCTGTCTGTTTGATTTCTGGAAGTTGAGAGTTTCTACTGTTTCGGTCCACTTTTGGCTTCTAGCGGCGTCTAGGCTGTACAGTAGTTCATTCGCTATTTCTTGGTCGCCAGATTCATATAATATTCTCGCTATAATTATAAATATAATTCCTCGCTATTTTCTTACAAGCCAGGGATATATTCTTTACAATAACCTCATGGTATGTGTTTTTTAGCGATATTTAACACGGCACCAACAAATCTGTGATAGTTTTTGATATTAGGTGTAATCCACCCTAGGCATTTATCCAGATTTGCAGAAAAGTCAATCAAGTTGGCCTTTTTAAAATTTTATCTTGGACGAGAGATAGAACTAATTAAAGAGATTTGCGTCCCTACTTCTATTATTACTGGTCGATGTTGGCTGCGTGGGAAATCAGTTAGAACTCTTTGTGAAGCCCCTAGAGGTAAATCATTGTTGTCGGTCGAGACGAATGTGAATTACTATTTTTGTACGTCCACTGTTCATGATGTCTATTGTAATCTCCAACGTATACAGCAGAGTGAGGATGTACTTTAATAGCTTGGGCTGGCCAAGACGTAGCAGGTGCCTTATAAATGTTGGATACGTTAATGCTAACGATTTTTGTGACCACATTATAAATACAGTCATCAGTGGAAGTAGAGATTAACGAAGCATTTTCAACATCTTCTTTGACATAAATGTGACTGTGCCGTATGTTCCGTGGTAAACTGTGCCTAATAGTTCATAGCCTGGTATTTAGCCTCTTTTTGTGGTTGCTTGTCTATTTAGCAGTGGGTTTCCTGTAGAGCAACTAAGTCAATGTTGTCATTTTTTACAAGTTTTGATAAAAACTGCCTTTTAGCATAGCTTATGCCTTCTATGTTTATATGGCAAATTCGAACTATAGGTCCGATTGGTCTGGTTGTGCGGTCCTCATAGGGGCCGTTAATTTTGTTTTTCATCGTTCATTGGAAGTGTTATTTTGTCAGGAGATTCTAAGGATTGTCTGACTGCCAGTATGTGCTAGTCATTTAGCGTTACCCAGGGTGCACGTGTAGTAATCTACTATGGACGCGAACTAGCTCTACACCCCACTCTACATCGTATCGTTATCGTATGCAAAAATGCATCCTAAGAAGTATTATAGTTCTTATGATATTTGTGTTCGTCATTATGAATGTGTGCAGTTTCATACAAAGTAAATAAATTAAATCGATTTGACTCTCTTCCACAAATGACAAACAGTTTGTGAACCTTTTGTGTTTTGTAACATAGGGGAAACAAACCCTTAATCTTTTTAGCGAGTCATAACAGACTTTAAAATTAAGTATTTACTTATGTTTTGCCTCGAAATTGGGTTTATACCGAGAACGTGATATTATTATAATAATTATTCCAATACATTATGTTTATTTCATGCTAATATTAGTGTAAATCGACCTTGGAGATCTATATTTAAAAACGATCTATTTCCAGTCAGCAAATAATTCACTACATTTTGCTGATCAGTTGTTATTTGAGGTTGCAAGTCGCGACCTATCTCAATTGTAAACACGTTAGAAGTTTTGTATTAAAAGTGACAAGTGATATCTGTTATTTTTTATACAAAATGTTGATCTGAACTCAAGTTGGATCAAAGCTGAAGAAGCTCAACCTCTTAACACAACAGTGTATTTTTTATTGAATTTTCTAAATTCAAAAATGCTTACCCATAGATTTTATTGTTATTTTATTTCATTTGTTTAACTATATTCTAACCATATATTGTAACGTTATATGATATGAAAGAAAGTATACTTATAAAGACAACAGAAATCGTGATCCTTTGTTAGATTTCATATAATCTTTTGTTGTGTTTTATTTGTAACTCGTCTATGTAGTCCTATAAAGCACGCCCCTGAGAGCCCGGAGTTTGTGAGTTAGAAAGTTACCTTTTGAACTTCCATTCGTCGGTTTACGGTTTCAGTTTAGTAGAGTGCCGAGAAAAATATTGAGTTTTCTTTACGAGCCCTTTAAACTCTGCTTTATTTTAAAATATGAGTTGCTTTATACTCTAAAAATTGCATCCAACGACGTTTTTAAACATAAGAAAGCTAAGAAATGCAAAAAAACCTTTACGACGGCGCGGAACGCTATGAATGTATAATTAGGCATAAAAGGATATTAAAAGTTTCAATTTGTTCTCTTCCGTAGTTTAGTATAATTCATAAAATTTAAAAACAAAAAAATTTCAAAAATTTTTTTAATACCACTTTATTTATAAGCTGTTTAAAATAATAATAACATTCAGATTATTCACAAATTAGTCATATAGAAAAATATAAAGTGGCAGTTTAAAGGCGCTAGCTTTAAATCGAATACAAAAATTATGGACACCGGTTTGGATGCGTCGATTTTTACTACACCGAGCTTTCGACGTTCTCTTTGAAGTTTTATGATCCTACATAGATATATATATATATATATATATATATATATATATATATATATATATATATATATATATATATATATATATATATATTTGAGCCTTCGGAGGCCATTTGAGCCTTCGAAGAATGAGAGTCACAACTTGATTATATTTTTTATGTTATGGGTTTTCAAGCATACCTTACCACGCTGCCTCGTTGCGGGTTGATAAGGGTTAGCTGGTATGTTCAAATTATAAGGCGGTTCATATCTTCGAGATTAAACTAATGTTTTAAAGGTAATGCATGTGCTGTAAGTGCACATGCATTTATTTTTTTTGGCTTTTATGTTACTACGATATGAGATCACCCTACTGTGCAAATTACGAGTTGTTGAGATATACGTTGTTACAATTGGTACACGGTATAGAATAAACAACATTCGATGACTCCTGTATTGTAAAAGGATCTTTTGTTTTTGTGTATACCTTCGATACCGTTTTCACATTCTTAGTTGTAATTTTTAAGTCATTAACATTTTTGAAAATGTTCATTAGTTTAGGTGTCAGAACAGGAATGTAGGGTAAGGAAATATAAGTTATTTTAGATGGTATTACTGATGTGTTGTATGTCAATGTCAATTTTCTGACCTCGCTATTATGAAAATTTTGTTTATCAGAAAATTGCGTAGGAAAATGAGAATCGAAAATGAACTTACTTAAAAGCTCTATGGGATAGGAGTTGTCTAGTAGTATAGATCTCAACTTTTTTAGTCCCCTGTCCCTGCTCGATGCATGACAAGCTCGACGTGTGATAAGTTGGTAACACTAGTTTTTAAGGCCAATACCAAATTTGTTTTCATCTTACTTAGATGGGTGTTGAGAATGAAAATTTATAAAACGGTTACTTCTATTTACAAAATAAAATATTAACACAACATCTACATTTAGTTAGGAAAGCTTCTCAAAAATCTGTAAAAATGGAAGGCATTTGCATGGATTTTGAGAAAAACCTTTGTATACCCAACATATCAACAAATGATAGCTACTATAGGTGGCAGTTATCGTATTACATTTTTAACATTCATGTTCACGCCACACAGGAAAGTTTTTTGTATACATACAATCAAACTATTTTGCATAAAGGTCCTGACGAAGTTTCTTCAATACTTTATCACTTCATCAACTTCCTTAAGCCAAAGCTACGTCAGTTGATAGTGTTTTGTGCCTGTTGTGCAGGCCAAAACAAAAAATTTACATTGTTCAGACTGGCTTATTTTCTTGTACACGTATGTGGTCTACTGGATAGTTTGAGTACGATATTCCGTATACGTGGCCACTTGTACATGGAATGTAACCGCAATATGGGATTGATTATTCAAAAGTCCTACTGCAAGGTGCCTGATGACTGGATGACTGTTTTTGCCAATGCAAGGATAAAGCCATCCCCATTGACCGTGTTCAAGTGTGACCTATCCATTTTTTTAAGTTGGACTTTATTTTTCCAAACTTTGAACTTTAATCAGAAGTGTCCGTTTCCTTCACGACCAGTCAGAGAGCTTAAAGTAGATCTTTCGTAAGTGTACCTCTCATTAACCAAAATAAAGTAGGGGAAAGGGAAGCAAGTTGTTACATAATTGATTCTATTATTTATTTGGGCAATAGTAGATCTTTTATATGAAAACCAAAATCGGATTAAGGTAGTTGATACATTTACACAAATAATGTTAATTTTAATTTATTTAAAAAATCATATTTAACATTTTGTTATCATCAATTTAACTCAACTTGTAAATTGTAACAACATACCCCACTATGAGGCAAATTGTTACAGTCCATCGGGTAAGATGTTACAATAGAAAAAAAATTCTAAAAACTTCCCACAACATTATTTAGTGGTCACAGAAAGAACCCTTGCTTAGCTACAAAAAATATTATAAACATAACACAAAATGAAATAAAATAAAAAATGAAAATCTGAACAAACCTGTTTACAAGAATACTAAACTAGTCACTATCGGACGAGCAGTGAATACAAATATAAAAATCATCGTCTTTTCCACAAGCAATATGTGCCCACTTTTGACACACAATGCACCGAATCCATTCTTCGTTTTTGGAATTCGAAAATGGAGCTAAACATACCAGACACGTCGATTCCTCATCCTCTTCCGAGCTTTCAGAATCTGATTTTTTGAAGGTGTTTTTGGTAATGACGTTCCGTTTCTTACATTTTTTAACAGTAGTTTTTACCTTGTTTCTTGATTCACCTGATATGTTTCTTTTGGTTGCACCCACATTTTTTTTTCTTTGTCTTGCCTTTTCTTCCTCCTCCAAAGCTGATTTATTGGAAGTATCAGTCAAAACAGCGGAAGTTCTTTTCTTCCGACCCCCTTTGGATTTCCTTGGCATTGCTTTTGGATAAGGCTTCAACTTCTGGGGCGTTATATGAGTAGGTGAATCGACAGGTTCATTTATCGCCAAGTTAAAATCTGTGCTTGTAGAAGGTTGCTGTTGGGAAGGAGTTCTATGTGTTTCGGTGCCAATAGGTGCCGGATCTATGACTACTGTTGCGTTTATATTTTATGTCATTGGCCTATTTGTTACCTCTGCAGGCAAGAATTCATCGTCTTGAAAAATTTCTCTGTTGTATGGCCAAATTCCTGTCACACTAAATCCTTTTTGTATATTGAAAGGTGTAACAGCAAGAGGAAATGAATCTTTAAGAACGATAGGTATATCGTAAATGTTCATTACTTTACCGGGATTAGATCTTAACCATGCATCTGCAGCACTATTAAAATATCTTTTTAGTGGGCCAAATACCGTCCTATCAAGCGGCTGCAACTTGTGTGATGTATGTGGCGTGAAACTTAAAAGAACCACTCCATTTTCTTTGCAAAAATTCAACACCGGAATAGACAAATGAGACTCGTGATTATCTGATACCATCAAAACGGGTTTCGCTTTGCTACATCGTACATACTGGACGCAATGTTTCATAAAAAACAAAAAGTTATCACATGTCATCCATCCAGAGGAATGAGACGCACCTACACAACCAGGAGGTCCATTGGCTACCATAACATCTTTGAATTTCTTTCTCGGAAATATTAAAAATGGAGGTACAAAATTTCCAGTTGCGTTTACAGCTAATGCCAAGGTAACAAGTTGACCTCTTTCTCCAGATGTGATAGCACCTACCTGCTTAGTTCCCCTTTTTGCAATGATTTTTGTAGGCCTTTGGACAGTTGTAAGTCCACTTTCGTCCATATTGTACACTTCTTGGAGCTCAAATTTATATTTAATATAAACTTCGCCGAGATTGTTAAAAAACTGTGACACATTATGACGATTAAACGCGGTAGCTCGACCCATACTAGTAGCTTCAGGTGTCCGGACTGATAAAGTTCGATGCCTCTTCAAAAATCCATATAGCCAGTCTCTGGAAGCTATTTCATTAACCTTCCAATTTTCCGGAACAGATATTTGGTTGGCTGTTGCATATTTAAATGCAACTTAAAATTTCTGCTAAAATTTATTACACCGTAATAAATTTTAGCAGAATGCTCAGTATATCCAGCAAGTTCCTCTTCTTTAGCATTGTTAAATATTTTTCTGGCCGTAGCGTAACCGACTAAGTTCTTGTTACTGTTTTCAGCACCTAACTTTGATTTTCTTTTCATATAGCGGTGCAATGTCATAAAATTAACTCCATAGCGAGTAGCAGCATCCCTAATTGACAAGTGTTCTTGTAAACCCGATTGCGCCGCCCTTTCAAATTGTTCGGTTGGAATAATACCCCTTGTGGTTTTCTTTGTATACGTTCGCACCATGTTAAGCTATCTGAAAACAACCAAAACAATTTCATGATAGAAAAATTTAATAAAACCTAATCTGTGTTTCTAACATGCTTTGCGAAAATAAATGTAGGTAGGTATGCTATTCATTAGAAACAAATTACTATCTACAAAATATGTCTGATCATAATATTTTATTTTATATATAATCCTATATAATATAGGATTTTTAGTGAAATCATAAATTATGGTAACCATATTGTAACCATTGTAGGTATTTCAATATACTCTTACATTAACGTGTTCGGGGCAAGTTGTTACAGTAACAACCTGGCCCCAGATTATTGTAACAACTGGCCCCACGTGTACGAAATGAGGTTAAGTCAACGTTTTTTGGTAAATATTGAGAATCAATTACTAACAATAGCATGCCAATAACGAGAAATATATACGCTTCAAAACTATATAATACACATATTTATACTACTTACTAATTTCTCACAAATAAAAACAAAAGCCACCTGACAACGGTACAGTTTTAGACCCGAAACCACATTCTAAGCAATAACACTATGATGGATGTTTGACTTGAGTATCAATATCCGTTCACAGATGACGGGTCGGTTGACCCAACTTTCCATCAAATATCGGCAACTCATGATACTTGCTGCGTTTTAAAATAATTGTGTAACAACTTGCCTCACTCTCCCCTAATGCTTTTTTGCAAAGATCTAAGATGAAGGAGGACTCCCTGACTGTTGAAATTAAAAACTACCTGGACATTCAACCAAGATCTTTGTACAGTGGAAAAATACCTATACCCAAATCTAAATACGAGGATTTGCAAGTTTTGAAACAGTTTCTATCTAGAAAATCTCAAGTATTCTACGAGAATTTACCAACAACTGACCTTAAAATTAAAAGTAATGATGATCCTGATGAAGATTTTGGGTAAGTTGAGTGACTATTTTCTGTAGGCTAAATAACTACCATAATTGATTTAACACGACCAACCATCTTATATTGAATTATTTTTGCAGAGAATCCGCGTCTAAAAATTTCCAAACAAACAAAACAACAAAAGAATATAAGAAAAACACTCATTAAAATCACGTTTGAAGCAAATTACCAAGACTTTTTACATTCGTATTTAGTTATTTACATACTTAAAATTCTGTTATCTATATGAAGTTTAATACATACTGACTTTCATCATTCTAGTATCTTATTTTGTGACTCTCATTGTTTTTCCCAATTATGGTATGTATTAAAGTTTTATTGTACTAAAAATATTACATGAATACACCTTCTTTGAGCTAAGTTACACTATTAAGTGGTCAGCTGGAATACTAGTATTAGTATTATATAAGTAGTATTTTGTTTTTTCTTTTAGCCCAGTTTACAAATGGTTACGTTTCAAACTTTCAATTTGAATTTTCTCTGTTTCTACTTCGATTGACTCACATCGTTTTTCCCTAAGTGTTCCGTTAAAATTTTTTATACTCTTTTATAGTAATTAAAATGTTAAATATAAAAATATTGGGCATATAAAAAATATGTGAGTAACATTTAACTCGAAATGCTATTTATCAAAAATATGCAACACCATTAATTTTGAAACTGGATATTACGTAACATACGGATGACTGGCTGTTATTTTACATTCCATAATTAATTGGGAAACAAGAGTATAGTCAATGCAATGATAAAGAGAGATAGCCTAACATAAAAATTATATATATTGGGTTTTAGTTATTGAAGTATGAAATAATATTGAATATCGTAAAATCATGTTTTAATCATTTAATAACTCTGGAAAATATGGTATGACTATGTATGTTTTAATAAAAAATATAATATTCAAATTATATATTGCAAAAATAAAAGCCCGATAACAAGAGCCTTTATTATTAGCTGGAATATTTTTAAAGTGTTGAACAAAATTGAAAAACATATTTCGACAATTTCGAATAATTTTTAAAAGCTATATTATTTGTAAACTAAAAAAGGCACTTGAGGACTACATAGCTAAAAAACAATTTAACCAATTCTATATATTTCAAAAACTGACGCAATAATATACAAAAATTGGATCGGAATAATCGGAATATTATAATGGCTGTTATCTATAAACTATAGGTGAAAAAATCTTAAACACAATACTAAAGGAAAATGATATTTAATTACGAGCAGAAATCCGTGAAGGAAAGTCTGACTTATATTGATATGAATACTAATGAAATAGTAGAATAAAGGGAGTAAGAATTTAACATATAGTTTTCCACAACTTTTAGTATAATAAAGGTGTTTTTTAACGGTATATATAACTTTGAAATGTAACCAAACAAATATGATTTTTATAAATTGACACCAAACTGATTTTATTGGAAATATATTTTGGCTTCTTCTTCTTTACGTCCCATCTCCGCGACGACAGTTGGCTATCATCATTGCTATTGTAACTTTTGACACTACAGCCCGGAAGAGCTCAGTTAAGCTTCATCCAAACCATTCTCTGAGGTTTCTCAGCCAGGACAATCTTCTTCTACCTATGCTGCACTTTCCTTGAATCTTTTCCTGCATTATTAGTTTTAGGAATTCATATCTGGCACCACTTGTTATATGACCCAGATATTGTAGTTTTTTTTTATTTTGATGGAATCCAGTATCTCTCTGCTATTCTCTATTCATCTTAGTGCTTCTCCATTGGTTATTCTGTCTGTCCGGGAGATTCTCAGCATTCTTTGATATGTCCACATTTTAAATGCTTCCAATTTAATGAGGAATTTTTTATTTAAAGTCCATGTCTCCACACCATACAAAAGAACAGAAAATACATAACTTCGTTATAACTGACCTTAAATCAATAATTTAGGCGATTGTAGCACGAATCTGTCACTGTCGTAAGACTGACTGAAAAAAAAAACTGACGTAAGTAGCAGAAACCGATCGGTACTTCCGGTATTATGGCGGTAAACAAGGTTTGCTTACATTATTATTATGGAAATAGTGTTAAGGTTTCGTTTCTTTGGAGGTAATAATTAAAACAATGTTAAACATACGTTCTTTAAACTAGTTAAAAAGAAAGATTTAATGTAATTTTAGGTTTACTACCCTTTGGCAGTAACTTTTTAACAATAATAGCGGAAAATGATGATTTTTGCCAAAAATGTCACTTACGTTACTTTCCCAAAAATGTAACTTATTACGGCGGTAAACAACGCGCAACGTTTACTTACATTAATATTATGGAAATAGTGCTAAGGTTACGTTTTTTTGGAGGTTATGATTAAACCAATGCTAAACATACGTTTTTTAAATTAGTTAAAAAGAAAGATTTAAAGTAATTTTAGGCTTACTACCCTTTTGCAGTATCTTCTTAACAATAATTGCGGAAAAAGATGATTTTTTTTCTAGTGGTGTTACGGGTATGCGGTCTGTTATTAAAAAAACTCATTTTCTTTTATTTTTCTATATTTCGCTGATTTTTTATCAGCTTCATCAGGAGACAATTAAAATATGGTTAAAATTTATATAAATATCAGGTAAGAACAAACAATTTACTTTGAATTACCTTCAGATTTAGAGTTAAAAATATTTAAAAATGTTGTACATAATAATATCTTCACAGTACAAACAATATTGGTTAAAAGCACCTAGATCACTAGTACTTGAATATAAAAAGAGCAAACAAAAACAACTAAGAAACAATTAAAACACAATAAAATTACACATTAAAAATATACAGGGTGATTTGAAATATAATAGTATAAGTATATATAAGTGTATATAAGTATAAATACTGAATGGATTTTACAAACATAGAGACATAAATAAATATACATGGTCTCAAAAGAAAAGAAAACTGCAGTCAATTATAGACTATATAGTAGTTAAACAAGAGACATCTTTAAGACCCTACGATGTAAAAGTTTGGAGAGGGGCAGAATGTGGATCGGATCACCTACTAGTAAAGGCACCCGTGGAAATAAGATATATTAAACAACATAAATCCCAAGAACAGACAAACAAAGAATCCATACGGCTCTATAACATAGCCAGCTTAAAAAATGAGTCCACAAGTTTTCTCTATAAACTACGTTTGGCACAAAAATTAGACGAAGAAATAAACGGAACAGCGGAAGAAATGTATGAGACTTTGAAAATCAAAATTCATGAAGCAGCATTAGAAGCTCTAGGTACGAAAGAAAAAGTAAAACGTAGAAATTATTGGTGGACAGAAGGTTTATTAGAACTGGTAGAAGAAAAGAAAAAACTGTATCTCAAATGGTTAGCGACAAAAGATGAGGAAGACCGAAAGAACTATAACAGATACAAATATATAGTAAAAAAGGAAATTAAAAAAACAAAAAACATAACCTGGGACAACAAGTGTGCAGAAATAAGCTCAATGGTAGGAGGATCTAGGTCCAGACAAGCTTGGAAAACTATCAACAGTCTTAGAAAAAATACAAACGAAACAAAAAAAATAAACCCCATAGACATAGAAAGATGGAAAAATTATTACGAAAATCTATTAAATGAACAACGTACACAGTTTCTAGACACACATATAGATATAGTTGAAACGGGGTTAAATGAAGTGGCGATGATTACCGTAGAAGAAATAAAAAACGCATTACAAAAAATGAAAAATAATAAAGCTCCTGGGCCGGGTGATTTACCTATCGAGTTATTCAAACATGCCACTGCAATAACATTAGAATTGCTTTGTAAAATGTTTAACAAGTGCCTACAAGGAGAAAGTATCCCAAGAGATTGGAAAGTCTCGTACATAAACTCCATCTACAAAAAGGGAAACAGGAATGACTGCAGTAATTACCGAGGTATCAGCATTACGTCATCCACTGGCAAACTGTATGAAAGAGTTCTGAAAGCCAGAATAGAAAAAGAAGCCACAGAGATCGAAGAACAAAGTGGATTCCGACCAGGGAGATCTTGTGTCGACAATGTATTTACTCTCAAACATCTAATAGAAAAGAGATTAGCAAGAGGACTAGAACTTCATGCCACTTTTATAGATCTCCGTAAAGCGTTTGACTCCGTACCACTGCAGAGACTATGGACAACATTGGAAAACGCAGGTATAAATGCAGTATATATAAATGCCGTGAAAAAGCTATATCAAGATAACCAAGCTTATATTAAGGTTGGAAACCAAATTTCCAAGGGTTTCACCCAAACAAAGGGTGTCAAACAGGGCTCTTGCCTCTCCCCAACCCTATTTAAAATATATCTTGGTAATGCTTTAAAATATTGGATGAGAAAATGCAGCCCAATGGGCATATGGGTAAATGACACTCCTATATACACAATCCTCTTCGCAGACGACCAGGTAGTTCTTGCCGAGGACCTACAAGATATGACGTACATGATAAACAAACTAATAGACGAATTCAAAAAATGGGGATTAGAGGTTAATACCGAAAAGACACAATACATGAATATAGGAGGCATCGGTCAAGACATGGAAACAGAAAGCGGATTAATTAAAAACGTTGATCAGTACGAATATCTCGGAGTTACACTAAGCGAAGACGGGAGAGACGACAAAGATATAACAAGAAAAATAGGAAAAGGAAAAAACATGATAAAAACACTACATCCGATCCTGTGGAATAAAACTTTAACTAAGAAAACAAAGAAAAATATATATCAGGCTATGATTCAGCCGGTGCTGACGTATGGGTCAGAAGTGTGGGTCTTTAACAAGAATATGTCACAAAAACTCCTCTCAACGGAAATGATGTACTGGAGAAGATGTTCCGGGTTAACTTTGTTTGACCACATAAGAAATGAAAACATAAGAGAGAGAATGAAAGTAAAGAACACAATAATGGATACGATAGCCGAAAAACAATTAAAATGGTATGGACACCTGAGACGGATGAACGAAGAAAGGATACCACGAAAGGTTTGGAAGGGGAGACCTACACAGAAAAATAAAAGGGGAAGGCCAAGAAAGAAATGGATATCCAATATTCATATAGAAATGGAAAATAGAGGTCTTCAAGAGGGAGACTGGGCCGATAAGAAATTATGGCGATTGGGATGCGAGAAGCGACAAAATTAAAGTTGCAAACACTCGCTATATATATATATATATATATATATAGATTTGAAATATAATTGTAAATAGAAAAATTGTTTGAACATACTAAGAATATTGCAGTAGATATTGCTCAACTGTCCGTCCTCAACTATGTTGTTACCAAATATAACTCTATAGACTGTCTACAACTTTGAGACAAAGTATAGTTAGGTTTCTTTGATTGATAAATTGTGTTTAGGTGTTTAACTTTATTACCAAATTCGAATCTGTTTTTACTTATTACATGTCTAGTTAGGTTTTTTAATTAATAAATTTGTTTAAGTGTTTAATTTTATTACCAAGTTTCATAAATAAACAGTAGCCAAGCCCAAAATGCATTTTTATTACGTTTACCAGAGCTGTTAGGATAGTATTAATAACCGGTTAATCTAATAATAAAGACATTATTACTCACATTGACCAACTACTACAAGCTGAGGTCAAACAAATGTATAGTGCTAGCGACGTAGTCCAAGAGATTAAATCCCAACGTCTAAGATCGTCATATTCATAGGCTCCCTAATAACCGCCTTACCAAGTTAATCTGGGAAGAAGTCTTGACAGGGAGAAGGCCCTTAGGACGTCCACGAATGCGATGGAGAGATAATATATGGTCAGATTTGAGAACAATGGGGCTATCCACTGACTTAAACATCATGGACGACCGTTCGAGATGGAAGCAGGTTGTGCAGTCAGCCAAGACCCACCCCGGGTTGTAGTGCTACCAGAAGAAGAAGAAGAAGAATTGACCAACTAACAAGATTATTAATATTATTTAACGGTTATTATTAATACAGACCGAACTTATCACATTGACCGTAACATATACACATTAGAATTTGGACCAAATTAAAATTGTATTTAACTTCTGTACTCTAGTAGCGAATATCTTCGTGTCAACAACTTAAAATGAAATATTGTCTCAAAATAAGAAAACGCCCATTTGGAAAAATTCCTTAATCTCTCTCGAAAAGCAATTTATCAAAATGGAAAAAACCCGAAATCAATAAGGAAAAAGAGTCAATTTAATTGCTCGAAACGCGACTGGAATGGCTGCCATAAATAACCTCCGACCACTTGTTTGCTTTCTCAGCATCTGTCACCAGAGGCGCACTTCTTGAGTTCTTGGCTTGGCCTTCGAGGCGACGCCGACGTCCGCTGCTTTTTTGTCTCAGTGTCGGGACGAGACTTGAATTTACAATTAGGAACAAGCTACGAGGAAATTGGACAAGAATGTTGTGCCTTACCGACGTCAATGATATATTTTCTATTAACTCTTGCTTCTAAAAGAACTCTGGAAAATGAAAATTTAAAAAACACCTGATGCCTGCTTTTCTTTTTGTTTTATTATTTCTTAACTGTCAGATGTTATTTAAGTTTCAAAAAGAGAACTGGAATATAGGGAATACACAAATATGGAACGTATAAAGCTTTTGGCCATGTTTTTACTAATAACCTTTATACTTTTTATCTTTTTTGTTTTTAATAACATAATGCAACTATCCAGGCTTCTTTTGGTTGTACTGTAAAATATTTATATTTCACTACTACACTATCAGTTCTACGATATGGGCTTTGTCGTGGTATTTTATATGGACCATATAAAAGATTTAATTAACGTAAGACGGATATACCAAGAGATCTATATTAAATTAAATTGATTTAATTATTATAAACTTGCGAATTTGGATTTAAAAATTGATTAGTGGACCATTATGTGTGCTGCATTTATTATTTATCTTATGCCAATTACAACATATTTGGAACAAAATTACAAAAACTAGTAATATAGGAATATGACATACTTTAAATAGATACAAACAAACATCAAGTGTATTAATATAATCAATTGACCCCTAAGTTGCATACAGAAAGTCTACAGGGCTACCATTGTAGGATCTTGAGGGACACTCTTCAATAATGTGGTCGATGGTTTAGTTCTCTCCATAGTCACATTGAGGAGACGGGTTTTTTCCCTATTTATGTAGCATGTATGCACATCTGCCATGTTTGGTTCGGATCCTATTTAGAGTGGACCATGTTTTGCGTGAAAGATCAAAACCTGGTGGCTTGTGGGTAATGCAGGGCATGTTATTTTGTCGTCCGTTTCATTCTTGGGAACATGCATTCGTAATGTTGAACTCCTCATGTATCATTCTTGCCGTTTTCATTGGTAGTTTTCTAGACCGGAAAACTACCTTGGGTAGTTTTTGAAAGAAAACTTTCATTGGGGTATTTCGTGCATCCTCGGTATCTTGGTTGATCGGCAGTTTTATATTGTTCATGATCTTTTTGTATTCATGCGTAAGTGCGTCAACTCGTCGTAAATGTTGAGGTGGGATGTGACTTAATACTAGAGGCCATTGGGTGAGAGTTGATTTAATTGTACCAGCTATCATCCTCATGGTGCTGTGCAGCTGAGTGTTGACCTTTTTTACGTAAAGACTGTGTATCCAAACTGGAGCACAATATTCAGTGGTCGAGAAACAAGGGCTAAGGCAGTAGAGCGGAGAGTGAAAACTTATGATCCCCAGGTGGTACAGCAGAGCTTCTGTATAATGTTATTTCTGGTACTCAACTTTTGCTCAGTTTTTATTATATGCTCTTTAAATGACAGCATTGTGTATAGTATTACGCTTAGGTACTTACGCCTAGATAATTCAGGAAAATGGGGGCATCTTATATGACCCCCTGTAGCTGGTGAAGTTTTATCGACTTATATGTAAGTCGATAAAACCTCACCAGCTACAGGGGGTCATATAGGATGCCCCCATTTTCATTTTTTATAATACACAATTTAAGAGTCTATTGCATTTACCTGAATAAATAACATAAAGATTATTTTTTAAATCCAGATGTCCATCAAATGTTTTTAATGTGGCCACACAATGTTTTTTTCAACAACTTTTTATGTAAGTAGTAAAAAACCAACTTGTTCTTTTTGTATATTTAAATTTTAACTTTCTTGTTTTTAATATTGGTATTTTTACTCTCTCTTTTAGTAAACTGATGATGGAATGATACAATTCCGAAAAGATCCTCTTTATAATAAAAATTTTAAGCTTTTAATAAGCGCTTTTTTTATACCTTAATACACACGAACACCACGTGCTTTGTATTCAACAGGAATACTAGCCACTCCTGGATATCTTCACTTCCTGGTTTGTTCCAGTTTCACTTTAACAAAAAAAAAATGGTATAAGCCATATTAAAACTCATGGAGGCGTTTGTGAACGAAGTTCTAAACCACATTCGTCAAATAATATGAAAACATAAATTTGTAAAAATATTCTAACCCATGTTTTCATTATAAATATGTAGGTTAGACGCTTGTTGCAAATCTTTGTAAGGGTCTTTTCATTGTGTGCACCAGATGCAAGATATTAAATTGAACAAATCTTTATTTTGACTTATTAAAAGACAAGAAATTTATTATTACGCTAATATCACAATTTTATTTAAATAAATAAAATTGCACCAAACTAGAGGCATTATCTTTAACAGTAAAATACGAAAGTATATTATTTAAAACTGTGAATTTTCTGTGTTGTCAGCTCGGCAATTGATTAAAAAAAAATTTAAATTCCTTTACCGAAAAGGTAACATAATATGTTTTGCGATTACTCGAATGTTGGTGCTATCAATGCCGACAAAAAATTGCATTGATCAAATAACGAAACCAGTTGTTCATTATATAAAGTATTGAAACCGTTGTTTGATAGTCAAAATTCTGGTCAGCAAAATATTGTAGGAATATGATAGGAATATTATAGGTATGATTTGGAAGGAACTGAGTTAAATCCTGATTTCGAGATTGATCAAGATTAAATGGAGTAGGAATTTAATCAGAAGGAGTTACTAACTTTTACTAATGAACTCGAATTCAAAGTTTTTTTTTGTGTATTTACCATTTGGGAGGAATAGACGGTTATTGCAAAATGACCATTTATATTTTTACAATTTTGCAAAAACCGTGTAAGCCGCTTTAAGTTATTTTTGCAATAAACTGGTTTTACTTATTTTGCTTTTGTACGGTTTTTTAGATAGCCTGTAATTATTGAAATATAAAAATGTGAAAATAAAGCCTTATTTTCTACCAGTAAATTTCTTATAGTAGGTAGACACAATATGCTCATTTACTCTGAACCATGTATATGTGGCTTAGACTATTATTGCAGAACACCATCCTATAATCTAGAAATTTACTTGATAGTACAATAAAAAAGGGATAACCTAAAAGATTCTATAAAATCGAAGTAGACAAAGTCATCTTAAAACGGAGTAGGAGAAAGAAAAAAAGAGGGGAGAAGGGAGGATAAATAAAAAAATTAACATGCGAAGGCATTAAAAACTATAATCTTCTTAATTAAATATAACATAATTTTTTGTGCCTTCAATTTAATGGTCGTTTTATATATCTCACAGCTTTCATTCTAATTTTATATGCTCTGTATTATATCATTTAAATAAAAATTTTAATGTATGAAGGTACACACAATATTAAAAATAATGGTAAAATTTTAAAAATAACTCTTCTATCTTTGAGGCGGCAGCGTGTATGTGACTATAAAACAGACCTATTAAAGTACTTTTTCCCCAAATTTTACACCCTTACAGAGATAAACTGGGGCAATTCGCACTCCACGACCCAGAAATATTCCACGTTTTTTACTTGTCATTCACACGTCTCTACGTACACAATAAAAACTTCTTTTTTGATAATCTGGAGTTATAATATGGAGTTTTTGAAAATTATTTCGTATACATTACAGCTCCAGATTGTCATCTGATTAACTATGAGTACTTAATTAACGCTGGGTTTCTGTATAAAATCTTATATTTATTCTTTCGTTATCTTATATTCTTTTGTTTTCTAACTAAATATAGATACACTGATAATTGTTCCTTTAACCCCTTCGAGTTGGATTTTTTTTAGGATTGGTAGGGAATTTAGAACTTTTTTGTTTATAATTATAAACAAAATAATATATAACGTATAATTATACAAAAATAAAAGTGATTGAGATTAATTTTATCCTTGACATCCTTGACTTTTTGGAACATAGATGTGGGACTATAATAACCCACCAGGCACCAAATTATTACTTTATTTTAGTAAAGAGATATTGAAAATATAAATAAAATCTCATATTTTGACAACAAAAGAACTAAAACTAAGATCAATATTTAATAAAAATGAAAAGGTGTAAAACATTGTTTACACAAGGGTACATTGCAGCATTGACATAGTGTAGTGCTTCGTTTTTCTTTTTTCTGAGAAGACCATCGTTAAGATCTTCTATGGCTCTTTCCTTCGATTGGTAAATGATCTCCCACGTTGAAATTTGTTTTTGTTTGTTTGCTGGAGGACGTCCAAGTGAGGTCGAAGCTTTTCTTTTAACAACAGCATGACGTTTTTCCATGAAATAAGTTGTTCAGCCCCACTAATTAGAAAAGGTTAAAGGTGTTTTTTCTTTCATTTTTAGATCATTGGGTAGTACACATGAATTTTCAACAGCCAAAAATACTGTTTTCCACAATTCGGACGACTCTTAATCAAAGTTATACAAACTCAAAATATGATCAAGATCCACGCCGCCCATTTTCTTATTGTAGAGAAATTTATTATTATGTTTTAAAGCCATCCTTTATTTTTCGTTTTACTTCTACTTCCTATCTCCAAAGCAATTGCTTACTGCTAACAAGTCTTAAGTATCTTGCCATATATCTTACCATCTGCAAACTATGGTGCCATGGCACCGAAAAACGTGGTAAAAAGTTTTATCGTTAGGAAAACAAATAACTTGTTGCTACGTATCTTCGCCTTCTTCATCATTCTACTTCTGCCGTCACTATTGTTTTGTTCTTTACTTTCATTTCGTTAACTATTACTTTCACTTAACTGATTCTTTATTGCCCTCAGAACCCGAATATATTTTGTGAAAGTATCATTCTACTTTGTAGTTTTCATCATCGATTCCACTAGTCTCAAAAGGATAGATTTCTGATTCTGTATCCTTCTGCTCCTCTAGCTCTTTCTGCGTCAATATCTTTCTACTCATCTAGAACAAAAAAAAGTCTGTTGGGACACATATAACCCACCATAAATGTCAGTTTTGAATATTTCACCCACAAAATAAAATACTAATTTTATTGGATATATTTATCTTTTTTTGTAGGTAGCTTCACTTACAAAAACAAATTCGCAACAACATTAAAAGCGCACAATTTTCCCTCTGGTTATCATCAACAAAACTACTTAAACACATTACGGGAAAATACAGCCCGAAAACGGTTCACAATGTTGTCTCTTGCATAAATGATTCGTTCAAAAAATTATTATTAAAATCTTAAAAAATCGGTTACGATAAAAATTCATGTAAAATGGTTTAGAATTAGTCCAACAGACTTGATGATTTCATAACTGGGATACATACGTCCCGTCAGACTCGAAAGGGTTGCTTTTAGAATTAAAAATTTATGAAAATTTAGGAAGCAAAGTAAATTTTATTGATCATATTTAGGATAAAATTATGCCTTACGTACATATCAGGTATGACCTACATACAAGATAATATAAGCAGCCTTGCTGTTATTTCTTTTTTATGACCAAAATATGTTTATTTTGTCTCCTTTACGCTGTTATGATTGCATCAATGATACTGTTACTTGTTCATAATATACCCATATACTTCATTAACTAGTGTGATCCAATAAAATCATGATCGTTGGTAACTACTGTTAAATTTGCCTTTTTATTATTTAACTTCCAAGACTACAGCTCATAGCTGCATTCCTTTTTTCTTAAACCTGTATAGCAAAAAATAAAAGATAAAAAACTTTTTCGATGATTTTTGGAATGCTTGTCTCTCCTGTACCAGACTTTTTAAGTGGTGCAAATGTTTAAGGACGGTGGGTAGCATGTTGAAGATGACGGGTGCCCCGAGCGTCCTGTAACTAAAAAAAGTAACATGAACGTTTAATAGTGGACGACGTAGTTAGAAGAGGCTGTTAATGAATATGTAGAACATAAGAAAAATATGTGCCTAGCCTGTGCCCAGACTCCTGGAAACAGAAGATGCATCGTAAAGATATTTGTTCTATAACCCTGGAATGGCTAAAAAGGATTTATACTTCTTGTCAATAAATAGTTATCATAAATTGGCCCTAATTTTTCAATTATTGAAAATAAACCTCATATAAATATTTCTATATATTTCTTTTCTGTGCTTCTGCTGTCCAATTGGTAGCAATTAATTTGCGTCGTCATCTTTTCATCGTGTTGGACCCCATTTTCGCTTGTCTGACCGTGCTTTCCACTCAAGCAATTAATTTGTTATCGATTTGCCATCACAGGTCATAACTTGTGATTAAACATGGATATTTCAATATAAACTAGAAAATAAGAATCAATCCATACAGTGGAAGATTCCAAACTCACCGTCAAAAAAGCGAAGATGAGCAAGCCCAAATTCAAGGCGATGTTTTATTTAATATACGTTTTGAACTGAGCACCATGAGGCCAGACAGTAAATCAATATTACTTCTTAGGAATTTTACGATGAATTCGCACAACGTGGTTTGAAAATTATTGGAAAAAAAATCCTAGATCCTTCATCCAAAAAAAAAACATCAGTAACGGAGTACCCACTTTATTTACCATGTGTATCAACTTGTGACTTATACCTGATCTCAAAAATGAAATCCTGTTTAAAAAAAATCCACTAGCAGTCATTGAACAACATGAAACAAAAATCGCTCTAGCTGTATGCAGCACTGCTTCGCACAGTAGAAGGTTCGCACAAAGTTCGCACATGAAGCGGAGTCGGGATTCGGAAGGAGAGTGTATTAAATAGCAAGAATGAAAAATTATAAAATATAATAAATAAAGACGTTTTATAATAGCCTTGGAACTAATTACCAGGCCTAATATATCTGTTTTCTGTACCATTAAAATTAAAGCTTAGTTCTACAAAGCGTTAAAAGGGATAACTTACTGGTTTTAACTAAGAAAAAGCTTTTGTCAAGAGTAAGAGGGACGAATTTTTGCGAAGAAAACTAAAATGACTTGAAAACCAGATATTCTGAGTATTTCAGCAATCTGCTGGACGTTAATATTTTCAGGACTGAACTATGGACTGGACTTTCACATAAACTATGCACAAAATGTGTTGTCGAGTGGAGACCAAGGCAAGAAACACTATGGAGCAGAGGACGCCATCCAACTAGATCGATTGACGACCTGAAGCATGTTACAAATAACTGGATGCAAGCTGCACAAGACAGTAACAAATGAAAAGAGCTGAGGAAGACCTATGGCCAGCAGTGGACGCATAGAAGTTGATGGTGATGTGCATGAATAAATGAGAATATGCTTATTGTATGATGTAAGCATGTATATGCTATTTATAGATTTCGATATGGCATTTGACTGCGTTGTAAGAAGTAAAATGGGTAAAACTTTGGGTTTCCGATAAAACTCATAAGACTTGTAGTGGTTATACTGGATGGCTCCATGGCAAAGGAGTACGTAGAAAAAAAAGCAAGTGGAACTTTTTTAATAAATATACGAGTGCAGCAGGGAGATACTTACTCCATCTGACGTTAATTTCAGATTTTGAAGAAGTAAAATTGTAAAAGTGTTTAACAAATATTTGGTTTCACGAGCTCCGTGTAACTCTCAAATAAGACCAAATGAGCAGAAAGCTTATTAGAATGATACAACTAACACGACGAGGAACAAAAAGCTATATAAAAGTAAATAATGGAATATTAGGTAATTTCCTAGTAAATAAAGTACTAAGATAAGTCGAACCACTTTTATCGATTCTCATTAGTCTTCTTCTAGAAAACGTGATGCGAGAAGCCAATATAAATATAAAATAAATTATATACATAAAAAGCATCAATGCCTGGCGTTTGCAGATAATTAGCAATAGTAGCAAAAATCAAACAGGACTCCATACGGATAACTAAAGAATGCGAAGAAAAGCCATAAAAAGGATTATATATAATGACGTAATATCAAAAGACATTGCTTGCACAGACCAAGAATATGTAAGAGAAAAGTATTTAATAGTACAAATAAATAATTATACATAGAGATTTGACGAAGTTGAGAGTTTCGAATATTTATTTATAATTATTATAACGCAAAAACCAAATATAGCAGAAGAAATCTTAAAGACCAGTGAAAGAAAGAAAAAGTGTTTATGCATTAAATAGGTTACTAAGAAATAAATACATATTAAGAGGTGCCATATTAATAATATACAGAACGATTATTAGGCGCATTGTAACGTGCATCAGAGACATTAAGATTAAATAAAAAACAAGAAATGTAGCAGATAAAAGTACTAAAGGAAAAGCTTGAAAAAAAATTGAGAACTGCATTTGGATCAAAAGGACAAATACGGATGTGAGACAGTTAGTTATATAGAGAGCCCAGGAGTAATAATAACCCAACGACTAAGATAGCTAGGACCCATACAGAGGTTGCCATGGGGTATACATACTACCTCCTGACATCTACATAAGTAGGATGAGTCAGTCAAGTAACATAGGAGGATGACAGATAAGGGGTAGACAGAACAAATTAAAAAATAAATGTATTGTTGAAAAATAATGGTCAATCAAGGTAGTGGCCTACTTGGCTCTACGTGCTAATTATTATTATATGAATAACTTTCACAGTCTCCTAAATATGATTAACGTGTAACTGTAAATATGTGTATAGACATTTTAATATACTAATTTTAAGAGAAGCAGAATGTGGTGGCTTCATAATCCACTAAAAATAGTTTACCTTGATTAACACTAACAAAGTCAAAATAGCTAAGTTAGTATCCAATATCTGTAACGGAGAGGCAGTAACACAAGAAGAAAAATACTAAACTTAAGAGTAGTATACATTAACAAATTTTGTAAAACGAAAATGTTAAAACTACTAAGCTAAAAACTTAAAATGGAACAAAAGTTATTGTACTTATTTTTAGCTGTGTATTGTACACATTCGTTAGCACCACGTCGTACAAGATATTTCATGCATAAAAATTTGACATCATAAAAATTTCATATAGTCACATTATGTTCCTTCTCCGGATATTTTTATATGGTGTGACACCTCGTATTATTCGCAGGGATCGCTACATGTGTCGCTATTATTCGCAGCTAGTGCTCCAGCCACCGGAGTTTGCTTCTGACAGCTGTCGTATCGCCAGAATGTTCCACGAGTGTTCGAAATGTCCCCGCATTCCGATTCTCTTCCAGCGACGGAGAGTTGGTGGGACTGTGTTGGACTTTATTGAACTGTAATTGGTGATTCGTTATTAATTCACATGCTGTCTGTCTATGGTTTTGTTTTTACTTAACTAATAAATAATTAAAGAATATAGCTTAATTAAAATAGTAAACATAAAACAAACAACTCTATTGCATTCCAATAAATATATTTTTCCTTGTTATATGTTACATACGTTTTTCTTAATATTATTCATTATCAGTGCTGCTGCAGCTATTTTTAATCATCTTAGTAGGTCAATTGTTCCTATTATTAGTCTTCATACTTTTTTAATATACATTTGTATCTGTATTAAACCTTCGACCTGTACCTTCTCCTCCAAATACCGGTTTTAAGCGTTTTTTCGACACAAGTGTATAGACGGGTTTGACAGTTGAAATGGATAGTATGAGATATTACAAAAAGACTCTCATCTAGGGATTCATGAATTTTTTAGTGGAACTATTTTTAAATAAACAATTAAGACGTCAATATCATTATTTTGCTCATAACTTATAAACTTGTCTATTTAGAGATTTAACGTCCACAGACGAGTTGTTGAGAAAGAAAAAATACACAAAATGAGATATACTAAATTAAAATCGGTTAATAAACAAAAAAGTTATTGCATAATAACCAAGCAAAACGGCTGATTTTGATTATTGTTAATAACTCTTTTAGTAATCAATAAAATTTATTTAAATGTATCTAAACTTAAAGGTCTTATCGTGTTCGAAGTGTGTGCGAAAGATAGGCTAGATCCGTCAAATAGTTTTTGCACAATTTAATTTGTTTATAAGATTTTTTGAAAAATGCAAAAATTTCTAAGGCCGGTCCAGATAATTTGACTGAATGGATCTTAATAATCCGGGGCTTATTTTCTTCGATGAGACCTATATTAATATTCTGTGGAAAAAAAAATTAAAAAAAAAATACGTTTATGTACACAAAATGATTTATTAATAAATAGCACTTTTTAAGTTTATAAACATTTACAATAACTCCGTACTATTTAGTTTAAATTAAATGGCAATAAAATATTCGGAAGGCGGGTTTAAAAAACAACAACTTTAAAAAAAAAAAAGGTCCTGCGACCATTAGGAGCCGAGTTAGTCCTTTTTTAAAAAAAAAATCACTGTTACGTCAATTAACAATATTAAGGGCTGAAATTAACCAATATTTTAGAAGAAAAGTCAAAGTTATTCACAAAATGTTTAGCAAAAAAAATAATTGAAAATTGTTTAAACAGGAGTGTTGTAAACGAAGAGTACTTTGCGTTCCGACTAGAATGGAAGGAGTGGGGATTGCCGATTGCACTCAAACCGCGCTCTCCAAGAAAGTCAAGCGCACGGTTTCAAAATAAAGTGCTTTGAAAAAATGACATATCTCGGGTTCTAGTGGACCAAATTTGTTCTTTTTTTTTTAAACTGGGGTACAACGTTAAAATAATAACATTTAACGTACTTTCATTGCAAAATTATTCAAAACAAAGCAGCTAATGACTACGGAATGTACAAACTTTTTCTTAAGTCGTCTTTTTATTGTTATTTTTCTATTTATTTATTTCAAATATGATTATATTAAATAAATGTTATAAGTAAATGAACATTTTGAATAATGTTTACTAAAAATTTATTAATGAAATAATAAATTAATTTTATGTTATTACAGAAGTTGAAATTTTGTGTAGTGATTTTTTAAAATAATTTAATTTACTGTAATTTTCTACGCTCAATTTCTATATCGTCACTGCTACTATTATGTAAACATTCATCTTCACTTTCATCTTCAATTTCACTTGTATTATAACTTTCATAAATCATTTCATTTTCATTGTCGCGATTCTCATCAAACCCAGTTAAATACATTTCATCAATTATCTCTTGTTCATCTGTTGTATCGTTTTCTTCTTCATTAATAATTTCATAAATATTAGTACATTATAATAGTAAAATAATATTATATTCAAAGTTAACCGTATATTATTCAGACAACGTGGTACAACCATGTGTTTATATTAATATATATCACAACACGTAGTTTTTTTAATACTCAGATGAATTTTACTTACCATTAACTATTTGTAACAATTATTAAATAAAACAAAACACTAAATATTTCAATACAACAAACCGGTTGTATAGTCGCAGGAAAATGAGTTGTAACTTAACGGCCTAACAGCATCTGCTTTCGACGTGCGCTCGACGCTCGACTTTTTTTAGAGCGCGGCTTGAGTGCAATCGGCAATCCCCACTGCTTCCATTTGAGTCGGAACGCAAAGTACTCTTGGTTTACAACACTCCTGTTTAATCAATTTTCAATTATTTTGTTTGCTAAATATTTTGTTAAAAACTTTGACTTTTCTTCTAAACGATTGGTTAATTTCAGCCCTTAATGTTGTTAATTGACGTAACAGTGATTTAAAAAAAAAGGACTAACTCGGCTCCTAATGGTCGCAGGACCTTTTTCTTTTTTTTTAAGTTGTGTTTTTTAACCAGCTTTCCGAATATTTTATTGCCATTTAATTTAAACTAAATAGTACGGAGTTATTGTAAATGTTTATAAGCTTAAAAAGTGCTATTTATTTTTAAATCATTTTGTGTACATAAACGTAATTTTTTTTAACTTTTTTTTCCATAGGATATTAATATATGTCTCAACAAAGAAAATAAGCCCCGGATTATTAAGATCCATTCAGTCAAATTATCTGGACCGGCCTTAGAAATGTGTGCGTTTTTCAAAAAATCTTATAAACAAATTAAATTGTGCAAAAACTATTCGACGGATCTAGCCTATCTTTCGCACACACCTCGTACACGATAAGGTCTTTAAGTTCAGATACATTTAAATAAATTTTATTGATTAATAAAAGAGTAATTAACAATAATCAAAAACAGTGGTTTTGCTTGGTTATTATGCAATAATTTTTTTGTTTATTAACCGATTTTAATTTAGTATATTTCATTTAGTGTATTTTTTTTTTCTCAACAACTTGTCTGTGGACGTCAAATTTCTAAATAGACAAGTTTATAAGTTATGAGCAAAATAATGATATTGACGTTTTAATTGTTTATTTAAAAATATTTCCACTAAAAAATTCATGAATCCCTAGATGAGAGTCTTTTTGTAATATCTCATACTACTTATTTCAACTGTCAAACCCGTCTATACACTTGTGATGAGTAAAAACCTAACTTGATTGGCCTACTGGTAGTATAAGAGTTTTGTATATTATTATTTTTGTTTGTTTTGTGACTAAGTTTCTACTTTTTATGTGTCTCCCAGCCCAAAACATCACTTGTTTGTTAGAATTATCCTTCATTTGATTTCGTGTGTTATGGAGTTTTTATTCGCCATCAAAAGCCTAAGTATATTAATTTGTCCACCAAAGTTACAGTTATCAAACAGTAGGTTTATTGTTGATCGATATTTCTATCGGAGAAAGGTAATGGAGGGAAATTTTTGAGTAGTCAATGGTTTTAAAGCCAGTATGATAATGATGATGATGATTCCAGCTCTATTGTTGGATGTTAATGCTATCATTTTAGTTTTTTCGCCGATAATTTTTTTATGCATTTTATCGTCTTCCTCTTTACATGCCATATCAGAGTTATCTGACGTTGGCGATCACCATTGCGAAGGCTTCTCGATCTTCTGCCACATGTCCTGTATTTGATATCTCAGTTAATTTCCGAATGTTTGTAACCCAGAGACCTTTTTTCTTCCTACACTTTTACGGCATGCCTTAAATAATATGATTAATGTCTTCTAGCTTGCGTATTCTATGGGTAATTAGGTCTAGATCATCTCTGTAGGTTATAATATGGTTCATCTATTAAATAAATTTCCTTAATCGTCTATTTTAGCGTCTCGAAAAGCTTTTTTTAAATTGTGTTGGTAGAGTAAGAACGGGAATAGAAAGAGTTGATGAAAGTTTGTGGATGGTAATAGGAAATCATGAAGGAAGTAGTGTGATTGACTTTGCAGTGGTATAGGATTTGACTTCATTAATAAGCTCTTGATGTAAATTAATATAGGGTGAGTGTGTAGCTACTCAACACAGGCCGGTGATAGTCAAAGTTAAAGCATAAGTATTTGACAATAGTCTTTAAGAGTAGAGTGCTTAAAGAGCTTGATGAAAAATATACGTCAGCGGTAGAAAGCTAGCAGTGAAGTTGTGACGCGAGTGGGAGAGGAAATGTTGGTAAATGGCCTTATAGAGACAAAGAAACTTGGTGGTGGAACGATGAAGTGCAACAGATGATTGGAGAGTAGAAATAGGTAAGAAAGAGGTATGATAGGTCTAAATAGGTCTAAGCGAGGGGAAGATATGCGCAAGGTAGCAACGAGGAAAGCAAAGCGCGCTGTACACACTGTACAAGCTGTAGCGACTGTAAGGAAAGATCGTCTGCGTGCCAAAGAGTTATAAATACCCGAGGCGCTTAAAAGTTTGTACAGCATTGCTAAATCAAGGCATAAGGCATTACAGGACTTGATTTACGTGCAGCAGATTATTAGTACGGATGGAAGAGTGTTACTAACTCATGATGAAATAAAGCAAATATGGTATAAGTACTTTACAGTTACTAAATGAAGAACACCAGAGGATGAGGGATCCCAAAGTTTGTAATGGATGTAATAGAGTTGGCATGTATTGGAGTTAAATCTTACAGTAAAAGCAAGAGATAAAGGTGTCGAGGCGTTGTAGGATGAGGAAAGGTAATGCAGTAGGATGGAATGACAGGAATAAATACAACTTAATTAGCGAAAGGGAATACAGTCTCAAATAAGACTCAAGAACAAAGTCTGTTATGGTTTGATCATGTCAGATGTAGAAGTGAAAACTTTGCGGTAAAAAAGATATAGGTATTAGAAGTTGATGGAAGGAAAGGTATAGGAAAATCAAGGAGAAGATGGAAGGATGGTGTGGGAAAGACATTGAGAGAGAAAGGTTAAGGTGAAGAAAACCCGAATGACTGAAATGGATGGTGACGAAGAGTAACGAAGAGCGACTTCTAAAAAAAAAAAGCTGAGGAACAGAAGACAAAATATAAAAAAATTAGAAAGAAGGTACTCCAGCAAGCCCCTGTCACAGCCCGATATATGTTTCAAATGCTGTGATTTTTCTCCCTCAATTTTTACTTTGGCAAATACTTTATGCGCTGTAGCCCTTACTAGTATTTTTCTTTATCAGCAATAAATAATTTTTCCATGGCTTCATACAATTTTCATTTATATTATCGGCTAATTGAGTATTTGTGGAAAGCTGATGGTATGAATATTAAATTTTGTTGATTTACTTTATCTTAAATTCTGATTCGTTATTGAGTGACTAGATCTAAAACCACTTTTACTTAGATCACTTAGAGGACCATATAGGATATTCAAAAATATTTGGTAGACTGTATTAAGAAGTGTTATTTGCCTACTGATGTTTTTATCATATGGAATAATAGTTTTTTTCCTCGTTTTAAGTTCTTATTAATATTTTGTGTATTTAACTAGTAAGACTATTGCCACTACAATTGAAGTTCAGCGGGCATACCATGACTTCCTGAATATTTGTTATTTTTTAGATATTTTATTGAATCCATTATTTGCAGTAGAGTAGGTTCTTATATTGTGTTGTTCCTTGCTGTTCTAGATGTGGTGGATTTTTATCTTGTTCTGCGGTGGAAACTAATTCTATATAGTGTTTCATCCATCTATCTTTATGCCTATATATTCCTATCTTTAGTTCGATTGCTTTCCTTACTTTATTTAAAGTTTTAATAATTTTTTTGGTTTTGTTTTCCAATATTAATGTTAAATATTTCGCTTTTTCTTTTGTTCAAGAAATTTTTTTTGTTTCAAATTCTTATTAAAATTTGTTATTTTTACCTAGTTCCTATTAGCTGTATAAGTTTATGCATAATTCTGTCTTTGAGTAATTTCCTCACACTCAATATCAAACCAGTGATTGCATGATGATAGTCTTTCTGGTCCTCTAGATCCTCATTAATTATGTTTTTAATTTCGATCAAGTTTTAACACAAGAATGTTATGCTACAGAAAAGTTGTAGTTTACCATCATCATCATTATCTTCAATGGTTTTACAACTTTTCGTAAGTCATTGCTACGGTTACTATTCCGTTTTACTCTGGTAGGTGCTATTTCACTAGATATTACTGTCTCATCCCCATGTTTATTAGATTTTCTCTCACCATTTAGTTTCACATTTTTGAAGCCTTTATACAACTATTTCCCCATCGGATATTTCTTAACATTGTTTAAAAATCATAGTAAAAAGTAAATAGTGTCACCTCATACTTTAAGCAATACTTCTGAGACATTTATTATTATTTAATGCCTATAGTGACCACACCCAGAGAACTGTCATTTTTAGTATTTTTATAGGATTAAAAATTTCCATGTTGCCTTATAAATATTTGATAACCAGATTGCATTCCGTCGCAAAATGGATCAAACTTGAGCCATTGTCGTTAGTATTGTCATGTAGGCTATATCATCTTACAACCAGTATTACCTACTCTTTTTTGTCTACTTTTGCATTTAAATCACCTAATATTATCAGTAGACTTCGGCAAATATGGAAATAAAAATGTAGAAAATATGCGCATAAATATGCACGTGTTTACCCGAAAATATGCAAATATTTTACAAAATATGCATACAAATAAAAAAAAAATCGTAAAATAGTAACAATTTTATTTAAAAAAAAAGTGTACATAACTAAATATTTCCTACTATTCATTAAGATTTACATTTATTTTAAGTAACTACATCATTTTTAAGTATGAACAGACTTATTTAGAATTATGGTAACAATAAATGACCAAGTGGTGTTCAAAATTTTCTAACAAAAACTTGTGGCTTCTGTCTGAGTACATATATTTATATATGGAAAAACTTTGTTCAACATCAACTGATGTAACGGGAGCATTTTTCAAACTAACCAAAACATTTGGTTCTAAATTAATTGTTTCCGAAATATTTCTAGCTAGAACACTGACTACTTCAGAAAGAATATGGTAACCTTTATTTTTTTCCATAGTAGCTTCAAAATTTTTTAAAATATCTTTTCCAATATTACCTCTAACGTTCCGACAACATGACGCAAATTCTTTTATTAATGCTGTACTTTCGAACAATGACAGTTTTGGTGATTCTAACTGAGTAATTGTTTTTTGAACAAAACTAAAATTTGGTTTTATAAATGAAAGTTCTTGTTGAAGCAAGTTACTCTGAAAAGTTTGTTTAGAATCCAAAAGAGATTTGGAACTTTCATCTGTTAACGTATCAATTATGTTCTTTATTTTAACAAAATGATCTGCATAAAAATTAGCTGCTTCTAACCATGTTTTTCATCGCGTTAAAATAGGTTGTGGTGGAAGAGGAATGTTAGGTAGCATTTCTTTATAAAGTTGAATTCTTATAGGAGATTTAAGAAATACTTTTTTGACACTGGATATCATGGTATTTACAAGAGGAAACTTTTTTCGTATTTCCTCTGCAACTCTGTTTAATCCATGCGCTACACAAGTAACATGTATTAAATCCGGGAAAAATATTTTTAAATTTTGTCCTGCTTTTACCATATAAGGAGCAGCATCCGATAAAATAAGCAGTAAGTTATTAGAAGGAATAGTTGTCGGAAGAAAAAAAGTTGCTAATGTTTCTTGTATAAAACGCGAAACTGTTAAAGCATTTGTTTTCTCAAGTTGCTGGCATGAAATAAGATGAGATTTTGGTAAGGTATCTTCTTTAAGAACACCAAACAATAAATGAGCAATATACTTTCCTGAGGAATCAGTGGTTTCGTCTACAGATATGTAAAAATAATTATCTGCAATTTCTTCCTTAATATTAATTAACACCGACGAGTATAGCCCGTTCACATTATTTCTTCTTAGAGACCGATCACTTGGAACATTAAGTTTGCAATATTTTTTTAGAAACGAACTAAAATTTACATTTGCTAATTTTGAAAGCGGTATGTTTGCAGACACTAATGCGCGACACAAGTCTTCATTAAAAGTTTCTTGCTCATCTAATTTTTTTGAAGTAGATTGGAAACATTTAGCCATTGAAGTTTGATGTTTTCCTCATATTTTTCCTTTTTTTGCAATGTGTGAAGCAGTTCTCACATGTTGGTCTATCTGAAATTGCTTCTCACATGATATCTATAAATAAAAATAAAAACCTTTATTTTAACCCAACCTTTAAAATATAAAAATATACAAGGTGTTTTTGGTTAATCAAATAACGGGTTTAAAAAAAAACACTCGCTAAGTGTTTTAAATGCAGTATTAATCCACAAATTAGTTTTTCTTACTAACCATTAGTACATCAAAGTTTATTTTTTTTTTGTTAATTCAATTACAATAAAAATAATTGTGTTTTAGAATAGCTGACTTCATAAAAAAAAGTAAAGGTGAAAAATTTTTCTAAATACACACCATTGTATTGTACCATGGACAATTTTTTCTCACTAAAGGAAGCTATTTTTCATTTAAAAACAACCTACGAGTACTAAATTTCAAGTAAATACCTTTATTGGTTTTAAAGTTATTGTTGTTATTAACTAAAAGAATTAATTTTTTTTTAATTATTAACACCCTGTATCTCGAAAAGTAAATAAGTTTGACCCCTCATTAACTATATCGTTTTTTTCAATTTTTCGAGAATTATCTACAGTCAAACGTTGTAAGTGTCATTTGGAAACATCCTGTATGTATGAAATATTAGATATTTAATAGAAAATATTAGATACAATTTTGCCACAGACTGAACAGTAGATTTTTCCCATATCCATAGACAGCTCTTTATAAGCTTTAATCCAAGTTGAAGCACTGGTTGTTTTAGGCATTATAAAATCACAATCTTCCTTTTTGTTACGCACAACGAGTGTTTACGCTTTGAATATCAAAACAAAAATGATTTACAAATCTGAGCACCAAATTAGAAATGTTTAGGTACCTAATTCAATAAACTGGGAGATTTTGGAAAATCCCTAAATTAGGAACAAAACTATTAGCCGTTTACCTGCTGTTAAGATACAACTAAATTGTAGATAGATTTGGGGATTAGATCATAAAATGCAAATGAGCGAACCCTTAGCGATTATCCAATAACTGAATGCCTCAGTGACCGAGACTTTCTAAGAATGTTGAGGGCTACTTAAATTGATCTTCTTTGAAATTGTAAATGTTTTGTACCTGTAGAGATTACGTACTTAGATCATTTCTTGATTAAAATGACTACAAAATTTTATACAAGAATTGAAATAAATTGGTATGTTTAAAAATTTTCAAATACAGTATAAAAATCTGAACTTTTATGCACTTTATGCAAACTTTTATACAAATATGCCAAAATATGAAATATTTGCATAAAATATGCACAATATGTAAAATATGCAATATGCATATTTGACGAAGTCTAATTATCAGCTTCCTAGAATTTCCAAAATTGGTCCATTTACTTTATGTTCCTATGATATAGATTCTTTTAATAATTGCTCTGATAAAAAAATATTTATTAAAAAGCCACCTTATTTTACATCTCTAGGTTCATGCTTCGACTACAACACCAGTGTTGTTTCTGACTTTCTTAATTTTATTTTCTAAATACCTGTCACATCATAACCCAGTTCTTCTAGTTGTTTTATCCCTCTTATGGCCATGAATGTGGATACCAATTAACCAGTCCATACTGCCAATACCATAACTTTATCAATGACTTTCGTTGTTTAGTTGGATAATTCGTCCAATTCCAAGGCAATAATATGCGTTTCGTAGCAGTACTGCTTTTATATATAGAGTATTAATACACCGTAGGATTTGCTAGTTTTATTTTTTTTTTGTTTAGAAAATCGCATCAACCAAATGGCTATTAGCAAAAAATTAATTGATTACATTAGGTACAATTACTGCATTACAATTTGGTTTATAAAACATTGTGGTACTTATAAATGTCTTTCAACAAATTCAGAGTATCGTTAAAGTTGCAGTTTGCACCTAGAACTTCTAGAAGTGTTCCTGGTATCTTATTGTTACTTCGTTTTTGATTATAGTTGCTAGTTTATTATTAGCCCTTGCAAATTCAATATGAAAGATTTTACTTCGAGAACGGTGTAAAAATTAAATGTTGTGGCTAAAATTTTAGATAATTTAACAAAATAGTAATAATAGACATTTCTAAAGATAATACTTGAATCATTATGAGATTAAGACGTTAAAAAATTGCTATTCATTCTCGTAGTTTGCTTTTAGTCCATTTTAGTGTTTTTTTTTTTAAATAAATTATTGAAGTTTTGATATTAGGCTAAGAATTTATTAGATTTATGATTATCATACGAATATATACGAAGAAATGTGAATATGTCTTTTATCCTACAGGCCTCTTTGATGGTTACTAATCACGAACTTTTCTTCGCCGACTTAAAACATCCGTAAGTTAATATAGTAATTAGTTAATATAGTAAAAGAAAGGCAGAGGCAGTCGAAATGGACGCGATAAGAAGATCTATGCGAGTCTCACGAAGAGAAAGAATGAGGAATGACCATATAAAACAACGAATGGGAATAGAAGGTACGATAATTCAGGATATCGAAAAGAAACAACTTACCTGGAGCGAATGCAAAATACTAGATGGCCCAAAATAATACTGAACTGGACCCCAATAGGGAATAAAAAGCGAGGAAGACCCAAACTAGAGTGGCAGCAAAACATAAAAAAGTCAATGAGCGAACGGAATCTATCAACGGATAGAAGAGGACGGAAGTTAGGTGTCGGACAACGGAGAAAAGACGTTCTAAACTGGCATATATATATATATATATATATATATATATATATATATATATATATATATATATATATACATATATATATACATATATATATATATATATATATATATATATATATATATATATATTATATATATATATGGTTATGCTATTTAAATTGTATTATATTGCTTATTTAGAAAAAAATCCTGTCTATATTTATTAAATGATCTAATCTCCAATTAATCACAATAAATCAGCATTAATTAATTACAATCTCAGGCTATTTAACTTGTACTATTTACCTTTGATCGTGGATTCAAAATATTTTCCAATTGGCTTCCTAATTGGGATAGGTAATATGCCCTGAATAAAATACATAGAATTTCAACTGAACTATAAGTGAGATGTCCTTTATTTTAATGAAATTTTATATAACAATCAATCCTGTAACATTTGCAATATACTTACTTTAAATATATGAGAAGTTGTTTTCTATCATGGACCCAAATGTTATTTTACATTGATTTTTAATATGTGTTATAACTAAGCTCTTTTTATAATTTTTTTTCTTTTTTTAAATGATCGCAAAATTAACTGTCTCTATTATTTATTTAATTTATTTAATTATTAAATGAAAACCACACTCCTGCTCTAATGAAAATTGACTGACCTTTCTTTCTCTGCCGTTGCAATTCTATGGCCACGCCAAAAAAAAACCTTTTTTATGCTTCTGCTCCTATTGTGGTCCAGATTACGTACACCTTTCTCCTATCTGTCCTTGTATCTGCAACACAACAACTCGTGTTATTCTATGCAGCCTCCTTTTGAGCCAATCCCCGCGCCTGTTTATAACTCCAAATGTTTCCGGCTTCGTCTGATATTAATATTCTTATACCCTTTGGTTTTTTTATCTCTCTGTACCCCGTTCCTCACACTGGTCAGCTTTTACAAAGCAAATAAACACACCCGGTAAATTACACCTCCTTCCTTCTTGGACGACGAAAACTGACTAACTAACTTTTTTTCGCTCTCCTATCTCATAGCCAAAACCACCACCTCCTTGCATTCAAAAATTGACCAATAAAAATCATCCACCTCTGTGATGTATATCGTTACCAACCAACTCTCTCTATAAAACATCATTCCGGTAATTCCAGAAAACAACATTCTTTAATTATTCTAACTAAATCTATATGCTTTACAAATATTTCTTACTAATAGCTACAAACGATACCTGTTTCTCAATTCAATGTCTTTTGTTAACCCTTTGCAGCCCGAATTATGCTATTTGCATTAAAATGTATTTCTCAACAAAAATTGTGTTATTTATCGTAAAATTTAACACCAAAAATTGGAAATAATATTTTTTTATGACAACTTTTTGGAGTTTGGAGGTGGTTCCATGGTGGAACCACAGGGAAATAAGTATGAATTAAAAAAAGTTATTTATTTCGCATGAAAACTACAAAAACAATTACAACCACAGGAAAATAAGTATGAATTCAAAAAAGTTATTTTTATTTTTTATGAAAACTTGAAAAGCAATTAGATTTATCCGTGAGACAAAGCCCAACTTTACATGAGGAACAGTGCCATCTAGTTCTATGAGGTTGGTTTCTAGTGCTACAGTGAGCACATCGAACTTTATTGCCATGAATGGGCATATGAGCAGCTTTGTCGGTGCGTATTTCAATGGGAACCTGAATTTTAAATTTATTCGGCACTTCTGCTTTTGAACTTGGTCTTCCTCTTTGGGGAGTGGAAGGATCAGCACCTATCAAACCTGCAGATACTGCTAAACGAAAAACTTTGAGAGTAACTGATGGTGTTTGAGATCTTTCTTTGAATATGATATATGCGTTTACAATTGTTAGATCAATAAAATGCCAGAAAATTCGATGCCACCATTTTTTAGATTTACGATCTATTGCATAGCAAGCCTTGTACATATCTGATTTGTCTACGTAACCCATATGTTTATTATAATCTGTCACTACTGTAAGACCAGTGAAAGTTTTTTTGGAGCCATCTTTTTGCTTTCTTGAGATTTCCTGCATATCTTCAGGGTTATGAAAATTGCTCAAGAAATGAACAGATTTGTTATCCATCCATTTTGTTGCCAATATGCCCCCATTACTAATTTTCCAACATGTGTCACCACGTTTCATTGATTTATCGTTAGAGAAATCTTTGGGAAAAAATTTAGTATTCAGCTTTGCTGTTCCACAAGCATATATATATTGGGCCCGTAGTTCTTCTAAGAGTAGATAAGAAGTAAAAAAATTGTCCATATACACTTCATGACACTTACCAGCAAGACTACTTGTTAAATCTTTGACCACTCTAGCCCCTAACCTTTTTTCTGCAAGATCACCTGTTTTACCTGTATAAATCTGGAATTGCGAAACAAAACCAGATTCATTTGCTCGCACCCATACTTTATAACCCCTTTTTGTCGGTTTTTTCGGCATGTATTGTCGTAGTGAGCTTCGCCCCTTGAACTTAATCATTCCTTCGTCAACTGACTGGCATTTACTGGGATTATAATACTTATCAAATGTTTCCGTCAATCTATCTATCATTGGTCTTATTTTATACAATTTGTCATAATCATTAGAACCTTTTTTAGGAGCAATAAAGTTGTCATTTAGGTGCATGTTACCCAAAAACCAATCAAACCGATTTCGAGACATAGCAGATGATATATAGGTGTCCCGTAAATCAGTTCTTGCAGACCAATAATCTCTGTAGCTTGGATCTTTTTTTATACCCATAAGAATATTGATTCCTAAGAAACATTTCATTTCTTCTTTTGTTGTTGGAATATATTGTTTATTTTTTTGGGTTGCATACAAGTTGGTCTGAAATACTAATGTATCCAAAAGCTCCTCTGAAAAAAGAAGCATAAATATATCCAGCGGTTCTTCTATCTCTTCGGGCACATTAGGACCTACATCACTTACAAAAACTGAAGGACTCTTACCAAATTTTTTTGAATCATCGGACCAAACAACTACCTTTTCTTCATTCTTAGGTTTCTTTTTACCTTTGTTTTGTGTATTTGTGTCTTGTATTTTTTTTGTTAGTTTTCTTTTCCTATTGACTCCAGTTTCGTCTTCACTTGATTCTTGATTACTTGATTCTATTTCAATGTCCGTACCAGTGTCTTCATTTTCCGCAGTATTTTGTATTTCTTGAAGATCATCTTCAATAACAAATGATTCATCATTGGTATCATCGGGAGGTTCATCCTCTCGTCCATCATCATCTGAATCTATTTCGGAAGCTTCTGATTCTTCTCCGGATGGTATCTCTTCAATAAGTTGAAATACCTCATCAGCTTCGAGAGCTTCAAGCTCTCTAAAGAAACGGTTTCCTGAAACAATAAAAACAAATATTTATATTATGCTAATAATAGGCTTTGTGGGTCCACATGGAACCACATATTTTGAAAGCAAAAAACAACATATTTATGAAAAAATATAAGAACTTTTTTGTAACAACTCTAAAATAACATCAATATGTATATATTTATGATCCACTTACCTGACATATCTTTTATTTGCGTAGTTGAAATAAAAAAATTCGTTATGCGTGACAAAAAGTAAAAAGGTAACATACATCTACCGCTCCTTGAAACAAACTGAAGCCACCGAGAAAGTCGCCGCATTAGCGATCTAAAACACAAAATGGTAGGGGACACCGGTCTGAACGTGGTTCCGGCAAGCGTTTACTGGGAAAGGTTTTAGAAATTTATGAATTTGTGGTTCCGCTGTGGAACCACTTGCCCGAAAAGGGTTAATAAACTTCCGATATAATCGATATAATCTTTCGGGGAGAAAAACCACCGCAAATCCCGGTCTATTGTTTAAACACTTTCTATAATACACTTTTATTCCGGGTAAATCCATTCCACAATAACCGACTTATTTAAATTTCTTATCGATAATATTTGAAAGTCTTGTCTCTGAGGCCTAGTGAACAATTCTTCGAACAACTTAAAATACATATTTTGTCTTATACAGGATGTTTGAAAATTTATATGCTTGTGTCTTTATGAAATATCAATAATTTTAATTTTTATTTAAGTAATAAAATTTGTATATCGGTTTTTTATTGCTTATGGACATTCAAAAGTACAACAATATATATATATATATATATATATATATATATATATATAATATATATATATATATATATATATATATATATATAATATAGTAAACTCTTATCCCGACAAAATGCCTCCAAGGCCAATGTTATTAGGGTCTTATTTTCGGGTGCCACTTGTTTGTCGTTTACATACATCAAAATGTCAAGGTGTTGACCGCAATATAAATACAAGTTAATAAACCAAATACCAAACAAAACAAGGCTTTAAATTCCTGCTTTTTTTTTCTTTTGTGAACTCGAATCTCTGTTTAACAAAAAAATATATTACGAGTATATTATCTTTTAAAAATTTCATATTTGGAAGCACGCCTATGGTTTTTCGCTTTTCTGTCGTTACCTCTCACTTTCTCGTATTTTGCCGGATTAGACAATTTTCGGCGTGTGTGCGTCTGTGCCTGATAGAACGGCATGTCAAATGTGTAATGACGTCCTATGACACCAATCAAAGAGCCTAGTCCCCCGCAGCTACCGTCGGTCGTTCGATTTTTATCAATCATTGAAACATCAACAAAAATTCGTACACAATTCCACACTTCTGAAGTTTTTATTAAAAATCGTTAATACAAAATTACAAACAACGTTAAGTTATTAATATTTCATATAAACTTTCTTTTTTACTTATTTTATAGTAAGTTTTGAATTGTAATCTTTCGAATAGGTATAATCTAAAAACGAGATTGTTTTAAATTAGATCAATTATTTTTACTAATTCATATTAAATCGGCCGGCTGAATGTATTCGATATTTTTATTTTGGTTCGTTATTGTGATGTAGAGTTTTTTAAATTTTGTTTTTAAAGTAAATTTTTTAAAAATAGGTTAAAAATTTATCCAAAAAGATAACAAATGTTTTCGGCCCAGCCGAACCATCATCAGTGAAAACACCGAATAGTATATTTCAACTTTAAAATGACAAAAAACCTAGGGTTACCTTTTGACTGTTAAATTTAATGTTAGTAATGTACAATAATCATCGGCAGCGATCACCGAATGGTGAAGGCTAAGATACAAATTAACAGCCAATTTGAAACCAGAAAGAAAATCAAAAACGTAAAAAAACTAGATATGGAGAAACTTAGCCGAAACGAAGAAAAGTACAAAGAAGAAATAAAAAATGCATCCCAAATACAACCAACTTAATAAATAAAGAAACAAACGAAATACATAAAATACTAATAACTACATTGCTACAGGCCGGGGAAAGAATTGCAAAATCGACGACAAAAAAGAACAATTATATTTCAGAAGAAGTAGAAAACTTGATGAAGACAAGAAGAAGCCTACTTGAACAGAGCAAAAGAAACACAGTAGAAAATACTGAAATCAATAAAACAATTAGAAAAAACATAAAAGAAACCAAGAGAAAAACGCAGGAAGCAAAGATTGAAAGAATAAACCATAACATAAACATAACATAAATAACAGCAAGAAATTCTTAAACAATTAAACACAAAAATAAAGAATATAAACTCTGACCTACAACCAGAAATAGGTAAAACAGAAATCAAGAAAGCAATTCAAGAATTAAAAAACATAAGTCACCTGAAAAAGATGGAATAACTGCAGAGATGCTGAAGAGAGGAGGGAAAACAACTAGAGAAGTCCTACATATCCTCATGAACAAAATATTGACCACAAAAGAAATACCCATAAAAGAAAATATTGGTCTCTATCCTGAGCAACATATTTTAAATTTGTTCCGGCTATTCTTTTATTGTCATCAACCCATCTCATCTGTGGTCTTCCTCATGGTAGTTTATTTTCGTAAGGTCTCCAATGATGTATTGTGGTATGCCAACGTTGGTCTTTATTTTTGTTATTATGTCCTTGACTTTTGTTTTTGATCTTACAAAGGCGTTCCTCTTTTTATCTGACAGTCGTATACCTAACATTGCTCTGTCCATTGTTCTTTCTGTTGTGGCTAGTTTATTCATGTTTGCCTTGGTTAGGGTCCAGGTTTGACATCCATATGTCATGATAGGAAGGATGCATTGGTTGAACACTTTGCTTCTCAAGTATTGGGGTATTTTGCGGTTCTTAAGTATCCAAGTAAGTTGTTTTCCAAATCCTGCCCATGCTACTCTTGTTCTTTTAGTAATTTCCGCACTTTGGTTCTCTTTGTCAAGTTTCAGGATTTGGTCTAAGTAGATATATTCCTGGACTTGTTCTATCTCACTGCCATTTATAGTTATACGTTTGGGGTCATCTGTGTTTGTCATAATTTTTGTTTTTTTCATATTGATTTTTAGGTCGACGTATTGGGAGCTGCCTGCTAGTTCCCCGATCATAATTTGCATTTCCTCGAATGTGTTCGCTATAATCACTATGTCCTTAGCGAATCTGAGGTGGTTTATTTTGTTGACATTAACGTTAATGCCAAAGGTTGACCAATTTGTAGTTTTGAAGACGTCTTCTAGGGCTAATAGAAAAAGCTTTGACGATATTACGTCTCCTTGTCACACTTCTCTCTTAATGGGGATGAAATTTGTATTTTCGTTTAGTTGCACTATTATAGTTGCATTTTCATATATATTATGTATTAGTTGCCGATATCTCGAATTTGTTCTACAATTGTTAATAGCTTGTTTTGTGGCCCACATCTCGATACTATCAAACGCCTTTTCATAGTCGATGAAGGCAAGAAATATGGGTAGTTGGTATTCATTTGCCTTCTCTATCAATGTTTTCATTGTCAGCAGATGGTCCAATGTACTATATCTTTTGCGGAAGCCAGCCTGGTCAACCGGTTGGTAATTTTCCATTTTGTAGGTCAATCGGTTGTTAATAATTTTTATAAATAGTTTGTATACATGCCTGAGCCACGATATAGGTCTATAATTCTATAGATCACATTTGTCCCCTTTTTGTGTAAAAGTATTACTAGACTCTCGTTCCAGTCTTTAGGGATCTTCCTATTATCGAGACATCTATTGAATAGCTCTGTTAGTACAGGTACTAACACAGGGGCAAAAACGCATTAATTAGGATTGGGATAGGGGACAGAAGAATAGTGGAGTAGGTTAGCTTTATGAGTGTCATTGTCTGGGCTGTATAACTACTTACGGAGTTGGACATTTCAAATTAATTGAGGGCAATATTACAACAAATATTAAACAAGAGCAAAAAGGCAAAATAAAAAGAATATATAAAAGAAAGGCTAGAAAATAGACACAAGCACGAGGATATAAACAGAATGGGAAGCGTGTAAAAATATCATACAAGACGCGGCCAAAGAGACTCTGGGTCTACAAAATAAGCCCAAATCAACTAAAGGAGAGTGGTTTGATAAAGAGTGTCGTAATATAACAAAGAGGACAAATAATGCACATCAACGACTACAATAACGACATAGAACGCGAAGGACAGAGGAGGAATATAGAATGCTAAGGAGGAAAGAGAAGAAAATACATCGCAGAAAGAAAAAAGGAACACATAGAAAAAGAATTCCAAGAAATGGAAGTACTAAATAAACCATCAGAAAATAGAAAATTCGACCAAGAACTTAACAAAAGTAGAAAAGAATTTAAACCAAAAACAATGGTGTATAGAGACAGAAAAGGATATATAGTAAACTCAACAGAGTGAAATACTACAAAGATGGATAGAATTCTTCAACGAAAAGTTTGAAAAAAACAAAGATCCACTATATGATGGAATTATATTGGATCAAACAGATACCAGAGAAACAACCCCCCTTCAGTAGCCGAAATGCAAGAAGCAGTTACAAGACTGAAAAACAACCAAGAACCCTATTAGGTACATTGGAACGAAAAATTCTTAGACACATATATAAGGGGGTAAAGGAAAATGACATATGGCGCAAAAGACATACAAAGATTTGAACTATACAAAGCATAGAATGAACTCAAGATCGTAACATCCATTAAGATCGGACGTCTGCGCTGGATGGGCCATGTTAAACGAATGTTGGAGATTGAAACGACAAATCATATAATGAGGCAAACACCAGTAGGGAGAAGGTCAAAGTGAAGACCCAAACTTCGATACATAGAACAAGTGGAACAAGAAATGAAAACACTTAAGATTACCAACTGGAAAAACAAAGCAAAGAACAGAACAGAATGGCAGAAAATCTTAGAACAAGCCAGGACCCAGAAAGGGTTGTCGAGCTACTGATGATGATGAATATTAGCACAAAAAAATTTCAGGAAAAAATACTGTAAGCAAAACTACTGCCGAATATCAAAGATTTGTTTGAAGGAGATACTTAAAAGTGCATCTTCCAGCAGGATAGACTCTATGATAGTGTCTTACGTTGCCATGTTATCAATTCTACTGGTATCTTTAACATCATAACATATAATATCGAATAATGTATTCTTAATATAAATTATTAAAATTAAACGGGTTTTTACCCAAATATTTAGTGGCTCAAAACATGTATACCTAGACACACTGATGATGAAATATAGATTCCGAAAACTTTTTGTGATATAGCGCGATCGGGTGTTTTAATTATATACTTTTATACAGGATTTTAAATAAGTTTTTACAATATGAAAACACATAATTAATAATTTCCATATTTTCTGGCAAATATATTTTGTCTGATGCCATAATCTCTTCCACACACAACTAATTTATTATGTTTGGCTGTGCTACTAAACATAAATAAAACATTTATATTTTAATTTTTTTATATCCCTAACAAAATATTTGGTTTAGAACTAAAATGTCATAAAAAACAGTTTTTGTAAAAAAATATACCTATGAGCGTTACAATAATTTCTATCAACAAGTGAAGTTGCGTGAAGTTCTACCTAAAAATAAAATAAAAGAACTTTGTAATTTTTAAGTTGAAAATATTCGTTGTTGCTGCAATGACAGATTTTTAGCACTTTTCACAGCACAATGGAAGCGTCAGTACGAGACAAATGAAGTGCGAGAGAAAAATAAGAAGCAATATATTGAACAATAGCCTTTATGCCCTCTTATCACAAATCACTAGCGAAACTTTTGTAAAGTTTAAGCTTTCTTTGCAGAGTTGGAGCTGTACTTTGTGGAGAATTTTAAGTTGAAACAAATTGAAACAAGTGACAAAAACTTGCAATTCTTGGCTTATAAAATTAGAAAATTACCGCGAAGACAGAAGATAAATGGTAAAAATAAGCGAAATATTCTTGGAATTATAAACGATATATTAGATTAGCAAGTATTATATATTATATAAGAATTGTGTATTATATATTATATAAAGATACAAGAAAAGTGGTCCAAAATCTGTTTGATGATAATTTTGTGTTTGTTATATTTACTGGTATTCGTTTGTTTATTTATTGAATCTATGTATTTATTTAATATATGGTGATTTTAACGCATGTGTTGGCAATGATATAATTTAAGTAATAACCACAATTAATTTAAAAATTAAATTTTTATATTTATTGATAATTTTCATTGCCAAGTAAAGTTACAAATACTTTTAAAAAATTTCATAACCAGTCCTCTAAAGTTGGTGGAGTGAAATATTTATCTGAAGAGTCTAAAGTCATATACTTTAGGATTTCACTACAAGATATCATACTCACCCTCCTCTATTTCGCCTAAATAAATCTTCTCTTCAAGTGGTCGATAAACACAAATTATTGAGAGTAATATTCGATATGGAGAGATCAGATACAGAATACAAAAATGAACTTCCTATATAGAATTAATGAAATAATATCATAAAATCTCTAACACATCATCAATGGGAGCTAGAAGGGAAATTCCTCTTAATAATTTATAAAACCTTGATACACTCTAGGTTGGATTACGGAAGCATTCTCGACGTATCTGCTTCCGACACGCACCTTAAGTCTGAATACAATTCATAACACTTCTTTACGCATTTGCCTTGGCGCCATTAAATCAAGAATGTCTAAAAGTGTTTATATCGAATATTTAGAACCACCAGAAAATCCAGTAATTAATCTAATTAATACTCACCACCTTGTCCCAGATAATAGTCACCATCAAGCACATTCTCTCCTACAAATTTTAAAATCTTTACTAGAAGATACAGACTTAACACTCACAACTCCTTTTACTACGTCCAGAATTTCCTGTGGACCAAAAAGCTAATTAATGTCTTCACCAGCTAGATTCGATATAAAAAAGAAGAAACATACAGAAGTATCTCAAATACAACAATAGCTTCTGACATTCTCCTAGACGCAGTATACACACAGCCGAACTGTACGGAATACTAACGGCATAAGTCTCATCCATTACTAATGAGAAATCATTAACAATATGTACTGGTTCTCTCTCTACGATTGATTCAATGAGAAATATATAATCCATACATCCCAGTGTACAGTGCATCTGCCAAGAGCAGTGAAAAAATTGTGTTTTAGTAACCAACATCTGGATATCATCCCATGTTCATATCAATGGAAGTAACAACGCTGATCAAGCAACAAAAGAGGCCTGCTCGCTAGAAAAACTGTAAAACGTAATTCTTCACAAGATTTAAAGGCTAGTATCAAGGACAACGTATTAAACACTTGACAAATACACTGAACCGCACAAAATACTAAACTATGCACAATTCAACTGTTCCCTTCATCACCATGCCTCAAATTAGCAGAAAAGACAATATTATTATCATAAGACAGAAAAGGTTACTCTCGTCTTATTCATAGATATCTGATATCTTCCGAAAACGGTCCTGTGAACATTGTAACGACTCCTTAACAGTACAATACATACCACTAAAATGTGTTCACTACAAACCTCAAAGAGATTATTTATCATTATCATTCAGCCTTCATTTTTCACATTCACCGCTGAACATATGCCTTCCTTAAACTCCTCCATTCTTTGCGATTTTGTGCTCTTTGTTGCCAATTTTTGGTGACACGCCTAATGTCGTCAGCCCAACATGTAGGTGGTCATCCTTTACTATGTTTGTCTGCTCTTGGCCTCCAATTTGTAATTTTGCTTGTCCATCGTGTGTCATGCGTTCTCGCTACTTGGCCTGCCCAGTTCCATTTTAGTTCTCCTACGTGCTCCACAACATCAGCAATACTCGTCCTTCTTCGCAGATCTTCGTTTCTTATTGAATCCCGCAACGTCACTCCCAGTATAGACCGTTCCATTCGTCTCTGTGCCACTCTTACTTTCGAAGCGGAAAAGCTGCACAGATGTTATATTAAACCAGATTCTGAGGTTCTTTTACCAAGATGTTCTTCTTCTTTTTGGACCTCGTTTTCCAAATATTTTGCCTTGCAGGATGGCTTGGAGGGGAGCATATCTGGATTCATTTTGCATAATAAGTCCGAAGAACTGTAATTTTTGAGATTTGATGGTGGTCTGTACCTTTCGAAGCATTTGGCAAAGTAGGACATGAAAAATTAGTCCAAATTCTACAGACAAAAAACATAGACCATAGGGACTATCGAATAATAATAAATCTCTACTGGTTTCAAAGAGCACAAATCGTAATAGATAACGAACCAAGTCCAGAAATTTAAATCAGGAGAGGAGTTAGACAGGGGTGTATTATGTCCCAACAACATAAGATGCAGATAACACCGTGATTATGGCAAGCTCTGCTGAACAACTCCAATTACTGCTAAACAAAACAAACAGTTTCTGTGAAAAATGTAGACTAAAAATTAATATAAAAAGGACCAAATACATGATAATAACAAAGAAAACAAATATACCGACAAACATACATTTGGGAAATGTACCGATAGAAAGGGTACAGACAATAATGATCAAACAACCGAAATAAGAGCTAGAATAGAAATAGCAAGAAATGCGTTTCTAAAAATGGAAACAATTGAATGGACACAGAAGAAAACTAACACCGAAGTATTGCGAGAAATGGGCAAAGAATGCGAAATAATAAACACAATAAAAATAAAAAAATTACAATATCTGGGATAGGTAATGAGGGGACAGCGATATGAACTGCTAAGGCTGATAATACAGAGACAGATAAGAGGAGGAAGGAGTATACAATTAAGGAGAGTGTCATGGTTGAAGAATTTAAGGGACTGGTTTAAATGCAGTTCTATATAACTCTTCAGAGCAGCAGTAGATAAAGTAAATATAGTGATGATATCCAACCTCCGATTTGGAGGCGGCACTTAAAGAAGAAGTACCTCTCGGTTCTTATTTATTCTTCTAAGGACCTCTGCATTTGTGACTCGGTCAGTCCACGGGATCTTAAGTATTCTCCGATATAGTAGTCTCTGTAATCTTGGTTAAAGTCATAGTTTACGCCTCACAGATAATGACCGGTAATAGGCAATGGTCAAATACTTTTCTTTTGAGACTAATTGGTATGGTGGCCCTAAGTGTGTCCCATAGTTTTCCAAAGGCTGCCCACACTAAAGTAATTCGTCTTTGGATTTCGCATGTTTTTTATCCCTGCTGATTCTTATTTCATGATCCAAATACATGTATTTTTCTACCAGTTCTACCACTTTGTTTTGAATAGTTAAATGATTGTTAAGGACCATATTTGTCATAAACTTAGTTTTGGTCAAGTTCATTCTAAGGCTCACCTTCGAACATGCAAAATCCAATTCATTTAACATATCTGTGGCTTCTCGTAAATTGTCTGCGATAAAGACAAAGTCATCTGCGAAACGGAGATGGTTAAGCTTTTTGCCGTTTGTTACTCCTCTGTGGTCCCAATTGACCATCTTAACGGCATAGTTAAGAGGCACACAAAGAGACTATTAAAACTTTCATAATAATTTTAGTGAGAGACCTTCTCGGTCTATACGGACGAATGGGTTATAAACATAGAGGCTATTGAAATGAAGACCAAGGGACGCTAAGAGAAGCGTCGGTCGACGACCTACACGATGGGCTGACCATATAAAAACTGGATGAGAGTGTCGTAAAAAACACTGATAAAAAATTATGTATTTATTGTATTTTAAGTAACTGTTTCTAAAATTATGTTTTTAATAATTTTATATTAATTTCTTTCTTGCAATACTAACAATACCATCTTGTTCCTTATTTACGACCTAGTAGAAGTTTAAAACATATTTTATTCTTAATAGTTTTGTACAAGTTTAAAATATAATAAAACAAAAAATAAGAAATAAACGACGTCAACTTGAGGAAGAAACTCGTTTATTTCCAAACGTGTATAAAATATTATTGCACTTCAATCCCCAGACAACTGGTTCGTGTTCCTTCGTGTTTTTCAGAAAACATTTAATACCACCTGAGGGAAACTATAAAAATATCGTCAAGATATTTTTACGTCACGCGAAGTACGGTATCAAAATTATGTGTTCTATTTGGAAAAGCAATTGATGAATTTTTAAAAGTAGTGTACGATGTTTAACGGTATTGAACAAGGTGGGTTTATATTTTGCTTTACATATTTTAAGTGATTAATAACTAAATAAAAAAGTCAATTTATACATATCCGTGCCGCGTCCGTTTCGTGTTATGACAGTGCCCGGCAAAAAATAATAAAAATGTACTGTTATGAGTGTATTTGTACATTGGCATTTTCCCAACGGGGCTCGGAAGGGGCCCGTCCGTGCCCGGCGTGAAGTTTATCCCAACCGATATTTTTGTTTCCGACACTGTCGATGCACGGAAATGACACGGACTGCACGGACTTGTATAAACACGATATTATTGTTTTGTTAACGCCAATGCTGGTAAAGTAACAAGCAGGTTAGTATGTTATAGTTTTTTATCTGTATTAAAGAAAAAAGTAAGAAAAAGAAAAGAGTACTGCGACATTCTAAAATATTCGTGAAATTTTGTTTCATCTTCCAATCATGCTCTGTATATTTTAAATTCTCCTTCGGTTTGTCTTTTTCTCGACATATGATGCACACTGCGTCTTCTTTGTTTCCGCCTTTTCTGCGCTTGTTTTTCCCCTTCATCAAGTAATAATGCCAACACGGTTCAAGCCGCCATATTTTCAACTCTCCTTTGGACAACATTGTCATCTGTATTCGGTTCGGTACGCACACCCCAGTGTAGGTGGAAACCTACACCCCACACACAAAAACAACCTACCATCTTCATTTTTCACACATAACCAGTAATTCATGTTCATGTACTTATAACTATTTATTAAGAAAAATCTTTTATTTTTACCAGGTGCCAAATGTTGTTTTTTGACATAGAGGGCCTTCCATGCTTAAATTTTAAGTTAAGTACTACATGAACATCACATTACAATCACATTCTAGTCATATCTAAATTTCACCTCAACAACAGATCTAAACACACCTTTTACTACATCACTCCTCATTAATAAATCTTATAGGACCCATCTTCCTACATGTGCCTTTTTTACCATTTTCTAGGCACCAAATGTTACACAACATACACGGCCTTTTGATAAAATCTTCAGCTTACAATAAATAAATTAATACACATGTATAGTTGGTTGCCTATTCATCCTACAAAATTTCATAAACTCCAGTTTACCCACATTAATTTTTAAAAAACCAATTTTTTCAATGCTTCCAATATAGCTATATGATTAATTCACACTACAGACTACAACATTGATGGTTGATACTGTTACATTATTATAATTTTATTTTTTTTTTCAATTTTAAATAATGCTGGCATCTGTCATTTTTAGACAACTACAGTAAGTTACACTGACTGCTCTGATACAACATCCGTTCTAACATGTCAACAAAATCATTTTGATCAGTTGGTATCAACAGGTCCTCGAAGACACTTCGTCTCAGGAGTGACCATTTTACCTATGTAGGGTCATACGTCGCCATGTTACCAATTCCAACGGTAACTTAAACATCATAATTTGTAACCACATATAATGTAAAGCAACTGTAAATTTATATCATTTAAAGGGTTTTAACCCATATATTTTGGTGTCTCATAGCATGTATACCTCGTAAGTATTAACCACAATATTCTTTAACCTTAGTCAACATTTTAAATTCAACGTTCTTTTTAATTAAAGTGTTTATTTACTTTCAGGTTTACACTTATGATGGATTTAATAATCCGAAAACGTTTTGTAATGTAATTGTGATAGCCCGTTTGGGCATTTTATTATATACCTTTTATAAAGGATTTGAAATAAATTTTTTTATCCTTAAAATGTTTTTTTCCTTTGAAATTTCTGGGGTTGGAAATAGGCTCAAATTCACTAGAACACAAACAACTGAGAAAAAAATCTGGAATGACAACCAGGGACAAACAAAATGAGGGTGGAAGGTGGGCCCTTGGACGCAATCTTCAAAACTCGGCTTCTTAAAAACCCAGACACAATGGAACCATGTGGGTATCCTTTTAAGTTGTTTGAAACGTCGTTTTACAAATCTCTCAGATGGGAGAAGGCACGAAACAAGACAATGACTTCTCTTGCAAAAACTGACACATTACATACGAGTATAATTCACCTGTTTACAACAAATTTGCCGGTTCCTTCAGACTACCTACATCACATATGTTCTCTAAAAAATCTCTTCCAAACCTAAAACTTAACCTCGATCTTTTAGGCCAATCAGAATTCTTTTTTAAGGGAGAATTTGACTTTGATTATTAGTTGCTTTTAGAATTGTAGAACTAAGACTATAAACCAAATATAACCATATTTTTACGTCGCAATTGAAATTGGAAGTTTTCTTCGATGTATTTAGACGCTTACGTTACGGTATACACAGAGACTCAGCGGAATTATACACAGCCCAGGAGCGTACCAAAAAAATGTTATATCTTAAATATTCGATAGTTATAAAGAATTTATACATGCTACGTGGACGTTAAAAATTCTCATCTCCGGAAGTGAAATATATAAAATTATTTATAAATATTGCGTATGTAGTTAATTAGTCCTTTAATAAAAATGTATATAGCTGCCAGAGCCTACGTATTTTTTTTTCGTTTTCTTGGAAAAATGTCAAAAATTAGTTTTTCGCTAGATTTTCCCACACAACTTGTAATGCTAAATTCACAAAATCTAAAAGATTAAAATTTAATTTAAATTTTTAAGTCGATCCAATATAATCACAGCTAAAATAATTATAGAATGATTTTAATATTATGGAATAAAAACTTCCAACAAAGTGGTAGAGTAACCTTATTGTAACAATTTGATCGTTACTGTATTTTCTCCTATTGTTGTTTGGTTTTTAAAAAACTACATGGATTTCCAATATTACAAATTATAATCAATAAAAAATGAAACGCATATAGTATTATAATGATAGGGAAAACTTTAATTTGGAGATGAGTTCAGATTAAAGGATGTTTTAACCTCACATGATAACTGTCTGTATGAGTAGAGTGTGTTGATGTGCAGCCTACCATATTGCATCCGCAAATAGTAATTAGTGCTAATAAATTATATACGTGTATATACTATAGTTTAAATAAACCAGTAATCCGTTTGATTTTGACAGAGTTTGTTTATTTGTGTTATATAATATCTAAACAGGATGCAACGGTTTCAATTTAGTTCAAACAAATAGAAATTGTGGTAAAAATAATATTTTTATAAAATTTCTTTCGAACTTTCTTCTTTGTTGCATATTTTGTTTTTAATAATACAAAATGAATATTTACATATTATTCACATATCGGCTTGTTGGTAGTTTTAATAATATAGCAGCCAACGGATTATGATACGCGGGGTGATGATAGATATATCATGACCCCGCCCCACTTAATTCAGGTATCAACACTCTTGTTTCTCGTTCCAAAAACTTACCGACAATAATCACAGATCTTCTAAATTAATTTAAAAAGGTGTATTATAAGTTAGTAACCACTCTTACAAAGTGGCTATTATAGAACCCAAATCAATATGAGCATTCAAAAACATCTAAATCTAATTCCATCAAAAAATAAACCCTTGCTGACTGTTCAACACAAAATCTTTCTACCTTTTGTCAAAGTATCACTGACAAGTTAGTAGAAGTCTTAAAACTCTTAACATTAAAATCATCTTCACTCCTAACCTTATGTTGTCCAATCTCGTCAGATCCGTAAAAGACCAAATACCCACGGTGTCTTCGAGATATCTTGTTCCAGTTGTCCACGTACATACATAGGACAGACAAACCGACGAATTCACAATCATATATACAAATATTATCATTATTGTACTTTCTATGAAAATTGTTTGTATTTGCAAATAGCATTTGGATAACTTGTGTAAATGTCGGTAGAATTTGAACACTCCTGACTATTTACGCTCAGTAAGTTGATGCTCTTATTAATACATTAACAAGATATTATCTAGACATAATAGACACAATCGAAGCCAAAAGACTTAACTGGTATGGACACCTTCAGAGAATGCCGGAAAATAGATAGCCAAAAAAACCTAGAAGAATGGACTTCGCCAACTAGAAGAAAATAGGGTAGACCAAGACGATCCTGTTGAGACGATGTCGACTATGCAATGACCGCTAGAGATCTAACAACTGAAGATTGCTTCGACAGAAAACGCTGGAAATTAGGATGCGAGAAGCGGCGCCAGCTGTAGAAGACTCGCTTGTTATATATATACAAGATACTAAGAACAAGTTTTAATTTAGCTAAAAAAGTAAATTAAAAATCGAATAAGTCAGAAATGGAATGTGATGGTACCCCTCCTCGGCATTTTGGCCACGTTGGTAATTAGAGGTTCGGATATTACAATACCAAGAAGGCATAATGATTAAATTTGTTCCAAGTATAACAACGGATCATCATTACCCTGTATGCGTCCACTGCTGGACGTAGGTCTCCCACAGATCTTTCCATCTGTATTTGTCTTGTGCGGCTTGCATCCAGTTATTGCTAACACGCTTCAGGTGGTCAGTTCATATGGTTGGTGGGCGTTCCATGCTCCGTATTGCTTCCTGTCTTTATTATTTGCCTGTCTAAAATACTTTGGTCTATAGGTTGTCTGATAATCTGGCGACGTGTCCTGCCCAACTCCATTTTAGCGATGCGATTATTTCGATGGCGTCTATTGTTTTTGTTCTGCGACATATTTCTTCGATTGTGATTTGGTTTCTCAGAGAGATACTTAACATTTGGCGCTCCATAGCCCCCAGAGTCACGCAAATCTTATCTTATCTTATCTAGCTCTTCCATCTCTTGACATTTTGCTTGTAACCATTTCTCTTTGGATTCTTTTATTTGTCTGCTGACAGTTCAATCTCGTTCTTTATATTGTTCGGGATTATTCTTGTTTTCCCTCCTTGTATCCATAAGTTGTAATATTTCATCTGTCATCCATTCGTTCTTCTTCTTCCGCTCGTAGTCACCAATTACTTCTTTCGCACCGTTGCATATAGCGTCCCTTAAGTTGATCCGGTCTCTTTCAATATCATTAGTATTGGTTGTTAAAGCAACATTACTATTAATGCTACTAATGCAAAAATAGATCAAAGAAGGCTAATTTAGATAGATAGATAGATAGATAGATAGATAGACACCATTGCAAAGTATGTCGCTACAAATGAGTTTGTTTTACTTTTAATTATTTTTAGACAGTAACTCATTCTCCCTTATATGAAAACTACTACATTTTCACTTGAAAAATATCAAAGAAAAAGACCACAACTTTCAATTTTCAAGACGTATCGATCGTTAGCTGTATTTTTGTATTGTTTCATTTCTATTCCAAGTATCGTCAGTTCTACAAATGCAATTTTAATATGACTAATATCAATTTCTCTATGATTTTGTATATCAACTGGTTGTCCTTAATCTGTTTTAAATTATTGTATCAAGCATTATGCTAAATTATATTTTTCTATATTAAAATTTGTTTTAAATTGAACTACGTTAAATATTAAGATATCTACAGGTAAGTATTCGCAGAAACTTGTATAAAAGTTAAAATGTCGTTATCAGCGGATAAAAATTCGAGGCTTTTATAGACTCTAAATATCAAGTTAATAACCATAGCTCCCAGTGTATTCAATAACCCGTTCTAAACTTTCCTAAAACATATATTTCCATTACACTTGTTTCTATATAATTTCAGCTCATCTGAAGTACTCTCAAGGGCAATTTCCTCGGGGAATCCTCTAAATTATTCGTTACCCGTACGCTTTGGAATGTCCGGGAAAACTTCTGCTCCCGTTACTACACTGGATATTTAAGAGCTTTTTAGAACCCTTTTTATTGAAATTTAAAAGTTAAACCGATTACTTTACAATTTCGGTGTTTATGGCTGTAAAAATATATCCGCTAGAAGAAAATTGTGGCTTTTCGTTACTGTAAACGAGAAAGGGGAAATACGTGTTAAAAAATGGTGACTCGGATACTTTCGGGATCGTGTTTTATGAAAGGCAACCAAATTCGAATAGGTCTTTATAGATATTGTATTCGAATTAGTAGATACAGCATAAATTGGTCTTTTTTATGAAAATTATTTATCTCAATTCACATCTTATAGTCACAGACAATAATAAAAATTTACACTACATTAATATTATTTAACATAACATAACATAACAAAATTACACAACAATAACAATAGGACATTATAAAATAATAATTTAAGTATATCGTGAAATTTACATTAAAATAACGATTATTTAATATTTAAAATAGAGTTTATTGTGGAATTACCATATAAATGACGCTTGTTATTTTTTAATATTTTAATTTTCGCTGAATGGCATATATTTTAAGAATTATCTTGTCAATATAAAGTTTGTTTATAGACGTACATTAAAAAAATGAGATTAAGTAAAGATGTAATATACAGATGTAAAAGTCAACTATTTAATTCAGTATTTCAGTGCATCCAGGAATTTGTCGAAGTCCCTGTTCTTAAAGTATGCTTTATGCTTGGTTATCCTGACATTTAGTCGTCTTGCGGTTTCTCTCACGTAGTTGTTGCATTTATAAGGTATTTTATTAATCTTGTGTGTTGTTGGTATTTGTTTTGTACAGGATAGATCTCAGTGTGTTAGCTGTTTTGAATGTTGAAAGATGAAGCCTACATCAAGAATTCGACAAATCGATATGTAAACATAGCTAGGACAACCAGTACAGACTACAATGGAAAAATACATGATTAATTATAAAAGAAATAGACAGGAAATAGATAAAAGTCAAAGAAGCCACTCTTCTTCTACTTAACGAAGAAAAGTATGTAGAAAAATTAGAGGAATTTAGCAGGTTTCAATTACCAATACTCAAAGAAGAATTCAATAACAAGAATATACCAACAATAGCGGAATAACAAGAAATCAGAGAAATATATACAATTATTTATACACTATACATATGCAACATACAATACACGACAATTTAATACAGTGCTAACAGTCTAATACAAACCTACGTTACACAACTTATCTACAACATATTCTCACAACATACATTCCCACAAATATTTAACACAAAAGCACACAAAAGAGTCAGAATTTAGTATTTTAGCTAAGAAAATCACCCTCAGATTTTCTTCAGACATAACCAGGCTGTTGCCTACAAGATCGAGGCCAGGCATTTAGCTGTCAATTTTTGAAAAGACATGATCTAATAACAACTTGGTTACCTACACATTTTCGTAGAATTTTTAAAATAATCTTTTTTGAAAACGATTTCGGAGGGTAAATCAAAACGTCAAACATTCGTTAGGTAAAATTTTCATTACATTTAATAATTGTGGATTAGTCCCATATATGATATATTTAAACCAGACATGCCACCTGAAAGTAGTTTTAGAACTTTGTTAATAACTAGTAACTAGAAATTGTATCATCAATGTAAATAAATTAGTTCATACAATAACATACATAAGATGACAAAATTTCGGATATTTGACAAAAATGTTCTGAATTTGCTAAATATGCATCTCCTTCTTGTAGTACCTTTTCTATCATCTGCGCACTAGCGGCTCTTCGCTATTTTGAGTGTACACATATTGGACGAATTCTAATGTTATTATAAGTCATTTTCAAATTATTTCTAATTTTATGTGTCCGATCCTTCTTGATTGACGATGATAAAATAAAATGTTGAAGTCGTGAAGTAAAATATAGTTCTATTGACAACTACTAAATTATTACAATATAGTTATTGTTAAGGTTAAAATATATAATACACTGCGTCCCAAACTAGTCCCGAAGCAATATTTATAATCTCACTAAACTGCTACGATTCATCAAATAAGTGTATTGTCCTCTGCATAGAACAAAAACTTTTGACTTTTGAAAGCTGGCAAGTATAATTTTAACCAAGAAAATGTTTGCAGGCATTTCCTTAATATATATTAGGCAATCTATAGTGTGCAGGAAGTTGAACAAACTATAATAATTGACCTACTAATCGATATATTTCACAATTGTATACGGTAAAACTATAAAAATTTAAGAAATTAAGAATAAGATAAAATTACAAATGAATGGACTAATTAATGATTAAACATATACAAACAATTCAAGTATTGAACGTGTTTCTGATAATATGTTACATATTGAGTTTTAAAAACAAAGAAATTAGCCATAGAAAACATTTTATAAACAATAATTTTCACTATAATGAAGAACTCGAGGATTTATGATTCACTCAAGGCCAATACAAATAATGTATTAAAATCATATTCAAATTACAAAATAAATTAGTTTTAACAAAAAAAAGATAGTTCTTGACAGGTAATTAGCAAAAAAAAACTTTACAAATTAATTTTATTATTTGTTTCATTTTAAACTTTAGGCCTCTCTAATATTGTTCTCAAACAAACACGGTTACCTTTTAATTTTAAAATGGTTCTTAAATTTGTTCATGAAAAACTTTATAGTAAACTACTATCTTTAGTCTGCTTACACGGAATCTAGATCGAAAGTCGTAACAATCCTTTCTACCTCTTTTGGCGGCTGTCAATCTACTTGTTTATGATTCTCCCGATGCAGAAAAACTCATTTGTACTTACAAAAAAATATTGAAAAACTTATGTACTGCAACTTCTCCCAATCAGCATTTATATATCAGAACTGCTACCTTTTTTTTTAAATCCACTAGGAAACTAAGTTCTTATATAATACTTTATAAAAGGTATATAATAAAATGCCCAAACGGGCTATCACAATTACATTACAAAACGTTTTCGGATTGTTAAATCCATCATCAGTGTAAACCTGAAAGTAAATAACCACTTTAATTAAAAAGAACGTTGAATTTAAAATGTTGACTAAGGTTAAAGAAAAATGTGGTTAATACTTACGAGTTAAAGATGCTATGAGCCACCAAAATATATGGGTCAAAACCCTTTAAATGTTATAAATTTACAGTTGTTTTACATTATATATGGTTACAGATTATGATGTTTAAGTTACCGTTGGAATTGGTTACATGGCGACGTATGACCCTACATGGGTAAAATGGTCCTGAGACGAAGTGTCTTCGAGGACCTATTGATAACAACTGATCAAAATGACATTGTTGAGATGTTAGAACGGATGTTGTGTCAGAGCAGTTGAACTTACGGTAGTTGTCTAAAAATGACAGATGCCAGCATTATTTAAAATTGAAAAAAATTAAAATTATAATAATGTAACAGTATCAACCATCAATGTTGTAGTTTGTAATATGGATTAATCATATAGCTATATTGGAAACATTGAAAAAATTGGTTTTATAAAAATTAATGTGGGTAAACTGGAGTTTATGAAATTTTGTAGGATCAATAGGCAACCAGCTATACATGTGTATGGATTTATTTATTCTAAGCTTAAGATTTTATCAAAATCTTTATTTTCAAAATTAATTCGAATCCGCTGTGTGGCTCAGTAGTAAGAGCGCATACCTTTGAACCTAAAGGTCGTGAGTTCGAATCGCACCTGAGTGGAAATTTTCGTTTATGAAAAATTAATAAATGAAAATAATTTCTATCCTTGTGCGATCGGTACTCACCAGAGGGACCGCAGACGTTCGGATACAATTAGCGTCTCTTAGCAAAGACAATGACGTCGACTTTCCTAAGTATCAAGACATTTACTCTACACACATACACACACACACTACACACCTGACTGAAAAATTCACTGTACCATGCCAATGACCATTAGTTGTCGACGCATTAAACTCAATAAAAAAAAATTAATTCATTTTTCTATTTTCTATTTTATACATTTTCATGAAGATATAACATCTTTTTATAAATTTAGGTTGTTATTTTTTTCTCTGGTTTTTATTTGTTCTACATATATGTTTCTATATTTACATATGCCTAAGTATTATTTATATTAAATTAATATTAATTTTTTGTTTCAGGTAAGTTCCTGTATACCATCCCATATGTTATATGATGTAAGTATATTGGAATAATTTTTCGATATAAAAATGAAATATGATATAAATAACTGACTTGAATACCACAGTATCCTACATCAACAGTTCTTGACTGCCATTAGATTGTTATTTAGTATTTGTCTAATTAGTAGCTTTTTATCCAATATTATGTTTATATAATACTTTTTTGATTTTGTTCCATATTTTTTCTCATTAATCGAGATTGATTGTGAATATCCAGATTTTGTGATCCACCTTCATGTCTATATCTGTCATGTCTTATGATGATTCGTACTCTTCTGAGAAATATTTTGCTAGCTTGAATTCTAGAGTTATGTTTTTTTCATGACCCAGCTTTTATATCTATATAACAGAGGAATTTTGGCTTTTGTGTTATATAGTTTTTTTGACTGTAACATTTCTTGCCTCAGTCTTGAATTTTCTATAAATTTGTTTGCAATATTGAAACATTTCAATTTTGTAATGAATGTCCATGTTTATCGTTATTAAACTTAGGTTAAGATCTTGGTAATTAAGTTATTTCTGTTAGTGATCTTCTAAATCTCTATAATTTCAGGAAGCTATCTGTAATATATTTGAGCTCGTTTGTTGTGAGTTTGTAGACTTGGCTGGCTTGTTAGTTTCATTTTCCTGTGCATTTGTACTTTCCCCTATAGAAATTACTAATCTATAACTTGGTAAGTAGAGTGGTGAAAATAACGCTGTGCGTTTTCTCCTATCTATTTAAGTCTTTTTTTCATAAACATTTCTCTTTTAAGTCCTCTGATACATAGTCCTTTCATCTTCTCCTCGGTTTTCCACAACCTCTCCTTGCATCTAAAGCACTATCCTTTATCATACATAGTTTTCATCTCTACGTCGGACATGACCAAACCATTGCAGTCTTCGTTTTGAAACCTTTTTGTCTCTTTTCCTAATAAAGTCGTTTCTGATCCAGTCCCTTCTAGTTTTACCCAACATCTAACGGAACATTTTAATTTAAGGTACCTCTATCTTCTTTTTCTAAATCTTCTTTATAGGCAATAGGTAACACTTTACCGCCGTACACTAACGCAGGTCTCACCATACTCTTGTATATCTTTCCTTTCAGCCTGTCCCCGATTTTCGACCACAACATACCCCGCTCATTCTCTTCCAGTTAAACCAAGTTGCCTGTATCCTGTCAGCAGTTTCTCAAACTAGTGCCTAATTTTTCGCTATGTAGAATCCAAGGTATTTAAATTTCCCTACTTCTCCTAGTTTTTTCCAAGCAATTCTATGTTCTCAACCAGTCTACTTCATCTCAAACACCTTAAGTCCTCCCTCTTCAATAGCACTTCTTCAACGCTTCAACTTCTCCAACATTTTTCTGCTCTTCTTTACTAACACGATACCATCAGCAAATAACATTGCCCAAGGAGCCCCCTCCCTTACTTTCTCTGTCACTACATCTATAAGAAGATTAAACCGGTGATTAAATAGTAAAAAGCCTTGATGCAAACCAACCGTCACTGGAACATCTCAAATTTTCATTGTGTACGACATTAAATTCACTCTATAGTTCTTACTGTCCTGAATGTCCCCGTTATCTTTATACAATAATACTCTCCCTCCATGAATTGGGTGTTCTTTTCTTTTTATATATCCTACTCATTCTTTGCCACAAAATATCACAAGGTCTTTCTCTCTTAGAGCCTTCCGAATCTCAACAGGTATTCCATCAGGTCCTACTTTATATCTCTATCCCGGCATTACATGCTTATTTGGTATACCACATCCTTTGTCTCTCCTATGATGTTCTTCATTTATCAACTTTGTAAAGTACATCTTATTATTTGCTTTATTTCTATCTTTTTAACACTCTTTCATCCGTAGTCCATCAAGTTCGTTATTGACTTGTCCCTTGCTTTAGCAATGCTGTATAAACATTTTATCCACTCTAGTATTACCAACTCTTCCACGAGTTAATAATTATTAACACGTAATATTTCAATAATTGAAATTTCTTGAATTCGTTAATTAATTTACCATCAACAATTTACCTATTTGTTGCTCTAGTTTCCATATTAACATATTAGAACTGAAATAAAATGTTTACACATACCATGACAGATAGCTCATTCGCACCAACAATATTTTTTGAAAAAAGTTTTTCAAAAAAATTTGTAACTTTATTACAGATTTTGATTAATACTTTTTATATATAATTACTAAATAATCACTAGATTTGTTTTGTAATTCTAACTTAATTGAGTTAGTTATAATAGGAAATTTATTTCAATTATTCTGATTGTTACATTTAAATTTACTATTATTTCATGACTGTTGAAAGTATGCCAATATTATACATATTAACTTACAGTTTCCTTCTAAAAATTATTAAATATATAAAAGGTCACATGAAAATAATTACTGTCGTATGTCATTTCTCTTCTTACTGTTTACATACACATACATTTGAATAGGTGTAACTGTTTTTTACAAACCTATGATTATAACATCGGTAGTAGTATTTACCAAAAAGAAGAGTATTTTCCGATATACTTTTTCTGTAATCAGTTGTCGTTCGGTCCCCAAAAAATGAGATTACTTTTTTCGCAATTAAGGCAGTTACCGCTCCTACCTATCGGCACGCCTGACAGATTCTAACTCTAACGACGAGGGAACGAAATTTAATGCAAATTCCCGAGAATTCAGTGATCTAGAACATTGTAAACATGGCAAGGCGACGGTGGCAGTGGTTTCAGTAGGGCCAACACAAAATTATCAACGCAATTCCATCATCTGTGCAATGTACACATTCGCCATGATCAAAGGACTTCTGCTTGCTGGCTTGGGATAGCTGGTTTCGATTACCTTTCGGATATATCTAATCTTACGCTTTAAATATGTAGGTTTCGCTGGCGGTATCGACGACGGGTGATCAGCAAGCAAAAATGAGGATAATTTGTTCGAGTTCGAAAAACCTTTTAAGAAAATAAAGCAAAATCATTTTTAATACTGTACGGCTCAATCAATTCCAATCGTATTAATTACTTGATTCTTTCCGAAGATGAAAATATCTTTAAAATTTACAATAAAGTTTGATTTTACTACGCATCAATTTATTATTTTATCAGAACGCCAAACAATATTACTACTCCAATATAATAATTTATACTGTTTTTGAGATTTTATACCATTAGAGGAAAAAGTGATACATTACTTCAGACAAAGATATTATATATTTATATATATATTTATATATATATATATATATATATTATATATATATATTATATTATATATATATATATATTATATATATATAGACAAGGTAGTCCAAAATTTTTTTGACTAGTTGGAAAAAAATATGTAAATACTTTTTTCTTTTTAGGTGTGGTAGTCAATAAAAAATAGAGCTTTGCTAAGGCGTACTATTTATTCTGAAATCCGAGCTTTCGGTGGTTATTTGCCACCTTTATCAAGGTCTACAATGAAAATTACTGTGTTATAACATTAGGCTGATGTAATATAAAAGTTATAAAAACTTACCAGAAAGTAAGATTCATAGCATATAAAACACAACGTTAAATAACATAATGTGATCTGAATTATTGAAGGCATTAAAAATTTTAAAAACTTTAAAATACTTAAAAATTAAAGAACATGTTACAAAGTTTAAAAAGTAAAAAATAAGACGACATGTTTGACAAAAAACAGTCGTCTTCGCAGGTTTGAATTCAGTCACATCTCACGAACAGAAAGAGGTAGTAGGAGGAACTATTGTTGTTTAAATAGTTCGATGTAACTACAAAAAACAAACTTTCAAACTGATGTCTAACAAAATGCCGTTTGTGATTTTAAGTACTACCAACCATGTTACCAACTTAGAATTGAGAGGGAAATTTAAAAAAAGGTTTTATTATGTCAAAAAATAAAAAGAAAATAGTATTTAGTAAGTAGGTTTAGAAAAAACAAACAACCAAAACAAAATGAACATCTGAATAATAACTGAAGTTAATCATGATAATTATAGCAATTAATAATGGAATTTACGAAACATGAAGCACTCTGAGATGCAGAAAACCCTAGTCAAAAGTCAAAATAAAATTGTAAATTTTGCTAAGATTCTGGATCTCAGATCTTTTATTCAGATTGTTGTTATCACTCCTGCTGATATGTACCATTTCTAAGAATGTTCTCTTAAATTTATTTTTCTCTCTGGCTAATATTTTAACATTGTTGAAATCTATCTTATGGTCTAGATCGATAGTGTGTTCTGCCAAAGCACAAGTGGGTTTATTTAGTCTACAGTCACTCTTATGAGAAATGATACGACTAGACAGATTTCTTCCAGTTTCACCAATGTACGTGGATGGACATTCAGTACATTGAATGCAATAAACAACATCTCTTGACTCTAAAGTAGTTAGGGGTTGTTTTATTTTGCTATATAGCTGACGTATGGTTTTGATGTTCTTGTTAGCTATTTTGATGTTCTTAAATTCTTTGAAAATTTTAGTAAGTTCTACGGTTAGTTTTGGAATATACGGAAGGGCATAAAAATACACACTTGTTTGAGAAGAATTGTTTTGTGCTGAGGGCACTGATTGAGAATTAGTGAGAATGTTATTTCTGTTAACAAATGGGACATTAAAAATTAATTTATTAATCAGTACTTAGAGGATATGAATTTTCAACAAAAATATTCCGTAAGAGGTTAAGATCATGTTGGAGATGATCTGGATGTGATAACCTTTTGACACGTTCTTTCATTGCTAGGACTAGGTTGGTTTTCATTCTAGGAGGATGATGGGAATGGTAGCTTATGAATCTATTGCTACATATAGGTTTTCTATACCATTGTGTTTTCACAACATTATCCTCACATCTATGCAAACGCATGTCAAGGAAGGGCAAAGATCCCTCCCGCTCTTCCTCGCACGTGAATTGCAAGTGTGGGTTTTGCTGGTTGAAAACATTTAAAGTAAATTGTATAGAGTCTGCTGGTAGTGCCAAGATTAAGTCATCCACGTATCTTTTTATAAAAGGTATTTCAAAATTGATTTGTTGCAAACAATCTTTAATCAAATCGTCTAAGACATAATTACAAAGAATTGGTGAAATGGTGGACCCCATTGGGAGTACCAAAGACTTGTTTGTAGTAACAGTCATTAAAAATAAAAACATTATAGTCAAAAACAAAAGAAATGAGTTTTTTGATATTAGATAAGTTAAGAGTTGTGTGCATTGATATGTCATCCCAGTGTTTCTCAACACTACCTTTACACACAATTTTGGTTAGTGTTGAGAAACACTGGGATGACATATCAATGCACACAACTCTTAACTTATCTAATATCAAAAGAGTGACTGTAGACTAAATAAAACCACTTGTGCTTTGGCAGAACACACTATCGATCTAGACCATAAGATAGATTTCAACAATGTTAAAATATTAGCCAGAGAGAAAAATAAATTTAAGAGAACATTCTTAGAAATGGTACATATCAGCAGGAGTGATAACAACAATCTGAATAAAAGATCTGAGATCCAGAATCTTAGCAAAATTTACAATTTTATTTTGACTTTTGACTAGGGTTTTCTGCATCTCAGAGTGCTTCATGTTTCGTAAATTCCATTATTAATTGCTATAATTATCATGATTAACTTCAGTTATTATTCAGATGTTCATTTTGTTTTGGTTGTTTGTTTTTTCTAAACCTACTTACTAAATACTATTTTCTTTTTATTTTTTGACATAATAAAAACCTTTTTTAAATTTCCCTCTCAATTCTAAGTTGGTAACATGGTTGGTAGTACTTAAAATCACAAACGGCATTTTGTTAGACATCAGTTTGAAAGTTTGTTTTTTGTAGTTACATCGAACTATTTAAACAACAATAGTTCCTCCTACTACCTCTTTCTGTTCGTGAGATGTGACTGAATTCAAACCTGCGAAGACTACTGTTTTTTGTCAAACATGTCGTCTTATTTTTTACTTTTTAAACTTTGTAACATGTTCTTTAATTTTTAAGTATTTTAAAGTTTTTAAAATTTTTAATGCCTTCAATAATTCAGATCACATTATGTTATTTAACGTTGTGTTTTATATGCTATGAATCTTACTTTCTGGTAAGTTTTTATACCTTTTATATTACATCAGCCTAATGTTATAACACAGTAATTTTCATTGTAGACCTTGATAAAGGTGGCAAATAACCACCGAAAGCTCGGATTTCAGAATAAATAGTACGCCTTAGCAAAGCTCTATTTTTTATTGACTACCACACCCAAAAAGAAAAAAGTATTTACATATATATATATATATATATATATATATATTATATATATATATATATATATATATATATATATATATATCGTAGTTTTGAGTTTCTTGAACCGTATTATATTTAATATAAAATTAATGCTTCTTGGGTTTAGGTTCAATAAAGATGTGTTACATGTGGAACTAGATTTTATTTTCCATTGCAATCAATCAACGTTTCGGCAGGAAACCCTTGCCTTTGTCAAGATTTAAAACGTAAACGTGACACAGACATTAACGAACTTTCGATATATATATATATATATATATATATATATATATATATATATATATATATATATATATATATATATATATATATATAATATATATATATATATATAATATATATATATATATATATATATGTATATATATATATATATATATATATATATATATATATATATATGTCGTCGGTTTACTGCCAAAACCGCATAAGTTACATTTTGTTAGTTTTGTGAAAATAAAAGTTTAAGCCTAGTTTAAATTTAAGTTTAAAATAAACAGTAAAATAACTACATGTAAGGAAACATTTAATAACCGATAAAATAACATAAATTATGGTACTGTGAAAATAATTAATAACAAAAATCAGAAAAAAAATTAGGAAATATTAACAATTTTTTAAAAATGCAAAAAAAATCTGTACTTAACCTATTTTCAAAAGACTGATTGTTTTTTGTACACACTTATGACAAGTCAAAAGAAAAGGCAAAAAAAGTATTTTTGAAGTGTGTATATTTTTTAATAATTCCTAGCTGAGCGCTTTCGGCTTTACAAAGCCATCATCGGAGCTATGGTTAAATTATAAATACCACTACAATGGAGAGATCTCATTTCCTTATTTGTTGAAATTTTGATTTTTTTAATTACTTAGTTAATTACTTAATTACGTAGTAAATTCTTAAAAAACATACAAAAAACCGACACTGGACTTCACAGACACATTAAAAAAAATTTTTGTCATGGTACGGGTGTAAGAATCCGACCATTGTTTGCTATGAGGAGGTAGTTCTATTCTGTCTACCTATCTTTATATATAACTTATAACTTTAAAGTTAATTGCTACAGTAATACGAAACCTTACACTTGTTTCAATCTTTGTGACACAGAATACAAAGGAACAAGCCAAATTCTGCGTACTTCAACATGATAAATGAGATAGCCAGTTTAAGTTTTATAAACTTAAACTGGCTATCTCATTATGGAAATAACAGGGAATGATGAAATAACAGGAAATATATTTTAAAAAGGTCTTTAGAATACAGCACTAAATTAGATTACATTACAATACAGTACCAGAAAAATATTAAATCTAAAAATACATACTTTCCCAAACAGTCTTTCTTGCAGATTTGGGCTGATGCTAATTTGTAAGTACAAAACAAAACGTTTCTATACTATGTTTTTCAACCAGGAGGAGTAAACCAAAAAGACAGATTCACACCCAAGAAAGTTACTAGAAAAGTCACCAAATACATCTTCTTTTTTTGTTGAATTATCTCGTCTTTGCGGTAATCGAGTAATCAATATCTGACTACCTTCCACGTCAATTCTAACCTAACTTTGTTTATTTATGTTTGAATAATTTTTTTTAATTCACTTCCAATATTATTATTATTACAATAAAAAAGGACGGTTTTCACATTTGCACCCATGTATATATATATATATATATATATATATATTATATATATATATATATATATATTTAAATATCGTGTGATCCAGTTTCTAGATTTCTGGTAGTTGAGTCTATGGTATTTAATTATAATTTAGAGAACGTTTTGATCCGGAGAGTCAATAATGTTACAGATCTGGTTTTTCACAGAAAGTTGTCTTTTACATTTGCCAATAGATCTTATATACAACAAAGCTATGCAAATGTATGTATCAAAAAGTTAGAGAGTTCAAATATTTCTGAAATACTGTTCTTTTAAACTGCCTAGACCATATTCTTATTCTGATGTGATCAATTTCTTGAATCTAGGTTTTTTCTCTTACCAGAAGAGTTAACTTTGACTTTGATCATTATTTTTAAGCTTGATAATCCAATCTCCTAAATTGCTTTAGCCAATTTGTTTTACATATTCCTTCCCATTCACTGCTTTAGAATTCTCTTTTTCTTGTTTCCAATCACAGAATAAATTATGGTTCAAATATAGATGTTGTCCTACTTTTCATGCATGGTAATCAGTTACCTCATTAGATAGATTTGTTTAACTTATGTATTAATATCTTTAGGTTATATTTGAAGCACTAAAATACAAAAAGATACTTTGTATAAATTAGTGTGTACTTGCAATTTCTTTAATGCTAGATTCTTGTTTAATTTTGACAGTGAGTTTGTCCCATTTATTTATCAATAACTAAAATTAACCAAAAAATACTGAATTTCTGTGAGATAATTAACAAATTCAATTTATTATGTTACATTGTAGAATAATTTTGCAGTTTTCTTGTGATGATCTACAACCAGGAAGAACAAATCAAACTAAAACACAACATTACTTTACTAATGTTCTTTTATTGTGATGAAAACAAAATTAAAATACTTCTTAACCAGTATACACTAAATTTAAAAAATAGTTGCCATTTTTCTTATGATAATTAGATATAAATAACATACATTTATAAATTTATAAACACTTTAAACTATATTTAGTATAAATATCATCTTAAAAAATATCACATTAAACACTATTCACATACCAAAAAGTCCAAGTTATTACAAACAACTTAAAGATTCATAAATCGATTTATATACTAGAGGAAAATATTATTCTGTGCATAATATAATATATTCGGAATGTATGTAAAAATAAACAATTTAATAATTGTATTAGTTTTCTAAAATATCCTCCCCATTTATGTCTTGGTAAGGTTCATGAACAATTACACCATTTTGAATTTCTTCATTTAGTTTTTTTAGCAAAAACTAAATCTATTTCAGATATTTGAGCAAGAAAGTTTTGTTTTTAGTCAGCAGCCCAATGTATAAACCATTCTTTGAATAATTTCACCTAAAAAATAACTATGGTAAGACATTGATAATACAGACAATAAATCAATCATCCTAAACAGTAAGATAATCAATCTATAGTTATGCTATGCAATATTTGCTGCAATGAATCTGCTTATATGTAAAGTAAAAAATATTCTTTTTTTTCCTTTTCTTCCCTTTCCATGTTCTTATATCTGTTGAACCAAAATACTTGACAATATTCCAGTAGAGTATATAATTAAAAACTTAAAATTTATTTTATTTAATAACTTACTTTATGAGATCATTAATTAGTATACTCATCATCAAACATACCAAGTATAATATCTATAAATGAGAACAGTGAAATGTAAGTACATAATACTTAAAATAAAGACATTTGTACACTGGTATGTTTCCAAAAACATGCAACACAAAGGCTGTTGTACTTATGTTTATAAATAGGAAAAAGATTTTGATCAAACCAGAAGGATACTATTACAATCATTTCTCATGTAGCTCATAAATTTTATTACAAAAACTATTTAGTAGAAACAATAATATACCCGATTATAAAAATGAAAACTATAAAATGGTATAGATAATTTTTACTATATAATTGCAGCTAACTCATATTTACTTACTTCAAACTGATTTGCTGCAAGAATTTATATAATAATGAACGACACATATTTTGGAAGATCTGAGCGGTTGTTAATTTCACTTAAAGTGGGCATTTCATTCTTGAAAAAGAAGCTGTGTACTATCTGTCTTACAGATGTTTTAACTCTTTCATCTAATGTTGCAACAATAGAAGGTCGACCGTCAATATGTTTAGGACATCTTACTGTTCCAGTCTGCTTATATGCTTTAATTTTTCGGTGAATAGTTGCATTCGCAACACCTAAAATTAGCAAATTACTTTATCAAGTCTTGATTTTAACAACTATTCTGCAAAACTAACCTGCTGTCTGTTTTATTTTTGTTACCGTGGCTATTATTTTCATTCCAGAACTATCCATTTTCATTATTTGTTTGTAAATGTTTATACATTGTTTCTCATTTGATGATAAATGACTCAAATCTACTCGGCGTTTTTAAGGTGGAGAAGAATAATTACCACTAGTACTTGGCATTGAATCAATATTGTTATCTTAATAACACTAATATGTCGCTGAATAGTTCTGAAAAGAACCGTTTTTTATATAAATGCAAACGAAAAATCTAAAAATGTAAAGAATAACTCAGAAAATGCAAAAAATCGTCGATGTAAATTTTGAATTTTAAAATTTCACAAATGTCATTAGTGTCAATATGTCATAATTTAGTGGAGTAAACTTGCCTGCCGTTGGACCAATTACAAACAAGCATTACCGCGCGTAAAATTTGAATTACTCCTCCTGGTTAAAAAACAAACCATAGTAATATATGTAATAGTTAACATATAGCTTGTTTCTTTTCTCCTCTTATCTGACAGATCTTCAAGAGTTACAGTGTGAAAGAGATTCCACCGCATTCTATTTTTTATCACTGCTTATTATAATGTAAAGTATTACCACTTTTCTTTCCAAGTAGCTGAGCGAAAAAAAAAAGATTACGAGTGGATAAATGCAAATAATTATTTCAAAATAAACAAGAGTAAGTCTATGTAGTAAGTGAATTTTGTTCAGATGTTTGTATTCTATCCATAAGGGTAAAATATAATTTAGATTAAAATCATCTGTAAATTTAATTATACATATTCATAAACATGTCGGCTATTTCATATTGTGAATATCTTCTGATCTCGTATATTTATAATATTCAGGCTAATGATGTATCAAATATTTAAAATTTGATGTTACAGGTGTTAACCCAAATATTTACCCGTTTCATTGAAATAATAATAGCTATTAAATGTAACATTATACATTACTCACATACCGGCAAATCTCATAAAATTGAGAGAGTAATGGCAAAATTTACCATTTAATTCAATTACAGCGTACCCGTGCATTGTTTTACTTTAATGTTTATGCATTAAATAGAACTACCCGTTAGCACGTCAACACAAAAGTTTTTACAGCTGTTTTATAAGGATGTATTTATTCATTAAGAATATGTTAATATGACAAGTAACTATAATTAGGGATTATGTTTTTAAAAGTATTTATTACTGATTTTGATCCCCTTCTCTCCAATAATAATACACGGATAATATAATAATAAAGAGATTACACGCATAATGACCTCAAATGATATGTATTGCTCAAATGATATTACATGGACAGAAGGGCCCAGTTTTTAGTCATATTAGGAACCAGAGTTTTAACCTTATTTAAGCTGTCGTTTCTTCAAGGAAGGTGTACTCCTTTTTTTGCGGAGTAATGGAGGCGTAATAATACGTGATGATTGATGTGAAATGTGGAGAGGTAGTGGACTACTAAGAAGCTGGGGTTCAGGAAGTGGCGTATATGTGTGGAAGATATGTATGAAGCGCACAAGAGGAATTTTGGTAACGGAAGCCAAACGCGTCGAAGTAAGCACTTCAGGGGTTACCAGCCATACTAGGAACGGCTCTTGATCAGCATTTTTGGCATGCAGTTGTTAGCTGCGATATTGAATGGGAAAACTTTCTAGAATATTAAAATACTCATCAGAAAGTTCGTGTTTAGCGTTGTGTATAAGTTTCGCTGTAGGGAACGGAACTTTTCTTTGAGGAAACCTGATGAGTATTTGCCTTCAGTCATTGCAAGGAGTCTATAATATTTGTTTTGCTCGATTGTTCAAGCCTGTGATAGTTTTAAAGACATACTTCCTGCTGAGGGATAGGATTTTGTCTTTAATATGTGTAATATTGGCTAATAAATATAAGTGTGCTGTTATATAGTGAGTGCACTGCCTCAGGCAGAATCTGAGGATTTTTTTTGGTTGCCATAAAGGCGTTGATTTTGTAGATGTTAAGGGAGGCGTAGTTGCCTGCCTTTTATTCGATAATAGGTCTAATAAAGGAAAATCTTTTATAGGTGTGCAATAATGTATTAGATGACGTCATGTCCATTTTGCCGACTAGCACTGCCAGGAGTTTAAACCTCTTTCTCACTCTGTCAAGGGTATCTTGAATCTCGGTTTTCAGTTAAGAGTCGTGGTAAAATGAACTCTCAAATAGGAAACTAAGTTTCGGAGAATAAGGTCCTCTCCTAACAGAGTTATTCAACCATGAACATTACGACAATTTAAAAATTTAAATAAAATTAATTGTTTTTTTTTTGGAGGGATTTATGGTTACCCTCCATTTATTGCACCACCTAATGACCTGTCTAAATAATTTTACGCTCTTTTGAATACAGACAATTGTCCACGCTCTTTGTGTAGTCCTGACGTGAGAAATGCAGTGTCATCAGCGTACAGAAGAAGGATCTTAGATCTATGCTGTGGGCGGGGATGTCACTATTGTAGACTATATATAGTATTGGGGCCAGGTGTGGGCAATCCAGTAAGGTTGAGTTTTTCCTTTCATTACATGATTGTGAGATCAAAGTTGTTGCTTCAACGAATGCATTTTGCGTGGAGTGTTCAGCCCTGAATCCGAATTGGTAATACGAAATGGCGAGGTGAGCGTCTAGGAATTTTACGAGTCTTTCCTTAAGGATCCTTTCATAGACTTTACCTAGGGTGCTCAATAGAAAAATGAGTCTATACGATTTAGGGTTGCTAGAGGATTTCCCATATTTGGGAATCATTACTGTGCTGGCCACTATCCATGAAATTGCAAACCAGTCATATTAGGCATGACCAAAATTATCCCTTAACTTACAAGCTTTAAAATATCTCAGTAAGCATGACTTTTTGTGATGATGATTGTACAACAATGTCTTCTGGTTTTCAAGCGTTTTAATCCGTTTTCTTATCAAATAATAATAATAATAATAATTTATTCAACAATCATACAAAATTTGTTTCAATAATTAACAATATGTGAATAAATTAACCCGTAGGTCTCCGAGAGGTGTGGGGACACCTGTTTCGGTAAATGTAACATACAATAAATAAAAATACAATATAATATACTAAAGTATAAATATATACACACATATATACATATATACATATATACACATATATACACATATATATGCACACATATATACATACATACACACACATACACATATATATAATATAAATATAACCATAAAAAACAAGCAGATTGAAAATTTAGATACAATAATCAAAGATGTATAATAAAATTAAACTTAGATACTAATAAGTTTTTAACGAGACCTGCAAATACACAAATTATGTTCTGGTAAATATGCTAAATAAAATAAACAATACAATGTATACAATACAATAATATATACTGCTTTTGGATCATAAAATAACTATAATTAAAATTTTAGTAGAAACCTTTGATATGAATACAGCACTTATGTATGAATCAATTAGTTAACAAGATTTTTGAGAGGACAAAAGTGTAAACACACATGCTTCAATATAAATATGATAAACACATTAAATAAAACAATACAAACACCACGATATATTATATATACATATATACACATATATACACATACATTATACATATATATATATATACACACATATATACATTTTTTTTTTTTTTTTTTTTTTTATCTTTAAAAGGAGTAGTTAAAAAATTAAAGTTTTTTCTTTAAGAAAGTTTAGGTGAATATGGCTTTATAACTTACGCTACTATAATGATATTACAAAAATGTCTTGTCTGTTCCATGAGATATAATCTTAATTTATTTTTGAAGAGAAAGACATTCTTCGTATTTTTAATATCAGGGGGAATATGATTGTATATTTTAGGGGCTAAAAATAAGAAAGATCGTTGACAGAAAGATTTCGTCATTTTTGGAGCCATATAGAGGTGCTTGCCTCTAGTATGATATCCATGTGAAGGTAAGTTGCTTTTAACTTTCATGGTGTGAAATTTTACAGATATACAAAGAAAGTATAACTGCTTTAAGTCAAATATTTTGCTCTCCTTATATAGTCTATCTGTAGAACAAGTGTAGGGTTTAGCCATAATTATCCTCAGAAATCTTCTTTGCATGATTTCTAGTGGGAGAATGTGAGTTTTTAGGGCGCTTCCCCAAGCCAGTATACCATAACGGAGATGACTTTCTACTAATCCATAATATAGTGTGCGAAGGTATATATCCGGTATGTGTTTTTTTAGGTGCTTAAATTTATAGAGGATAAACTGTAACTTTTTAATAACGTATTTAATGTGACAATCCCATTTTAGGTGTGTATCTATTATAACACCTAAATATTTAACATTCGTTACTGGTTTGATGCAAGAATTGTGTTGATTATGTGTTATTCGAAGAGGTTCGAATAGATCAATATTCGGAGTATAGTTAGAAATTGGTAAATAAACAGTTTTTTTTAAAATTTATTGTAAGTATTTTATAATCAAACCAGTCTTTTATGAATTGTAGATCAGTTTCTGCTTTTATTTTTAAGTCATACCAGTTATCAGCTTCAAAAATATTAAGTATTATCAAGCGGGAAGCCTTGCTTACCCCGGTAGGTGTAAGGCAGTCTATGTTTCTTAATCTATGAGATAATTTATTTTAATAGCGAACAAGAACATTATGATCATCCCAATAAAAAACTACATAAAGTTTTTTAAAGATAATTTAAAATGATAAAATGTAAACTTAAACTTCATAAAGTCGATGATAATAAATAATTCAGATCCATATCAATACATATTACCATACATTACATGAAATTCAAATCGGGAAAGTAATTTAAACAAATTTTTTTAAATTAATAGGGTACATCAAACTTAACAAAAATGAGACTAAATAAAGATATAAGAATCACCAAATATGAAGAAAAAGATGGAAAAAATTTTAATTAAAAGAGATTATTGATTATAGAGACAATTGCGATCAAGCGACGTTCTGCTCATCGGGTGCGAGTTAACCCTTCGGAGGTCGCGGTCATAAAGTGTACTGTATAGGTCGCGGTGTATCTCAGAGATACATTCGTTTAAGTTTATTGTTTCATTAGTTCATTAAGAAAAAAGCTTATCGAGATGGGAAGAAACGTTTAGTTTGAATATAGTCAATCAAAAAATAAAAGCGGGTTTAAATTAATTTATTTTCAAGAGAAAATAAAATAAATGCAGTATTAAGAACATAACAAAATATAAACATGTAATAACTATTATTATTGTTACTAATCTAAGGCAAAAATAAGACATAATTGGATTTAGCTAAACTAATCAGATTATGAGCGGAGGATTAGTAAAACGATTATAACAACTGTTGCAAACAATATCGCTATGCTCAAGAGATAAAAATGAAGTACAACATTTACAATAATGTTTGGACAAACGCGTCGTCTTTGTCGCATAGCAAGAAGAACACCTTTTTTCTTTTATTATCCGCTTTAGCAACATCTGGATCTGCCCCACTTTCCTGCTTACGTTTCTGAAGTTGAGCTGCAATGATCTTTGAATACCTGTAGTAATATCCGATCGCCGTTTTATTTGCTCTGACAATAAGTGACTTTAAAAGTTTCGAATGAAGAGTCTACGTCGTATTTTTGAATTCTGATTTAGCATGAGAATGGACGTGCGTTGATCCCAGCCACGTTCAATATGACGTAAAATATCATCATAGGCCACCTTCTGCTATTTCGGCTACACTATACGAACCAACGATTTGATCTACAGTGTCAACCCTGATTTCATCTGATCGTAATAATTATCTCTGACTTGTGCTTATCTGAATTTACTACGTCATAGAAGTGCATACTAGATACTAAATTATGTTTTTTCCCTTCTTCGGTACATGCGATACAAGAGTACAATATTTTCTAAAAGCAAAAAAGGTAGATTGTATTGATCTGTTTTTCGTACTCACTAATTCAGGTAGCAACTGACGTTTCATCTTCTGACTGTCCCTACATATGATAGTCTGTTCTTTTTGAAATCGCTAACGAGATTTAGATCGGTAAACCAATTATCAGCAGTGATATTTCTTAATTATAGATATGTTCAGCTAATCTCTTGACCACATCTACTGGTTTATTACTGACATGAAATGGACCTTCAGGCTGCAGTCCTGCATAAATGTCCATATTGCTTGTATAAAATAGCTTAGAATCAACCATGAAAAAAATTTTAATCCCATATTTGTTAGGTTTTGATGGGATATATTGCCTAAATCCGTATCTGCCTTGAAAGCTTGCCAACATCTCGTCTATAGATACTATTTGTCCCATAGAGTACTTTTTTGCAATTATCTACATAAAGTAAAAATATTTGTCTAACAGCTGACAACTTATGAATCTTTAGTCGATTTGGTCGAGTCGTCTTGTCATCGAATCTTATACAGTTGTAAATAAATTTGAATTTTCGCATTGATATCGTAATTCTAAATAACTCAATTTCACTACCATATTGTTATAATAAATTCTGACCCAAAACCGTAAATATATTTAGTACTAATATTTTCATTCATTCACGAATTTTCTAGGCAATACCCACCTGACAGACGATGGGTTCTCCGAGCCGCTATAAAAAACCAGTCTAGGTTCCAGTTCATTCGAGGCAATTCAGGTCAACATCCATGGGATTCTTTTTTACCAGACGAGAAGGCGATCGACTTTTCTAGTCTAGCGGTTTCATATAAATAACAGGGATTTTCACTGAGAAGGCCAATTAGAAAAGAAGTTCGCGATCGTGTTTTAAAATAACTCACGTGAATAAATTATGTAATTATTAGTAGCAAATAAATTGTTGTACAATGGTTAAATAAATTGATAATAAATTATCGTATTTTAGTAAATTAAAATAAGAACAATAAATTAGAAATGAATAAAGACTTAACAAATGTTGTCCATAAATCTTCCAAATTTACTCGATTATGCGGTGTAAGCCAGCTAAATACAAAAGGCCCAAAAATGATTTTAGTGCTATTTTGTCAGTTTGTTTAGCATCTTTTTTTTTTGGAATATCTACTTGATGTAAAGTCTATATATTTATTTGTATAATGTAAACTTAAATCTTAAAGTTCTTCTGACACGAAACAGCTCCAGCATTTACATTCAGTTTTTGCATTTTTTTAAGTATTTCTTACTAGAAGCAACTTATAGTTTTAAAATTAGGTGGTTTAATTTTTTTACGTTGATTAATATTAAAATTATAAACAAAAATGGCTGATATAGTCGATAGTTTGTTATTTTTTAATAATAAATTTGAAATATTTTTTCTTCTAATGGAACGATTTTAGTTTTTTAAGTTTTAGTTTGTTTTGTTTGTTTGGTTTGTTTTGTTTAAGAAACAAAAAATGATTTGAAAAAGGTATACCTTTATCAGTATATTAGTTATAAGCATTTATACAATTAAAATGTTAAAAACAAATTCCTGTCCAAAAATTCGGATCTCAATAGGTCAAAAACCCTCCTTTTCACCTAGACTATTAAAGCATGCTTTTGTTATAGGATTCAAATATTTTTACCTTTAATCATTAAATATTAATTGTGCTCTTTTTTGCTGCCACCCTTCATAAATTATAAGGATTTTTCTTAAAAAACTGCTTTAATTTAAGAAATTTTTTTAACAGATATTTGGTGTACGTCTTGTAAATGCAACAACATAAACCAGCGAGTGAACACGCCAACCCGTGTAATTAAGCCATTACTTTGGTACCGTTATTTGCATAAGATAAGGAAAATGTTTACCTTTGCTATTAACTGTACAAACTGATTAGAAATACTAACTGATGTTAATGTGATAACATAGATAAAAAAACGTAATAAAGGAAAATCGATAATGTCCCCATATATGTATGAAATATTTACGAACAATAGACTAAATATTGAGAACATTGTTACATCAGGTGATTTTTTTTCTATAGGTGGAAAACGAAACTTACAGCGTTATCGATGCTTGCGTTATCTAGAAAACTATTAGGATATAGGTAGCTTTTTATTATAAATCGTTAGAATAATTTTGGTTCATTTTCACTGAATATTTGCTTTATGTATTTGTATTATTTAGCTTTCAGTACACTTTAATTAATATAAGCTTTTAACACAATATCTCTATTAAAAAGGTGCTGAATCAGTCGTGGCTATTTTTTCTTTTAACTTGATGCTCTAAATAAATCAATTGATCTGCATTGATACCAATCACGTAGATTCTTTAAGCAAGAATTCTGCCTTTTAACAATATATCTTCTTTGAATTTTCCCTGTATTAAAGTGTAAAAATTTTATATTTTGAGGACGAAGACGTTCACCTTCTTGAAGGAAGCTGAAACCAAGTATAGGCAATTACCATATTAAATGAAATGAGGTTGAATGCTCGAATAAATGAACTTTGAAAATAAGGCTATTATCGAGCACAAGTTAATTAAATCTAGCCCAAGTACTTTCGCTTAAAATAGCATCTTCAGGGGCATTTCGTCAAAATAAGAACTATCCGGCAAGCGTAGAATGTGGAAAAATTAAAAATAACATAAATTATACCAAAACACTACACTAAAACGAGGACAAACAGTTTAAAATTACTTCTACGCTACATTCTCTGTCAGTATCTGAATGGATAATGGATAATGGATAATCATTATCCATCCAGATACTGACAGAGAATGTAGCGTAGAAGTAATTTTAAACTGTTTGTCCTCGTTTTAGTGTAGTGTTTTTGTATAATTTACGTTATTTTTAATTTTTCCACATTCTACGCTTGCCGGATAGTTCTTATTTTGACGAAATGCCCTGAAGATGCTATTTTAAGCGAAAGTACTTGGGCTAGATTTAATTAACTTGTGCTCGATAATAGCCTTATTTTCAAAGTTTAATTACCATATTGATTTCTATGCAGAATATTACGAGTCTTCGTCACTAGAATCCTACTATATTTTCAACTATACCGCTCCACGTTTGTATTATTATATATATATATAATATATATATATATATATATATATATATATATATATATATATATATATATTTACTGTCAACATCTTATCAACGGGCTGTGTGACATATGCATGTCATGGCTAACTTCATGCCAGTCAACATAAGTTGAATATCTTTTCATCATTATTTGACATATGCTTGATTTTTTGAGATTTTGTAAAAGTATTATAAAATATAAGTTTACTTATGCATTATGATTGTTTGACTTATAAACTCACTAAACATAAAACATGGTGCAGTCAAAAAGCTAGTTGCGTAACAGTCGAAAATAGTATATTACTTTATGAGGCGGAGAAGCATTTCTTTTCTTTTCTTGAGGCGCCCGATATTACACGCCGAACGAAGTGAGGCGCGTAATAGAGGACAAGTCAAGAAAGGTCGCTTCTTAGCCGAATAAAGTATACTATTTTTTCTTCAAACGAAGCAATTTTCAACCATAAATAGTACAATTCATACGCGATTTTTACTCGAGATTAACTGTGACAACTATCAAAGTCGTCTAGATGTTAGAAATTAAAATAATTAAGTCGTCGGTGGGATTTGCGTCTCCCTGGTTACAGTTGTTTGACAGTTATTTGCAATTATTAAGGACAGCTTATTGTTGTTGTAACCGCAAGCGCAAATTTACTGCGAAAATGGAAAACCTAAACGAAATTGAGTCCGCGGCTAATGATGCAGTAGCACGTTTGGGGCCCTCCAAGTCCGGAATAAAGTATCGGTTAGCGTTCAAGCACTTCCAAGAGTGGTGCGATACAAGAGGAGTACGGCAAGTTACCGAAGACGTTTTACTGGCATATTTTAATATAATGGAAAATGAAAATAAATGGAAATCTTCTACAATGTGGTCACGATACTCTATGATAAAATCCGAGTTAGTTATTAAAAAAAATGTGAATATAAGCAAATTTTTAAAGTTACGTGCCTTTCTGAAAAAAAAAAACAGCGAAGGATATACTGCAAAGAAAATTAAAGTTTTCACTAAAGACGAGTTTGATAAATTTTTGTTTGAAGCGCCAGATAAGTTGTATTTAGGATTAAAGATAAAAAAAATTATATTGCAAAGCATGTAGTATACTCTACTAAATTATAAAAATATTTCAGATTATTTTGTTAATTGGGGTTACCGGCGCCTGTCGATGCGACGAAATGGTAAAAATGAAGACTGTGGACATTGAGGATAAAGAAAATGTAATAATTATCAAAATCCCAGACAGTAAAACACGACAAATTAGATCTTTTACGATAATTGGTCAAAACTACATTAAACTGTATAAAAAGTATGCATCACTGCGGCCTGAAAATTTCATAGAAAACCGATTTTTTATCAAGTACCAAAATGGAAAGTGTTACTGAAGCGTCATGGGAATACATTCGATCAGCGCAGTAGCCCAAAAAGCAGCTAGTTATTTAAATGTAAACGATGCAAGCGCATACACGGGTCACTCTTTACGACGAACTTCAGCAACACTTTTAATTGATGGAGGCGGAAATCTCGACCATTAGTATCATCAACAATTACCAATGCGTATCAAGAGTCGGGAACATTTTTGCACGGTTTCAATTTTGAAAATGCCTTATTAACTAATTTTACTTTTAATATTACTATAAATAAAAATGATATTTAATTGTTGTTAATGACATTTGTATTGTTGCTTTTTGACATGTTTAATATTGTTGCCATGACAACATTTTTCCCTCCGCCGTAAAGAAATGGGAAAAAAATACTGCTGCCGGCGGAGACATCAAACTTTGACAGGATAAAGTTAGATAAGTAATGTCATCATTATTTGACGTTTGAAGAAAAACTAAATTTCGCAATTAAAAAAAAAGAGACAAAGACCAGACAAAGAGTACGGGGAACATTATTGCAGATACAATTTGGTAATTTAGTTTCCAAGCATTTACATTAGATTTAGAATAGTAGAATTTCTTTATTTTGCTTTTAAATAAATTTAATATGCCTTTTTGTCAAGGAATTGTTTCAGTTAGAATAAATGTGTTAGAATTGAATTTCTCCTTTATATTTATTAGACTTGATTTTAGCCTTTTAAGATACAGTCTTGCAGGGACTTTGCCTACTCGCTAATTACCTTTTCTCAGTGAATCAGCATCTATAGAAACTTGGTTTATTTAATAATTTCAAACATGTGGGGTCTGATTATAAGCTCCCAATAATAGTATTAAAAAAACGGTAAAAAAATATTCACGGTTTTGAAGTTTTTCACCATTATAAACTAATTTTTAATCCGCAAACAAAAGTGAGTGTTTTGTGAAACTAGAAAAAATTATTAATCCTATACCTGGTAGCCCGTCCTATAATTTAAAATAAAAAAGCAGTTTCTGGCATACCTGGAAAATGTTCGCGAGTGGAATTATAAACACGGGTGAAGTTTGTTTTAAATTAATATGTGGAGCGTTGGATAATCCATTTAAAAGGAAACAAGGGTTATGCTTATCCTGATGTGCCTCTAACCTAAGCAAATACCTTAGTTGTCTTGATGTTTTAGCTCGAATGAAATCATTCTGGGAATAAATTGTTACTCAATTAGGAATACGAAATATATGCTAATTAATGAGCGATTTACATATTCTTATCTATATCCTCAATTTCGTATTAAAACTGAGCAAAAAGGAATTGCAGATATTTGTTAAAAAAAAGTTACAAGTATCAATCATTCTCATCTATCTGATTAAGATTTTTTTGCCGCTATACTCTGCACATATATTTTTTAATTTATTGTTAGTCTACCTCTTCGTATTTTTTCTAATATTATTCATTTGATGATAGCTTTAGGTCATGTATCTTTGCAAATTATTTCTATATGTCTATACTTCTGTAATTTGGCGGTTCTTTTATATTTCTATATGTCTGCTAAATGGTAAAATGTAAAATGTAGCCGAAATCAAATGCATATCATGAAACCTAAAAAATTTTTAATTCGATCATTGGTGGCGCGTAAGAAAATATGTTTCTTTGCTGGTCACTTTACATTGTAACAATAGAATGTTATATTTCTGCTAATAATATTAAAAATAAGATATTAGATTTAGTTTTAGAAGGATATTCAATTATTTAGTCTGTCAATAGAAAGAGTACTAACTAGCAACAGATGCTAGTTTGGTCTGTATGTACATAATGTCTTTTAAAACATGATTGATATCGATTCATGCATTACATGAATCATATTGTTCCAAATACAACACTTCTCGCATCTGACTTTACGTATTGCGTTTGCAGCAGTAAATAGAACAAAACGCAATTATCAAGATTCCAAATGTTTTTTCTTAGAAAACTCGATTTCTCTTAAGAGTCAAATAAGCGAGAAGTTTAAATGTCAAAATGTGTGTACAGTAAAATAAAGATATTACGAATGAATCAACAGCTGAATTAGCTGATTGCTTCAACTGTACAATAAAGTAAATACTTTTATTTTAAAAACCTCAATATAAAACTAATAATTCCGTCAAAGCAGGAACTGGCATACAAAGTAAACTTTTAACATCGATGGTATAGAACATACATGATAATACAGTTGAACAAAATTTTAAAAATTGTTGCTTAAAAAATAACTAATAATTAATAAGTTTTAAATAATTTTGATGCTCTGATTTTAAAAATGACTTCGTTTCATCCTAGTAATTTTTTTGAAATCGATTGTATAATTTTATCTTCGCTCGAAAAGATATACACAATGGTACCTAGAAATCAGCAGACAGACTTACATTCCATATAATAGATCATGCTATGGTAGACTTAAGAATATAATAAACGTTTTCACCAGAAAAGGACCAAATACGGATTCTAATCAATACTGGATCGAAAGTAGGGTAAGGAAAGGAATTTTAAACATTTAAAAAGGAAATAGGTTCTAAGCATGAACAATACAATATAAAAGGACTACCAAATACAAACAAAAATAGAGAATATAAACAAAATGTAAACATCAAACTAAAAAATAGATTTAAACATGAAAATATAAATAAAAAGTGAGAAGGATGCAGAAACATCATGAACGCAGCAGCTGAAGAATTACTAGGTATGGAAGGTAAACAAAGCGATGCAAACGAAAGACTGCTTTGACGAAAACGAACATTATAACAGAAAGAAAAAACAGAGCATATTTACTGATACAACAAGGCCACAGAACCAGACAAGCGGAGGAGGAATATAGATGACGTAAGGAAGAAAAGAAAATATACCTCAGAAAGAAGAGAGAAAATAAGAACAAAGAACTTCAGGAACTACAAGATCTAACTGAGCTAATGGAGATGAGAAAATTCTATCAGAAACTGAACAAAAAGAAAAAAGGATTCAAACAAAAAAATTACAAGGTATATATGGTAATAGATTGACAGAACACCAAGGAAAACTAAGAAGATATAATTTTTTCTGAATACGACTACCGAAAATGTTTAAGATTATATTAATATATTAAATGTGCCTTTGTTATACTCTATTTAATGTTTTTTATAAAATTATTGCTTTTAATTATGTGTTCTTAATATGCCATACGCTAAATAAAAAATAAATTCTGCGCTACTGACACGTTTCTTGGTAAAAGTCATAAGGACAGCTAAATTATATAACTTAAGAGATCACGCGTACTACTTATTATATTATTTTTTGCTTTAGATAGTTGAAGATAGCTTAATATCTATTTATCGCTATATTAATTTTGTTTGCGATCTAATAGTTACAAATTTCATCTTATGAACACCTTATAGGTTTTATTTCAGACTGTACACCTCACATCGAAGTGTCAGTACGTTTCTCTAACGTAGGAAGGAGTCCAGTTCTCGCAGCCGTGGAGGAGCATTGAAAACATATAAGAAGCAACGTAGCAAATGAATTTCCAGTTCGTCTTAGTGATCATTTTATACATATATAGGCCGTAACGCTCGCTGCATTTTACAATTTCGTATTTCAGGTGCTGGAGTTCAGGTAAACTACTGGCAATAACGACTTTATCGTCGGCATTTATCTTTTATTATTATTTGGTTTGTCTTCATTTTGACTTCAGTGCTAATATTTTTGAGAACTTCGGCAAAGATTTTTTTCAAATACAGATTAAAAAGTGTAAGAATACCTTATGCATCTCTTTCGTACCCCCTTTATTATCGCTATCTTCTCCGATGTGATACTATTTACCCTTAGTTGAGTTGTCTGTTGCCAGTAAAGTTCCGTAATGATTATTAAATCAAGCTCATCTGCTAGTTTCCCTGTTGGACGTAGTTTTACGTTCATCTATGAAGTAGACATATATTTCCACGTTTGTATCCCGGGCTCTGTGTGTAAGTAAGTACGTAAGCGAGAATAGAGTATCTCGAGTTTTAAACCGCTTCTAAGGCAAAATTGGGTGTTTGCATTTCTTTTATATAGCCTGGCTAATAATCTATCGTCATTATGGACCTTACGTGAGATAGAGTGAGAAACACCTGTTTAAAAAAAGAGGGGTATATTAGATCCGCCCTTTATATCGTCAAAAATGGATTAAAGCAAATAACAAATTCAACAGAAGAAGAAAAGTTCAACGTTGCCAAACTTATTGGTGTTATTTGACCTGTTATCTTTTTAGCATTTGAACAATGTTGTAAGATAATTAAATTTGGGCGAATTGGTGTAAATACCAGCTTACTGTTTTTTATTGGAAATATGCCATAATTTTGTAACCTCGGAAATCTTTTTTGGGTGGTGCTAGAAAGATAACCAATGGAGACACTGCGGACGGCAGCCAGATGGTTGGTGGAGAGCGAGTCGTGGGTTCGAAACTAGCTTTTGGAACCGGGAATGGATCCAACGGAAGAAATAGGTAAAGATAGGATAAGAGATATTAGAAAAGATACAGAAATAAACAAAAAGATAGATGGGTAAAATTACCAAAGATAAGAGAAGATAGAAACAGGGCGCCACTCAATTTTTTGGGGTTAAAGAGAAAATTAAGAAAACCTTAGAAAAGAAGAGAGATAAGAAAAGATATTTAGGTTCAGAGATCAAACCCAAGGAAAGATACCAACAGTAAATTATCAAATAAATCTGGTCAACGCAATATATAAACAAATAATAAATATATTAAGTATTACACTTACTTACCTACGAAACTTAATCAGCCTGATCTTTCTACAGTTCAAAAGCATAGTAATATTTAAAGATAGTAATTGTTCAGAGCTATTATTTTATCAGGGAACTTGTTAGGAGCCGACAAATAAAATACATGCATAAAACAATAACAATATATTAAACACAAAATTATGATGCTGCTAAATGCAACCCAGGTAATAAAAATACACAACTATGAAATGGTGTTATATATGTATAAAATTAAGCTATAATGTAATAAAAAAATACCTTTACCAAGATGTATAAGGCAATCATATACAAATATAGTTTGGCGTATCTCGAGATATCATAGGAAAGATAATGAACAAAAATTATAGGAAATACAAAAGATAGCAAAAATTACTTAACTCTAAATTTACAAAAAAAAAACAAAAAGGTTACAAGAATGAAAACATAAACCAAACCGCACTTGGCTAAGTCAATTCACTATCTCGCACTATTATTTAATAAAAAACTGAGACTTGTATGTTCATAGGTATTATTTATAGAAATTTCTTGAATGGTTCAATTACATTCAAAAATCGGCAATCTTCAGGTGAAGATTTAGATGATACGTCCAGATAATGGCAGGTGATATGGTACCATACCATATTACTCGCCCAGATAATTGTAGATAAAATTACTTACAGTAGATCTTGACGAAGGCAGCTTAATTCACTGAATTTAATACTTTTCTGGTACTAAACACTGAACTTAATAACCATTAAAGGTAGTGTAGAACTATATATAATTTAATTATAGTCTAAGGAAAGAAAACTCAAATATAAAGTGTATACACACTTAGAAAATAATTCACAAAGACGATACGATAAGAAATAAAGTGAGCAAAGCGTAACACGAGATATTGGCCTTAACTCAACAACGGCCCACCAAAAAGTCTCACGAGATATTTGACCTGTGCTCAACGAGAGCCCACCGAGAAGTAAATTGGTTCCACTAAAAATTTCACCAACTGTCCCTGAAAAAGGAAGAAGAAAATATTCCCCCACTCAAGAATGATAGGACAGTTGTATGTGTTTCTCAGAAGGTAAGGCCTTAACGACTATTGGAAAATTTGAGGTAAAATAATCTGTATTAACAATTGGACCTGAGAATATTAAAATTCTTAGGATTATATTATTGTCAAAAGATACGAAACTGCATACCGGAAAGCATTTGTTCTTTTCATACAGAGTATTAAGACGGAAGGATTAAAAACCATTCCTAATTAGGGAATTCCATTTTAGCTGGGTATCTACAATATTTTGCTATCGATAAACGATCATAGGCGTATCGCACGGGGGTAAAAGGAATTAGAAATATTTAATATATTAATAATAAAAAAAATGTTACAATTTTGCTTTACAATAAAATTAATTTAACATTTTAATTTCCACTTCAGAAATCGTTTTATAAAAATAAAATTTGTTAATGTTTCGTATTTTAAGTACGATTGCCGAATTGGCAATCTAAACATCAAAATAAGCTTGTTTTAAAGTCACATTGTGTCTTATTTCCAATAAAAATAATAAACTGCATTATGACGCCACAATAAAAGAGCTTCATACAAAATTATTTGGCAATGTAACGTAGTCAAAGTAACGACACTTTGATTTAAATACTGTGGTAATGAGCAAAACAGAACTAGTTAGGTATGATATGCCTATTGCATTGGTTCGTGAGTTGATCTTTCATAAGGCATAATAAATAAAGACAATACAAGTAAAGTATTAGGAAGGAGTAGGTGGATTTTATTAAATTTAAACTGGAGGAAAAATACGACTTTTACTTTAAAATAAGATATTATTTGGTATGTTCCAAATATTATATTTGAAACCATATTTTCGTTTAGATTTTTGAAAATAGTAGGTGTGAAAATAAAAATTAACTCTTTAAAAATAAAACAAAAAAAGATAAAATTAGTATAAAAGTATAAAATTTGTTCAATCAAATAAAAAATAATTCCAACACTACTGTTTAAATTAAAAATAATTCCAAACAATTAGAAATTCTTAACCAAATAACATTCTTATGTAATTCAATGTTCAAACAGACCACCAAATTGTAACGAATAGTAACCAAATCTATTACACAACGCATTTCGCATGGCGCTGAGTTCATCTGCCGACATGTTTTTGGCTAAGTTGGATTAGCTTTTCGTTAAGTTCCTTCAAGTTGGTGGCCTGCTCGAACTCATGCCTCTACAATTTCGTTTTTAGCATCCCACAAAAATAATAAAAATCTAGAGAAACTAAGTCGGATGACCGAGGAGGCCATTTTATTATACCGTCTGTACTAATGATAAGTTCAGCAAAAATTAACAGTAAATAGTCTCCAACTGCTTTTGCATTATGTGCAGGACAGCCGTCTTGTTAAAACCAAATTTCGTTGAAGTTTATTTGAAGACGTTGAAGTGCAGAGATAATTTTATTTTACAGTAATTGGAGATATTGCACTGCGTTTAAATTATTTTCAATGAAAAAAGGACCAATAATATGGTCCTCTCAAAATTCCAGTCCAAGCATTCAACTTTTGTGGATACTGGGTATGCACAGACACACCTAAATTCTTATTCACTTGAAACCAATAACGCACAATGAATGGATCATGTTTCTTGTTAATTATAGAGGAGGACTCATCTGTAAACAAAATATTTTTCAAAAAATTATTGTTTGCATGGCATCTTTCCATCATAAATTCACAAAATTGCATCTGTTTAAATTGATTATCAGGAAATATTTCTTGAGTTGTCTGCGCTTCACTCTTTTTGCCTTTAAATCTTAAATTTCTCCTTAAGCACAAACTTAAATTTCTCCAATTTCTCGTTATTGAGAAATTTTCTCTTCGCGAGGTTGATCCGATGGGCAATATTTTTTACATCTGCCATTAGTACAGCCAAACTTTTCAAATTGATGAATAATCGCCAATACAGTTATTTCTATAGGTATTGGCCTATTTTCTAAAGCCATAATAAATAAATTAATACTTTCTTGTACTGAATTGTCCCCAAAGTAGAATTCTACCATTTTCGAAACAATATTTAGCATCTTATATTGCTTCGAATGGCTTCACTATAGGAAGTTAATGTTTTAGAAAACTACGTATTCATATGTATGCATTATATTATTGTTGTTTGATATAACGAGATCGGCTTATAACGAGGTAATTAGTCTGCCATTTCAGTTCTCATTATAGAGGGAGTCTACTGTATTATAGTCATTTAATCATTGTTAATTTTATTGCATAATAAAACTGCGTTCTTGTATAACATACAGAAACTCATTATTTTTTCCAAACAAATAAAAATTCTAGAGCTCCATTTGAGCTGCCCTAACGTGCCATTCTTATTTATTTATTCTTCATTTAAGGACAACTGACAAAATCTGTATCTCTTTTGAGTTATGGCAAATAAAATACACAATAAAACCTCGTTCACGAATTCTTTTCAAAACCATTTTCCGAGGAATTGTTATTCTTATATTTTATATGCTCGGCTTTCACATTTAGTTATTTTTATCATTGACTTTTCCGGTGTAATCTAAGAAAACCGTTCTCCAGCCCCTGCTTTTCTCGACAGGTTCTCATTAAGTGGTTTCCCCTAGTTACCGTTGTCGGCGATGGAAAGTCTCTCAAACCCTCTTGCAGTAATCATGGTTGTCGGTTGTGGGTCAAAAGGCTAAAGATAACTAAAAATGATAAATATTAAACATTTTTGGGATACACGAGAGCATTGAAATAATCGTATTTGTATTTATTTATTTTTAGTTAAAAAAAAAGCTAACGACTTATTTTTCGTTTTGTTCCTCGTGTATTATATTATATTGATTGTCATTAAGGAAATTATTACCTTATCTACATTAGTTCTATGAACTTGTGGTTCAACCAAAGTACTCCCATAAGTTTCTCACTCTTTCGTTCATCTTCTTCACTCTGGAGCCCTTCATCCGTTAATATTTTTTATTATCTTTTGTTTGACCATCAGTTTGGGATTCCCAAAGTGCTGGTCGTGCCTCCTGTGAGGTCGCCTTGAAGAGCTTAAGGGGTGGCGATATGATTTCCAAAAAAATAAACTTTCGGAAGCTAGCTTTCAAACCTGAGGTCTGTATTTGATAAGCAAACAATAATGTCATTTTTAATTTTTAAGCGATTTGTTGCTTTCGTTTTAATAACAAGCGTTAATAAGAAACTCCACTAGCATCAATAAGATTTAAGAGCTTTGCTGGTGAACTCGGGTTATTCTTCCAATATTTTGGTCCAAAACTAATTTGAATTTTGGGAAAAAAGTTTAGTTTTAACATTTTATCACTTGAGATTTCAATTAATTTTCTCAAATTTGTGTTAAAATGTCAGCGTGCTGAAAAAAGTTGTGCAAAAAAGGACACAGTCCCCATCTGTACTTGTCATTCTTCTTCTTCCTATGCCGTCCCCATTAACGGAGGTTGGCGACCACATTTTTAAAAGCTTCTCTGTCTTTTGCAACGTGGAATAATTCGTCTACAGTCATGTTTGTCCAGTCTCGAATATTTCGCAGCCATGATTTCCTCTTTCTACCTATTCCCTTTTTGCCATCGACTCTACCCTGCATGATGACCTGCAGAAGACTATATTTATTATTTCTTAGTATGTGTCCAAGGTATGCAGTCTTGCGTACTTTTATCGTTCTCAACAATTTTTTGACTCGACCCATTCTTCTCAGCACTTCCTCATTGGTGACCCTGGCAGTCCATGGGATTCTCAACATTCTCCGGTATATCCAAAGTTCAAAGGCTTCAATCTTTTTAACTATTTGCGCTTTTAGTGTCCATGTTTCACAGAACAATTATTTGAATTTTAAGAACGCTGCCCTTGCCATTTCTATTCGTACCCGGATCTCTTGGTCTGGATCTAATTCTGTGTTGATGTAAGCTCCCAGATATTTATATTTTGTCACTCTCTCTATTTGCTGTCCACCAAGAGTTAGTTGTTCATTATTTATTGGACTCCTTGATACTATCATAAATTTGGTCTTATCTGTGTTGATGCCAAGTCCCATTTGAATGCATTCACTATTTATTGCATCTAGTAAAGTTTGTAGATCTTCTATACTCTCAGCCATAAATACCGTGTCATCTGCAAATCTCATGGTGTTTATGATTTCTCCACCAATTCTCATTCCCTCTTTTCTTTCCCATAATACTTTTCTGAATATGACCTGTGAGTACACGTTGAAAAGCGTCGGAGACAAGACGCATCCTTGCCTAACCCCTCTCGCAATCGGTATATTATTTGTTTCTATATCGTTCACCTTTACTACTGCTTTCTGGTTCCAGTATATAGCCTTAATAAACTCAATGTCTTTTTTGTCTAAATTGATGTTTTTTAATTCATCTATTAACTTTATATGCTGCACTCGGTCAAAGGCCTTCCTAAAGTCTATGAAGCATACATATGCACTCTTGTTATATTTCCGCAATTTCTGCAAGAGTACCGTCAACGCAAATAATGCCTCTCTTGTACCCATGCCTCCTCTGAAGCCAAACTGAGTTTCATCTATCTGTTCCTCACATTTCTTATAAATTCGGTTTTGAACAATTTTCAAAAGAATCTTTAAAGGGTGGCACATTAGGCTTATCAATCTATAGTCATTACATGATTTGGGATTGTTGTTTTTTTGGTAGAGGTAAAAATATCTATTTAAGCCATTCTTCCGGGATGTTGCCCTCTACATATATGTGTTTGAGAATTCGGGTGAGTCTCTTTTGCATTCTGTAGGGCATTCTTTACTTCTGAGGGTAAAATTTGTAGGTATTGTTTTTCTTCACCTATATCTTGTTCATTTTCTCTCTCGTCATGGAAAAGATGGATTATATATTGTTCCCATACTTCCTTTATTTTGCTCTCTTCAGTAAGTATTTCTCCATTATTATCTCTTGTTATGAGTGTTCTTCTTTGTCTGGTGTTGAATGTAATTTCTTTAATTTTTTTATGTAAGTTTGAGGTGTCATGTTTGTACTTGTCATAGTTGATTTGAATTGCTTTGGGAAAAATTCACAGAACTGTTATTGTCCAAAGCTGCTGCTGTTATTGTACACTGTCCAAAGTAGCTTCTTCTTCTTAATGTGACGTTTTCTTTCGAAGGTTGGCGATCCAAATGACAATTGTAGCTTTGAAAACTGCTGCACGAAAGATTTCTTTTAGTGTTGCCCAAATGCAATACCAAGACGAGACTTAGACAATCTTGGTCTTGGTCTTGCGCCAATACACCTGGTCTTGGTCTTGATCTTGGTATTGCACTCCCGGTCTTGGTCTTGGTCTTGGTCTTGCAGGTCTCGCAGTTACCCATTAGCCTATTGCTATTTAATAAATGTCTAAACAACTGACACCGGGTAGAGTTTGAAGCGTAGGCACGGATCTAAGCGATCCGTGCCTATGCTCTAATTAACTCAGCTATCTACTATGTCCCATGGAAGTCAATCTGTTTTTTAATAAACGTTTACATTATTTAATAAGCTTACATATGCTGAAACATGATTAAAACACAAAAAAAAAACAAATTAATGACATAAACTTGACTATATTTTAAAGAACATTATATGCCAAGAAAGGGATTGATGGATCCCCCATCATATATGAAATGAAAATTTAAAAAAAAAAATTGGTATGTGGTAAAAAATCCACAGGTTACAACAAAGTATAATCCACCTTATTAAAGCATTATAAATGTTGTTAACAGTCTTAGCTCTCATTTTATATAAAAAACTAACTTGAAAAAATAAAGAATAGGTAAAAAAGCAATGATAATTAAAAGAAGTTATTTTAAGTTAAGGAGATATCTACTTAATAAATACATTTATTTACCAAAATAAAGTTGTAGGTACATAATGTAATTGGTAATAAGGTAATAAGTATATTTTTTTACATAAATCTTGTGGTATCTCCACCGAATTTTGATTTTTCAGGAAGAAATATTTGTAAATCCTTTTTGTGAAAAGATATTAGATGCTTCATTAAACCTGACGTGTTTCTTTTTTTAATTTTCATTTCAAATTTTCTATGTAGGCACAATTTACACAAAGCCATGTGGGATGCATGAATTGTTTCGAAAAACTTATCAAATTTGCTTTTAGGTCTTTTAGATCTATAATTCTAACGCTCACTACTCCGACTAGAACTATTTAAATCTTTGTCCCTTATGTCAAATTGTAAACTTCAATTGGGAATAAAGTTTAGTGATGTCGAAAAAGTAACTACTATTAATTAGTTTATGTCCGCTACTATCAAATACTCATAAGTGTCTATTAACAAACCGAGCATTACATATATATCGTTACGTTGTTATTCTAAATATTTCGGTACTTTGTTTACACGGTAGGCGACATTATCTGTTCATAATTTTTCTCGTTACTTTTTAATATCCATAAATAATAATTATTATCTTATTTAATATTAGTCGCGCCCTTTCAGCAAATTTCGTTTAACCGAATCTCATCGCACACTCAGCAAAAATAATGTTTAGTCGGTCGATAAGATTTGTTTATTTAGATTACTCCTAACTAAATTATAATGGGAAAAAATTGAATTATTAAGTAGATGTCGGTAACAATAAGTGTTATATTTTTTATTAGCTAAGGTCATTCATATACTGACATATTTTTAAAAAATTTCGATACGATATTACTGTCGGCGTCGCAATGCACGAAGATTTTTTGTGATTAGAGGCAGCTATTCTCAAAATCTGGACAATTAATTTCAAAGTGAAGAAGTCATCTGCTGGAAAAGAATATTTTATTTTTTTACATTGTAATGAGCTCTGAGCACGTGTCAAATGTGTTTTTTTTAATGAATATTTTGATTCAGCATGTATGTTTATGGTATTGGTCGTAATGCCAAAGTCCAGTTTTTCAAATTTTTATTAGGTACATATTTTTTTACATCTCATAAAGTATCTAAGCATATACCCGAACTACTGTACTCGCTAAAACGACATTTAGTTCTAACTGCAAGACGCAAGAGTCTCGCAGGCTTAGTCTTGCTCTTGCTTAAATCTTGCACGGTCAGTCTTGGTTTTGGTCTTGCTAAAATTAGGCGGTCTTGGTCTTGAGCAAGAACAAGACCAAGACTAATTTTGCGCTAATTTCTTTGGATGAGCGGTCAACTTTCAGGTCTTTCAGCCATGAGTTCTGGCGTCTTCTAACTGATCTTTTGCCTTGCACTTGGCTTTTTAATATACTTACTTACTTACTTACTCCGTGGCGTTACAACCCTTCGGGGGTTTTAGCCGACTCGACAACATGCCTTCACTGTTTTCTGTCTTGAGCAACCTCCATCCAATTCTCCACGCCCATAGTGCTTAGGTCTCCTGCTATATTATCTCGCCACCGGAGACGAGGGCGTCCGCGTGGTCTCCTTCCAGTTGGGACTTCCTCCCACACCAGTCTTACTGTTCGTTTGTCAGAATGTCTTCTGAGGTGTCCTGCCCATTGGAGTCTTCTGGTCTTTATTTCTTTTATGATGTTGGCGTCTGGGTAAAGTTCTTCAAGCTCTTTATTAGTTCTTATCCTATATTGTCCTGATGCTTCATCAAGCACCGGACCAAAGATCTTCCTTAGGATTTTTCTTTCCCAAACACGTAGTCTCTCTTCATTTGCCTTTGTTATCGTCCACGTTTCGCTTCCATACGCTTTTTAATATGATTTGGAGTAATTCATATCTTTCACCTCTCAACACATGACCCAACTTTTGTATTTTTCTTTCTTTGATTATGCTGAGTAATTCTTTTTGTCTACTCATGCGTCGAAGTACCTCACGATTAGTAACTTTTATATCCAATGTATCCATGGAAGTCTCAGTATCCATCTGTACCTATATATACGTTTTAAAGACATCTATTCTGTTTTCTATTTATCCATTGTCCATTGTGTTAAAGTCCATTGTCCAACTTTCACAGTTATACAGCAAAGCAGAAAAAAACATAACACCTTATTATTCGAATTCTTAGCTCTAGACTAAGATATGATCTTGAAAACATTTTTTCACATTGATGAGTATTTTCCTCTCTTGTTCGATCCTTGACAAAATTTATTTTTTTTGGGTTTTACTGGCTTGGGTTTCCTGTTGTATTATTTGTCCCTTGGTGTACGAAAGTACGTTTGTTGGTATCTTTGAAAATATTAGAATTTTAGTTTTGGAAACATTTAGATGTATACCGAATATTTCGCTATGACGAACTACCGTATTTATTATATGTTGTACTTCTTGTACATTGCTTGCTATTAGGACAGTATCATCAGCGTACCTGATATTGTGTGCTTTATTTCAATTGTTGCTGTTTTGTGCCAATATAGTTCTTAGATAGATAATTCGCAAGTCTTGTTCATCAATTCCAGTTGTTTTTAGAATGTCGATCATCTTTTGATGGTTAACACAGTCAAATGGTTTTCGATAATCAATAAAACATGCATTTTCATTTACATTCAAGTCTCTGCATCTCTTGCGTTATCCATTCTTGTTTTCTTTTATTTTTTTTTTCTGAGACGAAGGGTAGTTTAAATTTTTTGGGAGAAGATTATTAGAAAATACTGAGACCAAAGAGGAAAAATGAAGAACATGCAAGGCAATGGATGGAGTTACGAAATACAAAAATGGATCAGTCAAGAGAACAGTGCCAGAGCAATAAAAGCATAAAGAATTAAATGGTATGGACACATAATGACAAGAGAAAAGAGCAATCCGTTAAGAGTTATAACGGAATGGATACCACCAGGTAAACGAATCAGAGGCAGACCTGAACTGAGAAGGAGACAACAAGTGGAAGAAGAGTTAGGGAGTATTGAAACTAGACATATAGAAAGGACAATCAAAGAGAGAGAATAATGCAGAAAGGTAGTGGAAACAGAGAAGTTACACCAGAAACTGTAAAACAAAACTCAGAATGGAATGATCCACCACACAAAAAGGATCTTTAAGTGAAAACAGCTTCAGATTCTTCGAGAGCGTATAGCTTGTATAAGTATAAGCAAACATCTAGCATGTGCCTTCTCGTTCGAAGTTCGTATAGACGTGTTGACAAAATCCGAGAATGCTTGGATATCAACTTGGACCAAGTGTACGTATACCAAGCTGTTTACCACGGTTAAATAGCTTGGATGTCAAATAACCATTGTATAAGCAGCAAAAGTGATTGTGGAAGATGTTCTAGTGGTTGCTGATATGTTGATACGTGAGCTTAAAATCCAGAAAAAAATAATAAAAATAAATAAATTTCGCACTTCTAGCATCCTTATTTATTTACTCCTTTATCCGTACATTCCATATTGCTTCTTCAGCTTCGTAAAAATCCATGAATCTAACACTCTCCCTAAGACACCATTATCTTTTTGTGTTTACTTCTCGTTTTCGATTTTTCGACACCGACGCCATTTTAATTTTACAATACCATACTACTTGGATCTAAGGAAGTTGGCCAGCGTCCTACTTAACATGGATAGAACCTGTTGATACAAGTGTTCTTGGATGAACAGGTTCCGAGTGATGCGCGCGCAACGTCCAAGCAGACTTTAACAACCAAGTACACTAGGATCGTGTCAACCCGTGTTTCTATTTTGAATATTTGTAAGACGTGTATTACGATAGAGCTCAGAACATAATGAGAAATCAGATAGACTTTATTCTTATCAACGGTAGATTCAGCACAACTGTCAAAAGAGCTTGCACATACCCTGGAGCAAATGTCCCTTCTGACCACGTACTATTAGTGGCCGTCATAAAGATCGCTCTTTCATGCAAGAACAAGCCTGAAACTCAACAACAGATAGCACTGGATAAACTGAAAGACCCAATGATACAAGCAGAAATAAGCAATGAAATAAACGCACAAATTCAAATATTGACGACAAACATTACCGAAGATCTAACACCAACATGGAGTACATTTACAAGTGCTGTAACAGACTTTATAAAAAACAACTTAGGGTACAAACGAAATAACAAGAGGCAAAAATGGATGACAGAAGAAATACTACTACTAATGGAAGAACAACGAAGACACAAGAATGACCAAGATGGCAGCAATATGTATGAAAACATTAACAGCCAAATAAAAGCAAAAATAAGAATAGCAAAAAATGAATGGCTTAAGCAACAATGTATCGATCTAGAACATTTACAACGACAGCACGACGACTGTAATTTACATAAAAAGCTTAAGGAGACTGCTGGAATATACAGAAAACGAAGAAACTACCATAGTTAATCAGGCTAACCAGATAGTGCTGGGTGAAAAGGAGAAAATTGATATATGGGAAAATTATATCCAGGAGCTCTTTCATGACGAAAGACCCATGATTGAAGTTTATACAGACGACCAGCTGACTGACCCTTCAATCACCAAAGAGGAGATAGAAAAGGCAATATTAAATTCAAAAAAAAATTAGGCACCTGGACCAGATGAAATCCCGTCAGAAATACTCAAATTACTAGATGAAAGGGGAATTTCAGCACTACACAAAATATTTAATTTAATTTATGAAACTGGCTGCTATCCCCAACAGTGGTTACGCTCTACCTTTATTCTCCTGCAAAAGAAAGTCAATGCAAAAATATGTGAGGATCACAGACTCATTAGCCTGATGAGTAACACTTTAAAGATATTCTTAAAAATACTACATAAAAGATTATACAAAAAATGTGAATGGGACATCAGTGATTCCCAGTTTGGGTTTAGGCAAGGTTTAGGAACACAAGAAGCAATAGTAGCAACACACGTGCTGGTCCAAAATTGTTACGATCAGAGGAAGGATGTGTTCCTATGCTTTTTAGATTACCAAAAAGCGTTTAATCGTGTCTAACACCACAAGTTAATGCAGATTCTCAAGAAAGTTGATATAGACCAAAAAGACTTAAGATGCATTGAAAACTTGTACTGGCATCAAACGGCACAGTTAAAAATAGACAATTCTATATCCAAACCCATACATATAAGAAGAGGCGTTCGACAGGGATGTGTGCTGTCCCCTCTTTTATTTGACATTTATTCGGAAGCCATATTTCAAAAGTCTTTGGAGGATGCAGAGATGGGAATCAAGGTGAATGGCGTATTGATCAACAACATACGATATGCTGATGATGGTGTCTTAATTTGTGACAACATAGTCGATCTTCAACAACTTGTCACTATAATCGGAGAATACAGTAAGCTAATGGGATTAGAGATTAATACCAAAAATACCAAATTTATGATCATCTCCATAAACTTAGATGCACTTGAAAACTCCACCATAACACTGAATACTAAGTCCATTAAAAGAGTGAGTAAATTTAAATACCTGGGATCGTGGCTTTTTGAAGACTGGGCATCGGACAGGGAAGTAAATTGTCGCATTGAGCAAGCTCAACAAGCTTTTGTAAAATTCAAGAAAGTACTGACTTGTTCAGAGTTTGATCTTCAACTGAGACTAAGTTTTACTAAGTGCTACGTATGGTCAGTGCTGCTATATGGCGTAGAGGGCTGGACACTCAAAACGAGGGTATAAATAGATTAGAAGCTTTCGAAATGTGGATTTATCGCCGTATCCTAAAAATACCATGAACTGCGAAAATCACAAATATAGATGTCCTTAAAAGAATAAACCAAGAACGCCAACTTTTCGAAACCATCAAGAAAAGGAAAATGGCGTATCTAGGTCACATCATGCGAAATGAAAAATACCAGTTCCTCCAACTTATAATCGAGGGTAAAATTGAAGGCAAGAGAGGAATGGGACGCAAGAAAATGTCCTGGCTCCGAAATCCATCCATTAGTGGATTTGCATCTGAAGAAGAAGAAGTGTATTAAAAACTTATATAGGGCGAAAATAAATTTTGTAACTAAATCATTTTATTAATGAAACTAAATCAAGTAACAGCCTAATTTAATCATTTATATATATATTCTTTTAAAATCCAATACGGTCTTTTAATAAAACATCTTGAATAATACCTGTTGATATAATTATATTTTCAAATCTGTTAGCTTTCACAGATAATAAGATTATAGGGATTCATCCGACTAATTTAGGAAAGAACCATAAGTTTACACGATTTTATCCAGCAAAGGTAAGAATTAACACCCCTTTATACCAAATTTTAATCCAATTACATGTATTTTTGTTCGCAAATCCCGGATAACACCTACAGACCCGAACAAATGGTTTACAAATCCTCCCCACTTCCATAGCTAATTCCAACATTCATTCTCTACATTGTTCTCATTTATCAATATAAAAACCGATAGTGAAATATGTATGTGCAAAGGTCTGAGTGCGTAATTCATATTTTCGAACCCCAAGGGAGTGCTGGGTAGAGGGACGCAGCTTATCTTGCCCGCCCAGGACTCTTAGTTCTCTCTCACTCTGGAGCCGCTCTTTTCTGAAAAATAACGATTCTAATAATGCTATCAAAACGAGCATTGCAGAAATATAAGAAATCGCCCGGCTTAAAAAATTTATAAGCTCGCAGTGTGAAATATAAATGATTGTAGTTAAATTTTATGCGACTTTGTTGTTTCGGTAAATATTGTAAAGGGAGATAGAAGGAAATGAATGGATATTTTTTACGCTAAGGCCGGAAACGATTTTGGAAAATTTATGGTGGAAATATTGAAAAGAAAAGATAACAACCATTTGCACGCAGCGGCGATGAATTTTTTCAGTTTCTTTATACCCTCTAATAAATAAATACAAACGAATAAAAGACTTTCTAATCTACTGTATACAAATACTCCGATACATTTTCTTGTGTCAAAACAGTTTGTTATAATATCATCTTGACAGCATGATATAAATATCAGCCAAAATTATATTAATATGAAAATTAATTTAACCCTTTATAGGTCTGTGGTCGATATTTCGACCACTGTTCTTATTAATACTTATGAGCTAGTAATTGACATGAAAAGTTACCGAAGTGCAAATTCAGTGTTTGTAAATGAATTGTACCCAAAATGAACACCACAGAACAAAATACGGCAACGTGGCAGCAATGTGGTCGATTCGCCAACCACAACCCATCATACTCTGTAAGTTACCGTTGAACGTGATCACAGGTTTTTGCCGTTTATAAAAGTTAGAAAAATAATTACAATACAATACAAAAGATTTATACATCAAACTCAAGGTAACACATCACAGTATTATGGTCTTTTATTATCTATTCAGATTTTATTGGCGCTAAGATGATATATCTTGATTTACTAAACATAACCTCAAAGTAGCACATGCTGATTTTACAATTGTTCTATTGAAATGTATTTTCACTCTTGTTTATTTTAAATCTATACAATTATATTCTTTTTTTACGTAAATCTGACTTACTTGAATAATATTTCTAAGAATTAAATTGCTGTGCGGTAGATCAAGTAATTAAAATTTTCAAGTATTTGTCTACAACAATGTACGTATCTTTTGCAGTAAAATGGAACACCGAAATGTACTTGAAAATTTACAAAATATGACTCAACATGATTTATTTAATTACATAGATGGTATTCCATATCAACAAGCCATAAATTCAGATTTTGAGGGTGATTCTGATGCAGAAGATAATCTTCCTATTTCCAACCGAACGTCGGTTGCATCCAACGCGACTATTACTTCATTGTCTAAGGATGACAAGGTTGAATTTCTTGATGTTGATTCAGATGACTCAATGGATGATATAGCTTTCCACCCTCAGGTAAGAACAAATCGCATTTTTGACGACGTCGATACTTCCTCAGGCGAAGACGAAATAGAAGAGAACCAAGAAAACACAGTAAAGTGCGATGATACATATAAATTGAGAAAGAACGCTTCTAATGCACAAAAATATTCGAATGCGCGTTTACCAGACCATTTGGCCCAGCAAAACCGGTCAATATAAATTCACCATTCGACGTATTTTCTTTGTTCATGAGCAAAGATATTATAGCTGATATAATTACACAGTCAAATCTCTATGCTCAACAACAAATTCATAATAATCTCGACCTAACTGAGGAAGAACTGAAAGCATTTCTAGGGGTTCTTATAATCATGGGGTTTCATAAACTACCTAGTTTGAGACATTATTGGTCAACTGATATTAACATGCATGTGCCAAGAGTTTCGCAAATTTTTACGCAAAAACGATTCTTAAAAATTCTTCGTTTTCTCCATCTAAACAATAACGAAAACATGAAAAGAAATCAAAATAACCCCAATTTTGATAAAACTGTTCAAAGTAAGGTCTTTGATAACAGAACTGCAGCAACGCTTTCAAGAGAACTTTTATACAAGTAGAAATGTTGCGGTAGATGAAAGTATGGTTGCTTTCAAGGGGCGAAGTTCTCTCAAACAATATATGCCAAAAAAGCCCATAAAAAGAGAATTTAAAGTTTGGGTCGTTGCATGCTCCGAAACTGGATACGTGCACAAATTTAGCGTATATGAAGGCAAATCTCAATCACAACATGCTGAATATGGTTTAGGCGCTAAAACGGTATTAGACATTACCGAGTCTCTTAGAGGCGCAAACTACTGCATTTATTTCGATAATTTTTTCTCGAGTTTTCCTCTTTTTAAGAAAATGTTAACCTATGATTTGTTCTGCTGTGGAACTTTTAGAATAAATCGTAAAGGCTTTCCAACACAAATGAGAAAGGACAAAACAATGAAAATGGGAGAACACGATTATTTCATGTCCAATGATATGTCTGTTGTTAAATGGAAAGATCGGGGGCGCAAATGCGTTTTAGTCGGCAGTACTATGCATAATCCACTTGAGATTACTTCAGTTTTGCGAAGAAAACCGAATGGTGAACAAGAAAGTGTTACGTGTCCAAAAGCCATAAGTAATTACAATCGCTATATGGGTGGAGTCGATCTATTCGATCAACTTCATGCTTCTTATCCAATTTCATGGAAATCCCGAAGATGGTATATGAAGATTATTTACTATTTGATTGATGCAGCAGTGGTAAATTCATATATAACTTATAAAACTACAATGAAAATGAGGTCCATTAAATCGAAACCAATTAGTCACCTGTATTTTAGAAGTGTATTGGCCAACGAGCTCATAGGTGATTTCTATAACAGAAAGAGACCAGGACCTAAGGTAACAATAGGAATAAATAAACTAAAGAAAATGAGAGCAACCACTAATTCTGTTAGCGTTGAAAGCACGGTGAGACTAAGCGATGTTGGCAATCACATGTTAGAAAAAGGAACATCAAGACGTTGTGCACTCTGTTCAACGAGAGCAAAGCCAAAACGTTCAAGTATTAAATGCTCAGATTGCCAGGTTGCGTTATGTATTTAATGTTTTCCATTATTTCATAATAAAAATGTTTAATTAATGTGTTTTTTTCTGTGGTCGATTATGGAACCACAACTACATTTACCAAAGTCAACATACCTAATCAGGCTGTGGTCGAAATTTCAACCAACTAAAAAAACAACAAGGAGTAAAAATAAAGTGAAAATACGAATGAAAGTTCAATAACGGATCATTCCTTATCTATAATCTGCAAAGAATTTGTTTATATTACCAAAAAATAATTCTGCCCTATAAAGGGTTAAATTTCTTCTCTACTGTCTAAAACTGTCTGAAGATATTTAAAATAAGAAAAACATCATACCTGGGGCCCAAGAAAATAGATGGAAGAACAGGCTTAGGAAAAAATCTTGTCTTAGTAATATCCCAGATTTGACTAATCTCTTTGTAGAACAAATATTTTACGTTGAAAAAGAAGGTATGCGTTTAAAAAACTGATCGCCAAACTTCGTTATAGTGTATTTTTATGTATGAGAGAGTAATAAAACAATAAATTATGTATGCAAATCCCTAAACTGTTGATACGGGTGACTCAATGAAAAACAGATATTTGTCAACAAGTTTATAAAAGTATATAGGAAAACAATTTTAAATTGAGTATGACCACCAGGTATAAAGGTTGGAGCAGAATAGAATACAATAGTTGTGAGGGTTACTAATCCCTAAATAAGGTTGCCAGTGTCGGAGTGATGGAGGTTAACAGGTACTAATGAATTTGCAAGAAATGTAAGATGTTTATTTAATTGGTTATATATAACTAATAAAAGTTTAATAAGTACCTACCTATTTGCAAAATAAAGTTTAATTCTTTAGATAAAATAAAACGTTTTGTTTTATCTAAAATGAGTGCATTCCACGAAGTAAGGGTTTCAACAATCAAACATTTAATTCTTTAATTCCAGGAATCTACGACAGTAATTGACTAGATAATTACCTTCTAAACTTATTCCACAGAAAATATGATAGTGGGTTTTTCCATTTTGTAGGAAGGTCCAAGTGGCGTATTCAAAATTCTTAACAGTTCACTAAAAGTAGGTACTTCAGTTGCAAGGTGCAGTTTATTGTGTATACTAGTCTTATGGAAAATTTTGAAGTGCCGTGTAAACGCCGGAAAGTTGGTCCTTTAACAGTTAATAAAAAAACATTAATATTTAATTGTTTTAAATCGTTTACAGACACACGTTTATGTAAAAGTGTTGATGAGACCGTTGAGTTAGTTAGCAGTACACTTGGTGTTGGGAAATCTACGATTTACAGAGTTATTAAAGAAGAGTAATGTGGTAGTTTTCAAATGCCACGTAATGCTCCAGGAAAACCAAAATTTCAAATAGAACATCATTTTAAAGCAGGACTTCGACGGAAAGTGCATGAGTTCTTTCTTTAGACAAGAATTTCCAACATTGGATAAAGTTCTTGTCTCAGTTCGAGATGATAAGGATTACCCAGAAATGAAGGCTGATGTCTTTCAAGAATGGTTCGAACAAATGATAGATCTTCTTCCTAAGAACTGTGTAATAGTAATGGATAATGCAAATTATCACTCCAGACTTATAGAAGGACTGCCCACAACCAAGTGGTTAAAAAAAGACTTGCAGAATTGGCTGAGTTCAAAAAATATTACGTACAATCCCGGATCTATAAGAAAGGAACTTTATTCGTTGTGTGCCCTTCATAAAGAAAAATTTAAAAAATACGAAATTGATGAAATTGCCAAAAATCGTGGAATGACAGTACTTAGATCCCCACCATATCATTGTGAACCCAATTGAACTGATATGGGCACAGATAAAAAGTGAAGTTTCAAGAAAAAATACCACTTTTAAAATTCATGATGTTAAACAGTTGTTTTTGGAGGCCGTCAATAATGTAAAACCTGAAAACTGGGAAAAGGCAGTAAATCACACTATTAAAGAAGAGGAAAAAATGTGGAAGCTGGACAATATTACTGATAAAATGATCGAGCCAGTTATTATAAATCTTGGTTCTGAAAGTTCATCTTCTGAATCTGATTTGGATTTGTAACAAGTAGCTGTAAGTTTTTTATTAATATTTTTATTCATCTATTTAACATATCTTAGACGGTTTTAAAAACTCTATTCTCTTTTGTAATTTTTAAAAATTAAAAAAAATGTGAATTTTTTAAAACCCTTTTTAATGTAGGCCAGTCAGTTCTAATATAGTATGTGATAAAAGAGGTCACTTTTGTTTACATACACATAACACTTTATAACACTGAAATAATTCATTTACTTTTTATAATTATTCAAAGTAATTTTTCAATTATTCTTGAGCACTCCCATGGAGTGGTCGGAGGTACCAGTTAAAATTATGCTAATTACTCTCTCGTTAATAAAAGACGACACGAAAAGAAAAATAAGAAGCCATGCTAATAATTTAACACAAAAATCCTATCGAAAAGCCTTTAAAAAGCACCGATTTTAAAAGGTAATACGTCACAGCGTTGTCAAACTTTATTCTGTTCTCGCCGATTTACTAGAAGTCCAAATGGTCAGGTATTTAAATCTTCTTTCATCTCAAAAGTATAGTTGATCAGTTTTGATCATAATAAAATATGTACACATAATAACTGACCGTAACTTCAATTTCTTCTTTTTTAACCCTTAAATAGTCGCGTGGGGTCTTTGTGTCCCCACGGTATGTCACCGTCGTACCGTCGTAAGATTTCTTCTTCTTCTTCTCGTGCCACTCCTAGCGGAGATTGGAAATCATCATGGCCGCTGCGACTTTGTTAGCAGCGCGCCTAAAAAGTTCAATCGAACTACACCCGAACCATTCACGTAGATTACGAAGCCACGATATTTTTCTTCTTCCCACACTTCTTTTGCCCTTAATTTTGAACTGCATGCTGTTTCTTAAAAGTTCGTGCTTTTCACTTCTCAAAATGTGCCCCAAGTATTCCATCTTTCTAGTTTTTATCTCATTTAGAATTTCGCATCTTTTGTCTAAAGTTTGGAGTACTTGCGTGTTAGTGACGCGGTCCATCCATGCGCCTATAGCACCAAATCTCGAAAGCTTCGATGTTTTTTATGGCCAGGGTAGAAAAGACATAACACCGCAGCATTCGTATTCGTAACTTTATATTGATATCACGATTGCAAAAGAGTTTGCGCATTCTAATAAAGACTGATCTAGTGATTTCTCTTCTACATCTAATCTCTTTTGTTTGATCAGTATCGTCTGTGATCTAAGCACCTAGATATTTATAACAGGGCAGACGCTCAATCGTTGTATTATCTATTACAAGATTAGCTCTGATGTTCTTTGATTTCGTGATTACCATAAATTTAGTTTTTTTCAAATTAATTTTCAAGCTGTAACTGTTAAAGTATATATTGAGACTTTGAACGAGATGTAGTAGTTCTACTAGCGTTCCCGTTAGGAGAACTGTATCGTCAGCATACCTTATATTGTTGATCGTCTCACCATTTATTATTAGATCAAGATCTTCTTTCTCGAGTGCTTGTTCACAGATAGCTTCACTATACAGATTAAATAAAAGTGGCGATAAGATACATCCCTGCCGGACGGATTTGAATTTCTTCTGTTAGTCTGCCCTCAACCTTGACATTTGCTGTTTGATTCAATATAGATTGCATATAATTCGAATATCTCGGCTCTCTATATTTTTCTTTAGATCTATAGATTCTATAGATCTTTAGGTCTATATAGTCATAAGACCTAAAGAGGTCGAAATACGTATAAGCAACTAGCCCCGCTCTGTATTGAAACAAAAATCTAGTACCGTCTTTATATTTTATTTCTTTACTCCGTTTGGAGTACCAGAAATTGAATTCACTACGAATTTTGACCATGATGAACGGCATGTGAAATGCAATTTTAGATTTCCTTGTCGAGTAATTTATCAAGCTGTTTGCTTTTGCAAGTTTTAGAAAGCAGAGTGGTCAAGATTTGAATTCGATTTCGCCAGGTAGAAATCGTTTGATTCCTCTTTTTGTTACAATAATATTAATTTAAAGTACATTAACTTGATTGACGTTTTGACTTACGCAATAAACACAATAAACTTATTTTTAATTAATATTGTGGATATTTCCCATTAGAATGGCAAACGATATAAAAATTTTATCAAAAGTTTGTTTCAGACTCGTATTTTTATTTTTAAGGTTATAGAGGTGGTGTCAAATATATATTCGTTGTACTATTAGGGTTTAAAAATGCTATTTAAAATTGAAGAAATAGAAAAACACTTAGTATATAATATATGAAAGATCCCGCGAGTCGGCTTCATTTTTAATGCAGTGCCGGCGCTTATATGTACCTATGGGTGTCCGTTCCATCAGCGTAACTAAGACAAATAGATGGCAGTCGGCCATGTTTGGAATTAAAGTGAAACGTGTCTTGCGGACCGCAAATGACCGCAAATGACGTCACGTCCCCACCGGACGTGCTGTCGAGGCCCACTAGATATTTGTTTTATCTTTCTTTTCATCCTCCACTCGATTTAACTAAATATCCGGGCGATCACCCCTTACACGAGCTCTAAATAATTGAGAGAGGACTTCCAGGGAAAACAAATATTGGTCTTAGGAAGTTATGGAGGCCGATCTTGCCCGTAGGATTGATAGTCGGAAGTTCCAATATATAAAAATAATATTCCAAATTATTTTTCTGGTTTAATTCTAATTTCGGTTCATTGTTATGTGGAACTTCGCAATTGAACAGGGTGGGATTTTCCGCTCGAGGAAATTTAAACTCAGTGCAATTTTAAATGCTTTTGAATATATCGCACCCTCAGTGCAAGACTGCAGTAAGTCAGAATAATTAAATTTCGACATAAAGACGATTTTGTTTATTTTCGTGCTAAAATCGGTGAAATTAGAGACAAGTTTTAAGAAAAATTAACATTTAATTATGATTTTGCATGCTTTCCAGCCTATGTTACATTAACCAAAAATAGAAATTTAAATAAAATAATATTAATGCTAAAAAATAGGAATTTCAAAGTTACTTTTGCACAGAGAAAATTGTTAATCACTACACATTTAGTATTAGAACTTTAAAGTTACAACACTTTTGCACAAAGAAAATTGTAAAAAGTGTAGACACATTTTCTGTTAGTTTTTGTCCTCTTCTCGTATTTATCTTGGGGCAAAATATTTTGATAAAAACTACGATGGGCTTCTGGTATCATACCCGAATGGCAATAAATCATCGGGTAAGTAAAGAAAAAATAATCTCCAACAGCAATCAGGGTTTAGTATGGTATTAAACTTTCTTCTTCTTCAAGTGCCGTCTTCGTTCCGAAGTTTGGCTATCATCAAAGCTATGCGTATTTTTGATGCTGCAGATCTAAACAGTTGGTAATTGGTGCAATTGTACCATTCTCTCAAGTTTTTCAACCATGAATTAAACTTTACATTTTATATATTCCAAGAAATCAGATAGCTACCTAGAATAAATAGGTACCTAATAAAAGGGCTTATCGCTAGCGTCAATTGAATCTTACTATGTCTGCACATGTTTCTGATAGCCACAATTCCTTGGCTTTGTAATGACATGGTCACCATTGGGTAGAAAAATTATTTGTAAAACTTTCAATATTTTTATTTAAATTTAAAACAAAAGGACTAATAAAAATATGCAAATCAGGCTACTTTGAGTACAGTGATTAACAAAAGGACAGAAATTCACTACTTTCGTAAAAGTTGCGGGGGATAATATAATAAGACAATCGTCCCGGAAGGTTACATGAAGATTTAATACAATTTGATATTTAGTTTTTATAGAACAAGTTTTCTGAGAGTAGATATTTTAACCTGTCAGTATTGATAATACACAAGTTTTAATATAACTATTTTCCTTTCATAAGAAAAAAATACTTTTTGTCTGTAAATAATTAGTCTTAATTCATGTGTTTTTAATTCAATCTAATAAATAAATGGTCAAATGAAATCGCACACATCTTATGGAAAAAATAATGTCACACAAAGGATATCAAACTTACATAAATAAATTGGTAAATCGTAAATATTTGTCTCGGTTGTTAATGGATTACGTAGACATGCTGTATATTAAAATTAAACTCCACATATATAGATACTAAGATAACAAATATCTTACTTTTTTCGTGCCTTTAATTGCTTGTTATCGAAAACCGTTGCAATGTTCTGTGCATAACTGTTGTAACTCTTGTTACATTAGAGTTACAACAGTTTTGCACGGAACTTATGTACAAAAACGTAAAATAGTATAAACTGTTATTGTTGTAATATTTAGCCGGTCAAGCATTTGAAAGTAACTAAAGTTTTAGAGGGGATAGATATACAAAATATAAATCTCAGGGCTGAATGATCCTATCTATACTTACTTTTGTGGCTTCAAGTATTTCTGAGTGGTTTCCTTATAGGGATAGACAAAATAGAATTAATATAATACACATATGGATTTCAATTAGAAATTATAACAATCGTGCCTAACAGCTTAAATACGCGCGATGACGCGAAACGATTGCCGGCAACATGGCGACCCTTGCTTCAACGACCTCCTGTACATACTGTCCCCGCGCACCTACCTGTCAGCGCATACTGTTCCCGCGCATGCAGCGAGTATAAAAGCAGCGGCACAGGGTTATATATATATATATATATATATATATATATATATATATATAATATATATATATATATATATATATATATATATATATATATATAGGGCACGCAAACAACTAAACCAAAACATTTGCGAACGGCTAAAGAGATCTGGATAAAGAGGCTGGATAAAAGAGAAGGCTGTTCCTTCCTAAAAAACACAAAAAGAGGTTAAGAACTTTTTTAAAACAAAAAAAAATTGTTTAGGGAAAAAAATAAATATTTATAAATAATAATAAAACCAAGGTTATTGACGTAATCCGTAGAATTAAATCTTTAAAACGGCAGAGAGCGGAACATTTATCGAGATAAACTGACAATAAGTGGTCTACTGGAATTACACTGTAGTATCCAAGAGGCGCCAAGAGACCAAAAAGACGTCCAAAAAGATGGGATTATGACATAAGGAAACAAGCCGGTACAACATGGCGAGGAGTAGGCAGACCACGGAAGAGGTGGGCAGATGATATCAAACAAGTCGCGGGCAAGCACTGGATGAGAATTGCCAAGAGTAGAAATCAATGGAGGCAAATGGAAGAGGCATCAGTGGACGAATACAGGCTGAAGAAGAAGAAATTCTGAACTTAAATAAGAAAACTCAGATTAATAAAATCTAACAAATCTTTAAATTTTAGTATATATTAAGGTGTATTATGATAGATAGATGGATAGATAGTAGTAGTTCTATATTATATTATGCTTTTCTGTCTTATTGGCATTAAGGGTAGTTTCCGTTTTGCAGAGCGTTTTCTCGTATTAAAAGTGTACAATAATAATTTTCAGGTTTCTCTTATCTTCTTTATTAGAAATTAAAAATTGGTCCCAGCATTCAATTATAATTGCTGAACAGTTTTTCTGAAATATAATATGCACATTGAATACTTAATAGAGATTGTTCAACCCCTTTACAAGCTGACGATAATTATTACACGCCCTTACACACCGCCATCCATCCACATCCAAGATTACTAACGCTCTAGATGCCTTCACGCCTAATTAAGACGATATGTTATCAATTAAAAATTTTCTTCCTTTAATCAATTATATTAGTTAAAGGCGAGGTTAGATTGTTATTCGACCTGATAGGTAATTACGCAACGGGGTATTTTTAGAGACAAACTATGCTTGTTATATAATTAATAAAAAAGTTTTTATACTGAAAACTTACATCTCAAACTAGATACCTAATCAATATCGATTAATCAAAATATGTGTTAGGTTTTGTAGTATATCGTATAATTTATTATTTCAACTGCCTTAATTTAACCCATTATGACCCGAGTTATTTTTTTTTTCGCAATTTATTAAATATATTAAAGAAACTAACATATTTTTATTAAAAATGTATAATAATAGACAAATTAACATTTTTTTAACCCAAAAACTTATTAACTAAAAAAAATATGTGTTACATAAATGTAACGCTAGGTCATTACAGTACCGTAGAAGTGGATAAGTGGAAGATGTATATATTTTTGCTTTTATAAATTGCTTGCACCCGTGCTTGCCAAAGTATCGAATCATTGACTCATCGTAAGACAGGTGCGTAACGAAAATAAAATATTTATGAAAATTATCATATTTGCCAGCGGTCAGAGTTTAAAGAGTTTGTCATTAGCATCTGAGTTATTCTTTTCCGTCTCATGGCATTATAAACTGCTTCGTTTCGCATGTCAGGCTGGCTATTCCAAAAATGTCACTTGCAAGAATGGCAATGAAACGTCGAATTTCTTCCGCCATAATTTGAGGATCTGGACAGTTTATAAAAATGGCATTCCTTCTTGTTTCTGTTACTAACATCTGGATAATATTATCATCTAACATTAATTCCAACAGAGCAACAGGATCTTCGATATCTTTTTTATTACTTTGCACAAAAAAAGTTCGTGTATGTGACGGAACTAAATCACAATTCTCATTCCAGTTGATTTTACTGTTAAGCTTAATTTTTTTTGGGATATCGTCACTCTCTTCCTGCTTTTCAAAATCCTCATCTTCTATAGTTTCTCCGTCTGTATTTTGTTCGGATGCATTATTCAAAATAGCTTCGTCATCATCACCATCTCTATATTTTTTAAATCTAATTTCCACTTTGGACAGAAGTTGACGCCCAGTAATATTGCTTAAAGTGGCTCCCTCATCCTCACTTCCAGCATCCTCATCCGTTAATTCACTGGCATCTGAAGTATCAATGAAGATTTCATATGCATCATCTATATATGCATATTATATTGCTTCTTGTAGAGTTAAACCTCGTCTAGAAAGAAATAAAGAGTATTAATACTTATTTCAAGGTAGTCCAAAGAGCCTAGCGATTCATAAATGTAACTCTACAATTCAAAACTGTTTTTATCAAACATACACAAAGTATTTCATAAATTTTTACGGACAACAACAAAAAAGCATTATTTAACATTGTTCTTGTGAAAATCTCATGCATTTTACTCTAAAACTAAGATTTTTCTAACATTTACTCGAAACGAATGTTATGCTCCGTGATATTGCTAAATTATATCTAATTTAGACTGCAATTACTCACTAATACTAAATGACTGAAGAAAATTAATGTTTTCATTGACAGCAAACGTCAGTTTGGTCATCATTCATAGAAAAACAATTATATATGTTACTTTAATTTTCTACCCTGTTATATGGAGTTGAGGCTTGGACACTAAAACAGTTGACCATAAAAAGCATCGAAGCTTTCGAGATGTGGTGCTATAGGCGCATTCTCAGAAAATCATGGATGGACCGCGTCACTAACACGCAAGTACTCCAAACTTTAGACAAAAGATGCGAAATTCTAAATAAGATAAAAACTAGAAAGATGGAATACTTGGGGCACATTGTGAGAGGTGAAAAGTACGAACTTTCAAGAAACATCATGCAGGGCAAAATTAAGGGCAAAAGAAGTATGGAAAGAAGAAAAATATCGTGGCTTCGTAATCTACGTGAATGTTTCGGGTGTAGTTCGATTGAACCTTTTAGGCGCGCTGCTAACAAAGTCGCAGTGGCCATGATGATTTCCAGTCTCCGCTAGAACGGCACGAGAAGAAGAAGAAGAAGAACAATGCAATTCCATGTCTTTTTGCCATTGGCGAATAATTCTTAGATCATTATCTAACCAACACTCTTTAACCAACGCTGTCTTGGTTTCTTGGGTGACTCATTGGTGACATTTATTGTTCATTAGAAACAAGCGGTCAAGCCAAAGAATTCCATGATATTTAAAAACTTTACTATATTGGCGTGTTTAATTAACTCGTCGAGCTCAAAGTTCATGTGGATTCTGTAGCTCCTGGAAATGTCCAAAAAGCTTCCTGAGCACTGTCCTTTCAAAACTTTTCGAGACGTCTTCGTTTTTCTTCCATATTTAATAACCATAGGTCATAATGGGTTCTATAAGTGTCTTGTAGAATAACATTATCGAATCCTTCATAGTATTTTAGAAGTTATCTGATTTTTGGTTGCGTGATATATCATGTTTCTTGTTTCGTGTTACCCTTGAGATAAAAATTGTACAAATCCAATCATTACACCTGATCTTTTACATCTTTTTGAAATTTGCATAAACCAGGACTACTTTAAATTTAATATTCAGATATATAGAAATAATAGTGCAGCACTTATAATGTGTAATCCTCTAAGCCACTTTCTATCAGATATTTTTATGGGTAATCTAGAAACAACGATTCCAGAACATCCCGTATTCAGACAGTTTTTATGTTGGTAAAGATACGTACACGGTGTGCTGGTATGCTGTACAGGAAATAACAGACAATAGGCAACTTGACCAATTCTTATCGTATATAATTTCATTCCATAGTCATATTGAACTTACAGATTCAATCCATAAAGTTTCTAGATTCAAAAATTATCAGACTTAAAAACAAAAATAAGCCCTTCGTATTTTATAAACCTACCCATACTGACACGACTACAAAATTCATTATCCCACCCTCCACAGCATAAATGGATAGTTAACTGAGAAGTAAACTATTCTGTAGGGGTTCCATAGTCCAGAGGAGCCATATTTAAGGCGCCGCATACTCGCTTTTACTCATCCAATCGTGGGAAGACTTTCTTAGAATTGTCAGCATTGTCGGACGTGTATGAACTAAAGTTTATAGCTCCCCATAAAATTATTGGACCGTCTGAGACCCGCACATTTTGAGACCGCAAACTCATCACCGGAGATAGATAAGTCATCACTATCATTTATCCTCAAGGCGCTGTTTTTTAATACAGAAGTTTGCCTGTTATCTATTACACTTCTTGTTTAAGTGGTAAACTATTAAATTCAGAAATTATTTTAAGCAATTTGCTTTAAAACTCAACTGATATATATGGTGCCTTGTGTATTAGATGTATCTACCAATTTAAACCGATATGAAATCTGAAAATACAGCTGCATGGGTGCATTTGATAGTGAACTTTTTAATGAAAATATTTGTAATCATGTGCTATTTTCGGGTATAGGATTTAGATTATTCTCTAAAATTTTTAAACTTGGCGCCTTGCTAGCATTTTATGCTCTTTACCTTTCACGGAGTGCAGGTAGGTAGTAATCAGTTTGCAAATCTCTCGAGGTCTATTTTAAAGTCCTGGTTTTCTTGCAGTGATGAGTTTGCAATATCTATGAGCGCATGTATGCCAATTGGTAATGAGTTTACATGTATCCGCATTGTCGACTCGAGCATTACCCGGCTTTTATTGACAGCACTCCCTTGGCATGAGTACTGTCACCGTACTGACCGAATTTTTAGAAATTTATCCTGCTCGTTTCTCTTCCAGGTATGAGACCGGCAATAGTATGGAATAATATGGAAAGTATGCAATAAATTCGATATTTCCTAAATGGTGATACACTTTAAGGTGATGGCGTCATCGGCTCTTTTTTTAAAAGTAACAACCTGTGTTTTAGGTCATTTTTTCCGGGATTAATTCTACTGGGAAATAAATTAACTAAAGTAGGTACGAGAAACTGAAGGTATGCTGGCTCGTTTAAATTACCTTCGAAAAAGTAGGGACCGATGATTATATTTCTTACAATGCCAGCTCATACGTTTACCTTTTGCGGATATTGTGTATGATGTTCCCGCATCCAGTTGGGTTTTTCTTTTGCCCAGTATCTACAATTCTGACGGTTGACCTCGCTATTTAATGTGAATGTAGCCTAATCAGAAAATCTATTATTTTGAACCAAGAGAGGGTTTCGGCAGTTATTCATCATTTTTTCGCGAAATTGTTGTTTTGCAAACATCGAGGTCACGACTAACTTTACGAACAGAAGTGTGCACATCTTCTTCAAAAGCAAGTAGAACATCTAATGTTTTATCATAGTTTACAGAGTGCATTTGCAACCGCACCGGTTTCTTGAATTTTTTTTCAATCTTACTTACTGTTGACTGCGTTATTGGTCTTTCTGGATATTTTCCATTACATAAATTACACACTTTCATCATGAGTTCTCGATTTGTCTCCATACCCAATCATTAGTATTTCAATTATTTGCTTTACACTCAAATGCAGTTTCTACTTCAAATTAATTCTAAGCAATAATACAGAACATTCAGGAATGAATATATTTGTTCTTCTTCTTCTTCTTTTTTTATAAGCAAAATGCTTGTTCAATGTCGATTAATGCCTCTATTGGAGGTTATCACTCCATCTTTTGCGTGGTCGCCCGATACTTCTTCTACCTTTTGGTGATTTGTCCCTCGCTATTCTGACTAATCGGTCTCTTCCATTCTGTTTATGTGTTCGTTCCATTCCTTTTTTCTGTTCAGTGTCCACTCATTTATTTCTGGTATATTGCATTTTCTTCTGATCTCTTCACTCCTCATTCGATCCCTCAGTGTGTTTCCTGTAATTCTCCTCAGTAAACGCATCTCCGCTGTTTCTAGTAGTTGCTGAGTTTTGGAGGTATCCGGTCTTGTCTCTGAAGTGTATGTCATTATTGGTCTTATTGTTGCTTTGTAGATTCTTGATTTCACGTCGGTATTAATGTGGGGATTGCGCCATATCGTGTTATTAAGACAACCTGCTATTTTATTAGCCTTTTGTACTTGATTTTTCACTTCCTTCTCCACATCTCCGTAGCTAGACAGTGTAATTCCTAGGTAATTTGTCTCCATTACTTGCTCAATGCTGATACCGTCGATTTCCAGTTTACATCTAATTGGTTCTTTACTGATTACAATTGTTTTAGTTTTCTGTGTAGAGATCACCATATTAAAGTCCTTTGCCCTTGTGTTGAATCTATGGGTTAGTCTTTGTAGATCGTCTTCATTGGATGCAATTAGGGCCGCATCATCTGCATAGCAGAGTATTCTGATTTCTTTGTTCCCCATTTTGTATCCTCTTCCTTTATTAATAGTATTGATGATTTCATCCATGATTAGATTGAATAGCGTTGGACTAAGCGAGTCTCCTTGTCTTATTCCATTGCCCATATCTATTGGATCTGTAAGCTGGTCATCTATTCTGACTTCCATATTGTTGTTCTGGTAAATGTTCTCTATTGTTTTTATAACATTTAGTGGAATTTCTCTATCGTAAAGAAGGTGAATTACATCTTTAAGCTTTACTTTATCGAACGCTTCCTTCAGGTCTATTAGACATATGAATGCTGGTCTGTTATACTCTAGTGCTTTCTCGGTAATCTGTTTTATGATGAATACTGCATCTGTGCACGATCTTCCTGTGCGAAAACCCTGCTGTTCATCCGCTAAGGTAATTCTCTGATTTATTTGGCCTTGCAATATTTTGGTTGTAAGCTTCAAAGTGGTGTTTAATAAGTTGATACCTCTGTAGTTTTCAGGTTGTTTTTTATCTCCTTTTTTGTATAGTAGGATAAGCTCGCTTTTCTTCCACTCTTCAGGTATTTTATTATGTTTAATGATTTTGTTAATTAGTGCTGTTAGCTGTTCTGTTAATGCTTCTCCACCATATTTCAATAATTCATTTGGAATTCCATCTTTACCTGCAGCTTTTCTGTTCTTCAGTTTTTCTAAAGTTTGTTTTACTTCTTGTACGGTTATCTCGACTTCCTCGTTTGTAATGATTTCTGGTGTTTCTGGTTCTAACATCATTTGCTGTTCATCATTATAAAGCTTCTTTAGGTATTCAATCCATGTGTCGTTATCTATGTGTTTCGGTTCGATTAAGTCTTTCATCTCTGATCTTTGGCCTCTTATGAAACGCCATATTTCCTTTTGTAGACCGTAAAAGTCGTGTTCCATTTCTTTTGAGAAGCGTTCCCAGTGTTCGTTTTTAATTTTTCTTACTAGTGCTATTGTTTCGTTTCTTATCTTTTTGTAATTGTTGTATTCTTGTGGTGTTTTGTTAGACATGTATCTTAAGTAAGCTTTCTTTTTTCTTTGCATTTTTCTTTCACTTCTGCGCAGAACCACGGAGTTTTCCGCTTTTGGAAATATTTATTTTTAAGAATTTTCCTTTCTTCTACAGCTTCTTTTGCTGAATCTAGGATGCTTGCTTTAATTTTCGCCCAGCTTTCTTCGATTCCATCACTTTCTACGATGTGCACGTTGTCGAGTTTATCTTTGACTCTCTTTTGGTATAGAAGTTTTGTTGATTCGTTCTGCAGACTCTCGACATTTTACCTTTGTGGTGTATTCTTCTTTTTTATTTTTATTGTTTTTATTGTTACATATGCGTATCGTCATTCTGATTTTTCCAAGTATAAGCTTATGGTCGCTTCCTATTTCTGCAGATGTTAGTGCTCTTATGTCCAATACTTGAGAGGGATGTATTACCTTGTTCGTCAGGATGTAGTCTATCATTGACCTTTGACCTCTTGTATTTTCGAATGTGTATTTGTATTGTTCCTTATGAGGGAAAAAAGTGTTGTTAATGCGTAGTTCATTCGTGCTACATAGGTCCGTGAGGAGATCTCCATTTTCATTTCTGATGTCTTCGTTATGACGCTGTTTTATCCCTGGTATGATGTCGTTGTCAACACGGGCATTAAAGTCGCCCGTAACGATCATAAATTCATTTTTAGGGACCTCATTTATCGTGTTTTGGAGGTGTTTGAAGAAGCTTTCTCTTGTGTCTGCGTCTCTGTTGTTCTCTGGAGCATAAATGGCTATTATGTGTAGAGACTTATCATTTAGTATTTGTTGTACTACTTAATTGTTATAGAACGTTACTAAAAATAATTACATTGCACTAAAAACTAGTAGTGGGCTACTTTTTTGCAATTGATAATAAATAATTTATTTTCTAAGGGCATATCTTTCAAATCATATCCATTAGATTTCGAGTATTATACTTTTTTGGAATCAACTCTTTTTTAACATTAATTTTTATCGCTCTAAAAGTGTTATAAATATTACATTTAAAAAAGAGCTGATGATGTCATCACCTTAATGTGTATCACCTTTTATAATGAAATTTTCTTGCAGAATGCAGAACTTAAAAATCGGCGTGTTTTAGATTTTTTAAAAAAAGCTTTTTATTTAGGAACATCGAATTTATTCCATACTTTTACGGACACACTGTATACTTAATTACTATCAACTACACTTGAACCACATTTATAATAATTTTTGTCCAGGCTTTTATACATTATTAATTTAACATAATCAATATAATCTAATTGGTTAACTGATTATATTTTAAAATTAGAGTTGTAATAGTTTAATAAAATAATGCCATCTTATAAAATTAATTAGTGATTATTTTGCTCTCTTCATTAAATATTCGTCCTCAGAAAATAGTCTAATCATTTAGTTTACTTTGAATAAATGCATTAGAACATTTCCCGTATATAATTGTACTATTAGAAAATAATTCTACTAAACTAAAAATCAATTTTATCATTTAGTAAATAAAAACGAACTACTCGATTGAACCATTCCATCTTTTCGTTAGGAAAAAACTGGTTGACTTTCGCTCCTAGATAAATAATTTGCTGACGCCAAATCAGTTGCAAAGAGCACCTGTAACTACAAAGCAAATTTTTTATTAACAGACATCATGTATTATGCAAGGAGATTGACCCCAGTAAAATCCTTTAGAAGCATCGTAGGACTACGACTACGGGTTTAGTCTATTGGCAACGTAAAGGGCTTTGTAGTATAGCGAGAACAGAACGGAGGGAAGAACCCTTTATAGAATATTGTTTGAAGGACGGAGGGATAGGGCTTTATTGCCCTTTGGTCAGTAGAGATTTGATAAATTGGGATGATGATGTTGGGTATTGTAAGTGCATTGATTTCTCTAAAGCAGTTTCGGTTTAAGGAGATAATGACGTAAATACTCGTACTTGGACAATATGATTAGAGATCGTTTGTAGCATTCATTATATGTTTCTCCATAGTAAATATAAAACAGCAAATGGAGCAATTTAATGTTGTTATTTTGTTGCATGTATGTTTTATTTAGCATTTAAGCATTTCATTGTATTTTAAATATATGTTGTGTTTTACACTGTTATCTTCACGTGCCTTATCAGAATTACCCGACGTTAGAAATTATCATTGTGAAGGCTTCTCGAGCTTCTGCCACATGGGACAATTAGTCTTGACATTTGATGAATGAGCCAATTTACAAATGTTTGTTAACCAAGAAACCTGTGCTCTTCCTACTCCTCTACGGCCTGCTATTTTAACGTTAAGGATAAATTGCCGTATTCTGTATCTATTTGCCCTCACTATTATATGTTCCACATAAAAAAATTAAATTTTAAAAAACAAAAAAAAGCTTGTTTAGTTTACTGTTTGTAAAAATGTTTACACTGCTTCAATTCTGTTTATGCTTGATACATGCAAGATGATTATTACAAAAAAATGTCTTCATTTTCATAAAAGTAGTTTTCGTCATTGCTATTCTGCGTTTTATTTCTATATCTGGATCTAATTGATCCGTTATGACACTTCTCAAATACATAATTTTAGAACCCTTTCAACTTAGATTAATTAATTAAAGCTCTGCATCTGATGTGGTTAGACAAAAAATTGTTTGATTTAAGTACATTTTAATGCCAATGCAAAAAACCAAAAAAATTATTTATTTAGGCAATATGTTATTTGCAATAAGTAAAGCACACAAGAAGCTTCATTTATTATAAAAATTTTAGTTGCTAAGTAGGCAAATCCGTTGGCATGTAACAAGCTAGGAACTAATATTTTAATTATGATTAGTATCAACCATTTGTGTACTGAAATCTTCGGAAGAAAGAAACGTAAACAAGCACCGTCAAATGATTTTTGATAAGAACAATATCAACTAAGAGACAAATTGTTTAATAACCAACTATTTTAGCGATCAAAAATATAATTGTTGTGCATCCGCCGTGCAGTTCTGATTGGTACCAAGGACTCCCTTTTATTTACTACTGTCATAATAAATGTTTTATTTAAAAACCAAGTTTTTTTCTCTAATTACTGTTTTAACTATTAGGCCCAAAATATACATAGTGCCCCTCATGCCACCCATTTCCAACATCGTATGTGATACATATAATGCAATACCAGAACGAATTATGTACAAGACTAATGAGCAGTACAGCCAAAAACAATACCTACTTTCATTACACTTAGGATATGAACGAGAAATATTCTTCTGTAAAATTTTATCATAAAAAACAATAGAGTAGAAAAGACGGCCAAAATATAAATTAACTTGATGAACTGAGTAATATTTCCAATACTAACATACTGGATGTGAATTTTGAGACCCTAAGGCAAACGGAAAAAGGAAAGATAGATGCCATTATAATGTTCTATTGGAAAAAAATAGAACAGATTACCTGAACCGGTTACAAGACAAATAATTTATTTTTAACTTGCATACATGATTTTTACATGATTTGCTAGTCACTACTTTACTCACGTGTAACTATAGTAGAAATTTCGGTTTGATGTTCGTGTTACTTTCTTGTGTATGGCAATTTTTGTTTTGTTCTTTTAAATGGACATTAGTAATAAGTACTTTAAAATGGTTATGTTTTTAGAAGACTGTTAAAATTGCATCAGTTAACTGCAGAACTTGAGATAGATGAGATTCCAACGCCTCCAAGGTAATTAAACAGATTACGATTCAGGAGAGGAAGATGTCACAACGATATATCATTTATTAATGCGCCAGCTGAGAAATGACATGGAGGCTATTTTCGACACAATCAAGATCATCGTGCAGAAGAATCGAATTCCGATGACGACGACGTACCTCTTGCCATACTTAGCAAACAAAAAATAAAACCTTTGATTATTCTCGAAAAACTAGGATCTGCACGCGGGCTTGTAGGTGATCTGTACTAGCGTCCTAAAGATGTACACTGGAGATCAGAAATTGGACCTAAATAAAATTGCACGACATTATAGCTCTTCAGGCTAGTTTTTGACGACGACTTATTCAATATAATGGCTATATTCATAAATACATACACAGCACAACAAAACTTGTCTATTAATGTTACAGATAATAAAATTATGTGTTTTATGGGTGTGCTTATTTTAATTGGCTACGTGGTGTTTCTAAAAAAAATATATGTATTGAAAAAATCGTGATGATAGTCATAATGAAAAGGTCACTGAAGCTCTATGGAGAAATAGATTTTCCCATATAATAAAAATTCTGTATGTGTGTGATAATAATATCTTAGACAAAACAGACAAGTTTGCTAAAATACGACAATTTTATAATGCATTAAATACAATTTGTTAAATAACACTCCTTTCGAACAGGAACATAGCATGAATGAAGCTATGATACCAAATTTTAAAATGCACCCTACGAAATAATTCTTACGAAACAAACCTGTTCGCTGGAATTGTAAGCTCTGGATAGGTACTCTTCAGCAATGTACAACTTTCTACAGTGTTGTACAGTTTTGAGTCATGAACGATGACAAAAATGTTAAAAGAGAAAGTAGAAGTATTTGAATTGTAGAAATTGTAGAATCATTGAGAAATGTTAAGAAATGGTCATAGATACAATAAATAATATCCTCTAAAGAATGGCAAAAGAATGAACAACCTAGTTAAAGAAAGGATAATTTAACATTTCGGAGATATCAGGCGAAATCAAAAATATCATCTACAACTCATTACGTTAAGGAAACTAAGGGTAGAAGAGGACAGGGTATCCTTCTCCTCCTTATTCCTTAAGTTCTTGTCAAGGCGCAATAATATTGGTTTGCTGCTTCCATTTGCTGTGATCCTGTGTCATATGAACTGCTTCATGTAGCGATTCTTCCGCCAGAGTTTTCATTTGGTTTGTCCATCATGTTGGAGATCTTCCTCTTGGTCTTCGGCCTTCTGTCTTTTCTTCTACTAACAATAGTTTCATGGTCGCCGCTCTTCTAGCAGAACCGGGTGTACGAGGATAAAATTTTTGGCATGTATACGACAGTGGACCAGCAAAACATTAATATAGTTAGTTAGTTAGAGTAGTTTACTATTCTATGTAGAACCTGCTTAATTCGAACTTCGTTAATTCGAAATCTTCTTTAATTCGAATTTTTATTCTGGTCCCTAGCATTTCCTATATAAGTAATGTTAAAAAGTCGTGGATAATTCGAATTATATTTTGGATAATTCGAACTTTTCTACAAGTTAAAAATGCCAATTTCATGCTGGAAATTTCCGCTAAAAGAGGTAGTATTCTTTTCTGTTCTAACGTGCCACTTGTTTCAAGGCATTCAAGGTCATTGTACATTGTACCCGTACCTGTCACCTAAATTCTAGCCCATCTGGCACGCCCCTTCAGTTGAGATGCGTTGGCGTTGCAATTGCAATCACCGCAAATCACGTCAAGTCACTTCGTATTGAGTCAAGATGTCGTCGCATGGTAATACAAAACATACAAAACTTTAACGTTATCGGAAAAAATAGCGGCGATTAGAGAAGTAGAAAAGGGGACGAAGAAAAAACTGAGATTGCCAGGGACTTTGGAATTCCTCCTAACACATTATCCACCTACTTGAAGAATAAAGAAAAAATTCTCAACAGTGAAAGTGAGTGCGGTAAAGATCGAAAAAGGTTTAAGGGAGCCAGAAAATACAAATTTAGACAGTTGTGTGTTAAAAGGGTTCAAACAAGCTAGGGATAAGAAGATTCCCGTAAGTGGTCCCCTTATAAGAAGCAAAGCTGAACAATTTGCTATTGAAATGGGGAAAAACAATTTTAAGGCGAGTACAGGGTGGATCGACGGCTTTAAAGAACGCAACAAAATCTCTTTCAAATCTATTTGTGGAGAAAGTGGAACCGTTAATCAGCAAGAAGACAACCAGTGGAAAAAAAATTTGGAAGAGATGATTCAGGGTATAGATGAAAGAGATATCTTTAATGTTGACGAGACGTGTCTTTTTTTTAAATGCACTCCTGACAAAACGCCTAGCATTTAAAAATGAAAAATGTCACGGAGGAAAACTAAGTAAAGAAAGAGTAATTCTCCTAATTGGTGCAAACATGGACGGATCAGAAAGACTACCTCTACTGATGATTGGCAAGTCGGCTAATCCGCGTTGTTTTAAGAACGTCAAGTCAAAACCAGTGGAATATGTGAGTAGCGCAAGAGCTTGGATGACTAGTGATCTTTTCGAGAACTGGCTGAAAAAATTTGACAAAAAGTTCATAAAAGAAAAAGAAAAGTTATTTTGTTTATTGACAATTGTACGGCACACACCACTATCCCACTGATGGAAAATGTAAAAGTTATTTTTTTCCTGCTAACATGACTGCAGTTCTCCAGCCTATGGACCAGGATGTCATAAAATTTTTTAAACATTGTTACAGACGCTTTTTTGTTGAAAACATATTGATGGAAGATTGCGACACCCTTAAAATAAAGTTAGACATTCTATAAGCATCTCGAATGTGTAAGAAAGCTTGGGAGCAAGTAACACCCGAAACGATCAAACACTGTTTCAAAAGAGCTAAAACTTTCATAAAAAAGGAGGAGAACACAGACGACAATTTAACAGAAGAGTTGCTTTTAGTTGACTGCTGGGGGGACATCATTTCTGATCCTGCCATCTGTTATGAAGATTTTGTCAACGTGGATGAAGATGTTGCAGTATGTGGTGAAATAACTGATACAGAGATCATCGCTGAAGTGCTTAAGTACAATGATGAAAAACAAGAGAGTGATGAAGACGACGCATCATCAGTTGCGGGAGAAATACATGTTCCGAGTGCGACCGAAGCAACACACCATATTACGCAACTTAAACGGTACTTTGAAAGTAAAAATGATGTAAGTCACTCTATTTTTAGTTCACTGAACATCTTAGAATCGTTTGTCATTAATGAGACGTTAGATTCAACATTTTGTCTTAAAAAAATGTATTGAAAATAAGAATACATATTTGTTACAATAATTAATGAAAATAGACTAATTTTTTTTAAAGAAATCCAAAATTTTTAGCAGTTCAAGACCTGCTTCCACAGACATGTAATATTGGCATAATTACTATAATTTGTATGAACTAATTTATTTATTTGTTTATTTTATCTTTATGAGACACCACCCTAATTGGGTTTATTTTATTGCAGCATTAGTTTAACTTTGTATCTCGACCTGAAGATGCTTTGCAAATTATAGAAAGCGAAACCGGTCGTCAGATTGTTAAATTAAATTGATTGTGAGTAAGTCTTATTATTATTTCTTTACCTATAGAAATTTTAATAAACGTCAGAAAATAAACTGTCTAAGCAAGTCTGTGGGAGCAAAATTAATAGGGGTTTTGTTAAATAAGAAATTACAATGATGTGGAGATGAAAAGAATAAATTGTATTAGTATTGTAATAGAATAAGTTTTATATCTGAACATTTTTTTTTATAAATTCCCAAATTAGATGTGTTTAAAGTGATTATGAGAAATTAATGTGGATTGATAAATGTATCAGAACAGGACAGTTTTATGGTTTAATAAAATAGAAGACGAAAAGAAAAAAGAACGTTGGTTGCTGTTAGCAACGGATAATAATTGGTTTTTTTTGTAGAAGGCCGACGAGAATTTTTCGACGAAGGGAGCCCCGAAAACTGTGGATAGTCCGAAAGTGTTTTCAAATCGTTTAATCAAAATTTAGTTTTTCCACGGCAGAGATATCCAGAATTTGTTCCAGAGAGTAAGAGAAACCATTTGACTTATAAATTATTATTGAAGTACAGAAATGTCATTTAAATTGAGAAAATTAAAATTCATGAATTAACATAATTGCGATAGGCCTTAAAACTTGAAAATATTAATGATCATTAAATTAAAAATAGAATAGTACGTACCTTAACTTCCGAAGAGAGGATTGATATTCCAGTTTCACCTATTATTTTGCGAGTAGTTAGTTTTCTTTAAAGAAATCAGAACTGTTTTAAAGTGAGGTTGGATAATAATTTTGGGGATCATTTGAAATTTTGATTATATTTGAATGCAAGTTTAAAGTCAGCGGAATAAAGTGTTCAGTTTCTTTTTCTTTATAGTTCATTTAAACACTTTATAAAGTTGAAATATTTATTTAGTTGTTAGGTACTTGTAGAGAGTCTCCACATTTTGTAATAAATTTTTATTGTCACGACACTAAACCACATTAAGATTTACACGAGTCCTATTTTTGTAAATTTTTAAAGGCAACCCAAGTTGCAGACGAATTTTATTGTTTATATTAAATTTGTTCAATATTAATAAATAACGTGCTTCATTTGGGTTAATTTATCAAAAGTCTAAAGTAAATTTTGGTTTAATTGCTTTTTGAACTCTACCAGGAGACTACAGAGTCGACGTCACACAGTGACAGATTGCTTAGAATACATAATTGAGCTAGCTGAGGTATACATTAAATTAAACAACGAACCACATATTTTAAAAATTACAACATTTATTATAAATAAAAAAAAATTAATAAAATACAATTTTTAATACATATATATATATATATATATATATATATATATAGATATATATATATATATATATATATATATATATATATATATATATAATGCCGTTCGGCAAAAATTCTTTGTGAATTCAATTTCTAGTACTCGAAACCGAGTAAAGAACTAAGACAGAAAGACAGTCTTAGATTTAATTTCAATGCAAGGCATCTGCTATCCGCTTATATGTATTTCAACCTCATTAGGTTTTATCAGAGCGACATAAGCGACATTAAAGTGAAGTGAATTCAAAAGTAAAGTGGAGGGTAAGTAGAACTTAAATCCAAATTTTCATGCCATCCGGTGGTGAATCAAAAATTACATGACATCGGCGTATGTCACGTTCATTTACTGGCCTAATAATTTTTTTATTTTATGAACATTATATTTAAAATAAAACCAATGACCTGCCAATAAAAACTGTTATATAACTATTTCTATAAATATGTTAAAACTAAAGACAGTGTGTTAAATCGCCCAAAAAGTTCTACAGGAATACTGACATCAAGAAATTGTCATCCCATGGATATCAAAGATTAATGATTTACTAAAAGAGTTTAGACAAAAAAAAACATTAAAGAAAATCAATTAATCTCAAATAGAACAACCGCACCTAATCCATCGATGTACTTTTCTGAAAGTATCGAAGAAAAACGAAAACCCAACAGCATGTTAACTTGTCTTGGTCACTGAGCTGCCACAAAAAGATGGATTGCCGCCATTAAATAATCACCAAATTAGACCTTCTCCAGTTATTTTCTTCTATTTCCTTGGGAGGAAAGTTGTCGAACCACTCACATATAGCCGCTGTTGCTGCCCCCGGATCGAAAACGTGTGTTGCGAATCTCATGATGGATGACCAACTGATGTGTGTATGTTTGCGCGTGTCTCTATATAGAAATGTTGACAGTTTAAGTTTGCAAGAAGATCTGTCTTCCGCAATTTAAAAACAGCAAGGGGTGTGAGAGTCAATCGATATCAGTTACACTCTAATCCGAAGTTCTTTTATTTATAAGATACGCTCTTCGTAATATTTCGGAGTCTATTTTTTAAGTTAAGAAATAATAAAAAGTAAAATATAAGCTAAGAAAAAATTATCTTTCATGAATAAAGATATAATAAATAAAATTTCTTAACAGCGAAAACTGGATTCAAGTTATACCGGAAGATGCTTATAACTTTGCTTATGTTTTTTTAATGGGACACCCTGTGTATTTTTTAATTTTCGAAATATTCACAGCATTCTGAACATTTTTTGGTAATTTCCCTATATCTTTTGTGAATCGTTTTTAAGTTATAATGGTTTTTATACCAGCCCAATAAAATAAAGAAAATTTAATAAATATAAAAAAATATGAATTATATTTTGTTTAAAAATCTCTCCGCGAAAATTTCCGCGTTTTTCATATCTATGAATTCTTGTGGATTATTTTCACAAGCAGTTTCATTCGCAGAATGATCTGGGGATTTGTTGGTCAACAATATATTCTTACAAAACTGTAGTTCTTCAAAATTTTGCCATTGCTCCCCGTAGTGTTTTTTAAGCAAAGTTTGGACTCCTTTTATTTTATTCCCAATATCTCCGTTTCCCTTTTTAACAAGATATTAAAAGAAAAAAGAATCCCAAACAACTGGAAGGAATCATTATCCTACACAAATAAGGGGATAAAGCAGATATAAAAAACTACCGTCATATAACACTTCTCAATGTAATGTATAAATTCCTAACAAAAATTTTAACCAATAGATTGACGACAAAATTCGATGGATACCAATCGAAAGAACAAGCTGGTTTTGGAAAGGGATTCAGCACAAGTGACCATTTACTAAGTATGAAAATACTTATAGAACGAGCAAATGAATACCACATTCCTCTATATATTGCGTTCATAGTTTTCGAAAAAGCTTTCGACAGTGTCGAACATTGGGCAGTGAAAAGTTCTTTGATTAACAGCCGAATTGACCACATATATACGGAACTAATAACCAATACATATAAGGAAGCCAAAACAACAATTAAAGTATATGAAGGAACAAAATCATTACAAATAAGTAGAGGCGTGAGACAGGGACATTTGGCAGACTAAGCTACATTCTTAAAAACAAAAGATATCCACAGCATCTTAAGACCAAAGTATATAATCAAGGCGTACTCCCTGTTCTTACTTATTTCCCAAACGTGGAAATCTACAAAAGCAAACATGGACAAAATCATAAAAACCCAAAGAGCAAGGGAAAGACAAATGTTGCACATAACACTAATGGATAAGAAGAGAAACGAGTGGATAAGAGAGAAAACAAAAGTGAGGATGTTAGACAAGAAGTTGCAAAATTGAAATAGAGATTTGCCGGACACAATATAAGACAAAAAGAAGACCTATGGAACAAAATTCTTATAAGTTGGAGACCGTGAGAATATAAACGAAGCAAAGGAAGGCCCCAAATGAGATGGGCAGATGATATTAAGAATCACGTGGGCTCTAGATGGATGACTGTAGCGACAGACAGAGAAGAATGGAAAAGGATTGGGGAGGCCTATATCCAAGGATGGACCGAAGAATGCTAATTAGATAGATAGATAGATAGATCAGCGTTTCCCTGTGTTAACTGCTGTAGTTTCATATCTTTTAATCGTTTTTCAGGTTTCACCCTTTTGCGTGTTTTTCGTACCGAGGTCGGTCCTATGATATTTCTCCTCTAACTGTGATGAAGCTGTGGTTATTTGGTTATTATTATTATTTTGCATTTCTTAATTTGACAATGTCAAGTCTGAAAGTTTTAGAAACTCTTTTCAATGCTCTTTCCCGACATAAACAGGAATATCTGCCATTAACCGATATGTAGTCGTGTGTTGTTGCATTATGTTTATCTATTGTTTAGAATCTACAATTTTTTCTATTTTTCTGATTTGTTTTTCTGTGATGGGTAAATATGCAGTAAGAACCGAAATAAATGCCCAGTTACAAGAAAAATAAGGTAAACCTTGGTTATACTATTTTGTACAGTACTGAGCTATTTAACTATCATGCAGATAATTATTAAGATTTTATTTTGTACTCAGCAACCATCTGCAGTTGATGGTTGCTAAAGAAACGGAAGCTTGAGTACTTCGGACATGTCATCAAGCATACTTAGTACCGGCTGCTACAGTTAATAGTCCAAAGAAGAATCGACAGTAGGAAGGGACCGGGAAGAAGACGACACTCATGGATGCATAACCTGCGACAATGGTTCGGACTAACATCGACCGAACTGTTCAGAGGTACCGTAAACACAGTCAAAATAGCCTTGTTAATAGCCAACGTCCGAAACGGATAGGGCAAAGTAAGAAGAAGAAGAACCATCTGCAAACAATCTCAGCTTCGTTTCACCTGCTAAATTCGTGGTACTTAGCCAGTGATATACGATAAAACAAATCGCATTTCAACCTTTACCTGGCTCATTTCTGTCAAGATATAAGATCTTACTGTTTGAATATTCAGTGGCAAATAAAATGAACCTATGATAACTGTAAAATTATAGAGGTACAACTGACGTGAATAGTAGCTGGCCTTATCGGGAATTTTTGGAAGAGGAAGGTTTTTTTGGCAATCGATAGACACTATTACCGTATTGTCATTTTCTTGTCCTACGAAACGATAAAATATTTTATCCCTTAATTTATAAATACAGTGTTGGGTTACAGGCTCCTCTTTTTTTAATTTTTGAATGTACTGCTTTTATTGCTTCGCCAAGTTGCAAGTATGATTAGAAATCAGACTTGCAACCTTGGTAAAATATTAAAACGAGTATTGAAAGCGCTACGAAACATTCCTTCTTTTACTAGCAGATGTGCAGGACAAGCACATTGTATAATACATGCATGTATAATGAACAAGCGTTCATTATACATTTTTAATAGTATTCCTATATTTAAATTATAATGTAGATATTGTCTTAAATTTTAAAATATATTCAATTAATTTTTATACGTAGCATTAATCGTAACGTGTAAAGTAGTATTAAGTACTATTAATTTTATTCCTGGTATAATCCTGCAACTTAATTCGTAACTACGAATTGATCTTAATTTTAGCAATTACCAACCCTCCTTAATCAAGAAATCTTCGAAACCACCGTAGGCACACATACACCCTTACACAAACTCTATGTCCTCCGTAAATATCTGGAGATACGTGCTCGATGAATCATCTAGGGAATTGAGCAGCCAGTGATGCATCCCACCTGGACTATCGGCATAGGAACAACAAATATTCATATTGTTACGATTTTAAATGTTATGGCGTATAGAACTGTAAATATGTTATGACTAATTCTTTTGTATTGATTCTCGTAATTTCTAGGTCAAAAAAATCTACCTGACAAACAACAATCGAATGTTCTGGGGGCGACAAGCCGATAAAGGAACATGTTTTGAGACCAGTCGCCGCCGTGTCTACGTCGAGATCGAGAACGGCATCGTATTTTCTACAAACATTCTGTTACAAGCTGGTTTCATATAAATACCGGAAGAATTTCATTGAGGAGTTAGTCATAAGAAGATCGGTAAACGCGGTTTACTTGTACGAAACGTGAAATACATACATTTGTAAAGTTATTTAATAAATTAGTAATTAGCTATCGTGAGTTTTAATAAATTAGATTATAGACAATAAATTAGAATAAAGACAAATAAATTCGAACTATATAAATATATCACAGTGGTGCAGAAGTGGGGTTGTAGATAAATTTAATTTGAATTTTTGAAAAGAAGTGAAATTGGTGAACGATGGCTACGATTTACGAGCTCACAGTTACGAATCTAAGAAGGCATCTTGAGGATAGAGAATTAGCTTCTACCGGAAAAAAGGCTGAGTTAGTCCAACGACTAAAGAATGCTTTGGAGGAAGAGGGTTTAGATCCGGAAACTTATATATTTGAAGATGCTGTCATCGCGTCAATTTCAAAATTAGAGAATAAAGTTTCTGGTGACATCGCATCATTAGAGAACAGAGTTCATGGCGATATTTCGAAAGTTTCCTCTGATGTAGCCAAAGTTTGCGGCGATATCGCCTCTTTAGAAGACAAAGTGTCTAACGAGATTTCTTCTCTAGAAAGCAAAGTCTCTGCTAACATCTCCTTGGAAATCTCTAAAGTCACTTCGGAGATGTCTGCTCTCGACGATAGAGTGTCTTCATTAAAAAACCAAGTTGCTGCCGATATGATGGCCTTCGAAGAGAAGATATGGAAAGAGTTGGAAAGGAAGATTGAGGGAACAGGAACAACAGAGAGAGTAAACAATCCAATTACCATAGAGACAAAAGAAGACGAGACGAAATGTAAGTTGGAAACACGGCCGAAATGTGAAGGAAGTGGAAGTTCCGTTCATGTCAAAGTCCCAACTTTCGACGGAAAATCATCATGGAACAACTACATGAAACAGTTCGAATCAGCTGCAAGAGCGAATGGATGGTCTGAAAAAGAAAAGGCTGTAAACCTGACTATCGCCCTTCGAGGAGATGCCTTAGATGTGCTCCAGACCATAGCCGTAGAGGAGACGGATGATTTCGAACAACTGAAGAAGAGGTTAAATATGCGATATGGCCATGAACACTTGGAGCATGTATATCAGTCGCAGCTCAAAAATCGAAGACAAAAGAAAGATGAGGCTCTTCAAGAATATGAAGTAGATATCGCCAGATTAGTGCGATATGCTTATCCAACAGCTCCCGAAGACATGATGGAAAAGTTGGCCGTTCAAACGTTTATTGATGGTCTTCGTGATCATGAGATGCAAAGAACACTACGATTAGCTCGTCACAAGACGCTGGTTGATGTCTTATCCGCCGCTCTTGAATACGAGTCAGCCACGCAGGCCTCTGGCGGGTACAGTAAAGTTAGGACTGTAAAAGAGGAAGAAGATGAAGATAAACTTGACCAGCTCGTTAATATGATGAAAAGCATGACATACAAGAAAACGAAGACCATAAGATGCTGGAATTGTGGCGAAATAGGACACGTACGAAGTTCATGTAAGCATCCTAGGTACGACACAAATCAAGAAACTCACCATCAGGAAAACTAGAACGGGTCGGCCTTAGGGGGGCAGCTTCGACCCAGAACTTTACCAAAGACCCTCTGATACTAATAGCTTCTTTGAAATGTCGTGAAGATAGTGTATATGTAGATGGAGAAATAAATGGTAAAAAGCATACATTGTTGGTGGATACTGGAGCGACCAGAACCATTATACGCCCGACAGTTATAAACAGCCGTAAGAAACTGTTACCAACGAGGTTGCGACTTCGGACCGCTACAGGTGAAAATGCCAACATTCATGGAGAAATCCAGGTACAATTAGGAATTGGAACAGAAAAGTTCGTCCATACTGTTATAGTTGCTGACATCGAAGAGGATGTTATATTAGGAATGGACGTAATGAATACACATGGATTCCAATTGGATTTTAAGAATAAGGTAATCAAAGTTGGTAACGAGGAGGTATTTCTCCATCCACATGATGACAACACTATGCAAGCAGCCGTTAAAGAAGATACAGTCGTGCCTGCGAGAAGTGAAACGATAATAGTAGCGCGGCTACAGGGAATTGTGGACGAAGGAACACCTGTTATGATGGAGCCTTGGAATCATGACGACGAAGTTGGCCGTGGAATCATAATTGGAAAAGAATTAGTGACTTCGGCTAAAGAAATTCCTGTGAGACTTATTAATGTCAATGACTACCCAGTGACCATCAAGAAAGAGACAAAAGTAGGAACTTGTGTACCTGTCACATCCATAATCCGTCAGACGACAACGTCTGATAATTCCAACGATAAATTTGATCAAATGGTTGCGGTTGCTGGACAGTCTCTGAATCAGATTGAGAAAAGGAAATTAAGGGAATTTCTTCGGCAGTATCGTGATATTTTCGTACCGAAAGGAGGAAAGACGGGAAGAACTACCGTTGTTAAGCATAAAATTGATACTGGTAATGCTAAGCCAATTCGTCAAACAGCTCGACGATTACCACAGGCGAAAAGAGAGGAAGCTGAAACGATTATTCAGGAAATGAAGAAAGACGGGGTGATAGAACCTTCTACGAGCCCATGGGTCTCTCCGGTGGTCCTGGTTAAGAAGAAAGACGGAACAACGAGGTTCTGTGTGGATTACCGTTTGCTGAACAACGTTACCAAGAAAGATAGTTATCCTCTGCCTCGGATCGATGACACATTAGACACATTGGCTGGAAGTAAATTATTTTCTACTTTGGATTTGAAGTCTGGATACTGGCAGGTAGAAATGGACCCGATAGATAAAGAAAAGACAGCCTTCACCACAGGATCTGGATTATGGCAATTCAACGTTATGCCATTTGGACTTTGTAACGCTCCTGCGACATTTGAGAGGCTTATGGAAAATGTGTTGAGAGGGTTATCTTGGAAAACATGCCTAGTTTATCTAGACGACATAATCGTCTTGGGGGAGACATTTGAAGACCATCTGAAGAATTTAGAAAACGTTTTTAATCGACTTAAAGCTGCCCAATTGATGTTAAACCCCAAGAAGTGCCAGCTATTTCAAGGTAAAGTCAATTATCTGGGTCATATAGTCAGTAAAGAAGGAGTGGCCGTGGATAAGGGAAAAATCGATTCTATTAAGGAATGGCCAAAACCAACTGACAAACATCAAGTGAGAAGTTTTCTGGGACTGTGTACTTACTACCGGAGGTTTATTAAGAAGTTTGCAGATATCGCTAAACCATTAACGCGACTTACAGAGGAAGCAAGAGAATACCGCTGGGATGTAGACTGCCAGAATGCCTTTGAAACCTTAAAAAAGCATTTAATCACAGCACCAATTTTAGGGTATCCACTGCCAGAAGGAGAGTTCATCTTAGATACAGATGCAAGTAATGTGGGAATTGGAGGAGTGCTGTCTCAGATTCAAGGAGGACAGGAAAGAGTCCTTGGATATTTTAGTAAAGTCCTCTCAAAACCTGAGCGAAATTATTGCGTCACGAGAAGAGAACTTCTGGCAGTAGTGAAATCAGTAGAGCACTTCTATCAATACCTCTATGGAAGGAAGTTTTTAATCCGAACCGACCATGCCGCCCTTAAGTGGTTGATGCAGTTTAAGAATCCAGAGGGTCAGATAGCCAGGTGGATCGAACGACTCCAAGAATATGATTTTAAGATTGAGCACCGGGCCGGAGTTAGCCACCGAAACGCCGATTCTCTTTCCAGAAGGCCATGCCCAGCAGAGTGTTCTCACTGCAACAAAACGGAATCCAAGGAAGCAGCAGTGCTAAGAACGACGGTGGTCCACGACGACTGGACGCCTACCAAGATCAGGGAAGAACAAGAGAGAGATCCAGTTATACAGAAAATCCGAAAATGGAAAGAGGAAAACCGTCGACCACCTTGGCAAGAAATATCGAACCTAGGCTCAATAGTTAAGACGTATTGGGCCCAGTGGGACTCATTTATCATGGAAGATGGCTTGCTCAAACGAGTCCTGGAAAATAATGACGGTTCAGAGAAGAGAAGACAGTTGGTGATTCCAAAGAGCAGAATAGCCGAAGTACTTCGTCAGTTACACGACAGTCCATCAGGAGGGCATTTTGGTGTGAAAAAGACCCTTCAGCGAATTCGGGAACGGTTTTATTGGATGAACAGTTCCGACGATGTAAAAGACTGGTGTAAGAAATGTACTATTTGTGCTACGAGTAACGGGCCTTATCGAAAAAGGAGAGCTCCTATGAGACAATATAATGTTGGAAGCCCGTTTGAAAGAATAGCTTTGGACATTGCTGGGCCGTTTCCAGAAAGTGATAATGGAGGCAAGTACATGTTGGTAGTAATGGATTACTTCACTAAGTGGGTCGAGATTTACGCACTTCCAGACCAGAAGGCGGCCACCGTTGCAGATAAGTTGATCCAAGAATATATCAGCCGATTTGGAGTGCCTTTGGAGATCCATAGTGACCAAGGCAGGAACTTCGAAAGCGATTTATTCCAAGGAATATGTGATAGACTAGGTATGAAGAAAACAAGGACTACGGCTTATCATCCGCAATCGGATGGTATGGTAGAACGAATGAATCGAACAGTTGGCAAGTATTTGACAAAGATGGTGTCCGATCATCAGCGAGACTGGGACCAATATCTCCCGTTCTTCACAATGGCCTACAGATCTGCTGTTAATGAATCAACAGGCCAGACACCAGCCAAAGTCCTATTCGGACGCGAGATGCGACTACCTTGTGATCTAGAGTTTGGGTGTCGACCTGGAGAAGATGTAGCAGGTGAAGATTATGTGATCGAATTACGAAGAAGAATGGACGATGTACACGAGTTGGTCCGTTCCCATCTCCAGATCGCTAGTGACCGAATGAAGAAACGGTACGATACGCAAGCCGAGAAGGGGTGTTTTAAGAAGAACGATAAAGTCTGGCTTTATAACCCCAAAAAGCGAAAAGGTTGTTCTCCCAAATTGCAGCAGTTTTGGGAAGGTCCATACCTCATTATGGAGAAGATCAATGATGTTATTTACCGAATAAGCAAGATTCCGAGAGGAAAGCCGATGATAGTACACCATAACCGGTTGGCGTCTTTCGAGGGTGACCACGACGTAGATGAAGAAGTGGAAGTAAACCAAGTCCAAGATGTGTCTGACCTCACGTTTGAGGAATTCATGGGTGCCTATGGAGGTACCGGTAAAGCAAGATATGGTGTTACCACTGAAGAAAGGCAAGATCTACTCGCGCTCCCCGATGACTACTCACTGGCCCTTACCATCCCGGCCAGTATCAAAGATGCACCAGGGTTGGCATCCGTCTTTCGAAGGAAGTTTGGTCGAGTTGCAGAACTTCAATGCCAAGTGCCAGCTCCTGGTAAAACCTTGAAACTTCAAGATGCATCACGTTACCTTTTCTACCTGGTAACAAAAGACACTGCCCGTGACCAACCTACCTACCGAGATGTATGGGAAGCCTTACTTCAGTTGAGAGAGCACGTACTAGAGTCCGACGTGCAAAAGTTAGCCATGCCAAAGTTGGAGTGCCGCCAATTAGATTGGAGGGTTATCCGAAATATGGTGGAGGAGATGTTTAAAGACTCCGAAGTCCAGGTGTTAGTCTGTTGCAATCCGCATAGTTACTGGTGCGGAGAGAAAACCGTCCCTTGTCATTTCTATACAACCGGAAGTTGTAAAAGAGGGTCCAGTTGCCGATATCAGCATGTCGTTCCAGTTCCAGTCCCGACAAGGTTCCAGGAGGAACCATCTTTTAAGAGGGGGGCAATGTTACGATTTTAAATGTTATGGCGTATAGAACTGTAAATATGTTATGACTAATTCTTTTGTATTGATTCTCGTAATTTCTAGGTCAAAAAAATCTACCTGACAAACAACAATCGAATGTTCTGGGGGCGACAAGCCGATAAAGGAACATGTTTTGAGACCAGTCGCCGCCGTGTCTACGTCGAGATCGAGAACGGCATCGTATTTTCTACAAACATTCTGTTACAAGCTGGTTTCATATAAATACCGGAAGAATTTCATTGAGGAGTTAGTCATAAGAAGATCGGTAAACGCGGTTTACTTGTACGAAACGTGAAATACATACATTTGTAAAGTTATTTAATAAATTAGTAATTAGCTATCGTGAGTTTTAATAAATTAGATTATAGACAATAAATTAGAATAAAGACAAATAAATTCGAACTATATAAATATATCACAATATGCACATCTTTAGCAAATGCTGGAGGTTCGATAGGAATTTATTACGTTGTACGTCCATCTCTGCAAACAACGTTGTTTGCCGAAATCCGCTTGATATGATCCGTATACACAGACAGAGGATTACGATCAACTGATAATTTGATTTTGTAAGAAGTTGTGATCAGTGCTAAGGTAAACTTAATATATTTGTTAACAAAACGATCAATTGATATAGTAAAAATATTATTATATTTACGAAGAAGGTTGCGTTTCGATTTTTCTTTATTTTTATTTGTTTTCTTAAAAAGCTCACATTTGCCTATTTTTTATTTCGAAATTCCCTTTGAAATACTTTTATTTCTCTTCTGTTGTGACAAATTACTTTTTATGTTATCTTTGGATTGTGTACATGTAATCAAGGCAGCAGATCCTTTTCTAGACTTTGGTATCTACCGTTCAAGTACACAAACAGATTATGTTATTAATTTTTCTTTAACCCATTCGCTGTCACAGAAGTTCCCTGCGTTCCTCAGTTTTATTCATAAATTACATTATATGCCTCTTTTACCAACTGTGTTCAGCAAACAACTATATATTATCAAAAAAATTGCAGTGTGCAATCGCTATAATTCATACCTTATAAATAAACCTAAACATAAAAGAGAGCTTAGATTTTTTTCTTAGTTTTTTTCCTATGTTTGTTTCTTTACAGTTTCATTACCTTAAATTATATAAAAGAGTCAAACAAATTATCACCAGTTCTAGCGACAACTAGAAAGTTCCTACAAAGTCAATAATACCCTCAACAAGAATCTAACCAATACCAATTACCTTATTCATTCTTCTTCTAAATGTGCCTATCTTCTAGAGATATTGACGACCACATTGACCTATCTTATTCTATTTACAGCAGCTCGAAATAGATCAGTTGACGACGTTAGACCAGTCCATTTCCTAAGATTGGCCAGCCAGAATATACGCCTATGTCCAGGGCCTCTCTTAACCTCAATCTTGACTTGTATAATCAACTACTGTAATAGCCCATCCATTAGATGGACCATATTACAATATACAAATTTCTTGTTCAGAGAGAGACAACTTCAACTTTCTCACACTACTTGAAAGTCAAATAATATCAACTTAAATTTTCTGAAGGTGTCACTTTAATAAATTATATACATCAAAAAAATATCTTTACGACGAGATCTATACGATGACTTGGAAATTATCAAAGACATGAAGAACATGAGAAAAGGCAGCAAATATTTTATTTAACGCAAACAAATCCTATGTATCTCTTGATACGTATTTCGACCTAATAGGTCTCGTCAGAAAAGCTATTCATAGTGGTTCTCAACGTAAAAAATCAATATTTTCTGCCTTTTAAGAAGCAACAATAACATGGCTTCAATACGGACGCAATAGCGACATCTAATTACAGAAATCGTAAAATGCTTTTTAATCTGAGCCTTCTAAAAATTGCAAGGCAAACAGACGTTGATAAAAGATGTTAAAAGAGAAATCTGAATTGTGTTTCGAAACTATTTTACGATTTCTGTAATTCGATGTCGCTATTGCGTCTGTAGTGAAGCCATGTTATTGTTGCTTCTTAAAAGGCAGAAAATATTGATTTTTCACGTTGAGAACCCCTATGAATAGCTCTTCTGACGAGACCTATTAGGTCGAAATACGTATCAAGAGATACATAGGATTTGTTTGCGTGAAATCAAATATTTGCTGCCTTTTCTCATTTTATTCGAATTTACTCTGTGTGAGTACTAGAAGCACAATTCGCTAAGGATTTCTGCTTAGTTGTAAAAGACATGTCGTGGAATGCAAATTTTAGATTCCCATGTCTCTTTTAACATCTTTTATCAACGTCTGTTTGCCTTGCTATTTTTAGAAGGCTCAGATTATAAAGCAGAAATCTGAATTGTGTTTCGAAACTATTTTACGATTTCTGTAATTCGATGTCGCTATTGCGTACGTAGTAAAGCCATGTTATTGTTGCTTCTTAAAAGGCAGAAAATATTGATTTTTCACGTTGAGAACCCCTATGAATAGCTCTTCTGACGAGACCTATTAGGTCGAAATACGTATCAAGAGATACATAGGATTTGTTTGCGTGAAATCAGATATTTGCTGCCTTTTCTCATTTTATTTGGATTTACTCTCTGTGAGTACTAGAAGCACAATTCGCTAAGGATTTCTGCTTAGTTGTAAAAGACATGTCGTGGAATGCAAATTTTAGATTCCCCATGTCTCTTTTAACATCTTTTATCAACGTCTGTTTGCCTTGCAATTTTAGTAGGCTCAGATTATAAAGCAGATATCTGAATTGTGTTTCGAAACTATTTTACGATACATGAAGAACAGTTCTAATTGTAACAACAGACACACTTCTTGCAACCGCAACTTCGTCTTCATTTGCCGACAGGTACCGACATACATTTTCCACTAATTTTTAGTTTCACCTTCAATCTATATCTTCCTTCATATTGGATTGAAATCATTATGCTATCATGTCGTTTAATTATTCAGTAAATTAAACGAACGGAAACCATTTGCCATCTCAACAGTCGATAAAAAATACAGCCAAACTGAGTGCCATAATTAGATATGATATTCATGTTTCTTGATGCATAGTTATCTGTCTGTCATAGGTCTACAGTATTATCTTTAATATTTATGTAAGTTGTTTCCAAAAGAAATAAAAGTATAAGTATAAGTAAATTTCCAAAAGTTATGAAAATAAAATACCTTGGAATTATACTGCCCCACTCACTTCTTTTTCCAGAGACCTGGACAAAGAAGTGAAAGATCAAGAACAAAAAGCAAGTAGACTGACAGGAGGCCTTAATAACACTGTGTGGCAAAACACTGATGTGAAGTCAAGAATTTATAAAGCCAGTGTATTACTAAAAAGTAGATTTTGCACTGTATTTTGTAAAATTGGTCGTTTATAAAGGACAAAAGAGAATCATTTTTTTATTAAAATACATCTTAACAAATGTTTCCCCCTTGAAAATTATTTTCGTTAAAAGAAGTAATTTTGGTTCTATGATGACTTTATAATCCCTTTTTTTCTTTTTTTTTTTTCGTGGATCAGGCCATGTGGTTGGTGTGTCTACATTGTAAAAATGACGTGCTCCCTATTCTCCATGCTATGGTATGCTGGGCGAGCTATGCAGTCTGTAGTCAACACCCCGAGGTATAAACGGGGACACAAAGTGTACTTATATTCATACGCTTATGAAACGCACCTGGCGGATCTTTAGAACCTTTTCATTTCACTCTTTTTTTATTTGTCTTGAGTCAAATGTCTTTAATATTTTTTATCGGCATCTCTTGGGCATCTCATCCTGAGATGCCAACTTTGTTGAGGTATTAGAAACCCAACTCTACTTGGGTGGATCACAGGTGTCTTTATGCAGATTCTTTTCTTCTCTTTAAAAATGTAAACAAATTCTTTAAAAGTGTTCAATTGTTTTGTATGCGAAAAAACAATATTATATTGTTATTCTTTAATAATAATTCCTAGTCGGACTCTAACCCCACCCTCAAGAAATATAAACATTTTTTGACCAATGAAGAAAAATAGGTCTCTTCGATATTGGTTCCCATATACAAGAGACGTATCTTGTGCCTCTTTATTTCTATTAGTAAATGTCTAAAGCGACGCTGCTACATACCTCTTACAGTTTTTAAAATATATCTGAATAAGGCACTCTCAGTGTAGAAATAAAATGCTGCAGTATGGACATTCCAATAAAAAACGAGAGATTGTACACTATAACTTAGCTGACGACGAAGCAATTCTAACTGAAAACGAGATTGGTATAAAATATATGCTTAGAAGACGGGAAGAGGACTACACCAAGCAAGACCTTAACAATAAATATACAAAAACCCAATTACATAGCTGTAGGAGAAAGACCAGAAAGCATACAAATTAAAATTGGAACTATAAAAGCATCTAAAACTTTCAAATACTTGGGAGTCCAAACAACATCAAAAGCAGGGAATAACAAGGAAATACATTGCAGGATTAGCCAAGCAGCCAGTAATCAGCTACATGGACTATTATGAAATAATGAAATACCAAAAGAAAATAAAGGAATTTATAAAACAATAATAAAAACTATTGGGTGCGAACTGTGGGAAATAAATCAAAGAAATGAATAAAAATAAAGTCCAATGAAATAAAAAAAAAGAGAAATCATACGATTTCTACCTGACGAAATCGAATCCAAATATAAGCCGCCGTGCTCCCTAAAACTTGCGAAGCAAACAGCTTGATGAACGAATCGGCAAGGGAGTCTAAAAATTGTACTCCAAATGCCGTTCATCATGGCCTATATTCGTAGTGAATTCGATTTCTGGTACTCCAAATGAAGTAAATAAACAAAACAAAATGACGGTATTAGATTTTAATTTGATACAGAGCAGCAACAAGCCGCATATACGTATTTCGATCTCTTTAGATCTCCATATGGAGTAGTAACTATACCGTACTGAGGAGATCTAAAGAGATTGAAATACGTATATGCGGCTTGTTGCTGCTCTGTATCAAATTAAAATCTAATACCGTCATTTTGTCCAATGAAATAGTTTATTGGAGACGATGTTGCCTGCTTACTAGACTTAATAGGTCGAGGAACAAAGACATTTAAAGAGAGATGGAAATTTGGCCAAAAGAGTTAACTGGTATGGACTAAAAAGAGACTGCAGAGAAGAAAATGAGGTGGACCAAGATTGTCTTGGAAAGCAGATGTCGAAAATGCAATCCAGAGATTTAAAAACTAAAGATTGCTTCCGCAGAAAACACTGTAAATTAGGATGCGAGAAATAGGCGATGTATAAATCTCGCCTATTATATAATATGATCACGTTTTAATATTTATTTTGTGGTTTAATGTGTAGTTGATTCAGTTATTTAATTTGTATTTTTAAATTTCCGAAATAGTTTTCAAAATATCTTTTTTTTTCTGTTGTATTCTGTAGTATATTTTGACTTTTACCTATTATTACTTATATTTCTACTAGACTATATCTAATGTAACGATGTAAATATTTAATTATATGATCTATCAGTTTTATTATTCCATCTAGATTCACAATAAATTCTCTCGGCCCTAAATCTAAAACCGCATTTTAAATATTTTATGTCTATCTTATAAGATGCTAAATGGAGACTTTATACAACAAATACATAAAAGCTTAGCAAAATAATAAAATAAGCTGCAAAGTCGTAAACTTGGCAACATGCACATCCAATTTGATTATATTGAATCACGTAAACCTTTTCTCCTTTCCTCCCTTTTAGTTGACCAGTTCGAAGTTAGTGTGCTGGCGGTGAACTAATACAATATATTATAGTAATGAAACTGCTAACAAAAGCTCTTTTAAGTCGCCTAGCACTTTAATGATGAAATGCATTAAACGAAACTTTTGTATGATGCTTTAATAACTAACACTAGGTAATATTACGAATTTTTATGGGGTAATGCATTAGGAGTTGGGAAATGAATTTTGAAATACGAGACAAGCTTCGCAACTTCTCATTAATGACTAATTAGGAAAGGCTTATTTATATTTCTTTGATTATAGCAAAGTTTTCAATTGTATATTTTCCTCTCATTTTTAAAGTCTTCTTCTTCCTTCTATATATTGCATCCTTAGTTCAAGACTGCAGTAAGTCTCGAATAAGTAAGTTTTGAGATAAAGACGATTTTGTTTATTTTTGTGCTAATATCGGTGAAATAAGACACTAGTTTTAAGAAAAATTAACATTTAATTATGATTTTGGATCATTTTCAGCCTGTATTACATTAACCAAAAACAGAAATTTAAATAAAATAATATTAATGTTAACAAAATTAAGAATTTCAAAGTTACAACACTTTTGCACGGAGAAAAATGTAAAAAGTCTAGACACATTTTCTGTTAGTTCTTGTCCTCTTCTTGTATATCATCTTGGGCCAAAATATTTTTATAAAACTATGGTGGGCTTCTGGTACCTTGAGAACTCGTTTCGAATGAGTTAATCAGGATAGGTAAAGAGAAAGTAATCTACAACAACGATAGGAATAGTACTAAACATTACATTTAATGGATTCCCAGAAATCACCAGATAAATAAAGGAAAATTAATTCCCGGGGTTTGGTTTTAAGAAATTCCAATAAATCATCGGGTAAGTAAAGAAAAAATAATCACCAACAGCAATCAAGGTTTAGTATGGTATTAAACTTTACATTTAATAGATTCCAAGAAATCAGATAGCTACCTAGAATAAATAGGTACCTAATAAAATGGCTTATCGCTAGCGGCAATTTAATCTTTCTATCTCTGCACATGTTTCTTATAGCCACAATTCCTTCGCTTTGTAATGACAATGTCATAACACGGTAGACAAATTATTTATAAAACTTTTAATATTTTTATTTAAATTCAAAACAAAATTACTATACAAATCAGGCTACCTTGAGTACAGTGATTAACAAAAGGATTTAATTCACTACCTTAGTAAAAGTCGGGAATAGTGGGGGGACAATATGATAAGACCATCGCCCCGGAAGGTTACATGAAGATTTAATACAACTTGGGGTTTAGTTTTTATAGAACAAGTATTCTGAGAATATATTATTTTAAGCTGTCAGTAGTTTCAATACACAAGTTTTAATATAACTGGTTTTTCTTCCATAGGAATAAATATTTTTTGGCTATGAATAATTAGTGTTAATTTATGTGATTTGAATCCAATCTAATAAATAAATGGTCAAACGACGTCGCACACATTTTATGGAAAACATAACGTTACACAAAGGATTACGTAGACACGCTGTATATTAAAATTAAACACCACAGATATAGATATTAAAATAACAAATATCTTACAAATACTTTTTTTGTGAATTTCATTGCTTGATATCGAAACCATTGCAATGTTCCGTGCAAAATTGTTGTAACTCGGTTACATTAGAAATACAACAGTTTTGCACGGAACTTATGTACAAAAAAGCAAAATAGTTAAACTGTTGTTGTTGTAATATTTAGCCGGTTAAGCATTTGAAAGATACTAAAGTTTTACAGGGTATAGATATGCATGTTTACAATCGAATTCCATGATTACTTCATTTTCATAAAATTTTGAGTTACTGCAGTCTTGCAATGAGGGTGCGATATGAGCAATTTTGCTTGTTCATTAATGACTTGTTGCTTCTATGAAAGATTGATGTTTCATATCTTGTACGGTCGGCTGTCACTCCTTCTACCACCTACTGATTTGTTCCTTGCTATGTCAACTATTATTGTGTCCGCTATTTTACTGATATAATTCCTCCATACTTTTTTTCTATTTAGTGTAAATTTTTGCAGTTTCCAGCATTCTCTGTGTTTTGGCCGTGTCAGGTCTTATTTTTGATGCATACGTCATTATGGTTATTATGATAACGTTTGCAGATGTACTTAAAACACTGTACATGAAGTTTCAGTTTGACTATAATCACGTAGATGGAGATGTAAGGCATTTAAAACAAACATAAAAAGCATTCTGTGAAAAGCCACGCTGATAGTTGTTTTAGTTAGTAAGTAACTGCAGTCTGAATCCGTTATACTTTAGCAACTATCATGGAGCATAATATTCGTTTCGAGTAAGTATTACAAATATCTTATTTTTAGAGTAAAATGCAAGATATTTTTACAAGAACACTGTTAAATAATGCTTTATTGTTGTTGGCTGCGAAAATTTATAAAATACTTTGTTTGTGTTTCATAAAAACAACTTTGAATTGTAGAGTTACATATATGTAACGCTAGATTCTCTGAAGTACGTGCCTTTTCAACCTTGAAATAAGTATTAATACTCTGTATTTCTTTCTAGACGAGATTTAACTTTGCCAGAAGCAATATAATAAGCATATATAGATGATGCAAATAAAATCTTCATTGATACTTTAAATGCCAGTAAAAGAACGGATGAGGATTCTCGAAATGAGGATGAGTGAGGCACTTTAAATAATCTAACTGGCCTTTAACTTCTGTCCAAAGTGGAAATTAGATTTTAAAAATATAGAGATGGTGATAATGATGAAGCTCTTTCAAATAATGCATCCGAACAAAATACAGACGGAGGAACTATAGAAAATGAGAACTTTAAAAAGCAGGAAGAGAGGGACGATATAAAAAAAAAATTAAGCTTAACAGTAAAATCAACTGAAACGAGGAAAATGTGATTTAGTCCTGTCTTATGCACGATCATCTAAGATCCTGTTACTCTGTTCAAAAAAATGTTGGATGATGATATTATCCAGATGTTAGTAACAGAAACAAGAAGATATGTGATTTTTAAAAACTGTCCAGATCCTCAAATTACGGTAAAAGAAATTCTATGTTTCATTGTCATTCTAATCGTGAGTGGATACGACTGCAAACCTAGCATGCGACATTTTTAAACAGCCAGCCTGACATGCGAAATAAAACAGTTTATATTACCATGAGACATAAAAGATTCACTCAGATAATGCGATTTATACACTGCGCATGTAACTCCAAAGTAGATGCTAATGGCAATCTCTTTAAATTTTGACCCCTTTCAAATATAGTAAAAAATAATTTTCATAAACATTTTGTTGCCGGTAAACAAAAAGATATACACACCACAGTTGAGGAAACCTTTGGAAAACCTACCACTCCGCTGATAAAAATGTTGGAGCAGATACCACAGATAAAGAATATCCTTATCATTTTTATGTGGATGATCTTTTCACTAATATAAACGTATTTAACTACTTGAAATAAAAAAGATGTTACATTACGGTAACCTTTAGGGATGACAGATTTCCTTAAACTTGTCCACTACCGAGAAAAAAAGAATTGACAAATTTGGACTGTGGTAGTTTTGCTTCATGTATCGACAGCGATCATGGTATTTTTTTATAAAGTGGGTAGAAAATAATGTTGTGGCTGCTGCATCTACAGCTTATGGTGCTACGCCTGTTGGAACTGTGCATAGATATAGCAAAAAAACAAAAAAAAATGTGCAAATTCCAAGACCGCAAATCATTGCCAAATATAACAATAATATGTTACATATAGAACTGGAATCCGTTCAAAGAAGTGGTGATAGTGTATCTTCACATGGCTTATTGATGCAAGTATTAGTAACAGCTAGATACTTTACAAGCACCCCTACCCCAAGATTCCCCAATTAGATTTCAGAAGATATATTGCTCAGTTATATCTTAAAAATATACAAATGCTCCAAAGCATGGAAAAAGACCCAGTTATTTGAAATTTAGTGTCTCGTTTAATATAATCTCAGACAATCTAAAGTATGATGGAAACAATCACCTTGTAATATTTATACCTAACAACAAAAGACGTCGCTGTGCAGAAGAGATGTGTAGCAGTAGTACTCGAACAATGTGTAGCAAATGTGATGTCGGCATGTGTACTGATTGTAATTATACTTTTCATATAAAGACATTTTAGTTATCATATAAATTTTATTGTGTTTCTTAAGAATTTATTTTAATTTAGTTATGGTACCGTAATCAACTAGCGTTACATTTATGTAACACATATTTTTTTGGTAGTTAACAAAATACGCAACACCCTAAAATTCTTCTTCTTCTTCTTTTGCCCTTTAATTCGTCCAATTTTGAACATAGGCTTCCCCCAGTTTCCTCCATTCGCTTCTGTTTTGTGCTTTCTGTTTCCAGTGTATTCCTCCTATCTTTCTAATGTCATCTCCCCATCTCATCTCATCAACACCCTAAAATATACTCCTTTATTAAACTACACAAACCTGACCACTCAACAAAAATAAGACTTGTAGTTTTTTTATGTAGCTTTATTATACAAAATTTCAAAAAAACTTTAAGAGATTATTTTAGAACACACTAAATTTTTACCCAAATTTAACGTAAAAAACACAATACAACTAGTTAATAAAATAAGACATTTTCCCCAACAATTCTAGATTAATTTCATTTGACGTAAAACTCTTTTGCCTAGTATTCCTCCTACAGAAACTTTTGTTCTAGTAAATAACCATCCTATCGTAGTGAACCACATTTAGTATATATATATATATATATATATATTATATATATATATATATATATATATATAATATGTATATATATATATAATATATATATATATATAAATATATATATATATATATATATATATATTTTGTTGTGCTTTTGAATGTCCATAAGCAATAAAAAACCGATATACAAATTTTATTACTTAAATAAAAATTAAAATTATTGATATTTCATAAAGACACGGGCATATAAATTTTCAAACACCCTGTATAAGACAAAATATGTATTTTAAGTTGTTCGAAGAATTGTTCATTAGGCTTCAGAGACAAGACTTTCAAATATTATCGATAAGAAATTTAAATAAGTCGGTTATTGTGGAATGGATTTACCCAGAATAAAAGTGTATATAGACAGTGTTTAAACAATAGACCGGGATTTGCGGTGGTTTTTCTCCCCGAAAGATTATATCGGTAAAAGTTTATTAACAAAAGACATTGAATTGAGAAACAGGTATCGTTTGTAGCTATTAGTAAGAAATATTTGTAAAGCAGATAGATTTAGTTAGAATAATTAAAGAATGTTGTTTTCTGGAATTACCCGAATGACGTTTTATAGAGAGAGTTGGTTGGTAACGATATACGTCACAGAGGTGGATGATTTTTATTGGTCAATTTTTGAAGGCAAGGAGGGAGTGGTTTTGGCTATGAGATAGGAGAGAGGAAAGGAGGTAGTCAGTTTTCGTCGCCCAAGACGGAAGGAGCTTTGTGGTTTGTGTTTGTTTGAAGTCCCGAAGACGTAATTTACCGGGTGTGTTTATTTGCTGTGTAAAAGCTGATCAGTGTGAGGAACGGGGTACAGAGAGATAGAAAAACCAAAGGGTATAAGAATATTAATATCAGACGAAGCCGGAAACATTTGAAGTTATAAACAGGCGCGGAGATTGGTTCAAAAGGAGGCTGCATAGAATTACACGAGTTGTTGGGTTGCAGATACAAGGACAGATAGGAGAAAGGTGTACGTCTTCTGGGCCACAATAGGAGCAGAAGCAGAAAAAGGTTTTTTTTTCCATGGCGTGGCCATAGAATTGCAACGGCAGATAACGAAAGGTCAGTCAATTTTCATTAGAGCAGGAGTGTGGTTTTCATTTATTAATTAAATAAATTGAATAAATAATAGAGACAGTTGATTTTGCGATCATTTAAAGAAAAAAATTATAAAGAGAGCTTAGTTATAACACATATTAAAAATCAATGTAAAATAACATTTGGGTCCATGATAGAAAACAACTTCTCATATATTTAAAGTATTATATTGCAAATATTACAGGATTGTTTTTTATATAAAATTTCATTAAAATAAAGGACATCTCACATATAGTTCAGTTGAAATTCTGTGTATTTTATTCAGGTCATATTACCTATCCCAATTAGGAAGCCAATTGGAAAATATTTTGAATCCACGATCAAAGGTAAATAGTACAAGTTAAATAGCCTGAGATTGTAATTAATTAATGCTGATTTATTGTGATTAATTGGAGATTAGATCATTTAATAAATATAGACAGGATCTTTTCTAAATAAGCAATAGAATACAATTTAAATAGCATAACAATATATATATATATATATATATATATATATATATATATATATATATATAATATATATATATAAATATATATATAAATATATAAATAAATATATATATATATATATATATATGTATATATATATATATATATATATATATAATATATATATATATATATATAATATATATATATATATATACTATGCATACCACTATCAGTATAAAGCACGTAAAACCTTACGACTTGTAATTAAGCCCTATAATAAAGTTAGAGTTAACCTTAAATGAATAATTAAAAAGAAGCTCTTATCTTATTCGACCAAACGTTAATATATTCCTACATGCAAAGTCAAACTGTCTTAAATTCGTAACTGATAGGGACTAACCTCATTATACCCTACCAGACACCTGAAAGACAAACTCCTCTTTGGCACGCTATCCATTAAGAAAGAATACTTTGTAAACGAAATTGCAAGGTCCTCTTTAAGGTAATGTGACTAAAAGGTGCGCTTAAAATGTAGTTACTGTCAAACAAAGTTTTCCTAGAGATTTTCATTGTCAATAAAATATTTTTTCAGTAATATTTTTTCCAAATCATAAATGTGTTGTTTGTGTGAGTACATTTCAAATAGGTAAAAGAAATAATAAATAAGACTTACAATCAGTTTAATTTGACTATCTAGATGACCGGTTTCGCTTTCTACAATATGCAAAGCATCTTCAGGTCTGTCGATACAAAGTTAATTAAATGCTGAAATAATTAAACCCATATTAGGGTGTTGTCTTATAAAGATAAATGATATAAATTACAGTAATTATACCAATATTACATGTCTGTGGTTTTTCAAAATGAATAAACTATTTAAGCAGACAAAGTAAAACACACAAATTGGTATAAAAATAGTCTATTGAATTGTAATAAATTAGTAATTTATTACAATTCAATATTGGTTAATTGCACATCAAAGGATCAGAGATAATGTATTAAAAATCCTATGTTCCGTATTTTTTTTTTTCAATATATATAATAACGCAACAGCTGCAGTGAGAATGTACTACGCCGACACAAACACATTTCCATTGGAGAACAAACAAGGAAACACCATTTCTCCTAAACTGTTCTCCGCTTTATGACAGAGTACTATGAAACAATTGGAAAAATGCTATAGTCAACATAAATGGAAAGTTTCTGAATAACTTGACGTTTGCAGACGATATAGTCTTTATTTTAGACACGGTATATCACGCTTGCTAGCTTCTTGAAGACTTTCAGAGCTCTTGTACACGAGTTGCCTTAAAATTAACTTTTCTAAAATGGAATACACGATTTAACTTGTACTGGCCAAAACATTTCAATTAGTGGCATGCAAATTGGACAAGTGTATACCTATCCGTATCTAGGCCACGAGATTAAATTTGTAAGAGACACTTAAACAACAAAGTTAAATAGAAGAATGGCCTAACATTGGCAGCTTAAGGAAAACTGAGGTGAGTCTTTAGATCAAATATTCCCATGTGCTTAAAAAGAAGGGTATTTGATCAATCTATATTTTCAGTTCTAACGTATGGAGCAGAAACATTGACCCCTGACATAAAAGTAATCAATAAAATAGTGACACGGAGAGCAATTGAAATACCAATGTTGAATATATCCCTCAGAGACAGAGCTTCAAATTGCCTTCAAACGGTAAGGAGAAAAATTGGTGTCAGGGACGAAGTTACGAGAATTGCAACGCTGACATGAAAATGGAAACGCCATGATGTCAAATTCAGAGCTGGAAGAAGGACCAAAAAATTTTTAGAATGATGACCCAGACAATATATTTATCGTAATCGAGGACGTTTTCCAGAAAGATTGTCGGATTAAATTATCCTAGTGATGATGACGATAATAATAATATTAATGATAATTCCACGTAATCTTTCCTTTCAGTGTACTGTGTATGTGGTTTTATTATTAGAACACCCAGGTATACTAGTTCTCGTTTTAAAATGTCGTATTTCTTTTTCTTATTTATTAATATTTGCAATACTTCTTTGTTTTTAATGTGCCTTGGTAAATAGAAGGCATATGGGTTGTCCTACAGAGGTATCACCTTTCATCAAATTAACCGTCATGGACGTGAAATTGGTCCTCAAAAAACATCAAACTCTAACTTACAGCTTCACGTGGCAACGATACTTTGATTCAGGTATACGCATCAAAGACGTGTGCAAAGGAAGAAAAAATGGTTACATTGTACAAACAAATTAAAGATTCATGAAAATAACTATGAACAAAGAAATCGCTATAGTTAGAAGCAATTTTAATGCAAAAGTTCGTCCGACACAGTTCATCTGTTATTTGGTCCAATCAATACTTGCAAGAATAGATGTCAACTAAAAATAATGTTCCCTAACAAGGTTTCCCTGCAATGAAAACATATCAGATATACCCTAACACTAATTATTATTACGTTGCAATATTTCGCAGGTTTGATGCAATCAGTGAAAATAATTTCATATTTTTTTTCCTTTACATTACATACCTTAAAATATTCTAAAGAGTATAAGTTTTATATATACCAATTATTACAGCGGTTTGCACAGAACTATTATTGTATCTTTTCCAAAAGAAACCCTAGAAAAACTCAATTAAATCCATGCATTACCGTAGGTTCTAATAAAAAATAAATGCTTGAATGCTTATAAGAATACACTACCCCTGCAATAACTAACCGAGGGTAAAGTACGCTACATCGACGACCTTCGAATAGATGAAAGGGAAACGCAATAATTCCACCCTCTTGATGACGTCATCGTTAGCCGCATTAAAGTTATCAACGTTTGATTTATAGTTGCGTCAGATAGTCTGAAGTAGGTTATTCAACTCATCTAATTATTAAACTGCAAATAGTCCTAGATTGTAGTTAGCTCTCACTACAATGTTTTGCTGGATATAATTTTCAATTATCTATTGCATCTGTTTAAGTAGATATAGTATTGTTTATCTTATTTACAGCATAGGTGAAAAATATAAGCAGCATATGATATGTCAATTTACATAAGGTAATGATAGAAGAATTATAAATTTAAATATAAATTAAAAACTTTGATAATATACAAGGCAAATATCGAGCACAGTATTAATTTAATCCTGCCCAAGTATTTTCGATCACTAGATCATCTTCAGGGGCATTTTCTTAATTGCCGCCTATCTGACAAGAGTACAATGTCATAAATATAAAATGGGACATCACAATACACTACACAAAGACAAACACTTAAAAATTTTTGAAGATAGGTGAAGCTACATGGTGTATAGAAGCCGGAGACAGAATGTACAGTCTCCGGCTTCTATACACCATGTAGCTTCACCTATCTTCAAAAATTTTAAAGTGTTTGTTTGTCTTTGTGTAGTGTAGTGTGATGTCCCATTTTATATTTATGACATTGTACTCTTGTCAGATAGGCGGCAATTAAGAAAATTTCCCTGAAGATGATCTAGTGATCGAAAGTACTTGTCAGGATAAAATTAATACTGTGCGCGATATTTGCCTTGTATATTATCAAAGTTCATTTATTCAAGCATTCTATCTTATATTAATAAATTAAAAAGTTGTGCTACAGTCTATTAACAGAACAAAGAACAACATGTAAAATATGAATGAATATATCGCCTCTATAACAATGTTTAAATGGATTTGGTGATAGTTCTTACAGAAGAGAATTGCTAAATATGTGTAAAATTGTTTCTACATATTCATTCAGTATCTTTACAGAAGGAAACTTTACTGGTTGATATTACTTCTTCTTCTAGTGCCACCTCCGCTAAATGAAGGTTAGCTATAACCATCGCAAATTGGTCCATATCTTCTGCTTTTCTTAAGAGCGTCTGTATGTTTAACCCGGTCCAGTCGCGAATGTTTTACAGCCAGGATATTTGTCGGCTGCCAGGGGCCCTTTTCCTTTGATTTTACCCTTCTTAATCAGCTGCAAAAACTCGTACTTATCATTTCTACGTGTGTGCCCTAAATATGCTGTCTTTCGCCTTTTAATGGTAATATGATCGGTCCATGACATTACTAATTTAATGGTATTAATTACTTGCCCTTACATATTCAATTAGGATTAACGATTGACTACTAATCTATCTATTTGAAAATCGAATACTTAATAGTATTTATCTCCATTTTTACTTTTATATCATATCAATCCATGACGAATCGCTTCGTTACTGGGGCAATTGCTGTTGACAATATTATGCTTAGCTTGCAAGGTTTCGCTTGCTGCAACGAATGTGTTTCTAAAACCGACGTGCATGTTATATAATGTGTGCTCTAGTTTTTAATTAACCTAATAAAATTTATTAATCAAATATGTAATTTATTAAAGTATTCTGAAAGCATTGGATTAATGTTTCTTCTTCTTCGCGTGCCATATCAGAATTATCCGAAGTCGGCGATCACCATTGCGAAGGCTTCTCAATCTTCTGCAATATGGAATAATTGTCTTGCATTTGGTATCTGAGTTCATTCACAAATATTTTTTAACCAAGAAACTTGTTCTCTCCTACACCTCTACAGCCCTCTATCTTGCTTTTAAGAAACATTTTTGAATTATATATTGACTTCCACTTACTATATGTCCCAGATAAGACATTTTTTGATGTTTAACAGTCTTTAGCAGTTCTCTCCTGTTGACTCTCCTTAATACTTCTTTATTAGTTTTTCTTGCTGTCCAAGGTATCATCAGCATTCGTCTATGAACCCTCTTTTTCAATGCTTTAATTTTGTTCATGATCGATACTTTTAGCGTCCACACTTCTGCACTATACAAAAGTACAGACCAAACATAGCACTTAACCATTCTTTGCCTTATTTCTAAATGGTAATTGCAAAGAAATGTCTTTATTTTTAGGTTTGTTCCTACAAAGAATCAGAAACTAGTTCAGGGCAGTTTCTGACTGCTGCACAATACGCATGTGCGAATTTAACCAGCCGCGAACTAGTTTGTGATTTTTGTTGGAACAATATCCTATCGAGCTGGCAAGTTGCCTATATTAAATAAACAAATTTTGTGTTATTTTATTCGCTGTAACAAAGTAAATTGTTTCTTCTTTAAAATGGAAAACAATGAGGAAGGTAAATCTTTATAATTATTATTATCATGCAGTTACCTATAATAAATACTAATTTGTTTTAGATATGGAAGAAATTATTATTTACCATGAAAACCATGTTGAAGATAGTAGTGTTAAAACTGTAGACTATGTGGTCTGGACCACCAATCAGTCTAAAGTATTAATAGATTTATATAAGAAATATAAACCTAAGGTTGGAACTCTCCAAATAAGAAATTTAAAAAAATTATGGGAGATTATAGCCAAGGAAATAAATAAAAATTTACATATAAATGTGTCCCCGTCGCATTGTGAAAATAAATGGCGTGTATTGGAAAGGGGATACAAAAAGTTCGTAGATAATCAGAATAAAACAGGTAGAGGACGAAAATTTTTTGAATTCAAAGATGAAATGGACAGTATATTCAAAAAAAAACGAAATATTCATCCCGAGATACTTCTATCTGCTACAAAAGTTATTGAAAATGTGTCGTTGACTTCAGATGTAGTTCTAAAGGAGACTGAAACTCAAGAAGTAGAGAATACTGACAGCCCAGTTCCAGTTACCCACACCGCTACATCTGCACCTAATACCAATACAAAGCATCCAATTCTAAATAGAAATAGAATATTGGAAAATATGAGAATAGAGAGAGCAGAATATTATAAGGAAAGGCTCAGTATTGAAAGGGATAAGCTAGTGGTTCATAGAGAAAAACTAGAAGAGATAAAAAGGCGAAATCTATTACTTGAGAAGCAAAACCAATTACTTGAGAAGCAGAACCAACTACTTGAAAAGCAAAACAAACTTAGGGAAAATCCATAAGATTAATTTATATGTATAGTATTGTTTTTCTGAATAAATATTTTGTTACTTTAACTGTAAAAATCATAATAATTAAAAAATAAAGTATTTTAAAATTTTTATTGTTCTAACAAATTTAAAATTTGATTTCGAACTGCAGCACCATTTCTGTCATCAGGTTCATCATCAGGATCATTATTGTCCAACTGTAAATCAGGTGCTGCTTCATTATTGCCTGCAGGATTGTTTTCATATAAAAATTCATCATTTAATGAAATATTATGCAAAACACAACTTGCTCTTATTAAATGTACACAATCAGCTATAGAGCGTAATTTAAGATGGTATAACTGCCTAAATTTTTGTTTGAGGACTCCTATGCAATGCTCTACTAAGTACCGGTTAGCACACAGTTTTGAATTATAATTTATTTGGGCCCTACTTAACTGCCCCCGGTCTCTAAAGGGTGTTAATAAATTGGGCAATACAGGATATCCACTGTCTCCTAATATATAATAATTTCCACATTTTTCTTGTAGTGTCTGAGACAATGGAGAACTGCGGAATACTCGACTATCATGTACAGAGCCCGGGTAACCAATAAATATGTCTCTGATTTGTAATTCATGGTCACATACCAATTGTAACTAAAACATAACATAGAATAAATACATTTTATTACTGTACAGTAAAGAAAATTACCTGAATCGAATAAAATCCTTTTCTATTTATGTAAGAATCTGGATCATCCTTTGGTTTGTCAATCTTGATATGTGTACCATCAATTATCCCAATTACACCTAAGAAACCATTCGTACGAAAGACATTCTCAATTTTAACTTTTTCTTCATCGGTTGGCCATTTTATTATATGACTTGAGCAGTAGCTCAAAAAGTAAGTCACTTTTCGTATCACTCTAGACAAAGAACTTATTGTAATGTTGAAGCGGTCTGCAACATCTCTAAAACTAGCCGTTTGATGGCCTATATACCATAAAAAAATTAAAACTTGTTGCATTGCTGACAATTTACCATATGGTCCTGCATGTATTTTATAGTAGTCACTATTTTGAAACTGTTCAGCTATGGACTCAGTAACATGCCGACTTATTCGAAAATGCTCCTTAAACTCTGTTTCATTGTATTGGGAAACAGTTGTTTCAAAATAGTTTCTATTTTTAGGGCGAATTCTATCTTCCAATACAATTTCTTCCAAGTCATCACTGGAGTCGCTCATAGAGGATAATGACGAATATTCACTGTCACTCATTGTTTTATAAATTATAATATCAAAAGTATAAAACACTAAAATACAATATTATGTATGTACTTAAAACAACAAAATTACCAAAACAAAGGTACCTATTTAAAATTAAAAATAAACAGTGTAGGTGTGAGTAAATCAAAATTCGACTAATTGCGCATGTCTGTGATTACCAGTTTGCAAAAAGTTCGGAAACTTTTCAAACTGTCAGGAACTAATTTCAAACTGGTTTTATATTTCATGGAACAGTGTACTTTGTTGACAAGGTATCAGAGAAAATCTTGTTGGAACGGCGAAATTATTATTGCGCATGCGTCTGACAGTCGGCGACAGTTTGAAACTTCTGTAGGAACAAACCTTTTATAAAAGTAGGTTTAGTCATTGCTATTCTACGTTTTATTTCTATGTCTAGATCTAGTTGGTCCGTTATCACAGTTCCCAAATATGTCATTTTGTGAAGTTTCTTAACTTGAACTCCGTTCAATTGAAGCTTTGCATCGGGATGTGGGTCACGACTAAACACTAGAAAGGTTTTGTTTGAGTTTATTTTAATGCCCATTTCCTCTCCTACCTCGTGTATACGATCAAGCAGAATTTGAAGACTTTCAATATTATCTGATAAAATTACTGTATCGTCTGCACACACACGTCTGCGTCTAATCACATTAACTAGTTCCCCGTTAATTTTTATTCCATATGGTTGTCTCTCAAGTGCCTTTTTAAATAACTGGTCCAAGTAAATATTGAACAACGTTGTCGACAAAATGCAAACTTGTCTGACTCCTCGTTGTATGGAAATTTCATCGGTGTAGTTATCTCCAATTTTTACGATAGTAGTTTGATTCCAAGACAAATTTTTAATGATACGAATATCCTTGTCATCTATTCTGATATTTTTCAGGATTTGCATTAATTTTACATGCTGTACTTTATCGAATGCCTTTTCGAAGTCCACGAAACATGCAAATACATCTTTTCTTTGGTCACGGCATTTTTGTAATAGGATGTTAAGCGCAAAAAGTGCCTCCCTAGTTCTTATAGTATTTCTAAAACCAAATTGGGTATGTTCAAGATCTTCTTCGCATTTGCGTATAATTCTGTTGTGAAGTACTCTGAGGAAAATTTTAAGAGTATGGCTCATTAGGCCACATAATTAATCGATATTCTGAGCATTTTCTCGCATTGTGTTTTTAGATATTGCGATAAAGATGGATTTGAGCCAATCTGCGGGAATCATTCCGGTGTTATGTATAGAATTAAAAAGTCTTACTACTACTTTTATGTTATCATTCTCTATTAGTTTCAGCAACTCAGTTTTTGTATCATCTGGACCACAAGCTTTTCTAATTTTAGCATTATATATAGCATGTTCTACTTCGGATTTCATAATTTCTGGGCCGTCAGTACAGTTTGGGTAGAATTCGGCAATATTATTCCTGTCATCTTCAAACAACTCTGATGTATACACCTGCCATTCTTTTCTTATTTGATGCTCATTTACAATAATTTTATTAGTAGTGTGAACAAGTACAGATGAAACTCATTTTTTAAATATATTACTCAGTTCTTTCAGTTTTTGCGTACATTAAATAAGTCGTTTTTAAATATTACATCCTCCATTTCATCGTACCTTTCACTCATACATTTTTCTTTGGCTAATTTGATCTCCTTTTTTTATTCTTCTCTTAAGGTGTCTATATTCTGCAACATTAGATTTTATCAGTCGACGTTGTTCCTTTAATATCAAGATGCTGTCTGTCATCCAATTATTTTTCTTGATTAAATTTTTTCTATAATCATTGTTTGTGGAGATTTCGTTAACTTGGTTTTTAAATTCACTCCATAGTTTTTCTGTATCTTCTAGTTATTCTCCGATGTTTTTTATTTAATGATGAAAAAGAGTTTTTGGGCTAAAATAAAGAGAAAGATTGATGCCTGCGGATGTTGTGGATAAAACCGTAAAACTCCATCTGCTTAGATAAGCCAAGAATTATCCAAGAAGCCATAGAGATGTAAGAAAGATCAAATTTTCTTAATAAAAGAGATAACGGTATCCGGTTGCCTTATTCATGAAGACTTTTCATAAAAAGATATCGTCCGCTCCACCTTCTAATCAAAATTCTGCCGTGAGCAATATTTGCGCCAATGCCAACCCAAATCACGTCATCGTATACCGAAGGTATAAATAATCTATCAACTGTCCGCAGTAGCAGTAGTGCAGTGACTAGTGAACAATGTAGTAGTGTCTGAGACTCAGGAGACAGACTTTTAATGCATCTACAGTTTTTCTTCCTTGCAAAACAAAATTTTTTGCACTCGTTGCTTAGAGAAAAGAAGTTTAACGGAAGAAAACGATACCAATTCTTTTCAAGCCTTCCGACCGAGAGGTGAAGTCTCGAAACACCTGTAGAATGATGGAGCTGAATGAAAATTATATCAGAAAGTGGTTTAATAATATACAAGAATATCTAATGGAAAAGAACTATTTTGACATTCTTTCTGATCCTAGCAAAGTTTACCCTTTGTCCGAAAGAAGATAGGGTTCTTGAACCAAAAGGTGCCAACAATATTTATCAGATAGAGCAAAGCCCATCGAAAACATGTATTACCGTCATGTTCACATATGCTTATGCATGATCATTTATGCTTATAAAAGATTAACAATCAAAAGATTGATATTTTTTGTACACACTTATGACAAGTCAAAAGAAAATGTAAAAAAGTATTTTTGAAGTGTGTATATTTTAAGCAGTTCCTAGCTGAGCGCTTTCGGCTTTACAAAGCCATCATCAAAGCTATGGTCAATTTATAAATACCACTACAATGGAGTTGTAGTGGTACTCCATTGTAGTGGTATTTATAAATTGACCATAGCTCTGATGATGGCTTTGTAAAGCTGAAAGCGCTCAGCTAGGAATTGCTTAAAATATACACACTTCAAAAATACTTTTTTACATTTTCTTTTGACTTATAAAAGATTGCCCAAAAGCATCGCAGAAGGTGTTCCAGATGGGTGGGGTATTGCTACTAGTGAAAAAGGTTGGATGCAAGCAGATGTTTTTCATGATTATATATCTAAGATATTATATCCTTATTAAGTACAACATATCCTTATTAAGTACAACATTTTACATTTCCAATTATAATGTTTGTAGACGGACATAAACTAAGTCAACTATGTACAGAACTCGAAATAATCGTTGAATTGGAAGAGACAAAATCCATTTGAACAACTAAGTAAAAGTAACTTTGCTCCAATTTTAAAGGAAGCTGTAGATACTCAAGCCATCGGCTACCTTAAGTGGTTTTAGAATGTGTGGTCGCTGTGCTTGGAACACAGATAGTATTGACTACAGCAAATGTCTAAGTAAAAAAATATCATGGATAAATTTGGTGAAACAACAACAGAATCAATCAACCAATTTTTGCAACATATGCGATGAAGATACTTTGCAGCTCTTAAAAGAAGCCAGAAAAAATGGAAACTCTGATAATACTAGAAAAAGTTTCAGAGTACTACTTAATTCATTTAACATTTTACATCCAAATAATCCAAGTAATGAAGAAGGCGATAATTCACAAATTGTAATAGATGAAATGTTTTTGGAAGATATGTCTGTAGTCGAAGAGAGAGCAGCGATAACTTTAACTTACGATATAGAATCTGTACCTGTTGTTTTTTAGAAAGAAGTTTCTGAACAATGGCACAAAGTTTAGCACTTTACTCAGAAAATACTTAAGAAACAATCACAGGATCTGCTGCCATTTCAACTTTTGATTCAGTTCTCTCCACTAGTCAAAACTGTATAAATAAGAGTAGTAACATGGAAGATTGTTTGTCTTGAGCCGAAACTTCCGAGAGTAAGTTTAATAAATAAGTTTATAAAAGAGAACTAGAGGAAAGTGAACGCAAAAAAAACTAAAAGGTGCGAACAAAGTTAGAAAACAAAGAAAAAAAAAGTGTTAATTAAACGAAATACTAAGATTAAGGTACTCGAAGAAAAATCTTTATTTCAGCAAAAACCTAGTATTTTAGAGGACTTAAAAGTAAACAAGCTTTTAAATAAAGAAGATACTCGACCGCCCCATGAAAAAAAAATATGGAAATTCCAAAAGCACGTTAGAAATCTGTCAGTATTAGGATTTGATCCAGAAGTTCCAGAACTCTTCTCACCACCTAAAAATAATATTTTTATGAATAAGGGTATATGCTTTCCATGTACTGGAAATTGTTCCCTGACTAGATTTGGAGTTAAATGTCAGAAGTATTCCAGACCATTTCACAATGGATATCTTGAAAAATATGATTTATATAAAGAATATTTTGTTTGTAAAACTTGTCTAAAACAACTTGTATAAAGAATTATGTTTTTGTAAAATTTGTTTTTAAAAAATATATAAATAGATGACACTTTGTTTGTACGTAAATACTTATGTTTTAGTTCTGTTTCAGTACTCAATTATGATTGAGTACACTGCCAAATACTATTTTTGCATTATTTTCCACAATATTTATAATATAATGACATTTAATTTGTGTTCAGTAATAATAGTAAATTATAAAAAAAATCAAAATAACCCCCTATGATGTTACCTATGTTAGCAATTCTAATGTTTCCTTAAAGTGCCAATAACTTGGTGGTTTGGCTGCTTTAAAATATATATAACATGTCATTATAAGTGTGGCAGATACAATTAAATGATTAGTCGAATTTTGTTCTCAAAATACTAACATGATAAACCTATTTTTAATGCATATCACATTTTATAGTCAACAAGTTTATTATTCGGAACAGATCAATGAAAGATAAAAAATGCGTAACAACCTAATTACTATCCACCTACACCCCAAATCGTCATGCTAGAAAAAGTATATTCTCGACCCTGCTGAATCACTAAAGAAAGGGAAGGAAACAGCAAGCCTTGGAAACAAATAAGTGAAGGGGGTTGTCAGCCAGCCCCTTTATACCCCTGTGCTCGAAAATCATCAATAACCGGGATGGAATTAGGGTAGGGAATCCCTTGAAAAAAGAGCGTCGTGTGCTGTCCGTCGTCCGACTAAGCATCTGATCACACTTTAGGGTGTTAGGGGTGATTGACCTATAAAGAACTAATAGTATCGGAAGATGACTATCTGGGTCACGATTTCTATATGTTATTTTCTTGGAGTTTTTTGTGTTGTTGCGACTGAAATAGGGTTCGTGGACTACTGCTTATTATATTAATAAAATATATAATAATAAATTACATACTATTTTATAATATAACCGATGAACAATGGAATCTGGATTAATCTATAAAAAAATCAGTGATAATTATTGTTTAAATAGTTATAATTTTCAAAACCTACAAGAATGTTATTCATTATGTTTATGAATTAAAATATTTTATTTTGTTTCAGGTAAGCTACTAAATGTTGCTTTAAGTTGACTCTTTCATTATGTAAGTACCAATATCACAACATTTTATAGTAAATCCGTACAAATCTGTTTTAATAGAATGTAGGTATTATACAAATAACAAGAAATGGTGGATGGTGGTGTAGAAAATATATGTGTTGACAAAATCAGCAAGAGAATAACTACTTAAAACATTCTTATAGTTTATTTTTATGAACGAGAGAGTAATTAGCACAATTTTAACTGGTACCTTCGACTACTCTATGGGCGTGCTCAAGATTAATTGAAAAATTATTTTGAATAATTGTAAAAAATAAATGAATTATTTTAGTGTTATAAAGTGTTATGTGTATGTAAACAAAAGTGACCTCTTTTATCACACACTATATTAGAACTGACTGGCCTACATTAAAAAAGGTTTTAAAAAATTCACATTTTTTTTTTAATTTTTAAAAATTACAAAAGAGAAAAAGAGTTTTTAAAACCGTCTAAGGTATGTTAAATAGATGAATAAAAATATTAATATAAAACTTACAGCTACTTGTTGCAAATCCAAATCAGATTCAGAAGATGAACTTTCAGAACCAAGATTTATGATAACTGGCTCGATCATTTTATCAGTAATATTGTCCAGCTTCCACATTTTTTCCTCTTCTTTAATAGTGTGATTTACTGCCTTTTCCCAGTTTTCAGGTTTTACATTATTTACAGCCTCCAAAAACAACTGTTTAACATCATGAATTTTAAAAGTGGTATTTGTTCTTGAAACTTCACTCTTTATCTGTGCCCATACCAGTTCAATCGGGTTTAATTCACAATGATATGGTGGGGATCTAAGTACTGTCATTCCACGATTTTTGGCAATTTCATCAATTTCGTATTTTTTAAATTTTTCTTTATGAAGGGCACACAACGAATAAAGTTCCTTTCTTATAGATCCGGGATGGTACGTAATATTTTTTGAACTCAAGCCAATTCTGCAAGTCGTTTTTTAACCACTTGGTTGTGGGCAGTCCTTCTATAAGTCTGGAGTGATAACTTGCATTATCCATTACTATTACACAGTTCTTAGGAAGAAGATCTATCATTTGTTCGAACCATTCTTGAAAGACATCAGCGTTCATGTCTTCATGGTAGTCACCGGTACGAGTTGATTCAAAAGTTAATAAACCACCTTCAACAAAACCGTCTGAACTGCCAATATGTACTATTATTAGCCTGCGTCCCTTTCCTGATGGTGGGTTTAAACCAGTAGATAAGTTATTTACAAAAGCGTGCCTTTGACTTGTAACAGTTTCATCCTTCCAAAATTCATTTGGTGTATGACCCTCGTTGATCCATGTTTCATCAAGATAAAATATTTTTCTTTTTTGGTTTCTCATTTCCTTTATGGTTCTTAGAAAATGTCTTCTCCATATGACAATATCGCTTCTTTCTAATAAAATAGACTTTCTGGGATTCTTTTTCCAGCGGAAGCCTATTTCTTTTAAAAGTTTCCATAACGTACTTCGACTCATTTCTGGGTAATCCTTATCATCTCGAACTGAGACAAGAACTTTATCCAATGTTGGAAATTCTTGTCTAAAGAAGAATTCACGCACTTTCCGTCGAAGTCCTTCTTTAAAATGATATTCTATTTGAAATTTTGGTTTCCCTGGAGCATTACGTGGCATTTGAAAACTACCACATTTCTCTTCTTTAATAACTCTGTACACTTTCACATAAACGTTTGTCTGTAAATGATTTAAAACAATTAAATATTAATGTTTTTTCATTAATTGTTAAAGGACCAATTTTTCGGCGTTTACACGGCACTTCCAAATTTTCCATAATACTAGTATACACAATAAACTGCACCTTGCAACTGAAGTACCTACTTTTAGTGAACTGTTAAGAATTTTGAATACGCCACTTGGACCTTCCTACAAAATGGAAAAACCCACTATCACATTTTCTGTGGAATAAGTTTAGAAGGTAATTATCTAGTCAATTACTGTCGTAGATTCCTGGAATTAAAGGATTAAATGTTTGATTGTTGAAACCCTTACTTCGTGGAATGCACTCATTTCAGATAAAATAAAACGCTTTATTTTATCTAAAGAATTAAACTTTATTTTGCAAATAGGTAGATACTTATTAAACTTTTATTGGTTATATATAACCAATAAAATAAACATCTTACATTCCTTGCAAATTCATTAGTACCTGTTAACCTCCATCACTCCGACACTGGCAACCTTATTTAGGGATTAGTAACCCTCACAACTATTGTATTCTATTTTACTCCAACCTTTATACCTGGTGGTCATACTCAATTTAAAATTGTTTTCCTATATACTTCTGTAAACTTGTTGACAAATATCTGTTTTTCATTGAGTCACCCGTATCAACAGTTTAGGGATTTGCATACATAATTTATTGTTTTATTACTCTCTCATACATAAAAATACACTATAGTTAGAATCTCTATAATCTCTATTAAATGCACTACTTATTCGAGTAGTGCAGTTAATAGTGATTATAGATTGCAGAACTAAAATGAGTTGATTGGCTTCGAAGACCTTTCCGCACATCAACCAGTAAGATTTTTTGTGTACACGCTACATCTATATTCAGTCCAATCGATCAAGGCATTTGCAGAAAACCTATTATCCATTTAGGACACATATTTGTTGCCTGTTTAATTTCTAAAAAACTTGTTCGAAGTGTTTATAAGGTTTTCAAATAATTATTCCGTCGTTGCAGAGAATACGTTTGGCCGTTTCTCTGCACTTTTTCATTTTACAGAGATGATATCTGAGTAAGCAGTGTCCAGTGAAAACTTCCGTGATTACTCTGACTTGAGTCGTCAAGCTTCACGATTATTTTTGCGTAGCGAGGAGAAGGTTGCAATAACCTTATGATCAATAAGGTTGTGTAATAACCAAGCCTTTGGGCTGAAATATTCTTACAGTAAGCTACAATAGATGAATAGATTTAATGAGGTGGCACTTGGCCTATTCTGCGACCTTTTCAGATCTATTAAGGTCCTCAGGCTACACTATCTTCGTTTCCTCTTTTTAGAGCATCTCCTACTATGCAGATTTTGTGTATACCGCAGAACTGATCGGGTCTGATAAAAGTTCCATCTTTATCAAAACTATCAACAATTTTATTTCTCGTGGCTCTTTTTTGCTAAAAGAACTATTTGCTCCTTTATCAAGGCCAAAAACAACCTTATTACCAACAATTTCTAATGCCCTGACACCTACACCAAAGATATTTTTTGCGCCCTTTCAGTTGTAAATGACTGTTTGCAGGTTTAAGCTGTTAGCGACTGATCAGTTGTATATTTAGTTCTGCTTGAAAAATTGCAATCCTTAATATGCCTAGATGCCCACTTAGGTAGCAGGGTTTGGAGTTCTGAGTCCGTGTTAGTCTATAAGACTTTCTAGACAATTCTTCTTACATTTATGAAGAGGAAGGTTAAGCATTTTCTCTAAGGCTGTAGTGGTAGTAGGGTACGATCGCACTGAATTTCCGATCCTTACAGGTGGCTGAAGTGATAGCGTTATTTATTTCTTGTTTTTTATTTTATTTTATACGTTATGATATGATTCTCTTTTATTTGGGTATCATTCATGTTTAGTCATTTTTTAAAAGCACAATAATTGATTATAATATAACTGATAATTCAGTAGTCGTTAATCCATTTTTTATATAAAACAATCCTTACTTTTTATCTTCCATCATTATTACTTAGCTATAAAAATAAAATAATTTGTAAATACGGAATAACTTGCTACTAATGGGACGAATGTTTTAGGAATATACGATAAATTGAACTAAACCAAAATGCGTAGGTGTATGAAACAAAACCGTAGTGTCGGTAGCAAGACATGTTGTGTTTATTTGAAATAAAGTTTAAAGTGTTTAGAGATTTTGGCTTTCCATTTTCCACGTAAAACTTTACAGACATTCTGGAAAGTGCATTAGTAACTATAAATATATAATAACCTGAAAATGAAAAATTATCCATTTAAAAGGAAGTCCATCTTTAGTTAATGTAATAATAAAAAAAGAATTTTCTGATATATGAAATACGGTTTTGTACTATAACAGTACAAAATATCTCTATATTTGCTGCATTGGAAACATTTTTAAATTATTGCACTGCGTACTCTGCAATAAAAGTACTGACCTAGTGGAAGATGATGAGCACAAAGAAAATGAACTATTTGATAAAGAAATATTCTGATATAAGGTTGAACGCTCGAATAAATGAACTTATTGAAAAATTAAGGCAAATATCAGGCACAAATTTAATAATCAAATCTTGCCCAAGTACTTTCGCTTTCTACAGCATCATCAGGGTCATTTCGTCAAATTTGGACTATCCAGCAAGCGCAGAATATAATAAACATGAAATTGGACATACATTGTACATAACACTACATTAACACAAGGACAAACAGTTTAAAATTATTAAAATTATTCTACGCTCTACATTCTTGTCGGCAACAGGAGAGAGATTCTCTCAGAAAATCCTAATTGGAATCCTAATATTCCTGGTCAAATAGATCCAACCATTTGGTTTAATCAGGATGGACAAAAAGTCCACATCGCTGGATTGGCCGACGCGACCACATTAAATGACCTGCTGTGTCGTTGGATTTAAATCCCATGGACTTTTCTGTTTGGGGTTATTTGAAAAGGTAGGTATATGTAAACCGATCTACCAGACCTTAAACAGAGAATTCGTACTGAAATGCAACAAATTGCATCAGTGATTTTGTCAAACATAACCCAAGAATTCATTGGAGATCTTAGATCTGTCAATTAAACGAAGGAGCTTAATTCGAGCATTTTTTGTAATTATGTTATTTGTTTGTCTTTAATATCATATCATCATCATCATCAGTAGCTCGACAACTCTTTCTTTGTCCTGGCTTGTTCTCGGATTTTCCGCCATTCTGTTCTGTTCTTTGCTTTGTTTTCCTGTTGTAATTTAAGTGTTTTCAGAAATTGTTCCACTTGTTTCATGTATCTAAGTTTGGGTCTTCCCTTTGACCTTCTCCCTACGAGTGTTTGTCTTATTATCTGTTTTGGCGTTTCAGTCTCCAACATCGGTTGGCCCATGGCCCATCCAGCGCAGACGTCCGATCTTTATGGATGTTACGATCTCGGGTTCATTGTATGCTGTGTATAGTTATGTCTTATGCTTCATATGTCACTGTCCTTTCCCCCCTTACATATGTATCTAAGGATTTTTCGTTCAAATTTACCTAATAGGTTCTCATCGCTTTTCGACAGTGTCCACGTCTCTGATCCATATGCAAGGACCGGTTTTATTAGGGTCTTGTATATTTTGCATTTGGTTTTTCTTGTGATGTTGTTAGATCTTAGATGTTTAATTAGTCCATTATATGTTTTATTAGCGATATGTATTCTTCTCTTGACTTCTTCACTGATATTGTTATCTGCGGTAACTAGTGAACCTATATATGTAAAACTTTTTATGCTTTAGGTAGGTTTCTTTGGCCTGTCGATTTACTGGCCTTCATGTATTTTGTTTTTATTTCGTTACTGTTTAGGCCACTGTTTTGTGCCGCTCTTTCTACCGCATTAAATGCTTCTATCATCTCTCTTTCACTTCTAGTTGCAAATGCCAATATTTGTACACTTTTTGTTATTATTGTTCCTCTGGTGTTGGCTTTTAACTCCCCAATTATTTTCTCTAATGTGATGTTGAATAGAATACAGGATAGAGCATCTCCCTGTCGTAGGCCCTTTCTCACATGGATTATATCTGTTAGTTTGTTTTGAATTCGAAGTTTGCTTTGTACTTTATTTTGCTTTATTTATGTGTTTCTTTTACTATATCAATGAGTTGAGTTGGAATATTAAACTCTTTCAGTGCATGGATCAGAAATTTTCGATCGATGCTATCATAGGCATTCTCAAAGTCAATGAAACGATGATGTGTGTCTATATTAAATTCACTAGTCTTTTCCAAGATTTGCCTCAAGACGAAGATCTGATCTATTGTGGACTTCTGCCTGCGGAAACCACATTGATATCCTTCAACTATTTGTTCCGCATATAATCTCAATCGACCATACACAATATTTGGCAGTATTTTATATGCTACAGTCAGTAGCGTTATTGCTCGGTAGTTTTTGCATTGAGGCTAATCTTCCTTTTTATGTAGTGGGATAATTACTCCAGTATTCCAGTCTTGTGCAGTTGCTTATTATTCCATATGTTCACTATTAATTCGTGTATCGCATTCAATAGAGTCTCCACCTTCCTTTATTAATTCTGCGCTAATGTTGTCAAATCCAGGTTACTTGTTGTTTTTCAGTCTGGTAACTGCTTCTTGCATTTCAGCTACTGAAGGGAGGGGGGGTTATTTCTCTGGTATCCGTTTGATCCAGTATAATTCCATCATATAGTGGATCGTTTTTTTTTAACTTTTCTTTGAAGAATACTGTCTATCCTTGTAGTATTTCACTCTGTTCAGTTACTATATCCCCTTCTCTGTCTATACACATTATTGTTCTTGGTTTAAATTATTTTTTGCTTTTGTTAAGTTTTTGGTAAACTTTTCTGTTTTCTGATGTTGATTTAGTTCTTTCATTTCTTGGAGTTCTTTTTCTATGTTTTCTCTTAATATCAAATAATATCTTATATAAGATTAAAAGAATAATTTTCTTTCTTAAATAAATTTTAAATTAAATTTTAAGAAATACTAGCACTGGTTTCTTTTACACCTTGTGTACTGAAGTTGAATTGACAATAATACCATACAACAAACACACATTTACAAATATCTGGGGCACTAAATCAAAATAAACAGAGACAACCAAACACATGAAATACAGAGACAAATAGGCCTAACATGGGCAGCATTTGGCCAATTAAGCCATATTCTAAAAAGTTCAATTCTCATGTATCTCAAGCGAAAGGTTTATAACCAATGTGTTTTGCCTGTGCAAACTACTGGAGCGGATACTTTAACACACACGCAAAAATCTGCGAATAAACTCAGAGTTACACAACGAGCCATGGAACGTACAATGCTGAATAATCCACATAACAACCCAACAAATCAGGCAAAGATTAGGAGTTCAAGACGTCATCGAAAGAACCACGACGCTTAAGTGGAACTGGGCAGGGCACTTAACCAGAATACAAGATGGACGGTGGACAAGACGTATTATGAAATGGATGCCCAGAAACTATAAAAGAAGCCGAGGACGACCACTGACTAGATGGACCGATGATATAAAACGTGTAGCGGGAAACTGGCTACAAGCGGCCCAGTGTAGAGAACACTGGAAAGAACTGAGGGAGGCCTATGTCCAGCAGTGGACGCAATTGGCTGATTGATGATGATACTAAAGTTTGGATGTGAAGTTTGAAGTTTAGTATGGCTGTACTCAGAAAAATAGGAGCTTTAATTTTTTAGATAAAAATATGCCCTGTCAACTTAAAAAACTTATCGATTTCGTGACACCTGCTGAGGTACTGGGGGTAAAATTTATTGCTTTTCCTAAAAAGGGTTAAAAAAGAAAAATAGAAATCGACCTGTCAGAGCTTAAACTCTGAAAATAATTAAGTCACGAGATAATAGACCGTTTCACACTTTATGAATGCACTGTATAACAAACAGTATTACAAAAAACCAAAACGAAATAAAGATGTACTTCCTATTTTATGTGATATTATACGACGTACATAAACGTTTCCGATCAGACTATTTTAGATACTCGATTCCTAATAAACTTCCAAACTTGGGCAAATCTTAAACTTCGCATTAAGATAAAACAAAATTTAAACAAATCGGATAAACCTTTTTGAAGCTACTTTTCTTAAGAGAAAAAAGTATGCGTAGGTTCAAAGTATTTTATACCACCGAATCAGGGATATCTTCCATATATATCTACCTACTGTGTATTTGTAAAATCAGCATAATAATTTCCGCAGTTGAAAAAGAAGTTCGACTGTAGAGATTTCGCAAGGAGATATTCTAGAAAAGAGACAAAATTGGAGAGAGCAACGAGGATACGCTGAAAGCCGAAGTTTTATTCCAGAAAAGTATTTCGAGATTATCATCGAATTTACTGAGAATGTTAAACAGACGGACAAATGTTTATATATTGCAGGAAATCTCTTTGGTAAAAGTTAAATAAAAGCTACAAACAATAAATCACTGTAAGAAGACAGGGGTTGGTGTATTAAACTTTGTATCAATATTTTTGGGAAAAAAGGATATTTTTAATCATGAATGTGTTGCTTGTGTGAGTCCATTTCAAATAGATAAAGAAATAATAAATAAGACTTACTAACAATCAATTTAATTTAACTATCAGAGGACCGGTGTCGCTTTCTACAATATGCAAAGCATCTTCAGGTCTCGATACAAAGTTAAATAAATGCTGATATGATAAAAACCCATATTAGGGTGTTGTCTAATAAAGATAAACAAATTAGATGTTGTAAATTACAATAATTATGCCAATATTACATGTCTGTGGTTTTATTTCAAAATGAGAAAATTGAATAAAAAGGTGTAAAAAGTTTTTTTTTTTTTTTTTTTTTTTATTTAAATTAACGTGCATGTGACATCTATGGTCATTAGCACGAGTTACGATTTACATGGTAATATAATATAAATTACAAAATAAAATGTAGTTAACATCTAACATACAGAGAAAATAATAAAAACTTGTAATATAACATTTATATTTTGTTGAGCAGTTGACTATTCTCGAGGAATTTGATGACCTTGTTGATTTCGTCTGTGTTGTTTAGGACCTCTTTGAAGTTAGTACTGATATTGAGCTGTTGGCGTATTTTGGCATATAAAGGGCATTCGATAAGTATATGCCTGATTCGGAGAGTCGTATTGCAGTGTTGACATTTTGGTTGTGGAGATGATGTCATCAGGTAGCCATGAGTTAGACGGGTATGTCCAATACGCAGTCTCCGTATGATTGCCATATTTTTTCGAGATAAACTGGGATAGGTAAGACGGTTCACTGTAGGTTTGATTTCATGCAGCGCTGAGGTAACATTATTCCAGTGAATCTGCCACGTAGATAAATTAAGCTTCTTTAGTCTGGCTTTCAGATCATTACAAATTTGTATGTTTATAATGGTGTTCGTGGATGATGCGGCTTTTTTGGCAAGGCAATCAGCTTTTTCGTTACCACTAATACCAACATGGGATGGTACCCATATCAGAGTGATAGTTATATTTTGATTTATAAGAAGCTGATATATGTCATGAATATCTTGGACGATAGGATGTTTGGTGGATATAGCATTAATGGAGTGTATAGATGAAAGCGAATCGGAGCATATGGCTATGTGTGTATTTGTATATCGTTGGGCATATTTAAAAGCTTGTAAGATAGCTAGTAGTTCACCAGTGTGGATACTACACCAAGGAGAGATTTTAGAGAGTTCGATAGGCTGTTGTACCGTGGTTACAGAATATCCAACCCCACCTTCAGTCTTCGACGCGTCAGTGTAAAGAACCATGTTATATTTATTTTTGTTTATAAGTTCTAGGAAGAGAATTCTTAATGTACTAATACTGGTATCTTCCTTGTTAAACTTGGTGAGTGAAATATCATGATATGGGAGTATGTTGGTCCAATAGGGATTATTGGAGAATGGTAGAGTTCTGGTTTCACACAAATTTATATCTTTTAGTAACGGTTGTAGAAGACTAGGAATAGGATGTATAATTAAGTTACATGGAGGGCTGTTTTGGGTATGATGTGATGATGTAAATAGATGATATACGGGATTGGACGGATTGGAAGAAATTGCAGCAGCATAGGAGAGAAGAAGGTTTTCTCGTCTAAGCCATAGAGGAGGTTCATTAGCTTCACAGTACAGACTTTCTGCCGGACTAGAACGGAATGCTCCAAGACATAAACGAATAGCTGTATTGTGAACTGTGTTCAGTGAATTTAATATTGATTTAGTACCAGACATATAGACGAAACATCCATAGTCTAGCTTAGAGCGGATAAGTGATCTGTAGACTTTCAGTAAAGTAGTTTCTTCCGCGCCCCAATGATAATGTGAGAGTGTTTTGAGTATATTTAACCTTTTTAGGCAAACTCCTTTAAGTTCCTGTATGTGTTGTTTCCAGGTTAATCTTGAATCAAATATCAGCCCTAATATTTTGCAATTATCAACAACCGGTAACTTGAAGTTGTTGATAGTGATTTCCGGATCAAAAGAACTCATTCTTCTGCTAAATTTAATAACTTTGGATTTAGAGTGGGAGAGGGTAAGTCCTAGAGAAGCTACTTTGTTTTGTAGGTCATTTACTCCTACTTGTAGAATTTTACTAGTAGTTGCGTTGGATTTACCATGACAGTACATTATTAGGTCATCGGCATATAATACGCATTTGATTGGTGGAGCTATATTTTCACTTAACTTGCTAATCGAAAGAATGAATAAGGATGTGCTTAAAACTGAACCTTGCGGAACTCCATCATATTGGATGTGTGGAGAAGAAAGGAAGTTATTGACAGAAACCCTGAACGATCTAGATGTTAGGAAGTTTTTGATAAATGCGTATATGTTGCCAGTAAGGTTACATTCAAAAAGTTTGTCAAGGATTGCATTTCTAGAGATGGTGTCAAATGCGCCTTCTATATCAAAGATAGTTGCTATTAAATCTTGCTTGCAATTTATTGCGTTGGAGATGTGGGTTTGGAGTATTACTAGATTATCTCTTGTGGAGCGCTGTCTTTGGTAGCCAGATTGTTCCTTTGGAATAATCTTATGTTTTTCAAAATACCACAAAAGACGTTTGTTAATCATTTTTTCCATTAGCTTACACATAGTGCATGTGAGAGAGATGGGCCTGTAAGATTGTGGAAACATAGTTGGCTGGTTTGGCTTGAGTATTGGTATAACTATAGATTTGCTCCATTGAGATGGAAATTTATGGGAACTCCAGATTATATTGTATAAATTAAGGAGTTTTTTAAGACTATAATTAGACAAGTGCTTTAGGAATGCATAAGGAATATCATCGGGTCCAGCTGCAGTGTTTCTACTATTAGCTAAGGCAGATATTAGCTCATGCATAGTGAAAGGAGAATTAAGGGATCTACTATGTTCAGATGATATCAGATGATTTCTGTGTGAATATAAGTCATGATGAGACAAAGCAATATTATTGGTTTTATTTCTGAACTTATCTTCGAAATGTTTGGCAAAGGCGTTAGGAATAAGTTCGTATAAAGCGATCTCTGTACCATTTGTAATTAAACGAGTAATTTTATTATTAGTTTTGTGACCTTGAATTTGTCGTATTTTTTTCCAAATTTGGCTAGGATTGGAGTTTTCGTTGATAGATGATACGTAATCTTGCCAGGATGATTTTTTACTTTTTTTGACTACGTGTTTGGCCTTGGCTTTGAATTTTTTGTAATTTATTAGATTTTCAAGGCTTCTGTTTTTTTGGTACTTATTTAAAGCTTTTTTGGATAGACGAATCGCCTCTTCACAAGAAGAGTTCCACCAAGGAACTACTTTATGATTTGGAGAGAATGATGTTTTGCCAATATGAGTCTTAGCAGCTGAAAGAATAGTGTCTGTTATTGACGTTAACAAATAGTCTACATCGTTTATTATTAGATGATCATGCGCGAGCAAGAGAGTGTCAACGGCTTTTGAATACTCTGGCCAGTTAGCTTTTTTTAGGCGCCAATAGCTTTTGGCAGAGGCAGTCCCATTAGAATTGTTGGAAATTATTATAGGATAATGATTGCTATCAAAGAGATCGTCAGCTGTTTGCCAGGTTAAAAAAGGTGCAGATTTAGGGTCACTAATACTAAGATCTATAGCAGAGAAAGATCCAGATGAAATATTAAAATGAGTGTTAGATCCTGTGTTAAGAAGACATGAGTTTGTGCAGTTAATAATATTTTCAACTACTTTTCCCCGTCCAAATGTAGATTGAGAACCCCACATAACGTTATGTGCATTGAAGTCTCCTGTGAGAATAAACGGCTGTGGAAGTTGGAATATAAGGTCTAGGAGCTCTTCTTCTTTTAGAGAATGGTTTGGGGAATATATATGGAGCAGATGGTTAGTTTATTAGGGCAATATGTAGTTATGGCAATTGCCTCAAGATTCGTTATTAATGGTAGCATTGTTGAGAAGATTTCGCTGGACGCAAATATAGATGCACCTCCACTGGCTCTTAAGCAGTTCGTTCTAATGAAGTGGTATCCTTCAAAGGATTTAAGATGAGGAATATTCGTTGTATTAAAATTAGTCTCTTGGAGACAAAGAAAATCTGGATGGTAAATTGATATAAGATATTGAATGTGTTCAAGGCGCGGATAGTATCCGTCGCAGTTCCATTGTAAAATAGTGAATTTGAAAAATTTATTTGGTTAGTAGAAGAATTTACCTTGTACTAATTAAGTAATTTTAGAAAGGATCGATATCATTGCAGTTAGAGTCACATGAATTATTGGACGTAAGGCTGGTAAGTTCGTCAGCGTCTATAGAATTTAATGTGCGTTTTAGCTTTTTCGTTATTCTTGTAATGCGATTTTTAAGTGATCTATCGGATACAGTTTGGTATATTTGAGTAAGATCTTCGAGGAGAGAATGAATGTTCGTGGTGAAATTATGAGCTTCTTTGAGGGGATCACTACTTCCAAAGGAATTTTCTAGGAAGGCAATTATTTGTAATGCTGATAACGAAAATTTTTCTGGATTCGCACAAATTAATTTTTCAATACTTGAATGGGCACATAGACTAATTTTACAAATTTCTTTGTCATCAGTTTTTGTTTTCTTTTTAGGAGCTGATTTAGGAGTTGCGAAGGTTGTTGTGTTTGGTGTGTTATTAGAGTTTAAGTTTAGGGGGCTAGCGGTAACCAGTAGAGAAGGTGATTCAAGACTTGTGTCAGTGGAATGAGTTCTTTTTATGCCAGAGTTAGAAGGGACAGATAATGGTGTTATAGACTGTTCATTTGGGGTTATTATGTCAGTAGGTGGGTTATTTGAATAGATTTCTTTTTTGTGGAGGGTGAAAGAGGAGATATACTAGAATGAGGATCGACTGGATTTTGGCTAGAAGTTGTATTTGGAGAGGGATTGCTAGATATTTCTTGAGGGTTAGGGCAGGAGTCTGCAGTGTGTCCAGATTGCTTACATAAAAAGCATTCAAGTTTGTCCGAAGTAATAAAGATCCTATAATTTGTATTTTCATATGAGATTACAATTGAAGTATTTAACTCAAAGTATTCTTTATTTGGTATCACAAACACTGAGCGTCGAAAACTGAAGATGTGAGCATATTCGTCTTCCGGAGAACTACAACGGATATGCGAGATAGGGGAAGCAAGTTGTAATCCAAGTTCATTTTTAAGTGCTTGCTCTATGAGTGCATTCGGAATCGAAGGACACACGTTAGAAAGTAGTAGCCTCTTTGCAGGAGTGATAAGTCTACGAATAGATATTGTTTGATTTCTAATCGAAATAGTAGGATTATTTTTTAGAAGATTATCTACTACGGTTACGGAAGAAAGATATATGCATATACGTTGATTAGAAATACGTGAAGCAAAGGTTATTTCTTTAGGGGTAACAATTTCGCCGATTGCCTTTATGTAATCAAATAGTACTACGTCTGGGATAGCGTTCATAACAATGGCTTGAGTTCTACTAGGACATGATGTTGCTGTTGTAGATTTTTTCTGTGTTATTTTGGTTACTGCAGCGAAGCTAGGTTGAGCTGTTTGTGAAGATGATGCCATATTTGATTTTAATATTTTGGATGCCAAAATATTAAGTCTGGCCAAAAACGACTGGCCTAATTTTATTTGTCGAAAGTAGTAATTTAACTGATATCGACTTACCAATATTTGCTTGATAAACAATCACATTAAACTAAACAAGTTTCTATTCAAAATACTATTAGTAGGAAGCCCGATGTTTACTCGTTGGCTTCTGAAATAGGTAAAAAGTTTTAAAAGTTTAGACAGACAAGGTAAGACCCACAAGTTGTTATAAAATAGTCTATTAGATTGTAATAAATTAATAAATGAGCAAATAAATAAACATTACTTACATGCCGGTACTCTATTAATTAATGGATGGTAGAACATGGTTGAAACTACTATGTATTGTTGAATGGAGAACTCAATTCTGCTATTGTAGTTGTTTGACAGTAAACGGGAAGTTCTTGAGGAGATAGATTTGATCCAATGAAGCAAAGATATGTGTGTGATTGTTTGTTAAATGAAAGTGATATTATATACCATTGTGTTATTTAAAAGTTATTTATACTTATTCGAGAGATATATTTATGAAATGTGTGTTATTTATTGAGTAATTGTTTTATGAAGGTGACAGTTTTTATGACAATGAATAAGTTTAGATGTACAAATTGTGTGGGTGTGCAATTATTTTTTATTTTGTAATTATCAAATTTCTTTGATAAAGTTCTATTGGCAAAATAGTAGATTGTTGCAAAGTCGAGTAAATAAAATATTAGAATTAAAACAATTAAGGACGAAACAAACATTAAATTTAAAAGGGGAAGGACTTTTATGCACTACATCTCAGTCTTGGGCACAATGAGTTTTTTATGTTATCTATTAGATTTTAGTGGTAAATTTGACAGATGTAGGTTAGCATGTGACAGTTCTTCTTCTGTTTCTCAATACTGCAAGTTAAGTTATCTAGTTTTATGAAATATGCTGATATTAATGAATGTCTATAAATTGTTTCAATTAAGATATCAAAAGTAAATTGATGTGTTTAATATTGGCATACTTTAACAATCTTTAATTGATTAAATTTAAATGTAACAATAGGAATAATTGAAATACTTCCCACATTATAACTAACTCAGTCCAATGTCCAAATTACTGAACAAATTAAAGTGATTCTTTGGCAACTGAACATGTACATTTTATAATCAAACGTATAACAAATTTACAAAATTTTTTTTACTGTCCAACTGTCAGATATTAGAACTACCTACTAATTCTGTTTTGCCTAACTCTTGGTCTTGTATTATTTGTTAGTAGCATATATTTCGTCTTCTCTTCATTTATTTAAAAACCCAGAATAACTATTTTCTCCTTAAATTGTGAAAACCTGTCTCTTGTGGAATAAACAACTCCATCTAGATTATAAGCAAAGGCCAAAAGTTTTAATTAGCCAAATAAAGTTTTGAAATAGGGGGATAACTGGTGTAAAATTAAGCGTTAACACGCAAAAAACAGCAATGATTACTTCCACCAGAAAAAGGCACTACATGGATCAGATCCACGGTGCTCAGAGGAGTAAAGCTACATTCCATTTATAAAACAGGTTAATTACTGTGTAATATTTAATCAGAAGTTAACGTAAAATCAACACATTAAAAGTGTCACACAGAAGGCAACAATTGGAAGAAATAAGGACTTAGCCTAAAAATAATGACTGAAGGTTCAGCGGCATGGTGAAAAATAAACAACAGTTTGAAGCGATTTGGCTGCTTAGTTTGCAAAAAGGCTTACATACTTTAGTGTCTGGGATATCATGAAAATCGCACCTACAGATGTGTTAGAGGCATTGCTAAACTTACCATCGTTGCACATATTTATATTGGAAGAGGTCATGTCAACAGTAGACACGGTAATTCAGGGTTAAGCTCCTATAAGCCTAACGCAAGAAGCCGATCAAACAAAATTAAGCCCTGGAATATATGACAGCCTATCTTAGACAGAACTTGCGTCAAAGTTGTGCTATGGTATTAATCTATTAGCAAGAGAGGAATGATTCAATCGTACTCTACTTCAATATTCAAGTCGCTGTAAAACCGCGCAGTTCTATGTAGGTTGATTCAAAACTTGCATAAGACTGTTTAAGTATCCTCTATCAGATTAACAGATGGAATAAACTGACACTTAACTAAGTTCATGGCACAAAGGCTACTTAGTCAATGTGAAGGGTCATAAACTGTCTCAAAAGTGCGCCAATAATTATTTTATATCCTTGATTTGTAGTTGCTGATACACACCAAACAGTAGCAATTGACAAATGTGTACAACAAAAGTGTTTTGAATGGTGAAGAAATTTACCAAGACAAAGACAGGCTAGAGAGTCATTAAGAAACATTCAACCAAATTCATTGCCACTTAATGACCCACAATCTAAAGACTACGAGGCTAATAGTGGGGCTGTTGACTGCAAACTATGGGCTTACTAAGCATATGAGTCGTATGGACTTGACAAAAGAGCACACATGCCCAGAAGAAGAGAAGACGGCTCTGTATGTCTCATGTCAGTGTAAAGGTTTCACAACTCTGCGGTATCTAGAACTCGGAGAGGAAAAAGCAAAAGCATCAGTGTCTATGAAAAAACCTCTCTCAAAGCTCATTATGGGAATAGCACTATATGAGGAGCTTTAAATAACAAAGCACATTATATTTTTGATTGCAGTTCGCCATGACGAATAACGGGTATTAAATTAACCACATTTTAGTCTATTATCACAGTGACACATTAGATCTGTAAAGTTCCCAGTATGTCAAGCCGAGAGCTACTCTACTTGTAATCTGTCATGTGTCGTTTTTAAATTTATTTTGCAGTAACAGGTTAAATCCTGAGCTGGCTGATATTCTGCCTATATATTTCAATTGTGTAAGTGATCAGTTTCTCCCAGTTTTTTTTATATCCCGTTTTTGTTATCTGTTCTTTGAATGTCTTTCTTTTTTATTAAATTGATTGCTAGCCTTATCTCTGAATCTTTCATCTTTATTCTGGTTCTCAGTCTATACTCACTATATTTTTAACAATTATTCAATCAATCAATCTAAACAATTTTATGACTGATATAGAAGGGAAATATCTCAAAACATTTTAAAAACAATCGATAATTTAAATAGTTGTCTAACTAAACAAAGCATAGGTAAACTTGATCATGAGTCTAAAACTTACTGTTACTCATATTATATCAATCAGATAATATACCTTTTAATGATAGTGGCAATGCTTCAGACACGTCGTTGATAATGTACATTAAAACGTACCTTTGTTTGTTTTTTAGATATCGATTTTGGTATTAATGTATTTATTTTCTAGCATAAACATTTTGTTAGTACATTATTTAATTTTATTCTAAAAAGGGTGAGACAAAGAATACGTACTAATGCATATGTAATGAAATAAGCACTTAAAATAAATGGACAATTCAAAAAGGTTTTTAAACGTTTTTGAATTTGAGTCACGTATTCCGTCCCCACAATTTTTTATTATTTTCTTTGTATTTAGTTAACTAACGAGTGTGTGTATCTTTACGTACATAACCTAATATGTCGTGTAAGTGCTGCCTTAATATACTTATCGAAAATCTATTCGGTCCTTAATTGAGACAGGACTCAGTATTAGTGTAACCATTGCAGGAGTAACAGTTTAGTTTTTTTGTATAACCGACATCCGATATAACGTAAGAAACAAATCACGATATTTCACATCTGCACACTGGAAAGAGAAATAAGCATTCATCATCAAAGGTAGCTATAAATCATAATTTAGTGCCGCTGAAAAAAATAAAACTGTAATTAATTTATTAGGAAATAGAAATTCACAGAACAGGCAGTTAGCTGGGTTAATTTCTATGCTGCCAATTAGATGACGTCGGTCACGGAAAAATGAAGGTACTGCCAATTTAAGATCAAATACATTGTGTTACCAAATAAGCGTTTCAAGTGAGAAGAATAATGGATTCCAGGAATTGTCAGTATGTCAGCAGGCATTTATTAGTCTACATGGAATAATAAACAGACGACTAATAACTATAATAACTGTACTTCAAAGGCAAGATAGCTCAGTTGACGATATGAGAGTTAAGTTGTGTATATCAAAGAATTTGATATATTGGATCGGTATACGTTTTTAACTTGTAGGTAGACATAAAAATACCACATTAAGTGAGTGCAGAACTGGTGCATCTTGTGAAGGAACATATCAGATCATTTAAAGGCCGTGTATCGCATTATTGTTTTTAAAAGTCAAAAAAACTGTATCTTCCGGAGACTCTCAAAATTAAAAAGATGTATCTCTTGTTTCGTGAAAAATATTCAAATTGGAAAATAAGCTATGAATCGTGCAGAGTAGTTTTCACGACAAAATTTATTATTGGGTCTAGGTATCCTAGATCATGTAGTTACTGTGACGAAATTAAAGCCAAAAATTTACGTAGGTGCTGATAATCAAGAAAATAAGTACGATAGAGAAAAACAGCTTAAAACTATTAAAACAAAGTAACATTTGAAGCTATAAGAATGAATTATTCAATCAATTAACCAATTCCAAACATTACGACTAATGATGTGTATTACAAACGCCAATTGACGTTTGTAAGCTTTAATATTTATATAGCTTCATCAAGACAGTCTGTTTTTTATACAAACATGCAATTGTTGCTAAAAAGGGAGCAATAGATAATATACTCCTTTGAAACAATTTTTTGTTTTATTTGCTTGATGCAAGAGTACAACATTTAGAGATTTTCTGCGATTCCTGTGCTAGCCAAAACAAAAGTAATGTGCTTTTAAGATTTTTTGGTACATAAAAGCACTTTGACTATGTAATTGTCACATTTCCTAGAAGAGGTCATTTCTACCTTAAGTATGACAGGGACTTTGATCTAATTAACCAAAAAAGTAAAGTTAATATTCCACAGCACTGGGTGTAAATTTTTGAAAACTCTAAATCTCTCGTTTGAAACCTATATAAAGAAGTGCTCATTTTCAATAATACCGCTAAGAAAAATTCGCATAAACCATGATCACGATCATCCGAGAACAATAGAAATAAGAGCAAATTACAATGGAATGAGACAAAGTTGTATTGAGGGGCCAAATATAACTTGGAACTCCAAAAAATATAAGAAAGCTGTTCCGGTCTGAAAGAAAAAATAATGCCAAATGAGCTAAAAAGATTTGTTGCTGATAAACACTAAAATTACTCCTTGGAGTTGCCGATCTTGGTAATCATTAGAAGTGATGATAAACTTGATGTGAGTTTACTTATATTTCAAAAACTGAACAAAAATTATAGCATTTTTGTGGTCTTTGCAGGAATTATAAAGAATCAATGCTGTTCAGAAAATAGAAACTTTTTACTTACATACTGATTAAAACGTATTATTTTGACAATTTTATACATCTGTCTAAAACCAACAAGCGAACGAGACGGTAATATATATTTTTGCAAGTACAGGACCATCAATCTTAAAAGCTGAAGTGGAAAAAGCCATACACCAAGCCAAAAACAACAAAGCCAGTGGACCAGATCAAATATACAGCGAATGGCTAAAATTACTCTCAAATGACAATATAAAAGAACTCACTGTACTTTTCAATCAAAAATATGATACCAGTAAAATTCCATCGGACTGGTTAAAATCGATCTTTATTCCTCTACCTAAGAAACCAAACGTTAAGATATTCAACGATTGTAGACTCATTAGTTTAATGAGCCATGCCGTTAAAATACTGTTGCATATTCTTCTAAACCGAATTAACAAGTACGAAGAAATAATTAGTCAAGAGCAGTTCGGGTTCCGGAGATGCCTTGGAACTAGAGAAGCACTATTTTCTATGCAAACACTCCTTCAACGATGTTGGGAGGTAAGAAAACCCGTATATATATGCTTGATTGATTTTGAAAATACATTTGATCGCGTTCAACATACCAGACTAATCACCGCCTTGCAGAGCATCCAACTAGATGAGAAAAACATCAAACTTATTGCCAAACTTTATTGGAACCAAACAGCCATTATTAATACCAACAACAGAGAATCAAAGCCAATCAGTATTAAACGAGGCGTAAGACAGGGCTGTATACTATCTCCCACCCTCTTTAACGTGTATTCTGAGAATCTATTTAGGGAAGCTTTAAAAGATTAAAAAGGAATTATCATAGGAGAAATAATTAACAATATACGGCACGCCGACGATACTGTGATTCTAGCTGAAAACATCGACGATCTGCAGGAGCTAATCAATAGAGTTGGCATGGAATGCACAAATTGGGGACTGTCGATAAATATCGATTAAACTAAATACATGGTGACCAGTAAAGTGGATATCGGCGCAACCCAACTGATATTAAACCAACAACCGCTGCAAAGAGTTCAGAGATTCAAATACCTTGGATGTTGGATTACCCAAAATCTAGATCCATCCTTCAAAATTCGATGTAGAATTGAACAGGCAAGAAACTCATTTCAAAAATTCAAGCCTCTATTATCCAATAACTCATTAAATGTAGAAATCCGTGAAAAGTTTACAAGATGTTACGTGTAGTCTGTACTTTTGTATGGATGTGAAACTTGGACTTTAAACGCCGATATCATGAAGAAAATCAAGGCGTTTGAGATGTGGTTGTATCGAAGGATACTAAAAAGTCCATGGACTAGCAGAACCAGAAACGAAGAAGTTCTTCGAAGAATTGGACATCAACGAACTCTATTAAATATTATTAAGAGGCGTAAACTAGAATATCTTGAACATATAATCAGAGGACCAAGATATGAGTTCCTTCGGCTAATTCCCAACGGTAAAATCGAAGGAAAGAAATGGATAGAATGGAAGAAACTCTCTTGGTTGAGGAATTTGCGGCAGTGGACAGGTTTGACAGCGGACCAATTGCTACACGTAGCGCAAAACCGAGATCAGTATAATAATATTATAAGCATGGTAGTCGCCGACGTTCCGTAGGGATATGGCACTCTAAGAAGAAGAAATTCCCTATTAACTCCTCTGCTTGAACGTGTTGAATCTACACCGATTGTTGCACAAATTTATATATCCTAGTATTCTCTTTCCTCAACTTTTTCTGGTAACACTTCTTGATATCACGAAGAACCTTAGATTGATATCGCTCTAGTATTGATATCTTACTATCTGCTGCAGTTCCTCACAGTTCAATCCCGTATGTCCAGATGGGCCGGATTATTACTTTATACACTAATATTTTGTCTAATAATAATAAGGTGGATTTACGGCTGAGTAACCAGTAGTGTGTTTTAAATTTTATTTTTTATTGCCTTCCCCTTCAATCCAGAAATGTGTCCTCCATGTTAGGTTCTTGTCAAGATATAATCCAAGATATTTAATAGTATCATTTTTGGGAATGTTCTTGTTATGCTTTAGGGTATGTGGTATTTCTTTGTGACATTTGGCAAATATCACGTTAATTGATTTTGCTTCTTTAATCTTTATCTTTCATTTCTTAGTTCATATTTCAATTAGATGAATGGTTTGTTGTAATATTTCAGCTGATTATATGGTATCTGGGTTTTTGACAAAAATTGCGTTGTCATCTGAGAATGTTGCGAATTTGGCTCCAGTTAGGAAATCAGTTGTAAAGATTGTGTAGAGAGTTGGTCTCAAGACACTGCTTACCGGACCTCTGCATTTATGTTTTGGATCTTAGACACACTTCTTGTATCTTGCATAAAATAGTCTTTCATCGAGGTATGATTTTAGTATCGTGTGTAGCGGATAAGATATTGCTTTCTTCAGTTTTATTAGTAATCCGGGATGCCAGACGTTGTCAAACTTAATTAACATCCAGAAAACAAGATCTATGGACATCGAGGTATGTAACCGAAAGCCCTCATCTTTTGCGTATTCCAATCCTGCGCGTATTCAAATCTAAATAGCAGATTTTTTTAGAATTTTATACTACTATCTTAGCCTTTTTTGTTTTTTTTTTCTTCCGAGCTAAAGCTAAATCATTTCGACAGCGATACGAATGCGTGTCGACAGCCTGTCCTGCTTATCTACCTAACCGACTTTTTTTAGTGGATTCACGGTACAATTAAATATTAAGTTTACTCTTCGAAAAACAACTTGATAATAAAGAATATCGAAAAGTAGTTATTAATATTTTTTCGTATTTTTATACGTTATGCTATGTTTTTCTGTATCCAGCTTATCAAAAACATATCTACAAACCAGAATGGCATATGCATATGTACACGGTAAACCCACTTATAATTCTGATATGGTATGTCATGTCACCACAACCATTTATCACTAAAGATTAGTTCCTTCTTAGCATTTCATGAGGTCGATACTTTTACCTCAGATAACATGCTTTATTTAGAGACAATTACTTTATTAGAAAATATATGTAAACGCCTATGGCACTTGTTAGTTTTCTAGACATGTTTCTCTCGCTTTATAGTAACACTGTTTTTGTTTTCTTTACGGTGTTTGTTGTTTTAGTAGTATTATTTCATAGCTTTCTTCGAGCGTTGTGTACAACTGTCAACGTGTTTCTAATGAAATAACTTCCTGGTAATAAACATAATTACTGAACACGTCTTTAATTTTTTTCTAATTAGGTTAATAGGGGAACACATAATTGGAACTATACTTCCCTTGAACAATAGCAACTATATTATTTTAAAAACGCTATTTTTGCGTTTAAACGTCCTTAAATAATTTATTAACAAGTTGATATAAAATAAAAATTTGGAGCGGCACTTAGAATGGTTGGACATGTAGTTTCAACCGAAGAAGCAGATATTAGAAGGAATGACAACATTGATACAAAAGCACTTTTTCCCATAAAACGTGCTGATTTCAATGGTAAAATGGGGAAAAGTACAAATGAGACAGAAATATCACTGGGAAAATTTGGTTTGGCAAGCAGGAACTAAAGCGATGAAACTTTACTTAGGTTTCTGCTGTTAAAAAATATAGTTAAAACGAACAGCTTCTTCTACGAAACAGAACATCGGAGATGGACTTGGCTGAGCTGAGATCGACTGGATAATTGCTCAAAAGCAATAAGAATATATACTACATTCCACGAATACACCACTGTTTTAAATTCGCTTTAGTGTATCGATTTAAAGGATCCAATCTGCTGAATTGTACAATGATAAATTCTCCCCATTTTTAAAATACTGTTATGACAGATATAAACCTTAGATTTAAATACGAAGTCATGATCTAAATATAGAATTGATAGTTTATAGAATAGATGTTATTCAAATTTTGAAGTATATAATTACTATCACTGAGTTTAGTATTGTAAACAAGTTGGTTTTTCAATTGATTTAATCGAAGTATAACAATACTTAAGTGATTAAATAGTGTAATTTATTAAGTCAAATATTCAATTAGTATTAAAAAAACAAAAAAACTTACTTATTCTCTTATTCTCCTAATAAACACTACAAACTAACAAATACACTACACTAAACTCTCTCTTAACGGACACCTCTCTTCACCGGACACCTCTATACAAACAGTTTTTAAAACTAAAATCAGTCGGCGATATATGAAACTGTATGTAAATTTTCGTTACTTTTTAATATCTGTAACGACTCGGTACTTTAACTATCAATAGCCGGTATGTTATACCCGTTATTTTGGGAAGTTTTAAGACTACATTTACTCAAAGCAAAAAAATATAGATAAATATAATATATATATATATATATATATATATATATATATATATAAACTAAAAATGTGAACTATTAGATTCTTTTTCTGGTTTCTGAACCATCGTTTTGCCAATTTCTTTTCATTTATATTAAAAATAATATATTTCTTTTTCCGTTGTAGTACCTAATAACGTAATAAAATAGTGTAATCTTAAAGAAACCCATCACGCCCCTTTGGTGTTTACATTTTACCGAAATCCAACCCAAATGGCTGATGAACACATTTTTAGCTTCATAGACGTCATTTTATTTATTTGTAGGAACGTTCACGTAAATTTTTTTGTTATTTTCGGATTAATTTTTACAATAAATTTTGCGTCTATCTAAACATCTATTAACTGAAATAATTTTAGTTTAGATGTCATAGTAACAGACCATCCTTTTTATTGGAATAATAATTAGACCGATTTACTTTTATACTTCTACTTGCACAGTAAAATATTCATTGTAGCAATAATCCAAAACAGTCATATATTCGTGGAATAACCTATAGACCTAAATGTCAACACCCTGAATGATATTATTATAGAAGCTATAAGGGAAAGCGAGAAGTAAAACTGCCAAAAGAAATCGTATATCAAAATAATAAGTTCCTAAACACAAGCTTTAATGGAAAAAAGGAGAAAAATAGAAAGTAATAGAAGCAAAGATTAAAAAAAACTATTAGGATAGACAAGGGTCTGAAATATCTAACGACGAAAAATTCCATTTGACAAACAGAAATAAATTACTTAGGATAGTAAAAGATTTCTATACAGAATTGTACAAAACTCAATAAAACTAACAGAAAATGTGATGTGCAACTAACAGAAAATTTAGGAAAAAGATTAGTCAACCAAGGATCGGAATTAATGCCTAGTATATCAACAGACAAAATATGTCTGAAGAAAATGAAAATAAATAAAGCTGCGAAAGAAGATAATGTTTTTATGGCAGCTGCAAAGATCGTAGGAGGCAGACTTTTAGAAAGTATAAAGAAATTGTTCAATTTATGTTTCCACCAAGGTGAAACACCTACAAGATGGCACAATGCGTTTAACATTTTTTCATATAAATAGGGCGATCCAATAGACATCGAAAATTACCGACCTATGATCTTGATATACCATTTTTTCTAGTTATTCGCAAAACTAATAACAAATAGACTGGAGACAGAATTAGTATTTAACCAACCTAGGGAACAGGCAGATTTTAGGAAAAACTTAAGCACTAACGACTGCATCCACTGCATAAGAGGGAATATAGAAAAATCCATCCAATACAACCAAACATTCGATATGATAGAGATTAACAGCGTAATGAGAGCGTTAGAGGAAAGTCTCACAGATAATGGTGCTCCAAACTAATCGCAAAAATATACAATAATGCAGCTATACTAACGTACTGTGCAAGACTACATAAAGATACAAACTGTATAAAAATCAAACGAGGAATCAGATAAGGAGACATGTTATTTTTCAAACGTTTACGTTCTGGTACATGCTTTTAAGATATTGTAGTAGGACGCTCAAGAAATTAATGTTGACAGCGAAATGTTCCTCCACTTAAGATTTGCGGACAACACTGTTCTGGTATCAGATAGCTTAAAAGAGATTGGAACTACGTTTATTGGGTTAGATGTCGTCTTTAAGGGAGGTTTTTTGAACAGATGAACAGATGCATATGAAGCTATATCACAAATCTTCAAAAGCAATATGCCAAATTATTTGAAAAAGCGACGCTCAACCAATATGTACTTCTGTGGCATGACTAAGGTGGAACTAAGATAGCCATGTTACCAAAATCAATGACTGGCAGAATCAACGACGGGTGGTAGATTACCTACACAGTAGACAGATGCCTTCAAAAGAATCGCTGGAAATTGGCTACAGGAAGCTCAAGACCAACACAGAACTGCAAGAAAGTAGGGCAGGCCCCGTGTATAATTTTGGACGCAAAAGTCCTCTGCATTTATGTTTTGGATGTTAGACACACTTCGCATCTTGCATAAAATAGTCTTTCATCGAAGTATGATTTTAGTATCGTGTGTAGCGGATAAGATATTGCTTTCTTCAGTTTTATTAGTAATCTGGGATGGCAGAAGTTGTCTTAACTAACTGAACTTAACTAACATCCAGGAAAAAAGATTCATGGAGGTATGTAACCGAAAGCCCTCATCTCTTGCGTATTCCAATCCTGTGCGCATTCAAATCTAGGTAGCAGATTCTTTTAGAATTTTATACTACTACCTTATGGGAGCAATGGAAGACATCGAAGTTCCACGAAGATTAATAAACGCGGTAAAAGCGCTCTACAAGAATAACGAAGTAGCTATCAAAACGGGCAATAGAATATGCAATCCATTTAAGACGACAAAGGGACTACTACAGGGTTGCTCCACATCCCCCACCCCATTCAAAATATTCCTAGATAAAACCCTGAAACCATGGAAAAGAAAGTACGAAGGAATGGGTATACCAGTAAGGAACGAATATCTATATACGCTAAGTTTTGCTGACGACCAAATAGTGATCGCACAAGACGAGGATGACCTCAGTTTCATGATGAGAAAACTAGAGCAGGAATATACAAAGAATGGGATGGAAATAAGCCTAAAGAAAACTGAGTACCTAACAACGGAGAATACAGAAATAAAACAGCTGGAAATAGACGAAGGTAAACAAATCAAAGGTACAGAAAAGTATAAGTATTTGGGTTTCATAATATCAAACAAAGGAACAACGGAGGAAGATATAAAAAATAGACTAGGATAAAGAAGAGACTGCATACGAAAATTGAACCCGGTACTATGGGATAAGAACATCAGCATGAAAACAAAGAAAAAAATATATAATACCATGACAAGAAGTATCCTCACTTATGGGTGTGAAAATTGGACAATAAATAAGAAAACTAAAAACAAAATAAGAGCAACAGAGATGGAATTCCTAAGGAAAAGCTGCAGAGTAACAAGAAGAGATAGAATAAATAACATGGAAATTAAGAGGAGAGTGGGAATGAACTCCGACCTAATAGACTACATCGAACAGAAGAGGTTAACCTGGTACGGACATGTCAGAAGAGCAGACCAAAATCGGTCTAACGAAATAAGATTAGTTCATAAATATAATGCTTAAGTCGTAAAATTCAAATTTCCAGGAACAACCTAACTGCTGAACTGAAAAAAAGAACCACTTTAGCATGAGATGCATATGAAGCCATATCACAAATCTTCAAAAGCAATATGCCAAATTATTTGAAAAAGCAACGCTCAACCAATATGTGCTACTGTGGCATGACTAAGGTGGAACTGAGTTTGCCATGTTGCCAAAATCAATGATGGGCAGAATTAATGACGGGTGGTAGATTACCTACACAGTAGACAGGATGCCTTCAAAAGAATCGCTGGAAATTGGCTACAGGAAGCTCAAGACCAACACAGAACTGCAAGAAAGTAGGGCAGGCCCGTGTATAATTTTGGACGCAAAAGGCTGGATGATGATGGTTATGAACAACATTCTACCGACGAGAATATATCAAAGCTAAAATGCAAGACAATATATAACGTAAGTTTTGAAAAAAATCCATAAAATTAAACCCATAATGAAAACAGAAATTAGATATGTTTAAAAAAATAAGCAATATGAAAAGAGTCTTATGCCTTATGGTGCTTTAATTAGTATGCTTTATTTGGTATTGGTATTGAGAGTGTTCGCAAAACGCTGACAAATTGGACAAAATATTTTGAAAAATTTCTAAAAAAATTTACATTAAAATTCAACCAAAGCTTTCTTTATTTGCTTCCCTACCGTCTAAAAGAACTAAATACAAAATAAAGGGGTTTCGATTAGTGATATGGCTTTAAAGTATTTAGAAAATTAAAACAGTATTTGAAAATTAGCAACACTATCGTTATATTTCAAGCATTAGGCGTAAATTGCTCATTGGCATATATCGGTGTTATGTATGGGTTAACAATCATCATGGCAATTCGCATTTTCGATTCCGCTTCTCTCAATAGATGAAAGGAACTACATTCAAACCATGTTTCCAAACTTTGCTTAGTGTTGCGTTAAAACTTGAAGCAAGCTATTAACTTCCCATTTAATGGAGTGTCATAAATAGTGAAATTTTTAGTTTTAGTAATGTTAAAAAATCATTTTTTGTATTATCAAATATACACAACTATATGGATTTCAAACGACTAAGTTGTAGGAGCTATAATTATCAAAAATTTACGACTCGGTGAATTATCATTGCCTACTACGCGCCAATAGTATTTTTGCATAATATTGGCAGGGATATTTGTACCCACAAAATTCATGAAACAGTTAACATTTTCAACAATCATAATCAACATATACAATTCACAGTTGAGGAAGAGGTATAGAAGAGGTAATAGATAATTCTCTACCATTCCTTGACATGAGAATTGTAAGAACTACAGACAATGTGTTGAAAACTAGATGATTCAGAAAACCCATATGTAGTAATAAATTTATATGCTATTACTCACATTATCCAAATAAGATGAAAATGAACCTTATAACAGGATTAAAAGAACGTGTTTTAAGGCTTTCTCATCCAGATTATCTACAAGAAGAACTTCAGTTGTTAAAGAATATTTTAATTAAAAACTATCCTCCAGATGTGCTACATAGGATGCTTTTTTCTAATATTTTTAATTTAAATAACTTAACATTTTTTGCTAAATCTCAGAACATTGTATCCAATAATCAGAACACCTATATTATCATTCACTACCCTTTATACCATCATTAACACCTAAATTAATACAAACAAAAATAGCAACAAAGAACATCAAAACTATTTCATCTTTATATTACAAAACTAAGTGTCCTATAGATAAATTAGATAAAACAAATGTAGTATACAGCATTAGTTGTACTCATTGTGAAGCTGTGTATGTTTATGAGACCGGAAGGAATCTGTCAAACCGTATTATTTCCCTCAAAAGTGACTGTAGAATTAAAAAATTTATAACTAATTTATACTAAAAATTTATAACTACAATTATTTTAAAGGGTTTTTACCCAAATATTTTGATGGCTCAGGCATGTCAACCTAGTAAGTATAACCATTTTTGCTTTTTTAACCTTAGTCAAAATTTTAACTACGTTTTCTTTAACTAAATAGTTTATACTTATTTTAGGTATTTTTTAAACCTGATGATGGAATTGTCAATCCAAAAACGTTCGTATTTTTAATGTAGCCCTTTTAGGGGTTTTTAAATATACCAACACATACATACATACAGAAGAAAGACATACATAAGACAAAGAAAAATACATACATTTATGTATTACAAAATATGTTAATACAACATTTTACCCGAATATTTAATAAAAAAAATTTTGTAATTTTTGTTTGTGGCCTTCTTTGAACTTCTAAAAAAAACATTTTTTCAAGTGATGTGGAAACAATCGATAATGATGCCTTCATACTCTGGGATGTTTCAGCAGTCTAAATAAATGCTCTTATGGTGGAACAAGCAGCATACGCATCAGCAACAGTATGGATTTTGCCGAAATCTTCCAATTCTTCATCAGCCTCATGAGTACTTTGTTTGTCACTAGTTTGGTGACTCAGTACGATGTCAATATCTGACAGGTCTTCGCTTGTACTTATTTCGTCATCCACTCGTACATAGTCATGCGATTCCTGATGGTTGTAAGTCGTTAGTTAGGCCGGAAAAACGAAAACAGTTGATCGTTTTCATCTGCACAGATTTCCATGCATTTGATATCATTAGTTCAGCGTCAAGAATACAGACTTTCGTATCGTCGTTATTCTCTCTCTTTTCGGTGATTTTGTACACCAATTCTTTCCGAAAGCATCCTTTAAAACCTCCTATAACTCCTTGGTCAATGGGCTGCAGTACGGACGTACAATTTGGAGGCAGAAAAACGAGTTTAATTTGTTTTAACCTATCAACTGGGGGGTGGGACCGACAGTTGTCGACAATTAAGATTATCTGTTTCTTTTGTTGTAAAAGTTCACTGTCCCATTTTATTAAAGTCTTTTCAAAAATAGCCGACGTCACCCAGGCTTTTTTATTGAAATCGTAATCAAGAGGGAGATTTTTCACAATTTTAAAACAGCGCGGCATTTTACTTTATCTCCTATCACCAAAAGCTTCCTTTCTATGGAACCGGGCATGTTGGCTGCAACAAGAACTGTAACTCTCTCTTTTAATAGTTTACCACCGGAACGTTTCTCCCCTTTAAACTTTAACGTGTGATCAGGTGTCAATCTAAAAAATAACACCATCTCGTCAACATTAAAAATTTCATCATCGCTTTAGCCGAACCTGAGTGTAGGCTACACATTTTCAACCCAGTCATTTGTAATTGATCTGTCAACAATTGCTGACTCACCTAAAATTTTTCCATGGACAATATTGTAGCGAGCTCGGAAACGTTCAGGAAGCATTATACTTAAAATCCTTCTTCAAATTCATAGCGAAAGCGTCAGCCTTTACCTGAAGCATCGGCCCACTCACAGGTACACTGTTTGCGCGTTGTTGTTTGAACCAATTGAGCAAAGCACTTTCAATGTCACGGTGATTTGATGACTGAACGCGTTTTTCTATTTCACACTTTTTACATTTTAAATTGCATAATAATTTTTTCGGGCCGTTCCGTCATTCCAGCAATTGTTGAGTGTGACGTTTTAAATTTCCGGGCAATCGAACTCGCGGAATCACCGGAATCGACTCTATTCCAACCTGTTCCTCAATAGTAAATTGATTCTGTGACATGTTTTCTAAAGGCTAAACACAACTGAATTTAAATTCAGAAACTCTTGGCTGATGCCAAATGGGGTAATATAAATAAAATTTTGTAATACAATGGACCCGTCTTGGGAGGTCTAAATGTCTTAAGGATAAGTAATCAAGTGTAGATGCCTGCAGGGATGTACTATAACCATAAATTAATAAATTCTTACTTCTCATTTCGTGTTACTAAATATCGGTAATACCTGTGAGAAATACACCACTACAATGTCCATTTTCATACCTTTACAGGATAGCACTTTTAAGTTGGATGAGTTGCATGAGTTGGATATAATTATTGATTTATTATACAGTGTGTAAAAATGTTATACATAATTGAAAAAAATGGATGTTGTATTATCTGAGGTACAGATATGTACTTGAAATTGTGCGCTGTAACCAATATTTTAACTGCTGGTGTTCCAAGATATACCTTTGCTCTAACCGATTTGTTCATTGTAAGCAATATAAATGAGTTTTTTTGTATATCATTTTATGGAACCTAGTATTTTGTTTGTTATATCCGATTGTACGTTATAGCCAGTATCGTTGTAAACGATTTTGACTGTATAATATATATATATATATATATATATATATATATATATATATATATATATATATATATATATATTATTGTGATATTTCAAGTCTTGGTGCGCCAAGCAATTAATTAGCTGATTACTTAATTGATTAATTAAAATTATTTAAATGATATGATTATGACTCTATCACACTTTTTAATTCTCTTATCTCAGGGTTAAATTCGTGCTTCAATATCTATGCTATTACATGTGAAAGGTAAGGTCCAAAGAATACCGGAATAATAAAAAACACATATGATATAACACTATATATTGAAATAAAAATATTGAAATAATTCACACTCAAATGTTTTCAATAAACAAAATCTCATATAATGATTCTCAAAATTTTGTTCTACGTACGTGAACAATCAAAATTAATGGTACAAACAATAATGATTGAAATCTCAAAATCCCAAACTATTCTAACTCTCCTAATCAAAATATTTATATCCTTTCTAAATTAAGTGTAAAAATTGTGTTGTCAATAAAAGAAAAAACTGCAGAAAACCAAAATATCTCTCTCTTATGATGAGTGGTCCAAATCCTTGTTCTTTGTAGACTATATTATCTACATTTAGCCGCTCCCTAGGTGATCAGCAATATCACAACAAATTATTGCAAGTTTATCGTCCTTAATGATCTATTTCAAATGCACGAATCGTTCAAATTATGCTAGCTTCTTCTTCTCTCAATAAACTGAATCTCTCGTTGGCCTGAGTTAAAAATGACTCTTGGAATATCTTTTCTTTACTATAAACTGAATCTCTCGTTGGCCTGAACAGTGACTCTTGGAATATAAGTAGAAAAATATGACTTACAACTTACACTGACTTACACTAACTACACGAAAACTCACAAACTTTCATTGCTACTGCTTCCTACCCCTGGGAAACTACGCGAGAACAACGGCCGTTCGCCATGCACCCTTGGAAACCAACTGATTATCTTTTCTCCTCAAAAATCTAGCTAAACTTTCATTCCTACATACCTATCCCACCTTTTTTAATCTCCGCCAATCAAAACTCGTCACAATTCCCCCATTTTTTCATTTCGATAACAACAAATTCTTACCTATAATTATAAAATTTCCTAAAACTTATTTACAAATAATATTTTTCTACAATTCTTAAAAACTAACAAAAACCAATCTTTATAAAATCTATTCTATTATCCTTAATCACTGCATTAATGTATTTGGAAAAACCAGGTTCAATTGTCTTTGGATTTCACTTAAAATTATGCGGGTCACTCTAATATTATAACAAAGAAAATAATTTATGCATAGCTTACATTTTGTTTAATACAGGTAATCCAAAAATTTAAAAAACTTTCCTTCTTTGAAATGTTTGTTGGGTATTATCCTACTTATCTGAATTATTTTAATGTTTTTGAACTTTGAAATATTTTAAACAAACCAATATTTTTCTCGATTTTACATATCATAACAATATAACAATATATATATATATATATATATATATATATATATATATATATATATATATATATATATATAATATATATATATATATATATATATATATATATATATATATATATATATATATATAATATATATATATATATATATATATATATATATATATATATAAGCAGTAAGTTTAAAAGTTTACTCTATCGGTAAGTGTGAAATTGTTAGTATAAAAGATTTAAAATTAATAAATAATTGTATTTTAACCTTAATTCATGTCAAAGCAGTCACATTATCACAGTTGATTCTACTAGCGTATGTTAAAATTTCAAAGTTATAAGGGTAGTAGCAGCATCGTGAATAAAAAGCAAATTTGGAAAATATATTATATCAGTTCCGGTTCTCTATAAAACACTGCTAAATCCCATCATATATGCATCTCTTCTCTGACGATCCTACCTTATAAAAATGAACAGACTCTCCCTCGCACTTGCTAATTCTCCATCTCGCGATCCCCAACCATCGATCTGGTACACGCGTCGCGTTCAACGCATTCGTAACGGCCATAAAGAGTGCGTGAGAAGAACGCACTCGATTGGTTGCGTTCCATCGATACGTTTCGCAAGAGACACGACTCTGTCCGAGAGTTGCGTATGTACTTCTAAAGCTCTTGTTACCCATAGTTACGCGTGCACAGCACACTGCGATTCTCCGCTACTCACACCGGTTCTCCCTGTTGATCTGACGTGCCGTGTTCTTGTTGCTCTGTTCTGTTTTCTATTGCTCAGGCGGTTAGCACTGGCTGATTTTTAGCTGACTGTGATCTGTTCGGCACGCGGCTGGTTGTGTTGTTGGGTTTTTTGTGAAAAATAAGTTATCGTTTTCCATATGGTGCAAGTTCTTGAGGTGGTCAGGTCGAATCCATTCGACTTGTCCCATTCTGTAAGTAAATATATTTTTTCTTTTTATCTAGTTAGTAACTATTTAAATTAATTTAATTCCGCAGAAATCTCAAAACCGCGCTCAAAGATATTTTTGCCACAAGGACCTGTTGCCACTATTTCAGAAACAACACGTATATTCAGACTAAGATAAACTTGATGTAAATCTTGGTATTTTAATAATAAACAAACAAAGAAACCTTAAATAAAAAATATGAAAACATCTTTAATAAACGCATTTTTCTAAATGGTTAAATTAATTTTAAATTCTTGATGAAATCTTGCAGAATCAAATTTATAGAAAACATATCACACTATTTCTATATTTGCCAGACCGATTAAAATTGTTTACATTACCGTAGGTATCTGTATAATATAATACTTTATGAAAAATAAAGGGAAGAATAAGTAAAATAATTTTCCAAGTTCAAATTAAAAAGTTAAGAGAAATTCTGTAAAAATACATTTTAAGGTGAAACACTTTTACCGTAAGCCTTTGAAGGATTCTAAATATAAAAACAATATATGAATTACATATTTTATCAACCCCATAATTTAATTTTTATAAAATGTTGAGAAATTAAAAAAAACCTTATTTTATGAAATATTTTAAAAACCCTGTTGTGCTTTTGTAATAAAATCATGAGATTAATGTGTTTTAATCAGTTTGCATAAAAAAGTAGTGAATTTTAGCTCTATATATGTTTTTTTCTTTTTTACTTTTGTGGATTTCTGGGGTTTTTGAAATATAAATATTTTTTATTCAAAAATATGGGCATACAGAATAATATATCAGCAGTAATCACTCCTCTGGTTGTATTATTTCATTTAAATCTCCCTCGCATGTTGGCAAATGAAAAATTTCTCTGTAAAAGTCCTTGACTTCTTTATTATCTGGTAGATACTTTTCCAGTTTTCTCAAGTCTTGGATCTTCTTGATATTAATAGGAATATGTCCTTCGGTATATGCTTTTCTTGTAGGGAAATTAATGACGATCTTGTTGCTATTTCGTAGCCGAAAAGAATGATCTATCAAGCCAGCTATGTACTCTTTTGTAATAACAATTCCATCGTGATCACTCGAATGAATAAAGTGTCGAAAGTTTGATATTTAAAAAGCAATTTTTTTATCTCTTACATTCCATATTTATGTCCAAGGATTCATTGGAGCGCATCGTCTTTTTAAGATACGTGGGCCACCATCCTTTAAAGTTCAATATGTTATTAGAATTCGGCAAAACTACAGTAAATCGTGTGGGATAATATTGTTCAATCTTTTTGAATCTATTGGTTGAAACTAATGCAGAAAAAGTCTAACTATTGTATGTATGGTTCTTGTTCTGGGCGGCACATGCATCAGAAAAGAAGTGGAAATGGTTAATACTTTTAAAATCTGGATTATTGTCAAGAAAATGTAATAAAAATGGTACAACTTTATTAGGCCCTTTAGTTGCTGTTCCCTCATGATACACATAGAATGTTACTTTTTAGATTATGAATACATAAAACATTAACAGTAAGTTGTCTTAAATAGAATGTTTCCTCGACAGGAATAACCGGTAGTTGCAGGTTTTCTATATAATCAATGCAAATACCACCTACATTATCATCTACTTTACAAAGTTCTGAATTGGTTTTAAGTTTGTTGTAAAATTTGTTTGCCCGTTTCTTATGAACAGTTTTTTTTGCCAGTGCCCTCTTTTTGCTGTTTCATTTAAGAATTTACTTTTTATTTTAGTTTCTAACTCTTCATATGTAGAGCAGGTATCGACTTGTGGGCGATCGAAAGACAATGAAAATTGTTCTTTAAAAATCTTTTTATAATATGAATATTTAACGGTTTGTTCTGGGTGAACCTCTTTAAACAACATATACATTATAAAAATATTTAATTTTTCATTAAGATACCTATATTCTCTACTAGTATAATGGGCAGTTTTGACCGGAAACGAAGCAATGTTGTATGATTGAATCTATAATAAGTCCTGACTTCACACTACCAGATTGATTTTTACCTCGTTTATCTATAGGAACTTGCCTCTCTCATCTTAACGTAGTTAAACGACGCAACCAATCATTGGTAATGCCAAAAATGGCGATAAATGTTTTTCTACAGATTTTATCTGTACCTGTTGGTCCTTGAACTGTTTATTCAAAAGAAGCTAGTCCATCAGGCTTGCAAGAAATATCAACTGGTTTTATGCGCCGTCGACGTGAACTTTATGGACTGAAATACGCGATTGTAGCAAACAATCTTGTTCGTTCTTGGTGTTAAGGCTCCTGAAGTTTGGGAATAATTGAATGCGTCTTTCTTCAGAAATTCGTAAAAAGTTCAACGTATTCAACGCTTTTTTTGCGCGTTGAAGACTCATTTTCAATTTCCACTACTTAAATTATTAATAATTTTTACTGTAATAACAACTAACAATGTGTAGAGATCACAAATAATGTGCATAACCCAAAAAACTCAAAACATCAGTGTGTTCAAATAATATATTTTAGAAACACCAAAATTCCTGGAGTTTGTGCAATACATGAAATACAATACAAATACAAATGCAACACATGAAATTTTTAACTGGCAACAAATGTATGTTAATTTAGTGAGTTTTGGGGTTTCTGAAATACGTGATTCATATGTATATTGCACTTATTTTTAATCAATATATCGAATTTGTACTTTTTTCTGTTTAACGTATTTTTTTAAACAAATCTTCCATCATTTTCTTTTTGTTTTCTTGTCACAATATTTCACTATTTTTTGGGAAAAGTAAAGATTCGTTTCAAGAAAAATATTCTTCTTCAGATATAAGAATTCTTTAGTTCAGTTATTTTTTGGAGTTTATGGTTTTGATGACCAGCGAAATTTTTCTTTGCACGTCGGTTGTTCAATGTGTTCAAATGTCATAATTTCTTTTTTGTTCAGTAAGCAATATTCATTTCTAAAATTGTTTTCTATTTGTTTTTTAACAGCGTGCGTCTTGTCTTTGCTTTTTAATCTAAAAGCATTCTTTAAAACTGCAAACAAAGATGGCAACGTTTATACAACCAAAGTACAACTGGAAATAAACTTTAGAGCTTGCCAACCACTAATACCCAATGAGAGATGGTTCAATTATGAGCCAAATGGGTTATATATAAAAACAATAAACAGAATAAGATCAAAGCACGCACTCACTCCTGCATATAAACACAGCATAGGTGTTACTGATAACCCATATTGCTCCTGTGGTAGAGTAGGAGATCTGCAGCACCTTATATTGGAGTGTGGACAGACAGAAAAAGTATCAAAATGATGTATGAAAAACTAATTGAGCTAAATTGTCCATTGCCTGTCAATTTAAATACAATTATTTTTTCAAATAACAAGCAGATATTAAAATGGATCTGCGAATACATAACGTCCTGTAAATTTAAATTATAAGTAGTATTAGGTATTCAAATTAAAAATTGTAAATATGACAAAAATTGAATGTGTATACGAACACATTACTTCCTGCAAATTTATATTATAAGATAAATACACTTAGGAAATAAAATCAAAAATTGTAACTACCACAAATAGTCTGGCTAATTGGCTATGCCAAAGCCATTATACAAAAAAAAAAATTATATTTAAATCTACGGAGAATAAAATATTAACTGTTTTATAGTTTTATAGTAGTGCACAAAATAACTTCTGGAAATTAAATATGATGTTTAAGTAAATGTAATCCAGTCATTTTTCTATTTCCTTGTTGGCAACCATCATTGTATTAGTATGCCGCTGATTACAAGATATTTTGTACAAATTCAGATATCTATCTATATTTTTGTTCCCTATACACCAAATATTTCTATGGCTGTTTGAAATTCAATTTTCTTTGAAATTATTATTTAGAGTTTAAATTGTACTCCATTAGTACTTTCTCTGTAGAATATATTAATGTTGTGTATGGTGTAAACGTCAAGTACAGAGTATAGTGTTTTATGACTTTCTCCCTACATTTATATATTTTTATATAACTATCTTGACCGACTCTATATAACAAAAATAATTTCCTTATTATTGAATCATTTCTATTAGCTTATATCACTTGTGATCTTATACTTCTTCAACAAGTAGCTTTAAATAAAAGAAACTGAAAGAATAATTATTATTTGTTTTAATAACAAAACCCCGAAATAAGTTATTTGTGAATTCTAGTAAAGTAAAACTTCCAAAGATTCGTGAGGTTGTGGTCAAAAGGCCTAGTGAATAAAACACTAACAATATAGTCTTTTATTAAGTCGAGATTTCGAAACTGTTTAATTTCTTTATCAAGATAAGTAAAATATATTATAATTAGTTCCATGTTATTATATTCGTAAAAAGTACTTACTAAATGTTGAAATTAGAGTAGTGGTAAGCCATGTTGTAATACATAAGCTCATATCGCACGGTTCTAAGAAAAGTGTAATAAGTCAAAATAACAAAATTTTTCAGGGAGGGTAAAAAGAATTTTTGTCATTTTTAAAATGCGAATAGAAGAACGACCTGAATTTATATATTTTCAAATACCATCATGTGAGTAAATAAATGATTATTCCTTAATATGTCTTTTTGTGAAACAAAACGGTATTTGGCATAATGAGATACTTATTTAAAAAAAAATGATATGTTACAGTTTTCTTTGAAAAATAGTTACTACTTAAATAAAAGAACTTAAAGATACAAGGACAAACAGTTTAAAATTAGTCGAAGCTACATTCTTGTCGGCAATAAGAGAGAGAAGCTACATTCTCTCCCCTGTTCGTCATGCGTAAATGGTCATTTTACAAAATATAATTTAAAGAGGAAAACTGAAGTGTTTTTGAATTGTGAATTTTTGAAGTACAAGACTATCTTCGGAGCTATTGTCAAATTATAGGACATATTATGTGGTAAGCAGAAAAAGAGAATTAGAAAAATATAAAAAGAAAAAAAAAATTCTTCCGCGATGCGTAGAATTTTCCTACATCTAACGGTTCGTGAGAAAAATTTTCATTTGCAGGTCTATATTTGCTGAAAAAGTGGAAAATTTATAATTCGATTTTTTCTCGTTTTCGGCAAATTTGGGTTACTGGATCACACTAAGACACCTTTTTGAATTAAGCTGGACCCAGTGCTTGTACCAAAACATTAAAAAAAAATTTTTTTTCATAAAAATTTGAAAAAAATCAACAAACCCTTGGATTTTTTCAAATTTCGTTATTTAGCTATATTGGCGTCAATTTTCGTCCAAGAGTCAAGAGAGTGGACATTTCTTACATAAAAGTCAGATTTGGTCAGATTTGATCAGATGGTCAGATTTGGTCAGATGGTCAGATTTGAGAACAAGGGGACTACCCACTGACTTACACATCATGGACGACCGTTCGAGATGGAAGCAGGTTGTGCAGTCAGCCAAGACCCACCCCGGGTTTTAGTGCTACCAGAAGAAGCAGAAAAATGCTGGTGTTTTTTTTATTTTTTTTTTCTTTAAACAATGAAAAAACACAAAGGTCTGTACACTGGACTCCACAAAAAAACAAATTTTAAACATTTTTTTGGTTATGAGACGGTTGTCAGAATCCGACCATTTTTACTGGAGTTGAAGCAGCACAAGTGTACTTGAATATTTCTTGAATACCCTGATGAAGCAGCAATTTTCTGGAAGCTCGAGTTTTCTGTTTGAATAGTCACATGAACATATAGTATCCAATTTGATTTTTTGATTAAAATCTTTAAGGTTGTCTTCATTCGAATTGGTATGATGTTGTATTTCAATTACCGCTAGACCTCCAGGCGCACAATTATTTTTCCAATATTCTCCACTATTATGGCTTTCAAACTCTACAGCTCTCTCTGTAAAATGTGAATCTGGATTGGTAATACTATCATTGCAAATTTGGTAGCCAAATATTTGGACAACTCTGGCATTTGCTCTGGTATCACCAATATTAGGATTTACTTTTAGACTATCTACCTACTATTGATTTGACAATTCTTCCGTTACCTATAGATAAAACAAAAATAGCATTAGGTACCTGTATTAATATTTTTCAAAAAAAAAATTCATAAATCACTATTGTTAGTAATTGACTAACTTTAGGTAAGCTGATAAGTTTCTATTTTTCTTTAATTTACTTATGTAATGTATGTTAGTCGATCAACTGAAATGGATTAGTTTGATCATCATAACCTCATTTTTTTTAATATTAGTAATGTTTCTTTGTAACATAGAACAAAATAACGTATTATTAAAACAAACTATTAATATTATGTTTTTACTTAGCATAGTTTCTAAAAAATACTTATAAATTCACTATTTATACTAAAAAGTTCAAGATTTATAAACTTTGCTGACACTTGTTGACTAACGGAGTTTTCTTTACAGCATAAGGGTTACGAGCTTTCTAAATTCGAGAGGTTTTGTCATCGATGCGGCTCGAATATCTAATATAGACAAACCAAAAAACATATAACGAGGCTTTGACGTCTGAGCTACGATATTTAAGGTCGGTGCTACAGACCTTTGAGAATATAGATATTTGTGTGGACAATGGATGAAAAAGATGAAAGCAAGTGGTTTAACAGAAAAATTCTAACAAATAAACTGTCAATTCTAGAACACTAACTATGACGTATCGCACTAACCATTGGCTGGATAAAAAGAAAGATTAGCTAGGAATACATGTTTCAGAAATAATATTACTTAAGGAATAATGGAATGCTTTAACCGAAGGCTAGTTGCGTCATAAACTAATACCAAAATAAGGTTCAACGTCGAAATAAATAACTACAAAATCACAAGTATCAAGTACTTGTTTGTAAGGAGTGGAAGAAAAAGGTCACAATAAACATGGTTGGGGTAGAAAGTTCTGTAAAGAAAATATAAACAAATTGGTAAATGTAATTAGGACAGTAAATCCCTCAAAGTATACTGAAAAGAAAACTGATTTTTTATTAAACGTTGGTAATCATCATGTTTATTAAGTTCTTGTTTGTTTTTGTTTCTGTATCAGCTGCTGTGCGAAATATTTCCTCAGCTGTTATATGATACCATTGTCTAGTATTAAGTAGCCTAGATAGCTTTTTATTATATTTTACCTTTTACTTTTCACTAAATAACATTTTTTTTTCTGATAGTGTTTATTAGCTGACGTTCAGTGTCCATCATTCTGAGAACACTCTCGTTGGAAGACAAAATATTCTTAAAATCCAGCGTTAACACTACTGTTTAAACGATTCTAATACGTTCAATGTTGCTGCTTTTAAAATCCATATTTCATAATCAGAAAATAGGACCGACCAAATATAATACTTCAAGATTATTTTCTATTACACAGAACTGGTTTCCATGCCATAAATTCCTTGGGTGGTATTTCAATCCGTGTTGCTTTGCCCCCATCTAAGTCTGCATTAACCAACTGCATATTTAAAATGACAGACCCGTTTATCTTTCCTCCTATCTCTCTAAATTTTCTGTTGAGCTATACGAGTATTTATTTTGCCAACTCCAATTCACTTTATTTTATTAATATTAACGTTGAAACCTTACCGACGGTTTGTTTCATTTATTAATTTTAACAGTGTTTGAAGGTGTCATCATGTGTCAAAATGGCTATATCATCAACATATCTGATATTATTGACTGTTTTTCCACTAATTTTTTTTGTCTGTTATTCACAGTTTTCTTGAATATTTCCTTGGAATATAAATTAAAAGATATGACGCACAGCCTTTTCTACGTTATATGGGCAGTTTCTTGGTGCAACACTCTTCAGTTTGAATAGATGCTACGTGGTCGTAATATAGATTTTTTCGTAGTCTTAAATCATAGTTATCCAATTATACCTTTTCCATGCATCTGAAAAGTAAGCCATTTTAAACCCGATCGAATCTCTTTTCGTAGTCAATAAAACAGATATAGACGTTCTTGTCAAATTTACAAGTTTCTGTAGGAGACAGCGCATACAGAATACTTAGGGCCTTTCTGGTTCCTAAGTCATTTGGATCATTAATTTGACTTTTGACTCCTTTGGTAATGTTATCAAAAGCGACTCAAGTCAATCCTCTGATATGTTGTATTTGTTTTAGATTTTAATAAAGATGGTGGTTAAGCTGGCGATGCTCTCCACGTCCAGTAAAGATTTTGGCTAGATTTTGGTTTGGTCGAGTATCTTGTTCATTTTTTCTTGTTTTATTGTGCACTTGTCCTCTTATTCTATTAGACTGGGGCCTCTTTCTATCTCATTGTTACAGATAGTGGATGACAATCAGACTAGCTAATATCAATTAACAGAAAAAACCTCACGGTTGTTAACATAGCGGTTCTATTATTGCTGTCTAAGTACTTTTTTTATAAATATTCCAACCTTAAAAAAAAGCATAACCCGATTTCTAGATATTGATAATTATTGAACAAGTTAAGATGTCTACAATACTACGATTTCTCCCAATATGTTTACATATTAAGAATCAGAAGAAAGAAAAAGAGATCATTTAAGTGAAAAAAAAAATATATATAAGGCCACACATGTACACATTTTATATTTTGGAAAAATAAATGTTCGTTTATTAGTAGTTTAAGTAAGTTGAAGCCTATTAGTTCTAAGGTGAAATAGTTTCTCTAGTTTTAAATAATATTGGTTCGTAATCTATCTAGTACTGCTCCTCTACAATAAGTTGTTCAGACTCGATGTTAAACTATAGGTGTCTCATATTTCTGTACATGTAAAGATACTCAACAAAAATATATGCTTTAGACGAGTTATCTATGCTCAAAATTGGGTGTCGCACATTATGAACAAAGATATGTTCTAAAATTCATATTTAAGAGCATGGAACCTCAATAATATATAATTTATGAACATCCATTGAAATTAATAACCAACAACATAAATTCCTAGAATGCATTGACAAAATTAAGACATTTTTTACCTTTCTAAATCTTACCAATAGTCTCTAATTGTAAATATAAAGAAATTTGTAACACCTAAATCGTTGTTGACAATGATTAAAAACTTTTTTTTTGAAAATGTAGAGAAACTGTCTATACTACCGGACATAACTGTTTCAATAATAGTGAAATTTCTTTTTAAAATTTAAAATATGTTTTTATTATAAGATGTAATTTATTGTGAAGCTAAAAATTTATTTCAAATAAGTTTATTAGAAAAAACTAAGCAATAGAAAAAATTTATGCTGTGACTTCAACATAACGTTAGGCGAAAAACCCATTGTAAATGTTTGTAGATATAAAATTCTAATAAAATGTATGTTAAAAAAAACCAAAACAACAAAATTTCTACTAAATCTTATTAAAAGTGCCTACTTGAATTACTATCAGCCTACAATATTATATGGTCTGATTATCGGTTATTATTATAAATTATATTCTGATTATCGGTGTTATATATTATATAAAAACGTTGAGTTAAGTATAGTAAATTTGTATTAGTTTGTGTTTAATAAAGAGATGTACTAGTCTCCTACCACAGGGTGTTTAGTCATCCACTTTTGACAAAATTCCACGATCTATTTACCCCTTGCAATAAGGATCAGCTATTAAAATTAGGAAGAAACTTTAAAGCTAATTTTTCCTCAAAAGCTACGTTATACTTTGCATCTCATTCAATGTTTTTGTTTATCATTATTAATTTATTCAGAACAAAGCGATGGCCTATTCAGACTAGATGAATTTAAGATTTGACGCCATTAAATATATGCACAAAAATATGTAAATATGCTCAGAAAACATATTTCTAGAGATTATTAAACGAAAAGATTAACAAATAATCAATAGAAACTGAACAATAACAGCGATGAATGAAGAAAATAATGAACAAGAAAATTTTTGACGCACGACAAAAAAATAAAGATAAGTTACTTAATCAATTGATGATATTACATCATAAAAGCATGGAAGATAGTAGTTGATAAACGGATATTTAAATGTATCAAAGATAGTTTCAATTTATCGATCAGTTCGACAATGTAGGAAAAATCATATTGCTGAGTACTTCCAAAAGATTTCATAGCTAATACTGTATAGAAAGTTTCCAGTGAGTGTGTTAAAAGTTTAGGAGAGATTGACTATCCAAGCTTAGTCCTACACTAACATACATTCTACCCATATTAGATACCGGCGGTTTGTTTCTTCTTCTTAAGGTGTTCGGTTTATAAATAAGCATACGAGCATTTATAGACTTGTTCAGATCCAATTCATCATTTTCATTTGGCCTCAAAAAGCCACTGCTGAACATAGGCCTCTTCCTCGTGTTTCCAATCCCGTCTATTTTGCGCCACAGTCATCCAGTTTTATAGTAGCGTTATTCCAGTTTGGTGGAATATTGTTCCAATTTTTAATGCTTCTAACACTATTCTACCTGCGCATGTGGGTTAGATATTATTTATTTTTTTCAGGGCCTCTTTGATTGCTGATTTTGTTTTATCTGGCATTAAATCTGATCATTGGTTTAGTACTCCAGTTTTTACTGTAATTAGAAGTTGCATATTGTTATTTTTTTTCGCTTGATCAATATAGCTCTGTATAGAACTCTTTGACTTTTGTTAATATTGTATCTATGTACGTAGTTTCTTCTCCAGCTCTGTTTCTCAGTTTGTTGATTTCTACTTTTCCCTTTTGCAGGCTCCTTCCCAAAAGTTTGGTGTCTATATTTTACTATATTAATTGTTTATTATTTTCTAATTTGTAGTTTCTTATGTCTTTTCTTATTGCCTTTGTGATCATCTTATTTTGTTCATTTAGCGCTTATTTGCTCATACTGTTATCTCCTTTTATCTGTCGTTCAGATCAAAAGTTTTCCTATATTTGATGAAGTGTAATTTTTAAATATCTCTACCACATGCCATCGCTGAAATCGAGTATAAACTCGAAACAAATTCCCTTCCAAGATACTCACCTTCACAAACAATTACTCATAGTAAAACGTAATAAGATCAAAACTTTATTTACAACTCAACCCGTACCAGAACTTATTCACGTCCCTTAAAAACCAATATTATATTTTATTAGCAATAAACATTGACCCGAATAAAGTTTTATGTCAGAGTTCTCATCATAAAATTCTTTATTAAAAGACAGCCAAGAACGATTTTATTCCACAAATATGGAAATTATACGAGAAATAAAATCGCATAATATGCAGATGCGATTGTTTTTAGTGGCCTTTCAATAATCCTTACGAGAAGCGTCTCTTTATTGCAGGACATGACCAGCAGAATTGATAAACTTTGTAAAGTGTTTAAAAAGAAATACATTTTAATTAAATTATTTGTGACTGTTTCTGGAGCAGCGTGAAAGCTTCGATTCATTTTTTTATGGTTTCTAAGTTGTAATGATTCCTCTTGTCTGACAAATTAATCCAATTTATTTATTTTTCTGTAATGGAAAATAATAATATGTTCTTCTTCTTCTTCTTCACGTGCCATATCAGATTTATCCGTCATTGGCGATCACCATTGCAAAGACTTCTCGATCTTCTGCCACATCTAATAATTGTCGCATATTTGATATCTCCTCTGATTACACTGTGCACCGAGGCTGAAAACCTATATAAACTCGGCGACAGCTTCAATCTTCACAAGAAAATTAAGGAAATTGCTGGTCTGGTGTCTTCAAGAAAAAACAAGTCACTGGTATACATAATGAAAAAAAAAATGAACTAATAACGGACCCTTGCGATATACTTAATACTTGAAAAATGTACACAGCCAATTTGTTCAATGATGACAGAACACAAAAACCACCACAACAGGGAGACCATTTTTGTATGGCCCAAGTATTTTGAAAGCTGAAATTGTACACGCTATCAAATTATTAAAAAGTAACAAAACCCCAGGACCAGATGATATGTACGCAGAAACAATCAAGGTTCTTAAAAAAAAAAACCTAGACATTATTGTCAAGCTCTTTAACGACATCTACGATACGGGCCAGATTCCAAAAGATTGGCTTCTACATTTATCGCCCTACCAAAAACACCACGTGCGAACTTCTGCAAGGATCACCGACTAATAAGCCTAATGAGTCACTTTTTAAAACTTTTCCTGAGAATACTTCACACTAGATTGTTTAAGAAATGTGAAGAGGTCAGTGGATGGAGTCAGTTTGGTTTCAAAAATGGACTTGGCACGAGAGAAGCGATCTTTAGTATGCAAACATGAATACAGAATTGTTTAGATTAAAGAAAGGATGTTTTTGTCTGTTTCATCGATTATGAGAAAGCATTCGATAATATAAAACACGAATTGATGACAAAATACCTACAAGACTTGGGATTGGATGCCAAAATTTCAAACGTCTTCAAAATTTCAACGAAACAGAAAATTTCTCCATTAAAAAAGGAGAAAGGCAAGGTTGTATACTGTCTCCAATGCTGTTCAATTTATACTTAGAAAAAGCCTTCGCAGAAGCAGTGACAGACTCTATAAGGGTATTAAAGTTAAGGGCATATTTATTAATAACATCAAGTATGCCGATGATACTGCCATAGTGGCAGATAATATCGAAGATATTCAATGTCTTTTAAATGATCTAACTCTTGCAAGTGAAGCTCGGGGTTTGAAAATAAATATCAAGAAGACAAAAACAATGATTATAAGTAGAAATGATTACCCCAACGGAAAAATATGTCTCTGGAGAAGAAATCGAACAGGTCAGGCAATTCAAATACTTGGGTTGTTTGCTCAACGAGGATTGGGACCCCGAGAATGAAAAAAAGAGCAGAGTTGAACAAGCCAGAAATGCTTTTTTGAGGCTTCGTAAGTTTCAGACTGATCGCAAATTTTACTTCAACCTCCGATACAAGATGCTTAAGTGTTACGTGTGGCCCGTTCTCCTATACGGAATGGAAGAATGGACGTTAAAGGCCAATTCCATTAACAAACTTGAAGTGTTTGAAATGTGGTGCCTGCGTCGAATACTTAGAATATCATGGACGGACAGGGTCAGAAATGAGGAAGTACTCAGAAGAGCGGGCTTACAGAATAGGTAACTTTTTAGTTATGTAAAAAGTAAGAAGACTGCATACTTGGGCCAGATATTGCGAGCAGAAAGACACTTTTCAGCAACTGATATTCGAAGGGAAGATAGAGGGTAGGAGAGGTCTGGGACGTAAAAAATGTAATGGCTGCGCAATATTCGACAATGGACAGGAATCCACAGCTATAAAATGCTTCACAATGCTGCTAAAAACAGAATTATTTAATCCTGAATATTTAACATCTCACCTGACAAGACGATGTACAGTGGACGCCTACGCAGAAATGACGCACCTAAGAAGAAGAATTTGATATCTTGGTCCATTCACGAACGTTCGTTTGGCCTTGTATACTTTCCACACTGCTATTCATGTTTGTGGCTTTCGGATAGACTTTGGCCCAACTGTAGAACCTCTCTTTGTTCCAGGCTTTACGTCAACAAGTACTTAAAACCTTTACTTGGAGCACTTATCATGCTCGCTAGTTGAAACTTTTTTGGACCTTGCTGATCTTTATCGAGGGTGTCAATAATTTCCCATTATCTTCGAATGTCACTTTCTTATTTGTGTCTTTGTATTTGCTCCTGTTTATTCCAACTATTCCTGCAATTTGATTGGTCAATAGTTAGTTTAAAAAATACATAATTTTTGATTTATGGTTTTTACATTTTGCTTCTCGATAATGCTGCTTTTTCATAAATTTTATATCTTATATTTATTGTTTGGTATTAACGTTGTTATAATAAGCCTGCTGAATTAGTAACTGTTGCTAATTTATTACTACTATTGGTTGTTTCAATAACGAATTGTTTGTTCCTGCGTTGTTTCTGCTTATGCCATCTCCTAATTCCAAGTTTTGTAATGCGGTTATTTCTGAACATTTTGTGCTCCTTGAACTAAAGAATATTCGGTGTATAAATAACAGTGTGGTAGGTTCAAATATTTAAATATTTCGATCTGCATTTTAGCCATAGTTTGTATTTCCAGAAATTATTATTAGGTCTTAAAGTATTATCATCATCATCCAACCTCAAAAGTTCACTGTTGAACATAGGCCTCTTTCACGTATTTACAACCCCGTATATCTTGCTCCACTCTCATCCAGTTTTTATTTTGCCTTCTTTAATAGTCAGACCATCGTATAGGTGGTTGACCGATGTTTCTCTTATCTTCCCTTGGTCACCGTTATAATAACCTTTTTGTCGATCGCCTATCCGTCTTCTATCTACAGATTGAACCAAATTAAAACGGAACATACAATTTAATACATGTCTGTTTGAACTGCATTTAAAATAGTGGACCAATATAAAACTTGGACAAAAATAAATCCATACCTGGGTATAGACATTGTATAAATTATCGTTCAACTATCTGTCTCGTAACAAAGTTGTTTGCGTAAGACGGGTTTGTCTAAGGAGGCGAAATAGTTCAGGAATTGAAGCTCGAAAAAAGTTAAAACCTCGCAATTTTTTCGTCCTGCATGTATCCAGCTGAAATTTTAGCAGAAGGTAGGTAATAGCCCAAGGATCAAAATCTATATCGAACCGAAGTGCGCTGAAGGGTTTTAGGGGTGAAAACTACCCCTAATTGTCAAAAATTATAAAATAACATATTAAACCTGAATATGGGTAAGATTTGGTGTGAATTAATTAAATAATGATTATTTTATACTTTTGAATAGAGTTCCATTATATTTCAACCCTTAAAAAGCAACCCTTGTTAAAGATTAATGTAAAAAATTACTAATTCTAAAAAAATGATTTCGCCTTGTATCGATTTGGATAAAAATTTGGATTTAAGCTCAATTCACCCGCTGCTTTATAGTTTATCTCATGTCGACGAACCCTGATTGTTCTTAGGGGTGAAAACTACCCCTAATTGTCAAAAATTATAAAATAACATATTAAACCTGAATGTGGGTAAAATTTGGTTTGAATTAATTAAATAATGATAGTTTCGTGCTTTTCAATAAAGTTCCATCATATTTCAACCCTTAAAAAGCGACCCTCATTAGAGATTAATATAAAAAAATTAGTAATGCGAAGAAAATGATTTCACCTTGAAACGACTTGCATAAAAATTTGGAATTAAGCTCAACTCACCCTCTGCTTTATAGTTTATGTCATGCAAATGAACCCTGATTGTTCTTAGGGGTGAAAACTACCCCTAATTTTCAAAAATTGTAAAATAATATTACAAATCCTAAAATGAGTGAAATTTGGTTTGGATTAGTTAAATAGTGAGTTTTTTATACTTTAAAATACAAACTCATATAACTTTTCAACTTTTGAAAATCACCAACATTGAAGTTTTTATAAACTAATTTATAAGATATAAATTGAAAAAAGTAGAATTAAATACAAAAAAAATTATCAACATAAAAAGGCACCATATATTCTTATACATTTACATAAATAGTTGAAAATATTTACATTTATAGGTAAAACAATTATAATATTAATTTTATTCGTATTCGTGATCTATGTCATCATCATCTTCCTCAATTATTGGTGGACTGTTATTGCACCCTTCACCTGAGCACCCAGAACAAGTAGAGTTACAGTATAAACCAACTTTTCTGCACCCATATGAAACGCCGCATCCTTTTTTGCATTGGCAAAAAATAATTTTAAAAAATTTATCGGGTACAGGTTGTTTGTTCATGCGTACGGGTAATAACAAACCATCTTTGGAAAACCATCCCCAATCTGTTGCTCTGATATTTTCATTGCCAAGCCATAGACATGTGAGCAGATGTTTTATTCTGTTGTATGGGATTTCAAAATAAGAACGCTTAAAATTTCGAATGTATAACGCCCCACTAGCTAATATACCGGTTTTGTAGATTATTATGCCCCGAAATGTACTGTACTATACTAATGGAATTTTCCGGAAAAAACTTAACTGGTTTTTTTAACGTATTTCCTTTAATTTTTAACGATAGATGTTTCTTCAAAAATGTTTTGTAGAGGTTTTTAATAGCTACAAGGATCTGTGAATTAAATCTTTTTGGAACCCTTGTTTTTTAAATGGGGTGAGTTTAAAGGGCTCGAAAAAGATGGTGCTTGATCGTAAATCGATGCTTTAAACGGCTATATCTCTCCAAATATTCATTGTATAACAAATCTAAATAAAGCATAATTTTAGTCATTAAAAAAGCTACAATTTGGTAATTTTTATTTTTTTCATATATTCAGTATTTTCGGACATATTTAAAAAAAGAAGGGTAAAAAATATGAAATTGTAAATCGTTTCTCGCTTTAAGCTGTACTTTTTCTAAAACTAAGCATTTTAAATGGGTTAAACTTCTTGGACGTATTAACAATACATCTACAAAGGGAATTGCAGAAGGGTGAAGATCGATTTTAATTATGGGGGTGGTTAGGGTGTTGTTTTCCTCGATTTTTTCGTAAAAAATAAGGTATTGACCTTATTTTTTTATGATAGGTCTCTTTATGCTCTTTAAAAAAGGTTTTGTGAGTTTTCTTCCAAAAATGCATCATTTTCCCGATATTTGACTTTGAATCTTTCAAATTTGGCATTTGAAGAAAACCGCTGAACATTGATATTGTATTTGTAATTGTATTTGTCTTTTTAAAAGCTACAAATTTGTTCTCTAAAATTTTTTTGATAAAATGCACCATTTTCGAGTTATTCGCGAAAAATCGATTAAAAACGTGGATTTTTTCGTCTAAAAGTTGTTACTTTCAATCGCGAATAACTTGAAAAATATCATTTTATAAAAAAAATGTATAGCACATTTTTTGTTTAGAATCACTTTTCTAATCGAAACCTGTAGTTAAAACGTACAAAAAATTTTCACCCCGGAGATGGGGTGGCAACCACCCCCTAGGCTTTGGCGCACTTTGGTTCGATATAGATTTTGATCCTTAGGCTATTACCTACCTTCTCTTAAATTTCAAGTCAATCAACGCCGCACGAAAAAATTTCGAGGTGAAATGCTACATTTCCTGGACTATAACTGGTTTGACAGCATAATCGTAGATTTATGTGTAGCTTTCAATTTTTATGAGTTCAGAATCCAGCAGCCCGCTGAATTATGGGATTTTTTATAATATAATTATTTGACAATCTTTTGTTGGCCAACCAGCTACAGCAGAATTGAGCCGAAATACATTATATTCCTATGTTCCGAATTTATTTCGTTCAATCTGTATATTTCGCACTCCAATTTAGTCTGACTAATCTTTAGATGACGCCAGTCACCCTGATTCTTCTCCTGATCTCTTTGATTTTTATTGAAGTACATATAAAGTTATCGTATACAGCTACTATGACTATCTATATCATCGGTGAAACATAAATTGTTTAGATATTCTCCATCTATAATTATTCACTTTGTCAGCTAATTCAAATTCTTAAAAGCATTTTCCAACACAGTAGGGAAAGGCGGTGGATATCGACTACTTAAGACAAAACTATTATAGTGTTTGCTATAGCTTTTACGAATTTGAAACTTATAATATGGACATTTAGTTTGTAACGATATATTTTGCTTACCTCAGGGTAAGAACATGGGGGTAGAATATTGGGGGTGAAAACTACTGAGGGTAGAGATAGGGCAAACAAAATAATCGATACTGATGCGTACGGCACTCAGGGGTTTGTTGGAGAGCTGGGTCGTGGATAAGTTGAATCAAATGGGTCGGATTAGGGTAACTATAAAATGAAAACAAAGGGATACTTACATAAATCTCCTGGAACAAAAAGAACAAGATATGGCAGACAAGAATTACCTTATTTATTTTATAAGGTAATACGCTTATAATTAGCTATTTTCTTATTTGGACGCCGCTACGAGAAAAACTTCCTGCTGGTAGAAAGAAACATTCTTCTTTCCTAAAATCAAGATCACACACAAGGGTTAGGAGACTTTTCTAAATTAAAATAAAAAATATGGATCAGAGAAATAAATCAAACGTTTATTTTTGTCTCAAACAAACAGTTATCAAAAATACAGATTGCACAAAAAACATACTATATAACATAATACAAAATTAACAAACACTTACTGGTTTATCTGTTTACAAAGGAGATTGCTACAAAAAATTTCGAAATGGTTCCTAGGTTCCTAGTATTTATTAATGTGGCCAAAATAGATTATTAAAATTAAGGATATCCTTGTAAATAAAAATACCGTAAAATTTAACCTTTTTATAAAATAATCAAATTAAAATTTTTTACAACAAAAGATTAGAGCCAAACTGTCATATGTCAATACAACATTTTAAGACAGAATACATACAGAATTATTACAAATTCTTCAATTTTTAATGCAAGCAATTATTAAAAAAAATCTATTCTAGTCTATTTTATTTGGAAAAATTAATATATTGAATGTAACTTTATTTTCACTTATTTCTCACTTAACAAAAACTTGCTGCATCTCTGGGATTGAACAAATTAAACCATTTCTACAAACTGGGACGACGATCAAAGACGCAAACTAGTTTGGAGCAAGCAGAACGACTAACGAAAGCTGGTGGGGACACCCTATATACAGCTTTCAAATGTCCATCAGTTTCCGGTATACTGCACAAATCTTATGGTGGTTACTCTGTTTGTTCTAAAATGCATTTTTGCAAAGAGTAAAAAAATCACCTTGACCGGTCTTAAGACACTACACAAAAAAAATCGACTGTTGATTCAAAGCCTCCAAACGTCTTTTTAGTTTTAATAACTCTGCTACACTGCTTCCAAAAAATCTTTCCTTGGACTCCAAAACAAACGCAAGTCAAATTCCCCTCACGTCTCGTAGCCAGTTCGTGTCTAAGAACTTAAAACAAACATAATACCTCTCCATACTCGTTTGTCCCTACGAACCGAAACAAACATCCTTTTTTTGCCTATCTCGTAAAAAAAATATTCACTTTAAAATCTGTAGAAATAACAAGTATTGTATTATTTTAACGTCCTAGTTAAAAAAATAAAACCCAATTTTTAAACACATAGATAAACTTGTTGCTGTTAACTTTCACTGCGTACAACGAGACAAACAACTCAGGGGCGTATTACAAAATTTAAAACAGAATTTAAATTATTATATAGATATTAAATATTAACAAATTTAAAACGCTACAAGTTTTTTACGATAAGACTAACAAAGAGAATTGAAGTACTATTGTAAAAACAATACCTCAATCAACCATGGGAGCTTATCGTGTATACCTTGCCAAGCTCAGTATCTCAAGGGTAAGTTCGTCTTGTCTTAAACTAGGGATTGAACGTGAGTTCTTAGCTGATAGCAAATAAGACAAATTTAAACCAAACATATGTATTAAACAGAATAAAAAAAAACAATAATCAACCCTGCAAAAGCTTAACAGTTAATAAGTGCTACTTATTGCTTCGATGGGCTGCTTGTGTGTTCTAGCTGTCAATTAAATGTTGTAGTTTCTGGAGAGATGCAGTCACGTGTGGGTGTATGTCCTGATTAGGTTAAGTCCTTAAATGGTCTGCAATATTTTGAATGTGGTCAATACATTTACTGTGGTCTATAAACCCAATAAATCCAATCAAGAAAAAAGTTCAACTTCCTTGCCATCTTACAAAATTACAATTAAAAAAATAACATATGGCAAGGATAAAATGAAATATGATTGTTACTACTTAGTTAAATTATGTTAAAGAGTCCTAATGCATATATCAGAAAAAAATATAATGCAGAAACGTAATTTGGTGAAAAAAGTAAGGTTATGAAAATTGGAAATGCGGTCAGAATTATTGAATAAATATCACAATGAAAGTACTTACCCCAAGAGAATTTGTAGACCATAAAATGAGTCTTATAGTAATTTTTGCCTTCTTTTATAAATTTCAAAAAGAGGCAAAAAATAATCCCACCAAGTTAGAAAAGTTGTTTTGACAGAAAGTGGGAGAGTAAATGAAGTTAGCACAGATCTCATAGGATATTGCTATAGATATCATGACTAGCTTGTCTGTCAACACGGAACAGCATATTTAGTTTGCCGGACAGAAAGAGAGAGGGCGAATATTTATTCTACGACATAGACAGAGAGAGAAAATAAAGACAGAGGGAGAAAAGAAAAACAGAGGGCGCCAACTACTTTTTAAATAAAAAAAATAGTAAAAATTAAACTGAAGATAAAGAAATTAATCAATTATTAAAAAAATTAAAAAGAAATAATTATTTAAATCTAAATTAATAGAGATGTGACGTTTATAACGTTACAAGTTCGTTCAGTTAACGAATTGCTGCCTTAAATAATACATATTTTTGAAACATATGAAACATAAATTCGGGTAATATCGACAATGGAAATGGGTAATATCAATCAAGGATGAGAAATATCGATCACAGATGGACAAATGCAGTGGTTAAGTTTACTTAGATTGAAGTTTAAAATACATATTTCTTTAGTTACATTTACAGTTTGAGCAAATATAAAGAGTGGCAGTATCCACTTCTGTGTCGTCTGCATGAGACGTCTTCACCATAATTCATTTGATCGAAACTCCGAACATACTGTTGAAACGCTCATTACTCCGGGAGTATTGGATTTGGGAAGTGTAAGACTTCCAAATTCCAGAAGAACTGGAAGAGAGGTGATGAAAATACTAAAAATAGGGCTAAGCTCAGAGGAACAAATTTAAATGGCCAAAGAGACACTAAATCTCAAGTGAGTGTTCGGGCTAGCTTCAATGCACTGGATTGTGGCTTTAAAGATATAAACAACAATAACAAGAGATAATGAGCTAATGAGACAAGAAAGAAATGAGACCTGGTAATATCAAACGTGATACAACTGAAGAAGGTCACTGGGTATAAATTTATAGAAAGAGAACAATAAGAAGAGAAAAGAAGGGCGCCAACTCAACGATAGTTGAGATTTTGAAGTAACAAATGAATCTGGAGATAATACTCTGAAATACAAAAATACTAAATAATAATCTTGTTTTGCTATGTTATATACTGGTTAGTAGAACTGAAATAAAACTCAAAATAGCAACAATAAATATATTTATAAAAAATGTATATAGGTATATGTGTATAAACAATTTACATATAATGCAAAGCCAAATAACAGTGGTAGTGGATGGTGTCCAGATACAATAGGACCTAATAGCCCCTCAACAAATGAATAGTCACTACCACTGGCCAAATAAAATATAAAATATTAGTATACAACAAGAATAGTCCGTATTGTAGCCAAAGTCTTAACACAAAAAGGTAGTAATTTAAATTTAGCTAGTTCAACTAAAATGAGATACAAATTACAATATTGTAAAGATATCAAACTTGATAAATCTATTACAATTATTATCTTACATCCAAACAAGTGAGTCTTCAATACTCTTTATATAATGTTTAAAAAAAAACCACATGAAATTTATTTCCCTTCCCAATATCAAAATTATTTTATATCAAATGTATTGTATTAACAAAAATATTATATCAAAAAAAGTGAGTTTGGTCAGACTCTGTATATCCTTAGTAAAAAAAAACCTAATAAAAACATGAAAGGTATTTACTTCTCTCCCAATAATATCAAAATTATATTATATCAAAAATTAAATTATCACAAGGGTATTTACCTTATCATATGCATATGAAGAGGGTATACTACTAAATAGGAAGTAACAGTAAATAGATAGTAACAAAAAAAATTACAGAGTCAAGCAACTTATCTTTACAGCCCCATAAGTCCATAGGAAAATTCCTCTTGGCACGGCTAAATCAGTTTATGGCTGTAAAGACGAATCCTGGGCACAAAACCACAACCAGTCACTGGTCTCTGGGTGACAGCAAAATCCACGGGTTACATACACAAGTTGCTAACTAGTTTAAGGAATTTAGTTACTAGTCCTTGAGGGAATATTCTGAAGAGAATATCCTCAAGTGAAGTGACGGAATCTAAAATGATTATTTAATTTAATAAATATGTAATTTAATAGGTGTAGCAGCATGGATTGACTGCACCAAAACAAAACATCAAAACATTAGGTATTAGGTTAAGTCAACATCATGTCAAATTTATGAAGTTACTTTCGTAGGCATGGCAAGCTTGCGCCATGAAATAAACATGCGCAGAATACAGAAGGCTGTCCCACATTTGTAGAACCTTTTTATATTCCACCAAAAAAAGTTAGATAAAAGGGAACCAAAAAAAACTTAATGATAAGATATGAAATAGATCGGAATTTAAGTTTGACTATATAAAAAAAATGACCTTCTGTTCTTTGCAAGTAAATCAAGGAAATTTTATATTTAAATTATTTCGTAACTCAAAAAATAAATCTCTAAAGAAATACTAAATACAATGATAAATTTGATTATATGATAAGGAGATTATACGTATGAAATGATTTACTTACATGGAGCTGCAGCACGCCAAAAAAAACTCTTCCTTTTTATATGGAACTCTTATAAATGAATATTGATTTTATTATACAAATTACTTATTTATATTATTATTAATGAATTATATTCTTCCCCAAATTATCTTCCTTGCTCCAATTCCGTCACTTTGAAGGTGAAAAAATTTCACCGGTTGACGTGGCTGCGTAGAGTTCTGACCAAAACTGACCGCTTCCGCATATCGTTCTTCCTTTCAAAGCGATAACAGCGCGTGGGGAAAAATGTCGATTTAAAATCGATCGTAGGCGGGTAATAAAAATTTCTTGAGGGGTTTAAATTGGACTAGTCAGTAGCGTAAACGCTACACTGTACATAGTTCGTTTTATCGTGTATGGTGTGCCTTTTCGACATAAGTTATTCTTGACTATTTTTTTTTTGTTTTTATCTTAGTAGCTCCAATTGTTCGTTTAACTTTCTCAACCTCATTCTTCCTTTGCTTGTTTTGTTCCTTATTTTCTAATTGTTTTTTAATGATGTTGATGTTAAAATGGTCAACTGTTGAGAAACAGACATACTAAGAGGAACATTGAGAAATATTATAAAGCACATTCTCTCTCCTTTATTTAATAACAAGAGAGCTGAGAAAAGAGTATTTATTTGAATATAGTGTCTTCATAAACATAATAAAAACATATTACTTTTATCGTCAATTAATTTTACTAACGATATCTGATTTGATCAATATCCAACATTTATTCTTTTCTTCCTTTTATATAACATATCAATATTGTTCTTAGTGGTTCCAGATCGAACCTATGTAAATCCTTTTTAATTTCTCCTTTGTTGTTTATTTAAATTTTCCTTTTTACATGCAAAAATAAATATATGAATAAATCCATAAAGTTATTAATATTTAAAACCTCCTTTTTATTTTTCCTATCTAGTTTAATTAAAATATCTATGCAAAACGGTTTTCTATAATCTCTTATAATTACAATTAAAATTTTATTCCATCGGTATCTTCGTCGTATATAAAATCAATTTTTCTTAATTGCTTTTTAAATTTTATTCACCCAAATTAACTGGCAGTTTTATCTAATACCTACATTTTAATTGGAGCTTTCATGCAAAAATTATAAGCACTTAAAAGGAGCGCTTTTAATCAGAAGAGACACTATCAAAGGACGATCAATAGAGGTAATAAAGACCCTCAATTTAAAAAGGATGACTGGTGCTTTTTATGATGTTACACACTCTGGGTTCCTCTTTTGATGAAAGGGGAGCAAGTTTTCAAATCGTGACTCACAGTAAAGTTGTAAGAAGTTTTCTTCTTGTCTTAAAACTCCTTTAGAGTTGTGAAGTTTTAATTTGAAATCTGTGTTTACATTTATTCTGCGATTAATGGAAATCAACAAGACTGTTCAATCAACAAATGAATATTTAAAAAAAACCTTAAAGTAATACAATCGGTTCACAATTTGTCGATAGCTCACTACAAGTTTGACCCTAATTAGAGAACTGAAATACATAGAGGATAGGTAATATGATATAATAGTAAAAACCAACCTGAAACTGACGGTTTAAGATGTTTTCGATTAACCCACCTTATATCTGAAGGAATACAATACAGCAGTCAACCTTATAATCCGATTACGAAGGTATTTTGATTACAGATGACCGACCAGTGTCGTAGTGTATATGATTGAAACATTTATTTGAACTACATAAATATATTTTTTTAAATTGTACTTATCTAAATTGCATTTTTGTTTTAATAAAACTTCTTTATTTTATTCAGCGCAACTCAACGACATACAGTGGTACCTCGACATATGAGTGTAATTCGTTCCGTAATCTTGCTCGTATGTCAAAGCAATTTTCCCCATTGAAATGTCATTAATTCGTTCCAGTCCCCCCCCCCAAAAAAAACACGTTAGTTGTTTTTGTTGTTTTTAAATAAGAAAAATCTATTTAAAAGAAAAACATTTATTTATAAGTAATAAAACATACATACATATTCGGTAAAAACATAAAAAAAAGTGAAGTGCTTACGGAAGCGCTTAATTTTCGTCAGTGGTCTTCATTTTTCGTCACACTTTGCTCATTTTTATCTACAAATCGTTTAAAAAACTGTCCAAGGAGGTTTGTTTCTTCCTCCCTTTTAGAATTTTGCAGAAATGTGTTAGGTAAATGTAACTTTTAACAGTTGTAACTTTTTCGGGGTGATTTTTATCCACGAACTCTGCAACTTTCTCCCACATTCCCAGGATTTCCTTTATATCTCTTGTAGAGACAGTGTCTTCCAATTCTCGCTCCTCTTCAAAACTAATTTTTCGTTGAACCACCGTATTCTGTTGCGAAAGTAGTTTGTTTAACTCCTCGGTTGTCAGCTCCTGAGGCTGTTCCTCGACAAGTTCATTCACATCTCTTTTATTCACCTTCAGACCCATGTTAAACACTGTTACTTCCAGTCCTTCGCAGGCCTTTTCATCTACAGCCTTAGGTCACAGCTTTTTCCATGCACAGGTTAATGTCCTTGTTGTAACAACTAGCCAGGCCTCCTTAATAATTTCTAGGCATATTACTATGTTAAAGTGGTCCTTCCAGAACTCTTGAAGAGTAAGGTTTGTGTTCTCCGTCACCTAAAAGCAACGCCAAAAAATGTGCTTTATATACAACTTCTGAAAATTAGACATCAAAATTAGACACATGATACATGGGCTGCCAGATAGGAGTGGTGTTGGCTGGAAGGTACAGAAACTTGAATAGAGGTATAGAATAGGTAGAGAATAAACTTGAATTTTTAAAGTAAATAATCTTCGAGATGTGGTGGATGAGAAGGAGCATGATCGAGGACAAGAAGGATTTGCACGGGTAGGTTGTTTTGCAGTAGATATATTTTAACAGAAGGGCCAAACACCAGGTTTATCCACTCCACAAAGAATTTCCTGGTGACCCACGCCTTTAGATTTGCCCTACACGTAACTGGCAGTTTTTCTTTTAAAATCTTATGTGACTTAAAGGATCTGGCTTTTTTTATGGTACACTAGAAGCGTTAATCTATCTTTCATAGGTTTGTGACCTGGCATCGTCTTCTCTACTATTATGTAGGGCTTATTCGACATCTTTTTCCAGACATGCCCTGTCTCGTCACAGTTAAAGACTTACTGGGGGATGTATCCTTTAGCTTCTTTCAGTTCGGAAAACGTTTTGATGTAAACCTCAGCTGCTTACACATCTTTTTTCTAAAGTTGTCAAACTGGCCTCAACTGGCGTTAAACAAGTCTTCTGATTCATGATTTGTGGAAGTGTGTGAGATCTGCTTCAGCAAATCTTCATAGATCGCTCGAGCCTTCTCACATATGGAGGCTTTGTGTTGAGATTCCTCCTTGAAGCTGCTTCTCTGTCACCTTCACTATACAAAGCCTCTGACACACTTGAAAAAGTAATCAGTCCACAAGAAGATGCACCAGAAGTCCTTCCGGAAGAAGTAGAATCAACAATTCCAAAAATGAAAAGCGGTAAAGCAGCTGGAATAAAAGGTATAACAATGACACTGTTTAAATACGCTGGCAATAAAACCAGGAAAATCTTAACATGCATATTTTGCAGATAGACGAAAAAAGCAAAAATTTACCGTTTTTTGACCTGAGTTTGTTAATAATTAATCAAGTCTAAAAAATCGACGGCAGGAAATATATAGATTCTTGTTATAGAAGTCGATACTACTCAAAACAACTGAATTTGCACGTAATATTGTGAACAAACAATAGATATAATATTTTTTAAAATAAATATTACCATTTTCATTTTGATGGTTTTATTAAATTCTTCATATAAATGCAAAATATTCGCTGATGTACATTGCGCAAAATAATAAAAATAATTTCACTACATAGAACAACATATTTTAAATCGCAGATTTATTTTTATATATTCAACAAATAAATGAAATTAGTATGCAACGAATAAAAAGAGAGCAATTATGTTTATTTGCAGTTTTTCATGTTCTCCGCATACTTTTTAACAAATATTGTTGTTGAATATTTACACCGTAATCAAACAAAATTTACTATAATTTCGTCCATTGAAATTCAAATATTTAAACGCCAAAGGTTTTAGCCTTTTTGTTTGATAACTCTAAAAAACGCAGTTTTGTTTGACTAAATGTTTTTCAAATTAAATAGAAGTTAATAATACGCATTATTCGAAATGTTGTAATTGCAAATATTTGCGGAATCATAAAAATCATGTAGACAAAAGAGAGTCCGATAATAAAATGAGAGGAATTGTATTAATGTAGACTTCAATAACTTAATTCAAGTATTTTGTTTTAAATTGGTAGTTGGAAATTTACAGTCTATTCTAATTGAAGGAGCAGTAAATAAATATGCTATTTATTGTAGTTCTAAGAAGAGTCTATCCACTGACATTATTTCGTCAAATTAGCAATAAAACCCTTTTTCGTGATACTCTTTAAATAAGATATCTGCTTTTGATAAATTTTTATAATCATATTATGTAATGTAACAGCAGAGAAAAGGCTTATGCAGCATGCATCTACTTTAGTACTGTATACTCTGATAACACAGTTTCCTGCATCCTGATTACAGAAAAATCTCGGGTAAGCCCTATAAGGACAACTACCATATCTAGACCTAACTCTGTGCTATGTTACTCCTCTCAAAACTCGTGATAACAAACTGTCATTATTTAGTGTCAATTTGTGAATCGATTCAAAGGATAGCACTGTCGTGGATACAATCACACGCATCCTGCTGGAATACCTTTGTTTAAAATCGAGTTGCTCAAATCACTGAATTGACAAATGCCTTTCACTGGCTCCACATAAAATCTGCAGAAAATGCTGCCGACTCCCCATCTCGAGGATTACTAGCCCAAAACATTTGAAAATTAGATTTATGGTCTGGGCCTTCATTTCTGCAAGACTCCAGTCTAAATCTCGCTCGTTTTAATGAAAAAATTGATGAATGCCTCACCGAAAGAGAAAAAAATCTGACTTCTTACCACTAAACCTAGCGAAGAAAATTTTTGGCATAAAATATTTCTAAGATTTTCTAAATTTTCTAAATGAGTGCACGTAATAGCATATGTTCACAGATTTATTCACAATTTAAAATTTTCTACCAAAACTCTTACAGGTCCACTATCTGTAGATGAACTCCTAACGTCCACTTATTCAATTTGTAAAATTGTTTAAAACACTTCAGTTCAGAAATCTCTGAAATCAAAAATAGTAAATCACTGACAAATAAAACATGGTCTCACTTAGCCCATTCATAAATCACTACGGTTTTTTATGTGTCGGTGAACGCTTAAAAAATGCAGACACTCTAGAATATTAAAAACACCCAATTTTACTTCCCTCTAAATCACATGTAGTCACTCTATTGCTTTCACACGAACATACTAGACTTGGTCATGTCGGACCACAAGCCTTACTTTCCAACGTCAGACAAAGATTTTGGCCCTTGAATGGTCTCAGGGAAATTAAGAAAATTATATGAAATTGCTCCACTTGCTTTAGATTTTGCGCACAACCTGCAGAGCAAATCATGTACGATTTACCAAAGCAAACAGTTTCGACCTCACGCCCCTTTCAAAATATTGCGACTGACTATGAAGCAGCACTTATGATAAAAACATCTCGCCTGTATAAGACCTCTTTCACAAAATTTTATGTGACACTCTTTGTCTGTATGACTACAAAAGCTGTCCATAATGAGCTCGTATCTTCTCTCTCTAGTGACTCCTTTTTACTAGCACTAAAACGTTTTATTGAGCATAGAGCATAGAGGAAACCTCTCTGTTATATTTAGCGATAACTGTACGGATTTTACTGGTGCTAATATTTGTCTTTGTGAACTGTATGATTTCCCCAAAACCTATAAAAATTCCACTTCAATTCAAAACTTTGCCTCAGAAAATCTAATAAGATGGAAGTGGATACCCCCTTATAGTCCTCATTTAAAAAGAATTTGGGAATCCGTCATAGAATCTACAAAATTTCATATTCATCATATATTAGGCAACATCCACTTGACTTTTGAAGAATTAGCCCCTGTACTAATTCAGATAGAGGCTATATTAAATTCCAGACCAATTTGTCCTCTATCTAGTAACCCCACTGATTTAAAATGCCCGACTCTGGGACATTTTCTTAGAGGCTCTGCATTCACTTCTTACTCTAACAAGGAATCACTCACATACCTGAAAATAGACTAAACCTCTTTCAACGCTGTAATCAGCTTCAACAGTACTTTTGGAAAAGATTTTGCCTGGAATATTTATACAGATTATATGGACGGCTCAAGTGGTTTCAAGAAAATTTAAAAATAGATGATCTTGTTCTCTTGAAGGATGATGAGACTTTCCCCTTAGGTGGGCTTTAAGAATATTAGAAATATTTCCTGGCTTAGACGGAAAGGTCAGAGCTGTATGGAGTCGAATCAGTGATGGAGTCTTCATTAGCACTATCACAAAGCTAGGTCCCTTGCCTCAAGATTCCTAATTTTGATTGTTGTTTATTGTTTTATTCTTTGTTCCTGCTTACTTTCTTCTATTCATATGTCATAGATCTTCTGTATCTTCTCACGTTCTAACCTAATAATTAGATCTTATTCCTTTCTTATCTTTTTACCTCATTATTGAATGAAACATTCAATGACCGGAGAGTATGTTTGGACTTAATCCAAACTAGCAACAGCGCTTCCACGTCTTACCCCTCGCTGTAGTGTCGTGCGGTCCAAAATTTAACTCTGCGAAAGATTGCACAGAGAATTATTTTTCTTTAAGTTTCAACTGCCTTCCCGAGCAGATACACCTCTTTCGTTTCAACTGCCGACCAAAGCAGACACACCGCTTTTACGTTTTAATTGCTAACAGAGCAGCTACCCGGTGATTCACCAGATCAAGGATTAACTATTGTAAGTTACCTTTTTCTTCTTCTTCTTTAAGTTTCATCTTCTATCGAAGGTTGGAAATCATCATGGCTATGCGGACTCTAAAATTGACGGACTCATTGACTGCCGCTCTAAAAAGTTCTGCACTACTGCATTCAAACCATTCCCTTAAGTTCTTAAGCCAGGATATTCTTCGTCTTCCCACATTTCGCTTTCCTCGGATTTTCCTTTTTCCTTTTTCCTCGGACCTTTTTCTTATACAAGCAGAAAGCAAATAAATAGTAATTGTATTATCTATCAAACAATATAAAGGTATACTGTTTATAATTGAAATAAATTTCTATTGAGTAAGAAGTTTTTTAATTAAATACACACAACAAAAAGAACCACCGCTTAATGGAATTATACCAAAGGTCGAAGGAATAATCCGACGTAATTATACCTAATTACTTGTGCCCAGCCGAAATATTTACTCAGCTACACTTGGACGGTGTTAGAGAAACCCTTCCCGTTTACAAATTGTTTTTTTTTGTTAAATTTGGAGATAGACAAAAGTAATTTAATAGGAGACCAAAAATATATTAGCAATGAGATTTTAGAATAATTTTTGTTTGTTTGATCTAGCTGCTGCTCGATCTCTTCGTACTTTCTTTCTGCCTCTTGTAGATGCACTGACTTGCAAAACTAGTAATTCGCAGGATGGGCTACTCAGTGGTCTCTTCTTCATCTTAAAATGCCCTCTCCCTACAGAGGTTGGCAATCATAATGGATATTTTTATTTTAGAACTTGCTGCTCTAAACAAATCAATCAATCTGCATTGATACCAATCACGTAGATTCTTTAACCATGAGTTCTGCCTTCGGTCAACAGATCTTCTTCCTTAAATCTTTCCCTGTATTATCAGTTTCAAATTTATATTTTGGTCCCCTCATCACGTGGCCTAGGTATTCCAGTTCTCTGGTTTGTAAAGTGGTGATTAGTTCTGTTTCTTTACCAACATTTTCCAGTACTTCTTTATTTGTAATTCTATCAGTCCATGATATTTTTATTACTCTGTGGTATAACCAGAGTTCGAAGGTCTCGATTCTTCTTAAATTAAATTTTTTTGATGTCCAAGTCTCAGCTCCATATAATAATATTGAAAATATGTAACAGCGAATGGTACGTAGTCTTATCTCCAAATTTAGATTTTTGCACGTTAGGAGTGACTTCATTCGTATAAGTGCTGATCTGGCAATCTCTAGTCTCTATTTTTCTACTTAGTGGTATATTGTTTACAATAGCTTCCAATCTTCTTCCATGAACTTTCTTATTTTCACGATATTTTCGTAGTTTTTTTCCGGTATTTTCTTTTGCGTCTTTGTTCTCGCTCCGATAAATAATTTATGGGTTTTACCAATCTTAATTTCTTTTCGTGGTTTTGCATTCTCCCGCAATTTCCTTGGAAATTCAGTTCGTCGCTTTGGGTCTGCATTCACTCTTTCTCTGTAGCGTCTTTGCGTCTCCACTGCTGTTAAAGCCATCTGCAAAAAAAAACTTAAGAATACTTCATAATATTTTTTTATGTACTGTAAAAACTGTAAAATTTTATTAAAAAACAACTAATTTTTCACAAATAAAAACGGAAAACCTTACTTGTGCATTCGATAAACTGACATTCAATCTCAATTTTGCTAACTCTTACAAAAATCGTATAACGTCAGTGGTAACATATTTGACCATGTTTTGGTTGACACTAAGAATTCTTGGAATAATTTCTTTATTTATCATATATTAGACAAACTATTAAAAAAAAGCAACACAAACTACCTTACTGCTATCCCTAAAAGCAATGCAAACTAACAGAACTTATTGCTACGCAAAAAGCATTAATAGTTATTCCCAAATTAGAAAGCGTTGATCTTTTCGATGACAGCATTTCAAGTGACAGGTAACATATTTGACATTTAGGTTATAAATAACCATTTTTTTTTGTAAACTATAAAAACAGTGGCAATTTTTGTTATGTATGTATAAGGTACCTCGAATTAGAAAAATAGTATGGTAAAAAAATGTATATTAAAAAAAATTGATGTTGAAATAAACTGAAACACAAGTATTTCAAGTTATCCCGGAATTGTCCAATTACAGTTATAATTGAATTCACCATAAAAGAACTTACCGTTAAAAGTGAGTTCTAAGGCAATTCTAAGTACACAGTTTTAAACGCACCTCGTAGATTTTGCGCTCAGACAAGAGTCTCTTTCATAAATGATTTCATGTTGCTTTCTTTTCCTGCAAACGAATCAAGGTCCTCACTCAAAGCACTCGACTGGTAACAAACAACTTCAAAGTGAACAATAAAGACAAACTTTGTGGCTAAAATCTTCCACCACGAAAAATATGGAAATAATATTTTTTGCCTTATTCGTCTTCGAAAACGGGAGACTCGTATATGAGATTCTTTCTTTGTTTTCTGCTAATTCAATTTTCTCTTGCATTCTTGTTCTTTTCGGGACGCTGATACATAACCAGATTAGGATTGTTGAGAATACTATTAAAAAGGTTAATAAATGGATAAAAGCCGCCTATTTCGTCGGTAAGGGGGCTTTTAGTTACGTTTGAAACTTTTGTAAAGGGATTTTTGTTTTCCTCTTCTGTTCTTTTCTGATAATATCTTTAAATTAACCGTGAAAATGTTAAGTATTTTTGTTTAAATACATCCTTTTTCGTTGCATTAGGTTTTATTACAAACAATGGAACAAATATAGGAACAAAAAACTGTATACCTATTAGTTATTTATATAAATGGTGACTATTAGCCCTTAGTACACTACTCATCAAGTGAAGTTGATAATTTTAAAATTCCTAAAATTTACATATAAAACTATTTTTAAAATAATTGCCTGTACTATACTTTATATGCTATCTTTATTGCCAATATTTTTTGCATGTGGATTTTTTCTCCCTATTCTTATCGGCACTTATCTCGTACACAGAAAGAAATGTTGTTCCAAAGATGAATATATCATTCATATAAAAGTGCTTGTATTGGCTTTACCAGTTGTCAATATGTCGAGAAATCTATTTATCACAAAAAAATGCTGCAAAGACGTTTATAACTAGTGCAGCTCGAGCAATTAGTTCGTTGGGTCCAGCAAGGCATAACTCAACAAGAAGTTGCTATGAGGCTAAATGTGTCGCAAAGTGCGATAAGTCGTGCATGGAATCAGTATGTAGCGACTGGATCTGCAACATAAAGGCATGGAAAAGTCATGTGTTCGTTATATTTGAGAATAGGTAATGGTTTTGTTTGCACCACACCTCTTCTACTTTCCTTTTCTATAATACTATTTGGATGTTTTGTAGATAAGTATGAGACTTTTCTTTTCTCATGCCACTTTCTAATTAATACACCGTTTCTATATTTTCCAATATTCTCACCTTTCTGTAATTTAGCCGTTTTTAAGTGCTATCATTAATCCTTTACTTTTAGTTGAGTCAAATGCCTGTTTGAAGTCTGGAATCACATTTCCAATTCTAATTTATATTCGTTTTATTGTGTGTTTTGCATCTATTGTAGATCTTCCTTCTGTGAATCCACATTGGTACTATCCCACTGTCTTCTTTGTGACCTTTGATAATCTCCTTTTTATTATTGACGTCATAACTTTATTCGTCTATAATTTTCACAAATTTGTTGATCTCCCTTTTTTCGTATTGTTTTAATCTGCCCCTGCCGCTTTCTCTTCTTTCCATACATTTTTAATAGTGCCAGTATTTTTCCTCTCAACTCCCTTTCTCCGCATTTTATTAGTTCCATATTAATTCCATCTTCACCAGGTGCTTTTCCATTTTTTCTTCTCTGTATTACTTCCTTCAATTCCTCTAGTGTTGGTTCTTTTGAAATTTCGATGTCTAGTTCATCTATTTCGTCTGATTCGTCTTCGTCTATCGTTTCCACCGTGTAATTTATTTCTTTTTGTGTTGTTTTCTCCGTTAGGAGCTCTCTGTAGTAATCCCTCCATACTTGTTTGTATTCTTGATCTTCTGTTATCACTGTTCCCTCTTTATATTTTATTCCATTTGTTTTGCCTTTGTATTTGTTGTCTTGTTATTTAATCTTGTAAAAATTTTTCGCATTTCTGTTTTTTTTCTGCTCTATTTCCTGCATTTTTTTCGTCTATCCATCTTCTTTTGTTTTGCCTTATCGCCTTCTTAACATTCCTTCTTAATTTTTCATATTCTCTGTCTTCCTCTATATCTGTTATTAGTCCATTTAATTCTGGCCTGCACTTTTTTCCTTCTGTTATTTATCTACATTCTTGGTTATACCTTCCGTTTTTTGTTTTATCCTGACTTTTACCTATCTGCATACCTGCATCTTCTTGTATTGATTTTTTGAGCGTCTCCCATTATGTATATATATTTTCTGCTTTATCTTCTGCAACCTCAAGAGCATCTAGAGATCGTGATCACACCACCAAAGTCAAACAAGAACTTAAAGTACTAAAGTCTGCATGCCCGCCTACTTCTGAATATTCTAACGAGTTTACTCCAGAAGAAATTATTTCAGCCATATCAGAAATTAAGTCTGGAAAGGCACCCGGCTCCGATAAAATTCATCCAGAATTTTTACTCCACTGTGGCAGATATGCTAGGAAATGGCTGGCTGATTTCTATACAGATATGTTAAAATCAGGAGAAATCCCCCATTCATTAAAAAAGGCCTCCATTATAGCCATATTAAAACCAGGAAAGGCAAATAATCAGCCTCAAAACTACCGTCCGATTGCTTTGCTGAGCTGTGTTTATAAACTGTTGGAACGCTTAATCTAAAACAGAATTAGTAGAAAAGTATTTGAATTGATACCTATTGAGCAAGCAGGATTCAGACCTAACCGCAGCTGCGCAGATCAGATCCTATCCTTAACAACACATATTGAAGCTGGTTTTCAAAGAAAACAAAACACATCCGTTGCTTTCATTGACCTGTCAGCTGCATACGATACTGTCTGGAGACAAGGACTAATCTGCAAGCTAATCCGTGTCGTCCCGTGTCAAAAGGTAACTAAACTCATTGATAACATGCTCACCAACAGACCTTTTCAAGTCACAATACACAATTCTAAAAGTTCCCAAATGAAACTCAGCAATGGACTGCCACAGGGATCTGTTTTGGCACCCTTACTGTTCAATTTATATATCGCGGACCTACCTAGGACAACTTCGCATAAATTTGGCTACGCTGACGATTGGGCAATTGCAGCAAGACATAATAACATGAATATCACAGAAACAATATTAGCGGATGACCTTGCCATTATGGGAGAATACTTTCGCAAATGGAGGCTACGGCCTAATGCAACGAAAACCGAAATGTGCTGTTTCCATCTGAATAATGCCCAAGCCAACAAAAAACTCTCCATCCACTTCGAAAACAGACTGCTTACTCATAACTCAACACCAAAATATCTTGGAGTGACTCTGGACAGAACATTGAGTTTTAAAGAACATCTTCAAAGAACGACAGCAGTTGAAAATGAGAAATAATATAGTCCAAAAGCTATGTGGCACTACATGGGGGTCTTTAGCCTCCGTACTCAGATCATCCGCTCTCGGACTTGTATACTCGGTGGCTGAATATGCTTCCCCGGTATGGCTCAATAGCAAACACACAAAGATTATTGACACTCAATTAAACCAGACAATGCGAATGATCTCAGGTACAATTAGACCCACACCGAACTATTGGCTTCCCACTCCAAGTCACATTCCACCGCCGAAACTGCGAAGAAGTCATTTTGTTCTCAGAGAATATCGAAAAATTGAGGCTAACCATCAACTACCTATACACCAAGATAGGCTTGATATCGAAATAAATAGACTGCGCTCCAGATATCCTCCATTGCTAAGAGCCAACTCCTTAGATCAGGAACATTTCAACCTGACCAAAGCTTGGAGAACACAATGGGAGAGCGACTCACCACAGGAAGCACATCAAATGGCCTGTATCGATCAGAAACCGCCAGGCTTTGAACTGACCCGCAATACATGGACAACGCTAAACAGAATAAGAACAAGCAGCGGTAGATGTGCTGACAGCTTATATAGATGGGGAAAAGCCCTTACTCCTGAGTGTGACTGTGGTGCGTAACGACAGACCGTCCGTTACATTGTTGAAGAATGTCCCCGAAGGCGATTCCGTGGAGTTTTCGATGAGTTCCTGAATGCGACCGAAAATGTTTTACATTATATTAATAATACATTAGATGTTCGTTTGTAATACTTCATGTAACGTTTTTATATTGATTTTTTTAATTGTGTGTTCTTATTGTATGCCATACGATAAATAAATAAATTCTGCTTTATATTTCTCTTTAATTTGAACTATTACTGTCTCTTCATATTTTTTTTACTTCTTCATTACTAATTTTATTGACATCCCACTTTTTATGTTGGTTTTTCGGTTTTGTTTAAATTTTAACTCTTTTAACTTTTGCTTTATAGTGGCTGTGACCGTGTAGTGGTCTGAATCGGCATACTCACCTGTAAATGTTCTTAAATCTTTTATTGATGGTTGTCTTCGTTTACTAATCATTATGTGATCAATTTGACTGTATGTTTTTTGATCTGGTGACCTCCATGTTACCTTATGTATTTTAGGGTGTTCAAATTTTGTTGAGCTTATTAACAAATTTGTTCTAGTTGCTAGGTTATATAGTCTTTGCCGATTGTTCTTCATGTTTTCGTGTATTGTTTTCCTGCAATTCGTTGTAAAATGTCCTCTTTTCCAATGTGTGCATTGAGGTCTCCTAGTACAAATATGACATCTTCTTTGGGTTTTTTGTTCTATCTTCTCCTCGACTCTATCATAAGAGATTTCTTTTTCGTCTGCATTGTTTGTTTCTGTAGGAGCGTACAAGTTCAACACTGATACATTAAATGGTTTGTTGTTGACTCTTATATAGGCCATCCTTTCGTATATTGACTTAAAATTCATAATTTTCTCTCTTAGGTGCCGTAGTATCATGAATCCCACCCCTTTTTGCCGTTGCTTCTTTCCTCCTGAATATAACATTGTAAAGTCTTGTTTATCCAATCTGTACTTGTCCCTCCCAACGTAATTCTTGCAGTGCTGCAAGTTATATTAATGCATTTTTATTTATGTTTTTTCTAATTTTCTTCAGCAAATTGTGATTTACCGTCATTTTATACCATATCAACTTAAAGTAAGTAATTAAATCAACATTGCGAAAATATCTCAAATAATAAACCATTGCGAAACATGCGTCACTGAATCTAATTAATATAGAGCCCTTACACTTTTCCCCAAAAGACAATGAATATTCATTTGCCGTTAACAACCCGAACACACCACGATCCCGCAAAACAAAAACAAAGTCATAACAATATTTCGTCATTTACAACCAACGCGGCCGAATACTATAAAAAATATTGGCTCCCAAAACGTAAACAACCGCCAGACAATCAAAACTTCCACACTAAAAAAGTTTCTTGACTGAAATCGAATTCTATTAGTAATATCGATTAGTTTCCCTTGTCTTAATTTATTAAGTTATAAATTGGAAACAATTGCTATTAATAGGTAGTGATGAATATTTAAGTAATATAGTAATTTGTTGTTAAATAGGGTGATAAATTTATTTTTGTCATTAGAGTATAATATTGAATGTATTACAAATAAGGACGTACGGCCCTTCTATTCTAAAATCAGAAGTGAAGAATGGTATAAAGGGTAAAAATAATAAAAGACCAGGCGACGATAACGTATACGGGGAAGTATTGAAAATGCTGTGCGAAACAAACTGTCAATTTCTAGACACACTCGTCAGACTCTTTAACAATATTTATAACAGCGGGGAGTTTCCTGAAGACTGGCTGGAGTCAACTTTTGTTGCCATCCCGAAAAAACCAACCAAAAACCAAGCAAAAGAAAAAAGTAAAGTCTTGTGATCAACATCGGATGATAGTCTAATTAACCACATTTCGAAGGCATACACCAAGGTTATTTACAACAGAATAAGCAAAAAATGCGAGGATAACATTGGAGATTCGCAGTTTGGGTTTCGTACTTCTCTTGGGACAAGGGAAGCACTTTTTGGTTTACAAGTACTCATCCAGCGCTGCAGAGATATGAACAAAGACGTGTACATATGCTTTATAGACTACGCAAAAGCATTCGATAACGTAAAGCACGAAAAGATAATTGAAGTTCTCCATAAGATCGGAGTCGACTACAGAGACATTCGACAATAGCGAGTCTCTATTGGGGTCAAACAGCTAAACTGAAAGTTTATTCTACATTGACCAATAAAATTGAGATCAAGAAAGGGGTACGACAGGGCTGTATCTTGTCTCCTATTCTCTTTAATATATACTCAGAAAAGTATTTAAGACAGCGCTGGAGGAAAGCACAGAAGGCATAAAGATAAATGGAGAAATAATTAATAACATAAGGCATGCTGATGACACTGTGATTCTAGCATGTAGCATGGAGGAACTGAGTTGCCTAATGAGTAAGATACAAAAAACAAGTGCACAATACGGACTCAGACTAAATATCACAAAAACCAAATGGATGTTAGTAAGCAAAACCCAACAACCACCACAGAACTGATATTAGAAAATGAAAGAACTAAACACGTGGATTAGTACATCTACTTGGAAACAACAGTTTACTCAAACTAGGATCAAGCGAAGGAAATACGTATAAGAGTAGAAAAGGCAAGAGAATCGTTCACTAGCATGAAGCAAATTTTCACCTCTAAAAGCCTCACCCTACCTCTTAAAATTCGACTTCTGAAATGTTATGTATTCCCGGTTTTGTTATATGGAATGGAGGCGTGGACAATGACCGCAACATTGATGAAAAAAGTAGAGGCCTTTGAAATGTGGGCTTACCGACGTATATTACGTATATCCTGAACTGAGCAAAAGAAAGTTGGAATACTTGGGTCACGTTAATGTCATGGATTCATGGAATCACTTCGGATTGTCATGTGCTGAACTATTCAGATCTGCCGTAAACAAAGTTAGAATAGCCATGTTGATTGCCCACGTTCGGAACGGACAAGGCACATGAAGAAGAAGAAAGGACGTACGAATATGTATATGAGTTTTTTATATATTTTATTGTTTTTGCACTATCCTAGATATATTTTGCCCTTTAGTGATATTTTCCAGATATAATCCACTTATTTTTATCTTTTAAGCAGACTTTAAACATAACCTAAGTATGTTTTTTTTTATTTCAACCGGTATTATCATCGTTTCATTTCTGTTTTTTATACTCTTCCTTACTAATTATGCCTGTATAATATGTACCTAAGGTATGATTCGTTTTTCTTTTAACCATTTTATTACTCTTCGAACAAAATTATTGAGTTTTCTGCACTTTCGCTGTTTTTTTTTTCGAAATCTTATACCTACCAAGTGTTTCTTTATAATTTTGTAGAGGATGTTGCTTCCTGTGTTTATCCAAACCACTCACAATAACTTCAACCACAAAATTGCTTTACAAAAACATAAGAAAATTTTAAACAATAAGTTTCATCATCATATTCATTAACATCTACTTAGATCTATTGTGGTTCATCATTGAGCTTCAGCAGCTCGTATAGTTTGATTAATGGTACTTCTTCACCAGCCGCAATAATCTGTTACATCTAGTGCCTCGCTAAGATTTTTCGTAATGTCTGCCCATCGTTGGTGCCCTTTCTTGGACCACCAATCTCTCCATTTTTTAGTTTAAATCGCTTTAATAGCTATTACCAAAGAACTTATAAAATTCTAGATAAAATAGTATTAGAAAGACTTTGATTGGGTTTCATTTTATCTAAAACCGAGAAATTCGTCCGGCGAGCTGTCCATGGAATTCGAAACAGTCGTCTTCATGTCCACATTTTAAAAGCAGTTATCCGACTCCCAAACGCCACTGTATTCTGTCTTGAGTTAGGTCTTCGTCCAGATTTCGAGCGCTAATCGCTTTCCTAAGTCCCAGGTTCCAGCTCTGTGGTTGTCTTCCTCGTTTCCTCTTCTCTGGGTGTTGCCACATCATCGTTTTTTTAGGCAATCTTTCGTCCCCCATTCGGCTCACATGCCCATACCATATGAGCTGTTTTCTCTCAATATCCTCTACTATAGTGCCCGTCTATACCCATTTGTTGTTTTATCACTTCATTCCGTATTCTGTCGGCTCTTGATATTCTCATCGATCTTCTGATGGCATCCATTTCCGTGGCTTCGACCTTTTTCTTATATTTCTCGGTTATTCTCCATGTCTCAGCTCCATAAAGTAGGCTAGTTTTAACCATTGTCCCATAGATGTTCCATTTTCTTTTCTTTGATATTTCTTTATTCCATAGAACTCCGTTCAAACATGCTATAGCTCTTCGTGCTTGTACAATTCGATGTTTTATTTCTCGTTCGTCATTTCCACTACGGTCGAAGTTGACGCCCAGGTATTTATATTCGTCACATGGATTTATTTTTTGATCGTCACATGATTTGAACGTCATCGATATCGAGTTGTTCTGCTTCAGCTCCAATTGAGAGGTATTTTGTCTTTTCTAAATTGATATTTAATCTTCATTTCTGGTATTCTTCAATTAGTTTTCTAAGCATGTATTCCATGTCGTCTTTGTCATTTGAGATCACCACCTGATCATCTGCAAACTGTAAAGTATATATGTAATCCTGATCGTTCAATTGTATACCCATTCCTTTGACTTTCCTTTTCCATTGTTTCAGAGCTGCAGAAATATAAATCTTAAATAGAGTCGATGAGATACAACATCCTTGTCTGAGACCCTTAATAACTGCAAATTTTCAGCTAAGAGGTTTCCGAATTTTATTTGGAAAATTGAACCATAATATAGATCTTTGAGAGCACTAACCAATGTTTGATGTATGTTTGATGTGCCCAGGACTTCCCATAGTTTATTTAGCGGTACTGTGTCATATGCCTTCTGAAGATCTACAAAAGTCATATGTAACTCTCTATTTGTCACAAATTTCTTTTCTATAATTTGTTTAAGACAGATGTTATCTGTACATGAACGACCTGCTCTAAATCCTCCTTGTTCTTCGTCTTCAGACGATTGATAATCTTCCTCTATCAGGTCCCTTAGTATTCGACCGTATAGTCGACTCATTGAACTTGTGACCGATATCTCTCTATAGTTTTTACAATTTCTCCTGTAACCTTTTTTATATATATTGGGGTCATGTATGCTGTTTTCCATTCATCTTGTGTTGGATGTCCATTAATATATTCGTTAAATATCACCGTGATCATTCTGTGTAATTTCTCTAAACCATTCTTTATTAATTCCGTAGTTACTCCCTCTGGTCCACTTGCTTTTCCATTCTTCATCCCTCCCTGCTATAGCTTTTTAAACTATGTTGATATCTATGGTAATATGCTCTTCCAGAGCATTATCTCTGTTCATGTATCATAATTGTTCATATCTCACATGTATAATAAAATATGGAAACGACCAGAGTTGAAACAAATCTCACCTCGTTGGTCATTTTAATGTGGCGATCACACCATATCCCGTATAGTTCAGCCACTTCTACTCTTGTTAAATGTATTCGTTCTTGAATTTCGTCTTTACTCATTTGCCTAAATTGTTAACTAGGGTTTAAAGATATATCATAAAGGAGACTACCTCACATCCTGGAATATTTTGGGTTTGAAGAAAGTGTTGATTTTGATCAATAATCATGATTTTGATTTTGTTGTAGTTAACCGCGTATTCATATTTAACACTTTCTACCTACAGTTTGTTTAATAAGTTAGTAATTTATTCTCTAGTAGAGTCTACAAGTGTAGTGTAGTCTTTGAAACGCAAGTCAGATCTCTTGATACTGCCTAGGTTTATTTCTCCCTTCCGACCGTCCAAAACTAGGCACATTATGAACAATTATTTGTTGGACCTTTCTTAAGTAGAGGCAGGATTATGGCCTGTCTCCAATCCTCAGGTTAGACATGTATCTGTGTGCCAAATTTCATTTTACTTCACGTACCGGAAGATGTTTCAAGATATCAGCGGTAATAAAATCATAGCCTGCTGCTTTGGTGGTCTTTTTAGAGAGCAATTTCAACCTCGGAAAAAAGTATGTTCATATTTAAAGACTATGTTTTAGGTAGCTACAATAAGAGTATCATGTGTTCCTATTAAAGGAGAGTAGAAAGTGAAGATCTGACATTCAGGTACATACATCTCCGCGAACATCTAAACCGTATCTGCATATAAATACTGACAATACGTCCTCCTAAAATGCCTTTTTTATCCTTGATAGACCAAATTTCTGTTTAAATTTACATGTGAATAGTCTGATCATTGACGACAGATACAACAACCTAGAAAACATCTTAAAGAAAATCCCACAAAAGAAGCCAATATATATTATTGGAGACTTTAACGCCAAGGTCGAAAAAACTGAACATGAACCACATTTGAGAGATATTGTCGGATCATTTGTCTTGGGCATTAGAAATAACAGAGGAGAACGTCGCCTAAAGTTTGCCAGTGAAAACAATCTAGTGATAACAAATAAACTTTAATAACACCACCCAAGAAGGATCTTAACATGGCTAGTCCAAATAAAGAACATAAAAATGAAATTGACTACATTCTCGTGCGGCAAAGATGGAAAAACTCTGTATTAAATATAAAACCTATGCCTGGAGCATACTGTGGAATAACCATATAAATAAGGTGTGTCAAGAATTGTAGAAACCTGCAAACCGCCATGAAAGTCACGAACTATTTAAAACAGTTAAATAATTTGCCTGAGAGTTAAAGCCACAACTTCAAGCCATAGAAGACTATAATGGAGAAGTAAAAACCGACATAAACAGCATTGTAACGACAAGAAAAATTACTGATAAGAACTGTACAAATACAGTTCAAAAGATGCATCAGTCTAAGAACACAAAAAACACGCAATCAGAGAGGCAAAATCAATAATCTTACAAGCAAAAGTAGATAATATTCTCAACCAACTAAGAAACAAGAAACCCCAGAGAACACCTTTTAAGAATTCACCATACGGTAAAATTTGTCATTTCTTATGTATTTATTGTAAACAAAGGGTAAATTATTAGAAAAATTTTTGCGTCGCCCAGTACCAAAACAAAATTTGTTTACTTTGTATTTTCAGAACGATTTCCGTAAAACTCTAAATGGAAACATCAAAATAAACATATTTTAAACTAAAATGTTGGTTAATTCAAATTAAAAATAGTAAATTATGTTAAAATGCCACAAGAAAATAGTTCCAGAATAAAATAAGGGTAAACCAAATGGCCACCAAAGTAAAAATAGTATCCTTGATAAAATATTTCACTGGGAAAATGTGCTTAGATTTATGGTGAAAAAGTCCGAGACAAATATCCCAATTAGTCTAATTTTTACCTTTTCATCTACTCTGACAACTTCATTCAGGACTTTCTTTACTGCTCTCCGAATTAATAATCTTTAGTATCCTGACTCAAGCGGTTTTCCCCAGAATTTTCTATTTTCCTCAATAGCCTCCTAATACAGAATCCATTTTCCGAATAGAGTTCAATTATCGACGGAGAAGGGAGGGCACAGCTGGTGTTGAAGGACTAAAGGGCAGACACCCTTTACAGACCCACTGAAAGTGTTACTTAGTCTCGGGGTCTCTGCTGGATATTAGTTTGGGTTACTCAGTTAAATGATGAATATCTTCCGAGGGGTGTTGTTATTGATAGAGGTCGATTAGAATACGGATAGTTCTTGATAAATATAATGTCTGTTTTAAAACAATTGACCACAAGTGCTTTTGTGTTGCTAAAATGATTCATTTCGCAACGGCATTGGCCATTTAAGATATTATGCAAATATTTTCAAAAAAAAAAAATAATTTTGGTATTTTATTTTTTTTTTTATTTACCTGTAAGCATTTATTGAAGATCATTTACGTTGGAACTAATTTATTGTATATATGCCTTATTTGTTATCAGAAGCTCTCAGGAAGGAATTGCGTTCTGGATGTTGAATAGATCTAAAGTTTTTCTTTATAGATCGTGCTGGCTATGAAAATACATAAATAGAGACAAACCTCATGAGAACATTTGTTTTTATATAATTTTCTCTTCCTTGCTTTTCATGTTGCTCTGAAAAAAAAAATCACCAATCACCAGAAATAAATATGTAAGGGATTCGACCGTTACTTGAAGAAAGTTCATTATAATTAATTTTTAAACATTAAACATTTTTATTATAATTAATTATCACCACAGCTGCTTCGGCAGAGTCATAGCCACCTTCACTTCCAAGCCATGAATTAGAAATTTGGCAATAACGCGTGGTAGTCCGACCGTGGTTTGTTTTGTTTAACATTTCATATAGGAAGGCTTGTAAAGTTTGTTGAATTTAGTGTTTTTTTTTAACTTTATTCGAATGTTTTATTTGTAAATTGTGTTTATTTCAATTAGAAAATATTAATATAAGTGAAATTTCATTAAGTTTAGAACTTTTAGAAGATTCTTAACGACAATTTAAAAGGCAAGTATAAATATAACCTACAAAACAAACTGAAAATAATAATACTTTCGCTTCTTGTTACAAAATAATATTTAAACTAAAAACAACAATAATAATACTTTTGTTTTTTGTTACAAATGCCCTGGCATTGTTGTGTACCTGGTAGCAAAACCAATTATGTGCCAGTACTTTAAAAACGAAACAGGCAGAAAGTACGTTTTCGTTTCCCAAAAATCCCCAAAGAAGGTATACTGGGTTATGCTCTATTCATAGAGAAGGCTATACAATTACCAAATCTTCCGTAGTATGTGCCAAACATTTTCATGAAGATGATATTCAGCAGACTGAACAATGAGAAGATAAAGATGGAAATGTACACATTGAACAGTTAATATTTCCCAAATTAAAAGACAAGGCAGTTCCTAATATATTTTCTGAAGTACCATCATATGTAACTGTTCATCGTACTAAAGAAAGAAGGAATCCCGAAGACAGAAGAAACTTTTTGCATAAGAACAGGGAACAAGAGATAACAGAATTCGTAGACAATGATTTAATAGATTCATTTGAATCATTTTTAAGAGACTTATACAATAATATCCCATTGAAAAACTGAACAAGTAAAATTACAAGTGACTGCGTATATTTCTATGTATTAAACATTAATCAGTTGGGACACGAGTGTGATAATATTTGTGTAATAAGTAGTGTATTATAATAGTTAGCAGTAATTTTAGTGTAATCGTCAATGTAGGTAAGAATAGATTAAGTAGTAATGATTTGAAATGGTTTTTCAATATAGTAAATTAACAAGATGGTCACAATTAGAGAACTTACTTACTCGATTAGATCTGCTTTTTAGATAAGTGATAACAAATTTGAGTATTACATTCAAAAGTCTTTTGAGAATATAGGCTATTTTAAATCGATATACAAGTTATAAATGGTATGCTACATTCAACACATTTTTCATGTATACCTCTTTTAACTTGGTCTATATGACAAAAAACCTATTCATATATAAAATTGCTACTTTCGTATACCTAAGTATGAAAATTCAACTCATCAATTTTTTACTTAACAAATTTTATATCTTTTGTATTTTTAATAATCTTTTTAAATGTTGTGTTAATGTTTTGTGTTATTTATATGCTTAAGTACTTAATATTTAAAATTTTTAGAGATTCTTGACTGCATTTGATTGTAAGATTAACTGTTTGACACTGTAATTTAAGGGCAATAAATTTCACTCTAATGATTATTATATTAATAATATAACCTTAATAATAATAAAACTTTATATTATATTTATTAGGTATGTATAAGGTTTTTTTAATTTAATTTCCCTAAAAATATTTTTTTTATAAATAATTTATTTGTGTTATGAATTGAAGTTTTCAAAATATCAGTTTCCTAAAATTTTAATTAGTTTAATTTTCTGGTAGACCTTACAGCTGATTATCGGACTACCGACGTCATAGAATGCGGTGTTGCCTTTTTTACTTCATGGCTTGGAAGTAAAAGTGGCTGTGGCAGAGTACTTTTCTCAAGCGAGCTATTTTTGTTATGCGTCCAACACTTTATAATATTGAACTAAACTAGTTGAGGCGTGTAGAATTGTTGTGTATCTGTGGCGACTATCTAACAAACGGACGACAGAACACAAAAGGGCTTTTAATAATAGGAAAACAGATTCTACTTACTCACTTTACCTTCCAGATTATAATCATTCTTTTAATAACCAATCTTAAATTCGTCACATTCAAAATAAAGGCCTTAAGCTCCCCTCATCGGAGGTTGGCGACAATTAACTGGAATTCTTCTCTTTATCTCTTTATTGCACTTATAACGTATAACTATAATTACGTATAATTATTGTGTAAACCAAAGGTATAACTGGAGTGTACAAAAAGAGTAGAAATTACATTTCAACAAATGTACAACATTTAATAGCACGCCAAGAAATTACTCTAAACAGCATATTTCAATTTAAAAATTCAAACTACATATGTATTAAACTATTTTTTTTTAATAGAAATAGTTGAAACATTGATTCAAAAACTCCTAAAACCGTTTTTGCAATTGGATGCTTAAATATAGCTCTTTTCCTTGCGTGAAAACAGAAACGTAAAGCAACTATAGGCAAATATAGTTAAAACAAGCTAAAAAAGCTAATAGACCTTTCCAAAACCCATTTAGTTCGTGAAAACCAATAAAAAAAGCACCGACATATGCGGCACACAACAGGCACACGTACGATCGTTATTATTACATGTTCGAACATAAACAAAACAGAAACAAGTGAACATATGTGAAACGGTATATCGGCATGGGCTCATCCCAACAAGATATAAAGGCGTAGATAAGGGTAATCGATGGGGTTTATTATTAATAATTCTCTGGGTTATTTCACAAAATCTCATTAATAATAAAGAAGTATAAAGGATTAGCAATTCATAATTTTTTTTATATCCTTTCTATATAATGTAAATCAAAGGAAAATGTTTTTTTTTGTAAAATTTTAATGAAACATTTTCACAGTGACAAGTTTGGACGTATAGTTTTTAGTTCGAATTCTAATTATAGGATTTCCACGTTATAACTGAACGTTTATCTTCATGTCAAGTACTAGGATCTTCATTTTTAACCTCTTTACTCCTCTGACCTGCCCTATGCCCTCTCGACGTGCCGTAGGCTCTGGTGAAAACGTGGGGTGTGGAATATAACATGATTATTGTATACATGTAACGGTTATCAGACCTATGATTACCTGTGGAGTACTGGTTGGATCAAACAACGCTGCAAAAAACAATACTGCGTGCAGCCCTTAAGGAATGATGGTACTACATCTGCCGCCATTTCATAAACTTATAAGAAGGGTCGCTCTAGAAAATGCTTTTACAGAAAAGATCAGCTTATTTTCAAACATAATCAAGTAACTCCGAAAAGATTAACAGACTTTCTTGGATCAAGACATACATGTAAAGTATACATGAACGATCTACCAGGTCCATGTCATAGGACCCTTTGAAATCGGCAGTCTACAATCTTTATAGTTGCTTTTTCGTCATAACAGATATTTAATAGAGATCACAGATTTAACAGAATCTTACCTTTAGATTATATTCCCGTTAGATATTTTTTCTTTTCTCAGGTCACTTGACTTACTTCTTCATTATTTTATAGCCATATTATACCATATTGTTTTTATTTCAATGTAAATGTAGATCATATAGTGTAGACAACTAGATATCTGTAATGGTATCCGTGGCATCAGTCTACTCTAAATCTACTGCTAGAATTTTCGATTATGGCCCATGTTATATTTTGCTTTTAAACCTTGTATTATATGATTCATCAGTCCTATTATTTTTAATATCATTTTTAAATCTGATGAATTTTCTAGAATTCTTACTTTCTAGACTTTTTGTTCTAACCTAATTGAAATAATTTTTTTTTAAACCAAAATTCCACGCACTAATTTTCCTTAGGTTGAATAATTTGTCTACATTAGAACTAATATATAGGATATTTCCCTCATAGTAGTCTGCTTTGCACTAACACTCATTTCACTAACGAAAAAGGCTTTGTCTTTTCGAGCCTTCTCACTATATTCTTGTTGTTGACGAGCCAGATGGCTTTGACGTTGACATGTTGAAGCAGCTAATATTTGTTATTACTTGCACTGTTTTATGTAATTTGGTTCAAGGTCTCCAATTAAAGGTCCCAATGTATGTTACTATTGCGGCAGTATCAAGTAAGTACCTTGTTTGTCTTACTAGCACATTCTCAGAGTTGTATGCCATAGATCCGAATAGGTTTCAGTATTAGTATAGAGATAAGCAACTTATTATAGCTTTTAACTTGGGCCTTTAGCCAGTATTTTATTTTATATTTAACTACAAGTTCTATTCGTTTCTTTCGGTGTGAGATTTGTAGAAGATTCTACCATTACGATTCATGCCCAGGTATTTTTCTGTATTTATAGGAGGAATCTGAACATTGTTTGTACTGACAGGTAGATAATATTTTATTTTATTTGTATAGCTTATGTAAACATGTTCCATTGAACTTTACACCAGGTGCTAATTTCATCAACATACAGTTTGAATTTTTCAGAAGATACTTCTCTTCTACTGTCCTAACTGACAACTGCTATGTTATTAGCAAAATTAACCATTATGTTGCCTGCTGAATGCAATACTTGCACAATTCAAGAATGTGTAGGATTTAATAATCAAAATTTTGTAAAATAATTCACAGAAAAATTATAATAAATCAATTTAGATTCGTAGGTAAGTTCGTAGGAAATTTTCACTATCATTTACCTTGTTTAGTGCGCTATTTTTAATACAGCTTGAAGAAGATCTGGTTGAAAATAACAATTAGCTACAGTAGAAGTAGTTTGGCTCACCCCTAGAATCATCAAGCTCACTCAATGATAAACCAAAATTATTACTGCTACTATCTGTAGAATAAAATTAAAAATTGTATGTCCAATATATTAAATACCGACCGTGTGTAAAAGGTACTGCTTCTTTGTTAGTCTCCAAATAATGATCTTCAATATTTCCATCTTTGATTGGTTCTTGTGTATCTGAAAATAATAAAACCTATTATAAAGGATTTAATTTTTGTATTATAGTAACTAGTAACTAGTAACTATCGACACATGTTCTGACAGTTTATGTACAACGTAGTACGTGAAGTTGTATTGACAGTTGATGTACAGCTTTAGCCAAGCAAGTTGTATCAGATTCATTAGCTGTACTTTTTGTGTCGCAAATTTTCTATTTCCTAGTTCGGTTTACTTTTTCATAAGTAAAAAATATATATTTAAAATTAGTGCAATATTATTTTATACTTAAAGTCTTTTAATAATCTTATATAAGCTTACCTTAGTTCAATACTTGCTGCAGGTAGCGTTATTTTTCCTCTAGAAGTTCCTGGTTGAATATTTATTATGCAATATTAATCATAAAATCACAACAAACTCAAAAGTGTCAATATTGAACAATAAAAATTATCATACCTTTTAATGCAACAGCGGCATAACTCACAAACGAGTCACTACTTCACTATTGACGTCCCTATTGTAGCATCTAACGGTTGTGCTTCCAAGAGATCTCACAACTCACTGATAATATGCCAATATTGCGCACAATTTTAAGCCATATCTGTTCAAAGCTAAACTGGCACTTGTGCTGCCATCTGGGTGACAATGTTAAAAAGTCTAAATGAGCCATTGTTGCTTTAAAAATATAGGCAATTTGCAAACCAATGCACGAAAAAATCTAAATTGAAAACTTCGTAGTTGTGCCACTATTGCATTCAGCGAGCGGTATAATTTTGAAAGTAAATCTGAGCATATTATCATGACAGAATCCAATTTGTGAAAAAGTCGCTTATGTTAGAGATAGTGCAAACAGTCCTGACCATGGAGCTGCTCGACGGTATAGTTAAATTCTACATAAAGGCAGTAAGGTTCTATTGTAAGTGGAATTATTCTAACTAAACTGAAACGTTCTACCTTTCACGTTACATAGTTCATTGCGTTTCGCATGGAAGTGGGGACTAAACCAAATTTCGTCTTCTGCGCCATGGTCAGGAGTATTTGCACTATCTCTACAGTTTATGGATAGCCTGTACTGAATCCAGGAAGATCGTGAAGCAAACTTTTCGTATTCTAAGGTTTTTTCAATGATTTCAGTGATACGATATAACTTGATTTACTGACAAATAGCTTTTCCTAAAACCAAACTGATAGGTGGAAGTTAAATTATTATCTTGTATTGTTGGTTTTAAAAAGTATTTTTTATAAAGCTTCGAACTAACTGGGAACTCCAAGGAACTAATAAAATAGATCTATACCATGAAACTTCATAAGGTGGGTTTTCTGGTTTGGGAATCATAGAGACCTCTGCTACTTTATTAAACTTAACAAGGTACTTCAGTTTAAATGATGCCTTGATTAGTTTAGTAAATTTTAATATGATCTTTGTTTAGTAGTTGTTCCAATTTCATTAGAAACTTCTTTTGGATAAACTTGTTTAATAATAACATTTTTTTATTCTGGTTTATTCCAGTCTTTCGGATCTTCCCTATCGTTTATCTGGATTGTCGCTTGTCAGTGTTCGGCAAATCTATTTGCTTTTTGATTATTGTTTATAGTCCAGATTCCATTTGTCCTTTTAATTGGTAGGTAATTTGTAGAATAGGTTTTTTTAGTTACTTTGTGGCTTTTCAAAATGCATAACCTGTTCTGTTAGTAAATTCAACTAACCAACAATTGCTTCATTTTGCAATAACCAACGCTTGCATTAACGCTTTATATTCTGGGTTGCTTTATTTAAGTCTGTTTTGTCTTATGGGGCTCTAGCATTTGCTATTCTCTTATCGGCTACAGTATTTATTTTGCGTGATTATTAGTTTTGGTTCTGACAATAAATTCAAGAGTATTATCACATACAGCGCGCTAAAAAGTTTAATTTTTTCCTCTAGAACTGCAAAATTATTGCTTTCTTTGAGTTTGATTTTAAAATGTTGCTAATCAATTCTATTATGACTTAGTTTTGGCGAATTTTCTAGTTAAATTGTAGTATCGCTCTACGTAAGAATTGTAGGTGAGTGATCAGAATACATGCTTCTTCAAGACGAAAGTAGTGTGTTAGAAGAAACTTAATTACAAACAAATCTATCTAAAAGAACGGGTATTTATCTCGGATCCAAACACTTCAACAATCTGTTCTGTTTTTTAGTTCATGTTTAACATTTTGTGCAAATCTTGAAATTATCCAAATCTATTCTTCCTATAAGTATATTATAGTATTTTTATATTGGTTATTGAAAATTAAAACCACAAGACCTATAAATAAATTATTCAATTGCCAATAAATACAATGTAAATATTTCATTTAATAAACAGTTTTAAAATATAGTTCATGTTTATAGCTTGCTTTTTAATAGGCTCCCTTATTGGCAGAATCCCTTTAATCTCTGTCACTGGTGGGAACGCCTGGGAAAGGAACATGTGTCGACAAGCACTACGGGGCGGCAAAAACCAAAGAGATATACCTCTACTACGGAAATGACAAAGTGCAAAACATATTTATTGCCCAAATAAACGGATTTTTTGCCTCACTCGTCGGCTATTACGGTTAGGTTTTTTGGTATGATGAAAATTTTAGTATTTGGGTCATCAGATAATAGCTTGTAAATAAAAAAAGAAATATTTTATTGTCTTTAACCTACAGTTGGATGCAGTCGAATAACGTTCGCTGTAATCTCTGTAGCGAACTTGTATTCCTTTTTCATTTAATGCTATTTAATTTTAGTGTAACGATCTTTAATAAAAGAAAACAATATATTGTACTCTTTTGTTCTTTTTAGTAACCACTTGATGTTTAAATATAACCATCATTTGCAAAATGCTTTCCAAGAGGTCAATAAACGGAGGCGAAGGAACTAATAAAACCCAAATATATAGAAAATGATACGACGATGGACTTATTAAAAAAATCTCTATGCAGAGGAAAAACAAATAACACTAGAACCGGAAACACCGGAAATTACCAATATTTCATTTAATGCTATTCACTTTTAGTCTATCTTTAATAAAAGAAAACAATATATTGTACTCCATTGTTCTTTTAGGTAACCACTTGATGTTATATTATCATCATCTGCAAAACGCTTTCTTAGAGGTCAAAGAACAGAGGTGAAGAAATTAATAGAACTAAAAGATATAGAAAATAATACGTCGATTGACTATCTAAAAAGTCCTATGTAAAAGAAGAGCAAATAACGCTAGAACCGGAAATAACAGAAATTACCACAAATAAAGAAGTTAATATAAAGACACAGGAAGTTCAAAAAACAATTGAAAGCTGAAGAACACAAAAGCTGCAGTTAAAGATAGAATACCAAACGAACTACTGAAACATTGTGGAGCAGCAATGATAGAACAATTAACAACATTAGTTAACAAAATTTGAAAACACAATAAAATACCGGAAGAATGAAGAACTAGCGAATTAAATACTGTCGTAAAACTTACTGCTAAAATATTAAAAGAAATAATGTATCAGAGGATAAGTTTATCAGATAAACAACAGGCTTTTCCTGCTTGAAGATCGTGTACAGATGCAATATTCGTCATAAACCAAATTATTAAGAAACCAACAGAGTATGATGAACCAGCATTTCTGTCTAGTTGATTTAAAGAAAGCATTTGACAGAGTAAGACTCAAATATATAATCCATCTTTTGTATGATAATAAAAACTATTAAAAACTTACCAAAATAACAAAATGGAGACCAGAATAGACGCACAACTTACAAAACCTGTAGATATAAGCAGAGTAATAAAAAGGGGGACTCATTAAGACCTACGCTCTTTAATTAAATCATAGATGAAATCATTAAAAGTATCAACAAAGAAAGATAATACCAAATGGTAAACAAAGAAGTAAAAATACTCCACTGTTACGCAGACGATACAATATTAATAGTCGACGATGACGGTAGTCTGCAATAACTAGTCCATATATTTAATATAAGAGCAAAAGAATTTAATATGATAATCTCAACTCAAAAAACTTAAAAAGTAATAATCAGCAAAGATCCAATTAGCTGAAAAATATAAATCGGTGGTATCAGCATTAAACATGTAATGAGAATAAAATACCTTGCAATTACACTGTCCAGCTATGGAGACCTGAATAAAGAAGTGAAAGATCAAGTACAAAACGCAAATAGACTAAAAGAATGCCTTAATATTAGTATAAGGCGAAACCAACATATTAACGCTGAGATGATGTCAACAATTTATAAAGCCAGTGTAAGACCAATAACGATATATTTATCAGAAACAAGACCTAAAACAGCTACAACAAAAAGACTACTGGAAATGGCAGAAAGAAGAGTACTGAGAAATACAGGCTGAGAAATCGAAAGAAAGGAATAACTATATAAACAGAATGGGGAAGACACGTGTGGTTAAAATAGCAAAAGATAATTTGGTAAAAGAAATATCGGACGACGTACTGGGGTGACAACCTTCCATAGAGTTATCGATTCGCCAATGAATAAGCAGAATTGCTTATAAAGAGGAAGAAGAAGATATTACAAGCTTAAATACTGCTTCTCGTCTTTGGCATTTTCTAACTTGGATTTTACGTGTTAATTCTTTCTGGATTCGGATCTGCCTCTATACTAAGAGGTTCTTTTAGTGCGAATAAGCTCTCTTGATTTCTGCAAATATGATGACCTCTATATAACATATGAGGATATCAGAACGGAACTTTGGATACTCATGTATAAGCATCAATGTAATGTTGTATATAATTTGTACTTTATCAGATGAGATTTGAAGCGGGAGCTACAGGCTACCGAAACCACGACTGGCACGTCTGGCAAAAAGGAAGAAGATGATTTAAATAGACGGGTAGCTTCTCCTTGAGGTGGTTGCATCCCGAAAATAGAGGTGGGAGCAACTATTAGCGCAAATGTTGCTTAATTCGTCAACAATGATGATCCTTCTCCTTTGATTTTTATTGTTCTGAAGCTATTTTCTTGTGGCATGTTATAATAATTACTATGTAAATGGGAATAAGCCACAATTAAAGGATAAAGTAGTTTATTGACGTTGCAATTTCCACTTTTGGAAATTGAAACGTTAATAAACTACTTTAACCTTTAATTGTGGCTTATTCTCATTTAAATAGTAATTTCCTTTGGCTGTATTCAGCCACCTAATTCTTCGATAGTTTTGACATTGAAGTTGATCTTTTTGTGTAGTTAGATAATCATCCCTATATTCCATTGATGTGGCAGTGGTTTATTATTACATATGTCTACTTTTAGTTTGTGTTTGGCATCTCCATTACAACTTAATATGGTAATTTTATTCCTCTGTTATTGATCTAGTGCTATTCTATTACATATTGCATACTCCCTATTTCTTTCAAATTTTATTTGAAAAAAGCTGTGAGTCTTTTTGGTATTTCAGTTATTTGTGTTGTTATATCTCCTCCTTTTTCTCTGTATATCATTGTTTTTGGTATAAACTATTTTCTATTTTTGTTAAGCTTTTACTAAAATATTTTCGTTCCTGTGGGTTTGTGCAGTTCTGCTATAGTAGACTAAGCAATTTTACTAAAAATCACAAAATATAAAATAAAAAAACCAAAAGCATATACAGTAATGAGATAGATCTAAAAAAACTCTAAGCGATAGCCCCATACCAATGTGGTCCTAAAAAAAAAAAAAATTACTATCAAGCAAATTCGTAGCAATGCATTTTTGATTTTATGTGCAATTGCATCTTAAATTTTATATCTAGTAACCCTTATATATTTCTTATTTCAGTTTCATATAAAGGGTAACTTTATTCACGTAGAAACAAAATAAGTTCTACGCCCGTTGTGGTCTAACCTATTATAATTATAATGGTATATTTACTAGAAATTTTGTATTATGAGATTCATCCATCGCGTTCAAAATACAATACTGCACTTGTTGTACTTTGGCAAATATTGTTGGTATACACTGAATAACGGAGATACATGTGTTGGTAATTCAATAAAGTGTTAAAAGCACTATCAGTAACTCTGTAATGGAATTGCCCAAATTATGAATTATCCATTTGCATATCGTTTTTGGTAAGAAATAAAAACCAAATAAATTTGTTTTGTTTCTTTGGAGAAACAGAGGAATAAGTGACGTTGGAACCACAGACAAAGAAGTTCTCGCAAACAAGCAGAAAGATTAAATTTACTTTAGTTTAGAACAACTAAAGAACACACAAGGTGCAGTACACTTGAGTCGTTATCGAAAGTTTTGATCAGGTGGTAATACCCTAATAAACAATTGATCGATAGATAATACCTAATTCACCATATAAATTACACAGTTTGATACTCCATAGATTTGGTTTATGGAGCAATATATTACGTTTATATATTGCTTGATACCTGAAAGATATACTTTATGTTAACTTAAAAAGATTATCTATTTAACTATTAACTATTACTAAAGTAAACAAAATCGTAAATTTTACAATTTTTAACTAAAACTTTAGTGAGTAATAATATGTATTTTATACTCAATACCTAAACACTAAAAAACATTTTGTCCTTACTGAACAGAGTAAATATTAAAAATCACAGAAAATAAATGTAATTTCCCGTATCATTCAATAGCTGGCTTTGGTAATAACAGGATAATATCGTCTATCACTCATGTTGTAACATCAACTACTGAAGTATATACTGGAATACAGATTTCTCTTTGAAAAAGTCTGATCTCAAAAACCTTACAATAACTGTAGATTCTTTGGCGCTTTTTTCCAAAAACTGTCCGACGTAATCCTTTATGTTCTTTTTCCCCGGAAGTAGAATTAACCCAGTTATTACAACCGGCATTATCAAAACTGCGAGTTTCCTTAGCCAGTTCATTATTTTCTTCCTTCATTCTTGATACTATATTTTCGAAGGTTTCACCGTTTTCTTCAGTATAGTCTGGTTGAATGCCTGTTTAATTCTCTGATTCTTGTTGCCAATTTTTTTATTTTCGTTTCTTAATATTTTTTTCCGTTTTTTTCTGGTTTTTTTTTTTGTTTTTCCTTTTTTTTAGATGGTCTAATACTTTAAGTCTGGTAACTTTCTCAACACCAGAGGCTACTATTCTTTTCGGTAATTTTTGTTGTATATTATTACCACCCTTCATTAAAGATAAAAGGAGTTGTTTGAACGTGTTTGCAATAGTTGAAGCTATGGGCTCAACAGGTTCATTAGAGCCGTTATTATTTGTAGGATAATTAGTTATATAAATATCATTTGAAGGTTCCAACTAATTTTGGGCTGTAACATGTTCTGTGTATTGCTTGTATATTTCGGGATCGTATTTATCTTTATAAATGACACTATTATTGTAAATATATTCCTTCCTGCCCTTCTATAACCACTTCGTATTATACCAGGATTTAAGTCAGACCATAACTGTTGCATTAATAGTGAACATTTTTTTTCATTTTTTTTTTACAAGGATTATGTCTTTGCCATTTTACATTCTCAATACAAATCTAATGGTTGCAACAAATGGCTGAAGTGTGGTGGAAGTTTCAAAATTGTAACATTTTCTTTTATGCATCCTCGATTATTTCTGTGGTAATATGCGTAGCATGGCAATCATATGTCAGAAGTACAGGGCGGTCTTTCGACTGTTTTAAAAGTTTTTTTTAAGTAATTCCGGAAAACTTCGCTTTCCATCCACCCATTTTTGGTTTCCTCATAGGGCAACAGGGGCTTCTCTGGATCTAATTCAGGGGCGGTCCAATTATCATAAACGTTTTTAGACTTAACTAGTCTGTTACCCTTAAATAGTTGCATTTCCCCTTTTGCACTGCATGCCACTAAAACGGTGATATTTTGTCTTCCTGAAGTACTCATGATTCGAGTGCACGGAATTCCAATTTGGACAACAATTTTTGTTTTTAATGGATTACAACTAAAACTGCTCTTGTCAAGGTTTTATACTTAGCCTTGTTTATCTGCAAGGCCCAACTCTTCCATCGGATTCGTCAGTAAATAAAAGTAATTTTCAATTACAAAGGGATCTGAAACTTTTTTTCTTGCTACTTCAACCGCTTAAGGTTTTTTAATGGACAGTCTATTTCTCTTTCGAAATTTAATAAACTAATCTGGTCCCGGCCGCCCGTCCTTAAACTGAGTTTTCATCTTATTTAGTTTAACAATATTTTTCAACTTTGATAATACCTTTTTCGGGATAAAACAAACCCCCATTTTTCATAGTTCTTATACAATTTGCGATCTTCTGGTGTTAGTAGATCGGTTAATCTTCCAACTCCGCAACTTTTTTACCCATTTTTCCAGTTATTATATCTCGTAAAGTTAATTTAGGAATATGGTACAATAGAGACGCTTGACCAGTGGAAATTTGTCCTGTTAGTATCAGCTTACATGCAGTTTTAAACTGCTCCTTTGAATACCCTAAACCTTTATGAATCTTTCTCTTGTAATCGCATATCATTATCCAAAATAAGAAAAAACTCACATTAGATGACTGCGGGGCAAGTGCGCACTTACAATAATGATCATGATGTCCTACCAATCACCCTACCATGCTCTCAAATTAAAACGGAGGTTCGCAGGACACAATGTCCAACTGAAGGATAAGAGATGAAACCACGAAATACAACAATGGAGACCATGGTTAGGAAAGAGAAGCAGAGTAATACCACAAATGAGATAGGCGGATGATATTAAGAAGATGGGAGGACACAACTGGAAGCAAATGACGCAAAATAGAAGACACTGGATTGATTTGGGGGAGGCCTATGTCCAAAGTTGGATTACTTAAGGCTAAGAAGAAGAGGCACCTACCAGTTCATTTTTCGGGGCAAGTGCGTCTCTACTAATAAAATATTTATTTAAGATAAGTTGTAAGAAACTCGGTTTTTCTACAATTATCTAGTTAATAGCTCACCAACTTTGCTGTAAAACGCTGAGAATTTTGCAAGTTTTAGTTAATCACCTGCCACTGAGTACTTCACTATCAACTCGATTTAATAGTTCAAAACAAAATAAAATTTGTACGCTTGATAGTTGAAGTATAAAATATTTCAACGTTGCCAAACTTGGTTGTGTATACGAAATATACGACGGGAAACATAGTTTATCACATTTTATATGGTTATTTTAGTAATTGTTTTACCACAGTCAAAAAGACGCTCTTGTCCCAGATTCGCACTTGTCCCAACTTAACTTATACTTATATACTTCCTTCAAGAAATTTGATATTTTAAAAACTTTTGTGCTTTCGAGAGAATTAAAGACAAGTGGTTTCTCAGAATTTGATAAACATAATATGAATGAACTAATTTGACCGTAACAATTTAAAAAAGATAATAAACATATGCCATAAAATAATTAATTAGAATATATAAGTAAATAAAGTTTAGTTGTAACTCCGATCTCCTCTGCTTCTTCTTTCTAATAATGAGAACAATTTTTTGTGGTTGAATTAAAAATAAATGTGCATTTCTTTAAAAAGATAAAATAAAAAATAATTCCCAATAAAATAAGAAATAATTCTTTATGCCCTACAGAAACGATTCAAATATTTGAGCTTCTATGGCTGAACAGTATCCCAATCTGTCATAAAAACTTCTGCGGACAGTTGTAAGAGTTTCTGCTGTAATAGAATTGGAGACTTCTCCTATACGGTTTCTTAATTCATCAAATTTTTGGGCTCTAGCCTAAGGATTATCGTAAATGATATTTTTAAATGTCCCCAAAAGTCCATGGGTGTAAGATCTGGAGATGTTTTCATTTCTGTAGAACACCCTATATAAAACTACCTATATAAAAAAGCATCAAAATAATAATCAATTATGCTCTTTTTTCTGAATTAGTCTGTTATAATCCTCTTGTACTGTAGCCCATCATTTTTTAAGTTATGGTTTGAGATAAATACATGAGGAAATGAGGATTAACAATGACACCCATGTGCTTTTTTCTGAACAAGTAAAAAATTATTTTTAGCTCTTAATACACAATAACACATCATCAACGCCCATTGTGTCCAAACATGTTTCCCATCCCACCTTTCCCTCTCTTAATTAATAACTCCGAAGGTTTCAAAAACTTAATAAGAGACGAACCTACGAAGTCCATCCCGTCCCTGGGCAGCTGAAGCGTAAAATTTAATTAATTAATTTTGGCCGATACAACGACAGCCCTCAGTAAATATACAAAATGAGGAATATAAATGAAATTTACATAGCAAAGTAAATATGAACATACTTTAATCTCTAAAATGTGTCACTAGCGTATGCAAAGAGCTGTGGACAAAAGAAATATACAGAATTTGTTCTGTGTATATAATGTTGTTTACTGATAATGATAAATACGTTTTCTACAGCATATGAAAAATTGTTTGCCAGGGTTAAGTAATTATTTTTATATGTTTGATAGCTTTCTTAATGATTATGGGAACATTTAAAAATTTCTAAAGCTCTCTTTTTTTATTTGTTTTAAAATACAATCTGTTACACACAAACATATAACACTAAGCACTTTAATTACTATTAACTCCTAGTGTATATGTAATAATCATTACCACAGGTTATGATTATCTGTGTTATTAGTAATAATCAAAACTAAGTCTAGACACCTATTTCCTAAATGGTAACTCAAGTGGAGTTCTGATGTTTAATGTATATAGTTGTGTGGACTCAATGGTATTGCTAACTCGTTGGCAGTGATGGCACAAAGAACCTTAGATTGAAATTCCTCTAATATTGCTATGTTGCTATTTGCTGTAGTCCCCACAGTTCAATCCCGTATGTCCAAGTGGGCCGGATGATTGCTTTATATACTAATATTTTGTTACATCTAATAAGGATTTACGGCCAAGTAACAATAGTATTTTTTGAATTTTGGTCCTAATTACTTCCTCTTCATCCAGATGTGTGTTTCATGATATTTTACTGTATCATTTTTAGGAATGTTCTTGTTATGCATTAGTATATTTGGTGTTTATTTGAGACATTAGGTAAATACCACGTTAACTGATTTTGCTTGACGTGAACATACCTAGACATCTAACAAACATTTGTTATTATCTATCAAACAGAAAAATAAGAGTAACTAAAAATGGTTGTGCACAACATCTAAAGTTCCACAGGGATCGGTGTTGTTACCGATAGTGAAACATCATGTACAATAGGATATTAAAGCTAAAGCTTGGGGGAGGGGTGAAAACACTCGCTTTTGCAGATGATCTAGTAATCGCAATGGAAGCTAATACGAATTGAGGGATATATTAAAGCCAAATTAGATCTAAATAAAGTGTCGGTATGTGTTCAAAAATAAATTGATATCAGCCGTAAAGAAATCAGACGTTGTTATACTCAAAGAAACGAATTTTATTAAATAGAATTTTTCCGAAAAAAAAGGCGAAGTATCTGGGGGTTTAGATATTATTATATAATGAGAGGACCTAAATATCGCTTACTCCGGTTAATCATTCAGGGCATAATCAAAGGAAAACGTTGGGTCGAAAGGAAACAACTGTCATGGCTGCGTAACATTAGAAAATGGATAGGTCGAACGATCAAAGAACTGGTTCATCTAGCTGCCGACCGAGAATCATTTCATCAGCTTATCAATATGACGATTACCAACGCTTGAATACAAGCACGGCACACAAAGAAGAAGATCTATGGGTTTAACTTGATGGCGATATAATTTTATAAAACATGTAGGGAGGGTTGTCAAGGGAGCTGAGGAGAAAGGCTATGCTCTAGCAAATATAGGAAAGCTTAGTTCATACAGAAAGAAGATGTATTTAAAAAAAAGTGCACTCTATAGTTCTATATGCGTTTTTATTCTAGGAAGAAGTACTATAGAAACAAGAAGGACATGGAAATGACGGTTAAGTCACAAAAACCACTGATAAGGGTTATGCGCTCCACAATTGCTGTCCAAATAATAGCATAGATTGTACCAATCCAATTAATAGTAAAGGAAAGACGGTAATTATGTACAATGAAAGAGAAGGGGATATATAGAAGATCAGGGAGGAAAGCAGAAAAATAGTATCAGACAGTAGCAGATAGAGTGGTCGGAAAAAAGAACTAAAGGTAATTGGACATAATACTTATCGCCAACATAGAACGCTAAATAAACTGAACCTTTAGACATACAAACTTTGACTTTAAACAATTTCTTACAGGCTATGGGATGTCTATTAGGATCAGCTCATATTCAATATAAAAGGCAAACGACTAAAATTAGCCAAAAAAAGGAAAAGCTAATAAAAGAATAGGAAATGTTACACAAGAAAACATAATAAAGAAAGCCATAGTCAGCGAAGAGTACTTTAACATAACGATAATGACTGTAGAATATCATAGGATGTTACAAAAAAGGTAAAACCAAAAGAACAGAAGAAACTAAACAAATAGGATAGAGTCAAAAGCGACATACTCACGCCACACTCTACAAGAAGGAACAGGATGAAACTTAAGAACAATCTAATCGCTTTGACATTTTCAGAACACATAGAAAATAGCCTATTGCATGAAAATAAAATATGTATACACCTTTTTTGAAAAAAATATAACTTGGATTTTTAAATAGGTAATTTTAAGAACCATGTAAATTTTATAGATACATTTTTCAATACAAAATGGTTACAAAAAGATATTGAAACAAACTAGGTTTTTGGAAGCACTAGACGTAGCAATATATAATGAAATAGAAACGATCGATATTGTGTAAAACTATGTTATGTGTCTTTTTAGTACTTATAATATTTGCTGAATAATGCAAGAAGGACTTAGAAGGAAAAAAATGGAAAATGTTACTTTTAGACACTTATTGCCGTAAGTACTAGAAAAATTAAACGGACAGTTTTTACAAAAATTCGATGAAGAAATAAAAAGTTTTGAGATAAAATATTGTAAATAATGTCATCTATATTGGTTTAATGAGTAACAAAAATATAGTTAGTCTATACTGAATCACCTGCGTTATTTTTGTCCAAATTGCTACTCTTAGATAACACTGACAATACAAAACATATTCCTTTAAGGAACCTTGTATGTTAACCTCGTTATTAATGTTGTTATCCTAAAAAGTTTGCTTATACAATTGTCTATAACTTTATGGAAGACCAAGTATCCTAAAATTCAACCTCCTTCTAAGCCACAGACGTAATCTGCATTTAGCCAATTCGCAGTACGACGAATGGCTACCGAAAAAAAAAAACTTGTTCAGTTAATTATTGAGGAGTTGTGAAATCTCGTTGTCAATATGTGCTTCATGCTTGGTTATGGTCGCTAATTATGTGAGGTGAGCACGACCAACTGGAAGATATGAACGACTCAATGTTATTAGCCGATATCCAGGCATTATTAATCTTCCATCGGACTGAAGGTCACTGATCAGTAAGGTATCAGGAAAAGCAAAATTATAAACATGAACAAAATACACTAAAGATCTTTCACTCGAATTGTGAACCGATCGACAAGTTAAAAGGATCTCTTAATCAACAATCAACAATCTGCAAAAAGCTATAAACATAGATCTTTCGGCCATTAATGTTGTCTTCAACAAACTAACATTTTATCTTCTTTCAATTATCATGTAAACGATCTACAATTGCAACTTACTCTTCTCGTGTTAAAATAATTTTACTACCTTCCCATTCGCTATCTAGACGTTGGTTTATGTTATGTTTAAGAGTCCACATCTGTTTCGTATTTTTGTCTAGGCGTATATTTCAAAAGTTTCTCAGAGAATAAGCATAAAAAAATAAATAATTCACCGACTTTTTCTGTATAGTTGTAAGCACATGATGCATACAAACATTTACCGAATATACAACATCAGTTTTATAAAATTCCGTTTCGATATTTCTTCAGAGGACACGAAAAGGTTAATTTTAGCCAAACAGAACGTATTTTTTAAATGCTATAAATTACATCAAAAATTAACGTGAAGAAGCATTATGAATAATAGAGAGCAAACATATTATTTCAAAAGTTAAAAGAGTTCGTTAAACATATATATATATAATATATATATATATATATATATATATATAATATATATATATAATATATATATATATATATATTTATATATATATATATATATATATATATATTTATATATATATATATATTTGTATAATATATATATATATATATATATATATATATATATATAAATGTACTTACTTAAACAAAAAAAAAATATTAAGTATCTGGTATTTCGGTGAGCTGGATGACCAATAATTAGTTTTTATATACATTGAACAGAACAAGCGAAGATTTTTATGAGCCATCAGTGGAAGACCACCAAAATTTTTGCGTTTATTTGTCATTAAACAGTTCTAATCGTAAACGCTTTGAGGGCTGTTTTATGGCAAGATAAAGAAGTAATTATACCGCAGAGTTCCCGGTGGGCCATTCCAGCTTTTATGTACTCAAATATCTCGAGAAACTGGTGTAGAACTCCAGGGAAATAGTTTGGTTCTATAGTGGTAATAGTTCCTGAATTATATGCAGGTTGAAATAATAAATGGGATTATATCCTACATGACGCCTGACTGTCTCAAATTGATTACGAATAAAAACGAGGTCGGTCTTTCCGTTTGCAGAATTTAGTGTTAATCAAATATTAAGCAAATGTTAGAGGGTTATAAAACATTCACATTGACGCCAATATAATTGCCGCTTCAACTTAGTTTGGATAATTCGGAAACTATTTGTGAAACTGGCGATTACTTGAGGAAAATTTACGTCTAATAACAAATAAAACAAATAAAAATCGTCAGCTTGACATGTTTCGCTGTTACACCAATTTCAAAAAATTTATAACAGCACTATTCTTATACACAAAGTGACCACACACAGACCATAGATGAATTACAACAGATAATGGAAAGAGTTTATTCAGTTAGTGAGGAATACGGCCTAAGCCTGAACTTCAAGAAGAAAAAGTGGATGCTAATAAGCAAAAAGCCATTTTTGCTAATTTGGCTAATTGACCATGTAGAATCTTATGTGTACCTTGGCACCAACGTAAATGCAAAATGTGAACAGATCACAGAAATTATGGCGAGAATAGAACAAGCTAGAGCAGCTTAAAGCAATATGAAAAAGCTCCTCATAAGAAAGGATTTGTCTCTTCCCCTAAAAAACTACGTCTGGTTGAATGCTAAATTTTTCCGATCTTACTGTATAGTGTGGAGGCCTGGACGCTGACGGAGATGCTCACGAGAAAACTAGAAGCATTTGAAATGTTGGTGTACCGACGTATTCTTCGTTTATCCTGGACCGAACATGTCACAAACATAGAGGTAATCCAAAGAATCGGAATGGAGAAAGAAATCGTGAATACAATTAAACAAAGAAATCTTGAATATCTAGGCCACATATTGAGATACGATAAGTACCGTCTACTGCAATTGATTGTTCAGGGAAAAATAGACAGTAAGCGGGCCAGGCAGGAGAAGACACTCATGGGTCCAAAATCTGCGGAAGTGGTTCGGGCTCACATCGGTCGAACTTTCAGAAGCGCCGCAAACAAGATCAGAATTGCAATGGTAATAACCAACGTTCGCAACGGACAGGGCACTTGACGAAGAAGAAGAAGGCTTTCAAAATATTAGTTACTGTAATTTTAAGATACGAAAAGCTCTTGCATTTGGACCGCTTACATTTAATCAAATATCCTAACAATCCTTCCTATTTATTTTTGGCTACCAGATTATCCTTGGCTACTTACAAAAACTACAAAACTCAGAAATGCAACCACTTTTATACTCTTATACACAAATTACTTTTACACTGTTTAAAACTGTTAAGTTTTATATATAGTGAAGTTAATAGCACTACTTCACTTGAGAGGAGTGTATTGTGTCTTTCTTTCCACAGTCAGCATGAGATAATCACTTTCTTCGGCTTTAAAAATGTATCAAATTTTTTTTAAATAACGATTTTTTGGTCCTTCAAATCATTCAACTTCTCAAATTCTCAAACTTGACTATTCAAACTTTCCCAATTTTGTTACTGATAAACACACTAATAATCGACCTTAATAATTAGCTTTATACAAAGCTTCGCAAAGTTGTTAAAATTGATACAAGGCATAATATAACAATAACAAAACCGTTAATCGCCTATATTTTGTTTATTCAAACCCTGAAGAAAAAGCTAAGCAGTTTTTTTTGTTTAAAACAGTTTAAAACCGTAATTTTGAAGTTTTTTCATTCAGTTTAATACAATTGAAGGGTACAGGGAAAAAATGAGGTATTTCAGAAATATCACATTCTGAAATAAGGCGATTATAATACTTCAAAACGGCACAAAGATTATAGTATTGTCATTTACATTAACCAAGGTATTACCAGAGATTAAATATAAGGTTTCAGTTGAATTGTAAAAACATTAATTATTCTACTTTCTTTATTTTGGCAAATATTTAAAAATTTTACACATTATTTCAAAATATTAAAGTAAATAAGGAAAGAAAGGAAAGGTCAAGAAAAGTAGTAACTTGGAAAACCAAAGGAAATATTAAATTTAGTTCAAAACTACTTCTATAGTTTTGTATGAAGTACGCATGTCTGGAAATTTTTCTACGTACATTGTGTACATTTTGTTAATATTTAAATCCTTAGATAAGTATAATTTGGAAGAGTCTTTCAAACTATAATGACTTTTTCTGCCCCTAAAAGACCCTATATATGCTGCATTATACAGTTTTTTGTTTCCATAGAAACTTGATGACGATTGTTTCCATGTCTTTCTCTAGTATCTTATGTAGCGTGACCTGTCAATTTTAGTGACGTTTGTAGAACTTCTAACTTTTTTTTCCTAATTCCATGGAATGCCAAAATGGCCTTTAGATATACTGGAACTTTTTGTGCTTCGTCATTTACATTATAGCGGATTCTATGCACAGTCCTCTGAGACTCGAGGTCTTCGTTGCTATACAGTTTGTACAGTAATTAATCTGCATAAGTACCCATATACTTGGGCATCTGTCGACTTCATGATGTTAAACCTTCTAATAATTTGAATTCTTGCTTGTTTCGGTATTTGTAGAAAACACTTATGAAACTTTATAGAAAACGTCCCTATTTTCTATGTTTCTTTGCATTATTTTCCAGTGTGTCCATAACATTACATTTCATAAATTCGTCACTCTCACCAGACATATTTACAACTTGATAACTCTCCTTTCAGGTTCAGTAAACAAACATACATAATCTATAAACACCTCTATAAACCACGTGCGAACTAAATGTATTAAGCGCTTCGTAGGCGTCGGTCACATTGACATCTCTTCTTTTTTCCCTGTAGCGCTCGAACATGCCTTCTTTTTTACTCTCTCTGTATAATAAATCTAAAAATTTTGTTCATGTAAAATGCAAATATCGAGCACAATTTGATTAATTTAATCTTGCCCAAGTACTTTCGCTCCCTAGAGCATCTTCAGGGGCATTTCGTCAAATGAATTTAATCTTGCCCAAGTACTTTTCGCTCCCTAGAGCAATCTTCAGGGCATTTCGTCAAATGTGGCCTATCTGACAAGAATAAAAATGTTATATATATATATATATATATATATATATATATATATATATATATATATATATATATATATAAATAAAAATGGTACATCACACTACACTACACAAGGACAAACACATTAAAATTATTAAAAATAGTCGAAGCTACATTGTGTAAGGAAGCCGGAGACAGAAGATAAAAATATTATGAGTTACATTCTGACTAACCTCTTTCATCAATGTGAATTTTTTACATAAAATAGTATCCAGTTTGTGCCACTATATGGTCTAATTATCTCATTTTCGCCCGTCATTTGACATAACTCCTTTTTTTCCTGTACCCTTCAATTTTTATTCAGTTTTTTTCAAAATAACTTTATTGTTCCTTTACCAAACGTAAGCTATACCTATACCAAAAATTGGAAGTAGCTAAACTATCACCAAGCCTTATAAATAAGAGATGTTAAAGCTTAGTCCAGTTAAGATTTTTCGTTTTATAGAAATTGTCTGCTCTAGTTGTAAATGCGTAATTATATTTTAGGGTAGTGTAATTTAGTGGTGTATTTCGACATGCCAATATTAGGTATCAACCTCATAATTGTAACACTGAAATTAATTACTGTTAACTAGATGGTAATCAACTTCACAATAGGTAATTGAAATTCTTTTGTAATACATCACAATGGATCATTGCGACATATCCATGGTCCATCTTGTATTGAATCCGTGAATCTCTCCCCCCAATAATAATAGCCTTTGAAAGGGGAACTATGGCAATGGTGTTGTTCGGTGGAATGTAGAGGCCAGCTGTAACTATGGCGATAGACGATAACAACATTCCTGTCATAATGGACAGAAGCTCGACTTTAATTTCCTGTCATCAGAGTAAATTAGAATCGTGTTCACGGTAACTGCAACTGGCCGTTCGCTATGTACATGGTGTGTGCCGAATAAAATGTTTGCCACTAAATGTATTCATTACTCGAAAATATAAAAAATTTTATAGAGTTCATAAAACTGAATTATATAAGTTACAAAATTTCAATACATTTTTAGTTTTTTAAGTTCTTTCAAAAATTTGGAACTAAAAATATTTCAACTACCAGAAGCTGTAGACATAATACGGTTAATAGAAGAACAACAACTTATTTAATACAATATACAGTACAGGAATCATTCCCAGAGATTGGTTGATGTCAACATTTATAACACTACCAAAAAAAAAACAAATACAAAAGAATGCCAAGACCACCGGATAATAAGTTTAATTAGTCATACGCTCAAAATATTTTTAAAAATTATACACCGGAGAATACACAACAAACTCGGGCAAGACATAAGTGACACACAATTTTGATTTAGAAATGCACTGGGAACGAGGGAAGCCCTGTTCGCTGTGAATGTACTTGTGTAAAGGTACATGTGTAAAGGTAAAAACCGTCTTATCGAAGTACTCGAAAAGAAAAACTTAGATATGGGAGCCATCAGGATCATTAGCGCTATCTATTATATTCAGATCGCTGTGGTAAAAGAAAACAACGTCTTTTCAAATGAAATACTGATTAAGAGGGGCATTAGGCAGGCTGTCCTGTCTCCTACTTTGTTCAATTTGTATTCAGCAGGAAGCACTAGAAGAACTAACTATGGAATAAAATTAAATGGCCTATCAATAAATAATATACGGTTTGCCGATGACACTATTTTATTAGCGGAATATCTTGAGGATTGATTGTCCCTAAACACAAAAAAGACTTAATTTATGGTAATCTCAAAATCCCAACAGCGCCAAGAAAATATAACAATACATGAAGAACAAATTAAAAAAGTTAAAAAGTATAAATATCTAGGTACAAGAATTAACGAAATTATGAGTACACAAAAGAGATTAAGGCAAGACAGGCAATAAATTCTTTTAACAAAGTGAAAAAAGTACTTTGCAGCAGGAACATTTCAATTCCTTTAAAGATAAGACTGCTGAGATGTTACGTGTTCTCTGTATTATTTTATGAGTTTGAGGCTTGGACATTAAAGAAAGATGTTTCGGACAGATTGGAAGCCTTCGAGTTATGGGCTTACAGAAGGATATTAAGAATAAGTTGGGTGGATAGAGTCACGAAGTCGAGATGTTCAGAAGAATGGGAGAAGATAAAGAGGTTTTAAATACAATTAAAGCCAAAAATGGCAATATCTGGGACATGTCATAAGTGGCGAGCATTATAACTGGTTGCAATTAATAATACAAGGAAAAATACAGGTTAGAAGGAGTCGCGGAAGAAGACGCATCTCCTGGATAAATAATTTGAGAGCTCGGTTTAATTTCACTTCTGAAGAAAAACAAGAAGAAGCTATATGTTTCTACTTGGTAGTTAAATTGCACTCAGGTGCAAAAAATTTGATCCATTACATATTTCCCATTGATTGCGTGTTTTAAAACTATTAATCTCTATAATTATTTTTAATTTTTTTATTACATCTCGAAAAAACAAGAGGAATTTATATTTTTGTCAAAACTTTAGTAACTGGGAAGAAATTAATTTGTTATCGCGTTACTTTTAACAACCTGATTAATTTGGTATATCTCAAAACGTTTTGAGTTCAAAATTTTTAAATGAATGGAATTGAAAATAATTATGCCGCCCAGGTGCTAGGTGTAAGTCATTATGTTTTTCACAGAGCCATTTATCGGTTCAATCAAAATGTCAACTACACCAAAAGGTCAGGACCAGGGTGTAGAAGAGCAACATCGACTTGGGTTTGCCACGAAACATGAGAATTAAAAGAATCTGATGAAGACAAGACGAACGATTTGTCCAATGCAATATTGCCGACAAAATTACCTATCCAGAATGCTCAGTTATGGTTTGGATTGGTATAAGTTTTGATGCCCATACTGAATTAGTTCTTGTGGATGAGGGTTCTATGACGGAAACAACGTGTACGACAACAATTTCGGATGAGCATGTGGTGCCTGTTCCTTTTCATAGGTCCTAATTTTATTTTGATGGACGATAACGCGCGTCTCCACCGTGATAGAATTGTCAATTGATACTTAGAAGATATTGGGATAGACCATATGAATTAAACAGCTTCCGACCTTAATTCAATCAAACATATATGGGATAAACTGGTAAGATGAACTCATGTTCGGCTACCCCGCCCAAACAACTTGCCTGAGCTTAGTGTAGCTCTTTAGAGAAGGTGGGATGAATTGCACTAACTTCATATTGAGAATTTACTTGACCATAATGCCAAAACATATGCAAAATATGATTGTTAACACTACAGCTGTTACGGTAGAGTGCGTTTATCAATGGTCAATTTTAAGCATGCGTTTATTAATTTCCATAGATTCTAGTAAAGATAGTTTAATGCCTAAACTGTGAATGTAAATAATATAAAACTGGCCATTAAGAAGATAAATATTGTCTAAGAGGAAAAGTGCATACGAAGAATCTGTTTTTCAATTATAGAAAGCCCTTTGGTGTTCTGCTATCCGTTTGTTAAAAGTAATACCAGCTTGACCGATGTTAGTTTTTCGGCAGTAACCCAAGTAAATTTTGTACTTTCCCACTGTGAAATGAACGTAAGATTTTAAAACTTTGAAAGCTTTCAAAATCAGATTCTTGGTTGCAATATAACATGGTTTAATCTTCTGGGGTATTTTCTCCAGCACTTTAAACAGGAGTCAATAGCCAGGATTGTAATGGATAATCCGAATTTCCAATTAAATAGGCATTATTAAGTTCATGTGCCACAAATTGTCTTCCCCAAAATCAATTCACAACGACCAAATCTTTTGAATCATGTGTGGAACCTGAGAAGCAATCATTACAATAATTTAAAAATATAGTATTAGCATCACAAATTGCTTGCACATTTTTATACTTTAAAATTCTTTTCTGTTTAAATATGGCAGGCCATGTCTGATCAGATCATCCGCAGATGGTGCCATCAATAGCACTAATTACACCACTTCGTTCACTAATTCTCATAAAATTAATAACACGTGTAAAAAATCCATTTTCAATTTTTTTAAACATAAACAAATAAATCAAACATAAAGCCAAATTTAGGTTAATTTGAATTAACTGACAGATCTTCAGGATATTACAGAACCGTAAATAACATATTTTGTGTAATTTGCGTAGCAACGCAGAGCATTATACATCATACCAGTGGCGCACCTAGAATTTTTCCGTGGGGGAGGGGTTTTGGTTGCGCAAAATAAATTTTTTATGCTACCTTCACCATTTTAAGTCTTTAAAATTTGTGAGTAACAGTGTCGAAATAGTGCTCTGGGGGGGGGGTTAACTCAGAAAACCTCCCTGTGTGCGCCACTGCATCATACCGTTTTTATACATAGAGAACTGTAATCTGATGTACTTTTTCTAAATTTTACACTTATTATAATTATTTACGTAAACGATATATCATATACCTTAATATCAGTTATAAATAAATACACAGTGTAGACTTTGGAAATTAAGAAAATTTTTTGAATTAAGCAAAACGTATAGGGATAAAAGCAATTTATTGAACATTTCAAAAACCTTCTTATTATTTTTTTTACCGGGCGGAAAAGTATTTACCTTAATAATTTATTGTGATAGCCCCAACAACTTTTACGACAATTTCGAAGTGTTATGAGAACATATAGTCGCCCTTAAGCGGTTATACAAGAATCCATAAACAGTGTAAAGGTTTAACTAAAACTTAATAAATTCCCCTTAAATCCACCAAGCAAATGGTAATATCTGGTCTAATTATGATTTATTTTCCGTTATCACAGGAGGCATATTAAATGAATATTTCATTAAACATTAGTTTCCATTCCGCTCTAATGGAAAATCATTAAAGCGGCTGGTGAATTTTTTATTAAGCGATGTACCTCTCTTCCAGTAGGCCTCAGTGGCGCGGTTTTGATATTGTAAATCGTACAATTCTTTTGGAACACCTTTCGACATGTTGTTTCGAGTTAAAATGTACTGTTGTTAACTGTGACTATTTACTATTCGACAATGTAATATTTAATAATTAAGCACAATTTGGTTTTCGCAAAGGCCTAGGAACGCGTGAAGCTCTTTTTTCACTTAATATACTGATACAAAGATGCCTGGACGTTAACAAAGATATATACGCATGTTTTATTGACCATAATATAGAATTCAATAAAGTACGACATAAACAATTAATGAATATCCTGAAATCAAAGAAGATTGACTACAACGACCTCAGGATCATATCAAATTTATACTATAAACAGTGAGCAAAAGTACTTGTTAACGAACAGCTGTCAGAAGAAATTGAAATTAGACGTGGAGTAAGACAGGTATGCGTATTGTCACCAATTTTTTTTAATGCCTACTCCAAAGAGATCCTGAAAAACGCTCTTGAGGGTGAAACAGCTTGAATGGAGTTCCCATTAGCAACATTAGATATGCGGACGACACTGTGATCTTAGCCGAAAATATTGAAGATCTTCACAGACTGGTAACCAGAATAGCGAAATATGGAAAAGAGTACGGTCTAACAAAAAATGTCAAGTAGACGAAATTTATGAGAATATTGAACACTAAAAAAAATAACGAAGATCTTGTTCAGAATACGACGATAATGTCAGAAAGACATTTCAAGAGGTTCAGTCTTTTTTGACATATAGCAGATATATATTGATGTAGTCTTTCCAGGTGAGAGCTTGATCAAATATTAAACCTAGATATTTAATTGTATTTACTTATTTAAGTGTCTGATCCCCAAGTTTTAAAATAGGTATTTCTTTTATCTGTTTTGGTCTCTTTGAGAATATGATGTAGAAAGTTTTAGATGAAGCAAATTAAAAACCACTCCTTTTAGACCATGCCATAAATTTATCGCCTATTTTTGGACACGTAGTAAGGGGAGACCGATATAATATTCTTCAACTTATTATGATGGGTAAAATCGAGGACGCAAAGGAATTGGTAGAAAGCAGGCCTCTTGGTTGGAGAATATCAGGGAGTGGACAGGAATAAAGAAAGCTGAGCAACTATTTAGAATAGCTCGAGACAGAGACAGGTTCGCTATGTTAATCGCCAACGTCAAGGGGACTTAATAGGGCACGTTAAGAAGAAGAATAAATTTATCGAGTTGATCTTGTAGTAATTTGGCCATACTCTGTATATTGTTTTTATTGAAGAATATTATAAGATCATCCGCGTACAATGTCGCTTGCATGGGTTTGTTCATTGATTTTATTATATCAGTAATAGCTATAAAGGAAAAGCGTCGGTCTGATTACTGAGCCTTGGAGTGTATCATTTTTTTTTAAATCTCACATTAGATAGAAGACCTTTTACTTGTACCTTAAAATTTCTATTTAGGAGAAAATTTTTAATAAAAGCAAGTATATTTTCTTGATAGTTCCATGATTCCAGTGTTGAAATTATCTTGTGATGCAAAGCCATATCATTTTTCGTTTTTGTAGAATGCATTATTAATATGTAATTTTATCTCTTCTAAATTGTCGGTAGTCGATCTTTAAGGTCGAAATCCAGATTGTTCATTAGTCATTTGGTTATTTTCTTTTAGACACACAATAAACGTATATTTATAATTTTTGTCTAAAAGCTTACACACTACAACAAGTTAGAAAACTGGACGATAAGATTCTGCTTTTGTTTGTGGCTTATTAGATTTTTATGGGAATAGTTTTAGCTGTTTTCCATAAATTGGGAAATTAATGGTTGGTCCATATACGATTATATATATTTTAATAATATTTCTACTGCTTCGTCAGACAGGTATTTCAAAAAAGAAGCAGGGATGTCATCGGGTTTAGAAGATGTATCCTTTAAATGATCTAGCATCTTTCTTAATTCTTTGATTATGATAGTACATTTATAGGTTCATTATTGTTTACTACGTTAATAGAGATAGTTTCTTTTTGTTCTTTGTATGTTTGAAACATTAATTCTCAACGCCAAAGCGAATAAAACAACAAAACAATTATTATTCTGAATCCGACTCACTCTGACTGTTCATACTTGGTTCAGGATTCCGATTGTCAGCAGATTGTGATGTTGGTAACGACAAATACGAATGGTGAAATTCGGAGGGAATGATATTGTTAACACACAACTTCTTTAAGTCGTTATATTTTTGTTAAGAAATAGGAAGATTCGCCGAGTAAGCACTATTTAGCGTAGATGATGAGATAGATCCATCACGTAAGCTGATATTAATGCACAGATATTCGCCGGAATGGCCATACCTATAGTTGACTATGCCTGGTTATTTTTTTTCAATCCAAAAACACTTGACTTCTAATATTTTAACTTTTTCGTCTTGGATGGTAACTGTTTTATTTCTTAAAACACGCAAAGTCTTTTGAAATCAAGGTAATCACTAAATTTTAGTTTTTGAGGGACATACTTCATTCATTATTTTGTGTTTTTTTCTGTTTTCGACCGATCTAACTTGAAAATATTTAACCCATCAATCATTATATAAACAGACACATATTTTTTCTGTATTTCAATCGCACTATGCATACCACCAAACTCCATCATGGTGTGTCCAGACTCAAGAAATTTGTGCTCTATGGTGGTAATGTCACTGCTTCCGTAATGAACAAAATAATATACCATCACCAGTACATTTTAATTCCGATTTTGTCCACCGCAGGTGTCAGAAAACAACGAGACCTCCGTAACGTAATTAGGTAAGGCATTAATATACTGCAATAAGCATGTTGCAATTTCTCAGCTACAACTGGCTCCATTTATTTCAGTCCAAACGTAACAGTATGCATTAATCGGTGGAGCACCTTCATTAATTGTCAGATTATAACCGCACAATTTCCTACTATAATACATTTGTGATACGTCCCTGCTTGGTATTTGTAGTACGGTTTGGAGATCAAATGTCACTGTAATGAAATGCGACTTATCCGTTGCTCTTTGTCTGTCAACCTGTTTTCCAGTATTTGCAGCAGCTTCACGCTGGTAATGTTCATGGTATTTTGGTTCAAGCTTAGCCTTTTCTTTACCACGTGCAGCTTGATTTCGCAGATTAAGGTTCCGCGAGAAGGATAGAGCAAGGATAGAGCAACGCATTTTTTGCGATGTTTCGTTTCCATTGTGACTCGTCTGCCTTCTGTCAACGGTTTTCTTTTTTACAGTTATCTTCCTTTAAATTTAATTCACAGGCACCTTCATCGTATTTCTTAGACTAAAATCAGAATCGTCATCTTGGGATGTACTTTTTATCTTGGTCGTCACTAGTTTTCAAATGGTTCTAGATCACTTTCTTCAGTGGTCTCGTCGTCATAAATAACTGCTGTTGTAGAATTTGTTCTTACCTGATCTGCCAAAGTTTTATTTTATGGAAATTTTTCATAGCCTGTAGATGGAGTATCTAACTTTTCGAAGTTAACATGAGCCTGTCGTGTATTCTAAAAGCAAAATCCATAATTAAACTAATTAAATGGCATAAAGTAAGAAGGGCTTAAGTTTACCTTTACGACTTCGTATGAAACATCCCAGGGTACATTATTAGTACCAGATTTAGCCATACGGCTCACACTCCCTCTAAGGGGAAAATTCACTCATCCCAGATACCTACGGTATCAAAAGGATTGAGCTCTGGTGGGACTCTTTCCGTGTTATCGAGCCCTAGGTGACTTGGTATGTCGGAGTATCTCCCAGAAATTTTCGTACACATCTGGAGGTCGCGAGGAGTACAGCTTTCTGCATGGCCTTATAAAGATGTTCATTTAGACCCAGCTGTTTTATGTTCACTAGGAGGTTCTTGGGAATAACACCAGTAGTAGATAGAACAATAGGTACTGTCTGGGTACTTTCCATTCTCCATTGTCTCTTGATTTGTATTTCCAGATCCCTATACTTGGCGATCTTTTCGTTGTATTTAACAAGCAAATTGTTAGTGTTAGGTATCGCCACATCAATAAGTGTTGTTTGCCTGGTAATTTTATTCACTAGTATGAGATCCGGTCTATTATGGGCCACTGGTTGGTCTGTGAGCACAGTGCGGTCCCAGTATAGCTTGTAATTGTCATTTTCAAGCATTCTGTCAGGGACATATTGATAATAAGGAAGATGGTCGGTTTGGAGAAGTCCCAGTTTGTCAGCTAGTTCTTGGTGGATAATCTTTCCTACTGAGTCATGGCGTTCTTTATAGTCAGTACCGACAAATGCCTGGCAGCCACGGTAAGATGTTGGATGGTTTCTTGGGCTTGGCATCCATATCGGCATTTGTCGTTTTGGACTTGAGGATCTTTAACAATATATTTCAGGTAATTTTTAGTTGGAATAACCTGATCCTGAATGGCAAGTAGGAAACCCTCAGTCTCGGGAAACATCTTTCCTGATGTCAACCAATAGTTCGACGCTGTATTGTCGACATATTCTTGGTTGATCTCATTGAGATGTCGCCCATGCAGAGGTTTACTCATCCAGGTGCGCATTTTTTCTTGCTTAGTCAGATGGTTTGTGCGCATTTCTTGTTCCCTCAGTTTAAGCGGCGTTGTGTCATCTACTGCGCAAATTGCTCGATGTAAAGTAGATGTCTCAGCCTGTACCTGAAAATAAGATCTTAAATTAGCAATTTGTTTATCTAATTGCTCACCTATATCCATAAGTCCTCTTCCTCCTTGATACCGCGGTAATGTTGTTCTCTCTACTGCACTGCGTGGATGATGTTTTTGCGCCTTTGTGAGAAGTGTTCTTACTTTCCGCTGAAGACCTCTATATCCGTTTTTGACCACTTTATAATACCAAATGAGTAGCTCAGCGCGGAACAGGCGTACGTATTTAATGCCTTAAACAAATTTTTACTATTAAGATATGACCGATTTAGTTGTCTTATTCTTCGCACGAACTCCGAAGTTAGTTCAGTTTTCATCTGTTTATGGTCAATTTTCCGCGCCTGTTTTACTCCGAGATATTTGTAAATATCATTTTCACCCATTGCCTTGATGTTTTGGCCATCTTGCATATCGAAACCTCCGGGCTGAACCTTTCCTCTGACTATATTAAGTATACGGCACTTGTCTAGTCCAAAGTGCATACTGATATCATTTGAGAAAGTTTCTACAGTTTTTAGCATCTGATCTAAGTGATTTCGAGTGGAAGCCATTAGTTTCAAATCATCCATATACAACAGATGATTAAGCTTCGCCACAACAGTGTTGTTATTTTTGATGCTAAATCCTGAGTCAGTGGAGTTCAGCAGCTGAGATAGTGGGTTCATCACTAGGCAGAACCAAAGTGGACTCAACGAGTCCCCCTGGAAAAGGCCCCGGTTAATAGCGATATCTTCAGTTTCGATATTGGTTTCACCAGGTATTTGAAGGTGAATTTTAGTCTTCCACTTTGTCATTATATGCTTCAAAAAGGTCACGAGATTATCATCGACTTTATATATTTTCAATATATCTATAAGCCATTCATGCGGCACTGAGTCAAAAGCCTTCTTGTAGTCAATGAAGGCAGTAAACAGGTTTCGTTTTTTGGTGTATGCCTGGTTAGAAATGACTGAGTCGATAATAAGTTGTTCTTTGCATCCCATGGAGCCTTAGCGCATCCTTTCTGTTGGGGCTCTATGATATTGTTCAGAGCACAGTGTTGGTAGATACGCCGGGCCACACAGGATGTGACCAATTTGTACAAAGTTGGAAGACAAGTAACTGGGCGGTACTTGGCTGGATCTTGGGTGTTATTTTGATCCTTCGGTATTAGATAAGTGGTTCCCTGAGTAAGAAATGATGGTATTTCCTGCAAATTAGAAATAATATTATTAATAAATACTGTTAAAAGTTCATGAACACTCCAAAACTTCTTTAACCAGAAGTTTTGAACTCCGTCTGGTCCAGGAGATTTCCAGTTATGAAGCTCTTTGATGATGTTCAAGACTTCTTCAGTGGTAAAAGGTTCATAAGGAATATTCCTATAGTGTTGACAATTGTTCTCCGTGTCTTCAATCCATCCAGCATTGTTGTTATGGGTAGCTGGCGTCGAAAGTTGATTTCCCCAAAACTCATGAATTTCTTCTTGGCTTGGGTAGGATTTATTTAAATTTTCTACAGTGGAATTTAGTTTCCTATAGAAAGCCTTCTCTGAATTCTCAAAAAGTATATTGTCGCATTTACGGTTGTTACTAACTTTGTATCTCCTTAAGCGACCTGAATAAACGGAGAGTTTTTGTTTTAATGTGTCTAGGCAGTGTTGAGCTGTGTTGTTTTCTGGATCATGTTGTGAGTGTCTTGAAGTGTTCAGAATAATTTCTTCAGCTCTTTTAATTAGTTTTTGACTTCTTACTCCTCGGATGTATTCCGTAATTTGCCCAATATCCCTGCGCAATAATTCAATTTTCCTCAGCAGTCTTTTTTCCCAAAATGCAATTCTGTTTTCAGTCCTTCCGATATTAGTTCCCGTCGTGTTCTGATCTTAATACCCATAACATTAGCAATTGCTGTTGCTGCACAGTAAATCAGCATATGCAAATATTCTAATGTATGTGCTTCCACGATATAATTGGGTAGGACTTCAGTGTTCATAATTTGTAAACAGCGCACCTAGTTTCTTACAAGAGTTTATTTTTGGTAGCGGTGGTCGGCTAAGTGGGTTTGTACCATTAAACTCTTGTATGGCCCGTTCCATTTCTCTTACCAGTCTATTGTGCAGCTCGTTGTTGTCCTGCTGGGTATTAACAGGTTGAGTGTCTTGTATAAGGGGCTCAGAATCTGCTCATTTGGGATTTCATTATGGTCTTGATCCACAACTAGCTCTTGGTTATGAATCTCCCGTTCGACTTCGCTTCTAATGGTAGCGCGTCTAGCCTCTGGGATAAGATTATTTCTTATAATTACCCGGTATTGATCTGCTATTCGCTGTTCAGATACTTCAATCTCTGGATACTCCCTGCAAAATTCGGCATACAGTTGTTGTCTATAGCCGATCGTTTCTCGACCGAGGTTCGTCACCTTGTAATAGAAGCGCAAAATGTTTTCATTTATAGACATAGTCCATTTCATGCGCTGCCTCGTTCGTCCCGCTTGTGTGAGCGCCGGCTGATGTTCCAGCGCAGCACCTTCAGCGAGTGGAGCTCTTGTTGTTGTTTGGCTCACTTGTGGTTGTTGTTGTTGTTGGGCTGTAGCTGATTGTATGACAGGGGCCCGCCTCCTCAACACCCTGCCACCGACGTCCCGCATGCTGTCACGTCCAGCGCCGGCTCCAGACGTGCCCTGGCGATCCCCAGGCAGCGACCCTAAACATAAATAATTATTAGTCTCCATTTTCATGGGTGTGCATTTTATACCTACTGCCAGGTGTCAGTTTTTGTTCCACGACAGGTATTCCTGTTACCCTCTGGGTATCGGTTCTAAGAATACCCAGAGAGCATCCCCATTCGCAGGGGGCCGCGCCTGATAGAAGAACTGATAAAAAACTCCCACAGGTTAGTACTATTACATATTATTATTATTACTATTATTACTATTACATTATAATAGTACAATTAGTACTATTGTTGTTATTATTATTATTATTTATAGGCACTACTGACTGATCTATAACTTTTGGTTTCTTATTCCATTCTCTGGCCAGTTCGTTCAGGCGTATATATCTGCCCTCCTGTATTATGGTATTTAATGGCTATTTGTATTAAAGAATATTATATTATTCCACTATTATAACTTCCAAAGCACATTTATAATCAAGTTACACAACGTAGTATGCAACGAAATCGACATGTAACCTCCAATTAAGTCCAATTGGCATAATACTAGGTTTGTTCGTAGTAGCGATTACAAACGGTTTGTGATTTGAAATACAGTGCGCATGTTCAGTTGGAAACTGTTTGGAATTAGTTTGTGATTTTGTGCTCTGCGAACACCTAAAATTTGATATTTTGCATTTGTTATTGTCGTTTGTCAAATCTCGAAATCTCCTTTTATTTCTTAAGCCGCATGACACTATGCAATTTCTTGTATCATTTCTTATATCGTTTCTGATATAGAAAGTTATTTATGTTTTCTTGTATCGTTTCTTGTACGTACATTTTTGCCCTGTATGACACTATGCAAGGTCTTTTACCAGAAATTGTATGTGATTTGGCACATGATTGGTCGAAATTTTGACACCTATAAAAATAGAACTGCGGTACCTGAGGACTCCAAGCTACTGGGGACTGAGGACATATGCTACTATTATTTTTAATACTGTGGTGCAAAAATTAAAGAAATAAAATGTCCCGATATTAAAACTAAATTGGAAACGACAATTTTTGAAGATATTCAACAAGCTGTAATGGAAGACAGAAATAATAATTTGGTTGTAATAATTTATTTGTTTTTTTTTAATTATGTGTTTGAATGGCATGCTCTTGAAATTCTACTGTCTTATTTGGAGATATAAAATAATCTTTAAACTCATCATTAATTTTTAGAGCGGTTATTTCTTGTACAAGAAAATGCATAGCGGACACAAATTCTTGTATCGTTTCTAATGCGTGACAGTATTAATTTTTTTGTTAATCAGAAACGATATAAGAAATAATACAAGAAAATGCATAGTGTTATACGGCATTTAGAATTCGATCTAATTAGTTTGTTAAATCTTTTTATTCACTTTTTTGCATTTATTGTTTAATATTTAATAGTCGTTTATTTGATTTTATTAGTTTGATTATAATTTTCTTCGTATATTTTATTTTTTAGTTATACTTATATAGTTGTTATAACAACCCAACGTTTGTTTTGTGGTTATAAAATAGATTTATACAACAACAAAACCTCTGCGCATGTCGCTGATTTTTAGTCCGCACAATCGTTGGGGATTTTAACAACCGTTGGAAACCGAATTCTGATTAATCACTTTGTTACTGCGAACAGCAAACTTAAAATTGCCAATCGTCAGAAGTGCTTCTACGAACGCTAACTGTTAACTGCGCGTGCGTCTGATGGTTGGCAACGGTTGCTGATCCTTCTACGAACAAACCTATTATTGCTAATTTCAGCAAAAGTCACTAAGTCCATTTAGTGATTTTTGCGTGGTAGAACAAAGTGTTGTTTGTGACTTACAAACTTCTGCACTCATACGCAACCAGTTATACATCACGCATGGACTTTATGCCTTTTGCCAGATAATAGAACCTGCTTTTTAAAAGTCGTTAATGTTTTTCCCTAAGAATTGTATAAGATGAACTTAATGATTTTTGCCAGAATGTCGACGGTATGATCGATTTAAACCTTCGAAATCGTTCTCTAAATATAAATTAAATTCAATTTGTACGTTGAACGCAAAATTTGTGTGTGTAAACTAAACTATGCATTCGTTATTTTCTATAGGTTTACTTTAAATTTTGAAGTCTATAAATGACTTTGCTAATTAACATTTTCTCCCTGATGAGCCGTCACTGTCACTTTATTTCCCAAAAGATGAAGAGAAATGATCAATTATGGCGACGGCGGCTCGATCCCTGGAAAGGGTAAGTTCCATGTAATTGAATCTCAGCTAAATGTACTTTAAAAAATCATAATGTAGTTTGGCTCTACTGATTGATAAAGAGAAATAAATAAATTGAATACGAGATATGAGTATTATATTTTTTTATTGGTCAAAGATATATCTCAATGAACTTCATTGTTAATCAAGACTAAATACTTTTTTATACAGATTCTGTTTGTTGATGATACATGTAAAGTCAATATAAGATAGACAGCAGCTGTCAAAATTATTAAAAATTGCTTATTATTATTATTGATTTGTAAATAAAAACATGAAATTAACATCAGAAAGAGTTTAATTATGGTTTATTTTGGTATATTTGTTAATGATGGTATATAAAATAAATCAGCCAACATAACCTCAAAATGTGACGTATTTGATTTTAATTAAATATTTGATTACAATCAAGTTTTGGTTCGAACAATCGGTCCTAAATATACTATTATAGCACCAGAATATTTACTAACAATTAACTCAATAATAATCCATAGTTCAAAACACAAAAGTATGTTAAAAAAATCATTAAGAAGTAAGAATACTTACTATTTGAATAACTAGGAAATTATTGTCAAAAATAAAATTATAAACATTTAAATATCCTATTAAAATACTGTTTTTGTCAATTGGCTGTTTCTTTTTAAATAATTTCCGGATTGGAATCAATAATATTTAAGATAAACATATCACAAAAAAATAGTTTGAAAAACATTTTACAGAAATTTGAAGTTAAAATTTATAATTTCCTTTTAGTTTATAAGAAACAACGTGTTGCAAAAACACTACTTCAGCCAGTTCGTAGGACTATCACAAAATACTAACCCACATTTTCTAGCATACAGATTGAACGAAATAAATTCGGAACATAATGTATTTCGGCTCAATTTTGCTGTAGCTGGTTGGCCAACAAAAGATTGTCAAATAATTATATTATAAAAATCCCATACTTCAGTGGGCTGCTGGATTCTGAACTCATAAAAATTGGAAGCTACACATAAATCTACGATTTTATTATGCTGTCAAACCAGTTATAGTCCAGGAAATTTAGCATTTCACCTCGCAATTTTTTCCTGCGGCGTGAATTGACTTGAAATTTAACAGAAGATAGGTAATAGCCTAAGGATCAAAATCTATATCGAACCAAAGTGCACCAAAGCCTAGGGGGTGGTTGCCACCCCATCTCCGGGTGAAAATTTTTTTTTACGTTTTAATTACAGGTTTCGATTAGAAAAGTGATTCTAAACAAAAAATGTGCTATACATTTTTTTTATAAAATGAAATTTTTCAAGTTATTCGCGATTGAAAGTAAGAACTCTTAGACGAAAAAATCCACGTTTTTAATCGATTTTTCGCAAATAACTCGAAAATGGTGCATTTTATCAAAAAAAATTGTAGAGAACAAATTTGTAGCTTTTAAAAAGACAAATACAATTACAAATACAATATCAATGTTCAGCGGTTTTCTTCAAATGCCAAATTTGAAAGATTCAAAGTCAAATATCGGGAAAATGATGCATTTTGGGAAGAAAACTCACAAAACCTTTTTTAAAGAGCATAAATAGACCTATCATAAAAAAATAAGGTCAATACCTCATTTTTTACGAAAAAATCGAGGAAAACAACACCCTAACCACCCCCATAATTAAAATTGATCTTCACCCTTCTGCAATTCCCTTTGTAGATGTATTGTTAATACGTCCAAGAAGTTTGACCCATTAAAAATGCTTAGTTTTAGAAAAAGTACAGCTTAAAGCGAGAAACGATTTACAATTTCATATTTTTTACCCATCTTTTTTTAAATATGCCCAAAAATACTGAATATATGAAAAAAATAACAATTACCAAATTGTAGCTTTTTTAATGACTAAAATTACACTTTATTTAGATTTGTTGTACAATGAATATTTGGCGAGATATAGCCGTTTAAAGCATCGATTTACGATCAAGCACCATCTTTTTCGAGCCCTTTAAACTCACCCCATTTAAAAACCAAGGGTTCCAAAAAGATTTAATTTACAGATCCTTGTAGCTAATAAAAACCTCTACAAATCGTTTTTGAAGAAACACTCTATCGTTAAAAATTAAAGGAAATACGTTAAAAAAACCAGTTAATTTTTTTCCGGAAAATTCCATTAGAGTACATTTCGGAGCATAATAATCTACAAAACCGGTATATTAGCTAGTGGGGCGTTATACATTCGAAATTTTAAGCGTTCTTATTTTGAAATCCCATACAATAGAATAAAACATCTGCTCATATGTCTATGGCTTGGCAATGAAAATATCAGAGCAACAGATTGGGGATGGTATTCCAAAGATGGTTTGTTATTACCCGTACGCATGAACAAACAACCTGCACCCAATAAATTTTTGAAAATTATTTTCTGCCAATGCAAAAAAGGATGCGGCGTTTCATGTGGGTGCAGAAAAGTTGGTTTATACTGTAACTCTACTTGTTCTGGGTGCTCAGGTGAAGGGTGCAAGAACAGTCCACCAATAATTGAAGAAGATGAGGATGACATAGATCACGATGAAGATGTAATTGATGACGAATAAAATTAATAATATAATTGTTTTACCTATAAATGTAAATATTTTCAACTATTTATGTAAATGTATAAGAATATATGGTGCCTTTTTATGGTGATAATTTTTATTTGTATTTAATTCTACTTTTTTCAATTTATATCTTATAAATTAGTTTATAAAAACTACAATGTTGTAAAGGGTGATTTTCAAAAGTTGAAAAGTTACAAAATTTTGGCAAAAAACTGTTTTCACCTATAGCACTCATAACAATTGATTTTTAAGGGTTGAAAATATATAAATTTGTATTTTAAAGTATAAAAAACTCACTATTTAACTAATCCTAACCAAATTTCACTCATCTTAGGATTTGTAATAATATTTTACAATTTTTTAAAATTGAGGGTAGTTTTCACCCCTAAGAACAATCAGGGTTCATCGGCATGACATAAACTATAAAGCAGAGGGTGAGTTGAGCTTAATTCCAAATTTTTATGCAAATCGTTCCAAGGTGAAATCATTTTCTTCGCATTACTAATTTTTTTATATTAATCTCTAATAAGGGTCGTTTTTTAAGGGTTGAAATATGATGGAACTTTATTCAAAAGCACGAAACTATCATTATTTAATTAATTCAAACCAAATTTTACCCATATTCAGGTTTAATATGTTATTTTATAATTTTTGACAATTAGGGGTAGTTTTCGCCCCTAAGAACAATCAGGGTTCGTCGACATGACATAAACTATAAAGCAGCGGGTGAATTGAGCTTAAATCCAAATTTTTATCCAAATCGATACAAGGCGAAATCATTTTTTTAGAATTAGTAATTTTTTACATTAATCTCTAACAAGGTTGCTTTTTAAGGGTTGAAATATGATGGAACTCTATTCAAAAGGATAAAATAATCATTATTTAACTAATTCAAACCAAATCTTACCCATATTCAGGTTTAATATGTTATTTTATAATTTTTGACAATTAGGGATAGTTTTCACCCCTAAAACCCTTCAGCGCACTTCGGTTCGATATAGATTTTGATTCTCGGGCTATTACCTACCTTCTGCTAAAATTTCAACTGGATACATGCAGGACGAAAAAATTGCGAGGTTTTAACTTTTTTCGAACTTTCCTGAACTATTATCGCCTCCTTAGACAAACCCGTCTTACGCAAACAACTTTCTTGCGAGACAGATGGTTGAACGATATTTTATACAATGTCTATACCCAGGTATGGATTTATTTTTGTCCAAGTTTTTTATTGGTCCACTATTTTAAATGCAGTTCAAACAGACATGTATTAAATTGTATGTTCCGTTTTAATTTGGTTCAATCATACTGTGAAAGTCAACATTGCATTTTTATACATTTTAACGTTGCACTGTAGATGATGTTTTTTATGTAATACCATCTCTTTTTCTTTTTATTTTTATATAGACATGACTCTGTCTGTTTCTCAATGTGCCTTCAGTAAATTGTCGTTCCATTGTTTTTATGGTCTTCCTACTGATCGTCTTTCTAGTGGGAAACCGTCCCTTGTCGTCGTTACTACTCTATTTGTTGTTATTCGGCTTATACGATTGTATATAGACGATCGTCTTATATTATCGTTCTTTTATTTCTTACCCAGTCCTTAATAATCTTCACCTTGCATCTACATTGTATATATGTACTTCTAGCTATATCTGTCCCATAGTGTCTTACCATCAATGTTTCCCCAAGTGTTTTCATCTCTGCTATTTCTAACATCCTTTTTGTCCTCTCTGTGTTAGTTCTTTTTGCTGCCGCGTATGTCATTATTGGTCTGATGCCTGTTTTGTAAATTCTACCTTCCATTTCTTTCCCGATATTTTTATTTCTCCATATTGTTTCATCTAGGCAGCCTGCGACTCTGGTTGCTCTATCTTCCACTTGTTTCGAGCTTTCCGTAGCTGGATAATGTGATGCCTAGATATTTTAACTTTATCACTTGTTCTATTATCTGATCTTCCAACTACAATTTATGTCTTAGAAAATTTAGTGTTGTAGTCATGCATTTTTTTTGGGGAAATTAACATGTTACATTATCTGGTGGTTATATTAAATTAGTACAGTATACGTTTTAAATCATCTTCACTTTGATAGAGTTGTATTGCGTCGTCTGCATAGCAAGCAGATTATTTTAATTTGTTTTTCTCCCATTTGGTACCTTTTTTTAGTTCTTACATTTTTTAAATTATTTCATCCATAATCAGATTAAACAATAGAGGACTTAGAAAACCTCCCTGTCTTATCCAATTGCCAGCCTCCATTCTGGGGGAATTCTGTTTTGTTCTAATATTGTTTGGAATAGTTTTAATAGTTGTTTGGTCAGATCTTTCTTGGACATTATTACCTAAAATTTGTCTGGTGAATTATAAATCTTATATGGAAATACCAGATGGCTGGAAAGATATAAAAGAGTCACATAAAACCATCACCATTCAAGGTTAAAAACTGCAGAAATATGTGATAACATGTCGTTTGGTAACTAGTTCTATCAGTATTCTAAAAATTAAAAAAACCACCAATGTTTGGTTTTACAAAAAGACCACTATTTTGGCAACTATAATCGGTTCACAATTTGTTGATAGCTCACTACAAGTTTAACCCTAATTAGAGAACTGAAATACAGAGAGGATAGGTTATACGATATAATAGTAAAAACCAACCTGAAACTGACGGTTTAAGATGTTTTCGACTAACTCACCTTGCATCTGAAGGAATACAATACAGTAGTCAATCTTATAATCCGATTACGATGGTATTTTGGTTACAGATGACCGACCAGTGTCGTAGAGTATATGATTGAAACATTTATTTAAACTAAATAAATATATTTTTTAAATTTTACTTATGTAAATTGTATTTTTGTTTTAATACAACTTTTTTATTTGATTCAAAAATAAAAAGTTTCTTGTCATTTGTTAAAGATACATCTATTTAATTTAAGAGAAAAGACGCCCAATGTCGCCTGGCAAGATTTTCAATGTGTTTTAATGTATCAATTATTTTCGAATCCGGAGAAAACTAATAAATATTTTTGAAAAATTTAAACGCATAATGAAAGATTACAGTATTATTAAGGGCAGAAAGGCCCTAAAAACTTCTACAATGTTTATTTTAATATGTTATGTAACAGGGGTGAAAATAAAAGAGAAAATATAGTATAATTTTTAATTGAAAATATTGCATACAAAAAAAAAACTTTTTATTTATTCTAATAAATATTTCATTCTGCCTATAAATTTTTCAAAAATGCTTTTTTGTTTCCTTAGGATTTAAAAAAAAAATGGATACATTTAAAACAAATTAAACATTTTAACAGGCGATATTTTGCGCCTTTCCCTTTAATACTTTACGATTACAACTACTATTACTTACCTTATATAATTACGATTAAAAAACTATTTAAATTCAAAATAAGTAGGATCAACTTCGAAATCCGAGTCGTCTTGAGGGTTAATAATTAGCGGTTGGGTCTCTACGGTAGCATCAATTATGTTATCAAGATCCCAAATTTTTTGTTCTTCTTCTATTACATGTCTTACTGCATCTCTCCAGTTTTGTTCTGTAATATGTTGTAAAGATTCGTATAACAATTCACTTACAGCTTGTATTTTATGTGACGTATTTTTTCTAGTCACATAACTTTTCATTTGTGCCCAAATGAGTTCTATTGGATTTATTTCGCAGTGGTAGAGTACAAATCTAAGGACTGTGATGTTTCTTTGCTGGAGCTTAATATATTTTTATCTGACCAATTTTTTTTTAGAGTATGACCTGAGTGTGACGTGAAAAGTTTAAGTGTCTTTTGCCAAATATATTAGTATTAAAACATTATTAATATTGATAAAAATTTTGAATGTAAAGCTACTTTTTAATGAATAAACACGTTGTATGACTTTGAGGCACATTTCGTGCTCTCAACAATTTGTGAACGGATTATATCTTGGTAGTTCTCTTAAAAAGTCAGGCATGTAAGAAAAAAATGAAAATAAGGAGTAGTGTACCCTGCCGATAGTAAAGCCGCGTTTACACGGTGACAATTGGCGAAACAATTGTCATCACGTGGTTGCGGATTGTCGGAGGCCAGTCCAGTTGAACGAGAAGATGTTTACACTGGGCCAACTATTGCCATAGCAGTAGACAGCTACAAACCACATAAACCACGTGTTTGTTTTAACTGACACAAGAGAACTAGAAGGAACTGGCAAAAAAAAAAACAAGACAGCACTACTGGCCCACACCGTTTACACGGCACCAATTGTCACGACAATTAGATTTCGAGTAGTGGGGGGCTCACTGGGCGCAGCTCATTGTCTTTAGTCTACTCCTGGAGACAACTGAATTTTGGGCCAATTGTGAGGGTAGTTGTCATGGCAATTGGCCTGAAGTGTTTAGACGAAGACAATAATTTCATACCAGTAAGTTGTCTTCTGACAATTGTCTCGCCAATTGTCCTCGTGAAAACGCGGCTTAAGGAATATAATGATGAGTAATGTGTGCCAGTCCCCCAGTCAACAATTAAAGCGCAAAAGAGGTCAGAGTCCAGCACCTTAATTAAAAATTTAAATAATTAAAGCATTTATATAAATAGTAAAACGTTTTCCCTTTATTAACGTATTAACAAGTCCTCTATTAATATATATATATATATATATATATATATATATATATATATATACCCCCGGTATTTAGGAGGCACCCTAAAGTAGAGTAGGTAAGCTATTGAGAAGCCAGCCGCTCAGCCCTCTTGGCTATCCGATCGACGTCCTCTATTAATAAACTGACAATTCTTCTTCTTCTTCGCGTGCCATATCAGAATTATTCGACGTTGGCGATCATCATTGCCTTCGCAATGACAATTAAAAATATTTAATTTTAATTTTGCCGAACTAGAGTAAACTTTGATATTTTTTACCATTCACCCTTAAATTATCTACTTATGTAATCGTAAGAAACGTCGTTAAATTGAATACATAATTTGCCTGTAAATTTTTCGTTGTCATGCTAGTAAACCTTACCACAGTTTCTCTGATGTATATAAATTTATTTATACTCAAAGTTAGCTAACCACTTTGGCATTTAAATTAGCCAAATTTATGGAAAAGCGTGTCCAGCAATTAAACGATATGAAATTATGACAAAATCAGTGAAGCCCCGTTGGATTTAAAACTAACACGTGTATTGATATTTGCTTATTAGAATTGTTGATGATATGAATATATTTCACTAAATCAATACGTACAATAATATATTTATTATTCACAAACATATTGCTGGTCAAATTTCCAAACATAGATAGTGATGAAAAAAAAAACCAATAGAGATTAGTTTATTATATTAAAAACCAAAACAGGCTTGTTTACAGTTAAATTTTTATTTTCATTTACATATTTTTAGAAAGATATACTATCACTAAAATAAATAGTTAATTTAATTTGTTAAACTGTTTGTTCGGTCTGTTAGGACGTTGTCTTCTGAGATTAGTTTTCAACGTTTCGCCAAACTACGTGTTGGCATCTTCTAGAGATGTTTTTGAATCGCTTTTAAGCTAAAACTGACGCCGCGTTGTATTGCATTGTCCCGGTGTTCGTTCTTGTGGGTTGGCATTCTTTGTTTTATGTTTTTGTGATGTTTGTTTGGCATAACCATTAGAGGTGAGCGCTTTTTATACCAGAAGAGAAATACATAAAGCGATTTACGTTTCTAGAAGAGCGGACAAAAACAGCATGTATGGGCAAAGCGTTATTTCCCTATATATCAGGGGTAACAGACAGAATTGGAAAAGTACTTAAAAAAACCTAAACTAAAGACCATTTTCAGGCCAACAAAGAAAATAAAGGACTGTTTAAGGGTTTAGCAACGGCCAGAGTATACCAAATACCATGCACATGTGGAATGGTATTTGTGGGAACCACGAAAAGACACACAAATACAAGAATAAACGAACATAAAAGCCATTGTCCTTAGGAAATATCGACAAATCTGCCGTTGCCAAACACGCTTTGGGAAGCGAAGAACATCGAATATTGTTTAAAGAAACGCAGATGCTGGATAAAACATCACAGTATTAAACACGGTTATATCAGGAAGCGGTGGAAATATATAAGCATCCAAATAATATTAATTGGATAGAAGAACTGAAAATTAAAAAAAACATGAATACGAATATTACCAATATTAAAATCCACAAACACTCTTCCCGTAAATCACGAAAAAATAAAAGCTAAAAATGACGACACTCCGCCACACGCCGAAACCAGTGGAGCGGGGGGAGGGTAGAAAATATAAATATGGCCTCCCTAGTACAACGCGGTGCAAACAAAATTATGAATAGAACCGGTAACTCAACAACACTTTCACCTCGTACCTCCATAGTACAAGGCGCCGCAAACAAAATTATGAATAGAACCGGTAACTCTACAACACTTTCACCTCCGAATGTCCAGAACGCTCCTCCACCGTCAAGGATACGAAACCTACCACCAGTGGAAACTACACAACCAGAAAACCAACCCAACAAAAACAAACCACGTCCTGAAGAGGTGAAAAACCTAAAACAGGACACTAAAACATAAAACAAATAAAGCCAACCCACAAGAATGAAGACCGAGACAATGAAATACAACGCGGCATCAGTTTCAGCTTACAAGTGAATCAGTAACATCTCAAGAAACTACCAACCCATAGTGTTGACGAAACGTCGAGAACTAATCTCAGAAGACAACGGCCTAATAGCCCGAACAAACAGTTTAATAAGTTAAACGATTCCCGTCTCTTTTCTTTCTGCATAATAAATCAATTTATTTAAAAAATTCTTATCTTCATCTTCAGCCTGTTTGCATCCACTCACTTTTTTTGTGATCTTCCTCTACAAGAATATTTCTCGTCCATCTTTCGTTCTTTTGTCGTGCCACGTGTAATACCCAGCACCATTTTATTTGGGAAATTGGTGTTATAATATGTTGTAACTTGCTACTTTTAATCACAGAGAGGCATTAATTGTAAAACAGTTTATAATATGTACATAACTGGACAGAATGCTCCCAGTACAGAACAATTTCTTTAATAAACCACACACTTAAGATATTTCTCAAAATAATACATGGAATACTATTTAAAACAACAAAAAAAGATATAAATAACACCCAGTTTGGAATAAGAGGAGGACTGGGAACGAGAGAGGCTCTGTTCGTTTTTAACGTTCTTGCGCAAAGACGACTAGATATGCACCAGAATCTCTATGTCTGCTTAATAGATTATCAAAAGGCTTTTAATAGCGTATTACGTCAGAAACTCATAAAACTGTTAAAAGAAAAGAATGTGGATAGTCGAGATATACGGGTCATTTCAATCTGTACTAGAATCAAACAGCAAAGGTTAGAATTGAGAATGTCGATACATATACTATAGAAATCTAAAGAGGTATTAGACAGGGTTGCGTGCTGTTCCCATTGTTATTCAAGCTGTACAGCGAAGCTATTTTGAAGGAAGCAATATCAGAGGAACATTAGGGTATATCAATAAACTAAAAAAATTTGAACCACATAAGATTCGCAGACGATATCGCTGTTTTTGTAGACAGTCTAGAAGCACTGCAATGCTAAATATATTACATGAAGTCAGTATAAAATATAGACTACAAATGAACGTTAAGAAAACCAAGCGCATAATTACTTCTAAGCAACATACAGTAGGAAGGCTAGATATCGATGAAAACAAGTAGAAAGATTGAATAACTACAAATGTCTGGGAACCTGGGTAAATGAAAACAATAACTAAGGTAGAGAAATAAGGGCACGCATTAAAATTGCAAGACAAGCATTTATAAAAATGAAAACAATGTGTGTTAATCGAGACCTTCCTCTGGAACTGAGGAGAAGAGCCTCAAGATGCTACGTGTTTTCGACTTTGTTGTATGAAATGGAAAGCTGGACACTAAAAGTGAATAATATAAAGCAGCTGGAATCATTTGAGATGTGGTGCTATAGAAGGATTTTGAAAATACCATGGACCCAGCGAGTTACAAATGCAGAAGTGGTAAGAAGGCTACAAAAGGATTGCAAGGTCATAAAGCGTATCAAACAAGAAAGCTGAAATATTTAGCTACATTATCAGAGGTGCAAATTATGAGATATTAAGGCTCATAATGCAAGGTAAAATCAAGGGTAAAAGATCCATAGGAAGTAATAGGGAGTGGTATAGGCAACCTACGATAGGAGAAGAAACTACAAGAAGAATATGCAGTTATGAGAACTTACGCCTTATAATCTTACGTACAAATTGTATGCTGTACATAAAAAAACAAGGGTTATTTAAAAATACTACAAAAATTAGAGACATACCCTATAAAAAACGAAACACTGCACATCACCAAGTATATATATGAAAAAAAAATTAAAAATAAATAAAGGTTCATTTAGGTAAAAAATAATAAATAAGGCTTACTCACAATCAATTTAATTTAACTATCTGACGACCGGTTTCGCTTTCTACAATATGCAAAGCATCCTCAGGTCTCGATACAAAGTTAAACAAATTCTGAAATAATAAAACCCATATTAGGGTGTTGTCCAATAACGATAAACAAAGTAGATGTTATAAATTACAATAATTATGCCAATATTACATGTCTGTGGTTTTATTTAAATGAGTAAGTTGAATAAAAGGTATAAAATTTAAAAGTTTAAACAGACAAGGTAAGGCCCACAAATTGTTATAAAATGGTCTCTTCGATTGTAATAAATTAACAAATGAGCAAATAAATAAATAAAATAAATATTACTTACATGCCGGTACTCTATTAATTGATGGATGGTAGAACATGGTTGAAACTACTATATAGTAGTTTCAATGTGTTGCTTACATTCATGATTTCATGAAAGGTACATTTATTTTTTTTATCATCATAAAATATTTTTAGCATTTAAATATTTAGCATTTTAATTGAATCTGCTGTGGCAGCTTATAAGAAAAGGTAAAAACTTACGAATAATTGTGCTTTCACTATGATTAAAGATGAACTAATTGACACTAACTTTTGTCTTATTTCATTTTTGTTCTTCTTGTTAGTTTGCTTTGTTACTTCACTTTAACTCAGACTATTTTATGGTATATTTAATTAATTGCTTTTATCAGAAATTTCTGATATCTTCCCCAGCCTGTACCGGCAAGGTATATGTACCGCGAACAACCAAGGTTTCTCTCTGCTCCGTAGACCAAGAGTGACGCCGAAAAAAATTCTTCCCAACAAGAATAATTTGAAAATACAGATAAGTGGATTATTTTGTTAACGCTGAGTATAAAGACTGGTTAATCGTTGGTCTATCCTTATGCAGAGCTCTTCTATAAGCGAAACAGCAAAAAAACAAATTGAAGAGCGAGACAGTAAATAAATCTTCTTGGAAGCGGTACTTGTCTAATATAAACAAACTTTTGAAGTTTGTGTACGTTTAATATTTTAAAACTACAATAGAAACTACAAACAACCAACAAATGGTACGTATACATGACATATATTATTGAATACAAAAATGTTGCTGTGTACCGTTTTAAAGAACTAAGAAGTACAATAATATTGAATTTAAATACATTTTTATGTATAAAACACAATCTATGCTGTAACAGGTAATTTTATGCTAAGTAAAAAATTCTCAGAAATAAATTTTATATAGTCCTCCTTTACTACTATATCAGAGTTGTGAAAGATATAGAGAAAACATTTTTTAATTTGTTTTTCCGAGAGCTAAAGAAGTTAACTTTCTTATAAAAGAAAACCTTTACACCTTTATCAAAAGTTATGGATCATCTCAGCCGTCAAGCGGTATTTCATTGAAACATTTCTCGTCTGTATAGATGCCGGCCATGATCCTTTTTCACTTCTAATTTCGTAAATCCTTCGCATCGGAAAAACTTTCCTTCATCTCATCAATATTCATAATATATTAAACTAAACCCCAACACAACCGAGCCAGCGGCATTCCTATCTTAAATATTAAAACCGTAGCATGCTTAGCACCGCTGTCATCTTAAAGAAAACAAATGAATTATAAATCATGTCTAAACTAGTTCTTTGAAGTAGAACAAGCTTTAAGTTTAACCCGTTTCAACGTGTTCTTCTTTCCGCCTGCTACTAACTCTTCGTGTTTTCTTTGCAAATTGAAATTAGAAGCACTTTTTGAACTATTTAATTCATAAAGCCAGAGAAGTTGGGAAATCAAAATTTAAAGCGGTTTGGAGAATGAAACGGAACTTGCTGTTTTAGTTTTTGCAAGGTCTTACTAACAGCTATAAATTCCCTTTAATTTCAAAATCGTTGCCAGTCTACAGATGTTTAGCTAACACAGAAATATCTTAAGATTTATTTTTTAGGGCGACTACTACTTTGTAGAAATTATAAATTGTAAATATCTAGGAATATTTTTTATTTAAATGTGTTGTTTGTTGGTTTAATTTAATTATACATTGTTTAATCCCTCTTTTAGTGCCTTTTCCATCTGAATCTTTTGTATTCAGTACTATCACTCTTCAGTACTAAAACTGGGACATATACACTGCGCGTCACAAAAAAGAGGCCACCTAGAATTTTTCAATTACAGTATTGTGCGAATTAATGGAATCACTGTGAATTTTTTTATTTTTTCAATATTCACAGTTGGCAACACTACCTACACAGTTGACAGCTGACCAAGCATTGAAAACATAACCTTACTGTGTGTTGGTGTATTTGAGTGTGTTTTAGGTAATTTCTTACCAAGCTTGTGTTGTTTTGGGAGTTTTTGTACTATTTTGTGTTGTTTTTGGTTTTATTCCAACATGGATATTACGCCTAGGAAGCGTGAAAAGATTGTCACGTTGAGTGAACACACTAGTATGTCACAAAGAGAGATTGCTAGAACGTGTGGAGCGAGTCAGGGGGTAGTAAGCAAAATTATGAAGCGTAAACGAGAAACGGGAACAGTGGATGTGAAAAGATTAGGAAAATGTAGAAGAAAGAGAAAAACAACACCAGCAGATGATAGATTTTTACTTTGAAAGAGCAAATTGGACCCAAGAAAATCAAGCCAAGATCTACAACAAGATCTATCAGCATCAGCTATAGTGATTCATGACTCAACTGTTCGTAGAAGACTTTTGGAGAATGGTAGAAGGGCAATTCGTCTACAGAAAAAAACAGCTTCTAACTGAACGAATTAAGAAACAAAGGCTACTGTGGGCCAAAAAATTCTCTAATTGGACTGTAGGCGACTGGAAAAAGGCCTATTTACAGATGAAACCCACTTTATAGTTCAGGGACAGCGGTCGAAATTCATCAGGAAGTCTGACAATGAAAAGCTTACACCATCTCATATTGATCAAACCGTAAAACATCCAGTCAAGAAAATGTTTTGGGGATGTTTTTCATACATGGGGGTTGGATCTTTGGTGCCAATTGAAGGCATGATGAACAGCCAAAAATACAAATCCATGTTGGAAAAGTATTCGGACAAACAATTCCAAAAATGTCAACCCCAAGGAGGAGCGATTCTTCAACAGGACTCTGCTCCCTGTCACAAATCAAAGGAAATGATGGCATTTTTCAAAAACAAGAAGATTAATGTTTTAGATTGGCCTGGTAATTCGCCCGACCTCAACCCCATTAAAAATTTATGGGCCATTTGCAAAGCTAGACTGCGAAAAATCGACTGTACCACTAAAACAAAAATGATAGAAGCGGCCATTCAGGTTTGGTATCGAGATGAAAGGATATCTGACAACTGCCAGAAACTCATAGAATCTATGTCAAAACGGGTAAAAGCAGTAATTGCTGCCAAAGGGGGACATATTTCCTACTGAATTATGTAAGTTTACCTTTATAGTTTTGTCAAAATATAATTTTTTACTAAATAAACTGTTTTTTCATTAAAACAGCCTATGATTCCATTAATTCGCACAACACTGTAAGTTTATACAATTTATTCTATTGTAACTAAATTCTCACCATGCAGAAACACTTTTAGCGTCTTTTTTGCACCGACAAACGGTGCCGACAGGTCAATTAACGGTTATAAGTTTGCAGAATTAATATCATTTTTACGACTTCGGATAATGCACATGTTGCTTGTACCTTACTTTGCTTGGAAAATTTCTATTCTGTTTTTCAAAACCTTTTACTAGTGTACAGTTGTTCGAATAGTAAACTTGTGCAATTTTTAAATTAAAAACTATGGTTCAGAGATTTGCTAGATCTGTTCAAATTGTTTCTTTGATTGATAATCCCGTTTTCAAAATGCTCACAAGTGGACTTTAAGCACTTCTACCGCGAGAAGCAGATTAAGGGAATTTGTTCTAAGGACTCAATGTCCAGCAACAGGACCTTTGTTAACAGCAGCAACTCCGACTACAGTTTGCTAGAGACCACGAGCATTGAACGATAGAAGATTGGAAAAATCTTTTGTTTAGTGATGAGTTCAGGATGGTTCTTAATGGCTCAGATGGTCGCATTAAAACATACAGAAGACATGGGGAACGATATGCTGCTTGTGTTCGACGAGTTTGTGTTGCTTTTGGAGGATATTCGGTAATGTTTTGGATAGGCATGTCATTCGAGGGCCATACTCGTCTCCTATTTATTGATAGAGGAGCGTTAAATGCACACCCATAAATTATCGAAATTATAATATCAAACTTTATTTTTATGCAAGACAACGCGCGGCCACGCGTAGCCAGGATGGTAATGCAATGGAAACTGTCGGTGTGCCAAAAATGAACTGACCGGCCCAAAGTTCAGATTTGAACCCGATTGAACATGTTTGGAACCAACTCAAACGAAGGGTAAGAAACAGAATACCTGCTCCAATAAACCGTGAGAAGCTTCGGTTAGCGCTCATGGAAGAATGGGAGCTTTTCCTTAAAACTACATTCAGAATTTGATCAATTCAATGCCAACTCGAATGGGGAGTGTAATTCTTAATAAAGGTGGTAATACGCATTAATAATTACGACTTAATTTTAATTTTATAAAGAAAAAATGTACAATGTTAATTTTTTTTTATTTAAAAAAAAAATCATTATTTTGGAAGAAGTTACTTTTTGACATTTGCTATTTAAACAATGATTGTGTATTGCTTCAGAACATATTTTTAAACATTACACAAACATCTAACGCGTTTTCGTAACGCGCAGTGTATAATATGTCCCAGTTTTTTAGATCTTATTTTCTTTCGGTTTTCTCAAATTTATTTGTACTATCTATAATTTCAGTTTTTTCTTCGTCTTTACGGTTTTATTTTGTAAAACATTTTTTCGTAAATTTGTGTCTTTTATTTTTTAATAAAGTTACAATTTTTATCCATTTACCCAATAAAGATGTCCTAGATTTAGTTCTAGTTTTGTATAAAACTAGGTTTTCATGTTTTCATAAAGAAGAAAAGAGGATACACAAAAGAAAAACAAAACCACTTAAATAAGAAACGTTTTCTTCTTCTTCAAATGCCATCTCCTCGGCGGAGGTCGGCAATCATCATAGTTATTCAGACTTTTGAGACGGCTGCTTAAAAAAGTTTATTTGATGTACAACCATACCACTTTCTCAGATTGCGCAGCCATCATATTCTACGCCTCCCTATGCTTCTCTTTCCTTGGATCTTTCCCTGTATATTCAGTTGGAGTAAGGTGTATTTCTCTCCACTTGTAATATGTCCGAGATATTGAAAGTTTCTTCAATGGATTAACCTCATGTTTTAGGTTTTTATGCTACATAGTTTTATACTATGTTTTTTAATTCTAATTTCATTGTATTTACTGATACCGTATTTTAGCATATCCTGAAGAAGCGAATAAATTTTGCGAAAGCTTGATAACAGAACAAACAGTTTTACTTATCCTGCCCTATTTATCACTGCAACCTAAAATTAAAACTTTATAAAGAGCTAAGCCCAAGACTAAAATTAATAGAGATACTGAAACAATTGGATATAAACGGACTAGCCAATAAAATAAAAGTAACTGTAACAACATCGGTTAAGAAAATATGCTTAAACTCGAAAACAACCACAACATCTAAACTTCAACCTAATACAATTAAGCTACTCCAAGAAGGACGAAACAGAACAGATCGAACTTCGGACAGCTTCAAAAGTTTAAACAAAAACGTGAAGAAAGAAATTAGGAACGATCATAGAAACTATATTAACAATTAAATAAAAATATAATAAAAGATAACTGCCATATGAAAATACTTAATGCAAAAGACTCAAGCGACACAACAAAAATCATAGAAATAAAAAATGAGAAAAACGTCACCGTCCGAGACAGAAATGAAATAAGCCAGGCCATTGAAAAATTCTTTACTAAATTATATTCCATAAATACACAACCACAACAACGACGTACTGAACGAATAATAATTAACACCGGCTCAGAAGAAATACCGGACATAACTGACTATGAAATAAGAATAAACGAATAAATAACCGAGAGAGCATAAAAGTACAGTTAAAATGTTGAAAATTGGTGGCAGAAAATGGAACAGATAATAAATATTTTATTTAATAAAGAAATTGATAAAGGAAAGATTCCTCAAGAATGGTACAACTCCGAAATCATTTTAATATTCAAGAAAGGAGACAAAGCAAACATCGAGAATTACCGACCAATATCCTTGCTATCACATCTGTATAAATTATTAACTAAAATCATAACCAACCGCCTAACACAATATGAGCTTAATTTCTATCAACCTGCTATTGAGCAGGCTGGATTCAGAAAACATTTTAGTACCATAGACCACTTGCACACCGTCAGAACACTGACAGAAAAATGCACCGAGTATAATGTTCCAGTTCATATGGCGTTCGTCGATTTCCATAAAGCATATCGAAGGGCAGTGCTTGAATCTCTAGAAAATGCACGTATATATTCAAGATACACTAACATAATGAAAAACATATATGAAAATTGCCACCATGCAGATAAAGCTGGACTAAAGCACACAAACTAATCCCATAAGACTACAACGGGGAGTAAGATAAGGATACACCATCTCTCCCAAACTATGCTCTAGAACACATTTTTAAGAAACTTGAATGGAACAATAAGGGTATCAACGTCGACAAATCATAGTTAAACCACTTGAGATTCGCAGATGTCATAGTTTTAATAGCCGATAATATCCAAGAACTCAATGATATGTTACAACAATTAAATGCAGTTTCAGGAGCGGTAGGCTTAAAAATGAACTACAGCAAAACAAAAATACTGAGCCGAGACCAAACAAATATGACAATAGAAAATTATACCATAGAAAATGTTAAACATTATGTATACCTAGATCATGTTATCAAACTAGGAAAACGAAATCAAGATTCTTCTTCTTCAGGCTTAAGTGATCCAACGTTGGACATAAGTTTCCCCAAAACTAAATCTAGATGCTAAAATTAAAGGAAGAACACAACTGGCATGAGGCGCTTTTGGCAAACCAGCATAATATATCTTGAAAAACACCTAAATTTCTGTAAACTTAAGGAAAAATGTGTATAACACATGCATACTACCAGTTTGTATCTACGGCTTGGAGACAGTAGCCACTGCCAAAAAATCTGCTAAAAAGTTAGAAACAACGCATAGAGCAATGAAAGGAATCATGCTTGGAATATCACTGAAAGACAAGATTAGAAATACCGAGATAAGACGTAGAACGAAGATTAGGGATATTGTGGGAGAAATTACAAAAATAAAATGGCGCTGGGCAGGTCACGTAGCATGATATAATGACGACAGGTGGACACGAAGAATTCTAGAGTGGAGACCAAGGACGACATCAAGAAGCATGGGTAGACCCACAGCCACCTTTACTTTCAAGCCATGAAGTAAAAAAGGCAACACCGTATTCTATGACGTCGGTAGTCCGATAATCAGCTGTAAGGTCCACCAGAATATTAAACTAATTTGAATTTTAGGAAACTGATATTTTGAAAACTTCAATTCATTACAGAAATATTTTTAGGGAAATTAAATTAATAAAACCTTATATATACCTAGTAAATATATATAAAGTTTTATTATTATTTAGGTTATATTTTCAATAAAATAATCACTAGAGTAAAATTTATTGCACTTAAAATACAGTGTCAAACAGTTAATTTTACAATGAAATACAGTCAAGAATCTCTAGAAATTTTAAAACACAAAAACTTAGTGTAACTATTATGATTAAAAAATTCATCCTAAGAAATCAGACACAATATAAATATGGTTCTAAATTAATCTAAGTAATTGAAAATTAAATATTTTACTATTTACTTATAACTTTTGTTGAATTTTCATACTTAGATATACAAAAGTAGCAATTTTAAATATGAATAGGTTTATTGTCATATCGACCAAGTTAAAAGAGGTATACATGAAAAATGTGTTGAATGTAACATACCATTTATAACTTGTATATCGATTTAAAATAGCCCATATTCTAAAAGATTTTTGACTGTAATACTCAAATTTGTTATCACTTATCTAAAAAGCAGATCTAAATGAGAAAGTAAGTTCTCTAATTGTGACCATCTTGTTAATTTACTGTATTGCAAAATCCATTTCAAATCATTACCACTTAATCTATTCTTACCTACATTGACGATTACACTAAAATTACTGCTAACTATTACACTACATATTACACAAATATCACACTTGTGTCCCAAATGATTAATGTTTAATACATAGAAATATACACAGTCACTTGTAATTTTACTTGTCCAGTTTTTCAATGGGATATTATTGTCTAAGTCTAATTGACATAATTATGTTATCTCTTGTTCCCTCTTCTTATGCAAAAAGTTTCTTCTGTCTTCGGGATTCCTTCTTTCTTTAGTACGATGAACAGTTACATATGATGGTACTTCAGGAAATATATTAGGAACTGCATTGCCTTTTAATTTGGGAAATATTAACTTTTCAATGTGTACATTTCCATCTTTATCTTCTCATTGTTTAGTCCGCTGAATATCATCTTCATGAAAATGTTTGGCGCATACTACGGAAGATTTGGTAATTGTACAGCCTTCTCTATGAATAGAGCATAACCCAGTATACCTTATTTGGGGATCTTTGGGAAACAAAAACGTACTTTCTGCCTGTTTCGTTTTTAAAGTACTGGACTAATTGGTTTTGCAACCAGGTACACAACAATGCCAGAGCATCTGTAACAAAAAACAAAAGTATTATTATTGTTGTTTTTAGTTTACATATTTTGTAACAAGAAGCAAAAGTATTATTATTTTTCAGTTTGTTTTGTAGTTATATTTATACTTGCCTTTTAAATTGTCGTTAACAATCTTCTAAAAGTTCTAAATTTAATGAAATTTCACTTATATTAATATTTTCTAATTGATGTAAACACAATTTACAAATAAAACATTCGAATAAAGTTAAAAAAACAATAAATTCAACAAACTTTACAAGCCTTCCTATATGAAATGTTAAACCAAAACAAACCACAGTCGGACTACCACGCGTTGTTGCCAAATTTCTACTTCATGGCTTGGAAGTAAAGGTGGCTGTGGTAGACCTCAAAAAAGATGGGTAGATTACATAAGAGCAGTGGCAGGCAAACAGTGGATTAGATTGATTAGATATTATATATTATTAATCGGTAAGATGAATTACAAAATCTGTAATACCTCTACACAGTTTTAAATTCTCTTTTTATTAGAATTTAATGAAATTTGTTGGTTAACTATTTTAATCAATTTCTATACACCTACATATCAAAAAGAAAGTTTCGATACTTTATTCGTTTATACCTGGTGTATGACAACCTATAAATAACTTAACCCTTACTTTCTTCTGTTGAAAAGTGACTACAAAGAAACAATTTAGTTTTAATTACCCTATAATTTTTCGTTCATTAAAACTGCAATAAATCCCAGATATAATAAACAAAAACAAGTTAAATCTTCGCTCCAAAGTGTAGTTTACTTTCTTAATTATCTCAAAAGTCATCAAAGCTTAGATGAATTACAGCTTTAAGAAGTGGGCCCATCTTTCGTGGATTTTGCTAAAGCAATTTATAAAAGCACTTTTAAAATATTTGTGAATAAACTAAGCAGTATGCTAAATCAGACTTGAGTAAACTTTGTAACTTTTCCAGGCAAAATGTTTTCCCAATTTTCTTCCAAGCTGGAAATAACGAGATCCGGAGAGGGCTTGGGTAAAGATTAGTTGTTTTCACAAATTTGCTTTTCTAAATACGAAATAGATCTTAGAGACTATTATTTGAAATATGCCCTATTATTATGTACGTTTTAATTTTTCAGAAGTTATTACTAAACGAACTTAACATTTATCTGGAAAATCTGACAATTGAAAATGTACGTCTGGGACTACAAACAGTATTAAGTTAAATTTTTCACGCCATCAGTATAAAATTTCACGGTAAATATTAAAATTAATATCATTATGGTTAAACTGTGTCATTATCTACAAAATTAGTATATATATATATATATATATATATATATATATATATATATATATATATATATATATATATTATATATATATATATATAGAATGTGTAACAGATCTTCTTTTTTAATTTTTTATATTACAAAATATCTTTTTATAATGTTACGTTTAGTTTTTTTTTTTTGAAATTACGTAGCTATAGGGTTGGAACCTTTCGCCACGTAATTACATATAAATATTAGTATTCATTCATTTAATATTGTACAGGGAGAACACTTTTTACGCTCGGGGTTCATCAGAGTGACTTCTTTATAACAGACAAGATATAAATCACGGTTAGATAGAGGGGCAATAAATAGGTACACATACAAAGAAAATATCCATTCAAATTTTCGTTTAATTAAAAACAATATTTCGTAGCTGTTGTTACCATATTGTTGATATACGAGTGGCAGTGTTCTTTAAAAAGAATATTTTGCTGGGGCCAGATAGCCTAAGACACTGTCTGTCAACTATAGTCGGACAATTTTCAATTAAAGGTGACTAATCTACAAATTGAATTAACGGTAGCGGCAACCATGTAAAATTTCAGCAGTTAATTCTTACCAGGGTCATCTTTATTGTGTATGCTTCGCCCATGTAAATAAGTGAAAAAGTAACATGGTCTTATAAAAATTTAACCCGTCATCATCATTTTGGCTTTACAACCCTGTGTGGGTCCTAGCCTCCCCAAGAATTCTCTTCCAGTCGTCCCTATCCATCGCCTTCCTCCGCCAAGCACGTATTTCCATATTTCTCATATCTTGGTCTATGTTATCTAGGAAACTTGTTCTGGGTCTTCCTTTTCTTCTTTGACCAATAGGTCTATCAAGGAGCATTTTTCTAGCTGGGTCGGTTTGCTCCATCTGCATTACATGGCCTAAATTTAACCCGTAAAAATATAAATTGGTGCGATTCACGAGTGTATAGTGAGACAAGTTCATGGAATAGTTTGAAACATCGGCAAACTTATCAATATTTTGCTGATTTATATATATTTACATTCTTAGACCAAATGGGAATGAGAGAAATGTGATATTTTAGTTTATTCGTTTCACATTATATATGTGTATAGGCGTAGTGTGTTCCATTTCTTGGAAATAGATTTATTAAATAGACTTTATTATTAACTAACTAAAATGGTTTTAAAGTAAATAAAGTGAACTTGAGGCAAGTTTATTCTTTATATAGTATAAACCCATTAACGGCCGCTCCATATACAAACAGAAATTTGACAGTTAATTAATTAGATTGTATTAAAAACGCATAAATTAAGACTAGTTTACAACCAAAAATTTTTTTTTCTTATTTTCAAGGAAAACAGTACAATTTTTAATAAAGGAGCATATTGTAGCGAGATTAAATAAAACGAGCGGTTCGAATTTATATAAATATATTTATTTATAACTTTACAGTTCGGTATTCTCTTATCAACTAAACTTACTCCTACACCGTTACATATATATACCAAAGTATTATTTTCGAGAATATTCGGGAGTAGTCCCACCTCTAATTCGTTATCTGAAGGGTGGAATTTTACAGCGCTTGATGTATCGCCGACACTTCTCGATGCTTCGAGATGCGACCGTAAGGCGGGCCACTTAGATGCTGTGAGCTGTTGAATGCATGTTCGTAACACTGCTCCCCTCTTAGATCTGAGCGTCCCGATCAGGAACTCTATCTATAGGCCCAGGATGGCGGAATCTACAGGACTCTCCAGCTCTGCATGAACCCCTCAGAAAGAAATAACAGTCTATTGTCTTTGAAGGACACGATCTCTTCGGATTAATGCAACACACAGTAATTCTTACACCGGTTTCTCGGAAGATCACTTCAAGCATGCTTCTGACAATCTTCCAATCCAGATTATCTAGTGCATGGCCTATCTTGGGTAAAGCCAAGTTCTTAATGTCGTAATTGCAGACGACTTTCTTCAAATTAGTCAGAGCTCGCCATATATCCTCGTAGCTTGCCCTGTCTGTATACGACTTTCTGGTCACCATATACAACAAAGATCGAGAACCATCTTCTAATCTCAGCACTCTTCCAACTTTAGGCTGCTGGTTTTTTAACTCGTCCAAGCGACCAAATTTCTTATAAAATACAGATGAGATTCCTTTAGTCATCTCAAGATCTTGGGCAACACAGTGGGCTAGAGAGACGTTATGCGGAACACTAAAAAGATCCTGCTGAACTTCTGTCGTCACGCCGAATCTAGCACTCTTTCTCTCTGCGTAATTTGACATAAACTCATTAAAACTTGGTCGCCGATTATCTTTGATCTCATGTTGAAGGGTTCGGACTTCTTCGGTTTCGTTTGAGCCAGCATAAGGTGCAAGACGATTTACGTGAACTACTTTTGGTTTACCTTTCGGCAACTTCTTAATTCGGTATATTACGTCATTTATTCTCTTTTAATTTCATACGGACCCTCCCATTGTCTTTGCAGTTTAGGAGACAAGCCACGACGACGTTGTGGATTATAAAGCCAAACAAGATCACCTACTTCATAGCTTTCATTCTTGCATCGAGAATCATATTGATCTTTCATTCTGTCACTGGCTAACTGGATGTGCTGTCGGGCAAGTTCATGAATGTTGTTCATTCTTAACTTTAGGCGGTCGACATAATCTTCGCTTGCAACATATTCTTCAGAAGGTCTGCAGCCAAACTCTAGGTCGCAGGGCAAACGAACTTCACGACCTAACATCAGGCAGGTTGGAGTCTGGCCCGTAGTTTCATTCACGCCGAGCGGTAGGCCATTAGGAATAAATGAATGTGCTGGTCCCAATCTCTTTGATGTTCTGATACAACTTTGGACAGGTGTTTACCCATCGTTCGGTTCATTCTCTCGACCATTCCATCTGATTGAGGATGAAGGGGTGTCGTTCTGGTCTTATTGACACCAATCAATTTACAAACGTTTTGAAAAAGGTTTGACTCGAAGTTTCGCCCTTGGTCGGAGTGGATCTCCAAGGGAACACCAAATCGGCTAAAGAATTCTTTAACCAGTACCTCTGCAACGGTAGCAGCTTCTTGATTTGGTAGCGCATAGGCCTCAGTCCATTTCGTAAAATAATCCATGGCAACTAGGATATATTTATTTCCATCATTTGTCTCTGGAAGTGGACCTGCAATATCGATTGCTACTCGTTCCATAGGACTACCAACGTTGTACTGTTTCATGGGTGCCCTCTTTTTACCAACTGGACCATTACTGGTTGCACACAGTTCACATTTCCGGCACCATCTTCTTACATCATCTTTACAGTTCACCCAATAGAACCGTTCTCGAACCTTTTGCAGAGTCTTCGTAATACCAAAGTGTCCACCTGATGCACCGTCATGCAACTGACGTAATACTTCTGACACTTTACTTTTAGGTACAATCAACTGAAACTTAGTTTCTGTACCATCATCGTTCTCAAAGGTTCTATAAAGAAGATCATCTTTGAGCACTAGGCAATTCCATTGGCTCCAGTAACACTTGACTTCAGGACTACATGCACTAATGTCTTGCCAAGAAGGCCTTTCACTTCGATGCATCCAATCTAATACTCTCTTTATACATGGATCATCTGCTTGAGCGTCTTGTAGCTGTTGTGGCTGCCATTGATCATTAATGACGGTGGTTCGTCTCACAGGGCAAAGTCTTTCTTCTAATTTAAGACAGTGATTACAATGTTCACTGCACGGCCTTCTCGAAAGCGCATCAGCATTTAAATGAACTCTTCCAGCTCTGTGTTCGATCTCGTAATCATATTCTTGTAATCGTTTCTAACCATCTTGCCATCTGACCCTCTGGATTACGGAATTGTAGGAGCCATTTTAGAGCAGCGTGATCCGTGCGAAGAAGAAACTTTCTGCCATACAAGTATTTATGAAATGCTCGCAAGCCTTTACTACGCCTAGCAATTCTCTCCTGGTAACGCAATAGTTTCTTTCTGGTTTCGACAAGACTTTGCTAAAGTAAGCGATGACTTTCTCCTGCCCATCTTGGATTTGGGATAGAACAGCTCCTATTGCACTGTTGCTTGCATCGGTGTCCAACACAAATTTTCCTGCCTGTCTAGGGTAGCTTAAAATCGGTGCGCTGATCAGAGCCATTTGTAAGTGTTCGAAAGCTCTTTGGCACTCTTCGCTCCATGTATATTCTTTGCCTTCTTCTGTCAACTTTGTTAATGGCTTGGAGATGTTGGCAAATCCTTTGACAAAACGTCGGTAATATGTACAAAGGCCAAGAAAACTTCTAATTTCGTGTTTGTCTCTTGGTACCGGCCAATCCTTAATTGCTGCAAGTTTTTCAGGATCAGCTGTTACACCATTACTTGCTACAATATGTCCCAAGTACTTCACTTCTCGTCGAAACAAGTGACATTTCTTCGGACTTAACTTCAAATTTGCTGCCCGCAATCGTTGAAAGACTTCTGTCAAATTATTGGCATGTTCATCGAAGGATCTTCCTACTACAATTACATCGTCCAAATAAACCAGGCATGTTTTCCATGTTAGACCTCTTAAAACTGCCTCCATTAATCTTTCAAATGTGGCCGGGGCATTACATAAACCAAAGGGCATAACTGTGAACTGCCAAAGCCCTGATCCTATCGAGAATGCGGTTTTCTCACGATCAGCTGGCTCCATGTCTACTTGCCAATATCCACTTTTCAGATCGAGTGTGGAGAACCAACGAGAACCAGAAAGTGTATCCAAAGTATCGTCTATTCTGGGCAAAGGATAACTATCTTTTTTAGTTACCGCATTGAGCTGTCGGTAGTCAATACAAAAACGTGTTGAACATCTTTCTTCTTTACTAGCACTACTGGTGATGTCCATGGACTGTTTGATGGTTCAATTACCCCTTGTTTGCTCATATCTTTGATGATGTCTTCGGCTTCATCTCTTTTCGCAAATGGAAGTCGTCTAGGTTGTTGTCTGATTGGCTGAGCGTCTCCGGTATTAATTTTGTGCTTTACTATGCTTGTTTTGCCATTATCCTTCTTATCAATGGCAAAAACATCTTGAAATTCTATTAGCATAGACTTCACTTTTTTAGTTCGTTCATCATCAAGATCTTGGCACGTTTTAATCATCGTCTCAACAAGCTCCTTTGGATACTTAGATTTCGACGGTTTTTCATTAGTACTCATGGAACAAATCGAAGCCACGGGAACGCACTGTCCGATCAAAGTTCTTTTACTTAACTTAATAGCAGTTCCCTTTAAATTCATAACTCTTACAGGAACGACATCTCGAATTCTCACCAAAGCTTTTGCCGTTAGGAACTCGGCATTGTTCACATCTTCGACCATCCTTAAACTTCCCTCTCGGCAGTAACCATCAGGTTTGGTCATCAAAATGTTCTCACTATTACCGGGTATTGTTACGTCGCAAGTAGTTATTAAGCTGATAACATCTTCTTTGTCTTCATGAAACGGCAACACTTCACCACTGATCTCGAGAACTCCATCTTTGACATTCAATACAGCCCCAACTTTCCTTAGTAAATCCATCCCCAATATGAACTCGTCGGAGATCTCTGCAATTAATACTCTATGTTTCACTGTGGTCTGGCCAATGGATACTGACATATTAGCCTCACCATATGTATTAATTATCTCACCAGTTGCTGTTCTAAGCTTTACTGTTGCAGGCGATAATTTAAGATGGTCTCGTACTACTTCTGGCCGTGCAATAGTTCTTGTTGCACCTGTATCTACCAAAAACGATCTACATTTATTGTTAATACGACCCTCGATGTACAAACTATGAATTCCACCGGAGGACGTAATGTTCACAGTTACTATGGGGGCTGTGTTTCTCGAGGTCGGCAGTTGCCCCTTGGTGTCGACCCGTTCTAGTTTTCCGACTGTTGTATTATTTTCTTGCAATTACGACGAATGTGACCTACGTCACCACAATTCCAACATCTGGGCTCACGTTTCTTCGGCATCGTGTTACGAACTACTTTTCGTACCATTTCTTCCAGACGTTCATCGTTTGGTTCGTCGCCTTCTTCAATGGTTCTTACTCGATGGCTCCGTGAAGTTTGACTAGCTGTTTCATGTTCTAAAGCAATAGCGAGCGCTTCATCTAGAACTTTCGGTCTTGCTAGTCGTAAAGCTTTCTGCAATTCACTTTCTTTTAACCCATTGACGAAGGTATCTACAGCGATTTCTTCCAAAATGTTGTCTGGTACCTCAGGATAAGCCAACCGCACTATACGAGCAACATCTGCTTCAAACTCTTGCAAATTTTCACTTGCTCGTTGAACTCTACTTCTTAGTTGCGCCTTGTAGACTTGTTGTAGATGAGCATCTCCGTAACGTTTGTCTAGTCGAGTGAACAATGTCTGGTAACATTTTTCTTGACCCTTAGGAATCGATCTTAGGATATCTGCAGCATCACCTCGTAAAGCAGCAGTCAAGGAAACAGCTTTTTCTTGTTCTGTCCAATGATTGGCTGTTGCAATAGCTTCAAATTGTCTAAGGTATATGGACCAAGAGGACTTTCCATCAAATGGTGGCAATTTGAATCTCATATGATGTGTCGTTTCGTCTCTCGGTGATTCTTCTTTTACTACCGGATCTAAGGCTACTTTATTAACTGGTGGTAGCACTTTTGTGTTAGTTATCATTATTTCTAATTGTTTGATCTTCTCTTCTACGTCTTCTATCTTGTCGTTTACATTTTTCTGTATCTTATCGAATGTTCTTGAGACTTCTTCAAATTTCTCATTGTTTTGGTTACATACTTCGTCGAATCTTCTAGACATATTTTCAAATTTCTCGTCATTTTGGCTAGCTATTTCTTTAATAATTTGAGACGTTTCATCGAATCTTTTGGAAACGGTATCGAACTTATTATCATTTTTCTTAGAAGTTTCTTCTATCTTCATTAAAACTGCTTCTTCTGCTGATTGAAAATGGAATGTCTCTGGGTCATCTCCATTCTTGTTAAGAACATTCTTTAGTCGTTCTTGGAGGATCTTCTTGGACCCGCTGCAGTCTTCATCGCGTTCTTCAAGTTGCTCACGCAACTGTTTTACTGAAAGTTGTACTAGCAGCATCTTTGGTCAGGCACACACGTACTTTTTAAATGTTCTTTCGTACAACGATCACACTAAACTACGCGGATGTTCCCGACGAACAATACTTTTCAAAAGTTCAAAAGTCTTTTTCAAGTCACTGTTGACTATTTTCAAATCTCACACCGGACACCACTGTAGCGAGATTAAATAAAACGAGCGGTTCGAATTTATATAAATATATTTATTTATAACTTTACAGTTCGGTATTCTCTTATCAACTAAACTTACTCCTACACCGTTACATATATATACCAAAGTATTATTTTCGAGAATATTCGGGAGTAGTCCCACCTCTAATTCGTTATCTGAAGGGTGGAATTTTACAGCGCTTGATGTATCGCCGACACTTCTCGATGCTTCGAGATGCGACCGTAAGGCGGGCCACTTAGATGCTGTGAGCTGTTGAATGCATGTTCGTAACAATATTGTATCTTAAAAGTAAATTAAATTTTAAGGTTAAAATTTTTGAAACATTCGATCTGTAGATGCATTCTACACCTTTTACACAAATAAATAGTATTACTTTTGCATATCCTACATTCTTGCACAATCATTTCTTTTTGTAATGTGGCCAATATTGTCGAATCTGGTTTTATGTTTTATCTAGTAAAGCAAATTTAGATTGACGTCCATGTACTACGTTTGACACTGATGTAGCGGTTTCTTCACTATTATAAATTATAAATATAAATCTATGTCGACTCATGCTTTCTCTTATAATGTGCACTTCTTTATCCTCATTCTTTTACCAATGCATATCAGTTTAAAGCAGAGTGTGAAAGAGATAATATACATATGCTAATATATATTTTTTTAAATCTATGTTATTCATTTCAAAATCGTGACGCTTATTCTGCGATGCATAAATATTTGTAAAATATAGAAGGCTCTTAATTACTTTTTTATCAAAAAAAGTGAAACAACTTCAATATATGACTTGCCTCCATGGTTGGCTCTTATATTGTCTAAATATCAATCAGACGGATGTTGAATTACTACTGAGCACTAAGAAGTATCTGTTGTTGCAACTTGAGACAAATGTGTATTTACTATTTTTGCCTGGTTTTTTCTTTGGAAGTTTTATCTGTAGTTTAGAGGAATATTATAATCAGAATTGTTAGAATTACAAATCACTTGTATTTCATATGTAACTGCAATATCCGATTTTACTGATTCTTCATAAATAATATTATCATCAATGTCTTCTACATCAGAAACTTTCTAATCTAATTTCCGCAGCAAATAAACCACATTAATGAGTCAGCATTTTTACAATCTGTTTTCTTCTAACAAAGCTATTAACTCTTTGGTAGTTAGTGCCATCTTCATTTCATATTCAGAGAATTTACTGAAATAAACAAGTGCACTACTATATACACGCATTCACATGATAATAGTTTAGCTTACTTCATTTTAATTTGTATGAACTTCTTAATATATTTTTATATTTATATAAATAAATAACACCAGAAAACTTTCAAAATTAAGTTAAAAAAACAAATATAACGTTTACATCACACAGCAATTCTATAAAGAGAGAATAATGTGTAATGACAAGATCGTGTGTAAAAATTTCAGATAGTTTAGTCTAATGAAAAGAATAAGTATTTTCCAAAGTTTTCTGTTTTTTGAAGTTCTGTATTAGGTATTGTCTAATAAGAATAAAATTTTACTTTAATTTGTTAGACAACTATAAGATACCTGTCAAAAAACAGACACATGATAATTTAATAGTTATATCGGACTTAGATTTAGTTTTTACGTAATTACTTATGTGTTTAAATAAATAATTAAATAAATTCAAATCAAGATGAAACAAAAACAAATGAAACGTTTATGGCAGACAGCAATTCTATAAATAGAAAATCTAAACGGTACTTTTGCAGCAGTGTTATTTCGTCATAAATGTTAATATCTCTATTAACCACCAAGAAATACAGAGTTGCGGTACACCATACACATTTGTACTGTCATTACAGGCAATAAAAAATGCAATGATAGAGTGCGATTTTGTTTTTAACCGATCTATTATATTGGCTGCCAACTCAAAGCAACAGTGTGCCTGGACAAGAAGATATTTTAAAAGCCTTTAGACTTTCTGAACTTATAATGTCTGCTACTTTTAAAACCACTCTTTTATAAATTCACCTTTAACGAATGGGTTTGATTACTTTGCGATCAACTCCAACAGTAGGTAATTCGCTTAAATGACAGATTGGTTTTCTTGCATTGGACGTGTATACATAGATTGTTGATTTTAACTCATTTAACTCTTCGTTTCTAACTATGCCTGTATACAGGTCAAACTAACTTTTATGCCATCATAGTATTAAAAAAAAGAGTCTAATTCTCATTTTTCTTAAAAGATGCGATGCTTCGAAGCTCCTCTATCAGCTTTTCTTCTACTAGATTTTGAATGAGACATGTTAAATTTTTTTAAGTTTTTACGTGTAATAATAAGTACGCAGGTGACCTTGCAATTCTTACAAATATCTGATTGAACTGAACCGAACTATCTATAATTTCATCTATGCGGGTAGATCCTACAATAGAGTTTTCTCAAACAAGCCAGAAGAAAATTTACGTACTGACATAAAACACAAATGAAATTAAGTAATTTGACAGTAGTGGTTACGCGGCGCGGTGACAGCTAAAATTATACCAAATCTCTCGTCGTTGTGCGTGTGTGTTTGCGCGCAATTTCTTGCAGTGCGCGCGTTTTAAAATAAGGTTTTGATACGCACGGGGGCTACATTCTGTGGCTGTTTTTAAAACTGATTTGGGTGCATGTTTGGCATGCCTACTCTAGAGGGATTAATATATGGTGTGACTCGGGATAAAATCCGGAAAAATATAATTGGAAATAATCATCAAACACAAAGACAAAAGCAAAAAATTACTATTTAACGAAGGGGACTAATTATAAATTTATTTGTTTTCAGATGAACCGCCCCATCCAAGTAAAGCCAGCGGACAGTGAAAACCGCGGAGGTATGTAAACCTTTTTTGTTATGTACATTATTTACATTATTATCAATATTTTAGATATTTTCATAAATTTGACAATAAAGGATATCCAAGGATCTTTTGATATACCAGTAAACAGTGATATACCAAAACTATTTTTGTTCGTATATTTGTAGTTAGTTGTTTTAAATTTTTTGCAAGAGAACGAAAATATCATTCTTTTTACCTATAAATAAACATATTTATAGAACTCGAGAGCCATTTCCTTAATGTAAATTCATTCTTATATAAAATGAACTTTTTTTTATAATTGTATTATTTTTACTTATTCATGATTATCTATACCTTTTTGGTCTTTAATGGATTTTATTTTGTTTATATATATTATCTTTTAAACTATCCTTATTTTCTAAATAATATAAATCAATAGATATAAATACAGTTGTAATATCCATCACGACTAAACAGATATTGATAATTTTTTTACATTATTATTGCTGCTAGTAGTACCTATAGAGACTTCTTTTCTGTAGGTGGTCTATTTGAATGTAAAAATTATCCCAAACGATTAGTTGACTCAAAATATTTTCGCTCTTATAGGACCATCAACAGTAAGTTTTGATTACCACGGGCATGTAGCCACATAAAAGAAGTTTAAAGTCGTTGTGTTCCACAATTAAATTTAAGTAGAATTAAAAAAATAGTAACCCAACCTTTGAACTTAGTTTCATTCTGTATCCCTTTCTGTTCGGTCTGGTGTAACAGATTTTCGTTTCTGATGATGTTGGACCAAAAACACTTCTTCGTAGGCATTTGTTAACAAAGTTAACATGCAGTTTTTGTATAAGGGTTTTGTCACTTTTCACTTTTTATATCCGTAGAGTAGCACAGCCTTTCCATTCGACTGGAATATTCGGATATTTGTCTTTAAATTATAGTCTCCACACCTCCAAACGGAGCTTAGAATGCTGAATGCTTGCTGAGCGTTTTGTATTCTCATACAGATATCATTTCACGTGCCTTCATTTTTTGTTACGACACTTCCAATCCAAGCTAGGCAACCTTGTCCACATTTTCAGTCTGCCACTAGTTAATAGCAAATAGAATGTTATTTCTTGCATTATTATTATAATATTGATTTTCAAACCTTTTTTTCTGCAATGAGTGTTGCCAATTGGCCAGCCACATCTTCCACCCTTTGTCGTCAGAGGCAGATATCATCGGCGTATTATAAATCACTTAGGCTTGTGGTTAATGTTCATTGTAAGCCTCTTGTGTTGGAATCTAGTTTGAAGGAAACGTAGTCTATAGCTTAACTTCATTCATATTGCATATTACCAACATAAACAAACTATCGCGGCCTGACACATACGTGTTCCGATGATATACGCCTTTTCATTCACCAAGAAACTATTAAATATGATTTATCGCCTTATGCGAGAATGATTGTCATTTTACAGGTCCAAACTGCTCAGTCTGATTTTATTCAAATTGTAGCGTGTTGGTTTATAAGTAAATATATTTTATATTTTGTAACGTTGTTGTTATTGTTAAAGCTTTATAGTGTGTCATCATCACCGAGCCCTTCGCGTTTACTGCTGGACATAGGCCTCCCTAATTTTTGACCATTGTGCTCTTTGATCTTGAGGACTTTTCATTCAATTTCTTCACATTTTCTTGAGATCGTCTGTCTAACGAGTAGAGGGTCTTCCTCTACTTCTTTCGTCTATCGTCGGCCTTCACTCAAGCAATCTCTTCGTCCACATTTCATCACTGATTCGGACGACGTGTCCGGCCCAGTGCAATTTCAGTGTGACAATTTGGGAAATTACATCGGCATATCCTGTTCATTGTATTAAGTCTTCATTTCTAACTCGGTCATGAAGTGATATACTCAGCATTGACCCTTTCATTTTCCTCTGAGCTATTTGCAGCATTTTATAAGTTATAGCTGCCATGTCAAAGTTTCAGCACTATAGGTCATCACAGGCAACACACACTGGTCGAATGTTTTACGTTTTAAAGAAATTGGTGTATCGAGAGATGGCTTTTAAAGATGGCTTTGAGCTTTCCATAGGCTACCCATGCTAGGTTTATTCTTCTTCGTTGTTCGCATGTTTGGGTGTGTCTTGTGATCTTGATTGCGTGTCCCAGGAATATGTATTTTTTCACCAGCTCTAATTCGTTCCGTATTGATATTTCCGCTAGATACAGTTAACTTATAATTTTCAAAAATAAAGTCATTTTTCATCAAAAATAAAAATAGCTGGTGGTAATCACTGGATTAAAAGTAAGAAAAACCAATAATTTAATTTATTGATGTTTAGAAACATTTTATTTTCTTTCCTGGACTCGACAAAGTGTACAGAATGCAGTTTCATAATCTTACCGATACTTTCGATGACATTGGTTTTATTACAATACACATTATTTCTCTTTAGCCTATTTTGACCTTCTTCTAATTAATTAACTTAATTTATTGAAGTTAAATAGAACAAGAAAATATCAAGTACAGGTACAGCAAATGAACTCCTTGAGATTGATGTAACCCTCAGTCCTCTTAAAAAATGACCAGTAAATGGAGATTTTGACGTTAAAACGAAATTTACTACTATTAAGAGTAGCAGATCAACAGGTACTGTTATTGTTTCTCCATTATTTTAAAATGCGAGTTTTCACTTTACTAGATGGACTTTCTACGAGGTTAATATATCCTGTAAATAAAAGTCATACGTGCTTTTTCACTTTAAGTAAATTTTAAAATAACCAAATTTTTAGGACAATGAAAGCGACTAATAATTTGTCTCATTGTCAGTGAAAATGGGTTTGTTCAAGGAGCTGTGTGGGTGTTTGAATAGAACAAACTGGAGACTACCATGAAGAGATGAACGGAAATCTCTGAAAACTGGTTTGCAAATATACTGCCCTAATTAGAAGAAAACTCCATCACTGTATTGGAAAACGCGCCTTATCATTTTAGAAAAATTACAAAAATTTCAACTACTGCTTCTAGAAAAGCTGATATCCAAGCGTGACTAAAATCAAAAAATTGTTAAGCAATATAATTAATGTACAATGGAACAAATACGTTATTGATGAGATGACAAAAAGTCAAAACAAAATAGTTTTAAGGCTGCCTCCATATCATTTTGACCTCAATCCGATTTAACTCATCTGTGCAGAAGTGAAAAATCATGTAGCAGCTAAAAATTATACTTTTAAATTTGCAAATGTGAAAAAGATTTTTTATGATGCAATAAATAATATTACTCCAACTATATGGCATAAATGTGTGCAACACGTTGAATAAAAAGTCGAGTCTGAAATGTGTAAGTTAGACAATAATAGAGACTCATATCAAACTAATAATAATCACTCATGGACAAAATTATCGAATATTTTAGAATTTTCTAATTTTGTTTTTACAAAATAAATTCTGGTCACTCAAGGCATTTATTGTAAACTATAGTTTATTTTAACAATGTTTAAATGATGAATTTTAAGTTTTTGAAGAAAATTGCGAAAAAAAAAATAAATGCTTAGTATTAGGTAAATAAGGTTATTTTACTCTAAACTTAATGCTAATTAAAACTGTCTAAACAACTCTTTTTAACTAAAAGAATTGCATGATCAGTAACGAGTATTACACTCTCTAGCTCTTATTACAGCTTGCATCCTTCTCAACATGCTTGCAAGTAAATTTTTGACATATCCTTAGAATTTGCATTCAATTCACCCTTTACAGCAAGCCGAAGCTGTTCTTTCGTATTTGGGACGAGATTTCTTTGTCGTATGCGCCGTTTTAAGTGATTCCACATGTACTCTATTGGATTTAAATCCGGGCTAAATGGTGGCCAATCCAATCTTCGAATTTGGATCTTATTAAGATAATTACGCACTATGGCAGTGGCATGTAAAGCATTATCGTGCATTAATATGAATCTTTTATATACAATGTAACCAACATATGGCAAAATATGATCTTGCAGGATGTTTTAAACGTAAGAGTCAACAGTCATCCGTCCAATCACTTCCACGAGTGCGGTGCGTCCCTCCCAACTAATACCTTCCCAAAGAATTATGCCCACCTTCAAAACTAACGGTCTAAGCGAGATTGCAGCTAGCAAATCGTTCTCCAACTCTTCTGTAGACGTGGTTTTGACCACTTGGCTACATAATGGGATTCTGGTGTCATCTGAGAACAAAATTGTTTTCAATTGTTGATATTTTATTGAATATGTGGTCTTGCAACTTCTAAACGACGAGCTTTATGATTTTGGAGAAGTCGTGAAACACTTTGATAGGGCATCTCGGCTTTAAGTTTGCTTGTTTTAATATTTGTCTAACCGTTTCTAAACTCACATTAATTTGTCTTTAATGTAATAGCTAATTTCTGAGGTGCATCCATGTCAATAAACGATATTGTGTAGAATTAAAAACCAAAAAAACGTTCATTAATTGCGGTTGTGCACCTTTGACGTCCTTAACCAGGTCTTCGTACAAAATTTCCTGTTTCGCGGTACCTTTTTAAAGTAGTCGAAACTATTGATTGTCTTCTCCTGAGACGTCGTGCGATATCTTTTGTGCATATTCTTCCTCGTACATAATTACAATCTGTGCTCATTGGGCTTCATTGCAGTGTCGAATTGGTGGCATACTTGTTTCAAACTTGAAATAATAGTCATTACAGACGAAAAAAGCAGCACATGTAGCTCCTCAGACTTTAATTAATTTAAATGGTACGTTTATGTTTTGAAAATTTTATGATGATGCTACTTTATTCAAAATACTTTGGTAGGTATATTTTAGTTATTGAATGTTTAATCTTAGCTCATTTTCTTTCAATATAACTTAAATTTGACTTACAATTCAACTTAGACAAAAAAAATTTTATTTTCAAGATTCAAAATTTAGTTTCAAAAAGTAAATGTTTTTAAAAATCGTATATTACACCTAACTACGACCCTGTTTGGATTTCAAGTTCAATATTTACATCTACTTTCAATATTTAGTTGGGAATATGAATTATGAATAATCTGTTAAAAGAAACGGAAAAAGCACGTATCCCTGTCTCACTCCAGTAAGAATTTTAATTCCGTTACTATTGATCCCATTGAGTGTCACGCCGAATTCCTCAGGGTATAGTGATTCTATAATTATTTCTAGAGATTCTAGAGATTATTTTTTGAGGGATGTTTCTCAGCTTTAGAATTTTTGACATAGCATGTGATAAGCTGCCAAACGCACACTCGAAACTCGACAAAAACCACATATAAGGGTGAACTCCTTTCAACCGATTGTTTCACCATTAGCCTTACTGTATTGGTATCGTCTATGGAGCAGGATTCTGGTATAAAGATTGCTTGATTGGCTCGAAATTATTATGTTTGATTATACGATAATAAAATGATAAATAAAATTGATTATATGATAATAAAAAAGTCCAATTACGTATATTGTACTCAAACCACTCTATTTTAAGGTAAATCGAAAAATACCAGAACCTAAAAATTCCTTAGGTGGAAAACAAATATTCCCAATCTAAATAGAGCTAACAGAAAAACCAAACAGAAACTAAACTATAAATGATTTCCACTATCGAATGAGATAAAAATCTACATACGAACCGGCGTTTCAGTGTACTTACCCTAAATGTTACATGAAAATGCATATAGAGGAGATAAGCGATAAAAATAACAGCTGTGGAATAATCGATGAGCTCAAGTGTTATTTGTGTTCTATAATGTGTGAACTGAACGTATGTGTCTGACAATGTTAACTTTATCATTTAATTTTGTGATGACAGAATCGATAAAGAAACATGTTTTTTTTTCAATATAAAAAAATTTAGTTTCGTAATTATTTTATATTAAGTTAAAAATGGCTTTACAAAGCTGATAGTAGAAATACATAATTATTATAATAAATTGCAGAAATGCAATGCAACTGTAATTAAGATAATTACTAATGATAGTAATTATGTATAATTAATTAATTACACTGTAACTAGAAAATATGCCTGACTCATGCGACAGGCGATACAATCAATTGTCATCTACAGTCAGTCATTAAAACTTAAAACAATAAACTTTTTGCATATAATCCAAGTAAATATGAGGTCATTATTTGCAAAACTAGGTCTTTGCTCGAAAGTCATTTTTTGGGAAATCGAAAAACACGATTAGCAGCCGAGTAGTGGTTAGCTAACAACGTGAAGAATTTTATTAATGTTGCTTAGAATTTTTAGTAGTAGAACTTAGAAGTTTCTAGCCTTATCGTCCTTTTCAATCATATTGATAGCACATTATGTATGCAAATCCTCAACAGGTCAAAAAACCATAGGCGTCACCCTATACTTGTTTTTAAATAAATAAAAAAAATTAATATTTTAAGATGCCGTCAACAATCATTCTTTAAAAAATTCTGTAAATAAGTGTGCACTAATCACATACCTTTTTTTATTACGATTATTTTAATTATACCGGTGATACGAGAATTCAATGTTTCACGAAATAAATTAATGTAAACAGCAATCTAAAGGTGATTATTGTTTTCTATACAAGTTATCGCCTGACACAAAAAGAATACCTTCTTTGAACGATTACCTGGAATTACTGATAAGGCTTCATTAATGATAGTTTAAGTAGTTTTTATGCCACATTACAACTTATGCCACTAATATAAATTAGAAATTGTTTGCATCTTCCATTTAGTTTGTAGATGTACATTGTTCATGTCTTACCTTATTGATACAAATGTGAAAAGTTCCCATCAGGCATTCGTCGAAGGTGTATCTACTGGAATAAACAATATTCTCGTTGGAAATGACGCAGACTCATATAACCATATTGGAAACAATACGTTTTTGTCAATGGTGGATTATTAAGTTTTGCCTCAAAATCAACCAAAGACTACCACGAGGAAATGACTGCTGACGTTTTTGAAGAATATTTTGAGCAAATGTTGGATTTAATTCCAAAAAATTCTGTCATAGTCATGGATAATGCTAGTTACCATTCAAGACTAGCAGAAAAATTGACAACAACGGCATGAAAAAAAGGAGAGATAATCGAATGGTTGAATAAACACGCAATTGAGTACAAAGAGAATTCGACAAAAAAGGAATTATTACCTATTGTAAGGCAACATAAAGCAGCTTATAAAAAATATATAATTGATGAAATGGCATTAAACCGTGATGTAATTATTATTACGTTTACCCCCATACCACTGTGATCTGAATCAGATAGAAAATATATATGGTCTCAAGTAAAGGGTGAAGTCGGACGTAACAACAAAACTTTTAAATTAGAAGACTTACAACAATTATTAGAACATTCCTTATCAAAAGTAACTCCAGAAAATTGGAAAAATGCTGTTAGTCATGCTCACAAGGAAGAAAATAAAATGTGGAATTTGGATAATATGACTGATGCAATGCTGGAGCCGGTAATAATTAACATTGGAGTTGAAGATTCCTTAGATTCTGAAGAAAGCAGTAAATCTGAAATTGAGTTTGATTAAAATAATATTCATTCTTTTACAAATCGGCCCCTACTACGGCCACAAATTATTTTATATTTAACCAATAAAATAAACATCTTACATTTTTTGCAAATTCGTTAGTACCTGTTAATCTCCATCACTCCGACACTGGCAACTTTATTTAGGGATTAGTAACCCTCAAAACTATTGCCTTCTATTCTGCTTTAACCTTTATATCTGGTGGTCATACTCAATTTAAAATTGTTTTCCTATATACTTCTGTAAACTTGTTGACAAATATCTATTTTTCATTGAGTTACCCGTATCAACAGTTTAGGGTTTTGCATACATAACGTGCTATCAATATGATGGAAATAGACTATAAATATTTACAGTTTTTAGAAAAAAATAATGTTTATTGCAAGCAACCAGTTTTGCAAATAAATATATAAAATAATAACAAACCGTATTTAGTTCAATAAAAAACATAAGGGATTTATTCATGAAAATAAAACTTAAGGATTTTCATTCATGTAAAAAAAATGTTTAAACGAAATAAAATCAACAGAGGTCTCAATCAGTCATGCTCAAACGAAAAACAGTCATTTTCTGCATTTGGGAAATTTTCCAAATCATCAACGGTTTTTTTTCGGGTGAGGTAGAATCTGTCTTCAAGTGTTCTTTGTAAAAATTTAGTTCAGGAAATCTTTTCCAATTTTCTCCATAGTGTTTGGAAAGGAGACTATTAATAGTCCCTTTATCCCCCTTTAATTCTTTTCCTAATGGTAATTTCTTGGGAACCACTGAAGAAAGAGACACATTTTTCTTATAAACGTGTTTATCTTTTCCAACGTCATTTCGGTAATTAGGTTCACACTTGAACATTGTTGCCTTTTTTTGTAAAAAATAAACCGCTTTGCCTTATTAAATTCAAAGTGCCATAAACTAGGCAGCTTAATAACTCGTTTTGTTGTGTCCTTCAACCAATCACATCCCAATCCATACCGATTTTTCGTACAGTGGAATGCTTTCAGATTAAATCGTCGTAGCCACTAATTTCCACGATAACAGTCATTTTTTAAATGTCTTTTTCTATAAGGCTGAAAATACAGTCAGGCGGAATAAAGCAATGACCGCCGATCGGAAAAATTAATTCAATTTGTTTAATATGATTCGGCGATTCTTCTAGAAGCCAATGAGCCAACATTGCCATCATATTCGAATTTTTGTTTTGTCCACCGCAACCATCAGCGAACAAATGTCTCTATGTTGACATCAAAATCAAAATGCTTTAGAGCATGTTGCAAAACTGACGCTATTGTATTAGAATCTTTTTGAGAGTCAATTTCTGTCCACACTTGTGAAAACACATTCTTTAAACACATTAAAATTCAAGTCACATGGCAAATAGACACTCACGCCGTCTTGCTTCTACAGTAGAGTCTGTATTATACTTATGGATTCTATAAATTTTTTGATGCAGTATCTTTTTTCGTCATTTTTTGGACCCACTATATTGTCAACTCTACGTTCCCTGGGTAGCTCCCCAGTGATAACAAAATTTCTTACAATTCTTTGTATGCGGTCCCTGCTTAAATTTGTGATTCCTAGAAACGACTTGGCACATACTCTAATCATCTTACGCTCACTCAAATGTACATGGTATTTTATCGAAAGTGCAGCATGATTAGATTACCCTATTTTTGGTTTCTATTCCTTACAAGTGAATATCAGAAGGTCTTGTTTACTTTTATGTTTTGACTGACAAAGGTAGGCATAAAAATCTATCAGTTGCTTCATCGTAAGTGTGGTACAATACTACAGCAATCCGGGTCGTCCGTTATGACCACAAGTTGGCAGTGCTTTTGGTCTGTTTATGTAACAATATAACTCTTAATAAACTTTTCTGTAGCCCTACCCAACGAAAAACAAGTGAAACTACATAAAAAATCAAACGATTGTCGCAGAAATCTAAAATCATAAATTTTAATATGAAGCAATTACCTAGCAAGTTTATCCAGATTTCTTTTATGTATTTCTGATTGAAGAACTTTTTTGCGTCCTTTTTGCTGTGGAGTAGGTTTAACAAAACAACCATTATCACTTACTAACTCCATAAAAAAACCTGATTCTAATTCGCCAAAATACAACTTGTTAAGCGCTTGAATAATTATAAACTACTGAAAATCTGTTTCAGTTGATGTGTCATATGCTACTATTAGTATAGTTGTTTATTATGTAATCAGTCAGAGGCTCTTCTCAGATCAATAAAGCGAATTTACCTTATATTTACCCCATGCTTTATATATAAAGCAAATATGTTTCATTTGATATGTCGTATGTCCCTATAGGTTTAATAATAACGAAGACGATATGTAGTGCCCTTTTGGTAGTCTCTTTGTTTGATTTTCTATCCGTCGTTATATCTTCCCCTTTCATTTGCTATGTCGCATGTTTCGTTTAATTGTTTATTTTGTACTCAGCCAGAGGCCTTCTTAAAGTCAATAAATTAAAATTTGTTGTTTAGTTAAACTATTTTTATGCATAGTGCCCTATGACATCGCGGTAACTATACGTTCATTAATAATAAATACACTGTGTAATACCCTTTTGGTAGTCACTGTGTTTGTTTTTTCTGTCTTAATTTACTTATACTTAAGCGTGATCAATTCAGGTCTTTTTTGTTGGTCATCCAGGTCGTCCATTATGCTTGGAAAAGGGCATCGGATACACTGGAACAGGTGGTCCATATCACGTCGTTATACGCACGTTCATAAAGTATCATGTTCATCGAGCTGGCCCAATCTTGCTCTGTCGGTTGTCACAGTGGCCATACCCGATCTGATTTGGTTCAGTATTACCCATGTCCTCCAGTCGTAGTTCAAACCAGTTGGTGTGTTTGGTTTCAGAGAATACCAGGATGGAAGTTCCATAGAAATGTCATTGAAGAAACCTTTTCTTGATTTTAGACGCAGGTCGTTGTGTGAGTGCTCGTCCGCACCGAAAATCACATATCTGTCGTCAAATGACTCTATAAAGTGCTAATATAGTTTCTCAAGTGACATTGCTTTCAGGCACCCTGTTGCTATTCTGCATGTTTCGTTTTAGGCCACGTCCACTTTCTTAGAGTAACCGATCTACCCCAGATAGGCCATGCATACTAGCCCGTGGAGAAGCTTAATGCCTTGATTGTAGTAGGTTCTAGTTATTTTCATCGAGCTGGGCCAATTTTGCTCTGTTGGTCGTCACAGCGGCCATGCCCCTATCTCATTTGGCTCAATATTACTCACGTCCTCCAGAAAGGGCTCCGCATTTAGAGTAGGAGAGTTTGCGAACTAGGTTGTTACGGGATGCTACCTTTAGAGTGTACTTTATAAGTGCTATGTCTACCAAGTGATAGAGTCAGGCATGAACAAATGATGGAAGTGCGGAAAGGGACAAAGATTAACGGAAGAGACCTAAAAATAATAGCTAACCTGTATTGGAATCAATCAGCGGCGCTCCGAATAGATGGAGAATATACAGATCAAGTCAAAATCTTAAGGGGAGTGTGACATGGATGCATATTTTACCAATATATTATTACCAATGATATTCAATCTGTACTCAGAGCACATTTTTAAAGATACTCTAAAAGATATTGATAAAGACACCTCAATAAATGGAGTCAAGCTCAATAACCTGCAGTATGCAGATAATACAATAGTGTTTTCCAATACCATAAAAAGGTTGTAAAATTTAATGAACAAACATATGGACTGGATATAATCACCGGCAAAACCAAGCTAATGATCATCAGTAAGGAAAACATGATGGAGCAAATCTGTATGTGAACCAAATGAGAATAAAACATGTCTTACTGTACAGCTACTTGGGAAATATAATTAATGAGTCGTGGGACAATAACCAACAGATTAAATGTCGCATCGGAAAGGCAAAAAGTTTATTCTCGACCATGAGCTCTGTGTTTAAAGAGCCATGATCACCATAGAAACAAAAATAAGGCTCCTTAAATATTACGTGTACTCAGTGCTTATGTATTGAGTAAAAACGTTAATGGCGGAAACTGTATCAAAACTTCAGGCTCTTGAGCTATGGTTATACAGAAGGATCCTGAAGACACCGTGGACAGACAAAGTCACCAATGAAGAAGTATTACAAAGGATAAACACAACCGTGGATTGGGTCATCGTCATCATAATGAGAAACTAAGCCAGATATGAGCTATTTCAATGTATTTTGCAAGGTATAAACATGGTATAGAAAACCTCAACATAGCTTTTCCTTATAGCAACCAACAAAGTCATCATAGCCAGAATGGTCGCCAACGTTCGGAATGGACAGGCACCCTAAGAACAAGATGTCCACCTTTACTTCGAGCTATATTAAATGCTCCACGTATTTCAGTTGGTGTCCATTCCATCTAATCTTCGGCTTTTTTGTCTGTCTTTCTCAATTTTAGGTGGAAAGAGCAGACTTTTTGTTGTAGTTAGGCTTTAGGAGTTCCTATCGTAATAAATTGTAGAGTCTCGAAGTGCTTTTTCGAATCTGGTTTCTATCCCTTTGAATGTTTTATACTGTACGGCTAAACCAAGGTCGTTAGAAAACAGGAAGTACACGTCAAATTTAATGATTGGTGGGTCGTTAGTATACACGTTGAACAACATTGATGATAGCACCCTACCCTGTTCTAGGCCATTCTTCTGGTTCTGCCCGCCTTTTCTTCCCCTTAAAACAGACATCCACTCTAACATTTATTTTTCAAAGTCCAGGATTACATTAGAACAGAAAATACAAAGCTTAAACCACCACATGGAGTTAATTTTTAAATTCTATTTTTAATAAAAAGGGACTTAAAGGCATTAAAACAGCATTCCCATTTATGCAACTTATACAAAACCCAAGCCAACTCGAAATACACTGGCAAAACGAGTGGTAATGACAACTAACTTCTATTTATGTTAATTAACTACGCTCATGTGTCTAGTGATGATGTGTGAATGCGAAATTAGCAGAGAAGTTGAAATGTTCATATTTTGAATATGACTTACTACTCACTCAAGCTGGTAACGTAAGCGGTTCGCGGAACGAAAAGTGGGTGTTGGAAGGTTTGCATGTTATAATACATTCCTTTCTCACATTCGCGGAAGTGTTCAGCGCTATATAAATTTATTTACAAATAATGTTTCCGGTGATAAATTGCGTTTCTGTGAAAAAGTGGAGATCAGGTTGTTTAGTTTACTTGGAATATGTTTTTGATTATCCCCTCGATTAGTAATGGAGAAGGAGTTTCTACTACCGACAAACCGTACGAGTTTCTTAGTATTGGAATATTTTTGTAATTAATCAATTTTATGAGAGATATGATTTTGTACTATAAAGCATAGGAATATAATGAGATAATTTAAGGTTTAGATATTTTTTGTTTATGGCAAGTTTGAAATATCAACAAAATGCTAATGTCACATAACACATTGGATTGTCTTCTTCTTCTTTTCGTGCCACTCCTAGCGGAGATTGGAAATCATCATGGCCACTGCGACTTTGTTAGCAGCGCGCCTAAAAAGTTCAATCGAACTATACCCGAACCATTCACGTAGATTACGAAGCCACGATATTTTTCTTCTTCCCACACTTCTCTTGCCCTTAATTTTGCCCTGCATGATGTTTCTTAAAAGTTCGTACTTTTCACCTCTCACAATGTGCCCCAAGTATTCCATCTTTCTAGTTTTTATCTCATTTAGAATTTCGCATCTTTTGTCTAAAGTTTAGAGTACTTGTGTGTTAGTGACGCGGTCCATCCATGATATTCTGAGAATGCGCCTATAGCACCACATCTCGAAAGCTTCGATGTTTTTTATGGTCAACTGTTTTAGTGTCCAAGCCTCAACTCCATATAACAGGGTAGAAAAGACATAACACCGCAGGATTCGTATTCGTAACTTTATATTGATATCACGATTGCAAAAGAGTTTGCGCATTCTATTAAAGACTGATCTAGCGATTTCTATTCTACATCTAATCTCTTTTGTTTGATCAGTATCGTCTGTGATTCAAGCACCTAGATATTTATAACAGGGCACACGCTCAATCGTTGTATTGTCTATTACAAGATTAGCTCTGATGTTCTTTGATTTCGTGATTACCATAAATTTAGTTTTTTCCAAATTAATTTTTAAGCCGTAACTGTTACAGTATATATTGAGACTTTTAACGAGATATTGTAGTTCTACTAGCGTTCCCGTTAGGAGAACTGTATCGTCAGCATACCTTATATTGTTGATCGTCTCACCATTTATTATCAGACCAAGATCTTCTTCCTCGAGTGCTTGTTCACAGATAGCTTCACTATACAGATTAAATAAAAGTGGCGATAAGATACATCCCTGCCGGACTCCTCGACGGATTTAAATTTCTTCTGTTAGTCTGCCCTCAACCTTGACATTTGCTGTTTGATTCTAATATAGATTGCATATAATTCGAATATCTCGGCTGTCTATATTTTTCTTTATTAGAACTTGTCTTAGTGGTTCATGTTGTACTTTGTCAAAGGCCTTTTCGAAATCAATAAAGCAGGCGTAAATTTCTTGGTTCATGTCTAAGCATCTCTGTGAGAGAACGTTCATTGCAAACAGAGCCCCCCTTGTACCCAGCCCTTTTCTGAATCCCATCTGAGTGTTACTGATGTCTACGTCTAATTTCCTATAGATCCTATTATGGATTATTTTTAAGAACAGTTTTAGAGCATGACTCATCAAAGCTATCGTACGATATTCGTTGCATTCCTTTGTATTTGCCTTTTTTGGCAGTAGTATAAAGGTCGAACGGAGCCATTCCCTAGGTATTATTCCAGTTCTATATATTGTGTTAAATAGATCTAGGAGTATTTTAATAGATTCATCGTCCATAAGTTTGAGCAGTTCTACGGGAATTTCATCAGGACCGGGGGCCTTACTACTTTTTGCTTGTTTGATTGCATATTCTATTTCTTCTGTGATTATATCAGGCCCTGTATCATCTGTATATTCGTTTGAGATTTCTTGTCTATCTTTGTCATCAAACAGTTGTGATATGTATTCTGTCCATCGGTTCATTTTTTGTTGTAAATCTGTTATAATTATACCATCTGTATCTTTGATCTGTCCTGTCTGTGTTGTTCTTCTCCTTCCTGTCATTTCTCCTTCTGTCTTTTTGTGTACATTAAAAAAGTCATATTTTCGCTCCAATTGTTCCAACTCCTGGCATTGCTCACTTAGCCATCTTTCTCTAGCTTCTCTTATTTTCTTTTTTATCAGTTTATCTGTTTCTTTGTATCTTATCGCATTATTTGTTTTGTGTACCCTTCTTTCACGCATCAACTGTAGTATTTCCTCATTCATCCATTCTTTATGTTTCCTTTCTTTCGGTATTAAATTTTCTCTTCCTGCCAACATTACGGCATGTTTAATATTCTTCCATTTTTGGTCTATGTTATCAGTATTTCTATTCAGTTTCTCTATATTTTGTAAATTTTCTTTAATGTTCACTATTGTTTTCTCTTTTATATGTTGTTCATTCATTCTTCTCACGTCAATTTGTTTCTGTATGTGTTTTTTAATGATCTTTAGTTTTATTCTTAATGTGACTACTACAGGGATGTCATCCGAGCCTATATCTACTCCTGGGTAGGTTTTAGCTGAGAGTATAGAGTTGCGGAATCTTTGACTAACAAGGACAAAGTCAATTTGGTTTCTGACTACTCTACCTTTGGTGTCACTCGGAGATTTCCATGTGTACAGTCGTCTGTTAGGTAACTTGAAAAGAGTGTTAGCAACTACTAACTCCTCCGCTTGACAAAATTGTACCCTACGGTCTCCTCGTTCGTTTCGTTCTCCTAATCCATAGTCACCCACATAACCGTATACACATCCATGTCAAATTTTGGCATTAAAATTGGATTGTGTGACACAAAAATTTCATCAATGTTACAGAATAATGTTTCCTAAAGAAAATTTCACCAAAGCTTAATAGTAAATATGGGAAGACTGCTTTAAGATCAGCTATGATTCACAATACTAAATGTTAGCCAATTTAAACGGAAAAAGACCAATGAAGAACAGAAATGAGGATAAAAATAAAAAACACATATTGATCCACCGATCCACCGAATAATCGTGCATTATACAATAAAAAATTGAAAGGTGTATTAAGTTACTTTAATCTTAAATAAGCCAGTCAAAGTTTAGATAAGCACACAATGAAAGAAGTAGTTAAAGAAAAAATGCTGACTAATTTTGTACATTAGGGGTATTCTTATTGTTTAAAATAAAAAAAACTAATCAATACCCAGTTTAAAATAAGTTTTTCTTTACGTGTCATTTTCGCGACAAAAATTGGCAATCATCACTGCTATTTTAACTGTTGACACTACAGCCCGAAAGAGTTCAGTTGAGCTGCATCCAAATAATTTTCTGAGGTTTCTCAGCCAGGACATTCTTCTTCTATCTATGCTGCGCTTTCCTTAAATCTTTCTTTGCATTATTAGTTCTAGGAATTCATATCTGTCACCACGTGTTATATGACCCAGATATTGTAATTTTCTTCCTGCTGTTTTCTATTCTTCTTAGTACTTCTTCATTGGTTATTCTATCTGTCCAGGAGATTCTCAGCATTCTTCGATATGTCCAAACGCCTTCAATTTATTGAGACATTGTTTATTTAAAGTTGATGTCTCTACACAAAATAAGAGACAATATATAACACTTTAGTATTCGTTTTCTTGTAACGACTATTTTGCTTACCACAGGGTAAGAATATGGGGGGACAAGATTGGGCAAACAAAATAATCGAAACAAGTGCATACAACAGTCAGTTGGTTGTTGGAGAGCTAGGTCGTGGATAAGTTGAGGATATTGGGGGTTGGATTGGGCAACTACAAAAAAAAGAAATAAAGGGGTACTTATACAAATCTTTTGGGACAAACAGAATGAAAATAAACGGAAACACCTCAAGAAATTTAATATAGGGCGCCACTTGAGGTGCCTAATTATACTTATTACAACCACTAATTGTAACTAGGGAAATAATTATAGAACATCAAAAATATTAGAAAAAAATATCTTTTTCAAATAAAACTCAAAATAGACCAGAGAAACAAATTAAACATTTATTTTTGTCTCTAACAAAACAGATCAAAAATACATATTATAAAAGAAACATATATAACATAATACAAAAACTTACATGTTCTTTGTTTACTATATTATGGCCAATTAGATTATCATTTTGTTGATACCCTTTTGTGAAAAATAAAATTTAATCTTTACTATAAAATCAAAATATCTTTTACAAAAGATTAAACATCTAACTGTCATACGCCAAAACAAACATTTTTAAAACAGGATAAAATTATGACATGACAGTTTAAACCACGCCCTAACATAATATTTATTTTAATTACAAATATATTTTTTTAAAAAATAATTTATAAAAGAAAGCAAATTTTGTCTTTTTAAAAGAAAATGTCTATTTTTACTTAAAAAATTAATAACGTAAATGTTACCTCAGTTCACACATGTTAACATAAACTTTTGAACAACTGGCTAATTTCTGCGGGGTATCTAACTGCACATCAACGAAAAGCTTTATTGGAAGCTGAAACTGGCACATTCAAATCAAAACTGCTCCAATATCATTCTACGTGAGGTGAAAAGGCATCTTGGAAAGGAACTGGATTTCTCAGAAAACGAAAAGAAAGCAGGAACTAAACTCGTTCACTTCTCAAACATTATAAATCTTCAGCAAAATCAAAACAGTGGTTAGTGGTCACTCTTTCAGAAACGACATATTACATAGAGTGATAATTCCACCATTTTTGGCGAATTAATGCCGGCTTACCACATCACAATTAAACGACCCTTCCCTTTGAGCAATTCTTCATCACCTCCTTTCAAATCTTTGACTCAATTCTCACATGTCTGCTTCGTTTCTAATCAAATCTTAGACTCTACATTGTAGCACGTCTGCCCTGCTTGGAACTTAAATCTCGACTCCTTTTGCTTCGTTACATTTTACAAGAATCTAGCCAAAAATTTCCCTTCCGTCTTGCAGCCTGTCGCCGACCCACTTCAAACAAACAATCTTCCCCTTATTATTTGTTCCTAACGATGAAAGACAAATAAAACCCTTTTTTTATCAGGAGGCATCATAAATTTACATAATACAAATTAACAAAATAGCATGTATTTAAGCCGGAGTTCTACCTGACTGTAACAAAAGGTTCGATATTTGAATCTAAACACAGACAAAAAACATCTATATTTACTTTTGAATCGGTAGAAATATACGCATTATTGATTATTCTAACCGGAATATTAGGGGGACTTCATGTAACATAATACCTCTTTGGCGACAAAAAACTTGTTGTTTCACCTAACATTGTAACACACAGATAAAAACATATTTCCAGCGTTAATACGCATTTAAAAATCTCGTCAAAAAAAATCTTGAAATAATATTTCGATTCTTTTCTTTTGTAAAAACAACAGGAGCGTACTACAGAAATCTTTTCTATACACTTTAAATAAAAAAACGCTACATTCTAAGATTAAGGCTGAGGTTTCTACAACATAATATTTGTTTCATATTTTTGAACGCCCTTCTAGCCTTTTCTATTCCAACTAATTTCTTTAGTATAATCGTTTGTTTCATTAATGTTTGCCCCTAAATAGTTCTAATTCTGAACTCGTTCTATCGTCTTATTATTTACGTGTAGATTATTGTATCTAATATATTTTTTTAATATAACCATAAATTTTGTTTACTTTATGTTTAGTGACAGACCAAATTCTTCCCTCGCTGCAACAACCTTATATAAAATTCTTTGTCTTCTTCTTCTTACGGTGCCTTATCCTTAAGGACGTTGGCCATTACATTTGCCCATTTAATCTTATTTGTAGCAGCCCTGAAGAATCATTCAGGGTTTCAAACGGGGAAATGGTTCAAACCATTTTCATAGAACTATACAGGGCTGCTACAAAATTCTTTGTAGATCTGTAATATTTTCTGCTATTATTATTGTATCATCAGCATATCTAATTTCACGTATGGGTAGGCCATTTATTTTTATGCCTGCTACTTCATCTTCTAATGCATTTTTGAATATTTACTCTGAGTATGCATTAAACAGTGATGGCAACAAGACACGGCCCTGTCTACCATCTATTTTGATTTTTATTTTATTAGTTTTTAAATTATTTATTCTTATCACAGCTTCTTATTCGTAATACAGATTATTTATAGATATGTTCTTTGTTCTTAGTAGTTTAATTAACAGATTATGTTTCACTGTATTGAATGCCTTGTTGTAGTCTAGGAAGCAGACATATATGTCCTGGTTTACATTTAAACATCTCTGTATTAGCACATTTCTTTATGTGTGTGTTTAACTTCACTTTCTGTTATTTCTGGTCCAGTCTCTTCAACGAAATATTTGTTATCTATTTTTTCTCGTTTGTCGTTAAATAACTGTTCTATATAGTTTGTCCATATCAACAATTTGTTTTCTGAATTCATTACTGTGTCTCCTTTTTCATCAACTAGTATATTTTGTTTGTATTCTGGTCTTCCTGTTAATTCTTTTATTTTCCTATGTTAATTAAAGCTGTCATGTTTATTTTGTAGCACTTCTATGTCACCGTATTTTTCTTTTCACTAATTTTCTTTTGCTATTCGAATTTGTCGCCATATTTAACTTTATGTGTGCTGGTACAATGATTTGTTTTTGTCCTTATATATTCTTTTGTTCATCAAGTTTAGTATTTTGTCCATCATCCAATCTTTTTTCTTTCTTTTGGTTTTGCGTAGATACTTTTTTAAAGGTTTTTTTTTAAGTCAGCCTTTATTTTTTCCCAGTTTTTGTTGATGTTATCTTTATTGCATTACACTTTAATCTGTGCGATGTTTAGACGTTCATTTTTTTTCTGTGATATTTCTCTGATTTCTGAATCTCTTAGTAAATTTATATAAGTTCTTTCTTCTTTTGCTGTCTTCTCTATTCTTTTCACTTTAATTTTTATATGTGCTACAGTAATACTATTCCGATATCTTTCTTTAATCATTATGTAATCTATTTGATTTCTCATTATCTAACGTTTATTATCTCTTGTCGATTTCCATATGTACAAACGTCTATTTAGGTTATTCAAAAAACGTGTTTGTAACAATCATATTATTATCTTGGCAGAATTGTATCAACCTATCTCCTCTTTTATTTCTATCATCTAGTCCAAAATTTCCCACTACGTTGCTTGTGCTACCCTTTCCAATTTTGGCTTCACCCATGATCAGCCATTATTATTGTTAAGTCACGTGCTTTGGTAGTTCTCAATGCCTCTTGAATTTGTTCATAGAACGATTCCCCCTCTTCTTCATCTTTTTCTGCCGTTGGAGCATAGACTTGAATTATTTTTATTTTTCTGTCTTTTACTTTTAGATGTACTAGCATAACTCTTTCAGAAAAAGGTAGAATATTCTTGACGTGTTATGAGATTTCATTGTTCAGTATTATTGCCACGCCATATTGATGTTGTGTGACATTATTACCCGAATAAATTATCGTATGGTCTCTAACTTTACATTTTCCATTTCCTATCCATTGGGTTTCACTTATTCCTAAAATATTGATATTAATTATTTTCATTTCTTGGATTACACGTTTCAATTTTAAATTGACGTTCTGCTTTTTTCTTTTTCTGGTAGGAATTTCGCTAGTTGACGACCTGAAAAGCCCTGACTCCTTTCCTGCCGGATTTTGGTCTCCGATGCCCATGATCAGTACACGTCTGTTCACTCTGTCTTCTCATTTCACAATGATTCGACTAAGAATATCTTACGATCTTTAATACAGTGGTTTCCCGTTGCCTTCTGTATTCTTATGCCGTTCGCTAATGTCTTAGCTCATCCCCCTTTAGGACTACTTTCTCAACCCTAGGACAAAGCAGTGCCCTGCCGCTTACCAGCTTATCCGCCCGAAGCCGATGGCTATTAAGTGGAGGGATTGTTTATACCAGTAATCTCTAGGCAATACCTAAAGTAAAATATATCAATGCTTAAAATCAAATATCGTGGGTGCTAATGGGTTAAAATTCTGTTTTACAAGCTTACTTGTACCTCAGCCTATTTTACTCCGATAATAAATTAAATATTAACCTTTCTTACAAAAGGAAAATATAGATTAAAATAGGAAAATAAAAAATTAACGCCTGAAAATGATGCTTACATAAAAAACTGACTGTCTGGAAACCAAAAAGATAAAGGAAATTTCGGTTAAGGAAGGAGCACAAACAACACTTTTATACTCGTTCTTTCCTTCGCTGTCGACATCGGTTATCAATTCAGAGAACCGGAAGATATAGAAGGCCCATAAACTTGAACGAGTGGCATCAGTTAGTTATACAACGCCGAAAATATATTTACGTGAAACTTTAAAGCTGAGGTGGTAATTTTCTGTGAGAAATGGATACAGTTTTCTTCCGCTAATTTTAGAACGTAACTCTTTTATTTCCCTTTTATTGTTTATGTCTGCTTACAAAATTTAAGTATATGGTAGAGCTTTAACCAGCGTTTATTTTTATAACAGATAGTACCTACATTTTCTGTCTGGCAGTATAATTCAGTTTCAAATAAATTTTGTACATGCTTCGTTACTATTATTTCCATATAAGTAATGAAAATTTTGCGAAAATTTATTTTTTTAATTGCATTCCAATATGATTTCTTTTTAACGAAATAATCAAGTTAAAAGGTGTTATAATTTAAATAATGCATTTAAACCTGTTGTCCCGTTTGAGTTAACTACTTACACTTATATGTTATTCAGGTCAAAATGAACCATGTTTTATACAACTTATTTGAAATAAAATAAGATAATGATTTATTTATACAGGGTGTCCCATAATTAATTGGACATTAGCTAATGGGTGATAGCTGACACCAAAATAAAGCGTGTTAGCTCAATTGGCTTAGGCAAAATCTTGCCTTATCTTATCTTGCTAGTATTTAGTATGCTTAATATGATAATGATATTAGTTTTACTATTGACACTAGGTGGCGCCACCTACTGTAACATTGATTCATTAATGTGGCCATAATTTTTTTGTTCACCCTTTATAAACATTTCAGAAAGAAAAGATGAAATAACATTTAATTCTACACAAAAAAGGTATTCCTGTTTCAAATCAAAAAAGTACACCGTGTTCGAAATAAACGTATTTTTTAGAAACCTGCATAAGATATAAAAAAAAAATTACAAGAACTTATGTAAATTCAAATATTATTCAAAAGGTCTTAAATACCAGTGCATATCAAATTTATTAGTAGTAAATAATTTTTGGAACCCCCGCCAAGCCTGGAAGAAATTATCACGGCGATAGAAACCCTAAAAAATGACAAATCCCCGGGACTAGACAGTATTGATGCAGAACTGATTAAAAAAGGAGGGCATGAACTTAGAACTAAAATACACCAATTAATGAAAGAAGCCTGGGAACAAGAAATAATGCCAAAATAATGGAGTGGCTGTATTATCGTGCCAATACATAAAAAAGGCAGAAAGGATACATGTAACAAATACAGGGGAATCTCACTAATCGGTACTACATATAATATATTAGCTTCAGTTGTACTAAAATGATTACTGCCATATACAGAGGAAATTATTGGCGATTACCAATGCGACTTTAGGCCTGGAAGATCAACAATCGACCAAATATTTACTATCAGACAAATGCTAGAAAAGTATTGGGAATATAATAAAGAAGTACACCAGATCTTCATAGATTTCAAACAAGCATATGATTCCATAGATCGCTTAAAACTGTGGAGTACAATGATGGAGTTAGGCGTACCAAAGAAGCTGACCATGATTGCGCGAATGTGTGTCATCAATTCCTTTGCACAAATTAGAATAGGAGGCAAAACTTCAAAGGCTTTCGGCATAAGCACCGGGCTCAGACAGGGAGACCCGCCGTCCCCATTACTATTTAACCTAGCATTGGAATACGCAATGCGAAAAATCTATACCAGAGTCAAACCAGACATAACTGCCAGAGGAGCAAAGGTTATTCTCGCATTTGCAGATGATGTAGATGCAGTAGCACAGACAACACTGGAAGTTAAGGATATAGTATCGAACTTTGAAGAAGCAACACTAAGCGTAGGCCTGAAAATAAACGAAGAAAAAACTAAATACATGGTCGTATCAAAAAAGGAACGACAGCGAATAAGACAAAACATTACCATAAACGATCATAATTTTGAGGTGGTCAAAGAATTCAAATACCTAGGAGCAACAATTACCAGTGAAAACACAGGAGAACGGTAGGTTAATATACGAATACTGGCGGGGAATAAATCATTCTTTGCCATTCAACATCTAATGAGGTCAAAGCTTCTCTCAAGGCGTGCCAAAATCCAAATGTACAAAACCATAATACGACCAGCAGTGACATATGGAAGTGAAACATGGACATTAAGAAAGAAAGAAATCAATAAGCTATTAGTATGGGAATGCAAAATCCTGCGAATTATATATGGTCCTTGCAGGGACAGCGTGACAAATGAATGGAGGAGCAGATACAACAATGAAATAGAGACTCTCTTCGGGAAAGGAAACATCGTAAGATACATAAAAGCCAATAAATTAAGATAAGCAGGCCACGTGGTACGGAGTGATGATGACAGACTGATTAGCAATGTGTTTTGGGAAAGACCAGATGGTAGAAGATCGACAGGAAGGCCTAGAAAAAGGTGGAAAGACGCAGTCAGGGAAGACCTGGAGAAGATTGAAGTAAGGCCATGGGAAATAATAACACAGGATCGGAATCAATGGAAGGCAATAGTAAACGCGGCAAAAACTCACGAAGAGTTGTAAAAGCCAATGATGATAATGAAATAATTTTTGCAAACAAAATGCGTATAATTGAAACAATTATTTTTATTAAACCTTTTACAAGGTGAAAAATTAAAAAAAAAAATTAAAAATTAAATTAAATTAAACAATGAAGTGAATATAAAATAATTGACAAAGTGAATCAATCAAAACGAAACGAAAAAACATTACAATAAGTGTTAAACATTTTTACCATTATATAAACTACATAATTTAAATCTGTTTTGCAAGTTTTGTCTTATTTTAAATAATGACTTTCTTTTGGCCCTAATTACGCTAACTCCCTCTACAATATTTTTCCATAATTGGTTATGTATTTTTTTTTAAAAACAAGTGTGTTTAGATAGCCCCACAAGTGAAAGTCAAAGGGATTTAGTTCGAGACTACGTGTTGGCCAGGGGTATATATTACAATACCTCTACCAATCCAACATTGAGGATAAATTTCATCCAGATAATTTATAACTTCTAGGCTATAATGTGGTGGTGTATCATCATGCATGTACCAATAATTACGTCTTAAATTTAGAGGTATGTCTTCTGAAAGAGCTGTTAAATCTTCTCTCAAAAAATTTAGATACGTTACCCTGTCAAGCCTAGTTGGTAATTCGAATAGTCCTACAATATAATTCCCAAATATGCCACACCAGATATTTATGGAAAACTCATGTTGAAAATGATGTTCTTGAAATTTTATTATAAAACATTGGATCGTCTAAATGGCGCCCTATCATAAACTGACTAAATCGGAGCCTTGCTGGAAAATCCCGTGGTAAAAGATCTATACTGGAGTAAAATGATACATATTTTCTGTCCGTATTATTCTTGACACCGTAGATTTGCTTATACCAGTGGCCGCAGAAACAAGCCTTGTACTGGTTTCTGGATTTTCTGCAACACGCACAATAATTTTATCCTCCATATCACTATCAATTTTTTTCTAGTCATACAAACAGATCATATCGCGCATTTGTACATTGGAAAGTTCACTATAACGTGGCATTTTACCTTTCTCTTAAGTGGTTTGTAAAAGTTAAATAATATTAAGTAAAAGCTATGGTTGTAAAAACGCTGCTATACCGTTTCAGCTTAATTTTCCATGTAAAATCCCAAAAGAAAATGCCAAGGTTCATTCTGCTAATTTTTTTTAATTTTGTAGTGGACGCAGAATGGAGTATATAATACCAAAAAAAGGTATATATAATATATAAATTTTCATAGAAGGTTGTGAGCTCAAAAATTTTTCGTTTTTATGTTACCTACCACTTTTAAGTTAACTGTTAAAAGACTAGGTTTCAGCTTACACATTGGTTGTGAATTGGACTATTAAATGTACAGTATCATCAATTTTGACTAGATGACAATATGGAACGTCATTTCATTTGATATTTTTATTCAAATCACATAGTGTGTTCGAGTGTGTAAAGACAATTCAAGTATCAAGAATATTTTTATCTGTGTGAAAATTTGTGTAACCAACTTTTGAGTAAGTAAAACTACCTAGTATTATGAACTGTCTCTATGTATGTAAGTTCTTTATACGCGCATTTTTCATTTATTATTACGGAATTTAAAATGGTTTTTTATTGAATTTGGACCGAAAAAAACGAGAAAAATGTTGGAAAAGGTTGTTGTTAAAGCATTCGAACAATATGCAAAAAGTGTGATCTCGGAATATACATTGCGTGCTTTTCTATTTACTATACAGTATAAACTAATAGTGAAAATATAGTTATTTTCTTGCTTGTTATTGTTAGACCAGAAAATATAATTATACTTTACTTTCTTACCAAATACGTCTTAGCATTGTCATACAGTAACGGCATTTGTCTGAAAAAAAAAGGTTCATAAAATATCCAACAAACCAGTTTGTATTTATTTTACGTGGACTTTTTTTTTGTCTCTATCGAGAAGGGTCTGGAATCTTCAAAATAAATCTCAGTCTAGAACGCCGCCTGACTGAGCGTAGTGTAAGATTCGACTAGACTACTAAGACTTACCTTAGTGCACTCTACGCCGAACGCCTACCTACTAAACCAGACTCTCCTCTTTCATCCAGCGAACCGGAAGCGAAATGGGCGCTGTAAGACCGACATTACTTCCGAAGTACTACCTTAATTTAATCATTCTCCTTTCATCAACATCCACACTCCATTTATCAGCAAAGAGGCGTGCTGTCTCGTTTCAGGTAGCGCGTGTAGAAGACCCTCATCGCTCCTAGTGCAACATCACTCCTAGACGGGCATTTCCTTCTTCCCCACAGTCTGAGTCACGCAGTCTAACTCATACAGTCTGACCCACTTTTGTAGCTTAAATTTCAAGAATCTTTTCTTCTTAAATTTTGCCTGTCTTTCTTCCTCTTCGTTTTTCTTGACACTGCACGGATATAGTTGTGTAGGCTAGTCCAACCTGCTTTATTTTTAATCATTCTCTAAATAATTTCTGCCACTGTAACAAAATTCACACCTGTCTCTCTTTCCATTTTGTTTCTTTCTACTTTCCATCTGTTGCACTCTAACATCGTAAGTTTAACGGTGTACGAGTGTCCACAGTATAGAGATTCATCTGTGTCAGCCTTTCCGAACCAAGAGAGGTAAGCCCTAAAACATCCGTGTCCTGTGAGCACCTGCGTCAGGAAATAATCCAGTCGCCTGTGGTCACAGTCCACTCAATCTCTTATTTTTGGGATTAGCATTTTAGTCCACAGTGCCACATCTTCCGTGTTCTTCCATTCTTCTTACCATCTTTACATTGTCCTTTCCCTTTTCTGTTTTCTCTCGGCCATAGTAAGGTTTGGGCCTCTTCTCTTATATAGCTCTTTCCAAAACATGCAACGAAACACATACAGTGATTTGTGCACTCCTATAGGCAGTTATCTCTATCACCTCGCTCAAGACTGGTGCCGCGTAGAGGACGGTGGACTGTAAAACACCGTGTAATACCCTCCTCCTTTCAGATTTAGTCCCCCAATGTTGGGCATTGTATTTGGACTAATTGTTAGTAAAATAGACTGGTAGTTCCAGAAAATCCTGTAAAAAATTTTAGTTTTAAGGAATAACGTTCAGTTGGTTATGGGATAGTCTATATAAATGCGAAAGGATTTAAGTGAATCTTCTTTTTCTTAGAGTATTGTCTCGAAAAATTAGTTTTTTTTTATTAAAAGAACAGATAAAACAATTTTTCTTCAAATTTTATTCTATCTACAGCGTTGACGAACCGCTTTTTTATTTGTTAATTAATAAATCCTCTAATCAATATGATGTTCAATAAATAGCTGGTAATCATTGGTGTAGCTAGTCAGTGTTATTGCACGCAACGCCACCTTCTGAAATTTTTATGAGCTTTAATCATTGATTACTTGATTGTTTTGTCTGATAGCTTTCGTAGCATGTTCAAGACGAGCGACTGTAATTTAGAAATATTGTTGGGGTTGGTTGAAGAGGGACTTTAAAAATTTATGGAGTTTGGACTCTGTTTGGTGAAGTTTTACAGCTATAGGACAGAGAGAAGTAATTTTTAAGGAAATATTACAAGATTATCCTTAAAACATAAAACATATGATGTTTTCGCTATCAACACGGAGTAGTAAAATTGTATAAGCATGTAGTTTTAAGTGAGAGTGGCTATGTTATTATTTACAGAGTACATAAAATCAGCACTTAAAAATATTTTTTTGGCTAGGAATAAGTAGAAACGTTTACGAATTTTGTTCTAAAAAAAACCAACATCCACAAGGAAAATAAAATTCCTGTAGTTGTCTGAATACCATAAATCACAAAGTTTTATTTAAAAATCCCTTATAAAAGGTAACACCCCTTCCATCATCAGTGCATTTAACTGGAATAAGTATTACCACTTCAGTGAGAACAAACGTAAAAATTAAATTTTCAGGGTAGGATAGACCGGGGCTGCTTGTCATACGGGGTACATTGACATTGTTAATTTAAATTAAGCACCGTTCATAGTAAAATATAGCGCGTCGATCCGTGCAGGCACAAATCGTTGGCGTTTGTGTTGCCATACTTTCTTTCGAAGTTATAACGTTATCCAATAAATTTAGTGCTGATTGAGTAATTTTTCGCTGTCGGACTCTTTTTTAATGTAATCCAGTACAAACATTTAAGTTATTTCCTGTGATAATGGTGTGAAAATATATTGATAGCTCTTTAATCTGACGTAAACAAATTTACAGTTTATAAATAAACACGTGTTAGCCCTTTTAGTTGAAAAACCGTCATCGGGTTTGGTTGGTATTTTATGAATGGGGGAGGTTGCCACGTTATGCCAACCTGGTTTAAGGTTATTCAAGGTTCCAATGTACAGGTTTAGCTCTTTGGCCCCTCTCTTTGTCAACCATTTTCCATCCTCATGAATGTAGGTCTCTACCAATTGCTTTCATCTTTCTCTATTTTGCGCCAATCTAATCCACTGTTTGCCTGTCTTTGCTCTTATGTCATCTACCCATATTTTTTGAGGTCTTCCCATGCTGCTTGTTGTCGTCCTTGGTCTCCATTCTAGAATTCTCCGTTTCTACCTGTTGTCATTATATCGGGCTACGTGACCTGCTCAGCGCCATTTTATTTTTGTAATTTCTTCCACAATATCCCTAATCTTCGTTCTATGTCTTATCTCGGTGTTTCTAATGTTATCTCTCAGTGTTCTTTGCTGAGGCTATCAAAGCCTATTCTGAGGTATTTTCTGGATTTTTCTTTATAGCAGATAATCTGAAAAAGTCATCATATCTTGCATGATTGCAACTCATTCAATTGCAGGGAGCAAATATTTTTTGGATTGAATCAAGTGATTTTAAAAATATTCAGTACCCTGACAATAAGCCAATTAGCTACAGTACAATCAGTTATAGTAGACGGCCTTGAAAAAATAAAATTTCTTTTTAAAGATCTATTTCTCACTTTCTGGTTAGATCTTACTCTACCGTCCACTAGGTGTTGGTAAACTAATCTTCGACAGAATTACTTCGAATAACCAGCGTTTATTTGTGTAGTTAAGACCACACTTCTTGGACGTGAGAATGTGAATTTAGTAGGAGGGACTAAAGGTGCTATCTGGAAAAAACGTTTTATGATACCCATCACTACCTTTTCCTTAATATTATTTGCGTATATTTTGCTTAATTTCTAAATAGATGCTTGTTTTTTATAAAGTAACTACGTAAAACATTATTGCCATCAAATCAGTTAGATGACTGAGATTTAACGATAAGAGCCAAGAAACTTTCTCTAATATTCGGCAATCAGCAAAAATCACTCCTCTTGTTCTGTTAATAAAGAAATCGTATTAAAATCAGTATTTTTGCTCGTCGACTTTTGTCATTAACTAAATTTTCACTCATTGCCACTGGTTCTAATTAAGCAATTGCCATTTCACATCTCGCTAGACTGCTCATCACTTAGTGGGAACTTCCGGTTTTACTTCTGAACTTTCAAGTTAGACGGAAATCCAAATTTTCTTGCCCTTCCACGATTATAAAGCAGAATGTCTGCAAACAGCCTAATAAACAATCTCTAACGAAATCGACTTAAATATCTTAATGGCTTTTGTAATTTCAAGATATTAAATTTATAATATTGAAATATAAAATTGGCGAAATTGGGCATAACTAAGATGGCTACTGTCATATCGCATATTTCAATGCAATATCGTGGGAACTACAAAAAATAAATAACAAAAAAATACGAAATAATTCACTATGCATTATTTTCATACTACACTTAAACCAAATCTAAAGAGTTTTAAATCTTATGTTTATTTCAGTGGTGCTGGGTTGCGTTCTTGCGTTATAATTCACATAACTATGGAGTCACTGCTCGTGAGTGAATGCTTTTTTAACATTATTTTATTTACAGTTTTCATACTTTCGTTCACTATAACGTACATACCAAAGAGTGTCAGTATTGCCTAGCAATTTATTTTGAAATTTCTAGATGAAATTTATCTCACTAGCTTTGGCATAGTCCCAGAGCTGTCTCATATTGGTAGATTTAGTGAACTGGCTTTTGGCCTATTCCACTGCGACCTATTTATATCTATTATTGTCCTCTAATCCTAGATTACATGCACTAGCCTGTTCCTTTTGCAAGGTCAAATCGAGACTGAATCTTCCATGTAGCTTCTCGCACAAAAGAACCGCGCATTTGCCAAATTGTCTCACTGACACAAAATGTGCTCTACTATTTCTTCCTTTAGGTGACAGAATCTACATATATCACCATAAGATCAATTTTATTAGCTTTAATTGCCTATTTAGCTTATAGTGCCCTGTTAACAGACCTACTATGCCTTTGACTGTTTTCCTGTCTTTGTTTATAAGGTATGTTGTAATTTTTTTCGAATGTTCTATAATAAACTGTTTCAGCTCTCTTTGCCCTGGTGAATTCCTCCACTATTCCCACTGTGTGCTGAGATCTGTGTGGTACCCACTCCCTTATAGCCGTTCCTGTTACTGCCTTTCAACACCGCACAAGCGTTCCGGTCCAATGAATGACATTAATGAGCCATGTTTGGTCACTTCATCTGCTTTTTTAGTACCCTTCTTGTACCCAGGTTACCGTGTCCTTACCCAAACCAAGCCATACTAGCTTATAGTTGATCTCTACAGAATTGAGTGCCTTGAGAACTGCCTGGCTATCTTTGAAGATGGCAATTGAATGGTACGTTCTTTTATTCCTTTTTATTTCTTTCATGCAGCGATTGATTGCTGTTATTTCCGCCTGAAAAATTGTTACATCCTTAACTAGAATTACCGGGAAATGTATCTCTTGCTTTGTCCCTACTATACCATCTCCTATACCTTCCGATTTTTTTTACCATCAGTGTACCATGTAGCTTCCGCTTATATGGGTACACCTTTCTTTCAGTCTTCTATATCAATTATTTTAAGAACAAAAATAGTAAAATAACTTAGACCAAATTATAATTAAAAAAATAAATAAATAAAATAATTATTCAAAAGAAAATAACAAACATGTGACGTTTAGAACAGTATTATTCTGTTCATCTGTGGTGGAGTATTCATCAGGACTTCCAACGTTGCTGTACGTTTTCTTTTTATGCTTTCTAGCCTTTGTTCATTACTTAGCAGCTTTATTGCTCCCATCTGATGCGTCTTTGTCCACCCCATCACAGATCCATAGATTATCATTGGTCTCATAAAACTTGTATATAACCATAGGGGTTGAGCTCTTAATTCTTACCACACATTCTTCTGCATCTGCCCAGGACATAGTATCTTTCTGTGTCCTTTTCAGTACGTAAGTATTTCATGTATCCTATGTTCTTTAGAGGTTATCAAAGATCACAAAGAAGACAGTAGGACAGTACCAATGTGGATTTATATGAGGGAGATCTACAATAGATGTAATACACCTAATAAAACAAATAATGAAAAAAGCAAACGAATATAAATAATTAGAATTGGAAATGTTATTCGTAGACTTCAAACAGGCATTTGATTCAATTAAACGTAAAGGAATATTGATAGCACTTAGAAAATTAAAAATTCAACATAAACTCAAAAAATTAATAGAAATGACAATGAGAACTATAAAAATAAGCATAAAGACAGAAAGAGGAGAGACAGAGGAATTCAGTATAAATAAAGGGATTAAACAAGGGGATACCTTATCAATAACGCTATTTAATCTAGCATTAGAATATGTACTACGAAATATAAATAAAGGAAATCTCAGAACAGGAGATAGTCAAATAATTGAATATGCAGACGATATTGATATTATTGTAAAGAACGGGAAAATAATAAAAGAAATGATAAAAGAAATAAGAGAGAAAGTTGAGATAATGGGACTGAGATTAAAGATCAAGAAGAGACAAAGATATTAAGATTAGGGAAAAAGCCAGTGAAAAAAAATCAAAATATAAGATAAGATAAAGATTGCCATGATGATCGTTAATATTCGTAACGGATAGGCACATCAAGAAGAAGAAAAAGGAGACCTTCTGCGCGCTTTTTAATCCTTGGTGGATAAAGGCTTACATCCATATGTCACTAGTGGATGGATCACGCTTAGGTACAAGACCTTATTTGCGTTCGTACTAAAAACTCTGGACTTAAAGAACACAAGTAGACTAAAACAACTACTACCAACATATCTACATAGATACATCATAAGCAACTGATGGACTTCGGGCAGAAATTTTTAATAACTAGACTATCTCCAATGCAGAACTGTATGCAATCCTTGAAGCCCTCAAGAGAAACTACGCAATCAAAACTGACTCAATGAACGCCCGTTGTGATATTCAAAACATATACTAAAGCAACCCTAGTCATGATGACATGATTTACAAAGACCTTCAAAATGAGGCAATGGAAAGTAATCACGTGGTAATAATCTGGGTTGCATTTTATATTCTAGTACACGGTAACGAGTTGTGGACTGCCTAGCTCACGAAGCAGCAACAAGTAATGGTCAAGTTCAACTAAATAAAATACTGCCAAGTGATCTTAAATTATGCTTAAAAAACTAAATTAGTCGTGCGTGGCAAACAACTGTTCGCATTGTTTCAAAAACTAAGGCAAATGAATAAAAGTATTTTACAAAAACATGTTTTTTTGTTATTTAGAAAAAAAGATGTCATCTTTACTCGACTCCGACTTGGTCACACCCGGCATACACATCCTTACCAAATCACAAGACACAAACTCCCTTACTGCAACCAGTTTTAAAGCAACATTAGGTAAAACATTTTAACCGAATGTCAAATATTCTAGGAAACGGGAAATAAGCTAAACCTTCTCCCATTTTTGGAAACCAAATATTGTAGCATATATATGTCTACTAGTATATTATGATACCTAATAGGCCTTATTGTATCGTAAAGTAACATATACTTCCAGATTTAACAAATATTAAGAATTAATATTAACGACGACCAAATTTTTGAAGTATTTAAAACAGACCCATTAATGAAAATTGTTAAAAATGTACAAAGCTCATTTAATAAACTGCAAAAAACAATAGAGGCTCGTTCCAGTTAAATTTGTAATTTTTAATGAAAAGGGTTGCCTACAGTTCGCCCCGATTTAAACTGGAATTTCATTTGGCACGGCTCTACTGGTTCGTGAATATTTACATCAAAATATTTTACGCGCATTCGAGTTAACACTCATTGTTCCCTATCCGTCATCAATATTCAATATTTCGAACAGAGATAAATAGTATCCGACAAATAAATATCCATTTACTAGATTTGCTCATGTAATATACAACGAAAAATTGTACTAGTTTTTCAATGAAAATGTGATCGCGTCCGTGATTATTGTATTTGTTTTAATTTTGAATTTGGAAGCTTTGAGTTTATTTTACCATAGCAAATTTAAGGTTCGTATTGTGTTTTTACTTTTGTATTTGCTTATTCGACTATATTTCATTCGTTTGTGCTATTAAAATTAGAAATTACGTATATTTTTCCCATATTTCATAAGTTTTTGGTAATATAGTTTAACTATTCTGCTTTGAATGTTACCTTTGCTAAGCTTTACCAAGAGTATTTAACGAAAAATTGTTAAAGTTTTATATCTTTTGTCTAATATCTGGTGTTTTGTATAAAACTTAGAGGTCGCTGATTAAACGATATAAGAATAATAATGGAGAAAAAATGCCATAGTCCGAATGCAAATAAATTAGCGAAAAATAGCAAATATTAATTGTGAATAAATTACGAAATTAACTAGCTTTAGCTCATACTGTTGTCTGTACAAAGAATATAGACTCACCTTTTGAAATATTGATGTATTGGTAACAGGCAGAAGAATTGGTAGCGGTGCGTCACGACGTTAAGGAACGTCCGGCACCGATGCTTAAAAGAGGAGTTAACCGATACCACAGTATATAGAGGAACCTCTATATACTGTGCCGATACACTCGATATGCTTACTGTACGCTGCCCCGTGATGAAGTGTTTCACCGTTAGATGGTCAGAACGAACCATATGACCGTTAGGTGGTTCATGGACAAGTGCATTCCATGAATGAACCCTATTGTAGGTCGCTTTGAAATACTTTCTAAAAATAACAAAAAAAAAAAAAAAAATAACAAAATAACTCGAAACAATATATTTTAGAGCAAATCTATTAGAATATACCATCAAGTTAGATCATATTATAGTACAGTAAAAGAAAGTAAACAAATGTAAATAAATACTACATACTTTCCCAAACATTCTTTGCTCCAAAAACGAATGTTTTTAAGAACAGTGGAAAGTAAAAGTGTAAAGAATAGACATAAAAAGACCGATATACTAATAAAGAATTAAGTAAGAATAAAATATGAATTGAACAATATGCGGCAGTCATTTTGACCACAGTGTTCAGATTAACAACGCGTACAATTTCATTAATTAGAAAAGAATAGCGTCGAATCAGTAGAATTTTTTCGACTTACCAAACTAGAAAGACTGTAACACAACACCGTTGGTCCTTTTTCCTATAAAAATTCCGTGGGGTGCGAAAAAACAAGAAGAACAGCGTCGAAATCTCGGCGTGGTGTCGCATTTCAGAAAAATGTCTTCAATGACAGCCGGGAAATATTGATATTTCGACGAGTTCCACGGTAAGAAAATGCCAGTGGTGAAAATTATAACACTTGTGTCGGTGATAAAACACGACTAACACAATCAGAGAGGTTTTGATTGTAGCATATAATGGCGAGTAGAGTGTGGTATCAGTTCTTGTATGTGTTAAATACGATTACTGGCCCATTGCCTAGCGAAAAACCATCGAGGTTTTTAAAAGCTAAATGAGTTCTCACTGCAGAAGATGAGTAGATCAAAGAAAATCACTTTTAGCGTGATTCTGACGGAAGGCCGTCGAGATGGTTGCTGGCCCATTGCCTAGCGGAAAACCATCGAGCTTTCAATGTTAAGCGAAATAAAACGAAGAAGAAGTGCCGTAAGTAATGGGACGTAGTAAAAACTCTTGAAGAGGTTTAGAAAAATCCGATCTCCAGAGAACCTTTTTTATAGTTCCAAAATTGCTTATATACCTTGATTTGTCGATACGTTTGCTTTATATCGCAAATAAAACAACAACGAAAATATCGAAAATTAAGTAAAGAAATTTTATTTAACATGAAAAAGACAGCAAATATTTGATTTCACGCAAAAAGCGACTATGTATCTGTTGATATGTATTTCGACCTAATAGGTCTCATCAGAACAGTTATTTATAGGAATTCTGAATTCTGAATTGTGTCCCGAAACTATTTACGGATTTTATTATTAGATGTCGCTATTCCGCCCGTATTGAAGCCATTTTAGTGTTGCTTCTTAAAAGACAGAAAATATTGATTTTTCACGTTGAAAACGCCTATGAATAACTGTTCTGATGAGACCTATTAGGTCGAAATACGTATCAACAGATACATAGGCGCTTTTTGCTTGCAATCAAATATTTGCTGTCTTTTTCATTTTATTCGGATATACTCTGTGTGAGTAAAAGAAACACAATTCGCTAAGGATTTCTGCTTAGTTGTAAAGACATGTCGTGGAATGCAAATTTTAGATTCCCCATGTCCCTTTTAACATCTTTTATCAACGTCTGTTTGCCTTGCAATTTTTAGAAGGCTCAGATTATAAGCAGAAATCTGAATTTTGTTTCGAAACTATTTTACAAATTTTATTTAATTCTCAGAAAGACAAGAGGAAGCTGCAACCTCGCCTTACAACTATTTTCCTACGACACCGACATCACTTACAAACATAGTGTACAAAACAACAAATTATACTACAGCCTTAGCCAAGCATTCTCTAAAAAAAAAGCCATTGTTTTTGATTTTCAAAGCCACTGATTTTGAAAATGAATGTACAGATTTTCGAAAAAGAACAAAACTACAACAAAAGATACATATTAGAGACGATTTACATAAAAAAAGATGAAAATTCTATCGATAAGACTGATATTTAAAAGACTTGTAATATGTATCATAATTTAATAAATTGAGTTGTTTTTTAAAGGCACCATTGGAAGATACTTAAGATGATCTAGCACCACTCTTATTTTTGCAGTAGGTTTTTATACAGAGTGGCTCAAAAGTCTGGAAACGGCCAATTATCTCGTAAATTGCTAGTTATAATTGTACAAAATTTGAGGTACACCTATGTTGGGATACGGAGAGTTCATATTTGATATTTGCAATGTGGCCAGATTTGCCGTTTCTCTGATATTATTAGTAACTTTGCTTTTTCAAATGCATCATTCTGTATTTTCAGTCATTATTAGAATCTTCTGTTCAATACGAGTTCAACTATATGTAACACTTATAATTTTTTATAGTCTAGAAGGTCTTAAATACATAAAACAGAAGTCTGCCAACGCCTAATTGTGTCAATAAATTTTTTGATACTAATTATTTTCAACTACATTAAAACGTAACAATTGATATATTAGACCATTTTTTAATAATAGTTACGTTATTAAGTGTTCAAAATGTGCTCAATATGTGAGTTGACCGTACCCTAATCGATGGTAGAATGCGTCTACCACATTTCTCCATGATTGTCTAGAAATTATTTGAGATTAATCGATAATTCGTTGCCTTTGCTCTGCAAGACTTGGCTGGTTACGTTTTGTAAACTGAATTTTTCAAGTATACCTAATAAAAATATTCTTTAGGATTGAAATCGGGTGAACGTGGAGGCCATTCAATTCTACCTTGTCTACCAATATCGTACGATAGTACGGAAAATACCTCATCTAAATAACGCCGAACATTTACACCAACTATCTGACGTTAAATTTCCTTCGATAAAAAATGACCCAATTGACTAAGTACCTACTATACCTGATCATACATTTAATTTTTGTGGTCTGGTATGGTTTTCACGCATTCAGTGTGAATTTCATACTAATTCAACTATTCAATACGAGTTCAAAAATATGTAACACTTATGATTGTATGTAGTCTGGAAGGTCTTAAATACATAAAACAGTGCAAAATATGTAGATTTTAATAAATTTAAATATTTAAATGTAGAATGCTGTGATATTGACATTTTTTCACGATTTACATTATAAACTAAAAGTGACTTGTGAAAAGTAGTGAAAAGTAGTTGTGTTTCGAAGAGTTCTGCAATTTAAATTGCTTCTCTAAAATCCGTTCTCTAAACCGTTCTCCTATTCATAAGGCGACGGTACAAAAAACTGTAAAGCGATTTGAGAAATCTGAAGAAGGTAAAGACAGATGGAAAGAGAAAAGTTTTGTTGAAGATCCACATACATCCTCAGGCAGTGTTGCGCAAGTACATGATGTAGGTCGTTTTTCAGTCTTACGTATATTACGTAAAATAAGTTTAAACCATACAAAATAAACTTATTGCAAGAATTAAGTGAAGATCACTTCGATCTTAGATTAGAGTTTACTGAGGTAATGATGGATAAAATTGAAAATTATTAAAATTTCGTTTTCGATATGTTTTCCGATGAAGCAATCTTTACACTGTGTGGAAGTGTAAATCGACACAATTTAAGGTACTGGAGTGACGCAAATTCACACTGAATGCGTGAAAACCATACCCAAAGACCAAAAATTAAATGTATCGTCAGGTATAGTAGGTACTACGTCAATTGGGCCATTTTTATCGAAAAAAATTTAACGTCAGATAGTTGGTGTAAATTTTCGGCGTAATTTAGATGATATATTTTCCGGACGAGAAATTGGTAGACAAGGTAGAATTGAATGGCCTTCACTTTCACCCGATTTCAATCATAAAGATTATTTTTATTAGGATACTTGAAAATTCAGTTTACAAAACTTAACTAGCAAGATTGCAAGCTAAGGCAACGAATATCGATGAATCTCGAATGTTTCTAGACCATCATGGAGAAATGTGATAGACGCATTCTACCATCGATTAAGGTACTGTCAACTACTAAATTGAGCATATTTTGAACACTTAAATACGTAACCATTGCTAAAAAATGTTCTAATCTATCAATTGTTACGTTTTAATGTATTTGAAAATAATTAGTATTAAAAATTTATTGAAACAATTAGGCGTTGCCAGACTTGTGTTTTATGTATTTAAGACCTTTCAGACTACATAAAATCATAAGTGTTACACATGGTTGAACTCGTATTGAATAGGAAATTCTAACAATGACTAAATATACAGGGTGATGCATATAAAAAACCAAAGTTACTAATAATATAAGAGAAACGGAAAATCTGGCAACATTGCAAATATCAAATACAAAATCTCCGTATCCCAAAATAGGTGTACCTCAAATTTTGTACAACTATAACTAGCAATTTACGAGATAATTGGCCGTTTCCAGACTTTTGGACCACTCTGTATATGCATATTAGAGGTGTGCTTATTGGTTCTTTTAGACGAACTAGTTCAAGAAAACTATTTCACACAAATGAACTAGTTCAGTGAACTAGTTAGCGAAAGTACTATTTGTATGACCGAAATCAAAATCCAACCCTAACATAACTGGTTGCCAGATGTCTCGTCTCAATCATCACACAAGCTCGGCGCCGGCCGTCCGTTTTCTTCGGTTTTCAGTTACTACCGTACGGCGGTAGTCTTTCACTACCGTACGGCGTACAAGTAGTTCGGATTCGGAACCATTTATTTCGATCGTATGTTTAGGTTTAAATGTTTTAAATTATGTTATTTTTTTTTTAATTTTGAAAAATTAAGGCAAATATCGAGCACAAATTTAATAATCAAATCTTGCCCAAGTACAGCATCATCAGGGACATTTCGTCAAATTTGGGCTATCCAGCAAGCGCAAAATCTAATAAACATGAAATTGGACATAAATTCTACATAACAGTACATTAAAATAGAGCGTAGAATAATTTTTAATAATTTTAAACTGTTTGTCCTTGTTTTAATGTAGTATTATGTACAATTTATGTCTAATTTCAGGTTTATTACATTCTACGCTTGCTGGATAGCCCAAATTTGACGAAATGCCCCTGATGATGCTGTAGAAAGCGAAAGTACTTGGGCAAGATTTGATTATTAAATTTGTGCTCGATATTTGCTTTAATTTTTCAAAGTTAATTTATTCGAGCATTCAACCTTATATCAATTATTATATTATTAGTTAATTTTTCTTTATAATAATTTATTTTTTTAATCAATCCCTAAAGATGAGTAACAGACGAAATAGAAGTTTTTTATGGGATCATTCTGAGAAAAACGATAAAAATCAAAAATCTGCAAAATGTAATTACTGTTCATGTGATGTTAGTATTGCAAGTGGTTCACTGGGCAATTTATCAAGACATTTAATAATGAAACATCCTGCTATCAATTTCAAATATCTCAATGTTAAAAGATACATAAACAAAGGACCCGAAAAATCAGAAAATACATTTCAATAACCTCAACCTTCAACGTCAAAATCAGTTTCGCTTGTAGGACAAGCAGGGGAAGATGAAGAGAAAGCAGTATAATTATTAAGAAAAAGCCTGCTTCTACTCCTCTTGTTTCTATCAAGGACTATGTAATTCGACCCATTCCATTCTAAATGTATGATCTCATTCATTCATTATTTTCTTCTTTAGAAGTGCAGACACAATTTATAATGCAGATCGTTTACAGTGAACTAGCTCTATGAAAATTAATGAACTAGTTCAATTAGTTCAGTTGAAAGAATCGTTCATTTGAACTATTTCGATGGTGAACTGCACATCCCTAATGCATATTATATATGTATTTTAGCATTAGACACCATTTTAGCTGTCCATGTTAGATAATTAAAATGTTTCTTGAAAATGGCAAATTGCCGAAACGTTTAAGCAATAATTAAGTATTTTTAATAAATTTTCGAAATGTAGTAAAGTACAAAATATTCTCTTTTATATAATTAAATCTCTGTTCACGGCGTTCACGCAATAAAGAGGAAAAGGGTTTTCATATCGCATTATGATTTTTTGTATATTTGGAACCCTGACAGTCATTATTTTCTTCAAAGATTCATAAAACAACACCAACGGAGCCCAGATGTTCAGATATTTCACTCATCGTCGGATAGATACAGCGTCGTGGCATGGCAGCATCCCCTTTACACGTATACATTTTCTAAACCGTTCCCCCCACCCTTTGCCCCTTTGCGGTATTATGCTTGTCGATGACAGGTACACTTCGTCGCTTTTCAAACCAAAACGAGGGACACGACTGAAAATTATATTTTTGTTCGTTCTTTTGTGTGTTGCCAACGCCGAATTACTTGTCGGCGTGACGCTATACGACGTATTTTGACAGAGGCGTCGTAAATGGGATCTTTCGGTATAACCTTTTACTCAAGTGTATATATAGAACGTCTGTACCTTGTACCCTTTACTATTTCAAGCACATTGAAGTTATGAGTTCTCCACGGAAACTTATTTCCTAAACTTTAATATATTTTAACCGTTTTAAATTCAAATTTTCAACGCAAATGAACGATTTACCATTTTTATACATCGTAAGGTATACTAACTTTTCATTCAGTCGCTTGTGGCCACTGGTGGTACACGGTACCTTTATATTTCTTAACTCTCTAAAGCCTTACAGTTAACAGATATCTTGTTTATTATATTGAGTACACACTTAAAGTATAGTTTTAAATATATGGGTTTGCCGTCGTTTTGGCATATGATAATTGTTATGGTCATAAGTAAAGGCCAAACAATTGCAGTAAACATGGTTTATTAAAATTAAAACATCGTAGTATAACATAGATATTGTACAAAACTTAAAATATAATTTAAACATTATACAGAACTAGGTGATTTAAACACATTTTATAAACTACCGCCGAGGAGATTGTATACATGAAAGGCACCAGCAGATAAACCTCATAACGTAATTAGAAACCAGATAGATTATATATTGGTAAATAGAAGATTCAGAAACAGTTTTAAATCTGTCAAAACATATCCAGGAGCGGATATTAAATCTGACCACATACCTTTAGTGTGAGTCATGGATGTGAGACTGAAGACAATAAAGAAAAAATCTAGACCTAACTACTACATGACAGCCCTGCAACATCCGGAAGTTAAAAAGCAAGTGGGGGAATATATTAACAACCAAGTTAAAAACTTAAAGAAGAAAATAACATCCAACGAGAAATCAATCAATTCGAAGAAATAATTAAGAAAACTAAACAAGATCTGCTAAAACCAAACAAAGAAACCAAGAAGAAGTCTTGGATGACTCCAGAAATCCTGGAACGCAGAAGGTTAATTAAAGGAAATAAAGATGAGTATAAAAAAATGCAGGCTTACATCAGAAGAAAAATAAGAGAAGCTAAAGAAAAACAAGCTGCAGAGAAGTGTACAGAAATAGAAAGACTACAAGCCAAGCATGAAAATTTAAAATGTACACAAAAAGGTCAAAGAAATAGCGGGTACTTTTAAAAAGCGAACACAAATGAAACTCATAGACATCAATGGAAAATTAATCATTGACACCCAAGAGATGAAAGACAAATGAATAATATATTTGGAGACACTTTTTTAAGATAAAAGAACGGATTATAGGCATCCATTTTCAGAGAGGATGACGGGCCCGGACATACTTAAATCCGAGGTAGAAGAAGCAATAAAACGGATGAAAAGCAGGAAAGCTGTAGTGCCTGATAATATCGAAGCTGAATTTTTAAAACTCTTGGAGGAAGAAGGAATAATTTGGATCACGGCTGTCTTCAATAAAATATACAATACAGGAATCATCCCTGATAAATGGCTAGAATCAGAATTTATAGCGATACCTAAAAAACAGGGGCTAAAAAGTGCCAACAATATCGAACAAATGTGGGTACCATAGAGGCACTTTTTGGAGTACAGGTACTGATTCAAAGATGCAGGAACGTTAACTGCGACGTATACGCGTGCTTGATCGACTATAAAAAGGCATTTGACAGAGTTCAACATCAAAAGATGATAAACATTTTAAAAGAGGCAGACCTGGATGACAAAGACCTCAGAATAATTTCAGAACTCTACTGGAATCAGACCGCATACATGAAAATTAACGGAGAAGAAACAGATCACATAAAAATACTACGTGGAGTTAGACAGGGATGTATCCTATCGCCGTTGATATTTAATATGTACTCAGAGAAAATTTTTAACGAGGCTCTTTACGGAATAGACGAAGGCATCCTTCTAAATGGTTAAAGAGTAAACAATGTTAGATATGCCGACGACACCATGGTGATAGCAGATAGTTTAGAGGGACTTCAGAGGCTAATGGACAGAATAAACGAGTACAGTCAACAGTACGGACTAAACATTAATACCCACAAAACGAAACAAATGATTATCAGCAAGGAGAATATAAACGGGGCTCATCTATACATTAATGGGACGCAGATAGAGCGAATAAAACAGTATTGTTACCTGGTAACTATTATTAACGAACAGTGTAGCAATTTACAGGAAATAAAGTGCCGCATAGGAAAGGCAAGAACGGTCTTTAACAAAATGAGCGCCATCTTCAAAAGTCACAACATATCCCTTGATACAAAAATGAGACATTTGAGATGCTATGTTTTCTCTGTGTCGTTGTACGGGGCGGAGGCATGGACGCTTACAGACACCACTATTATAAAACTTGAAGCATTTGAGATCTGGTTTTATAGAAGAATGCTGAGAATATCATGGACAGCAAGGATTACGAACAAGGAAGTACTAGGAAAAATAAAGAAGGAACCAGAGATTGTGTTTACGATCAAACGCATAAAATTGCAACATCTGTGACACGTTATGAGAAATCAGCACCGTTACTCCCTGCTACAGTCTATATTGCAAGGTAAAGTCAAAGGTAAGCGAGGAAACGGTAGAAGGAGAATATCATGGCTGCGAATTTAAGAACATGGTTTAAGAAAACCTCAACGGAGCTGTTTCGAGCCGCAGCGAGCAAGGTTATGATTGCCAATATGATTTCCAACATCCGAAACGGATAGGAACCAGAAGAACAAGAAGATTTTGATCCTTGTGGATGCCGAAGTTTCTTATAACATAAAAAGCAGCGTCTTCTTGTTTTTCTAGCAATTCCTTAATATATTTGTATCTTATGCTTTACCAAAGAAAATTTTGGTCTTTTTCACTGGAACAATATCTGGTTTACGATGACTTTCTGTAACTTTATTTTGTAATACTCCTTCAACCATTTTTTCGCGAATAATATTAATAATTATTACAAAAAACCCACGTATTTACTATGTATGTAAGCTCTACTTCTGCTTTTTCAGTATCTCTTGCTTGTTGTTTGATGCCGGGAAAAATTTCACAGGTGCAAAAAGGTTCTTTAGCGCTTACTTTACTAAATTTGCTTTTAAGTGAATCTTTGTTCTGAGAAATACGTAACTACTAGTTTTAACAACTTCTAAGTCATTGCAAACGTTACCTTCGACTTCTGATTCTGAGTCGTTTTTAGTATTCTCTATGTATTTTTAGAAGAAATATCAGCATCATCGTCGGGCGATTCTTCTTTCAAATCGGAATCGTAAATCACTTTCGTTAGCTCCTCTAATTCCACCTGTGCGAAATTATTGTGATTTCTTGTTTTTACTCTGTCCTATAGCTTTGTATATAGCTACTGTGTATTATATTCATCAAAGTGTAGAGCACTAAAGAAATTATCAATAATCAAACTAAGTCTCCAGCCACCAAGAGCAACTTTGTGTGAGCCTAGTAAACGCATCGGTCGTAGAGTACATCGAGAGGCATGGGTGTAGGAGACTGCGTGTGGATGTTTACTGCTGTTTTAGTAGAACTGGTATATTCGATTCACTAGCACGATTAGTTAAAGGTTAATATATGAAAAGTAAACAACTCCACTAACCTCACTCATAAATAGTAATAACCTTAATATTTACCAAAAGTTGCTAAAATAATAAAAATATTATAGGAAGGTATTAACATATTTATTAACATAAAAATGCTGAAAAAACGAAAATAAATATTAAACAGATATTCTGCATCCCTTTGCCGAGTTGCCGTCAACAAAATTAGTAATAGCCAATTTGATAGCCACCACAAACAGGGCACAATAAGAAGAAGAAGAAATATTTAATAAGTACTTGCAATAATAGACAGAACAAGTACTGAAACATGTACCTGAAATAAACTTCGCTAAAAAATAAATGCTAACATTAACCGAAGAAACATGCCAACCGATTAAAATTAAAATATAAAAAAAACTCTTTTTAAACTAATACACTTCTTCTGATTAACTCAAAATGTCCCCACATCCGCTATAAATATCCTACCAGCGCTAATGCTCATCGATGCTGTTTATGATTTGTTTTGTAGAGTTGGGGCCACGCCATTTCTTCGAGGTTTAATTAATTTTTTCTATGGGAATAATCGGCAAGTTTGAAAAGCCGACAAAACTCCAAGACACTGTAAATTGAGGGAGTCTCTAAGGGGTCCATGAACTAGGGGAGAATGAAAAAGAATTGGCTACAAAGGGTTTTGAGCAAAGATAATTTAATTTTGTGTTTGAGTGGTTAAAAGGAATTGATAGAAAGATAAGTAAATGTGGTTGGAAACTTGAAAATAAAAGAAATTATTAACTTTGTAATAAAAATCTCTGAAACTTTACAGAAGATGATACATAATATTTCTGCGATAGTTTCTACTTTATCAGGTACACAATTTTATTGCTTATATGTTGAAAACTAATTTCTAGCAGAATTTGAGTGATATTCAATCGCACAATTAGTTTATACAGGACGGTCTGATAAGTACTTAGCCTGCAAATAAGAAAAACAAAAAATTTGGAAAAATAGCGATTTATTTCTCAACATATTCTCCTGTTAGCTCGACGCACTTCACTCAGCGATGCTCCAACTTCTGCGACCAGTTTGAAAATATGTTTGCAAAGCAAAAGCTCCGTGGTAGTGATGAATCATCTGAATCCAATTTCCACCTGACCAGCGACTTTTTTAAGTCTGCATACAAAAACAAAGTTACACGGGGCCAAATCTGGAGAATACGTTGGATGTGACAGCAGTTATTAAGCCAATTCGACCAATTTGGCCGTGGCGACAGTGAAGGTCAGCCATGGCGTTATCATGACGGAAAAGTACTTTTTTCTTTGTCAAATGAGGCCGCTTTTTCTGTAATTCGGCGTCAAATCGACAAACTAATTTGACACAGTAGAGCCCTGTGACTATTTTGCCTTCTGCAGGTGGTCCATGTAGATCTATTCTTATGAATCCCAGAAAACGGAGGGCATCATCTTTTCAAGCGATATGACAAACTTCGCCTTCTTTGAAGCACGTTTGCCGGGTGAAGCTAACACTTTCGACTGTCTTTTGGTGTTTGGTGTGTACCAATTAGTTTACGATTATCAGTCATTCATCAGCGGTTACGAAATGATGCAGAACCTGCTTCAAATTGGGCTTAAATAGTATTAAACACCACTCTAAAGTGGTCCCACTTTTACGTTCATCAGATCACTGATGAGTTTTAACTTATTCCTGACGAAATCGCGGACCTTAACCAGTAGATCTTTAGGCCGCTGATATACTTGGATAATGTCTCTTGGTCCGCCTCTTGGTCTGGTAAATTGCCATGTAGGATATCGATGGAAAGGTTCATTTCTCGACCAGTCAATAAAATTGCTGGATATAACCAGTTGGTTCAAGTTGGGAGCTTCGGTAGGTTGGTAGAAACAGAACCAGCACTTTGTCTTGGTCTCTCTGGTTTTTATGTCATGAAATAGATAGTTGTTGATGGTCCGGTTAGGTCTTTCTTCTATGCCGTCGGACTGAGAGTGAAGCGGTGTCGTTCTGGTATTCTTAATTCCTAGCAAACCTATCATGGTCTTCCAAACTTCCAATTCGAAGTTGCGCTGGGTTGAATGATGCAACTACTTCTGACAATATACAAAAATAGTCCATAATAACCATTAAATACTTGCTTCCTGATGTTGTTACTGGAAATGGTCTCAGAATTTTAACAGAAATTTGTTTTCATGGAGTCCTGGTGATCTACTGTTTGAGTTTTATCCTAAGTTTTGTTTTAAGTTCCTTCTTGGATACACATAGGTCACTTTGTAGCATTCTTTCAAATAATGCTAATAATTAACCCAAAAATACCTCGCACGGACTCTGGATAGGGTCTTTTTGATTCCAAAATGAACCCCAGAGCGGGTATTATGGAGTACTGCAAGCACGTCCTCTACACATGACCTTTTTTATTGTTGCATTGCTTGTTTGCTATCTAGTCTACACACAGGGTAATACGTAAATAGTCTGTAAGTAAATTATGTAACAAATAGTTCTCTAAGTATTATTATCGTGTTCCATCTGGACTGTCCTATTTACGAGTGATGACGTCATCTCGCAGACATGAGGTTTCCCACTGAAGTTAATATCTCTTCACTGCTTGTCCATATATGGTAATCTCCTAGCACTCTAGCTTAGCTCCTCTGCAACACCACTCATGGACTATCTTAGATCTGGATTTTTTTTTTGTTTAACCTGGAGGTTTTCTTTGGCTAGAGCTTTTTCGTCACTTCCGTCCCTAATGGTTTTAATTGTAGAATCTGGTACCCTTATTCTTCTTACCTCTAGCGTAGAATTATCAGTTGCACTCCTCAGGTGGTCTTCTCAAGAGGTCGTTGGCATTCCCATGATTTTTTACTGCTCGTTGACTATTAAGAAGTTCATCGGCATCTAAACTGTAGCTGCTTTATTTTATTGTGGACATTAAGAACCTGGGACTACGTTACTGTAGTGAAAATGGTCTGCCGGTTTATTTTCTGTCCACTGCTCTTAATCAGATTAAAGGTAGCCTACCAATCCACAATTGTAACACTAACAGGGAAACAAATCACTGCTGGTTTACGTTCAACACTTAGTTTCTGGGTCTTTTCAATTTCTAGGCGGATATATTTAAGTGTTTTCGTTATCCCATGGTGTCTTTTCTTTACTAGGTCTTTTGTTTCTTTAATCTATTTAATCATGTCTTCTTTTGTCTCTTCGATTTCTCTTTTTATATCTTCTTTTGTCTCTTCTTCTCTCTTTTCATATCTTTCTTACTCACTTTTAATATTTCTATTTTTGATATAAAACTTACGAGAAACTTTCTGCCTTCCTGACGGAAGTTTTTCTTCAGCTTCTTTTTATTCTTCCTATCGAAGCTTTCTTCAGCTTATTTTTCTTCCAGATGACGTTTCTCTTTAGTTTCTATTTCTTACTGACGACGTTTCTCTTTAGCTTCTTTTTCTTCTCTTCGACGTTGTTCCATTGCGGCAATCATATCTTGAGTTTCCTCCATTTTAGTCTCACTTCTTGTTTTGGTCATAAAACTTCTCGACAATAGCTTCTTTCACTTAATCTTACTTTTTTCTGACACGACTTTTTTACCTTTTTCTATAGGTTCAGGGAATAAATATAGGTTCAGGGAAGTAAACGTAAATTAACTAATTTTATTTAATTCATTCAACTACCAAACTCATTCTTAATAACTAAATAACTGACAAATATCATATTAATAATTATTGTATGAAGCTTTCCAAAATAAACACTTTGATGATCGCATCAACATTAAGCTTCAAACGCTATATGACCGCCTTAAATAATCAGGTCGTAATTTCTAGATTTTGCGTATCTATTATACTGAAAGCCAAGAACTTCGCATGATACAAACGCAGACTGAAATTCTTTAGAAAGAAAGGAGCTTCGCTTTGTGAAGTACAGGGCTGTAATTAAAGGCACATAACGATATAAACGAGATATTGTTTCTTCATCATTAAATAGCAATATGCTATTTGCAAACTGCAAAATGCTGCATATTGCCAAATTTTATAGTAGTTCTTACTCTAGCTAGTGTACTAGAATAAATAAATACTGCCTCAGGATTAGATAAACACCAAAATCTTAATTTTTCAGTTGTTTCCTTATGGAACTGAGGTACCTATGGAAATATTAATTTAAAACATCTATATCAAAAGTATGCCATTCTGAGACGGAACAACACAATCAGTAACCTTTTCTTTCTAGCATATAAAAATGGAAAATGTACAAAATAAGCATTTTATATAAACAATTTAAAACAATCCATCGGTAATTGCTCAATATTTAAATTTATTTGATTTGGGTGAAGATATTCCTCATTTAAAGCAAAACTGAGGATTGACATCCACTACTATTACAGAAAGATATGAGCAATTTATGCAATTCAAAAATGAGCCCCACATTCTAAATTTTATAAGGAGCAGTATTTTTAATCAAGCTTCAACATCATTTAGCCAACCTTCAACGTATAGCCCAGTCTGGTTAAAACACAGAGGTCGAAATTTATGGATAAATAATTTACGGAGATATTTACAAAAAAGCAGTTTTTTGCACTAATTTATAAATTTTATTAATTTTTTTATTAACAAAATGAAATGTTATTATTACATTTGAACATCGAGGAATTACCATCTTTTAAATTTGTACCAAATTTCTCCCCGATCGGTCAAATAGTTTAAAAGTTATTTAATTTATTTATCTATGAAGTTAAATACATATTGCGTTTTAATCGAAATTATTTATAAAATAAACGTTTGACGAAATTTTCGAGTGTAGCAGCTGCTACTCATCCCGCCTTTTTTACGCTTACTAAGATATATTACTGATTTTGTATTATATAGGCAACCTTTTTACTATTCATATTAATACATATAAAATATAGGGACACAAGGACGATATACTCTGTGATCTTTGCAGATATTTAGATCTAAAAACACAAATAAATGTGTTTATCGTGCTCGTACTGTATATATACCTTTACACATATATAAACGTAAAGGTCGTCAAAATAGTAAAGAAATATAATTAATATAAGGAATATAATAATATAGAGTGTAAAAAATTACCTGAAATTTAATTTATAGAATATATAAGTATTATTACATCATTGATATAAAATGAAAAAAGAAATATGTTGATTTTCCGGGATTCTGGGAGAATGAAAATTATGTCATCGTTATTAATACTGCGACAGACTATTCCAGCCGAATTAAAAAAAAGTAAGTTTTTACTTATAATTTCAAATGGACTCAATTTTTCCGAGGTTTTCCATATTTCCCGGCCAGTTAAAACTATGTAGTTATTCATATTTTATACTGAGTTGATGTAATATATTTACTAAGCGTTGCAGTGCTTTTAGACTGTTTACAAAAACAGCGGTGTCGTCTGCAAATCTTATTTTGTTCAAGATTTCTCCGTTTATTGATATACTGTTTTGTTTCTCTGATATTGCTTCTTTAAAAATAGCCTAGCTATAAAAATTGAATAACAATGAGGACAGCACGCAACCCTGCCTAACACCTCTTTTAATTTTCATAGTTTCTGTATCGACATTTTCGATTCTAACCTTTGCTTTTTGATTCCAGTAGAGATTGACAATAACCCGTATGTCTCGACTATCCACATTCTTTTCCTTTGGCAGTACGACATCAGCAAGTTCCTGATGTCGTACTCTATCAAAAGCCTTTTGATAATCTATAAAGAAGACATAGGGATCCTGGTTCATATCTAGTCGCCTTTGCGCGAGAACGTTCAAAGTGAACAGAGCCTCTCTCATTCCTAGTCCTCCTCTTAATCCAAACTAGGTGTCATCTATATCTTCTTCTATTTGGTTGTGTAGTCTACCATGTATTATTTTGAGAAATGTCTTAAGTGTGAAAGCTTCTGGGAGAATTCTGTCGCATGTACTCACGTTGGTAGTGTTACAAACGTGAACAGCAACCAATCTTCGGGTATTACTCCTGTTGTATATACTTTGTTAAATAGATCTAAAAGTATATGCAGTGTTTCTTCTTAGATGCATTTAATTAACTCAGTTATTCATATAGTTCAAGAGCTACCCCAGAATAAAAAAAGAGGCTTATAGCTTTAATGGAAGCCGAGATAATGTAAATGTTTCCAAAGTGTTTCAATTTAAAGTTCCGATCTCAAACAGTTATCTCCTCCACTCTCCTATGTCGATCTTTCGAAAGTACCTTCGTTTCGAAGAGCTGTAAGTTTCGAACAATTTGATGAATTTTATAGCTATAAGTTTTAATATAAAGTTTAGATTTTCATTCAAAATTTGTGCAAATTTTACTTTCTAATGTTTATAAACAATGGAATTGTATTGGAATCAATCAGCGGTACTCCGAATAGATATAGAATATACAGAATAGGTCAAAGTCTTAAGAGGAGTGAGACAGGGGTGCATCATTTCACCACTGCATCGGAAAGGCCAAAAGTGCATTCTTGGCTATAAGCTCTGTGCTCAAAAGACAAATCCTCACCCTGAAAGCAAAAATAAGGCTCCTTAAATGTTACGTATACTCAGTGCTTCTGTATGGAGTAGAAACGTGGACATTGAAGGCGGAAACTCTATCAAAACTTCAGGCGTTTGAATTATGGTTATACAGAAGAATCCTGAAGATACCATGGACAGACAAAGTCACCAATGAAAAAGTACTGCGGAGGATGAACACAACCGCGGATTTGTTCAACATTGTGAAGAGCCGGAAGCTGGAGTACTTGGGACATATTATGAGAAATCAAGGCAGCTACTCCAATGCATTTTGCAGGGTAAAATTGAAGGAAAAGAGCCCCAGGACGAAAAAGAATATCTTGGCTTGCTAACCTGAGAGCATGGTATATAAAGACCTCAACACAGCTATTTCGTATAGCAACCAACAAAATCATCATAGCCAGAATGATCGCCAACGTTCGGAACGGACAGGCACCCTAAGAAGAAGAATAAACAATGGAGGTATGATTTTTAAAAAAATAGTCGCTAACTTCGTTCCTATTTGTCATAGAAGGTTTTTTTAATGTGAGTTTTTTTACCAGCTATCCAATTATTGTACGTACAAGTCTGTAGCTTGAAAAATATAGAACAATTGTTTATAAGTAAAAAGCATACCTCCTTTTCAAACGTTTATTTTGTAACTAATTTCGATGAAAACGCAATATGCATTTAACTTCTGAGATAGTTAAAGTCTTAAAAAATCCTATGAAATTTTCTAAATGTATATAGCATCATTAACCCATTTGCTCCCACGACATTTTTTTTTTTCGATAATACAAGATTTTTTTGAATATACTTGTTGAATCTGGGTTAAATAGTAACAATTCATTGTTATTTGACAACAAAAATTTAAATTTTTAGCAAAAAGTAGGTGTACTCATACGAGTACAATGGGCTGATCGGGAGTCAAAAGTATAAAACATTGTTTAAAAATGCAAATATTTTATTTTCTTCTATATATAGGTACATACTTGGTCATATCCTGTACTATAATCTAACGAGTATGAAATTGTACAAAACGATCACGTTCAATACACAAAGTAACTTCACACTTTATACAAGTCCAACGTACTCTTTGATGGCATAAGCGACATCGAAGTTGTTTGTCTATTTTCTTAGGAAAATGACCGCTTCCATCCATTTTAGACTAATTGGTACAGATCCTGCTAGTCGTTTTTTAGAATAAGTAGATTTCCCAAAACTTCTTAAATAATGACGTACTACATCTCGTTGAAAATCCAAAAGATCCATTTCTTTATTTCCAGCAAATATTTGTAACCTCCACGAGTTAACAAGAGCTGAGTTGAGCATGTGGGTAAAAATGGGCCACCACCATTTTTTACCTTGTATACTGACTCGGTAGTTATTAACCGATTGGTCAAAGAGATCAACACCGCCCATTGAAGCATTGTATGATGAGAAAAGATTTGGTTGGGGTACATCAATTTTTTGTTTGGCAGCAGCACTCCAACGGTTCACTTTTGAAAGTGGTTCAATACTATCGTAATTTGATGCCATTGTGACAACATTGTTGTTTGTGTCATTTTACAAAAAGTAGTAGACTTGTCTTGTCAAAGCGATATTCGAAATATCCACGATTCTTCTTTTAATTACAGCGGAAGGTAACAAAAGACATTTTTTTATACGATTTTCTCTTGCTGTGCCTGTTGCTCTAAAGCCCTTCTCTTTTAAAGTTTCCATCAAATTGTAACTAGTAATATAATTGTCAAAAAATACTTCGTGATCAGTAGGCACATCAACGACATCAAGGATTTTTAGAACAACTTGTGATCCTAAAGGCAACGCCGCGACTTTTGGTTTATCCACTGATGCTCCCACAATACGTGTCAAAATTGTAGCAATAACCAGTTGAATTACAAAGCATCCAGTCCTTGTACCCGAATCTTACTGGCTTTCCCCGTATGAACTGTTTAGATGAGTGTTGCACAAAATACTTTATCATCGCTTCATCAATTGATAAGTCTTTGTGGAATATGCCAAATTGTTGACATTTTTTATTTAGTTTGTTCATGAGAGACCTCACTTTATACATTTTGTCCCTTTTATTAATTTTCGAATTATCTGCCAAATGTAGGTATTTTTTAATTTCTTGGAAACGGTTCCTTGAAATTGCATTAGCCACGAAGGGAATATGAAGATCCTCATCTAAACACCAATAGTTGCGCTCTCGTGGCAATCTATGGTATCCAGTAAAAAGTAAAACAGCCAGAAATATCTTTATCTCTTCCTTCGTTACATGAAATTGATGGTTATTATTTTGAGCGGCATATAAATTTGTCTGCTGTGTAATATATTCAATAATTTCATTTTTGAAAGATTTCTCAAATATTTCTATAGGATATTTACCTCGGATTTGTTCTTTCATATTATCCAGACGACCCTCGTAACCTGTTGTAGATGTCATACTAAATGTCAGTAATTTCTTCCGTCCAGTCAGATTCCTTTGTTTTATTTTGACTCTTCGGTAAATTTTCTCTTCTAATGGCAAGAGGAAGATTGTCTTCTTCGTCGTCATCAGAGTCATCACTCGTGTAATAAACCTCTATTTCTCCGAGAACGTCGTTCGGAAGGCTCTGAGTCTGAAGATCATCCTCATCTATGTCGTCATTGTCAGTTTGATAGTCAATCTCAGGAGGAATGACTACCACTGATGCATCTTTATGAGTGGAACTCGCTATGTCATCTGAAGCTAAAGCAAGAGTTCTATTAACGTTTTACATAAAACCCAATGGGACTAATAGGCGGCAATTCTTGAAAATCCATTATAATACCAATATTGAACCTGAAACAATAAAAAAACCATTTAATCATTTTGATCTCATACAAACCCACCGTACTCAGACGAGTACAGGTCTATTTTGTAACATAAAAACAAAAATAATAAAAAAATCTTATACTGAATAAATAAACATTACTAATACTTACCCTTACAATAGTAAAAGTTAAAAAAATTATAAATAATATCAAAATCACCAAATAACAAGCACTTCAATAATCCAACAGAAATATCGAGGTTAGGTTATAATTACTGCGGTCAAAATACGAAGAAGAACGCCACCTAGGGTATAATTTGTGAAAATCTAGTAGAACACTTCCTAATAGAATCGGACATACACGTGGAGTACCACTTTTTTGCCAGACGTGTCACTACTAGGCCATTTTTGCTGCTATACTTAGACGAGTACAGTGTGACCAAATGGGTTAATATAGCAATTTCGATAGTTTTATATATTTAGCCTCAGGGATAAATAAATTACATAACTTAAACTATTTGACCGATCGGGGGGAAATCTCGCACAAATTTAAAAGACGGTAATTCCTCGATATTCAAATGTATTAATAACATTTTATTTTATTAATAAAAAAATTACTAAAATTTATAAATTAGTGCAAAAAACAGCTTTTTGTAAATATCTCCATAAATTATTTATCGGTTTTAATTAAAAAAACGGGAAAATAAAGATATTCTTCATATAAATAAATGATATAAATATTGTTTATGTATAATATAAGGGAAAAACTTATAGACGAAAAATCAAATTGTGACCATAAATAATTGTTAAAAAAAACGCAAGGTAAAAATGCGAGTACTTTTTTATTTATTCGTCATCTAGTAACCCCCACCTATGTCTTACAAGCTTCAGATATCTGCGAACATTTTTGCCGTGATATCGATGATTTTTGCATAACCAGACTGGGCCAATATTATGAGAATCAACCAGAAATGAATTTGACTCTCCCAATTATTCAAAACTAAATAAAGTTTTATCAATATGAATCAAACAGAAACTGTTTGATTCATGTGGCTGAATCAAAATTTCACATTGATGGACCAAACAATAATTGTTGAAAATTCTTGACAGTAATATTGAAAATGCAATTATTGCGATTATAATATTTATATTGCGAAATGAAAACAATATTCGTCATGTAGATGTTGATTTTTTTTTAAATATATTATTGTATATAATTTTAAATTCCATCATTGTATCCATCACTAGATATAATTTACTGTAGATGATTAATTAAAATATTATAAATATGCATTTTGATTTTAATATTTGATAGGGCCATAAAAAATATTATTATATTAAATATTATAATATAATTTCCAATATTTCCATCACGAAAAGAAAAACTATCACTTTATGCACTTGTTGCATTAATTAGAGAAAAATCCTTGGATATCCATCATTTATTTATTAGGAACATAATTTTAACTTTTTACTTCAATGACTTAATTCATAAATTATATATTTTTTTATGTAGTTTTTGAACTTTTATACCGAGAATACTAAAAAAGAAAAATTAATAAGCTCTTACGATGAACAAAAGTTACGATCAAATATTTTTAAATATTAATTTTTCTCTTTATTCTTATTGACTTATTATTTTATTCATAGTTTTAATTTTATACTCTAAGAATACCATACAGCCGCGTAACTCTTCACATCTGCTCCCAGGTGACCGTTTCCTAGATAAAAAGGTAATGCAACAATAGAAAAGTGTATTTAATTAAAAATCATTTGATTTTATACTTTGCTTTTGTCTTTTTAAATACAATATAAAACATAAATTATTCTATTAAAAAAATTATCTCTTAAAATAGGCAGTTTTTAGTTTGAGATCAAATTTTCTTGTTTTGTAAAAGAAACAAAAAAAACCTGTTTTTAGATGTTCTTATTATTATGAACAGTTTTTTTAATATTATTTTCTCTTCATTTATATTTTGTAGACCACTTAGTATGGTTTGATAGGAAATGATCAAATAATGTTCGGAAAGGGAAATAAACAGTTTATAGAAGTTAAATACCGTGAACATAGCAGCACCAAACTGATATTAGAACTATAACTAAATAACTAGAGATCCAAAATGGCAAAAAAAATAAAAAAAATGAAAATAAAATATTCAAAATATTAATTTCCCTATAACCTAGTTAATATCATTGGTTTGTTTTTCTGATTCCTGAAATATTCTTTGACATTTGACTCCCATATTTTTGTCATTTCTTCATTTTAATTTTTAAGGTACGTGGATATTTCTCTATAAATATTTAGGATCCCTGTAGTATTCCATCCTTCTATTTTGAGAATCAGTAATTTTGTGACGATGTTTTTTAATTTTTTTTATTTTGTTGGTTTATGTTCCTTCTTTGTTGCTTTTTTTATTATCTTTATTAAATTTGTATTTGTAGATTTTTTTAAAGAAACCTGCTTCACTTTCGAAATCGGTTTTGTTTTGTTAACCTGTAACATTGTCATACCTATTATTTCTAACTAATGGAACTAATATTTTGTAATCTTGGTATCTTTTACATTATTTCTAGTATTATAGTAATTAAAGTATTTTTCAAACGGCTGATTTCTTATGTTTCGAAATAATTTATAATTTTACATTTTTGTTGCCTGAGGCCACAAAATTTTAAGGTAGTGGTTGAATTCATGGGTTTCTGTACTTAAATAGTTGGTATATGTATAAAAATACTTTTAATTCAAAACTTTTTAAAGAGTGTCGACAAAATTTATACATTTGCATCACGTGGCGTTTTCGATCTAGTTCAGATCATCCTCAGTGCCTTTTTTTGTAATTGAAGCTAACTCTAAAATAGTAGCTGTGACATCAATATATGGTTTTACATTTTTAAATTTCAAAATTCCAATGTGACCCTAGGTCGCTGATATTCGATAACCTTCTTCTTCTTCAAGTCCTGTCTCCATCAATGGAGGTTAGCGGTTATGGTGGCAAACGTTTGTCTATCTTCAGCTGCTCTTAAGAGTTCCTCAAATCCAAGTCCTGTCCAGTTTCTGATATTACGTAACCAGGACAATTTTTTTCTTCCAATTCCTCGCTTTCCTTCTATTTTGCCTTTTATTATCAACTGAGGGATGTAGTATTTCTCGTTGCGCAACAAATGCCCTAAATAACTGGTTTTTCTTCTTTTGACTGTTCTCAATAGTTCATTTTCTAAATTGAGTCTAGCTAGTACTTCTTCATTTGTTTTTCGTGCTGTCCAAGGAATTTTTAAAATTCTACGGTACACCCACATTTCAAATGCCTCGATTATATTCAGGCTCTTTATTTTTAAAGTCCACGTTTCGACTCCGTAGAGAAGAACAGACCAGATAAAACATTTTACAAGTTTTAATCTCAATTTAATATTTATATGTGTATCGCAGAATAGAACGCGCATCTTAAAGAAACTATCCCTAGCTTGAGCAATTCTCGCTTTAATTTCTTGTTCTGGGTCCAGCTTGCAATTAATCCAACAGCCAAGGTATTTGTATTGGTTTACCTGTTCTAAAATATTCCCATTTATTTTTATAGATAAGGGGATATTCTGTTTTCTTTGGATCACCATTACTTTTGTCTTTTTTTCGTTGATCTTCATTCCAAACTCTCGACAAGCATCCTTAAGGTGGTCTATAACCCCTGTAAGTTTGTGTCTGTATCAGCCAGTAGGACAGTGTCATCTGCATATCTTATGCTAGATATTGGTTCTCCATTAATTTTTATTCTGTGGAAAGGTTTTCCAAGGCTTGCTTGCATAGTAGTTCCGAGTAAAGATTGAACAGCATAGGGGATAGTATGCATCCTTGCCTTACTCCTTTATTTATACTAATATTTCTAGATGTATGATCGTCGATCCTAATCTTGGCACTCTGCCTCCAATATAAGTTCTTAATTAATCGGATATCTTTACTATCCAAGTTGATGCTCTGCAAGGAATTTAACATTTTATTATGGTTTACGCGATGAAATGCCTTTTCAAAGTCTACAAAACATAGAAAGACATCCTTTTGTTGGTCGTAACACTTCTGCAGCAGTACTTGTAGTGACAACAAGTCCTCTCTGGTCCCCATTCCGGCTCTGAATCCAAATTGATCGTATCCAACTTCTTTTTCACACCTTTTGTATACCCTATTGTGAAGTATTTTTAATAGAATTTTAAGCACTTGGCTCATAAGACTTATTAATCTAAAATCTGTGCTTCGCCTGGAGTTAGCTTGTTTTGGAATGGGAATAAAAATAGATTCTAACCATTCCTCTGGTATTTCCCCAGTATCGTAGATTGTATTAAACAAAATTACTAGCAAGGGTATTAATGGGATAACCAAGGGTATTAATTCTTTATCCAATGTCATCGAGCTAGGGTCACATTAGAATTTAAATTTTGAAACCTATAAAACCATATATTCATGTCACAGCTACTATTTTAGTGTTACCTTCAATTACAAAAGAAGGCACTGTGATTGATATAAACTAGATCGAAAACGTCACGTTATGCTCCTGTATAAATTTTGACGACACTTAAAAAAAAATTTTAATTAATTGTTGTATACCTACATACAAATGTTAAGTGTTTTACTTCCGTATAAATGTTTTTTAAAATTTATTTCTCTCTGAACTATGTATAATTTTGGGCGAATCAACGATCCTTTGTATTCCAAAGAACCGTTAATGGTTCTGCTCTTAATTTCGTTATGTAGAAAATGAGGACCACGAAGGAGAAGGATTTCCTGGCTGAAAAATCTATGTACGTGGTTCAACACAACAACCACAAATCTTTTCAGAGCCGCAGTTTGTAAAATACAGATTGTCGTGATGGTTGTCAACATCCGAAACAGATAAGCACTACAAGAAGAAGAAAGTATTCCTGAAATTCAGTTTCTCTGAGTTTCATAGCCTAGCCAAGAAGTTTTTGGCCCTCTCGGCTGATTAAAAGAAATTTAAATTCTAAGATTTTAGAAAAAAAATTCAAGAATTCATTCCTAAAAATGAACAAATATTTGCATAAACATATCAAAAATAATTAAAACAGAAATGAGAGATGATATTTGAGAGATGTATAAGATGGGACATGCCAACAGTTATCCAAGAGTGATGCAGAAAGAAGTTTTAAAAAACTTTTGTTTGGTCACCGGTTTCATTAACTGAACACATGTGAGGCAGAAAAAAGTTTTAAACAACTTTTGTTTTGTCAACGGTCAATTATACAACGGTCATATATATATATATATATATATATATATATATATATATATATATAATATATATATATATATATATATAATGAACCAGAAGTATTTGCTGACCACGTAAGGAAGTAAACTTTAAATATTGGGTATGCAGCAATAAAAATGAAAGGTGTACTCTTTTAAATTTCTATTCCAAGCTTTCGGACATTGGTTATGTCCTTCATCAGGGAGAAACTTAATGAGCTTGTATCATAAATGATTTTATAAAAATTGTTGATAAAATTTATCACAGTCTGTTGAGCTAAAACCTCTTCCTATATTTAAAATTTTAAAAAATTACTTAACATTCACACAAACTTAATTATTTATACACAAATAAATATAGTATATTATATTATATATATTATATATATTATATATAATAATATATATAATAATATCAATGTCATAGATTTGTGTATAAAGAATTAAGTTTGTGTGAATGTTAAGTAATTTTTTAAAATTTTAAATATAGGAATAGGTTTTAGCTCAACAGACTGTGATAAATTTATCAACAATTTTTATAAAATCATTTATGATATAAGCTCATTAAGTTTCTCCCTGATGAAGGACATAACCAATGTCCGAAAGCTTGGAATAAAAATTTAAAAGAGTACACCTTTCATTTTTATTGCTGCATATCCAATATTTAAATCAGTTATCCTGTGTATTGAATTCGTGCATCGTCTAATTACATTATTCGGCATGTGCTCTAGTGATATTCGACAGGCTGTTTAAAAATAATTGTTTCTACTACGTCTACGTTTTGTTTTTCTTTGTTTTTTCGTCCTCTGCCAGCATGATGATTTTATATGTCAATATTGGCTGTACAATTGCTCTGTATGTTGTCAATTTGGTATTAATGAGAATTAGATTGGACCAACGTAAAGAATTCATAACACTATATTTTTTGTTAAAACTTTGTCCCTGTTAAAACTTTGCCTCGGATATTACCTTCAGATAAACCTTTGTCAGATATAATACTGCCTAACTAGTTGTAGACTAAGTAGTAGCCTAACTAGTTGTGTATTAACTGTAGACCTCCTTTTTATTTTCTTATTTGGAAGTATTTTGTTTGGATTACATTTATTTTCATTATGCCTATTTATATCTACCTTTAAGTTTCCTTAGCATCTAATCAGTATCTTCTTCACAGTTTGCTATTATCATTTATTCATCAAGAAGAATATTATCAGGTGGCTCTTGCTTTGATTCCCATACCTGAACATTTTTGTCTCTGTTTATTTAATGTCTTTCGAATATAAATTTAAAATGAAGTAGGGGATAGGCATCATACCTGCTTAAGACCCTTTGTTACTTGAAATGGCCGTGAAAAGAAATTTTTCATCTTTGCAACACTCAGTTTATTCTTGTAAATGTTGTTTGCTCTGATATATGTGTTTTTATTCTTTTCTTTATGTCTTCAATTATTCATTTATTAAAAATATTTTCCAACATTTTCAATCGTATCTCTCGTCCATGTCTTATTAGGTCAATGGGAATGTCTCCAAGCCCTAAAGCTTTCGTGATCTTCATTTCATTTAATTACTGTTTAATTTCATTGTTACTTAATAACTGTAGCTCCCCTAAGATGTTAAGGTTAACTTCCTTAATTTTTTGAAGAAATTCTTGTCTGTTTTCTGTCAGCAGTTGGTTGTAATGAATCTCATACTTCTTGTTCTGAATTAGGTCTATATTTTTTGTTTCCTTTCTTTCTTTTCGAACATTTCTAATAAATTTGATAAAGCTCCGGACTTAAGCTAATCTATTGAATCCTCCTAGATATTTCTCTACATGTTTATATAGTACAGGTTGTTTACAACTGTCGTTGTTTTTCTGTCCCTAGTTTCCATCGTTTTCTATCTCGGGTGTCGGCTTCATTTAGCTGTCTTCCTTCCATGGCTTTATTCACGTCATCTCGCCTGCTTCTTCTTGGACCGCCTCTTTTCCTTCTTTCGGTTGGGATCCATTTTAATATTTTCTTTGGCCACCTCTCGTCTGCCATTCTGTTTACATGACCGAACCAAGTTAGTTGTTTTTTCTAGACTTCATCTATAATGTATTTTTCTTGCTCCATTCTACGTTTTATTTCTTCATTGCGGATTCTGTTCATCATTGTCAATCTATAGCTTCTTCTCATAAAATCCATCTCGGTAGCTTGTAATTTTTTCCTGTTTCTTTTACTAGTGTCCCATATCTCTGCTCCGTATGTTACCACCGGCTTAACCATCGTCTTATATATTCGTTTTTTTCGTCGTTCTTGTGATTTTTTTATCCCAGAGAATGGAGTTTAGGCATTTGGTAATGTTTCTGCCTTTGTTTATTCTTGTATTTATTTCTTCATGGCTATTTCCGTCTTTTGTAAACACTACTCCTAGGTATTTTACTCTATTTGTTTCTTTGATTTTGTCACTCTCCAATGTCAGGTCTTCGACTGTATTTTTCCCCACTGAGAGATATTCGCATTTTTGTAAGTTCATTGTCAGTCCACATTCTTCGTACGCTGTTTGTAGTTTCCTAACCATATAGCTGAGATCGTCTATATCTTCTGCTACCACCAGTTGGTCATCAGCGAAGAATAGTGTATAGAGAATATCCTCATCTATTTGTATTTCCATATTTCTGCATTATGTTTGCCACTTTTGTAGAGATCGATCCAGATATATTTTAAACAGCGTAGGTGATAAACAACATCCCTGTCGTAGCCCTTTCGTAGTGTTGAATTTCTCACTAAGTTTGCCACCTATTTTAATTGATGCGGTGTTGTTTACGTACCACTTTTGAGTTGCTATTATTAACGAATGTCTTATTTCCATGTTTTGCATTTCACTCAATAAATTATTTATCGACACGTTATCATATTATGCCTTTTCAAGATCTCTCTCTCTATCTCTACATCTTTACATTCTCTATTCCAGAGTTAGTTTTTCTTTTGTAAAATTATTCTTTTAGTTTCTTTAAGTTATACATATATTTTTTTGTCTTTTGGATCTTTTGTTTTTAAGCAAGTCCTATATATCTTTCTTTTCGATTTGCTGTTTCTTTTATGTGTGATCCATTCGGGATTTTCCTTTCTACTTTTGTCCCAATGTGCCAAAGCTTCGGTTGATGCTTGGTGTATGCATTCTACATTTTATATTCTACAGTTTTTAGCTTTGTAGCCAGTCATGTCTTGTAGAGAAATTGTTGTAGAGGTATCTCTTGATCTATCAATAATATATTTTATTGCTTTGGATTTGAATTTGTCGCCATTCTCATTTTCAGTTTGTGTAATATTCTTTTTAAATGTATTTCAATAAGAAAAGAAGTAAAAAGTAAAGCAATTAATAAATTAAAAAATAAACATAGTTGAAAACATATTAACTGCTTCTACAATTAGATTAAATACAGATAAGGTTTCCAGAATTCTAAGAAAATTTGTATTAATTAATATAAATAATGAGAAGATTTTTCTATCAACATTTACCTTCTTATAATTAAATAAAATTTGGTATCAAAATCTTGTTTTTTTACTTTATTATCATAAATGAATTAACTGTACAAATTGTCAACTAACTCATTAAGTAATATTAACTATACATTTTATTAAAATCTATTGTTGCATGACCATACTCAGACCGGACTGAGAATATCCCGATCGAAAATGGACGCCGCTGCTAGATCTGTTCTTATTGCAGAGTTCGATATGCCACATACGACCAGTGGCGGCGTCTGCCTGAAGTAGGGAGCACGGTAGTCGGCAAGGTAACGAGAAGACTGCTAGCTATTGGTCAAGTAAGACCTTTGGTCCTCTGTCCTTGTTTGTGGCGTTGTGACAGTGTTGTGCGTATTAGAACAATGTTATTGTAGTGCGGGGCAGTATCCTGTACTCCAAAGATGAAAATTTTTGACGAACCGATGTTTATATCTTCTTTTGCAATGAAATAAACATGGCAAATCAATTTTGTTTTGTTTATGATGTAAAAGACGACTGAAATATCACTGATATATACCGCACTATTTTGGCTATAAATAAATATTATCTTTACCCAAATTATTAAATTATTACAAAATATTTGATAGCAGCCTTAAAATATTTTTCTCTTAGGAGAACAGACACTACTTTTTGGGTCCATCCGAAATCAATGTGCATATTTGTAAAACTCGTTAATTAAAGTGAGAATGGTTGGGTTTAAAAGCTCAAAACTTTATTTCATTAATTCAGGTTTAACTCCAATAGATTTAGTTTTAGACTTTTAATAAAGTTTTTACTTGTAATATCCTTTGTTTTAATACCTTCATAATATTTCGATATGCTTTTAATTTTATTGGAAATAATATTCATAATAATAGATTGTCGAACGCCTTATACAAAATGGAGTAGGAAATTGTAAGATGTTACATGATTGGCGTTTTTAATCAATGTAGATCAAAAGTCATGAGAAGCTATGCTTGATCGCAAAATTAACTGGACAAACTATATTTTTAGTTAAATTTTTTTACCATTTCTTTAAGTGATCTAAGTACAAATTTTGTAATGAAAAAAAAACTGACACCTGACGAAGTAACTGCAGTTTTTACTCTTCATAATAAAGACCACACCATTCGATATACCGCCAACTGGGTTAGATTATCTCACAATTTAGCTTTTTATGCTGACATTTTTCAAATAAAGTGCCTGCGTAAGTAAATAATTTATTAGAGATTACTTGAACAGGCGACGATACAATAAGGTTGCTAAAGATCATTTTATTAGCCTATGAAAATTTGCTGTTAGAGCTCTGCCTCTAATCGGTTAGGAGAATTGGTAGACGCTGTTGGTATAATGATTTCTTCCAATATTGTATTAATTTGAATATTAATAAAAAAAATTATTGATTTGAAATAAAATTTTCTTATTTTTTTCGTCTTGTATTTACTACAAGATTTCTCAGGAAATTAAATATCTACCCTAAATTTTTTTTAAAGAAACGAAGGTACGGTAATTTTGGCAAATAAACCCAACTATAAAATAAAATTATTCTTCTTTTTCTTATGTTATTGATTGGCTCATGCCTGTTTTACTTAAGATTTTAGTCTCAATTGATGTTGTCGGACCACTTTTTCGTCGGGCGGCCTATTGCTTTTCTTCCGATATTCGTTTTGTCCCTTGCTATTCTTAGTTTTCTGACAACGTTTTTACATATTTATTCCATTCTATGTTTCTTCATTTTGTGCACAAGTTTATTTTCCCTATTTTACATCTTTTTTTCTGTAAATATACAACCTATGTTCTGACTCAACCCCTAAATCGCAACCCCTACGTGACATGTTACATAAAACGTGACATAATACGTGACATGTGACATCAAACGTGACATAATACGTGACTTGTGACATACAACGAGACATAATACGTGACATGTAACATAAATAACGTGACATAACATGTGACGTGTGACATAAAACCTAACAATTACTGTAAAACGTGACATACTACGTAACTTATTATGTTAACGTTTTTTGTCAGATGTCAAGTATTGTGTTACGTTTTATATCATATGTCATATATTATGTCACACATCACGTAGGGGTTGCGCCAGAACGTAGATTGTATATCTACTTACACAGCGGAAACAGGGGCAGAAATGGCCAAAGCGCAAATATTATTGAAGACAGCAGAGATAAAAGTCTTACGAGAAATAACATACTAAACGCTAAGAGAAAATAAGAAGTGAGAAAGTAAGAGCGAAATGGGAAATAGAACAAATAATCCTGCCAACAAAAAGAAGAAAAATAGAGTGAAATTAATATTATAGAAATAATGTCAAAAAACATAAGAGTAGGAATACCTAGAGACAGATCGTCAAACCAAAACAAGCACGTCCTGGGAAAAAGGTGGTTAAAGATAAAAACCGAAATAGAACATTTATAAGCCTCTCAATAAAGCAGAAGGAAGAAGAAGAAGAATATTAGAAAAAGAAGATCAACGAAATCGATATTGCGTACCTACATTCCAAAAAATGCAAAATGTTACACTTCTTGTAAACAGATATGTTCTTGAAATATTCCAATGACTTTATCTATTCTTTACATAGATATCATGTTCATAGATACCTCCGTATTATGTTCTAGTATTTTAAAATTCTTGTCCCAGGTGCATCTAAATCTCTTGATTGTTTACTCTACGTTTACTTTTATATATTTTTAATAAAGTAAACATATTCTTCTTTATGTGTATCATAATTTGGGGACATTGGCGATCATCATGGCTTACTTTACTCTGTTTGAAGCAGTTCTGAAGTAGTTCTGAAGCAGTTCTATTGTAGTTTTTTCACTCCACTGCTTTAAATTTTTTAACTGTAAAGTGCATCGTCTCCTGGTTATATTCTATAACCAATCGCATCATATTTTTAATTTCGTATTATGTGACCACAGTAGCTCATTTTTCTTCCCTTCATAGTGTTGAGTATTTTTTTTTATCTTTCCCAATGTTTCCGTATTTGTTTCGTGTTGTATTCATGATATTTTCCACGTTCTTAAATAACACCACATCTGAAAGCTAGCAGGTCTTTTCTCAGTCGAGTAGGTAATTGTCCAGTCTTCAACTTCATATAAAAGGGTATAGAATAACTATCATCTCAACACTCGAGTTCTAATTTCTATTCCCAGTTTTTCATTTTATAATACTGCTTTATCTTATTGAAAACTCTTCTGGCCATCTCAATACGTCGTTTTATTTCAAGGCTGTGGTTCAATTACTGCTTTAGCTCACATCCAAAGTAATTATATCTGGCTACTTTCTCTAAAGCTTGTTCTTTAACATAGATTGTTTCTTTTTCAGTCTTGTTCTTACTGAGAATTATGTTATTTGTTTTGTTGTATTTATAGCCACTCCATATCTCTCGCTGTACTGCGTAATTCGATCAACCAACATTTGCTGCCCTTTTCTGCTGTTCACAAGGAGTATTGTATCGTCTGTATACCTAAGATTATTTCATAGTGTTAATGCCTAGTTAATATGCCTTCATGTCTTCTAGTGCCTTTTTAAGCATCTCTTCTGAGCACATATTAAAAAGTAGAGGGAATAGTACACATCCTTGTCGTTCTTAACTTCTTATAGGTATCTCTTTAGATTTTTGTTAGTTTTTTTCGTATGATGGCTGACTGATATCGGTATAAATTTGTCATGCTTCTCACATCCTTATCACCTATGTTCTATATTCCATAATATGTTGCCACCCTTATGTGTTGTATTTTATCGAAAGCTTTTTCAAAGTCCACTAGATATCTGAATACATCACAGTTGACCTCTCAGCACCGTTCTATGAGTGTTTGTATAGTAAATAATGCCTCACTAAAAGTAGGTTATAGCGCCAAAGTCTCTGCTTTGCAAAGCTAAAGTGAACATGCGTTACTGTTTATAGAAACAGTCTTAAGTCAATGATTTAATAGAAGAAAATTCACCGATTTACCAGCTATTTCACCAAATCGCAGTCCATTTATTAATTGATATGAAAAGTTATAGTTGGAAACCCTAAAATTTCGGACTTTAAGAAGGTATACGATATATTTGCACTTTCACGTTTTTTAAATAAACCACAGTGTATGTATGTTTCTAAGGAAATGTAGAGTAGTATAAAAATTAACTAATCAGTAAGTGATGGATTCGACAGTTACGTGATGGAAATTCATTTTATGTAACAATAAAACACTGAAAACTTTGTTTTCAAACTTCCACAAAATTTATTTTAAATCTTATCACTACAGCTGTTTCGGCTGATTGCCTTTCTCAAGTGATCTATTTTTGGCTTGGGTTTACAAATTTATAGTCTCTAATGAAATAGGTTGAGGAGGGAAGAACTGTTTGTCTTAAGTTGGTCATTCAGAATTATATCTGTGTTTTTTAATTTGTTGATTTCCATAGATTCCAACAAAGATAGCTTAAGGCCAAGTTTCTACCAGTTTGACCGATGTAAGTTTTTGGGAAGTTAAGCAGTACAAACTTCAATCTGGCGACTGCCCAAAAACTTACATCGGTCAATCTGGTAGAACCTTTGATAAACGAATAGCAGAACATAAAAGGGCTTTCAAGAAAAGAAAAACAGATTCGACATACGCACTTTACCTTCTAGATCATAATCATTCTTTTAATGACAAATTTAAAATTTTCACATTAAAAATAAAGGCCTTAAGCTATCTTTGTTAGAATCTATGGAAATCAACAAATTAAAAAACACAGATATAATTCTGAATGACCAACTTGAGACAAACAGTTCTCCCCTCCTCAACCTATTTCATTAGATACTATAAATTTGTAAACCCAAGCCAAAAATAGATCACTTGAGAAAGGCAATCAGCCGAAACCGCTGTAGTGATAAGATTTAAAATAAATTTTGGGGAAGTTTAAAAACAAAGTTTTCAGTGTTTTATTGTTACATAATCAGTAAGTTACTATAACAGCGGTTTTTGTTATTTGGAATTATTCAGAAACCCCAAATATTATTTTATGTTTTCTTAAATTGCCATTAACGGTGATACTTTGAGGTATACAAACCAACCACTCACACTGATAATTGTATAAATAAACATGTATATGTGACATAAAATTTTTCTCGATAAACATTTGTAGTAAATCCTAAAAGTACCAATTTCTTAATAAATACATCATAATGCACGCAATTTCGAAAGGACCTGAAAATTAGGCACACCCTGTAGTGCGTTGTTTCTTGCAGCAATGATCGTTCGATGTATGTCTAGACGTTGTGTAACTCTGAATGTATAGTGCAAATTTTAATGTCTCTTTTGGTCATCGTTGTACAGCTGTTTCGTATTATTTTATTTTTTAATAATATATTTGTCTAAAATATTTACTATTAACAATGGTTGATACATACACATATAATGTTACCTTAAACTGTATCTATAAGTTACCGTTAGAATTAACAAAGAATAATTTTTGATCCAATTATTTAAGATATATGTCTGTTATTCTATTATCCAGTTATTATATTCAATTAAAATCAACATGTCTGTATTCAATAAAAATTGTACATGTGAAACACGAGAAGTCTAAAAGTCAAAGTATTGTGACTACGGTCTCTTTTGATTCTACACCTTAAAGCTTTAGCTTTCACAATTCGACTTACACAACTTATTAATGCTATTGTAATATTTTAGCCTATTACAAAAATCTTCCCTTTTTTTTCTCAAAATTATGAAGCCATTAAAGCTGTTAAAATATTTATTTTGTGATACATACTAAATAGCCAACTACAGGAGTTTAGTTTCCTTGTTGAGTTTCTTTTGTATTTATCTTGTTCAGAATCGAAAAAGTATTCCAATTAGCAGTTCAAACGTGTACAAAATTTGTTTTTATGCTCCTGGACAATACATAAACTCCATTTATGAATATATTTTCGGTATCACATTGTTATGAACACTGAATACTGTTTTCATGAGTTTTTATTGTTCTAAAATATAAACATAAATTTTAATCAAAGCTGGTGTTTCTAAATTTTATTGTACACTTTTTTTATATTTTAAGGAAAAAGTCATTATTTTAATGAATTATATTTTATTGATTTTTGATTTGCTATTAAAATTATTTTGGTTTTTTGTATCATTCAATTATCTACGTTTAAAAAGATACATTTTAAATTCGTATTTTATTGGTCGTATAATAAATACTTTTCTAATTATACACCACGCCACTGTATTCAGAGTGCCTCAAAATAAATATGATAGAAACTTTATAAAAATGTATATATTAATAATAATAGAGGAGGTATACCGAACGAATTATTAAGTACACATTATATGCGAGAATACAATGATATAGAACAGCTATGGAAAACGTCTGCCGAAATAATAACCAAGACAGCGGACAAGATCTTTGGAAGGAGTAGGCAGAAGAGGGCAAAAACATGATATGACGAGGAATGTCGAAAACAGCTGAAAAAAAGACAAACAGTAAGGAAGACCTGGATACCACTGCAAACAGACCAACGTAAAAAGGAATATGATGATGCCGAAAAGAAACATGAAAAATAATAGGCACAAAGAAAAGAAACTATGAACAACAAAAATATGAAGCTATGGAGAGAGACTGGCCCAAACCAGGCTCCAGAGAATTCTATAAAGCAATTTCCTCTGAGAAAAGAGGACATAGAATCAATTCCATCCATACACTGAGAGACATTCAAGGCCGTATGATAATCTACGGTAAAGAAGTAACTGAAGAATGGAAAGAGTATTTTAGGGAACTTCTAAACATCATACAAAAAGAATAGCACAAAGAAGAGCGGACAGCTCTTCACAGCGGACACGCCCGTCAAAAAATCGCATCCCAGAATGCGATTTAGAGATAATATCCAAACAGATCTCCGGAAAATGAACATTCCATTTGACCCTAATTTGATGGAAGACCGAACAAATTGGAAAAAAGTTGTACAGTCAGCTAAGACCCACCCAGGGTTGTAGAGCGGAGTGAACAAAAGTACATATATCAACATCTACAAAAAAGAAGATGGCAATAATTATTGTTCAAACTGCAGGGTAAATTCACTCTCAAGGCTCTATAAAAAATAAGAGATATATAATATAAATAATTTAATTTAATTAGAATAAGAAACACAATTGTTAAAGAGATGACAAATGTAGAAGAACAAAATGGCTTTTGTGTAGGCAGATCCTGTGTAGACAGCCTATTTTTTCTAAAGCAGGCTATTGAGAAAAGATTAGTGGACAAAATTACAACTCATGTAGTCTTTATAGATCTGTCAAAGGCATACCATCGTGTACCAACTTTAATCCTTGGGCAGCAATGGAAAAACAAGGAATAAATAAAAAAATTTAAAGCTTTACAAAAATGTGATGGTAAACATTAAAACTGGAAACAAATTAACGAGAGAAAATTCCTATTAGTACGAGTCCAAAGCAATGCTGCTGCATAGTACCTATACTCTTTAAAATATATCTGAATGAGGCGCTCCCAGTGTGGAGAAAAAAATGCTGCAGTATGGGTATTTCAATCAAAGACGAGATATTGTACACGAAACACTTTGCTAACGACCAAGCCATTCTAGCTAAAGACTAGAGCGATATATGCAATATGCTTAAAAAACTAGAGGAGGAGTATACCAAATGGGGCCTTACAATTAATAAAAGAAAAACGAGTATTTAGTTGCAGCAGAAAAATCAGAAAGCCATCAAATTGAAACGGTAACTATAAAATCAACTAAAACCTTCAAATACTTGGGGTTTAAGTAACATCAAAAGCAGGGAGTAACGAAGAAATACCTTTTTGGATTGGCCAAGCAAGAGCAGCCGCTGGACTATTACACTGACTATTGTAGAATAGTAAAATAACAAAAGAAAAGAGTTGAGGGCCAACAATTTTTATAATAAAAATAGTAATATGAAAGATGAAGTTAATAATTGAATATAATCGAAAGAAATTGAAATATAATTATTTGAACTGCATTAGTCGCACTATAAGCAGTTCTCTCACGCTTCCGTTAAATATGCATATTCTACAAACGGTAAACGATTTGCACTGTTGCTCCACTGCTAGCTGACTTTTGGAGTGTCTTCATCGATATGGTTAGGTATGTGCAATGTTAAGTTGATATATTGCTTGTAGGATTGAACATGGCAATATATGTTAGCTCTATATTCAATCACGGGCCTTATGTATGTGTTGTATGTATGTATGAGTTTATGTGAGTGTGTCCGTCCAAATTTACCACATAGAGCATAGAGTAGATCGACTCTTCTCTTTACCTTGTTATGGGTTTAAGCCAGATCAGCTACAGTGTAGTGTTTCTATGAACACCACCACCAGGTATTTGATCTGGCTACGTAGTTAGAGTCGTCGCCCAATAGTCTAAGGTCATTGATTCTTTCGGCTATATTGTTAGTGATGTAAATGCTGAGATTGGGGTGTCTGAAGAGAATCATTTGAGTTTTACTTGGCTTAGGTGTTACTCTATATCCCCCGCACCATCTATTGACCTGGTTACGCAAACCCTGTGCTTTTGAGCAAACCTACAGAGGGCATCTGCATCTCAAGATGACGAGACGAGTAGACATCGAAGACGCCGCTCCCAGTGAACACAGTGAACATAATATGGACTCCAAATAATCTGATGAAGATAATGAAAGTACGTATGGATCTCGACACCATTTTACTGGTGAACACAAAAAACCCACTGGATGGTTCATCCTATACGATCAAATATACGTGTAACATTATTGTGTTACATCTCAAGATTAAGGAGCACAGCAGTCGCAGCAGAAAAAAATCTTATCGTATGATGAGTAAAATGTATATTTTTTGTATGGATGCGTTTGTGATTGTATAAATATGTCTGTGTTATGTCCAATTAACAAATCTACTGCTAATAACATAGCTTTAACCCTTATCTCAAATTTTGTATTTTTCCTTAGGTGGTTATTTGCTTCTGTTAGTCCTATTGTTCTATATACCCATAGGACTTTCTTCACTAACTACTAAGTTGCGTGATATGGAAGATAAGTATGTCCTTATAAGGCTGGCAGTCCTGCACAGAATTCCGGAAAACTTAGATTTGCAACCCAATGCAAACACCAATTTTCCATTTACGAATACAAAAAAAGTGTCATGCAGATTTATGAAGGTCTTCCCTTGTGCTTTTATCCTAATATACCTACGTTAAAATTTTCTTTGGTCATCTGTCATCTTTTACCGTCATTACATGCCCAAACCATTACAGTTTTTATTGGATCCTTTGATTTATTGTTTCTGTGATAATTCTACGACGCCTTATTTCTTTAGCCTTCAGAAATATACAAACTGTAGTTGTGAAGAAATTTTTTTCGTAGATTTTTTAAATCTTCATATACTGTATATATATATATATATATATATATATATATATATATATATATATATATATATATATATATATATATATATATATATATATAAATATATATTGGTTTATAAATTTAATAATAAATTTAGACAATATTTTTTTAATTTTTATTTTCCCTGTTTTTTTCTGCCTTACGGTACTTAAAAACCTAGAATCAGAAGTAACAAGTTTGTAGACAAATAATATTTTGAATAAATTTAGTTAAAACTGTTCATAGTAAATATTTTGGACTGAAAATATATACGATTTAGTTGTACTGTTCGGCCTGTTAGCTAAACATAGGCGCCAATGCCTGGTAAGTACTGTCTCATCAGTGTAATGCCGCGAATGTTACAACGCAACTACTGAGCACTGTCATTTACCTTTTACCCATCCTACCCACCTGTTACCTTTGTATATACGAGTACTATTATTAACAATTACTCATACTTGACACTGGACTTACAGACATTTTAGAAGTAATTTTAGTTTATTTAAATATAAATTTATGTGAAAAAATTTGTTGCATTGGAAATAAAATGTTGATTCTCTAATTTTGTACGGCAATCTGCCCACCTCGGAATTAGTGCAGCCACAAGTGAAAATATACAGAAAACATGAAGGTGGTTTAATATTTAACATAAAATATTATTTTAAGAGATAGTAGGACACCAGAAGATTTTAATTTTGGTTCTGAGAATCCTGGAAAAAACAAATACTCTCTTGATTTACAGTTAGATATTGTGTATTATGAATCATCTGTCAAGCTGCGGTTTTTATGTAATTAGGGAAATGGATTTGATATGAATTGTGCTCTAAACGCACAGGTTTGAGTCATGTCCAGGACGTAATGCTTTTTGTTTTTATTTTTATATAAAATTAAACTCAAAACATTCAACTCATACAATATTTTAATTGCGGAGATGCAAATTATTAACAGCCTTTATTTATCAAGCAGCTCAATGTTGGGTGATCTACATATTTCGATCAGTAAACTTTGGTTAAGGTTGTTGTCCCTTGAAATTTATTTTGATAACAGTACCAAACTAAATATTAATTTATAAATTACACTGGTCTGGAAAAAATGTTTTTTTGACCTTTTTGTTTTCATGCTTGATAACGTTATTTTTGCTGCTCTAAAAGCGGAATTAACTGTAGGAATAAATACGATACATATACTTTCCTATCATATTCATAAGTTCATAATTTTTTATTTTTATAAATTCATAAGTTTTACAGTAATAATAACCATTTTTCAGGAACACATATTAAAAGTTTTATTAAATTTTATTATGATAATAAAATCGAAGTTATTTTGTAGATTTCTTCCTTTTCATTATTTTAATTGCAGTTTTCTGGTAAATCGACCAACAAAATCACCAAGCATTCCTGCTGATAATTTCCCGTTGCGCATTTCAATGCGCAATATATCCTGGAAAAAAATCTAAGTACAAATCTAAAAAATAAATTTTGAGTTACGTAAGGCATCCTAAATATTCATAAGTAGATAGAATTTGTTAAATGATTTCTCGATACTTCTTAGCTTTTTTTTGTTAATGAAATTCTCACTTCTATTAGAACTACCCAAGCTCTTTTTTAGCTTTTTTTTTACATCAAACTAAAAGCTACATTTGTCATAAGCTCTCGTATTTGTGTAACAAAAAAAAGTTCGCTTTTCAAAGTTGCTTTACTAATTCGGAGAAATTTAATTTTAAGATACCGAAATAAATTCTCTCAAATTGTTGTTCATAGCCTTTACAAAATTTTTTATGAGTCTCAGCTTGATGTGAAATGCTGGCAGGAAAATTTGGTCTAGTAACACTAAAGCTTTTTGAGATCTATTTGCAGGTGTTAAACTTTTATTTAATGTTAATCTCTTGCACGAATGTACTGTTCGCATAAAACTAGCAAAACTTAGTAAATTCTCCATATAATTTAGTAAGTACAGCTACAACCTTTGGATTAACACATATATTTCGTAGGTATTAACAATATTTAATTTTATATTACCATTAAATTACATTCTTTAAGTAATACTCTTAATTTGTATAACTTTAGTTTATGTTTGTTGCATATGTGAGAGGTATTAAAGGGTATGTATTACCATTGTGGAATGCGACAGCTTTCAAATTAATCTTAGAAGCATCAATGAAAAGCTTACTTTCTTCACATGCTTCTAAGAAATTTAGTTCGTAAAGAAACCCTGCAGCAATATGCATCATCATTCAGTCTTTTCCGTCAAAAGTTTTAAACATGGAACTCCCCTAATATATTCCAATTCTGTCGATCTGCCTCTGCTTTTTCTGTTAGCTCGTAATATCCAAACTGTAATTTTTTGGGTCCATCGTTCGTCATTCCTTCTGGCCATATGGCTTGCCTTATTCCACTTAAGTCATACTATGCGCTCTATAATATTTGTAACGCCTCTCATTCTTCTTATCTCTTCGTTTCTAACTCTGTCTCTGAGCATTAATTGAGTATTAAATTTCCCGATCATCAAATCATAAACAAGGTCATTTAAATTGGATTGCCTTAAAAAGTAAGGTTCTTTTTAAAGATTAAGATAAATTTAAGATTAAAATAAACTGCCTTTGTCATAAGGCTCTGGTCTTTTTGCATATACGATATTCAGATGTATAACTTAATTTTTTTTTTTTTCAAGTCGAAAATATAGCAATAATTTTCATAATTCTACACTTTACTCCAAATCATTGGCATTGCAAATAGCATAGTTTTTATGACACTGTTCAAAAAAACCATTCTTGTTCTTGAGCAACTAACGGCATAATTTTGGCAGCATTTTTGATTCCTTTCATCATCAAGAATTTCAAAATAGCGCTGATAGGCTTCTCCGAGTAGAAATTATTACATTTCGTTGGGTTTTAGGGCAAATTATCCACAAATGTAACAAAATCAGTCTTTTTGCAAAGAATGTAATCAATGCAGAGCTAAATACATAAAGTACACATAAAATACTTCAAACAAATACAAAGAATATAAACTTTGTGCAAAATTTACTAACATATTCGATACAAAACCGTAAACAATTACAAGAGAAGTTTGTAACTGTTGCTGTCAAGTCACAGCCAAAGCTACGCATGAGCTGATGGAATACTATAAAAATCAATTACGACTCTATCTTTCTTTTAATACTCGGTAAAACCCATTTTGTATTTACATACATAAATTATAGTGTTGATACAAAAAACTACTTTAAAACTTTTTAAATATTTTGAAGAAAACAAATAAATACCTACTAGAAAATCTAGATGTGATAAAAAAATCGGTCAACGAAAATATTTCGATTATTTAAATCTTGATAATTATGATAAAAATTGTTGAAGAAGGAATTGGGTACAGACCAGTGTTATTTTCATAGTGGTCTTAAGGATTTAAGATTTCAATTGGTTTTTTATTGTAAATGGTATAATATAAAAAAATAAAGCATACTGATACTGCTTAAAAAATTTTTGTTCCATGCTCAATATTGCAAAATACTACCTTTTTCAATAGATTTTTTTAATAAACTCACTGGTTACAAAAATAAAATGAAAGAATATAAATATGTATTCCTTTATTCTTTTCAAATATATTAGTCCCAACATCGGTACATTATAAAATATTCTGTAAATTTAGTAGTTGTATAATAAAACAGGAAATATCCAGATCCGATGGATTGTAAATTTGTAAAGGAAAAAAAAACGATAAGTGCCCGATATTATTCGACTCCCTAACGTAAACGTTCTCTGAAAAAGGAAAACATAAGAAATAAATATTTGACAACAGGAAGAACAGGGCATAAAATACAGTAGATATATCACACAGGGTCGACTTCGAACCTCATAAAGGGATATAGTAAATTTTATATATTTTTTGTCAGATTAAAAATATTTAAACACAAACAGATTAAACATTAAGTTTTGAAGTAGATGAATTATCTATTTTTGTCAAACAAAAGTTTTAAGCTTGTCTTTTTTACAAATGTAACTATAATTTCGACACTCTGGAAATTTTCTTTACTACCAACACCAACCTTAGAACCTTTTTGTAACCTTTTCATACCAATGCGTTTGGTCTAATATATTATCTGTTATGAGGCTGAGCTCTACTAGACACCAGACTCAGTTAAGCGCAAGTTTAATCTGAATAAAAATATATTTAAATAAATAACAAAATTAAAATTAACTTCTATATAATTTGTGCTATAAAATACAAACAAGAACCCTAGTAAATAGAATTGACGTCGCTGTAGTCGATAGACGATACCTGCAAAAAATAGATATTGGCGATACTTGAATGAGTGAGGCAAAGGACGATAATTGGTCAATACGCAAAACCGGATAAAAGTAATAAATCCTAAGTCTAATTAAGAGGTGGCTGATCAATCACTACTCGATGCAGATAAGGAATGGCAGCGATTGATCAATACTCAAATGCAGATGAGGAACGGAAATGACGGCGACCTTTGATCAAGCCTTAAAGACTCGGAGTAGCAGCTCTTACCAAATCATCATTTGGGATTGTACTTCGCTCTCTCTTGATGACTTACGACGTTTTGTATTTTTGATGGTGTTCCATCTCCAGCGCGCATCGATAGTAGTGGTGAGCCGCTGGTGAGAATACATGTATGCAGAAATAGAGGCAGTTGTTGGGAAGCACTGACGGCGATGTAGTTGTAATATATACGTTAATATTATAGAGTTGTTATAACCATCTGATGATTTCTACTAAAAATATTAACTTTTAAAACATTGCGCTGTTGGTTCTGACCTTCATCTTAATATTGACAAAAGTGGGTACTTTAACATTTTGTTTATCTACAAAACGCCTAAATCTTGTGGGTATTTTTAATGTGTTGCTTTAGTTTTGTTAGTATAACATAGCTTATCAAAAATCTTGTATATCCGTTTGCTCATTTTGGGAATATTTTAACAGATTTCTTGTGAGAAACATACAACGCAAACATTTTCGGCTCTTACTGTCCAAATAAACTTACTGTTATTGACTTTTTTTCATTGAAAAAACAAAAATTATCATAAATAATGTGAGTGTATAATCAAAAGTTTTGGTTAGAAATACATACTATTGTAAATACTAATCTATAAATTGCTAAAGAGATTCAAACATAAATATTCAAACCTTTGTTTTGATTGAAGGAGTTTTATTTGAATTTATTGAAACATTGATCACAAAATTTGACCAATATTTGGACCAAGAGATCAGAATATTTGTTTCAGAGGGTTTTTTTGTATGCTAAATCCAAATCTGAGCTGAAAATTGCCAACTTATCTCCGGTTTCTAAGATATCCTAACCTAACAGTTGTTCAAAAATAGCGATTTTTTGATGATCTTTGTTATGTAGCATCGTAATATAATTTTTCTCCCAGAAACTGTTACAATCATACAAATATAAATTATATTATTTTTCTTTGTGCTCAAGAAACACATTGGTTATAGCGAGAATTGCCAAAAATATTAGTGTGGGTAATTGGTCCGAAAAAGTTCTACATTCACAATAGCTCTTGATAAAGATGGTGTTAGTTATAAATGTGTTTGATCTGAATTTCCTAACTTATCTGCAGCTAAAGTTGAAGCTGTTTTTGTAGGTCCTGACATTAAAAAGCTAATGAAAGATGACAATTGTGGAATAACTGAGGACAGAAAAAGAAGCGTACGACGTCGTTTGATAATGACAGATTACTAAGGGTCACTTAAGAGAAATGACGTTTCAGTTAAACATAGACGTCATAGTCTACGGTAGTAAAGACACTCAATAATCGTTTGAATTAAAGTGAGATATATTTAAAAAAAAAAATATTTTTGTTTTATATTCATACCCATTTTCAACGAAAAGACTTTGGCCGGTTGTTCGAACGCAAATCAAAACTTGATTGTAATCAAATATTTAATTACAATCAAATATGTCACAGCAGCTGTCAAAATGATTAAAAAATACTTAATATTATGATTTATTTGTAAATAAAAACATGAAATTAACATCAGAAAGAGTTTAATTATGGTTTATTCTAAATTAAAACGCAAAATAATAAAATTTAATAAAATAAATCAGTCAACATAAGCTCAAGATTTGACATATTTGATTTTAGGTAAATATTTAATTACAGTCAAGTATTGATTAGCGTTTGAACCGGCCCTAAGACTTTAAAGTGTTGTGCTAATTATTTTAGGATAGAAAATACTAAAAGGTCTACATAACCTTAAAAAGTGCCAAACACAGATATTTTGCCATTTTAGGTTCGGGCATCTTAGAATCCAGAGCCAATTCTGCAATTTGGATCTCAGATTCGTGATTCGAGATTAAGAGCACCAAAAAACCTCCAAAAAAAGTATACTCTGTTTTCTGGGTCTCAGGTTTGTCCACATGTGCAATGTTTACCTTAAAGTTACAATTAATATTCGTAATTACTACCTGTTCTTCGTTATGACTGCCAGTAACTTCCAGTCAATTTTTTTAGTTCGATTGAAGGTACTTGATTTCTTCGGAATGATATATTGTTGTAGAGAAAACTTTCAAACCTAATTCTCTGTTTATATCAGACACGAACGTTTGGAGAAAAACTGATGTAACAATTAATATTGATAATTACTACTTGTACTTCGTTATGACTGCCAGCAACTTCCAGTCAATTTTTCTAGTTCTATTGATAGTACTTGATTTATGATAATTTGTAGTTAGGAACTTTCAGACTTAATTCTCTGTTTATGTGATACGAACGTTTTGCAAAAACTGATGTAACAGGATTTTTTTGAGTGCAGAATTATTCTTTAAATGTCTTTAAAATCATCAACTACATGAGCCTATTTTTCGAATAGTTTTTTTTTGGAATATTGAAGGTCTTAATTCTGTTTAGCATTTTGGTATTTAGAAGTGTTGAATGCCAGGTCCTGGCTAGGTGGCCCTTTTTTCGATTTCGATAATCAGATAATTTTAAATTTTGATAACTCCTTGGACATTTGTGGATAATAGTGTGTTGTCCCATTGAGTACCTGTGTTCCTTTACAAAAGGTTGCAATTAGTGATTTGTTTCTATGCAGTTCCAATATACACTAAACCACAACTACAGGGAATTGTGGTAATTTCTTTAGTGGACACCGGTTTTAGTAGAACGCTGGATTTTCTTGTACATCTTCGTTGGTTTGAAGATAGATTTGATGTCTAGATTTTGTCGATTCGTTTTGTTACATTTTTACTATAGGGTATGAAAATTTTATCGTTTGGTTTCAGTTGTTGGTCGCTGTGGCAGTTGGTTTTTTTTAGGTATTTATTGCCTCTTGTAGCATACTTGTTCTATACCAACGCTTTTTCGAGATGTTTTTCTGCTTTAAGATATTTAGTTTTATATAATTCATATACGTTAAAATTTTTATGATTCAGAATTTTACTGGGTGTGTTTGTGGATAGAGTTGTTGTTTAAGTAGATATAGATTTTGTGTCGATTCTCGATTTACTAAATTATCTACAAATGTAATATGTTTGTTGTTCTCTATATAATAAAGTTAATCTTTTTAGTCTCTATCATAAAAATAATATTTAGTTTCATATATGGGCAGAAGCCGGCCCAATACAAAAGTAATCAAATCAATTTCGATGAATCTGTTGCCTCCAGGGATTAAAAAACGATATGGCGAAAATATAATGTATTGGCTGCTTTTGTTCGTTTGTTTATATCGTAATAGCAGTGAACTGTCTTTGTTTAGCAGATTATGTATTCGGGATAATGCTTTTAGAAAAAAAAACAGTATAAAATGTAGCAAGTTTGATTTTAAAGAACAGTGTGTGTTTTATGCATTAATAATTATATATAAATTGAGGTCGAAATAATGTGGTAACATTGTTACTTCAGTTATTTAAACATAAATAGCTATTTTTTATTATCGTATTCACATATCTATTTGATTTATACATCGGTCTTTATACCTGATTTGAAGTTTGACTCTACTGCTCTTATTTGCTCTTGGTCGCCATTCAGTAATTCGATTTATTCAATGATTGTCTTTCATTCTTCTTATATGTCCTGCCCATTTGTGTTTTAACATTGAAATATTTTTACTTATTTTTGTTATGTTTGATTGTCTATAATAGCTGCTAGGTATGATAATATAACATTTCTGAGTACGCTAGAGCACCTATGTAAAAGCAACAAAAACTCAGGGACTTCTCTTTGATGGCGAAATGGACGAACTGCGAATCGAATGTTATTGGAAGAAATTTCATTTCTTTTTAATTTGGGCTTCACTATACTTCTACACTGGACCACTTGAAAAGATTGTATCACTGGACGGATTACTTCCAAAAGCTATTTAATGATGAAAGAGATTTATCATTTGAAACTATCGATGATGCAAGACCACCGTTATTACAGGAAGAAGTCATCTATGCCATGTCAGTGCTTTAAATATATTTATACCTTTGGTCCCGTCTTCCATGTGGTGCAGTTTTAGGAGTTCCTTAGATACACAAAAATCTTCAGTGATGTATCTAACAAAAATAAATAGCTGATTTTTGTCAGTAATATCAACATATTTGTCCAGAGCTAAAAAGTAGTACAAACAATCACGAACTGTGTCGACCATTTGTTTAAATACATTAATCAATTCTTCTAGATACAGTTTAATGGAAAACTTAAACGCATTCAAAGCTTTTGGCCATCTTTTCATCTCCAAAGGATCACGCCATTTAATGGCACACCGTTTCTCATCGATTATTTTCTCATCTCTAAATGCTTTTTTACTTTTGACAAGTTCCAAGCACACTTCATATGATGCTGGTAAGCTTGATGAGTGAACAGCTGTCAATTTCGAAAATAGAGATTTTTGTTTATTCAATTTAGCTTTTACCAGATTTTACCAATTCAAGTTCTTTTACCAGAGTATTACGAGCTTCACCTTGATATTTGTCGTATTTTGTTTTGTGTTGGGTTTCATAATGTCTACTAATGTTGTATTATTTTAATACCGCTAGTACTTCACAACAAATAATGCACTGAGGTTTGCCCTTTAATTCAATGAAGAAATATTGATTTTCCCATTTTCCTTGGAACATACGATTCTCTTCGAAAAATTTGCGTTTTTGGCACTACTCATTCTGAATTTAACATTCAATTTATTCGCCACTGTTAATTCACCACGACAGGTAGGTGTATGCACCTACCGCTGAAGCTGAACTGAAGCTAACTGCCCGCTCATCGGGAGTGGGTGTTCAAGGTTAACTACTTTCTTAAGATTACGGAAACAGACAGGGTTGGAAGAGGTACAAGTTATCAGTGGCAATATTTTTGAAATGTTTTGCGGAGGCCGCAGTTTAATGAGCGCCGGGTCGCGTGCTTAAGGTTGGACCACACTTCCTTAGACCATTCTATAGATAGGAAATAACCAAATTATCTAACTAAAAAAATTACTGACTTTCTTCAATGCCGTATTTTTTTTATTTTAAAAACGTATTTTATTTTTATTTATTTATTTAACTCAAAATTAGTAAAAAAAATATTTCAACCTCTTTAAGTAGAATCAAAATGCACCATCCTCCATAAGTCTATCCATCTTTTTGGTTTCTTTCTGGAAGTTCAATTATAGAGGTTCTAATATTATATCTATAAAATGGTGAATGCGCAAAGGTTTACACGAGTTTTAAAAGAAATTCGAAATTGGAGAAAATTTGAAAAATATAGACGGGAGTTTAAAATACATTACCAAAAAATTGTTTTGAAATAAAAGCAAACAACCAACAGTGTTGTAACGATATGACATCCTTCAACTTGTAAACATGAGTTGATGCCAATGTGTAACGGTAAGACTACCAAAGAGAATTGAAATACTACGATAAAATAATAGCTCAATCAACCATAGGAGCTTATCGTCTATGCTTCGCTTGCTCAGTCTCTCAAGTGTGAATCCGTCTTATCTTAAACTATGAACTTATTGGTAACAAATAAAACAATGAATTATGTCTACGATAACATAATATAGGTCTATGATGGAATTAGCTCTTCTGTCAAAATAGAACAGAATACTAAGCCGACAGGAAAGAAAAAGAGAGAGCGCCAACTATTTTTTGAAAAAAAAAAGTAGTAAAAAAAGAAACTGAAGATTAAGGAATTAATAAATTAATAAAGAAATAAAAATAAAACAATTATTTAAATATAAATTAATAAAGATGTGATGTTTATATCGTTACAGTATTATATAATGCAAAGAAGTTTTTATTTCTTTAAATATTTATAAAATTTTTAACAATAAACTATACTAATTTTTATTTATATCTAAAAAATCCCCAATATACATAAAACGGTAAACAAAGTTTTGAGAAATAATAAAATTCTAACAGCTTACGTTTGCTGTAACACCTGATGTTTTTTCATAACGATATTTTTGAATGATGGTTTTTAAATTAGGTATATCCGTCATGCATGACACCACCACCCACATACAGCATAACAGGTAATTATTTTTATCTGCACTAGAATGACGAGAAGAGAAAAAACATTATCGAAATATATGAAAAACTTTTCATAAAAAGATAATTAATATTGACTAAAATATACTGTCAAGTTTCTTTAGTCAAGTGTCAAATTAAAATAACCTGAAAAAATTAATACTATAAAATAGCTGGGGACCAAATACTTCCATTTAAAGGAAATTTTGTTTTTTCCGTCTTCTGACTGGAAAAATGCATGTGTCAGATGATTTACTAGCGTTAAATAGTATGTTGAATGTAATGAGTTTTAAACCAATTAACAAAAACCAACAACTTTCTTAAGTCTGTTATACGAATGTTCTGTTTTGTCCTAAAGTAAAGCAAACTTCAATTAATCTTCAGGCTAATGAAAAGTGTTATGATTTTCAGATCAAGCAGAAGCCTCTAACACTTATATAGATTCGGGACCAACGACTTTACGTGCCCATCGAAGCACACTGGCTGGTTAGTTAAATTAGTAATTGTACTATTTCTATTGTCAGTGCCAAGAATTGAGACCTGGTTCTTTAATTTAATGTAACCTAGACAAGATTACGAAGTTAGTTGGACACAAGCAAAAAGACCAAGACTTTGCCTTCAACAAGGCAGTGGTCATTTTAGACAATTACTTTAGTTTTCATAAAAGTATAAAATTGAGGGTTTTAGCCTCTTTTTAAATTCAAAATTCATTTTTAAAAAATCTAATATAGAGGGTGTTATTTTTCAATCGGAAAATGTTTCTAGTTTGTTTTAACCCTGACAAGGATTTCTAAGAATTATAAATAATTTATTTAATTGAATATCTTTAAAAATATTCACGTGTCAAATATAAAGAAAATATACAGTGTGGTTAAAAAGTTTAAAACCAAATTAGTTTGCAAAATGGATAAAACGTCCAGTATAATTGGTATTAATAAAGTTTATAAAATAATAATAATATATGACGAAGTTGACATATTAACACAGATAAAATCAAAAATTTTTAAAGCTAGTATAAGACCAATAATGACGTATGCTCAAACACATCAGTATAAAAATTTCTTCATCATTTAATTAAAATGTTATGTTTTATCGCCGTACCTAATATTTCACCTTAGCTCAGATCAGTTCTTTTATAATATTATAAGCAGCACCATACATGTAGCAACTACTGTATATGCTAAATATAGAAATAGAGAATATAGCCACTGTAAAAGCAGGTTAGTGTTGATATTATCGAAGTGGTGGCCTAATTATTTGAACTACCAACAAGCTGTTTTTTAAAAATTACTTATACCTTCCATGCTGACTTAGTCTTTTTATAATAACTAGGTCTGACAAGTAAGATCCTTTCAAAAGGAACACACATTTTTCCAGAAACTTCTTTCTGGCGTACGAATAAAAGAATCCTTAAAGCGCTGCAAAGTAGGCATTTGTTCGTCAACTATTTCTTCTTTTGCGCCTAAAGTTTTGTTTACGAAACGACTTTTCCAGATTTTGAAACACATAAGAATCGAATGAGACCAAATTAGGAGACTAGCTGGACGAGAATGCCATTCGAATTCCAACGTATGAATTTTTGACATTGTAATAACGTGAGATTATCATTGTCAAATAAACGAAGGCTTCTGGTTCTGACAAAATACCTGCAAAATTGTTACAGCTATTAGATAAAGACAGTGTTACGATTATCACTTACTCTCTCTTCATTTCACTTTTATTTAACAAGATGTACAGCAGAGGCAAATTACCAGACAGCTGTATAGAATTAATATTTATAAATATTTCCAAGAATAGAATTGCTGGACAGTGTAGACAAATAGTGTGTCTTTATAGATTTGACAAAGGCATACGATAGCGTTTTTTTTTGCATACTTTTAATGCTCTGGTTAGCAATGGAAAAACAAAGAATAAACAAAATATATATAAAAGCAGTACAACAGCTTTACAAAAATATGATGGTAATCATTAAAACTGGAAACCAATTAACTAGATAAATTCCTATTAGTAAGAGTCTCAAGCAGGCATAGCACCTACATTCTTCAAAATATATATGAATGAGGCGCACTTAGCATAAAAAAGAAAATGCTACAATATGGGTGTTTTGTGTAAAAGTAAAGGTCGCTGATTATGTAAAATTAGAATAATAATCGAAGAAAAAAATGCAATATTAAGTCTGTAAATAAATTAGCGAAAATAGCAAATCACAATTGTGAATAAATTGCGCAAATTATCTGACTTTATTCATTGCTGTTATCTATACAAATAATAGACTTATCTTTTAGAATATTAGTGTATTAATCGTAGTTAGTGGAGTAGCGTTGTATTTGCCCATCTCGGTGATATTCGAGGTACAATAAAAGGGACGTCCCGATAAACTCAAGATAATTACCGTAGTGTTCGCTTTTGTAAGGATAATAAATCTGCACGTACAACTTCTAAGAAGTAGTCAACAGTTTGTGGGGCAAGTGCATCCCATTATTATACAATTTTATCTAAATGGTCACAGAAATATGATACTTTACAGCAGTTTTTGTGCTTGCGACGTAATTTCCAAAATAACAATGAGAAATCAGATTCTTTGTACTTAAAATAGCACACATGTGCTAGCCAGTTTGACAATGACATTTTACTGAATAGTAGAAAATAATATATTTTAAAGCAAATAAGTAGTTTGAATATACCAATAAAGAAGATCATCATATTATAGCACTCTAGCTGAAGACGAGAGCGATATAGATCATATGCTTAGAAAACTAGAAGAGGAGTACATTAAATACTGCCTTACAATGAATATACAAAAAACCGAGTATTTGGTTACAAAAGAAAAATCAGAAAGCCTACAAATGGAAATGGGAACTATAAAATCAAATGAAACATTTAAATACTTAAGTACAAATAACATCAAAAGCAAGGGGTAACGAAGAAATACATTCTAGGATTGACCAAGCAAGATCAGCCATTAGACAGCTACACGGACGATTCTGAAATAATAATATAACAAGCAAAAATAAAAGAAAAATTTATAAAACAATAATAGAAACATTGGGTAATAGGGAATAACAGAAAGTATTGGGTAATAAACAAATGAGAAATTGAGGCAGTGGACTATTGGTGACAATGTTACCGACACACTAAACTTGATAAGACGAGGAACGTAGATTGATTAGGAGAGAAATGGAAATTGACCTAGACATAATAGATACTCAAAGAGATAGATCAAAGATAAAAGACTACACTGGTATGGACATCTTCAGAGAATGTCTAAAAAGATGCCCAAGAAAGATAGAAAAATGGACTCCGCCCACTAGAAGAAAACAAGGTAGACCAAGATGATCACGGAGAAAAGATGCAATGACTGCCAGAGATTAAAAATCTGAAGATTGCTTCCACAAAAACGCAGGAAATTAAGATGTGTGAAACATCGCCAGTTGTAGAAGACTCGCCTTCTATATGTATAAAATTATAACTTTGGAGGCAAAGAACTCAAAAACAAAAGCTGGTATTAAAAAAGTTTACATTAGTACTAACAATATTTTGGTTTGAAAACGAAATAATAAAATGATCAAGTGCTTATAACCTTATACCGACGCACAAATAAGTTTTTGTGCATTAAATTAAATCACTACAAATAAAATCAAAAATCTAATTTATCCAATGCAATAATTTTACATTTACATTTCTTTATGACTCTTTTATAGTAAGTATATTCTTATCTGAGATGGTAGAACTTAAGATATCTGTCACGATATACCTAAGTTCTTACTCTTGTCAAATTCAATTTTCCACATAATAAACTACCAGATTATGCCGTGATTTATTTTATTGTCCTAACGATCTGCGAACCGAAGTTCCTAAATCGTTCAGCAAATAAAAAAGAAAAAAAAAACACCTTTTTACGAAGTCTCTTCCTTTACATCTAACGACAAATCCTAGGGTAAATCTACTTCACAAAACTAATCTAAACTATCATCCCAGGACACTTTAAATTTTATCTGGATTTGATCTGTACATTCTTCTGGAACAATCTTAATAAATCACTGAATAGGGCTCCCGAAAGCCGACCTTATCAGATTTCCAAGCCTTTGAACAGTGGCGCAACTTTTTACGTTTTATAAATACAATTATTGTACTGTATTCGTTTTGTTTGGCCGACTTTTTGACATACTCAAGCATTTGCTCAGTGCCGCATCTGTTTTTTATTTGGTAATTATATGATGGTGGTGCGTTAATTATGTGACACTTTTATAATTGGAGAATTTGTTAGGATTTTACTTGACTGACGTGCACCAAAATTAACAATTTTGAACTTTCAAATACGTAAATTATGAATGCAAGATCAGTATCCATACGAATTGCATTACTAACAGTTATACATTTTCTAGAAAATGGCTAGCTTCTAAAATGCTATAAGTGCGTTTAAAAATATGAGACAAATTTTATGTTGAAGGGACCTCAGCCTAAATTTTAGAAAACGAGTACTAAAGTGTTATGTATTTTATGTTCTTTTGTATGGTGTGGAAACATAGACTTTAAATATCCAATGTCTCAATAAATTGGAAGCATTTAAAATGTGGACATATCGAAGAATGCTGAGAACCTCCTGGACAGATAAAGTAACAATGATGAAGTACCAAGAAGAATAATGAACACCAGGGAGATACTGGATTCCATCTACATAAAAAATGTGCAATATCTGGGTCATATAATAGGTGGTGACAGATATGAATACCTAAATATTAAAAATGCAGGAAATGATTCAAGGAAAGCGCAGCATAGGTAGAAGAAGAATGTCCTTGCTAAGAAACCTAAGAGAATGGTTTGGATGCAGCTCAACTGAACTCTTTCGTGCTGTAGTGTCAACAATTAGAATGGCAGTGATGATTGCCAACCTTCCTCGAGGAGATGGCATGTAAAGCAGACGATAAATTTTCTTTTACTACAATACTTTTTCTTTTACTACTGTTGCTACAATATACAGTAACCCAACATATCTGCTCAAACTAAATCATTACCTTTTGCATCATGTCTTTTCTCTTCTCACAATAATTTTAAAACATCACAATTTTTTTAGTTAAATTTAACAGAGCTACCTACTACCATTCTACTTTTGTCGTTCTTACATATCTTGTCAATATACACTAATACTCTATTAACTTTATCTACCCACCTTAAGCTCATGAACTTATAACTTTTCCTTTTTATATTTCTCCTGTACCTAATGTTGCTTTATAAAAGATAGGGAGTTTTCTTCTTAAGTTATAAGTTGTGTAATCTATGATCAACACATTAGAAAACCACGTTTCAGCCATCAATTTTCCCTTCGTCTTATATAATTGTTAACACACAAAAACAACTCACCAACTTTATCCTTTAACACATAATCAGTTATTTATGTCCATGAACTTGCGACTTAAAAAAAATTTAAATGCTTAACAATAACATTTTTCAAAAGTTTAACGAACCCAACTTCCCACATATGTCTATTTTCCATTTTTCAGTCACCAAATGTTACAAAACATAAAGGGCCTTTTGTTAGAAACTTTAGTTTACACCATTTAATTTAGACTTATGTATAGTTGGTTGCCTATCAGTACCCACAAAATTGTTCACCATATATCATTCCACATACATTAATCAATAAAACAATTTTTACCAAGTTCGTAACATAAATTTAGGACAAATTTTTAATCAAAATTACAACATTTATGATTGGTTGCTACAGTTATATTATTTTAATTTTAACTCATTCAATTTTTTAAATATTGCTGGCTTCTGTCATATTTAAACAAATACCTTAAGTTACACTGGCTGCTTTGTTCCGACTTCCGTCCTTATATTCAATATTGTCATTTTAATCAGTTGCTATCATTAAGTTCTCGTAGACACTTTGTCTCCGGACCAGCAACTTCATGTAAAGTCTTATGTTGCCATGTTATCAAATCCACTGGTAACTTTACCATCTTAACATATCAGATCGAATAATGTAAAATAAATTTAACCCAATAACTTTTAATGGGGTTTTTACCCAGATATTTAGTGGCTCAAAACATATACACTAGTAAGTATTAACCACATTTTGTATTAACCTTGGTCAAAATTAAAATTTCACGTTCTTTTTAATTAAAGTGGTTATATACTTTTTAGGACACTGATGATGGAATATGGATTTCGAAAATGTTTTGTTGTGGTGATAAAGCTCGATTGGGTTTTTTAATTATATACCTTTTATAAAGTATTTTAAATAAAAAATTTGTACTCCACGGTATACAACAGCTACAGGAACTTAGTTTCCTTGTTGATTTTCTTTTTTAATAATATGGATGATATTACACTTCTAGATAACATACTGATATACTTTCACAAACTTTTTGAACAAAATTTCAGTTAAAGATGAGCATAGAGCAACTAATTCAAGTTTAACATAAAGAAGAGCAAGCTAAAATGTGTGAAATAAACTTATATTTTTAATAAATTTATCTTTAATAAATTATTATTCTTAAAATGAAAATGAAAGAGTGTGTTGATATATAAGGAAAACATTATTTTTTGTCGCAGAAATTATTTCTGAAAAGGTGCAGTAAGCTTTTAGCTAGCTTTAGTAACACTGATTAGAACGCTAGGATCTTAAAAATCTAGTAGTCATAGAAATCATAATCTTTTAAAACATCTTCTTGTAGTGCCTATCCGTTCCGGATGTTGTCGACCATCATGGCAATCTGTATTTTACAAACTGCGACTCAAAAGATTTGTTGCTAGAAGGTGCCTGAATTGGTAGAGGCCACAGGTATTGGTAAAGAGCGCACTAATTATATTTTAAATAAAGTTTGTCCTTCCACTTGTCTCCATCTCAGTTTAGGTCTGCGCTGGTTCTATTACTTGGTGGTACCCATGCCGTTATAGCCCTTCAACGGATTGCAAATCTCTGTTCGCATATATATCCATACCATCCAATTCTCTGTGATTTTTCATTTATTCTTGTATTTCGTGATTCCTCCATTATCTTGCATCATCTGCGTTTTTCCTCTTTTGTCCCCATATTTTTCTCATAATTTTCCTCTCAAAAACTTTCAGTTGCCTTTTTCTCTTGCTGTTAATGTAAATGTCTCTGCAGCATATACTACTATTGGTCTTATGGTCGTTTTGTAAATTTTCACTTTTGTGTTTTGGTTTATATTCTTATTTTAAACATTTATTTATTTCTAATGAACGTTGTATTTCTCGCTGGAATTCTTCTTTACATATCTACCCTTTCGTTTCTTCTATTGACTAGTACTCTTAGATATTTGAACATTTTAACCTCTTCGAAACTGTGTGCGTCTATTGTAAGTTCTGTCATTTGTGTCTTTTTTTCTTGCTTACGTTCATGTATTTGGTTTTATTTTTATTTACATCCAGTCGTCTGTTTGGCTTCTTTTTATATTTCTTGGTAGGTTTCCTTTAATGCCTTTTTATTTGTAGCTACTATGGTTATATTGTCCGCATATACTATCATTTGTACTAAATTCTTGATTATAATTTCTGCGTTTGACAGCTTTTATCTTATTTAGAGAGAGAATAAATAGTACCCTTGAGAACACATACTCCCTCCTTATCTTACTCTATTTTTTAGGTTAATTATTTTTGTTCTTTCTCTTCGGGTGTCTTTTGTTGCTTGGGAATCTCGCATTGTCATTTTTATCATTCTTATAATTTTATTTGATATATGACTCTCTGGTAATTACTCTTGGATTATTTTTCTTTTGTTTATTTTTTCAAACGCCTGTTTAAGGTCTAGGAAAAGTATATGTGTTTTCTCTATCACTTGTTTTAGCGCGAGTATAGCATCTTTCATGGATATTATTTTTTTGAAACTGTACTGGTTTCCTTGTTTGGGAGTGTCATTAATATTCCATTTTTTGGGCATTATTTCCTTACTTAATATATTTAATGCTATATTGGTTTCTACATCTTTCTGTATAGAGCTTCCCCACCGTATTTTATAAGATCTGCACATTATCTATCTTTTCCCGCTGTTTTCTTGTTTTTAGTTTGCATATTTTATCTTTCACTTCTGCAAAGATCAACTTGTTTTTCTTCTTGATATCTTGTTTCATATTTATTATGGTTTCTCTGTGTTATTTCCGTTATATATTCGTGTGGATAAAATGCATCCTTGTCTTATTTTCAAGTACAGGAAGCTTCAGGGCAGTTATAACTGCATGGTTTATCGTCTTTTTAAATTACAGTATTTTATTGTGTCTGACAAATTTCGTAATTAGTAATGATAATTACAGGTGCTTCACAATATTTTAGCAGTTTAAATAGCAATAAAAATAAAAACAATAGGGGAAATTCATCGACTAAAAGAATTAAACAAAACGACAAAGATTAGAAGATTGTTTTGTAAATTGAACAATGATCAAAAAAATTTTAAACCAAAAATAAAAATGTGTACAAATAAAGAAGGCAGCATGCTAACAGAAGAAAAAATACCAGAAAAGGCGGAAAAAACCTTTAAAAATTTGAAAAGGGTACTAACCAGTCAACAGCTGGAGCTTGGAATAAAATATGCGTCTAGTAAAAGGTTTTTCTTTTTCTTGTTTATTTTTGTCCATTTTTGGACATATGCGTCTCCCTACTCCTTGCATGGATCTCTATCGTGACCAACATACTAGCAATTTGTTCCGACTATTCCTTTTATGTCATCTACACATTTTACATTTGGTCTTCCTCTTGGTTGTCTACCTTTGTAAAGTTTTCAATGTTGTATTGTGGCCTTTTTGTCTAGCACTAAGGCCTACGAAGCTCTATTAGTAAAATGTAAAATGCTCTATTAGTAAAATAAAAATTCAATATACTCTTCTCTATGGTGTGAAGACGTGGGCCATGAATAAGTACTGCTGCAACAAAACAGAACTACATATTCGAACTATGGACTTAAAAATACTATTGAAAATACACCGGATTAATTAAATAATAAATATAGATGTACCCGGAAGAATCAGAAAACAAAAAGAATTATTGTTCGCCATCAAAAGCCAAACATTTGATATATTGGATATATTTGAGGAGATAAATACCAAGTTCTATGAAATATAATCCAGGTAACAATTGTAAAAAGAAGAAATGTAGTGAGAAAAAATATATCTTAGCTGCAAAATTTAAGAGAGAGGTTTGATTTGAGTTTCAATTAACTGTTCCGTGCAGCTCTACATAAGATCAAAACAGCAATGATAGCAGATAAACTTCGAAACAGAGACGATATGTGAAGAAGAAGAGGATTTTAACTTTTTCACATATTTTTTTTAAACTTATTTTACTTATTTTATCATTTTTATGTAGTGATGCTCGTCAGTGTTAACGTTTTATCTATAAAGCTCTAAAATTTTGCCAATATTTTGCATGGTAGGGATCTTTTTAAAGGCACGTCCCTGGAGTTTAGTGCACATCTTCCCTCTCAGCTCGCAGTACCTCGAGAGCCACTCTCATTTATTTCCGATTTCAACCATAAAAAGTGTCTGATAAACCGCATATCCTCAGTTCCGCTTAAATTTTGTCACTGATGCTGAACAAGACCCAGAACATCTTTAGTAACTGTTATTGGTCTTTAGATTGTTTATACAGACCCCGTACAATAAAGTTCACCTCATTCGAAACAAAAATGTAATAGATTTTATTGCCCACTTAACGTCAATCTACGCCGCTGTCGACTACGCAGATAGTAAAGTAGTAAACTTTACGAACATCTATAAAATTGCCTCCCTATTATCTGAACCGAAAGATTTTTTACATAGAACAGAAAAATTCACGAGAGACGTAGTGTTATGTTGGAAATCAATGGATCGAGAAAAACTGTTAAAAGTTTTTATGAGGTACTTTGTCTGCAAAAATTTAGGTCAACTGTGTTTCACGAGATAACGTGCGTTGATTTTACTCAATATCGGGATGAAAGTACACGAGACAATGGGGATGTTTTGTGTATTTCTGGCAACTTTCTGTTTATTTTTTGTGCTTGTTAATTTTTTCTAGTTGTTAATTTATAAACTGCATTTATATACTCGTATGAGAAAGATCAGCATATCGGATTTGATTTAATTATCTTACTAGGTCATTATTTTTCTTCTTTTCTGGTTCCCATTTAATATAAATTTTGCGTTTTAGTAATAATTATCTTTGATTGAAAAACATTTACTTACAAATTTTGCTAAAATTGTTTACACTATAAACTTTTAAATTCGTTCACATGTCTTTTCATCTACCTTACTTATATTCAAGCATGGTCTTCGTTTCTATGGTTCCTGTCATAAAGATTATTTATCTTTTTGACCTTGTCAGTCTAATATGTGCTAATCTGAGGTTATTGACGTCAAACGTAGATCAGAAATTGTATCAAATTCATATTAATGTCCTTTCTTTATATAATATATTTAGGAAAACACAATCAACGACCAGTTACATTAAATCACAGAATTGCAAGCGCTTTAAACTTCCTGCCTTTAGAAATCAATGTCAGTCCTTATGTACTCGTATATTAGTAGCTTTAGTCTGTAAGAATTATTTAAAACGAATGTTAAGCTTTCTACATTAAAAGCATACAAAAATACTTTGAAAAAAGATCATCATGAATCAAACTAATTTTATACTCACACAATATTTAGAAATTCCTGCATCGTAGCAAAAACATAGCCAGGTGAAGATATCTTTTGATATCACAAACTGTAACTTTCACGTATCAATATTAAACTCAAATTCGTGAGTAAATAAGGCCTAAAATACATACACTAATAAAATATAACATGCTATAAACTAGATTTAAAAAAAATATTTAAATTGCTCAAAACTAAATCAACTACATAGAAGAACAGTAAAATATCCCTACGACACATCGTACTATACATAGTGATCTAGATTATTACGCATTGAAAAAAATGGAGATAGCACGTGTGGGAGTTGGCCAAGGAGGCTGTAAAGAGTGAAGCTGCGTTGGGGAGAGTGATTCCTAATATTAGGAGACCCAAATCCGAAAGGAAGTGGGCCTTACACGGTGTTGTGCAGTCGATCGTTCTTTATGCGGCATCAGTCTGGTATTGAGCGGTAGAGATAACGGCTTACAGGAGGCTCATGACATGAATGGACAGAATAAGTTTGCTCTGAGTGGCATGCGCCTACTAGACTGTGTCTGCGGCAGGGTTGTGGACCATCACTGCATGTGTTCCGCTTCATGTGTTGGAGAGATAAACTGAGAGCTAGACCTTACAATGTCCAAGAGAAAACAGGAAACGGAAAGGTTAAAGACTGTGGTCACAGGCATTAATGTCTAACGCAGCTGCTCACAGGACACTGTGACACACGATATTAAGAGTGTAACAGATGGATAGCAGAAAAAAATGGAACAAAATGGAGAGAGCGACAGGTGTGAATTTTGTTACAGTGAGAGAAATGATTAAGAAAATTATTGAAAATAAATCAAGTTGAACTAGTATACCCAACTCTTTGCATCCAGTGATCAAGAAAAAAGAAAAGAGAGAAAGATGCTTAAAGTTGAAGGTAGAAAAGTAAGTTAGACTGTATGAGATAGAATGTGTGAATTACTCTAATAGGAGCGATGAGGTTCTTCCACGAGCTACCTGGAATGGGATTTCTCTAAAAAACCCGGTTTTGGGTGCAAAAAAAGAGCACACAGGGAAAAGGGACAGGCTCCTTGCTGATAGGCTGTAGATAAATGAAGGTCGTGCTTCAGAAGTGATGCTGGCGTTAATAGCGGTCATTTCGCCTCCAGGTCGCTGGATGACAAAGGAGGGTCTGGTTTATCAGGTAGAGGTTTGGCGTAGACTCGGTGACGAGAGGGCGTTTTAAAGTACCTCGGGAACTATCGTTGGGAACACGAAGAACTAATCCAGTACTAAGGTCAGTTAGGCGGCATTCTGAACTGAGATGTCTTTTAAAAATTTCATAGCCCCTATATGAAGATGAAGAAAAAGATAAATAAATAAACTTTAAACACTGATAGACTATGATCACTGCTCAGTCCTGGTAGATTATGGACTGGGTCGTTCATAGAGCTAAAAAAACACAAGAAAGAACAAATGCAAAACAACAAAAAGGAAATAGGAAGTTAAAAGCCAAAAAAAAGTCTAAAAAAAGAAAAGGGCACTGTTTGTAAAGGTTTTAATCCAAAAAAAAACAGAAATGAGAAAACAAAGAAAAAAAAAAATGTGGATCATCCGACAAAATAATAGATCTAAAAATTCACTATACCGAACTATAGTCCAACTATTAAATATCACAAAGTAATTGAATAGACATTAAATGCAGTGATTAAATGTCAAATCGAATATCGTAAATATACAAAGTAATCAAATAAAGTGATTAAATAGAGTAATTAAATACCTTATCAAATCTCAATAAAGTTATATATCATACGAAACCAGACAACTGACGTTAGTTCTCTTTGCAATGGATTAAATGTGACGAAAATAAAACAAAACGTGCAATTAAATTATAAATATGCAAAAACGGATATCAAATTTATTATTTAGTTAATCCATTTCAATTTAAAATTTTTAAAAATAAGAGACCATTAAAATTATTAATTAGAATTAAATATTTATTCAAGAATCATGAAATATGCCCTATTAACATATTCAAAAAGAGCGTAGCTATATCCAGTCTCTTACATTTTATACAAACTTTCATCACATCACTTGGATCGGTTGAGAAAAGAAAGGAAAACTATTCACAATAATCTCGAAAGAGCTCTAAGGTAGATTAACTGGTTGTTGACCTGCTGTGTAGTCAAATTCTTGAATAAGATGGGCTACGTCCCAGAACCGCGACAAAGGTGGCTTCTGAATTAGGGAAAACTTAGATGCCCGCGCAATGGAATAAGCTGGAATTAACTTGGAAAGTATGGGGTAAAAAAAACATTTACATAGAAGTGAGAACTTCATATGTATAATCGTATATTATTTATTAAAATAATCGAAAAATCTATCCAAAAAGATTCCAAATCTATAAAACGTTTGCGATTCAGACGGACCATCATATCGAAAAAAGATTAAACGTAGTTGAAACTAGCTACCTAAACAGGGTGGACAACTTTGTTGAAATAGGTAACATGAAATTGGTACATACAAGACAGATAAGATTTGATTTCAGTATAGTACTTTCACTATTTGCTTATACGTATATTTCTTCCTATCAGGACTCCTCAGATCGAGTATGTAGAAGCTATAAACGTGAAAACAAATCTTCCAGGTGCCATAGAGTCCTGATAAGAAATACGTATAAGCGAATAATGGAAGCACTATATACCTAAATTAAATTTTACCTGCCTTGGATTGTTCCTGCTGGTGGAATGATAGGTTTTTCTTTCCCAAAAATACAATAAGGGGTTAGAAACTTTTTAAAAGAAAGGAATAACTTGGTTTAAGGAAAAAAATTAAATATTTATTGTTATATCGCCACAACTAGTTACAAATATAAATAATAATAATAATCAAATACAAAATAACAAAAACAAACTTATAATGTTGCTATCGGTTTACAACCCTAGCAGTTGGAGATACTATAAAAACTTAAATTATTATTGGCGACATTTTATAAGGAAAATAATCTATTACAAATGAAATATATCTTTTTAAATGGAACTATGGATAGAGGTTAACTTTTTTTTAAACAAAACAAAACCTGAATGTATGATTAGGTATGTACCAACTGTCAAGAAAATAGTGCCAACTGTAATATTTTAATACTAAAATTTAAAACTTTAAGAATAATTATTAATATGACAGCCAGCCACCTTCTAATATTTATAATTTTACTTATTACAATTTCTTACACTTGTCATGAAAGCAATTATTGATGGAGAATGTCTATCTTTACTTTAAAAGTTCAACAAAAAAAAATTACCTAAATTTCACTAAATGTTTTTTTTTTCTTTAAAAGTTTCGGGGGTTGGAAGTGGACTCAAAATGCACAGCAACACAAACAAATTCATCTCACAGACTGCTAAAATAGTCTGGACTGAAATGACCTGGGACAAGCAAATTCGAAACTTGGCTTTTTTAAAAGTCATGTGCAATGGAACTATGTGGGTATCTTCTAAAGTTGTTTTAATCGTTTGACAAATCACTTTTCACGTCTGACGGCATGAAAACAAAACAGTGATTACTCTGACAAAAATTGACTCATTACATTCGAGTATAATTCACTTTTTTAAAAACAAATTTGCTGGTTCCTTAAGACTACCCTCGCCACGTATTCTCTTTATAACCTGATACTCTGTCGTACCGGCTCTTGGCTTTCCTTACCCCTACTATCGGTCAAAGGAACTAGCCAATCGGATTTCTTTTCAACAACGCGCTTTACGGAATATCTGACCTTGATTATTCTTTTGCTTTGAAAATTGCAGAGTGATAATCTTTAAAAATCATTCGCCCAACTCGGAATAAAGAAAGCATAAACCGCAATATTTCTGTTTATTTGACGGACAAAATAATTTAAAACGGCATCTCGATCAAAAGAATACCAAAGGAATACGCATCTGTGATATATAACCAAACGTTAAAATGTCCAGTCAATTAAAATTATCAACTCCAGCAATGCAATAGGATTGAAAATACCTTTTCGGTGTTTTACCATACCCGATAGGACAAACATTGAATATTCGATGGTTATAAGGAATTTATACATGCTACACCAGTATTAGTAATGCATTGGTTAATGATCAGTGTAGTAGTGCCTGGGTGCTCGGAGACTAAGACCTCGGAAGCCCTGAAGAGGACATCTAAGAGGATGTCGAAAGCTTGGTGCAATAATAATCGACGCGGTTCAACCCGAAAGACTGTACAGTTTAATATTAATTTCTGTAATAATATTAATCTTAGCTCTAGGTATAATATATATATATATATATATATATATATATATATATATATATATATATATATATATATATATATATTAGCATAAATTATAAAAATATGATAAGTAAAGTTTTATACTAACATGTAAGACACGTAAAAATACCAGTTTATTATAATTAGCTTATTAATATATGATTAGTTTGTCAGATTGATATTGAACGTGATAAAATGTATTTGCTCTGATTTAAATAAAGGGTTTAATGCACCCACTACAAAGATCCTAATTGCTACAATTGATTTGGATGAATTTAGGGTTTCCCGCAAAAGCTGATGTCTCGCCGGCGACGCCGTTATTTTATACAGTAACCGAGTATAAGTTGCTATAAAACGAGTAATTTTCTTTAATGTCGCCCAACTGCGTCGAGCCAGATTTTGTTAATAGGATCTACCAGTAGAGGGCGTCTCAATTTTGATTTTTATAGGTAATAAATGCAGGGTTGTCTTAACAAAATCGGGCGCTCAAGAGTTCTTTGTCTCATTTTTATGGATTATTTTTAAACGGCTAACAAAAATTTTACGGTTAATACCGAGACTCATTTAGGGACAGAAAAGTATTATGCTGTGAAAGAAAACTGGTTTTCTCTATGTCTAGAAATTAAGTTATCCCTTTTCATTCATTGCACTGCCAGGTTCATTACTAAAGTATGCTTTCTTGCAACTTAGCTGCTTCCTATTTTAAGCGCAAAGTATTCATCTTTTGGAGAATCTTATCAGTAACTGACGGCGGCGCCTCTTCCATTTGTCTTTGAGTAATACTAATATTCTTGCGCAAGATAGACGGGGTTGGAAACATGAGAAAGATGCCTATGTTCAGCAGTGGACTGTAAAGGCTGGATGATGAATACTAATATTAGTCTACTTTGATTTATGATTTTTATATGATTTTTGGCTTTATTTCTTGTTAAAAGCATATTTTGTCTTAAATGTGTGAATGGGTTTGGAATAAGAAACAAGAAAATTCCAAATAAATATTTATCATACATTATATAAACAATTTATTTGAATAAACTGGATAGTAAAATATTTAAATTAAAAACTGCACTCATTGTATAAACCAGATAAAATAAATGCAACTTATTCTGTATAATGCAATAAGATTTCGCTATACTTATTAAAATGCGAGATTAGTAATATAATATTTACTTTAGCGTACCTTAATAAACAAAAACAAGAAATACAAAAAATATAAAAAAATATCTTACCCTTTTACAGGGGTCTAGAAAACACATTTCGAACTTTGCTTACATCTTGAGGCACAGCGGAAAATTCAATAGAAATGAATAGGTACACCCCTTTATATAGACATGTTTAAAAACCGTTACTTGTTTTTCTGGGTGGTCGGGATATTTTTTGGTAAATCCTTTTTAAATAGACTATGCGGCTTGTTTAAATATTTTTAAACAAAATGTGTCAGGATAGCAATTAACCAAACTAACGGTATATTTTTCGATATCAGCTCAAAGGGATTAGTTTCTATATTGACAAACAAAAAGAGATCTACAGAAAAATATAATTATACAACAAAAGCTAATTGCATAATTAAATCATTAGTGACCAATGGACTAATAGATAAAGTTACAAAGAAGATTCACACGGTACACAATAGTATTATACCAAAGTTTTACTCACTTCTGAAACTTCGCAAACCTACACTGTTAATTCGTCCTATTGTTGCCTCACTTGGAGCTCTTACCAAAGTTTTGTAATGGATTGTAACTGATATTCAAATGTTATTAAAAACACACATGCTAAAAAAGATTCTTTTTAAGTCCATAAAATTGTCAATGGTATGTCTCTACCTTAAAACTTTATATTGGCTAACTTGGATGTGGTATCGGTTTTAAGTAAGATATATTTAAATTTTCGTCAAATATATATATACAAAAAATGGTCTGATATTACACAACATTGTAAAATTACTAAAAAAACTTCTTTAATATGGTTACTTTTGTGTTTGAGAACAGTTATTTCAATTTTGATAACAAAATATATAAACAAACTTTTGGAATGCCAATTGGCGCAAAAATAAGTCCTATCTTTGCCACATATGTCATTAGTGATTTGTTGGATATGGTACTACCAGTTCATCTTTTAAAATCCTTTTCATGAAGAATTATGTACATGATATCATATTGGCCTTAGCTAAAGATGGAGTGGATGAATTGAAGAGCTTAATGTGAAACAATTATAAGCCACACATGAGTTCAAAAAGAGTTGTTCTGTTAAAGTAATAGTATAACAAGCCGCTAAAAATTTATTTCAGCCCTTCCTTAATAGATGGCGCGATAAACCTATGGAAACACTAGAACATAGGTCTAATTTGTCTTAGTATCTACTCGACATAATGACAATCCATATTAAAATGCCGAACATGGGCGGATGCGATTCGGATATTTCTGTGAGTTTTGACGATTCTAGCAAGAAACATACGAAAGTTAAGTAAAGGTTTGTTTGATGACAGTGACCATAATCCTGACTATATACAATCTAGAAGTGACTCAAGTAATGAAAATACAGCGGTATGCAATTTCTTTGTTGATATATTTTGTTGTTGAAATATGGCTTGACACATTATTACTATTCAAGATTAAAGTATGATTGTAGTGACTTGTGACATGGCTTGTTATATTATTTTATTTTTTTGTCGGATAATGAACAATGCCCGTCAATAAACAGGACAAAACTAAACTCACCCGACAAAACTCCAACAAGTTGATGGAGACAAAGAAATGAGCACTGTTATTAAAGATCAAAAAGAAAAATTCGAAGAAATTTAAGGCAACTGTGTATTTGTCTGGTCAAAAATTGGGACTGCCTTGGAGAAGTGTAGAGGAGAAGCTTCAGGGTCATGAGAGTAATATTTTTAACGAGTTTTGGAACCTTGGTTCCTAAAAGTTACAAAATAGCTACTTATTGGGATGTAGAAATATTGCTAAAAAGAAAAGGTTCTACCGAAAGAAGCAAAAGTATCAAGTACCTCATAGAAAGAGCAATGCAGTCTACTACATTAATGTTAATGGTAAAACTATTCGTATCTGTAAACGAAATTTTTAAATATCCATAGACTTCAAGCTTCTAGGGGCAAAGTAAGACATTAATCTCAAGAAGATAGAAGGAAATCTAGTGCCAGAAAGAGACAACACAGGAACGCATACAAACCGTGCAAACAAAATATCTGATTCGGAAATACTAATTATTAAAAACTACATATATTCGATTCCAAAGTATCAAATTATTAAAGTCGACAAGAGAATATGAATAAAGTTTACCTGGACAATAACATGAGTATACCCAGTCTCTATTTGGATCGATATATCCCTTGTGTAAAGAAGCGGGAATTCAAACAGTTAAGGAGTATACTTACCGTAAGATATTCTGAACCGAGTTTAATATTGGATTCAAGTTGCCAAAATCAGACACTGGCAAAACATACGACGAAATTGATATCCAAATAGAGTCAAGCAATGCAACAATTACTGAAAAGCGAAACAGCCCGGTCCAAAATTGATAAGAAGACATGTGTTATATCGTTTGACTTGCAGCAGGCGTTACCGATTCCCAAATTAACCACTGATCCTGAATTTTATTGCAAAAATATATAGATGTATAAAATCTATAAATCCATGATTATACGGAAGACTCTTGTCATATGTTCGTCTGGACGGAAAACGTTGCAAAAAGAGGAAGTAAAGAAATTGCATCCATACTCATAAAATTTCTGAACTCAAAGATAGGTGAAGTAGAACATCTCGTTTTCTTTACATTCTGGAGACAAAAACTGGCTTTTAATGTCTTTATGGTTTTAGCTAGTGTAGGAACAACAGTTTAAGCCTATTACACATAATTTTTTAGTCAGAGGACACACTGACCTTCTCTGATAGAGATTCTGCTCTTATAGAAAAACTACGTAGAAAGTATGCTCCGCTTGTGTACTCTCCTGAGAAGTGGCATAAAATTGTAAAAGGATCTAATAAAAAAGAGAACTTCAACTTAACTGTGATGAAGCAGGCAGATTTCCTCAATGTACAATCAGGTATCTTTGGATTTTTATAATGTTTTTTCCTTTTTATTTAAGAGTGATAACAGAAAAGCATTTTACATTCTGTAAATGGTACCTACAGTCCTGTTAGTGTTCTCTAGAAGGGACGTCCAAATGTGCTTTCTCTATCTGGTTTACAACAGAAGTATATTGAGTCCATCGAATTGCAAAAAAGAAACTCGAAATGTGAGATCGGTATTACCCTACACACCTTCAGTGTATCATCCCTTCTACAATAATTTACGAGAGGATGTCAGCCCCGATGTTGTTGATGAGGTTACCGAACTGGTTGATTAAATAAGATTTTGGGTCTTTATTACTAATGTAAAAATGTAACAAGGCATATTTTTTTTTAAATAAAGCCTGTGAGGGAGCCCTGTACCTGGCTACCTACATTACGAGAGTTGGAAATCTTTGGATTCCAAGCCTTACTCCAAAGGACTTGTGACTGGATGCATCTCCATAGGTTTGGTTCTTCAGTGACCGTTGAAGGATAAGGATTCCTAATGTGAGCAAATATAGCTCCAGAGAAATAAAATCTTTTTTGAGTTTATCGATTTATAATTAAATCTTTTAAGAGTAGAGAGGCCCAACACGGCCGTAACTTACTATACAATATAAAATGTACTCTTTCTTTATAACACGTAAAAGAAAAAACACCGATATGAGAAAATGATCTCGGCGAAGAGAAATATTTATTGAGCTTTTAACTACTCGATGCGTCGATGGCCATGTGTGAACTTGAACTGATCTTACTGAACTGATAAAACACTACATAATGCGTGAACGGGAATATTACCCCTATTTTATTTAGGTGTGAAAAATATTTAACAGGGTCAGACGTTAGACGCCACTCAGTTGGGTGTCGCGTTCAAACTTAATAACGTGACTGTTCTAGTTATTCTACACTAAGAAAAGTCAAAGAATTACATTTTTATTTTATATTTTAAAACGATATGTTCATTTCTGGAACAGCCTGTTTTTGCTCAAGTATGGAGTATTTTTATTAATATTGTTGTAACTATAGTTTCATATGGCATAAGGCATCGATATATCTAAACTAAAACAACAAGAGTTGTTACTGGATTTTATATTATTTTTAACATTCAAAGTCAAATATCTTACTTTTACCTTTTTGAGGATTGTCATTGTTTCACATTAAGACCAATTATTATTATATTATATACATATATATATATATATATATATATATATATATATATATATATATATATATATATATATATATATATATATATAATTTTATATAATCATATGTAATGTACTTGACCGGCTAACAACTGCCCAGGAAAACAACTCAAAAATTTCTATGTTATAATCATTAATAAAAAACTGTTTCCAGTACATTAACTGGAGAGTTTTTATTATAATTTGTGGTATATTCTCATCCATATTTTCACTGAAATATTGTATATTTAGAATTAGGCATTTGAATTATTTATAATAGCATTATTTTTATCGTATAATCCAAACAATGCAATTTTTAAATTCTTTATAGTAGGTTGTTTTATAGGTGGCTTTTTATAGCTTCGTTGCTTCTATAGCACATAAAACTCTTGTTAATATGTATTATCGTATTTCATTCAAACAAATAACAATATATTATCAAGTAGAAACTACAATATACATCATAAAACGCAGAACATATTTTTTTTTCTTAATAAAAATCGCTGATGAAAAAAAAATGATTATGATACCATTTTTTCATAGTAGTGCATTCCAACATATTACTTCCTTTCAAATAAATGAGTCATATCATTAATAAAATAAAAAACAATAACTATAGATCCCCGAAGCACAACTCAAATCATGAAATCGGTCCCAATAGGATAATTAACTCATTCTTTTTCAATCACTTTTCATCTTTTTGTTCTTTTCCTTCTATTCGTTACGTCAGCACTTTTTCCCTAAAGAAAAGTAAACTTGCCGAATTTAGCAGCTCATAAAAGTTCTTATGTGCTTACAGATTAGTCGTGGAAAAGAAATTTTTTATTATTAGTTTTTGGTGCTCAATGGAAACCTTTAACTTTCTATTTTTGGTATTTGTACATATATGTGCTTACTATTACTAATGTCTATAAATACTATAAGTATAAAAATAAATTAAAATTTTAATAAATATCCATTTTTAATTCTGTATGTCATAAAACCTTTTAAAAACATGCATAAAATAGGCATAAAAAACAAAATTACTCGTATTTAAAATTCTTATTAAATTCTTTATTGTCTACACTTCAGGAACATTAAGATTTTTTCCTGTTTTTAACGTAAAATATTTATGGTCTTTATCAGATGTTATTGTCATCCACCTTGTTTCAAAATAGTTCTTAAAATATTGTATCTTGTTCTTCCTCTGTAGTGTTCTTTGCCAATTTTATAAATGATTACTTTTGTAAATGAGCAGATTTATTAACCATAAGTGAAAATAAGAAGATTATTGATTAAAGGTTTCCTGCTTGGACGCATTGTAAGTAGGATTTGTTTAAAATATGTAGCTTGATTTGCTGAACTATGTATTCTTATTTGCATTTTTGTTTCTGCTTTTTGATTTTTTTTTCTTATATAGATTGTTACAAATATATATATATACGTTCCAAAGCTTTGTTCTTACTATCGCCACGCTTTATTTTTGGCATCCAGTTGGTCTTTAAATTAACCCATATTCGACTAACCCACATGATCTTTTATAATTTATAGAGTATCATAGTTGTGTTTTGGAAAAAAAACGGTAAATAAAGGTTGACGAATATGCTCACGAATTATCGTTATAAAGAAATCAGTGATTATTTTTTCATAGTAAGGCATTTTTTTTTGTTGCACACCACCTTTTAAATCGAAAAAATAACAGACACTCAGATTGAAGTTTTCATTATAAATATTGCTGATTTTGAGATCATAACCGTACGTAAACCTACGACACCTTTTATAATCTTTTTGCTCGAATTAAGTTCCCCAAAGCGAATCTATTTTGCTTTACCGTTAGAAATGTTGTACAAAATGGGGCACATATGTAAGTTATTTCTAAATGTTCGAGTAGAGTTATGGAAATGAAAGTTTATGGAATTTCAACATGTTTTCTTTTGGATGAAGGAACACCAAAATGCGATCAGTTAGCATCCAGTTATTTTTAAAGAGGTTAAAACATTCCATTCTTTGTGTTTTGCTCTTTTTATCACGAAAGGACTTTTTATTATTTAAATAGTTTCCGTGCAACTGTTTTCTAGTTTAAAGAATTTACGCCTGTACTCATCAGATGAGACTGTAATATTTTGGTTTAAAGATTTCACTGGACTTATACATTGAGCCTGTGTTAGCCTAAATGCACGTTCTAGAGTGATCCTCCTTACAAATATATATCTACCTTAGGTATCTATAAATCTACCTTAGGTCTCAACCTTGATACAAAGAATAACAGCTAGGATACTCCCGAGTGAGAAATTGGGACGAGTTCGCGCATGGCGTCACAATGAGAGTGATTTTAAATATTCTCCGTAATAACATCGGCGCTTGGAACACAATTAACTATAATTCGGGCGTAATGGCCACAAACCTGTACTCTATAACTGTCAAATCAAGTAGTTCTGGACTTCTATCGCTTGGGTTATAATGAGAGAAAATTAGATTCACAAATTTTTAGATTTCGAGTGTAATACAGAAGGAGACGGTAGAATGAGTTAATTTTTTTATTTTTGTATATCAACGAATTTGTATAAATAGTAACATTTGTTTAAAATACTTTAACGGAATAGACAGTAAATCGACTAAACTTTGCTAATATATATATATATATATATATATATATATATATATATATATATATATATATATATATTTATATATATATATATATATATATATATATATATATATATATGTATATATATATATATATGTATATATATATATATATATATATATATATATGTATATATATATATATATGTATATATATATATATATATATATATATGTATATATATAAATATAATATATATATATATATATATATATATATATATATATAATAAATACATAATTACCTGACTCGTACACAGACATACGCCAATGTATAAATACTTTTAACCTTTGTATTAAACCTTGTCCTTTGTACCCTATCACATTTAGCTCCTATAAAAAAGTAAGAATTTTGGACAGAATAAGTATTATATAAAACAATTAAAATATCTCAAATTTAAAATATTTGAATTTAAATTCTTTATTTATGAAAAATTTATTTAAAGTATTTATTTATAAGTCTGTACCCAAACCCATATATACCTAAGCAAGTTGATGCCTGTAGAAAATGGTAGGATGGTATGGATCAGTAAGGAGATAAAGAAACAAAAAACTTGAACGAAAGAGAAAAAACGAATAAATATTAAGAATATACGACTATGGCAAGGGAGGTAGTGACTTAGTAAAACTGAAACCAAGACAGTAGGTACTCTAATTTAAATAGGCAGAAATAGAGAAATTAGTTTTATTTAACAGTTGTACGTCCAAAATTCTTAAAATACCTTGCTAGCTCCATAGCTCGTACCTTGAGTGTCCAATATAGCGGTCTTTAAGTGGAAGTGCACCAATCATTTCATCTAGATATTGTAAAGGATCGATTACACTATGCATAGTACTTATAAACAATTTATATTTATAATTTTTAATAAATCTATTGTTGTAAAAATAGTATTAGAGTGTTTATTAGATGTTTGTACTGTTAAAATAATTTTTGCATTCTTGTCAATTACTAAAATCTACACTTACTGAAATTCTTAACTTATTGAACTGACTGCCTAAGGCCCCCAGATTGTAATGGTTAAACTAAAAACCAGATAATATCAGCTTATATAAGAAATCCTAATGTAGTTTGTTCTTTTGTAATATTCAAGGTACACTGTTGTACACTTAAACATGATTCAAATAATTATAAATCCTGTTTTTATTAATTTAACTGTATTGATATTAAATATTTGTTGATCTTATATTCCTTTCAGTATCGTTGAGATAATTATATTTTTCAGCATATCTATTTGAGAAGATTTATTTAAAAGAGTAGTAGCTAGAGCCACCCGAAAAATAAATAATATGGATGGATATGAGGATACTATATCGAATCTATACCATATACAAACAGGAAAGATTCCCGATGAATTTCTGATTTCTATATTCGTACCAATATCAAAGAAAAGATCTCCCCAAAAATGCACAAAACTACGGAATCACAAGTTTGATGAGGGATATGTCAAAGATCTTTCTATATATTATACACGAGAGAATACAGCCAATCCTTGAAAAGGAGCTGATCGAATTTTAGTTTGAATTACCACAACCTACATGCTAAGCTATCATGCAATGTAAATTAAAAGGAAGAAGAGGGGCTGGTAGACGACTAATTGATTGGTTGAAGAATCTTAGAGAATGGGTAAAATATTTTCAGAATTCTTTAGACCCGCTATAAACAAACTTATGGGGGCCAGAATGATCACCAACTTCTAATAAGGGTATTTCACGAGAAGAGAAAGATAGGCTGATCTTTCTATTCTTGTTCTTATGCTTTAAAACAAGACCATCGATTTTTTCTTACGTATTACAGCTGAAAGAAATTGAAAAACATTTCTCTGTAATAACTGTCGTTTATTTTTAATATAGTTGCTTGTAATGCATTTTATTCTCAATATATATTAGGCGCAAAGTTTAACTTATAAAATAAGTGGGTAATGGGTGAACTTGGGTAAAATAATTCATCCAAGCAGATCGTATTTATTATATAGAAGATATTTTAGCATATTGTTCTAATATCTATATAAAACTGATGATTATAGCCACAATTTAGCCACATATACGTTATTTATGGCTTAACATTACCAGAAATTACACCCTAGTACACGCTAATGCGGGAACTTCTATCATTTTACATGATTACAAGCAAAATATTTTATGTCGATGTCATTATTTAATACCTTAACTTCATTATGTACTTCCTTGCAGTTTTTAGCAGATCGTTTTTATTTTTGTACGAAGTTCCAGTTCCATCGTGTTTATTTCTAGTTGTCCATAATTGTCGCACGAGCACTGGAGTTGAGTACCAATATCACAAAACTACACTCAACTTACAGAATTAGTTACCATAATAAAGGATGAGAATAATGATCAATTAAGGCAAATTATATACAACAGGATGCTATTTATATTTCTGGCTAGGTAGCACTAAGTAATGTTAACTGACATCTGACACTTGTTGGGTGTGTTTGGCAGATAACCAAGGCAAACCACTGTAAACTGTGTAAGAAAAACTAGACACTTGGAAAAATTATGTGAAAGTAACTTTTGCAGATGAAAGGCAGACTACCATTGAGGACACTGAATGCCAAACAGGACCCCCGATTACCATTGAAAAAGTCACGTCAGCTATTAAAAGAACCACAGATGGTAAAGCGGTAGGGCCTGACAAGTTTTGTACATAATTCCTTAAACTTATCGATGAACAGGAAATAAAATGGATAACAACTGTATTCAACAGCATATACTTAACTGGAAAAATACCCCAAAGCTGGTTAAAGTCGACCTTCGTGATCATACCAAAAAAAGTAAATGCCAAGACATGCGAAGAGTACAGAAAAATTAGCCTAATAAGCCACTTACTTAAAACGTTCTTAAAAGTAAAACGGGCAGAATATATAAAAAATGCGAAGAAGAAGTATCATGGACGCAGTTTGGATTCCGTGATTCCTTAGGCACCCGAGAGGCTCTATTCGCTATCCAAGTGCTTATGTAAAGATGCAGGGATGTTAACTGCGATGTGTATATTTATTTTATCCACTATAAAAGGGCATTTGATAGAGTAAAACATGATAAACTTATAAACATCTTAAGAAGTGTGGGTTAGATGATAGAGACTTGAGAATCATCTATAATTTATATTACAACCAAACAGCCAATATTAAAGTGGATTATCAATTGACAGAGACAGTCTTCATAGATAGAGGAGTGAGGCAAGGATGCATTCTGTCCCCGGTGTTATTTAATATATACTCTGAATATATCTTCGAGCAAGCGCTGGGAGAACTACAAGAAGGCGTATTAGTCAACGGCATGCGTCTAAACAACATTAGATATGCCGACGACGCAGTAGTCTTTGCAGATAGTCTGGATGGTTTGCAAAGAATAATGTCGCGTATATCACATATAAGTAGAGACCACGGACTTGATCTTAATATGAAGAAAACAAAGTACATGGTAGTCAGTAAGCGCGAAATATTAAATACACAGCTTTTGGTTAACCAACATCCAATTGACAGAGTGGACAGCTACACATAACTTGGTACCAATATTAACAGCCAATGGGATCACTCCAGTGAAATAAAACAACGCATATTAAAAGCGAGATCAGCGTTCATAATGATGAAGTCTCTTTTCAGAAGTAATGATTTACCACTTGCTACCAAAATCTCTCTCATTAGATGCTATGTATTTTCTACCTTATTATACGGAGTAGAGGCCTGGACACTTTCCGAAGCTTCCTTAAGAAAACTCGAGGCGTTAGAGATGTGGTGTTACAGACGTGAATTTCATGGGTGGATCGTGTGACCAATGTTGAGGTCCTACGTAGAATAGGCAAGGAATGCGAGATTATTAACACCATCAAAGAGCGCAAACTAGAATGTTTAGAAACTCGGTATGTTTAGACATATCGTTTTATTTTATTTTATTTTATTGTAAAAATGTATCTCTTCTAACTGACTTGATATTTTTCCATTTTTTTTTTTTCAACGTATTGTTTTAGTTTTCGTTCTTATTCACTTCATTAATATTTTGTAACACACTTCTCATAGTTTTTATCCCCATAATCCTGGCACCACTGTTTGTTAATGTATTCTGCATATTATCTCCTTTTTCCGATCTTCTGTTCGGAGTCTTTGTTTTCACTTCACATGATTTCTTCCTGCTTTTATTATTTGTGATGAAATTTCCATGATCCTAGTACTATATTATTCTTAAATAATCCGCACACTTCAAAGCTCTGCCTCACGGTATCTGGAGGAGGCAATAATTCGCTTTTGATAGATAAAAACACAAATATGTCAAAATCACCACAACTACAAACATTCCAGAAATTAGAAAGTATGTAAAGTATATCACGAAAAAGAAAATGGAAACACTCAGAACTACTGTTTATCATAGCAAAAAATCTATAAATTCTTTCCTCTACTTAGACCACATGTAAATCGTTAATATGGTGAAGATGTATAAGTTATTTAATATGTATAAGTTATTTAATATGTGTTACGTCAAAAATTATTTTAGTAGTAAACCATCACATTATTTTAGAAGGTATTCACAAAATAATTAAGATAAACTTGGTGTAAGTTGCATAGTGTAATTGTACCATTATGTGTTAAGACAAAACAATGAAATCGATAAGATGTTAATTTTTACTTTCTCTTGTGACTACAGATCGTAAGCTGTTCGTGGGTATGCTTAGTAAGCAACAAACTGAAGAGGATGTCCGACAGTTATTTGCACCTTTTGGAACTATAGAAGAGTGTACCATCCTCAGGGGGCCTGACGGGACAAGCAAAGGTAAGATAAAACATTAAGTTTTTATAATGTTTCATAAAAAATATTATTCGCATTGCGAAGTATTGGCAATTAAAATGTTTAATATAAAATAGTTTCCATCATAACACCCCCTTAAAATGTAGCAGACTCTAATGTCGAATAATATAGCCTAGTAAGTTTCTTACTTGGGAATTCTTGCCAAGAGTTACATTTTAGTTCTTTACCTATCAAAAATATGTTTATAGGTAGATTCTAGATAGATTAAACGTAGTTCAAAAAATGGTGGATGCGAAGAAATTCGTCGACGCCTTAACATTACATTTTAGCAACGGTCACACTTATTAAAATCTGGAAATATAAGGCCATCATCAAGAAAACGAAATGGTGCTTGGTACGAAAACTTATCTTTTCTATCTCTACCTATGCTTCAGAAACTTGAACCATCAAGAAGTTTGACTAACGACATACAATGGACTTTGAAATATGGGTATATCGTAGAATGATTTTCCTAGACAGCATATCGCAGAAATATCTTAATATTTATCGTACATGACATCAAAACTAGGCTTAACACAATCATAAACCCAAATATATTAACGTATATTAGACGCATAGCCAGAACAAAGGAAGGTATGGAGGGATTGGTGGTTAAATACTAAGTAAATGGTGAAACTCCGATGGTCAGACCAAATAAAGAGCCACTGGTTACTCACTGTAACAGAAAATATGTACACTAAAATAAGAGAGACCACGGATGACCTCTCAAATTGATAAATATTTACCGCTTAATAACTACCCCAATAAAACTTGATATGTATACAATGAGCATAGAATGTAGCGACATCTATGAATAAAACATAAAAGTAGAAGTCGCTACAGCGTCCATATTAAAGCCATTTCATTATTGCTTCTTTTGACGGAAAAAAATTGATTTCACTTTTAAAGCTTCTGTAACAGTCGCTCTGATGACTCCTGGTAGGATGAAATACGTATAAGTGAATATACAGTGGCAGTATACGTAAAATCAAATATTAACTGTCTTCTTTTATTTCGGTTTACTCTTTATGAGTACAGGATACCCGTTCACCAAAGTTTTTATTCAGATGAGATATGTTGTGGAATGCAACTTTTAGATTCCCCATGTCTTTCTTATTTTTTTTTATCGTCTGTTTTGCCCTGCAATTTATAGAAGGCACGGATTAAAGCCAAAATCTGAAGTTTGGTTTTGTTAACCAAAAAATTCTAGCATTTATAGGTTGGTGTTGTATACTTTTTAGTTTATAAAAATGTATACTTAAATAAAATAATATAGCAGTTTCTAAATATAAACATAATTATGAAATTATAAGAAATATTTGAATGGACCATCATTTTAATCTAAACAGTATTACAATTGATCATAGAGTTTCCTATACTATTAAACTGAATGCGAGGAGTTATTTTAGCAGACGCTTAACCTTCCGTTACTCGCGCCAATTTTCTGTGATCGAATACTCGCGCACGGTGTAGAAGACCCGGTCCGAAAAAATGGGTTCAGTAATATTTTTTAATTTTCTTTTTTTGAAAATTGTGTACAATTATATTATTTAATGAATATATGATCATATAATTTTGTAGATATGCGTTCGTTTCAACATTATATTAGTTTAATGAAAAGTTAACTAATATTCATTGTTATCCATTTATATATACAAAAAACTTTAAAAATTAAAAAAATACATCGAATATTGTTAAATTTGTTTACTAGGAACTTCAAGAAATTAATTCAATACACAAAAAAATCAAAAATGAAGAGTAATTGCAACAAAAAAAAAATAAGAAATATTAATTAAAATTTTCATAACATGAATTACACAATGATGTAACATGTCCAAACACAGACATTTTGTGCATATTTGGCAGTAATATTTTGTTTTTCTATTTTTCCGCCAATGACAAACAGCACAACGACCTTGAGTTCCAGGTGTTATGACTGGTACTTGTTCCGCTGGTAAGCCACATATCTCCCTCAGCCTCATTCTGATGGTTCTGGGTAAAGTGGTAGACATAGCCCGTACTTTTTGGTAGTCACTGGTTAGTAACATCGAGAGTTTTAGTAAAATTTCTTTACGTGGTGTTTTAGATTCTTCATCTAGACTAGTATAAACTACAAAAGAGTTTATTCCTGCTACATTCAACAAACTAAAAAAAGGAACCATGGGCCATCGTCTTGTGGCACGGGTGCAATTATATTGCGTGCATAATTTATCTACCACATCTACCCGCTCTTCGTTTTATTATATGTAATTATCATCTCAGGTTTTCCTGTGGTAGGGTCAATATCATCTCCATGGTGCATTGTAGAGATAAGTAGGACGTTTCGATTTTTTTTTTGGCATATGCGAAACCAAGGTGATTCCGTCATTAAATACAAACATTGAAAAGCCAATGCACCTGCCGCTATTTTGTATAAATTCTAATGGCAACTGTTTTTTATTTTTTCGAATAGTACCCACTAAAGTTAACTTTTTTGATTTAAGACTATCAGCTAGAGGCACACTACAAAACCAATTATATACAGTAACATTCCTATTACTCCCATAAATGTGTGCACAAACTCTTTCCACTACGTCTTGCGTCGCAGTACTAACTTGAAAAGGGCCATTTGGTTGTTTTCCGACGTAAACTTCTAAGTGGCTGGTATAGAATTGTTTTACATCGGAAATGGCAAAAATTTTTATACCATATTTATTCGGCTTGCTAGGAATATATTGTCTGAAACTACAATTTCCTCTAAAAGCTTCTAGTTTCTCATCTATGGTAACATAACCAGAATGAGAATAGCATTTTTTATTGTTGCTGTTAAATTTTTCTAACAATGTTCGTATTGGAGCCAGTTTATCTACCTGTATTCTTTCATGTCTCGTGTGAATGCTATCAAATCGCAGACATTGCAAAAGAAATTGAGGCTTACTCATTATAAGTCGAAAAGTTTCAATGCCAGTGCCATCTGTTCTCCAGAGATCCTCTAAATTCATGTGATTTGCTTTTCTAATACCAGCAAGATAAAGGAGACCAATTAGGGCTTTGATTTCGACAATGCCGGTAGGTTTCGCATCTCTTTGTCTACTGTAGTCATCTGTAACACTCTGAACTTTTATATTTGTACAGTTAACAACTAGATTTAGCATTTCTTCATCAAAAATGCAATTCCAGATGTCAATAGGTGTTGAGTGAGTTTTAACAAATTGTTTTATAGCTGGTAGTCGTACAAATATATTGATACTGCGTGTTCTTACATTCTTCGGTGGACAATGTTTTTTCCACTTTGTTAATTTATCTTTACCCATAAAGTACGGCTCCCTTCTGAAAGTAACATTTTCTTCCTCTGTTTGATCGGCTTCAAATTCCTGTTCAGTATCACTACATTCAGATCGTTCTTCTACATGGTCAATTTCATTTTGTTGATCATCATCTTCATACGTTTCCTCGTCAGTCGATACTTCCTCAAATAATTTTAATAATCTCTTTTTCTCCTTCTCGTAATCTATATTCATATATCTATAAATATTCAAATATATAAACATTGAAAATAATAAAAAGAACTTAAATCACCTTGCAGAGTAAAACTTTCAATGTCTGATCCAAAGCACAAAAATGTGTCCACAATACTCGCACGCGGTGTACCGGACCGTTTTGCCGAATAATAAAATTATAATGCTCTTTTTTACACTACACACAGACTTCAACGATAAGTGACCGACGACTGAAGAGGTACATGAAGCAGCAATTCCAAATCCCCACTACATTCAGAGTTACTTGAAATTATTTACAGGGCCGGACTCATACACCGTGCGCGAGTAACGGAAGGTTAAAGAATGCGCATTTTTAGTGCTTCTAAATCTAGAAACTTCTTAAACGAATAATCCAGTTATATTTTAATTTATATATGGAAAAGTTGCAATAAATAAGATAATAATTATAATCTATATATTCCAGTTCTTCCACCCAAAATCATCGCACAAATCAAAACAAAACGCAAAATGATCAGATAGTATAAAAAATTTCGAGACCCCGCCATCAAAGTAGAGAAAATCAGGCTCTCGGCGTCGATTAGGTTAGAAGTAAACCGGCTGAAACAATAACAGTGGATGCGTGTCACTACCAACTTAGATTACCGAGAGGGTGCTAGATTCTGGAACCAATTCAAAGTCCTAACGAAGCAAAAAAGTCAGCCACCTTCACATCCCACAGTCAATAACATCATTCTTAGTAATCCAAAAGTCAAGACTGAAACCCTTAAAAAACACTTCAAGCCGCACTTATTACCAGAAATATTCCCAATTTCAATGAAAGATCCAAAACGGAAGCCAAACGAAGAATGGAAGATTTATTTTTTTACCTTCAGGCACATTTGGGGCCTCATCCTCACCCGATGGCTGGCCCTGTGACTGAGGACACCGTCAGGCAGGGGTGTACATTGGTAAAAATACATCTCCTGGCCTAGATGGCATTCATAGAAGAAGCCCAAAAAATCGTCCAGAGAATACAATCCCGTTGCTCACCAATATAATCAATGCATGTCTTAAGCTGAGCTATTGTCGAATTCCATGAAAAGTGGCCAGCACAGTTATAATTCCCAAACAAGGAAAACCTCTAACCAACCCGAATGTATAAAAAGGCCTCAAATATCTATAGAAAGACCTCAACACAGCTATTTCCTATAGCAGCCAACAAATTCACCACAGCCAGAATGATCGCCAACGTTCGGAACAGAAAGGTACCCTAAAATGAAGAACCCTGAATCGTATAGACCCATTTCCCTACTAAGCACTCTAGGTAAAGTATACGAGAGGATCCTTAATTTACAAATTGGTAATTCCAATTTACCAATTCGGGTTCAGGGCTGGACATTTTATGCAAAACACATTGGTGAAAGCAACAACTTTCATTTCACAATCAACTAACGAAATAAAACGCTTCATAGGCATATTCCTAGACGCCCAGGCATTCGATCAGGTTTGCCACACAGGCCTGATAAAAAACTCCACCTTACTGGATAGTCCACACCTTTCGTTAAGCTAATAAATTCCTATCTCTCTCATCGGACGGTCGGGATCAAAGTTAGCGACATTTTGTCCACACCCTTTACATCACAAGCTGAAGTACCCCAGGGTTCAATTTTTGCTCCAATATTATACACAGTATACAATAGTGACATCCCCCGCTCGCAGTATACAGGAATGCAGACACTGCACTCCTCACGTCAGGTCCACATAGAAAGCGAAAACAATTGTCTATATTCGAAAGAGCACAAAACTATTTAGATCCAGTTATTAGGTGGTGCAATAAATGGAGAGTGACCATAAACGCCCCCAAAACACAACTTATTTTATTTAAATCCTCCAATTGTTGCGATGTTCATGACCGGATAACGTTGTTAGAAGAGGACCTTATTCTCAGAAATGCGGTTTCCCATTTGGGAGTTGATTTTAGCAGGACTCTCAACTGTAAAATCGACATTCAAGATACCCTAGACATGGTGAAAAAGAGTTAGGAAACTCCTAGCAGGACTGTCCCATAAAATGGACAGGACGTCATCCAAAACATTGTTACACACCTACAAAACCTCTATAAGACTGCTTAGCAAGTTTAAGGCATGCGTCTACTCATCACTTGACAGCCGCAAAATTAACACCATAATGGCCACCGAAAAGAAAATCCTTAGATTCTGCGTGAGGATGTGCAAATACTATCCATCACCACACATACATCAGGTAGCCAATCTAACACCGATTAAGGACAGAATCCTATTTCTCAACAGAAGGTATGTACTTCAAATCATTACAGGCGCGAACAACCGAGTCAAACAAATATTAAAGACGCCATGCAATCGCCGAAGGCAAATACTCGCCAGGCTTCCTAAAAGAATAGTTCCATTTCCTCCAGCTAAACTTCTACACAACACTGGACACGAACTTTTTGATGACTATTTTGATATTCTAGAATTATTCCTCATCAAATATCGCAGCTAGCAACTGCACGCCAAAAAATCGGATTAAGAGACGTTCCTAGTACGGCTGGTAACCCCTGAAGTGCCTACAGTTCTTCTCCAACAACAACAATTGTTCTCCAACAACAATTCTTCTTGTGCTCTTCACCATATCGTCCTCATCACACACGCCACCTTCTGAACCCCAGCTTTTTAGCAATCCACCTACTACTTTACATTTACAAGCATTCATCACGTTTACCACACTCCCCTTACTCCGAAAAAAGGAGTACCTCTTTTTTGACGAGGCAAAAGCCTAAATACGATAAACACATTCAACCGAATAAATAAGCAGAAGTTGTTAAAAAACACAAACTAGTTCTCAATAAAAACAATCGAATACTCATTTCCGTTACTAGATTTAAAACTAGATTTTCGTCCTAATAAGGTAATAAACACAGTTGCGTAAACATTCATAATTACAGTATCTTGCTGCGTTTTTTTAATCACAATCAATAAAAAATAATTTTCCACGCCGAAAGAACATTTCATAATTACGTGACGTAACATAACCTTAAATTAAACGTAGGTGTAAAAAGGTAGTTTATCACGAAACTAAGTTAGCGTGTTCGTGCAAATAACACGAGACGCTACTACATAACATTTATGCCACAATTAAATATTAAGGGTTGTAAACACTTTTGAAGAGAATATGACAACGAATGGGCACGTTATATTTTCGTGAAAAGTCACAAGTTTAATAGGATTATGGTTGAAAGTTTATTGGAAAAATTTAGATTACCAAGAATACGATCATAAATATCATTTTGTTTATTTTTTTTTTCTTTGGCAGTAGCTCTAGATAATTTTTCGTTTTTATAGATAAAAATATTTATTAAACATTAATGGATTATCTTTAGCTTTTACCGCCATTGGTTTATTTAATGATGCATATTTCGCACTAATCTCGATAGATCTCCTATATTAATAATCTATCTGACAAAAACGTATATATATTTCTTGTCGCCCAGTATACTCAAGGTTCTTGTATTAAGATATCAAGGGTTGTACTAAATCCTCCAATAGAAAGAGTTAATTCTTCGGAAACTGCCGAAGAATTTTGGTTCTATTTAGAACCATGACTGAAGTTATTCAACCTTATTTCAAAATTCAGCCCGGATGGACATGTGTGTTCAATTGGATGGTAGGACCTACATACTCGAAGGTCAAACCGATCACACTCCATCATTAAGTGGTACCTATCTGATCCCCAAGCCATGCGACCACCCCTCCCCATCGCAGGATATAATGAATAAAAAGGCTTATATAATGATCTTTACTTTGGATGCCCTAGGTAATGGGAAATCCTCTGTTTTTTATTGTGTGGTTAATCCCATCTAATTATAAGGGTACCTATACGGAGGACTTCAGTCTTGAAAAGGTGTGTGTTCCAAACGAAGCGCCGGAATGTTAGTTCTCTTTGCCGTCTAATCACCTAAAGAGACTGGTCATCGAGCCCACGCTTGTTGCACTTGATCTCGATGCTCAGATTACGCGATTCTAGATACTTTGATCTGTCTAAGAGGCTGTTTCAGTTAAGGAGTCTCTTTTCTGAGAGGCTTCCTTAGATATGTGTATATAACAGAAGTCAGAATTTGCTTAATGACTGCGTCGTTGGTATGGTTGTTGTAAGAGAAGGTTTTTAGTAGACGTTAATATAAAATAGTAGGAAAAGGAAAAGTAGTACTATAGTAGTTGCCTTAACGAGTCCAAAAAGCTCGTGATCTTAAATTATAGTGACACAGAATTTTTTAATTCGTAAAAATAAAATTGACATGAGAACACAAAGATAAGGCTCAGTAGAGGACTTAAAAAACTGTGGCTTGTTTGAGCCTACAAAGAAAAAAATTAAGGAAACTAGTATAGAGGCTATATGTCCCAAACATGTTTCAATAGCCCTAACCTGTAACGGGTAGCTCTTTCAGGACGACAGACTCAGTAAAACACAGGTTAAAATAAAAATATATCTATTGGTCTAATGTATGTACAATATAAATAAAAATAAAATAAATTCTATGCCGTATAAAAATAAACATAAAAATTAACTCTGCGCTCCGTCTGGGTTCCGCGATGAAGGAATCACCGGCGAACGTCTACAAAAGAAAGAAAAGAATAATTATTAATAACAAAACTAATAAAATAGAAGAAGTCAATCGCACTCAGACTTATACTCGCTTCCGCTTCAATTCAGCGGGAGCTCCGAACACACTCGTCAACAATCGCTTATGCAGGTCCGCGATAAAGTTCAAAACACGATATCGATAGACTCTGCTTGATTATGGATGGAGCGTGAACCTCAAAGCGGAACTACCTCCGTCCGGGTGGGCTCGCCAGTTCAGAACACTGGCGAAGAGAGGAGCCTAAGGCGCTAAGCCAAAGACTGATGAATTCCATTACTTACTTGTCTTAAATAGCCGCTCCGAACCCCACTGACCATCTTGCTGTAGTGGTGGCTGCGCCAACCTTGACACTCCCACGGTTCTAACTGTTGAACGGCGAGGACATCGTCACACCCCCTTCTCTTTGGAAAAAAAAAAGTAACATACCTCTTTTTTTTTTGTATATGGCGTCTACAGTATTGTCATGCCATATATTTCCATCCATTCTATCCATCCATTTCTGCAGGAACATTGCTCCCTTCCCATGGTTTTAAATCTTTTACATGTGCCGTTGTCTGCTTGCGGCTACTACTATCGGCCAATTTCAGTTTTACTATTACTGGTGATATTATTGATGTTACTATGTATGGCCCTGAGTATTTCGGCGCTAGTTTGCTGGTGAAAGCTGCACTAGCCGATGATAGATGGTGTTCCTTTTTCATGACTCGATCTCCTGGATGTGGTCGCCAGTCTCTTCGTCTTAGATCGTAATGTTTCTTTTGGTCCTCGAAAGCGTGTTCCATGTGCACTTTCGCCAGTTCTCTTAACGCTTCTAACTTGTTTAAGTTTTCTGCATACCCCTTTATATCTTGTACGTTTGTCGCCTCTGTTGTGTCTAATTCTCTTCCGAAATTAAGGAGCGCTGGTGAAAACCCTGTTGAATCGTGTCTTGACGAATTTACGGCGTAGCAGAATTCTGGTATGAATTTGTCCCAGTCTTTATGGTTATCTTCTACGTAAGTGGCTATCATCGTTTTCAGTACTTTGTTCATTCGTTCTACTGGATTGCATTGAGGTGAGTACGGCGGTGTTAGAATGTGATTTATGTTATAGGACTTTAGGAACGCCTTAAAATTGCTGCTTGTGAACTGCGCGCCGTTGTCCGAAATGATTTTCGTCGGGATACCGAACTGCATAATTACCTTCGATCGTAAAGTGTCGATGATGGAGTTCGTAGATGCTGCTCTTATTGGCTGGGCGACGACCCATTTGGTAAACCGGTCTTGCGCGACTATTAAGAAAATGTTTCCTTTTGCAGATCTTGGGAATGGTCCCATTAAATCAACTGAGACAGTATGCCAAGGCTTTTCTACAGTGGACGGTTGCATTTTCCCGGCTGGTTGCATTTGAGACGGTTTATATTGGAGGCACTTCGTACAAGCTCTAACGTAGTCTGCGATTTGTTTAAACATCTTAGGCCAGTAGTACTTTTGCGCTATTCGGCAAATTGTTTTTGCAATTCCTAAATGGCCTGCTGTGGTCGAGTCATGATTTTCCTCCAAAATATCTTTCCTTTTATATCTTGGTACGCATAACTTCCATGGGTTATTAAACTCTGGGTCGGCTAAATTACGGCTGCTCCAAATGTGTTTATATAACTTCCCGTTTGTTATTTGTAGATCCGGGAAATCGTCTGGGTTCTGGAGTACATTTCTATATAAATTATCGTACCAACTGCATGATTCCAGTTCTGATGCTAATAATTCCAACTCTGGTTCTTCGCTCTGGTTTTCCTGTGGTTGTCGTGACAAAGCATCTGCTACCTTGTTGAGGACTCCCTTTCTATATATTACCTCAAAATCGTACTGTTGCAGTTCTAAACTCCACCTGGCTAATCGACCTGACGGGTTTTTAAGGTTTTTCAGCCATTTGAGGGACTGGTGGTCTGATATGACCTTAAAATTGTATCCTTCTATATATGGCCTCATTTGCTTTATCCCGTACACGATGGATAGACATTCTTTTTCCGTTGTGGAATATTTTGTCTCGGCTGGTGTGAGGGTTCGACTAGCATATGCGATTACTTTATCCTGGCCGTCGTACTTCTGTGTTAGTGCGACTCCAAGTCCGCAGTTCGACGCATCTGTTTGCAGGTAAAATGTTTTTGAAAAATCGGGGCATGCTAATACTGGGGCCGATGTAAGTTTTGATTTTAGCTCTTCAAACGCGTTTTCTTGCTTATCGGTCCATTTCCATCTTATCTTCTTCTTCAGAAGCATGTTTAGCGGTCCTGCTATTGTCGAATAGTTCTCTATAAATCGGCGGTACCATGATGTTATTCCTAGGAACCGGCGGAGTTGACGCACATTTCTCGGTGCTGTGAGTCCGGTTATAGCGTTGGTTTTCTCCGGGTCAGTTTTTATTCCTTCTGCTCCAACCACATGTCCTAAGTATCTGAGTTCTGACTGGCAAAACGTGCATTTCTCAAAGTTTAGTTGTAACCTGGCTTCTTTCAGTCTTCGGAAGACTTCCTGTAGGTGATCTAAATGCTCTTGGAGCGTTTTAGATATTACTACGATATCATCCAAGTAGGCAAACGCGAATTCCATATCAGGAGGTATTACCTTATCCAGTAGGCGTTGGAAAGTGGCTCCTGCGGAATGCAGTCCAAATGGGGTGGTTTTGAACTGAAAATGGCCTTTTCCGGGTACGCTGAATGCTGTCACTGGGCGGCTAGTTTCTTCTAGGGGTATTTGAAAATATCCCTGTTTCAAATCGAGGGTTGATATAAAATTTGCTTCCTTAAGTCTATCCAGAATTTCCGATATTCTGGGTAACGGATATGCGTCCTTATCTGATAGTTCGTTGACTTTTCTAAAGTCAATGCAAAACCTGTACGAGTTATCTTTTTTCCTAACTAGTACAATCGGTGAACTCCAACCACTTGTGGAGGGTTCGATGGTTCCTTCTTTTAACATCTTGTCTACTTCTTGGTTGATGATCTGCAGCATTGCGGGATTATGCCGTCTATAAGGCTGTTTGACTGGATCGCATTTTGTCTTCAATTTTATTTCGTGTTCTATTAAGTTAGTGGGTCCTGTTATGTTCTCAAACTCCCTTAGTTCTTTTCTTAGAAACCTTTCTAGCTCTGTATTTTTGGTGGAGTCTTTTAAAGTATTACATGCCTCTTCTTGATGTTGTACGTATTGTTTGGTCGTATGTTTATCGAATTTAAGTTCGATAGAATGGTTCCTAAGGAATTCCACTCCTAGTAAGGCATCTTCCGTCAACCCTGGCATTACTATGAATGTTTGTCGGGTTTGTAACCTATCGATCTCGCATTCAATCGTCAACTTCTGGTTAAGCTCCATTGACGCTCCATTTGCTAGTCTTGTTCTCCCGCTGTAGCTATCTAGAGAGTCTTTGTATGTCTTAGCTATTCTATCCCCGACGTAATTTTTAGTGGTTCCTGTGTCGATGAGCGCTCTGTATGTTCTTTGCCCTATTTTCAGCGATGCGAACAGCCGAATGTCATTGCTTGCTGGCTGTGTAACGGCGAAAACGAATGGAGTCGAATCTTGCTTTACAGACTGGGACGACTCCTTGTTTCTCCAGTCTGTAATTCGTTTCCCTGACGCCTAAAACAGCAGTCGTTGCTGTAAACCCCTTCTCTGCCGCAACGCGAACAAAACTTTTTCCACGGGTTTTTGCAGTTTTTACGGATGTGACCTGGCATCTTGCATCTAAAGCATGTCGTTTTGGCATCGTACTCTGCTTGGTCCGTGCGTCTCCAGTTTCCACGGCAACTCTGATTTGATCGGGTCTTTTCGTCTTCTAGAGCTTCGTATTCTTGGGCTAAATCTTGTAATTCGGCTAAGTTTTCAAAATCTCGGCGGCGAGCATAAAGCTTATATTCTGGTAACAGATTTTTGTATATCCTTTCGAGTTCTTGGTTTCTGGAAAACGATCCTTCTCGTCTGATTAGTGTTTGAATCTCCGTGATATATCTATCCACCGGCTCGTTTTGTCTCTGTTTTCTGTTTCGGATTTGCTCCTCTAGTTGCAGCAAATATCCTCTGGGATAGAAAGCTTTTTTAAAATCTTCGCTGAAATCTGCCCATGACTTCCAATTTTTGTTATTGTTTCTGTACCATAACAAAGCGTGGTCTCCTAATAACTCTGGTAATGCTCTTAATAGATCTTGTTTATCGATCTCGTAGGCCAAGCTTAATTCGTCTATCCTCTCTAAGAATTCTATTGCATCCGAATGTTTCTTGTCGAAGTGTGTGTTCCACCTTCGTACTTGATTTAGCAATTCTGATTGCCCCATTTGTTTCGTTATTGTTAATTCTTGTAATTGTCTTCGGATACCCGAAATTTCCTGGGCCAGTGTGTCGGATTCTGTTCCCTTGGAAGTTTTTTCTTTTTGCATTGCTCCTGTCGCTTCCTCGCGATTTTTAAAATATGTCCTGAGTCGTACTCTCAATTCGTCGACGGTTCCCTTGGAATCTAAGCCGAATTTTTCGGCCTCGCTCTGCAATTCCTCTTTGCAAAGTCGGTTTATCCAGGACGTACCTGTTACTGAGTCTGTGTCTTTATCTGTCGGCATGTTACTAATTTTTAGTAACTTTTCAATCCTCAATTTTTCTCGGGCGCCAATTTGTAACGGGTAGCTCTTTCAGGACGACAGACTCAGTAAAACACAGGTTAAAATAAAAATATATCTATTGGTCTAATGTATGTACAATATAAATAAAAATAAAATAAATTCTATGCCGTATAAAAATAAACATAAAAATTAACTCTGCGCTCCGTCTGGGTTCCGCGATGAAGGAATCACCGGCGAACGTCTACAAAAGAAAGAAAAGAATAATTATTAATAACAAAACTAATAAAATAGAAGAAGTCAATCGCACTCAGACTTATACTCGCTTCCGCTTCAATTCAGCGGGAGCTCCGAACACACTCGTCAACAATCGCTTATGCAGGTCCGCGATAAAGTTCAAAACACGATATCGATAGACTCTGCTTGATTATGGATGGAGCGTGAACCTCAAAGCGGAACTACCTCCGTCCGGGTGGGCTCGCCAGTTCAGAACACTGGCGAAGAGAGGAGCCTAAGGCGCTAAGCCAAAGACTGATGAATTCCATTACTTACTTGTCTTAAATAGCCGCTCCGAACCCCACTGACCATCTTGCTGTAGTGGTGGCTGCGCCAACCTTGACACTCCCACGGTTCTAACTGTTGAACGGCGAGGACATCGTCACAAACCAGGATCATACAGGTGAACCTTCAGCTCAGTAATGCAGCTTCGTTAGGACTTACTACTGCTATAAGAAAGTTGCTTCTATTAGAAAGTTGGATACCACCTCGACACAAAAGCCTATATAATAGTTAATGTAGGATGTATAATAAGCCTATTAGCTGCATACAATCTCCAGAAAAAAAATCATTTTCGCTAAAAACTGATATATTACAAGTAAAAATGGGATACCGAAGACTTTATATACGTCTTTTTAATTTATGTATAATAAAAGCATACACCAAAGCAGAAAGTTCGCAGTAAAGTAACAGGAAATTACAAATCTATTTTATTATTGAAACCTTATAAAAACAACTACAAAAATGTATAATCAGTTACCTCATTATTTCCAACAAATATTTTTTATTAGCTTCGTCTGTTAAAAAAAAAATAATTCTGATCTCTGTTTACCCCAACCTCAGTTGTACAATTTTATACATCGAAAAGATAGAATTGGAGGAAGGAGCTTTTCATTAATTTCGCCTTTATTATGAAAGTGCGTCATCTGCATTTATTGAAGCATCCCTACGAGCAAACAGAGGCGTAGGGAAAAATATTTACAACGTCATTCGGCATTGAGTTTTTTCATGCTTTCACACAGATTTCAACACAATCAAAGAAATAGTCATGATAAAATTAAGAAAGAATTGTGCTCAATATATGATTAGTACCATGGTCATTACAATTAAACCAAAATGTATAAGTATAATTTATTATTATGATGTATAATATATTTTTAAGCTCTCGTGAATTATGAAGGTATAATAAAATATTTGTAAAGGTTTAAGAAACTAGCAAAAGCAAAAACAAAGAAAAATAACAAAAAAATAGTAAACAGCACACAAAATTTTCAATAGACCTGATTTCCAGCATATTTCTCATCATGTTCATAACGTAATTCTCATATTGATAAAATAGTAATAATAACCTTGCCTTTAATTTAAATATTACCAATATAAATATATATATATATATATATATATATATATATATATATATATATAATGAACCAGAAGTATTTGTATATATATACAGATACTGGGGTCATACAAAATAAAATCACAATAAATTGTAACGTTTTAGAATTATGACCTTATTTATTTATGTTAATTTAATAGGCTTTGTTTTAAAACATTGACAGGTTGAAGTTTCACTTCCTAATGATATTAACAAATATAAAATAATTTATATTTCCACGATATACCTAATAATAAGCCTATAATTTGTTGTACTAGCAGTTGCTTGATATTAGGGATGTGAGATTTTCACTTGTCATAGATTTGTGTATAATAATTAAGTTTGTGAGAATGTAAAGTATTTTTAAAAATTTTAAATATAGGAATAGGTTTTAGCTCAACAGATATAACAGACTGTGATAAATTTTATCAACATTTTTTATAAAATCATTTATGATACAACCTCATTAAGTTTGTAAGTATCGAATTTTTAATTAATATATATATATAATATATATATATAATATATATAGTATATATATATATATATATGTATATATAATATATATATTATATATATTAAAATATTAAAACAGTTTTGTTCCTGTAATTAAAAAAATACTACAAACACGTTTATTTTACAAATTACGTTAAATTTTTGCGCTGAGGTTGTTTAAAAAAATACTAGGCTAAGTTTATGCCCAAGATATACTGCATATAATACGTTCAGGCACGTGATCGGTGAGTGTGTCGTGTCCTCACGGTTTGTTACTGGTTCGAAATTAATTTCTAACCAATAAAAAGCTGCGACGATACAACACACCCATCGAAGAGTGTGAACTTTGTCTTTTGGCTAAAGTGTGAACATTTTGGCTAAAAGCCTGATATTACAACTGGCACCAGTATATTACAACTAACACTGACACCATCCTAAACTAATCTGTTAATAACAATATGGTATTCTGGATGTAACTAAAACAGATTAGAAAAATTAATTATACATATATTCAAGACTTACAACATAAAAACAGTTTAATCTGAAGAATAGAACAACCTAAATCTTTTTATATTTATAAGAGCATAATAGTTCTATACTTCTAGAAGAAGAATAAAAAATTGTTTATTTTAGTCAACACATCGGAAAAACACATATTAACTAAAGCAATACCTGATCCTGGAAGCCAAACTTCCTTTAAAACTAAAAAACTTTCAAATTAAATTAATTCGTGGTGTCTGTACAAGGTTTATTTAAAGTCTTTAATGTAAATTGGATTATCTTATAAATCAGCAAACCCTGTCACATATAAGAAAATATCATTCACATAATATCTCGTTGGCACCGATTCGTTGCCCCAAAACAATTGAAGTGACTCTCAAAATCCTTCATATAAAAATTAGCACTTCTTATTTAAATAATACCCTCTAGTCGTTAGTTAATTTAGGTCAAGCTTTATAAAAACAGTGAATTGGCCATTTACATACGTACCTATCATATCATGTTATGTCATACTCTCGCTAATAGATTTTAATAGTCAGTCGTAAAATATTTTTCCGCAAATCGCCAGGAAATTTTGACATTCCTGTCAAAATTTCTTGAAGAAAAAGTCAGGACTTCCTTACTGTAAGGAAATGTCATTTCCTTACTGTAATGAAATGATATTTCCGTACAGTTGTTAGTGTTCTACATAAATGATAAAAAACACATTGCTTATAAGGAATTAATTTATATTTTGAAAACATCAAGTCATTGCTGAATACATTTTTAAGATCAATTTGTTATATTTACAGTAATTGATGACTTCCATCCGCCATGCCACTTTAAACTAGTTATGTCGGCACCAGAGTCAACCAATATTGTTGCAGAAGACCGACGAAAGCAGTGACCAGTATATTCTGTCGGATTTACCAAGTTCAAATAAGTAGCAATTATTTTGGGCATTTTTATAAATTGATGAATTCCTACCACTTGTCTACAACCCTTTCCGCTTTGATATTTAAAGAAAAATCGGTCACTGTTCATATTTTCTGGTCTTAACGAAACATACTTTCGATAAACATTCAAGTAGATCTGATTAATTACAAATGATCTTGGTTTGTTGGTTTTCGAATCAGGTATGCTGATTAAAAGCTTAGATTCTAAGTCTTCTATATCGTGTACAGTCATTCGGACTAACTCATCCATTCTACAGGCCCCAGAAATACCAAATATTACAGCCACCTAAAAATAAATAAAGCTATAATCTAAATAGAAATTAAAACCTTGTAAATTACCTTAATCATTAAATTTTCTTTATCTGAAGCTTCCTGGATAAATTTTTCAATTTCTTCCTTCGTTAAAATCTTAGATGTCTTTGCCCTATAACCTTGAGCTTGCCGTTTCAATAAAGAACGAAGTTTTGAGTATGTAGATATATCTACATTGTGTTTAAGTGCAAGGGTTGACTTCAGCATTGAATAATTGGCCCATAATGTTGAAGATTTCATCTTTAAACAAAGGTGTAGGAAGTATGCCATTACAACATTTTCTGAGAAAGAACTCGTATTTTTACTCATGCAATAATCCATAAAACGTCTGTATGCATTTTCGTACTTTTCTCTTGATCTCTTTGGCAATAATTCTAATGAAGCAGTATTCACTGCCTCAACCAGCTCTGGAGGAGTCCCAGGAATGGAAATTTCATCATCACTTATCATTTTACTTTCGAGAACACTAGCAATTAAATTTATAAGCGTCAAGTTTGACAATTTAACCTCAATACGTTTCCATAGTAACCCAAGTAATTTTATTAGGAATTTCAAAGCACCATTTATTTGGGAATAAAATTATCGCGTTTTTTTTTAAATCAATCAATATCTGTCGAATTTTAAACGATTTGTGGAAAAATAGTATGTTTACCTCGTAGGAAAAGCCACATTCCTGGACTCTGTGTTGCTAAGTCTCGGCTTGCGCCTCGACTTAGCAATATTCACAGTCGTCCAGGAATGTTAAGCTTTTCCTACCCGGTAAACAATGTACTATTATTGCTTTGAATTTACCAACATAATTTACACCATACGCTTATTTCTTCATTCTGTTTTTACTAAAAGATTTCCTAAGTCTCTTCTTGTCTTAATGCCTCAGATAAATCTGCTTTCTGATAGAAAATTTGTCTGAGGTATTATAATAAATATTGCACGCATTAATCTTTTTTAAAAATGAGAAAGAATAGCTGAGGTTCATACTTCTTAAAAATTTATCTATAAACATTAATGGAAACCGGTGCAATGTTTTCCTTGGGAGAGTATACGTCTTTGTACAATCTCTACATAATGGAAAGGTTTAAGTCGTATCGCAAATGTATGAAATTCCATACATTTGCGATTCCATTTTAGAAAAACTGTATACGTATATGAATTGTCACGTGATTTTTAGATTCGTCACTAGTGTTAGCTAGAACTTTCCCTTTTCGTCTATTGCAACCTATTTAAGACCCTCCTGGACCTCGTTTTTTATTGCCAAATTAACCTGAAAGCTGATACTAAAAGTTACACAAAAAAGTTTGAGATACATTCTCTGTATTTCTCCTCTGGTGTCACATAATCTGTAAACACGCGATGTTGTTTTTGAAATATTGCTTTCAAGGTTACGTTTTCTGTGCCTAGCTATATTTCTCTTTGTAATTAAAGAACACAAGTGTACCTTTTGTCGATTTGTCGATCAGAATCAGCAAGTATCCAATATTCTTCTTGCAAAATACTCTGACGTTTAGGAGGAATTTTTGTTGAACATTTAAATCTACATCTTAATATTATGTTAAATTTCTTTTTCAGGAGCAATTTCTTTTTTTCCATTTGTATAACTTTTACCGCAGATTCTTTTTTGTTACCATATATTCCTTTCCCATGTTTCAGGTTGTGCATGACGTCTGCTGCTTTTTTTGTAATTGTCTCTATATCCATTTAAGTAACATTGGTTTCTAAAGACTTTGGAGAAGCATTCGCTTGGTTATTGAAGTCCGTTTTACTGTCAGTTGAAAACGTCTAAGTCTGCTGGATTAATATCAGGGTCTTATAAATAGTGGGTGGTAAAAAAGCCTTTAAAATAAAGAAAACCTGTGAGACAATGAAGCAGAGAAAAAACAAAACTTAAGTACCTAGACAACTTAGACAGTGACATAAAATCTATCGGACTTAAAGGATGGAGAAGCTAAGGGAGAGCTGTAACACCGCTAATGATGATGACTTGTCAGAAATACAATTATTCTAAACATTATTTGATAATTATTATAAATTTAAAAGTATTATAACTTAATGTAAACAGGCTTATGGTTTTCCGTATAATAATATTTAATTTGAATGTTTCGAGATCATAAAACTAGTATAAAAAGATTCTATAACAATATCAATCACTATACTACCAAAAAATCATATCTTAGAGCATTCATTACAATAATAATTTAGTAATATTGTAGATAAAAGTTTTAATTGTCAGAGGTAAACAAAATAATAATACTCCTTAGTTGTCTCTTCAGCACGCCCATGTTAACTATAGAGAAAGAAAACCAGAAACAAAAAAGGATATGAAATAAAGGGAGCCGTAGCTTTATAGGTACTCTATTACTGTCAACACTAATTGAGATATAGAAGAGAGCCAGATCTCTAGATAGGACACGAAACCGAATTGCATTCTCTCTGAACTCATTTCTTCTCAAAGAAAGAAATGTAAAATTTCTTTTTATTGCGGTGTTTTCTCAGAGCCGATTTAAGGACAAAAAGTTTAACAGTAATAGAACGGATTTATTGACATTTTTAACTTGATTTGCATAGTGAATGACTTTATTTTATTTGAAGTGGTGTAACATAATGAGTGATTGGCGCATTAAAGAAAGTTGGGAAGAATCTTTTGCTATTATACTACACTATGTTTAAAATTTATAGACAGTTTAATCAGTTTAATAGCAATAGCAATAGCAGAAGCAAAAACTTTAAAACCCATTACAAATTGTCTTCTACTTCTTATAGTGAACCTATAGTTCTATAGTAGCGCTTATACGCATATATCTGCGTCTTTTGACGATTCTATACACCTAAATACAGTTATAAAAGCACCTAACTCCTCAAATCACAACTTAAAATAGAAAAAGCAGTAAAAGAAATAAAACTCGAACAATGGAATACTGCTAAAACAATACTGGTACATAAAAAGGGAGACACCACAGACCTGAAAAAATATCGACCAATTTCACTTCTTTCACAACTTTACAAATCCTTTACAAAGATTATTACAAACAGGTTAAGAATTAATTTTCATGAATATCAACCAGTAGAACAGGCCGGATTTAGAAAAGGGTACAGTGCCTGTGACCATCTACACACTTTGAAAAGCGTAATAAAAAAGACTAACGAGTACAACCTACCATTATGTCATGCTTTTATAGATTATGAAAAAGCTTTTGATAGCGTAGAACTGTGGGTAATAGAAGAAGCATTAGTCAACAACTGGTACAGGATACTAATACATAATATTTACGAACAAGCTGAAATGATAGTGACATTGGGTAATAGAATCGAAACAAGACCAGTAAAAATCAACCGAGGAATCAGACAAGGAGATATAATATCTTCAAAATTATTTATAGCTGCCCTAGAAGATATATTTAAGTCAATAGACTGGAAAAATAAGGGAATCCCTATTAACAAAAGATGCTTGAACCATCTTTGATACGCAGATGAGTTAGTACTAATAGCCGACACGTGGAATACACTGAATACAGTGATTGAAAAGGTACACACAGAATCAGTAAAAAAGGACTGAAAATGAACTTCCGCAAAACTAAACTAATGTCAAACAAAGATAAAACCTATGATAAACATCAAAGGGACAGAGATAGAACACGTAAATGAATAGACATATCTGGATCAAAATGTCAAGGTAAGCAAAGAAAATTAGACTACCGAAATAAGCAGACGTGTAAAAATGGATGGGCAGCATTCGGAAGACTCTCATACGTACTTAAAAATAAAAATATACTTCAAAGACTGCGAACTAAAGTGTTTGATTCCTGTATCCTACCTGTGCTTACATATGGAGCTCAAACCTGGAAATTTACTAAAATAAACAGGAAGAGAGAGTGTTTCTCACTCAAAGACCATAAAACCAATGAAGACATTCGTAATAGAATAAAAGTAAAAGATGCCGTCGGACAGGCAGACGAGTTCAACAAAGATGAATGGCAAAAATTAGGAGAGGCCTACATTTGGCAATCCGAATAGAGAAAAGGGTTTAAAAAAACATACCGTTATGAGCCGACTACTTCGGACCCAGTGTGTAATTAAAGGTTGTTAAAATTTTTAGGTATTTTTTTGTTATTTGCTAGTATGGCAGATTCTAAGAAAAAATATCGGCGTCCATTGACAAACAAAAGAATTAGAGTGGGCAGCTGAAAACCTGTGGGCGACTGAAAGTAAACCTAAGACAATCGAAGATGTTTTTGGAGACTCATCAGATAAAGACAAATATTATCTTACTGAACATCACTCCGACACTGATTACGAGCAGAGTGACGATAATGAAAAAGAACAAGCGAACTCAGTACCGCACAAAGAAATATCGCCAGTGTATTGGGAAAAAATGGTCAACGTTGGACCTTTAGACAAGGAAAGAGAGAGGTTAGTTAACGTTCTTTTAATAAACCTTCGAAAAGTGAAGCCAGTTTCCATGTGACCCTCATGTTTTGTGACTGTACGTTGACCATTATTACCTCGCGCAGGCTTACCAGTTTTACTGATATGTCAGTAGATCTACAGATTTCAACTTCAATTTACTGATTTACTAACACTATATCGATTTACTAAAAAATATATAATGATAAAATCATGATCAAAAAGTGATCATTATGTCAGTGTTTAATTATAAATTAAAAAAAAATCTATTTATTGATATATTCATTATTTTATACCGAAAATATAAAATACGACCTGGCAAATTTTTTGGTGCCGGTTGGTGCCAATTTAGTTTTGAGTCAATTCCATACGATTACGAGTCTCCTCTCTTTTTCTTGTCTAAGGTTGGACCACACAAGCACCAGCACGACAAAGACGTCGAACAAGGGATAACATCGTTTTACATTTGCCAGGTCCAAAAAATAAAGCAAGAAATTTTAGTAGCCCTTTTGAATTTTGAAATTTACTATTTTCTTCAGAGATTGTAGACAGTATTGTGTTTCATACAAATCAAGAATTTTTTAGTAAGTGTCAGAGTTACAAATCTGTCTCAAATTGTAATTTAGATGAGCTTTGGCCAATAAAATATGGCAATAGACAACTTCGAGCAACCATGCCCCAACACAGATTTCAGTTTTTAGCTCTTTGTTTAACGTTTGGCGACACAACAGATAGAAATGCTAGAGAATTGGTTAACAAATTTACCCATATTCGTCAAATATGGGACATTTTTATAAATAATTGCAAGCTATACTACACGTCCTATGAAAACTGTACAATTGATGAGCAACTCGTGAGTTTTCGTAGAAAATGTCGATGTCGTATTTACATGGTCAGCAAACCTGATAAATACGGAATGAAAGTAATAATGACAAATGATTCGAAGATATTTTATATACTGAAAGCCATTCCATGTGCAGTAATTTCTCGTTTAATGGCTTTTAATGTAGGAATTTTGTTTTTATAAAATCCATGAATTTTACTTCTGATTATATTTATGTAATATTGTCCAATATAATGTGAGTAAGTCTTTTGCGTATTGGTCTTTCAACCCTTTTATTACCGCAAATGATTCAAAAAACAATACGAGCTGATACTTTCATCAAATTTTCACAATACTCTGCGACAATATCTATCAACATACCTTGATTTATTTTACGAAATATCTCTTATAACCACTACCTTTTATACACCAATACTGGCGACTACCCAATTTCATTATTTGATTGCATTCAAGGTTGTACAATTATTATCAGTACTTTATTGGTATCAAAAAACATAATCCTTTCGCTGTTCATTGTATATTATTAATTATCTAAAAGGAAAAGACAGTTAAGATTTGATTTCACGTATAGTGCGTCTGTGTATCCGCTTATACGTATTTCACCCTAAAAGGGTTCTTCAGAACGGCTATTCACAGTCGCTCAGAACGTGAAAATAAATCTTTCCTATCTTAGTAGAAGCAACTCTAACAGAATTGGTCTTAACAGCGGCTGAATTTATTTATTAATTATATCTTCACTGTGTTCATATCGATAAACCCTCGAAACTGACGCTGCATAAGTAGAAAATATCAAATTTCGCGGCACAGTGAGTCCAACACATATTATTATTGTAAATTTTATACTCTAAATATTATATTTAGAGATTTAATATTTAAGTAGAATTAATAAATTCTTGACAAAAAGGCCGAGTTGCATAGTTCGCACCATAGAACTCCGCTAATTGAATATAAGTACGAATTGGTTAGCCTGGTATGTCCTAAATGTAATCAATTTAAACTTTTAACAAGCGACGATTAATTGTAGGTGCAATACCTTGTATGTCAATGTGTGACTGAAACTATACAAATTTAATACGTGCTGTTTGTTTCATGGTTATGTAAAAGCTATGATTTTATTCCCTTTCCTCTTAGATATTTGGGTTATGGATACTATACTACTAAGACGGCGCTGCAGGAATCAGTGGGAATAAGGACTTTTTGACTATTGATTTTATATAAATCATTTAGGGCTTAATGAAGGGACATGGGAAGAGGAAGAGATCTAAGTCTAAAACTTAAAATTTGCCTTTTGAGATGTTACGTTATGTCAGTTCTCCTCTACGGGATGGAAACATGGACATTGAAAAAGATCGATACCAAAAAGATAGAAGCATTTGAGTTGTGGATGTATCGTAGAATATTAAGAATACCCTGGACAGAGAAAGTAACAAATGTGGAGGTTTTGCGGAGAGTGCGGAAAGAGAAAGAGCTGATACTTACTGTTAAAAAGCGCAAACTACAATATTTGGGACATGTTATAAGGGGAGATAAATACCAGTTGCTGCAATTGATTATACAGGGAAAGATAATGGGAAAGAGATCTATAGGAAGAAGAAGGCATTCATGGTTGAAAAACTTGAGAGAATGGTACAATTGCACCAATTACCAACTGTTTAGATCTGAAGCATCAAAAATACGCATAGTTTTGATGACAGCCAAACTTCGGAACGAAGACGGCACTTGAAGAAGAAGAAGAAGGGACATGCATGTAAATTTATGTTTTATTGATTATCGAAAAGCATTTGACTGTGTTATCCATCAAAAGATTATCGAAATTCTGAGAACAACTGGAATTGTAGAACAAGACTTGCGATTTACCTCAGAACTATATTGGCACTAAACGGCAACAATTGAAATAGAGCACACAACATCCGAAGATATACAAATCAGGCGAGGAGTGCGACTAGCATGCCTCTTATCACCGCTAGTATTTAATCTGTATTCGGAATGTATATTCATAAAAGCATTAGACGAGGTTCAAGGTGGAATCAAGATTAACAAAACCAGTATAGACAACATCAGGTACGCTGATGATACCGTTCTAATAGCAAGCAACGCACACGAACTACAAAATATAATAAATACGGTAGTTCGTCATAGCGAAATGTTCGGTTCTGGATGCTGAAAATTCCATGGATACAAATAGTTACCAATGGTGAGTTATTTCGGCGCATAAGTAAACAAAAAGAATTACTCAGCATAATTAAAGAGAGAAAATACAATACTTGAATCATGTGTTGAGAGGTGAAAGATATGAATTACTCCAAATCATATTGGAAGGTAAAGTTCAGGGAAAAAGATCAGTTGAAAGATGCCATAACTCGTGGCTAAAAGACCTGAGGAGATGGTTTGACCGCAAATCTTTCGTGCTTTTAATTTTCCTTTTTAAATTTATATAATCTCAAATATCTTAAATATTTATTTTTTGTCATGTCGTATTTTTGTTTTAAATAGGTAAAGAAATAATAAACAAGACTTACTTACAATCAATTTAATTTAACTATCAGACGATCGGTTTCGCTTTCTACAATATGCAAAGCATCTTCAGGTCTCGATATAAATAAATGCTGAAATGATAAAAACCCATATTAGGGTGTTGTCTAATAAAGATAAACAAAGTAGATGTTGGAAATTACAATAATTATGCCAATATTACATGTCTGTGGTTTTATTTCAAAAAGAGTAAGTTGAATAAAAAGGTATAAAAAGTTTTAAAAGTTTAAACAGACAAGGTAAGGCCCACAAATTGTTATAAAATAGTCTATTAGATTGTAATAAATTAATAAATGAGCAAATAAATAAACATTACTTACATGCCGGTACTCTATTAATTGATGGATGGTAGAACATGGTTGAAACTACTATGTATTGTTGAATGGAGAACTCAATTTTGCTATTGTAGTTGTATGACAGTAAACGGGAAGTTCTTGAGGAGATAGATTTGATCCAATGAAGCAGAGATATGTGTGTGATTGTTTGTTAAATGAAAGTGATGTAATATACCATTGTATTATTAAACGTTATTTATACCTATTCGAGAGATATATTTATGAAATATGTGTTATTTATTGAGTAATTGTTTTATGAAAGTGACAGTTTTATGACAATGAATAACTTTAGATGTAGAAATTGTGTGGGTGTGCCATTATTTTTCAACTTGTAGTTATCAAATCTCTTTGATAAAGTTCTATTGCCAAAATAGTAGATTATTGCAAAGTAATATATTATAATTTATAATATATTACAATAAACTTTGTCACTTTCACTAGATGATTCTAAAGACATCATTATACCATTATACGTCCCAAACTCGACTAAATTTGACAACACCGAATACAATGGCAAAACTACTGCCGCTGTTAAACCGCCTCATGTGTTTTAAGCCGCGCGGTGTTTAACCTAAATATGCGCCATACGGCGTAATGTCATACGCGGCGTTCAGCGGATATTGGAGACCACCGCACCGCCTAAAATCGTACTCTTTTATTAGTAAGAATCTTGTAATTTAGCATCTTTAACCAAAGTAGATTTTTTAGTATAATTTATAATTATTGAGTTAATTTATTCCACTGATTAGATGTCTATCTCATAAATACTTACATAACATAGAAATATTACACTCCTTTATTTACTAAATAAGAAATTCTAATATCAGACTAACCTTGTCTTAGTTTCCGAGGCCGCTCCTGTTGTTCTAGAATCCTTATTTATTACTTTGTTCGGAACTTATTTGCGTCATTGTATACAAGTTCAATTTAGCAAGTTCAGAAAAATATGGAAACTCGAGATTTTAATATTAAAATACTGCGAACGTTACAGATATTGACCTGTTGCTGCTGTCAGTTTGCAGTAAAGTAAAACTGGATAATTCGTTGAAGTTATTCGGATTTATGTCTTTAATTTTGGATTTTTGTTACAAGCTAATTTAAAATTTACGTATCTTTAGAATCTACCTACTCTTTTGGTGTAAAATTAAAAATATGCTGTGTGTTTGTTTTTATATTATACCTTCTAACAAGCATACTATTGCATTCTCAGTAATTTTCTTCTTGATTAAGAGTTTATGCATGTATTTTATAGCATACTAGTTTATTGTTTTTTTTTTGTTGACTAGCAGTTCTTTTTTCTGTGCAATCTTTTTAAAATAAAAAGGCTTGCAATCATCAAAACAGTTATGAATTTTAATGGTGTTCAAAATCTACTTGTCTTTTAACATTTTTCTCAATACCTCAAAATTTGACTCGATCTACCTAGCGTATTTTTAGTGTAATGTCTTTATTTAATGTCCAATCTTCCAAGAAAAGGTAGGATATTAGCCATTTTCTGCGGGTTTTATGCTTTTAAATTTTGATGCATGTATTTTTAGTTTGTGCTATTCTTCCCTTACTTTCTTCCGCGTACTTACCATTTGCGTAAATAATGGCTCTGGGATATTTATACTTTTGTAATTTTTTATAATTCATTCTTTGCCATTCAACATCTAATGCAGTCAAACCTTCTCTCAAGGCGTGCCAAAATCCAAATGTACAAAACCATAATACGACCAGCAGTGACATATGGAAGTGAAACATGGACATTGAGAAAGAAAGAAATCAATAAGCTATTAGTATTGGAACGCAAAATCCTGCGAATTATATATGGTCCTTGCAGGGATAGCGTGACAAATGAATGGAGGAGCAGATACAACAATGAAATAGAGACTCTCTTCGGGAAAGGAAACATCGTAAGATACATAAAAGCCAATAGATTAAGATGGCAGGCCACGTGGTACGGAGTGATGACGACAGACTGATTAGCAATGTGTTTTGGGAAAAACCAGATGGTAAAAGATCGACAGGAAGGCCTAGAAAAAGGTGGAAAGACGCAGTCTGGGAAAACCTGGAGAAGATGGAAGTAAGGCCATGGGAAATAATAGCACAGGATCGGAATCAATGGAAGGCAATAGTAAACGCGGCAAAAACTCACGAAGAGTTGTAAAAGCCAATGATGATGATGATGATGGTGATGATATTTATACTTTTGAATTTTTTATTTAATCTCCAATTATCCCAACTTTTTTTATGATCCGTATAGTCTGTAGACAAAATGGTCATAAAACTACACAATAAAATAGTTTTATCACCAACACTTCATATTATAGGACTTTCAGATAATGTATTAGGGCAGTGTCATATGCACAGAATAAGGGCAACACATAGATCTGCCTCGAAAAATACAATTTTATCTGTTGGTGAATTTATAAAAAAGAATAAAGAGATAATAAAAACCAAAGATCATGAGTATTAGGATCGCTTGTTGTACATGTTCAAATTATACATAGTTCAGACAGGTATAACCGAATAAATAGCTAGTTCTGGCAAAGGAAAAACCACTTGATAGAAAATAGTAATCAATTTAACGATAGCTTTAAAATTATACGTAAATAGTGAAAATTAGTTGCATAAATTAATTTAACTCAAAGCTTTAGGATAGAATGGTAGTCTTTATAATTATTATCATAGTGTGTTAGTGAATTATTATGTCATTACTTATTATCCAGATTTAGTCATATCCTTACTCATCCCTGATACCTACGGGATCAAAATAATTGAGCTCTGGTGAGACTCTTTCTATGTTATCGAGCCCTAGGAAACTTGGTATGCTGGAGTATCTCCCAAAAATTTTCGTACACATCTGGACGTCGCGAGGATTACAGCTTTCTGCATAGCCTTATACAGATGATCATCCAGACCCAGCCATTGCATGTCCTTTAGGAGTACCATAACACCGGTAGTAGATAGAATAATAGGTACTGTCTGGATACTTTTCATTCTCCATTGTCTACTGATTTATATTTCTAGATATGCGTGCTTGACAATCTTTTCGTTATAATTAACACGTAAATTATTGGTGCTGGGTATCGCCACATCAATAAGTGTTGTTTGCTTAGTAAGTTTATTAACTTGTATTATATCCGCTCTTTTATGTGCCACTGGTTGGTCTGTTGAGCACAGTACGGTCCCAGTATAGCCTGTAGTTGTCATTTTCAAGCATTCTGTAAGAGACGTGTTGATACTAAGGACGATGCTCAGTTTGGAGAAGTCCCAGTTTGTGAGATATTTCTTGGCGGATAATCTTTCCTTCCGAGCTATAGCGTTCTTTATAATCATTGCCGACAAGCCTGGCAGCCCCCGGTAAGATTTTGGATGGTTTTTTGGGTTTGGCATCCATATCGGCATTTTTCATTTTGGACTTAAGGATGTCTAACAACATATTTTGGGTAATTTTTAGTTGGAATAAAATAATTCTGAATGGCAAGTAGAAAACCCTCAGTCTCGGGAAACATCTTTCCTTCGGCGCTGTATTGTATAACATATTCTTGGCTGATCCCATTAAGATGTCGCCAATGCAAAGTTGTACTTATCCAGCTGTCCACTTTTTCATGCTTAATTATATAAGGCTAATAAGGTAGCTGATTTTTCCATAGCCACATATGCATCCGGTACGTGAATCTTAAAGAAAGTGGATAAAAATAAACTGGACGCTTTTCAAACGTGGGTATACCGCTGCATGTTGAGAATATCCATGAATTTATCATCGCACTAACGTATCGATATTAGAACAACTTAAGGTAAAGGATAAATTGCTTAAACAAATACAACAGAGATATTTTCAGTATTTTGGACACATTGCTAAAAGAACAGATACGATGGAAAAGCTGATAGTCGAGGGTAGAGTTGAAGGAAAGAGACCTACGGGAAGATCTTCAAGCCGTTGGGTAGATCAAACAAAAATATTGATTAACCAAGGGTTGTATGAAGCCAAACAACTAGCTCCGGACAGGGAAGGATGGAGGAAATCGTAAAAAGCCTGATGATGTCATCACATCCCAAAAGGGATTAGGACTGAGAAGAAGGAAGAATATTATAAACTAACCATCTAAAAATACAGATCTAGTTATTGTTAAAAAAAAAAAAAATATTGGGAGGTTATCATTATTGTCTCTAATAGGGATTAAAAAAGAGTACTAAAATATTTTTTTGCATAATCTCATTGCCCACACAGAAAAATATTTAGTTTAAAATTACCGTTCTTTTGAAAAAGTTGATGTTTTACCAAAACATACCATTATGTCTGTATTTTGTAATTATTTAAAAAAATACACCTTGAAAGAACTTACGACGTAAATAAAAAATTGTAAAATAAAAATACTATGCTCTGTTGAGAATATTGTTGTAAAGAACAGTTCTATTTAAATTTCCCTCTTCTGGGTGTAAAAACTTCCCGACTTCGATCCCTCTACTGACTTGTTAACTATAAAAAACCTCAGTCTATTGTCACCAAGAATTGCTACTTCCCAAGATTGGGGTATATCCTTCAAGAAGTCGAAGAGAGCGCCCCAGGAGGCAGTACACGGAACGTCGCTAGAGGGCGCCGCATCCTGTCATCGTGCGAACTTTTAAATTTGGACAGTTTTAAGTCCCCTAGGACCTAAAGCGGCTGAAAACAGTTGGCAGCCAACAGAAAAATGCGAATATATGGGTAGGACTTAAAAATATTCTTTAATTTTTAGATAGAATTGTATAATATACTTGATATAGGTAAGTATATAACATAATATATAAAAAAAAATTTTATTTTTTTACTTAGAGTGTAAAGTTAAATGCTTTACTTACTTAAATTGCTACATGATTCTTTGCATACATATCATTATTGATATAATGTTCACGCAAAAATTATTTATTAAAAAACAATACTGCTGTCCATAGAAAAACACCGCATATGCAAAAATTATGAAAAGTAAGTTGGGCGCGAACATTAGATCAAGAGAGTTTATATTACATGATTATTTAAGAAAACATATATATACAGTATTTACAATTTTAAATATATATTCCGAAAGAGATACTAAACCTAAAATATACGAAAACCAGCGTAGAAATATGGAATAACCCCGCAACTACAACATTACTTAGGTAAAACGCCGCATATACTTAACGGAGCCTGCAGTTACTGTGTTTATTCTAAGCCAATGAATCCCAACCGGGTGGCGATTGAGATATTCAGGGGGCAATAGAGCGAAGGGGGCGATATGAGGGGCGACAGAGAAAAGGGGGCGATAAGGGGAGCGTTTAGCATCCGGAAAACGAGAAATGAGTAATTAAGAAAAATAAGAAAAAAGAATCGGATATCCCTAGGAAAATAAAAAGTAAATTATTAGTCACAATGTTAGAATTCGGATAGTGACGTCGAAGCGTGGCAATATAACTATTTATTGAGAATTGCGAGATAGTGTTTTTATTCTTTGCTTCTCAAAGGTGTAATTAATTCCTCTTTTGTTTTGCTCTCAAAATGTCAGCACCTAAAAAAAGTGCCGGCAGTGCTCAACGGAGTATTGGAAATATGGATTCATTGAATTACCAGGAAATAAAAATCTACCATTGTGTCTAATTTGTGCAAAATCTTGTCAAACGAAGCTATGAAGCCGTCTTGGTTTATGGATAACTTGAAAGAGATTCATCCAGAGAAGTCAGACAGACCCGTCCGATATTTTGCGGTGAGTAAAAAGTCTTTTGTTTGTAGTATGTAAGAGATCTGAACAAATTCCCTAACTTGAAATCTTTTTGTGGTAATTCTGAGGATCTTCAAACATACTTCCTCCACCTCCAAACACTGAAAAAAGATCTGTAGTCCAGATGCCAAGATTTGACTAGTCTGAAAGTGCCAACTTGGTTTATCAATCCTTTCAGCATGGAAGTTTCAACGGTATGTTTTCTTTTTCAAGAAAACTTGATTGATTTGGAATATGATGTTGAAATTTAAAGTTTGTTACGGGAGTGTAGGTATAAAAGATTTTGGCCGCGGTTAAAAGAAGTGTATCTAATCTTGTGGAATACAATCAAATTATTATTATTAGCATTCCCCACAACATATCTAGTGGAGAAAGGTTTTAGTTCTGTGTGTATATTAAAAAACAGACAAAGAAATAGGCTCGACATAATACAAAGAGGGATTTGAGATTATTATTAACCAACATTGAGCCAGACATAAAGAAATTATGTGAGGGATACCAGGCCCAAGGAAGCCATCAACTATTCTTTTACACACATATAACCATTTATCATTTTACGAAATGTAAAAATGAATAAATATGAATACTTACCTGTTGTATAGATTCATTATTATTGTTTCAATTTAATTGGGTGGAGGTGGGGGAGGCGATTGTAGTATTCATATCCGGTAAAACCTGTCTAAGGGGGCAATCATGGGAAAAAGGTTGGGAACCACTGTTCTAAGCAATAAACAATTGCGATGTTTTTGCTCTGTAATTGGCGCCATTAGCGAAAGTATTTGCCAGACAAAATGTGTTTCAATCGTCCACTCCTCTCTGCTCTAAAAAAGAGGGACGTGTGAAGGTGGTTTGTAAAAGTAAAATAGCTACTCTGATGAGCTTTCACTATCTGGTGAAACTATCTTTAAAAAAACAAAAGAAAACCTACGATTTTGATAATTTTGTGACAGCTGTTGGAAATGCAAATTAAAAAAAAGTTACAATAAACACAATGCACTATACCGGTTTTTTAAGTGGTAAGATTTCGCGTCTACAAGCAAAAATTAAAAAAATAGAGACCCGTTCTTACTTGGCGAAAAATGAGAAAAATGGATCATTTTCTCTAAAGTACAACAAATAACTCCGATAGCATGTTTGGAATGAATTTTCTCTTAAAATAAAGTTTTAAATAAACGAATTTCCCAAGCCTCAGGCATTTATATCTCCATGTGAAGTATCAAAAAAAAAAACCCTTACTAAAATTGCCAAAACCATAATGCCCTCAAATAGATTATAATTTTGGCAAAACCTTAAAAAAATGTATTAATAAGATAATTTTTTTCTATATTTAATTTTTTCTCTTTTGTATTAAATTTTGTTTGTTAGTTATCCGGTCTAATAAATGTTTTCTTTTGTATTAAATATGTACCTAGTTTTAATAAATTACTTAAAATTTTTTTAAATTAATTAAATTTTCGTTAACATTATGCTAAGAAAAATCACCGCAAAAACATAACATCTGTAGATGCTGTAGTTTTCCTAGCAATTCCTAATATTACGAATTTTTCCTAATATCTGCTATATACTAAGCATAAAATTAGGATAAACTACTGCTCCTTTTTTTAAAACATAGTTTATTTACAGATTTATTGATTTAAAGTAAAATCATCTCTAACCGCATTGTTGTAATACTTTTAGCCCTTTTTAAAAGTTGCAGATTCTTTGAAGTCTATTTTCTCATTATTATAAGTACTGCAGAATGCTGTGGTTTTTCCTTAGGAAGGCAGTATAATAATTCCTATTCTGAAAAAAGAGGTTAGTCATCGTAAGAGGGTATATTTATTTAAAAAACCCTTAAAAGGGCTACATCAAAAAAACAAACGTTTTCGGACTAAACAGTCCATAATTAGGTTTAAAATAGCTAGGTTAAAATGCCTGAGCCACCAAAATACATGGGTAAAAACCCTTTAAAATTACATATAGTTATAAAAGATTATACATCTTGTTGTTAAAAAACTGTGATGTTCAGTATTAAATTAAATATGACTTCTGGTAACATACATTGTTGAATTGAGTTCCAGAGCCGGGGAGTAAACCTCTACGCATGGAGAACAGCTGGAAACTCCATGTTTTTCAGCTTGTCTTACAATATTCTGCATTTGTATGTTGCAAAATAATTTTAAGTAGGTGTTTGGAAAAAAAAAATAACACGTGTTCATTAAAAGTATTACAGTTTTTAGCGGTACCTCTTGGACCTAATACAAAGTGAATAAAATTCCTTGTAGTTATCCTTCTGGATTTATGGGGAACCCTCTTCTTCCAGTTGTTTTTCTCTCAGTGGCCTTTTGGAATCCATTTTACTGAAATCCAAAATATATTGTTCTGAGGCTATTTACTTGAGGCATCCTACGTAATTTATCATTTTATTTGCCAATAAAGCCACAATGGTCCTTCCAGACTTCCACTTCAAAAATCGATATCAAAATACCGATTACAAAAAACGATTTCTAAAGTGAAGTCGAACATCAATAAATTAATTTAAACAAAATTTTGGCGATTCCCAAATAAATTTAAAACTCAAAATTTATTTAATACAAAATACAAAATAAAATATTGAGCTAACAAATTACCTCTATGAAATTAATTCGAAGACTATGAAAATAGCAAAAAAATGTACACCTACTAATAAAACTATCGTAGATACCGGAGCTTATTCCGAAGGTAACGAGTGGCCCAAGGCCGACCGGTGACCGTAAGTAGCCGAAAATAATTAACGAAATATGCGGATCGTAAAATTTACGAATGTCCGGTAATTTAGAGCTTTAATTACATGAGCTTTCGGGAACATTTTCTGATTCTGACTGCACAAACGTTGATGCCTTTATCGGAGATATTGTTACATTATAAGGGCCGATTCAAACACTCCCACTACAACATCATTCGGCAGGTGTTTGCACTGATGAGGTTGGAAATATTCTTCCGGAAACGTTAATGACTTTGTTCTTAGTCGCCGGGCGCGTTACAATACCGGTTGCTAACAGTACACAAACAATGTTTGCAGGCGGTACTGTTTACGTTTACGTTATACCTTAACGTTTAACATGGTCACATGACTTCATCAACTAAGTTTCGGAAAACAGTAATAATAGATCGTCTATTTTCACAGAGTTTAGTTTTTAAATTACAATTAACTTGTGGCACAAACTGTTTTATACATACTTCCAAATAACTCGTATTTCGGATTTTTCCGCACTGTCGGAAAAAATATATTTCATCGTCTTGGGAACTGCACTATTGCGTCCTAGCCCAGTCTGGTTAAAAAAATGATCGAAAACTTTTTTCGCAGATATCTGAAGCTTTTAGACATAGGTGTGGGTTACTAGATGACGAATAGATGAAAGAAGTACTCGTATTTTTAACTTGCGTTTTTTAAACAATAATTTATGGTCACAATTTGATTTTTTGTCTATTTTAAGTTTAAAGTTTAAGTTTTTTCCTTATATTTTACATAAACAATATTAATATCATTTTTTTATATCAAGAATATCTTTATTTTCCCGTTTTTAAATTAAAATTTATAAATAATTTACGTAGATATTTGCAAAAAGCAGGTTTTTTGCACTAATCTATAAATTTTATTAATTTCTTTATGAACAAAATAAAATGTTATTAATACATTTGAACACCGAGGAAGTTACTGTCTTTTTAATTTTGGGGGTTTCCCCTGATCGGCCAAATAGTTCTTTTGATAATCAGAATCAGCAATCGAATCCTAATCTGATATATTATAATCACTGAAATCAGATTCTTCTAGTATTCGACTAAGTTTATCTTCTAATAGTCCTTTTTATTCATTATACGAAAATGAATACAGTTGTCGTACACTACAATATGCACAAGCAATAGCGGGGGTTATGATTAGCCCATAGTTTTAGCACATAAACTCATTAGCCAAAAATTACATATATAACCTAATGTTTTTTGAAAAATTCAAATCTTATTTTTGAGCTTAATTTTAATCCAAAAAATCTAAAAAAAATCAAAGGGTTTTTTCATTTAAGTTCATGTACCTGAAGTTTTGCAGATATTTATGGATGCACGATTTCAAATAAGAATCTTCATCTTATCCGGCTATAGGCTTTACTATCAAATGATTTTTATCTATATTTTATTATTAATTTAATATCTAGTCTGTCTGTTACTTCATCATTTTTGTGACTTGATTGTTCTCTCTTAAATGATGAAGTAACAGACATAGGAACAACCATAGAAAACATAAAAATATAACCTGGAAAGCTTTTAAACAAGATTCGACAAAGTTCTTATATAAAATTAGAATAGCTCAGAAAATAAAAAATATAGAAACAAAGGACTTTAGACCCCGAAAAGTCTGTATGAGGTAATTAAAAAATATATTCATGAAGCGGCAAATGAAGCACTGGGAAAAGTTGAAAATCGGAAAAAAGGAAAACCTGAATGGTTGTCAACGGAACTAGAAGAGAAAGTTCTCAAGAAAAAACAAGCATATCACATATGGCTTCATTCCAAAGATCCTCAAGACAGAGAAATATACGCTAAATGGAATAGAGAAGTTAAAAAAGACGTGGATAAGGCGAAAAATATAAACTGGGAGGCTAAGTGTGATTGAACTGGACAGATTTATGGGTGGAACAAAAGTGGCGCCAGCTTGGAAAAACATTAAAACAGTTTAGGAAAAATGAGAAAAATGAAGACAACATTTCTCTCATAAAGTTAAATGAATGGGAAGAATATTATACGAAACTGCTGAAAGAGGATTAGAGTAGAGTACAGATGGGAAAAGATAAGGGAATTAATAGACAACAGAGACGAAAGACAGGAAATCCCTATAATAACATTATCTGAATTGACGGAAACCTTAAAAGAGGTTAAAAACGGAAAAGCCGCAGGGCCTGGAGACATTCCCATAGAGCTGGTTAAATATGGGTCGACTGCACTTTTAGAATTAATAGTAGACCTTTTCAATAAATGTATGTGTGGAGACCAGGAAATTACTAAAGATTGGAATAAATCTTATATAAGCTCCATATATAAGAGAGGGAATAAAAGAGACTGTTCCAATTATAGAGGTATTAGTGTGACGAGCTCTGTGGGCAGGTTGTACGGCAGAATATTAAAGAAGAGGGTTGAAAGACAGATACAAGATATTGAAGAACAAAGCGGCTTTCGTACGGGAGATCCTGCCTTGATAATATATTTATCCTACGACAAATAATTGAAAAGCGTGTCGAAAGAAGTAGAGAGACCCATTTGGTATTTATAGACCTTGAGAAAGCATATGATAGTGTCCCGTTAAAGAAAACGTTTGAGGTCCTCAAAAGGTCCGGATTGGATTCGACGTATATCCGAGCGATATATAAATTGTACGAAAATGCAGTTAGTTGTGTAAAAAATTGGAACCAGAACCTCAAATGAATTTAAAGTCACTAAAGGCCTAAAGCAAGGATGCTGTTTGTCACCGACACTCTTTAAAATATACGTCCAAGAAGCATTGAGGAATTGGAGAAATAAATGTAGATTTATGGGCATCGAAGTGGGACAAGAACCTCTGTATACATTGTTGTTTGCAGATGATCAGGTGGTGGTTGCAACCGATGAGGAAGATATAAATTATATGAATCGAAAATTATTTGAGGAATATGCCAAATGGGGGCTTACAGTAAACATAAGCAAAACAGAATATTTAAAAATTGGAGGAAATACCACAGATCTGAAGCTTGAAAAACGCAGTCATAAAAGGCTGCACACCAGTATAAATCGTCCCTACCATTTCCAACTATCGAATGTGAAAAATCGGGTTTTTCAGATTCGATACCTTGTCCTTGCATTAAACGTGATACACCTTGTAGCAAAATATCGAAATTGTAGCTTGATCAGAAACGCGGGAAATATTCTGTCTAAACCATCGAATATGAACATTTTGTCATTTTGTTTTGGTCAAAATATCGAATATGCTGCAAACTGACGAAAATGGAATATTCGATATTTTGTTTTGTATAAATATAACTAAAGGCATATATATGTACAATGCAAAATGACGAATGTGTCACATTCATTATCTTCAGTGTTGTATTTGATACAGTTATTCAATTATAATCTGCAAACTGTCGAAAATACTAAACATTGCTGACAAGAACAAAACGCACATGTTCACAATTTGTGAATTATTGCTTCCAAGAAGTTCTTTCGGTGAGGCACTTTATTATTTTGTTTTTTAATGTGTCACATACATTAGTTTCAGAGTTGTAATTGATACAGTTATTTAATTATAATTTGCAAATGTTAAAAATACTAAACATTGCTGACAAGAACAAAACGCACGTATTCACAATAATTGTGTGAATTATTTTCTTCCAAGAAAGTTCTTTCGATGAGGAACTTTATTATCTTGTTTTTATCGGTTTGTATCGGTCAGTATCGGAAAAATGAAAATAACAAACTTTACATGAAGACTAGCATTGACGGAAACTTCTTATCTCTTGAAACCATACAAAAAAGAGGCAAACAAAATAGTATAAACTTTGTTAAGGCATACGACGAAATACTTTCAATCACGGATGTGAAGAAAAAAAAACCTCTTGTCGCTATGTACCTAGGCCATACCACCAATATTACCAATCTTTACCAACATCTAATACTGCCAGAGATTGTCTTCCAGAACCTGACGCAACTGAAGACAATGATAACGTTGAATCTAAAATTTAAGACTTTACTTTAATTTATCATTATTTTACTACTGACTACTTGAGGTATCTACAGGACGTGAAGTTCCATAATTGTATTGTGATTATTTTTAACTTTTCTAATTACATTAGTTTTCGATCAATACGTACTTTCATAAAAATACTTTTAATAATTTCTTTATTACATGATTTTTCCATTTTACCCTATAACTTTAATTTTTAATTAAATATTTTGTAATAAACTTTGTAAGAACATTAATATTATTTTCATTTTCCTCCTTTTCAATTAAGAATATTAATGTGTTAAAATTAGACCAATATGAACTGTCGAAAATGCCACATTCGCAATTTTAAAACATTGGACCAAAACAAAATCGTTGATTAACACAAAAAGCAAAATAACGAATGTGATTTTGTGGAAAGAAGCAAACGGTAAGCAGTTTTATTCTGATATAATCTAACAAGGATCAAACATTAATTTTTAAAAATATAAAAAATTTTCCATTTGTCAAAGCGCTGATTTAGAATTCTCTAAAAAAGAGTTATTTTGCTCTCCTGAAAAGTACCACTTTTCACATTCGATAGTTGGAAATGGTAGGGACGAAATATCTAGGTAAGCATCATATCAGCAGATGGCAGAGTTAAGATAGATGTACAAAACCGAATAACCCAAGGGAAAAAATGCATCCGAATACTGAATTCATTACTGTGGTCTAATAAAATAAAGATGCATACCAAACTTCGCGTATACAGAGCAATTGTAGAACCAATTACCACATATGGTGCCGAATGTTGGACGATGACAAAGAATGAACGAGATAAAGTAGACGTTGTGGAAATGGATTATCTTAGAAGATCATGTCGAGTATCAAGAATGGAAAGAATCAGGAATGAGGAAATACGAAACCGTACAGGAATTAGAGATACTCTTTCAGATAGAATACAAGGAAGGCAATTACAATGGTATGGTCACGTGATGAGAATGGAGGAGGAGCGGTGGCCAAAGAAAGCCTTAATGTATGTTCCGCCAGAAAGAAGGAAAATGGGAAGACCACCAAATTCCTGGAGAAGGGAAATTACAAAAACAATGCAATCTAGAGGCTTAGAAGAGGGAGATTGGAGAGATAGGAAAAGATGGAGGCTGAAATGCGGGAAGCAGCAATCGCCGTAGGACCCCGTTATATGATGATGATGATATCTAGTCTGACTTTGACGGGTCCGTCAGAAATAACCAACGTTTACTTTGTTGATACGTTAGCAGGTGGCGCTATAAGCAAACATAAACAATGTATTTGAATTATTTTACAATATTATAAATTTCTTTCAAACATAACTAATAAATAAAATATATAATTACTTTATTCAATTTTAAAAATAATTTTTAATTTCTAAAAAAAATTAAAACTTAGTATAAAGTTTCGCGCTAGCCTAATGTATCTGTTAGTGTACCACCTTTTTGTCGATAATGTGTGTTTTTTTAGAAGTATAGAGCTTTGAATTGAAATAAAACAAAGGACAGTTTCTTAAATTGACATGAAATTAACTTTATTCAAAAGATAATCTTTTGGCAATATAACTTAAACATGATATCTGCCATATGACCGTCACGGCTGGCTCTGACTAGAGGTCTAGAGAAAGAATCCAGTGGTCCAATTTTCGATGACTTTTTCCTACATTTGTGGCTGTATATCGACAAAATAACGCGGCAAATCTTATTCTCCAAGTAGTCAATCGTTTCAGGTTTATTGACGTAGACTAGCGACATTTACACATACCCCATAGAAAGTAGTCTCTTGGTATTAAATTATCACACGATCTTGGAGGCAAATTGACGAGTCCAAACGTGAAACTATGCGGTTACTAAACGCAATAAATGAAGTGTGACCAGAGTTGTGTGACATGTTGCACCGTCCTGTTGAAACCACAGCTCCTATATATCATGGTTGTTCAAATTAGAAATAAAAAATTCACTAATCATGGCTCTATAGCGGTCACCATTGACCAGCATCGTTTTTGAAGAAGTACGAAAGAATGATTCCACCAGCCACAAAGCACACCAAGCAATTAGTTTTTGTGGATGTAATGGTGTCTCAACATATACTTGTATGTATATTACAGGATCCAATTTGTAAATAGAATACCTCTTGGAGACGGCTATCGCCGTATTCCCGTCCTCCTCCGCCAATCCTCTCGGTCCAAGGCATGCTCCTCCTCCAAACCTCTCGATTCCATTGCTCTTCTAATACCTTCATTCCATGATCGTCGAGGTCTACCTCTTTTTCTTCTACCAGGGAGCTTCCATCTGTGAAGTTTTTTTGGGGCCAACGTTCGTCAGGCATTATTAAGAGGTGTCCAAACCATTTTAAACCTCTTCTTTCTATTCTGTCTATGACCGTATCTGTAGCATTCATCTGATTCTTATAGATTCGTTGTGTTTTCCTTTCCAGCCTTGATGTTCTAGCACTTCTTTTCAAATAATTCATTTCAACTGCCAACAGTCTCTCTTTTCATGGTCTGCATTAATTGTCCATACTTCAGACCCATAACAAAGAACTGATTCAACCATCGTTTGCCCTATTCTTTTTTTGTTCCTTTTGGAAATGTTGCGATCCCACCATAAGGAGTTCAAACATCCTACAATTTTACGTCCCCTGATTAATTCGGTGTTTAATTTCGGTTTCACCCAAGCCGTTCTTATCAATAAATGCACCTAAATATTTAAATTTTTCCACTTGTGTGATTTTCCACGTCCTCGTCTATCAACACTTCAAAACCTTGCATCTGAATTGATAACTAGATATTCCGTTTTCTTCATGCTGACTTTTAACCCCCATTTTACATATTCTTTGTATAGACGCTTTATCATAAATTCTAGATCATAAGAATCTTGAGCTAGAACGACTTGGTCATCCGCAATGTTCAGGGAGAACAGTATGTCATTTCCTATGGGATTCCCATTCCCTGGCAGTGGTTTTTCCAATTTTGAAGGGCTGCCTCAATATATAAATTAAGCAGTAAAGGTGACATACTGCATCCTTGTCTGTCCTTTAGTTACTTTTATCGGCTCTGATAGTGTAGGCTCAACATATACGTGAGAATTAATTTTAACTTCAAATTACAACAGTTGAGCTTCATCGCTAAAAAAAATTCGCTTATAACAATCAGGATCAACGGCAATCTCGTTTTGGGCCCATTCACAGAATCTACGCCTTGCTAGCTGATCGTGTAGCTTAAATTTTTACACAAGTTTGCTTTTGTACGAACGCAAACCAAGATGTTTCTATAAAATCTTCCATAAAGTGAATGGGCATATATTCAACTGCTGTGCACGATGGCGGATAGACTAATTCGGGTCTTCCTCTATGCTACGCTCTACAACAACTTCTTCTGTACGCACTGAACGACGTTTTTGCAAATGCGTATTATCATTTATAGTAAACGTGACGCGAAAACGTTCCATGGCCAATCGAATTATTTACTCTGATAAACGATGAACGTTGGTTAGGGGACAGTCTATTCATGCTGAAATACCAAACCAAACTTAACTAATAATAAAGCACTTGACAGATTTTTAAAATGGCCGCCAGTTAAAAAAAGTGTTGCCATTTTCCATACCTCTAAAAACCACCCTATACAAAATACATGGATTCAGAATAACTATAGAGTAATATACAGGGTGTCCCAGACTAATTTACCCACGCTATATCTCTTAAACGAATAGAGATTTTCGAATGGGACAAAAAGTGGTCTATTCTATTTGTAATACACTTTAATATGGCGTAGAAAAAAATCATCCCCTAAATATTCATCCCTTAGTTACAACCCCTAACTTTAATTTTGTTAATAGCACCCTGTATATTTTTTTATAGTTTTGGATGTGGTCTTCTATCGTCTATTCAACAGATTTATTAAAAATAAAATCGGTTTGTAAATAATCAAGAAATCAATTAATTTTTTATTTTTGTTAATTAAGCGTCCCAGACTAATTTATCCAGGCTATATTTATTAACAAAATGGAGATTTTTTAAAGGGTCAAAAACTGGTCTATTCAATTTGTAATACACTTTAATATAGCGAAGAAAAAATCATCCCCTAAATATTCATCCCTTAGTTACAACCCCTAACTTTAATTTTTTTAATAGCATCCTATATATTTTTTATAGTTTTGGATGTGATCTTCTATCGTCTATTCAACAGATTTATTAAAAATAAAATCGGTTTATAAATAATCAAGAAATCAATTAATTTTTTATTTTTGTTAATTAAGTGTCCCAGACTAAATTATCCAGGCTATATTTCTTAACAAAATAGATTTTTTAAAGGAACAAAAACTGGTATATTCCATTTGTAATACACTTTAACATAGCGAAGAAAAAATCACCCCCTAAATATTCATCCCTTAGTTACAACCCCTAACTTAAATTTTTTAATGGCACCCTGTACATTTTTTATAGTTTTATATGTGGTCTTCTATCGTCTATTTAATCGATTTTTTTAAAATAAAATGGGTTGTAAAAAGGTATCAAGAAAATATCAGTTTATTTTTTATTTTTGTTAAATTAATCAAGATAGCCTTAAAAAATAGAATAGAAAAGAAATATTAGTAGTATAACTTCTTACACAACCTCTTTATTTAAATATTATTTTTAATTTTTCAAAATTTGGTCTTTGTAGGAGCATACGTTATCTTCCAGTGTGGTTGATGGTATGTTTCGTTGATTAATTTAACAAAAATAAAAAATAAACTGATATTTTCTTGATACCTTACAAACCCATTTTATTTAAAAAAAAATCGGTTAAATAGACGATAGAAGACCACATCCAAAACTAGAAAAAAATGTACAGGGTGCTATTAAAAAAATTAAGTTAGGGGTTGTAACTAAGGAATGAATATTTAGGGGATGATTTTTTCTTCGCTATATTAAAGTGTATTACAAATGGAATAGACCAGTTTTTGACCCTTTAAAATATCTCTATTTTGTTAATAAATATAGCCTGGATAAATTAGTCTGGGACACTTAATTAACAAAAATAAAAAATAAATTGATTTCTTGATTATTTACAAACCGATTTTATTTTTAATAAATCTGTTGAATAGACGATAGAAGACCACATCCAAAACTATAAAAAAATATATAGGGTGCTATTAAAAAAATTAAAGTTAGGGGTTGTAACTAAGGGATGAATATTTAGGGGATAATTTTTTTTACGCTATATTAAAGTGCTTTACAAGTAGAATAGATCACTTTTTGTCCCATTTGAAAATCTCTATTCGTTTAAAAAATATAGCGTGGGTAAATTAGTCTGGGACACCCTGTATATGTAGAAAAACTTTAATTTAAAAAGAAATGAAAGACAATAATTTATTTTTTACTTAATACACTCACATAATCTTTCTACTACTTTAAAACTAATAATATTTAAAAAAATAGATATTGCAGTAAAATACACTCCTGTCCAAAGTGGCAATGAAAATAGGAAGAACAGTGGAGAAGTTTAACTCAAGATGTCTTAATTCTTTTTCGGTTTTGTTTCCCTTTAAATATTTTACTTCGAGCTTAACAGCACTTGAACTGTTCGTCGGAAAATGAATCCTTGAAGGGTTTCTTACAGCCGAGTCGTCAATCTGTCATGAAGTTGTCGGGCAAACTTTTTATGTTTTCATGTATGTTGGAAAAAGATGAGATTTCGCTGCCTTTGAGATGTTTGTTTGTAAAAAAGTTTTTTACTTTAACTTCCTTAAAAAAATAATAATTTGTTTACGAATCGAAAAAAAGTTTTGAGAAGTTGTTTTTATAGGAGTAGAGATCTTTACAGAAAATAATTGTAGTAGTAGGGTTTTACAAGTAGGGTTTTTATTTGGAAATTAGCTAGGAGAGATAAAAAAAGATATCAATTTCTTTAATTTCTTTTTTTTTTCTTTTATATGGGTTGTATTTCATGTGATAGTTACAGTTTTTGATATAAATATAAAGTTTCACCCAATAAATCTTGTAACTGCACTTACGATATTCTCATCGGAAAATTTAATATGAATTTCAAATTATTGCTCGTTGTAGATTAAGGAATAATAACATTAGATAGTTTTTAAAATGCAAATTTTATTACAAACTAAATATAAATTCGAATTAAATTTAATATGACCATATTAATTTTATGTCTAGTCTTCCATATCGCTTTCTTGATTAATGTTTTTGCAATCAACCGTGCATAGAATCTCCTCCATTTTGGGAATGTCCTACCTCAAAATAGTTCTGCGTTATGTTTATAGAAGTTTTTCAACAGCAAAAGAATACATCGCAAATATTATTCTTTTTCTATTTTGTCCTCCGCAATTATCACTATAAAATATAAAATTTTTATATCCTTTTAAAATATTAGTTGCAATAAAATTATAAACACTGCTACTTATTTCGTTAGCTCCCTTTCTTCCTCTGGTTTCATCCTACATATAGCAAAATCCTTCATTGCGTCCTATGTCAAATATTGTGAAATTATAAACGCATAATTTTTGTTTATAGTAAAACATTGACAGTTCAGACTGAGGTGTGGTGAGAAATTTCTGCAAGCCGTAACAAGCTACTAGAGTTTCCATTAAATATTGACACATCGACGTGTAATATCTACCTGCATAATTATCAGAACTTAGCAGAAAATGCGGCGAATAAAATTGTAACAACAGTTACGGTGTAGTTTTTGAAATATGAGAATTATTTTGATACACTATGCTACGATACAGTATTTTTTGACTAAAATTTGATTTGGTTCAACGTCGTATCTGTAGTTACTCTGTTATTTTACAAATAATTCAATTTTTTTATATTTACGGTATTGTTCCATTCGGAATCTTTCTTATTAATGCAGTTACAGCCACACCGACCATGTTGGTAGATAGAGCGTAATTAGTTATCCAAGAAAAACACTGTAACTCAAAATCGTCAAATATGTTAGTTACAACGTTATTCTATGCAGGGGTCGATATGTATTTTGGTTTTAAGAGATCCCTTTTACTCTAGAAAAAAGACTAAGTGTCGCCTTTCTTTTCTTTTAGTTTTTCCCATTTCGTCCATTTTATTTCAGTTAATATAATTTATTTTATTTACTCTTTCTTACTTCAGTCTACCATTCCTTATAAGTAATCTGAAGACCCACGTCCCATAGCTCGTTGTTGTGTGCTTTAAAATACCTAAGTGGCGGTTGCAAAGTGACCATACTTGAACCTGTAATTCTTTTAGTTTCAAGACTAAACTTCTCCTTAGGTTAATTTTTAAGTTTTCCGCCGTAATACCCAACCTCTGGGTGTTTACTTTCTTCTTACCAGGTCATTGCACGTTACATACCTTCGCGTTCGGATGACACATAGCTATATCTTTCCAGTGCTTCTATATAAAGTGAAAGCGTAGACTCTAAGTTAGGTCATTCTTAAACGCTTGAAAGCCAGTGAGATGTGGGTGTACATACGACTACTAAGATAAAAAACACAACCAGCCAAAGTGACGCAAACTGGATTGCTTTGGTCGTATTATGAGACACCCAAAAAAATATGAATTTTTGTGACCTATCACTTATGCATATATTCAAGGTAAACGTTGTCCTGTTAGAAGAAGAACATCCATCCGTCCTATGGATCTTCAACCCAATTCAAGCTTAGGCCTCGCTCAGCAAACCTGTCCGTTTGTTACTGTCTGAGCCATTCTCCTCCACGATTAACTGCCAAGTAGATTTTCCTCATCTTCCCTTTCTTCGTTTTCTCGGTTATCCAAAAGGTTTCTTTTCCTGCATTCTTGCATTCCACAGTTTTTTGGAAGCCTATTTCCTTCCATCCTGCATACATGGCCTGTCCAATCGAAGATGCTCGTAAGTTGACATACTGAGATAAAGGTGGTTCTTCATATAATTATTTATTTTTTAATTTATCTGAGTCGTCACCTGTATTTCTCATTTATAAGGCCTAGTATTCGTTTCAGTATCTTGTTTTTCAAGGTGTCCATGCGGTTTACAGATTTTTGAGTCAACGCTCAAGTTTCTCATCCATAACTCACTATTGGTCAGATTATGGTCTTGTAGATTCGTATCCTAGTTCTATGATGTAGGTCTCGTGATCGAGTACAGAGCAAAGTATATCCTATTGGCTAGGATAATCTTTTGGTAAGCTCTGCATCGTCAATAATGTTCTTTTGTAATTTTGACCCCTAAATAGATGATGCTATTTACATTTTCTAAGTTGTCAACCATCAGATAGGGCATGTTGCTCTATCTGAGTTCTACATATTGATAATAGGTCTAAATGATACAATGTTCGGACCAGCCCATCACCCTGTTTATTTCTTAAATTATTTAAAATTGTTTTGTCATCTTATGTTGTATTTGTATAGGAGCCACTATGTCCTTTATCGTTATTCGCATGAGCCTAACTAGTTTGGACGGTAATTTAAATTTTAAATCAAGGAAGAAGAACATCATGACTGAAAAATCTATATCATTATTTAAAGCTACTGTCAATAAAACAATAGCGAATATGGTTAGTCCAGGCTGTGAGGCCGCTCCCTGATGTTTCTGATTCGGTTTCTTCGCGGATTCCGGTTCAAAAATGTCCCCTTTAAATAAATCTGAAGGGTGCCGGGCGAAATTTTTGGGCAGTAATTGTTTAAACAATTTTTTTAAACAAAGTCCAAAAATATTTTTTTTTAATCTGGAAAACGTTTTTTTTAGGTTTTTTGGGCCATTTTAAACAAAAAAGTCTCGTGTCATTTTTCTCTAAAGTTAAAAGTTTTCGAGTTATAAGCGATTTAAAGTCTGAAAAACGCGAAAATACGCATTTTTGAGGCTTGAAAACACATATGTAAATTATTATCTTTGAGGTTACCAAGTGTCTAAATTAAAGTTTAAACATTCAACCTCAAGATTGTGAAGAGTAATCGGGGCTTATTTTAATTTAGACCGTTGTGTTTTATTTGTTAAGTATGCGCGTACACTCGATTTTTGAGCCGCCGCGCGCTACCGTGCGCCTCTATCGCACTTATGCACAGTTTACATATACTTACAAATAATTATTATTTATTAAGTATATATTTATTTATATCAATTGAGTTATAATATAAATTTCGTCTAAAGTCTAATAATAGTTACATAAAAGAATTGTACAAAAGATTGTTAAATAACACACTAATATCACTCAGTAAAAGTATCTTTGTTTTCACAAAAATCTAAATCACATCCACATAATGGTACACAGTTGACATGATTTTTCTTGCAGTTGCAAGCATTAGTTTTGCAAGTCTTTTTGCATTTGCACAGTTTCCCAACCCACCACTATCAGACATATAATATCCATATTGTGTAAAATCTAGAGTTTGATAGCGGGAATATATGGCATTTCGCCAAATATATGTTTTAGCGAAAGCTCTTAACAAGTGTTGGTAAAGTGCGTCAGAGGTACAAGGTATATTGGCTAGATTAAATTTAATTTTTCAGTCACACTGTCTTTTCGTCGAAAAGCAGCATTTTGTATTGTTATGTAAAAATCTACTTTAGGTTTTTGCACTAACTTAATATTGTTGATGTTATTACAAAAAATACAAACTAAATTTTCTTCGGTAAGTTTTCATTTAAGAAGAGGTACGGAAAAAGACATTTTAAATCCATTCACAATTTTTTTAATAACACATTAATAATATAATACCTTTTTAATGGGCATTAGACAATAGTCTTCCTAATGATCGTTTAAGTAATAACAAATCAAGTATGAGCGCGCGATTGTTAAACAGGTAAAAACTTGCATTTTTGCGATAGGATATTATTTTTAAACACCGCGCAATTTAAAATTAAGTTATAATAATTATATTGTTCAAATTTGGAAGAAAAAAAAACTATATACGGTTATTACATTGCGATGATTGATTTATTTAATTAGCCCAATGACAATAATTAATACCTACATAAATAAATTATGGAAAAAACTATGTTAATAAACTTCAAGGATTTGTTAGGGTTTTTTTGCGTAAGTGTATATGTAAACTAAGTGTATATGTAAACTTCAGCCGCCGCGCCGCGGCGGCTGAAAAATTAAGTGTACGCGCATGTTTAACAATTAAAAAACAACGGTCTAAATTAAAATAAGCCCCGATTACTCTTTACAATCTTGAAGTTGAATGTTTAAACTTCAATTTAGACACTTGGTAACCACAAAAATAATAATTTACATATGTGTTTTCAAGCCTCAAAAATGCGTATTTTCGCGTTTTTCAGACTTTAAATCGCTTATAACTCGAAAACTATCAACTTTAAAGAAAAATGACAGGAGACCTTTTTTGTTTAGAATGACCCAAAAAACTTAAAAAAAATGTTTTCCAGATTAAAAAAAAAATATTTTTGGAATTTGTTTAAAAAAAATTGTTTAAAACAATTTCTGCCCAAAAATTTCGCCCGGCACCCTTCAGATTTGTTTAAAGGGGACATTTTTGAACCGGTATCCGCGAAGAAACCGAATCAGAAACATTTTCCCAACGGGAGCGGCCTCACAGCCTGGACTAGGTAGCCAACATGATTTTCAATTATCGATAACTGTCACAGGACTAGACAAAAAGGAAGAAGATAATTTTAGTAAAATAAAATTAAACGTCCGTCACCAAAATTAAATATTTTTTATCTACGTGTATATGGGTTACTTTCAAATTTTAATCAAATTTCAAAACAATTTTCATGTCATCGCGTGGATGTCTGCTTTTCATGACAATTAAATTAAATTATGATAATATTTGCTAAAATATATAGACCAGGGACGTTTTCGACGATTTAGATACATACATTTTTTGTACATACATAACTAAATTAAATAATTTGGTGAAAAATAAACATACATTGAATCATGTCTTCCACTCTTTTTTCTACACTCTTTGAGGGTTTTCTGCATAATTTTCCCACCATTAAAATCTACCATTTTCTTTTATTTCTTGCTGTATCTTTCTCTTTTGTATGCCTGAGATATTCTCACTTATTAGAAATTCATCAAGTATCCATAATTCGTAGAAGTTACATAGTTTCTTTGTTGTTTTATTCATTTAGGACTATTTGTAAGTAATTTTTTAATTGTATTTTATCTATTATCTCCGTTTTGACTTTCAGATTATGCTTTTTAGATGCGTCATCTCCATTGTATTCCCCAATCTTCTAATATAAATATATCTATATGTATGCATTAAGCTGTTACAACAAAATTTGCAGCTTTGCACAAATTTTACATTTTATGATAAAGCCGATCCATTCTCTAATTGAATTGTTGCATCTCAATTGAAAACAACAATTTTCGTTTACTGTTATTATTTCATTACTGTAATGTATTTATTTTTTAGTCCTGTAAATAGAAATGGACAGCTGTAACTAGAATTATTTATCAATATTTGATTAAATATTCAAAACTAGGATTTAATTATTTTTGTATCATACGAACATGGCCACAGGTCAGTAACTAATGGATTTGTATTTCACGCATTCACATAATTAGTTTAATATCCGCTGTACGTGACCTACTAATTTGTTACCAACATTTCAAAGTCTAAAAACTACACGCGGTCAATACATTGAATCTTCTTTATATGCTTGTGCACACACTTCTTCTTCACGTGCCATATCAGAATTATCCGACGTTGGAGATCACCATTGCGAAGGCTTCTCGATCTTCTGCAATATGGAATAATTGTCCCGCATTTGATATCCGAGTCCATTTACGAATGTTCCTCAATCAAGAAACCCGTTTCCTTCCTACACCTCTACGGCCCTCTATTTTGCCTTTAAGGATCAGTTGTAATATTTTATATCGACCTCCTCTTACTATATGTCCCAGATACTTTTCGATGTTTAACCGTCTTTAGCAGTTCTATATCTTTGTTGACCATCCTTAGTACTTCTTCATTAGTTTTCCTTGCTGTCCAAGGTATCTTCAACATTCGTCTATGAACCCACATTTCCAATGCTTTAATTTTGTTCATGATCGATACTTTTAGCATCCACACTTCTGCGCTACACGAAAGTACGGACCAAATATAGCACTTAACCATTCTTTGTCTTAGCTCTAAACTGAGATGATTATTGCAAAGAAATGACTTCATTTTTCTGGATCTAGTTGGTCCGTTATGAGGGTTCTTAAATATGTCATTTTGTGAACTTTCTCAACTTGAACTCCGTTTAATTGAAGCTTTGTATCGGGATGTTCACGACTTAACACTAAAAAGTTGGTTTTGTTGAAGTTTATTTTAATGTCTATTTCGTCTTCTACCTCGTGAATATGATCAAGCAGAATTTTTAGACATTCAATATTATCTGATAGAATTACTGTATCGTCTGCATAATTAATTACATTAAGTAGTTCCCCGTTGATTTTTATTCCATATGGTTGTATTTCAAGTGCCTTTTTAAATAACTGGTCCGAGTAAACATTGAACAATCTTGGTGACAAAATGCAAACCTTGTCTCACTCCTCGTTGTATGGAGATTTCATCGGTGTAGTTATCTCCAATTTTTACAATATCAGTTTGACTCCAGTACAAATTTTTAATGACACGAATATTCTTGTCATCTATTTCGATATTTTTTAGTACTGGCATTAATTTTACATGTTGTACTTTATTGAATGCCTAAGTCCACGAAACATGCAAATACATATTTTCTTTGGTCACGGCATTTTTGTAATAAAATGTTAAACGCAAAAAGTGCCTCCCAAGTTCCCATAGGATTTCTAAAACCAATTTTGTATCTTTGAGATCTTCTTCGCATTTGCGTCTAATTCTGTTGTGAAGTATTTTTCTTTTAGGAAAATTTTAATAAGAGTGCGGCTCATTAGGCTAAGTCATCGATATTCTGATCATTTTCTTGCATTGTGTTTTTTTCGTATTGCGAAAAAGATGGATTTGAGCTAATCTGTAGGAATCACTCCAGAATTATATATTGAATTAAAAAGTCTTACTACTACTTTTATGTTATCATCCTCTATTAGTTTCAGAAACTCAGTTGGTGTATCATCTGGACCAAAAGCTTTTCTAATTTTAGCATTATTTATAACGCGTTCTACAACGAATTTCATAATTTCTGAGCCGTCAGTACAGTTTTGGTAGAATTCGGCAATATTATTCCTGTCATCATCAAACAACTCTGATATATGAAGCAGCCATTATTTTCTTACTTCGTGCTCATTTACAATAATTTTGTTAATATTGTCAACGAGTACAGAGTTACTCATTTATGCTCATTTATACTCAAATATGTTTCTCATTTTCTTTTAGTTTTTTATAGGACATTAAATAAGTCGTGTTTAGATATTACATCCTCCATTTCGGCGCACCTTTCTCTCATATATTTTTCTTTGGCTAATTTGATCTCCTTTTTTATTCTTATCTGCAGGTGTCAATATTTTGTTTCATTAGATTTTATCCGTTGACGTTGTTCCATTAGTGAGACACCAAAGTGGCGTGGCACGTAACAAGTGGCAAGTAGCACGCGTCTAGCATGTTTCTTAAAATGTAACCAATGAAAACGAATGATTCAGCGTACACCAAAATGACAGTGACGTCATTCATTCTAATCATTTATTTTCATTGGTTACATTTTAAGAAACATGCTAGACGCGTGCTACTTGCTACGTGCTACTTGCTACGTGCTACTTGCCACGCCACTTTGGTGGGCGCTCGCCCTTAGTTTCAAGGTGTCGTCTGTCATCCATTTATTTTTCTTGATTAAATTTTTTTCTCTAATCATTGTTTGTGGAGATTTCGTTGACTTGATTTTTAAATTCACTCCATAGTTCTTCTGGATCTTCTAGTTGTTCTCCAATGTTTTTTATTTTATTGTTAAATTCTTTTTTAATGTTTTATGTTTATATCGTCCAATTTAAGCATATTGGTTTTTGTCGCTGAATTCGTTTTAATCTTAGTTTAATATCTGCTACAAGTGGCTGATGATCAGATCCAATATCTGCCCCAGGAAATGTAGTGACTTTTTGACGGCATTTCGGAAACGCTCATTTACATGTATATAGTCCATTTGATTTCTTGAGGACTCAAGGTTATTGCCATCATCAAATGGAGCTTTGCAAGTGTATAGTCGTGGCTTGGGTAGTTTATACCATGTGTTTGCAATGATTATATCGTTTTCTTTACAAAATTCATACAATATCCTTTCCTCGATCGTTAGGTTGTCCTAGACCATAAGGACCTACAGTCTGACCTCGTCGACCTTCCCCAATTTTTGCATTGAAGTCGCCTATAATGTATAAAATTTCGTGTTATTAAGTTTATTAAGATGTCTTGATCGATTAAAACTCTCGACTCATCATCAATTTTATATCTGCAGTCGGGGCATAGTTTGAAGTACTATGTTAGTTTTAAATAGTTGAGTATTTATTTAGAGTAATATTCGATCCGAGACTGATTGGCGACATCTTTACTCAGTTCCGACTTTACTAATATACCTACACCATTTTTGTGATGTGGGTCTTCTGTGCTGTTACCAAAATAATATAATACACTTCCGTCCTTTTTACATGATCCTGACACTGGCCATCTCATTTCGCTGATTCTCAGTAGTCCTATTTTCATTCTTTTCATTTATTGAATTGCGTTGTCAAGTTTCCCAGCCGCAACTAGACTTCTTTCATTCCATGTGCACATTCTAAAATTAGATTTCTTTATTTTTATGATTTCTTCATGAGGTTTTTGCATGTTTATAATCTGAGAGGCCTTGTGCACAAACAAACTCTTAAATGATATTATACTAATGTGTAACTTTTCTTTTTATAGCTAGAAAGGTCACCAATAATATACTGCGAGTGGCAGCTAGATGATTTGTGGAGAGCGAGTCGTGGGTTCGGAACTCCTTTTGTATGCATATATTCTCTAGTGAATAGCCTACACTATATTCTCAGATCTATCATATATACATAAAACAGCCTAAAGCATAAAGCTATTAAACCCATAAAGAACCATGTGACGCGAGATTTTTATAATATTATACTAAAGGACCAAACAGTAGAGATAAAAAGACGAGTTAGACTGGCATGGGCTGCATTTGTCAAACTAAGCTACATTCTTAAAAACAAAAGATATCCACAACATCTCAAGACCAAAGTTTACAATCAATGCGTACTCCCTGTTCTCACTTATGGCTCCCAAACGTGGACATTTACAAAAGCAAACATAGACAAAATCATAAAAACCCAAAGAGCAATGGAAAGACAAATGTTGCACATAAGACTAATGGATAAAAAGGGAAACGAGTGGGTAAGAGAGAAAACAAAAGTAAGGGATGTTAGACAAGAAGTTGAAAAATTGAAATGGTTTTCCGGACACAATATAGGAAAAAGAAGACCGATGGAACAAAAGTTGAGACAGTGGGAATATAAACGAAGCAGAGGAAGGCCCCAAATGAGATGGGCAGATGATATCAAGAAGCACGTGGGCTCTAGGTGGATGACTGTAGCGACGGACAGAGAAGAAGGGAAAGGATTTTGGAGGCCTATGTCCAAAGATGGAGCGAAGAAGGCTAATTAGATAGATAGATTAAGGTATTAAAGGACGACATTTTTTTGTTTGCAACGTAGAGTTACCGTTCTACTAATTGTGACTTATAGAATAGTCCTAACATAATATAACAAATATGTGTAAATTGATTGAATATACTCATATTCAAAAATATTTACAAAACTACCCTCGGCTTTTCGATTAATTAAAACCGATTTAATTAACAAAATTAAATAATATAATTTTGTTACTAAAAACTCGACTAAATATTTTAGTTTGTTTTTATGCTGAAGTTATATCTATATGGGTAATCTAATATTATTCAACGAATTATTTGCGTTAAATTAATTGGTTGAATAAATAAATAAAGCTTAATTAAATTTAGATTTATCACATGTATGATTAAAATACTTTTTTATTTTATTGAGTTGCTCGACACGCAAAAAAGCGGAATGTATGTTCTGTTGATGAAATTATTAAAAACATAAAATACTGTTTAAATGTAAAAAAGCATAAATTTACAAAGGAACAAACAGTAAAGATTGCCGTTACCCGAACTTACCAGCCTACTAATTTCCTCTGGTCATATATGATAGGACGTTTGCTACCAATTTGCCAAAAAATAGTTACGGCGTTGGCAGTAAATTTGAAAGTACAAAATTGGGATTTATTCACGCATCCGTTCAGTGATTTTCTGTAAAGATTTCAAGCAGTATCTTCCAACTCTTTTCTATTCTTCCAGTTCCAGAAATTGGTTTAATTAATCTTTGTTTAGTGCGACTGAAGAGACGCTATTGTCAACATTAAGGCCCATCTAGGTGAGTCCAACATATACCTCTAGATAGGGATGGCGGTTTTTGACAAAACACCGGTTTTCGGTTATACGGTTTTTTTTGCTTACGGTTTAACCTGGCAGTTATAACCGGCCAAAAAAACCGGTTTTTCCAAAAACCGGTTTTCGGTTTTTTTATTCCAATAGATTAGAAAGTTACATTTACAATGCACTTTAGTTTGCGATACTACATTCGACTCGATATCAATATGATCAAAATTAGTACTATCGAAAGAACATCAATATCAATGTAAATACAACACAATTTTTTGTGTTTTTTGAGAAAAAAATTCCCCAACAAAAATTTCCCAGACTCTTTCAAATGGGATTTAAAGAAAATAATATCAACATAAATATTTTACTTAAAAATAAATTGGATAATGCAATTCATCTTTTATTTTTACTACCATCAAAAAAAATTATCATGTATTACTTTTAACTCATTTACGACTTCCGGTATGGGTATAAATCGTTTTGAAAACGTAGGGAAATCCTTGGAGATTCGTATTCGTAATCGGTAACTCGATATTCATAGTCATTATTTTTGGTAATCAGAAAAAGCCATTTACCCACTTTCAATGTCAAGAGTCAAGTGTGAAAAATAGATGATGTATAAATACCAGATCAGTTCTTATGTAAGAATATTATGATTACAAATACTTTTTCAACGAAATACTATAATAAAATTTAATTGTTTCTGGCTGATGTGAGTGACTTTCAGTTTGCTTCTGTATTTATAAAATAAAATAAAAATTGAATTTTAGTTTTGTTTGGAATAATTACTTGAGAATAATAATTATGATTGGGTGGGATCCAAAATAATACCTAACCTAATCCTAATCACTGTAAAAACCTAATAACCGGTTTTTACTTTAAAAATAAAAAACCGGTTATAACCGGGACAAAAAAACAACCGATAAAACCGGTTATTTCGAAGTAAAAAAACCGGTTTTCGGTTAAAACCGGTAGGTTTTTCCCATCCCTACCTCTAGATTATAGGTGTAATATGACGTGAAATCAACAAAAGCTAATATTTTCGTTTCATACTTTGCAGTTTTAATCGGTATGTATTACCGAAATCCACATTTGTCGCGAAATGACTTGATTTTATTAATTGTCACAAATTCACTTAGAGCATGATGGGCTTTGCATCGCACAACAAATCCATAAAAAAATTCTCTTATAGGAGATCGCTATGCTATTGCAAAAAATATGTAATAAATATGTGTATAATATGTGTAAAATATGTGTATAAGATGTAAGGCAACTGTATCTACCTATATCTGACTACTGGTCGTTTTTGGTACGGTACACTCAAGTTAGAAAAGGAGCATGTTAAAGTGGGAAAGGATCACTACAGGAGCAATGCGACCAATTTGTGGCAATAATGTTAGAAGACTCTGATGTTTCCAGAGCAACAACTAACACACTAACGGATGCCAAACATTTAGAACTACCCTAGCTTCCTCATTGGATGTGTTAGTTTGCTCTGGAAACCTCAGAGCCGTCTATTATTGCCACAAATTAGTTGCATCCTATAAAGATCCTTTTTTAAGTTTCCAAGTACTCATTTTCTAAGTTGGCTCTACCGTAATGAAGAAGACCAATAGTCAGAATATACCGTTGCCTTCCATCTTATACATACATTTTACTATTTGTTTTCCTTTGCTGCGAACTATGCCGATCCCTACTAACTTTTTGCTATTTTGCTATTAACTCGCATTATACTTTTCTTGCTATATATATATATATATATATTATATATATATATATATATATATAATATATATATATATATATTATATATTACGTGTTAGTAGAATAGCAGAGGATAGGATAGTACGAACATCATGAGATAAGTCACCAAATGGCCGAATAAGTATTGACTGAACAAGAAAAAGATGGGGCGATAGTTTAAACAATTTAGGAGGATAATATTGAAGAATTAGAAGGAAAAAGAAGGAAACATGAAGGATTTTGAAGGCCTAACAATGAAATTTTTGTTTGCATGTTTTCCGTTAATTTTTTTTCCAGTCTACCAAATTATTGAAGCAGTCAAAATACAAGTGAGTGATGTCCAATTCTCATTGAATAATTATTTTTTTAAAATGATATTTTGTCAGTGTAGTCTGAAAATTGTATTATGTTTAATCTGTATGTCTTTAAAATCTTTATGTCGAACAAAGTGAATGGAATGAATTTGTAACCATGATTAGTAAGTTTTTTTTTAAGTTTTATATAAACGTAATTTAGATATTTATTTCATTAACAATACATTTGAAGAGCTTTTTTACAAAACTGCATAAATCCATTTCCAACTAAAATACATTTTTTGTTGAATTTCGACATGTTTTGTCTACTTAGATATTTCGTCACTACCATTTCGAACTATCGAATGTGAAAAATCGGGTTTTTCAGATTCGATACCTTGTCTTTGCATTAGACGTGATACATCATACATCTTGTAGCAAAATATCGAAATTGTAGCTTGATAAGGAACGCGAGAAAATTTTGTTTAAACCATCGAATATGAACATTTTGTCATTTTGTTTTGGTCAAAATATATATATTATTAGACCAATATTATAATATTTAGTATAAATATAACTAAAGTCATATTTGTACAGCGCAAAACGACGAATGTGTCACATTCATTAGGTTTCAGTGTTGTAATTGATACAGTTATTCAATTATAATCACCAAACTGTCGAAATATCTTTTGACAAGAACAAAACGCATGTGTTTCCAATTGTGTGAATAATTGCTTCCAAGAAGTTCTGTCGGTGGGGCACTTTATCATTTTGTTTTTGTCGGTTTCTCATTATCTCATTATTTAGTTAACTGGGTATAGCTAAACCAGAGAAAGTGATTTTGTCAAAACGATAATTATTTAAAAAATCATTAAAGAATGTTGCCTTTGGGAAGTTGTCAACATAGTGTAATTCTCCATTTTCATCACAAACACATCGAAAGGAAAGATGCAGAAAAGAAGCGAGAGAAAAAAAGGGATGAAGATAAACAGTCGGCTTTGGAGAATAGGAAAATATTAGCATTTAATTTCGATCTTCAATTTATTTAGTCAACGCCTGAAGGAGCTGCAGGACCTTGTGTTTATGTGAGAAAACTTTTTATAATTTGACCATTTATTATTTAAGAGAAGGGTCCATCCAGTATTTCATATTAGATGAAACCGAGGGAAAACGAGGTGGTATTGAACTTGCTACATGTATATTTAAATGCATCATGTCTTACCTTGGTATTGAACATGTCAAAAGTGATGTCCGACAATTGCAGAGGACAACAAGAAAACTTTGCTTTTTCTACCATGTATCAATATGTTGATAATTGTCACCCAAATTTAAACCAAACAATTGACCATGTGTTTTTTGTACCGGGTCACTCAGAAATGGAATGCGATTATGTCCATTTAAAAATTAAATCTAACTTAAAAAATTCCCCTGTATAGGTACATCCTTGAAGGATGGGCACAAATCATAAGACTTTTATGCACTAAGCCATGTCCGTTTGAAGTGACATACCTACTTCATAACGACTTCTTAGATTTCAACTAAAGAAAGTTGACATTTGCACTAGAAAATAAAATAAAACCAAAGAACAACCAAAATCAATATGAAAAAGAAAATGAAGTAAAAGATGAAGAGCAAACAAGTAATTGAAATACTAATTTTAAATATGTGATGGTATATGGTACCAGTATCGGCAAAATGAAAATAAATTTTTATGATGACTAGAATTTTTATCTCTTGAAACCAAACAAAAAAGAGGCAAATAAAATAATATAAACGTGTATGTAAACAAAACTTATTACGTAGCGCCATACTACCAATATTACCAATCTACCAACATGTAGTTCTGCCAGAGATAGTCTTCCAGAACCTGACGCAACTGAAGACAACGATAACATTTAATTCAAAATTTAAAACTTTTAATTTACTATTATTTTACAATTCAGGGTAGATGACTGAATACTTGACGTATCTACAGGACGTGAAGTTCCATAACTAATGTAATTTACCTTTCTAGTTACATTAATTTTCTAGCAATACATACTTTCATAAAAATACTTTTAAGAATTTTTTTTAAACATAATTTTCCATTTTATCTTCAACTTTAATTTTTGATTAAATGATTTGTAATAAACTTTGTAAGAATATTAAAATTATTTTAATTTTCCTCCTTTTCAATTAAGAATATAAATGTGTTAACATTAGACCAATATGAACTGTCAAAAATGCCACATTCGCAATTTTGAAACATTGCACCAAATGAATGTGTTAAAATTATACCAATATAAACTGACGAAAATGCCACATTCGCAATTTTGAGACATTGTACCAAAACAAATCGTTGATTAACACAAAAAGCAAAGTATTGAATGTGCTTTTTTGGAAAGAAAAAAAAAACAGTAAACAGTTTAATTTTTTCATCAATCTAACAAGGATTAAACATTAAATATAAAAATATAAAAAGTTTTCATTTGTCAAGGCGCTGATTTAGGATTCTCTAAAAAAGAGTTATCTTGCTCTCCTGAAAAGTACTACTTTTCACATTCGATAGTTGGAATGGTAGAGACGATATGTGTAAGTCCCATGTGTTAAAAGTTAATATTTCCCATTTAAAATAAGCTTAACAATCGCGTTTCTTCCACAAAACTTAATTAATCCACTCAAAATCCTTTAATCCATGTTTACTCTTTTTTTATACAAAACTTAACATATCCTTCTTTACCTAACCATTAAAATTAGTTTTTGTTTTACAAAACTGCATAAATCCTCCGACCTGCAGAAGTATCCCTCTACTATTTTTGTTTGGTTTTAAAAGAACCTTCTAGAATTAGATGTTCGTGATCGTGAAATAAAATTTAATATCCGTCAGTTCTAAAACTACTCACGGGTCGCACTGACAGTGTATAGCGTCTCAGTAGTCAGAAACAGAAACGCATGATTCCTGTCTGTTAAAAGTTGTTTGCTTTCTCAATGGGTGTACCTGCCTCACGACTACTGCGGATTGGAAAGGTCGTCAAACAAGGTCTGCTCCCAAAGAAAATAGAGGTGGTTAATCGTATCGACAAGGTTTTTTCAGAGCCAAAAAGGAAGCAGTCCGTCAATTTCTTGGTAAACTAAATTGTGCCGAATCTTATTATGGAAGAGGAAAAAGTAAGTTTACCTTTCAGCAGAGTTAAGTGTAAATAAGTTATATAAACTGTTTAAGGATGCTTATACTGCCGATTTGCACGTGAGCTATTCATGTTTTAACCGTATTTGTAACCGATTTTAACATTGGATTTTCCTCTCTTAGCTACAGACGCATGCACTACGTGCACTCGTCTTAAATATTTTATCCAACAAAACGCTCGCGGCTCAGTTGATAGAATTAATCCAATGACTGAACTTCGTATTCACAAGCTGAAAGCGGATGTGTTTTACAAACTAACGAAGGAAGTTCCCAGTGATACTTATAGTTTTGTTTTTGATTTGCAACAAGCGCACCCACTCCCTAAATGTCCAATCAGCGATGCCTTTTATCGCTGCCAAATTGCATCCTTTGCTTTTTGCTGTGTACCTATTAACTCAAAAGCACCAATATTTTATACATGGAATGAAATTGAGGGAAGCAGAGGAGCAAATGAATTCGGATCTGCCCTCATTCATCACTTAAGACGCCAAGGTCTTTCGTCTTTTTCTGCAGTATCGTTGTTTTGTGATGGTTGCGCTGGCCAAAATAAAAATGCTCATATTGTTCGTGTTTTGTGCCATTGGCTTAAAAATAAAGCTCCAGAGAATGTTCAGAAAATTCATGTAACCTTTCTGACTCGTGGCCACAGTTTTCTTCCAGCTGATCGAGCTTTTGGCCTTGTGGAGAAGCGCTTAAACAAACTGACACCATCATCTCGAACGAAGAATATGCTTCTATTTACGAGGAGTTTGGCTCTATACAGAAACAAGGACAAAACTGGGGATAAACGATATCAAAAGCTTTGAAATGATTTATCAAAAAATAAAAGGAATCAGCCAATGGTTACCGTATAATGTTTTTTATTTCTTAAATATTTTTAGTTTGACAAAAGTTCATATCTCCCATCTTTTTTTAAACACCTTGAAGAAACAAAACTTTTACACATTTTAATAATACAAAATTGACAATAAAATATTACTTAAAAAACAGTTTGTAAACATAACCTCAACTGTCAATAAGAAGAATAAACTCAAACTCACTAGGACGACAGTAACTTGAAATAGCTGGGAGGCAATGCTAAGCAAATCGGCAGTATCTACATCAGGCTAAGGATAAAAGCGGTAACTTTTTCAGTCAGAAAGTCAGATACTGCTTTCTTTATTGATACACTGTATTTGCTGCTCTTTTACTTAAACAAGGTAGTTCTACCTTGTACTTACTGTATATGATATATGCTGTATCTCAATAACCATTGTAGATAGTGCTTTTCTATTTATTTCAAAGGTTCAATAATTTAAAACATAGATCTGCATATATAACTCCAAAGTGAAAATTTTGCAGATACTGTTCTTTTCTTTAGTAGGGCAGAATATTAGTTAATGTTTTATTTCTCTAAACCTAATCTCAATTGGAAAAAATGAAATAAAAAAAAACCATTGAATATAATAGACCCCTGATACTTGTCTTTGTCGACTTTAAAAAAGCATTTGATACGGTCAATCAAAGTGAAATGCTCCAAGCTTTAACACAATGTAGAATAGATCACCGATACATATCTCTCATCAGATACATCTATCAACATGCTACAGCCTGTGTAAGGCTTAATGAAGATACTGGGACTTTTCGTATTGAAAGAGGCGTTCGGCAAGGAGACAACATGTCTCCTAAATTGTTTACAACTGTGCTAGAATACGCTTGTAAAACAATAGATTGGAACGAAAAGGGCATCAATGTAGATGGAAAATTTTTAAATAACCTTAAATTTGCAGATGATATCGTTCTTATTGCAGACAGCTTTGATCAGGCACAGATAATGCTCTAAGAACTCCATACTGCCACAAAAAGAGTTGGTCTTAAAATAAATTTTTCAAAAATACAATTTATGACAAATTTAGTCCACAACAAAAACATCTTAGTAGAAGACAATGATATTGAGCCAGTTGACTCCTATAAATACTTAGGCCATGAGATCAGAAGTCGAGACAACCAAACAATCGAGCTGAAAAGAAGAATAAACCTCGCTTGGGCTGCATTTGGAAGGATGAAGGATATTTTTAGGTCTAAGATTCCAATGTGTCTGAAAAGAAAAGTATTTAATCAATGTATTTTGCCAGTGATGACCTACGGCGCAGAAACCCTAACGCTCACAAGAACAACAGTGAGTAAACTACAAGTTGCGGAAAGAGCAATGAAGAGAATTATGTTAGGGATTTCTCTACGTGATAGAATACCCAATGCTACTATACGCATAAGATCAGGAGTAGCAGACGTTATTGAAAGGATAACAACACTAAAGTGGAACTGGGCAGGTCATGTAGCAAGATCAGTTGATGACCGGTGGACAAAAAGAATTTTGGAATGGAGACCCCGAATACAAGCTAACAGAAATAGAGGTCGACCCCCAACGAGATGGACAGATGACATAAAAAGTGACTACAAATTGGATTCAGATGGCGCAAAATCGGACTAAGTGGAAAAGCATGCGAGATTCCTATGTTCAGCAGTGGACGTTAGAGGCTAGTTGATGATGATCATGAACCTCAATTGATTACGTTCTCTAAAATTTCGAAAATTTTAGTGTATCAGCTGCAGCACGTTTTTACGTTTCCTTAAAATTTTTGAAAAGTGGATTTATGCAGTTTTGTAAAGAAGCTCCCATACAACCGTACGACAATATGTACATAATAGGTAAATTTATAATACATACCTCCCCTTAATCAAATCTATATGAACAAACTTTTCTCCCATTAGTGTAAATGTTAACGTCGCGGGTTTCATTAAAAAAGAACAATTATATGATAAAAATTGTAATACCTTGGCTTCCATTTATTAATTTTTTAAATTGACATGTCTGGGTTGATAAACGAGTAAGCATCAACTAGTAACCGACAACTTCATTTGCGTGCTGTTTTACATCCTAAACAAAAAATAACACCGCGCGTTTTTATTTTTGTCCATTTGTTAAAAAATAAATCCAAAAGCTTAAATTCCTATCTAAACATCTGTTTAAAAAATCCAATCTCTAAAAAATCCAATCTCTAGAATACCACAACCGCGGCGTGAAAGGAGAGGAAATGGAAAATCGGGAGGATGTTTTGGAACGAATCGCAACACACAATGCGGCATGTGATAAAACCATAATTTCGGTCGAATTTCAAAATGAATGCCAACACACAAATTCAACTCCGGCTGTCAGAAACACCGTTGCATGTTAAAAATGCGTGATTGAAAATAATTTGAACAAAAATGCTGAAGAGCATGGCAAATGGCTATAATTTAATTAAAATGAGAAGCAATAAATCAATCCCAACACAAGGGTTCATCAGCGAGTGATGTTTATTAGCATATCGGATATTTTATTTTCGCCCTTATTATAATAGTAATGATTGATAGTTGTATAAAAAGCATAAAATACACGTTGTCGAGGCTCTAATCAGTAAGAAAAATCTATATCAAGTCAACATAGCTTCTACGAATCAATCTAAAATTATTAACCTATACTTAGAAGTAGAAGGTACAAAAAAGCGATGTCTTTGTAATACATATGTGTGGTCGGTGGGCAAAAGAGGACAAGTCTGAATTTGAGTTTTTTCAGGAACTGAAAAAAATCTATTTTAAAATTAAACGCACGAGTAAATGTAACTTTTATTAATAAAAAGGACAACTTTTCACTTAAAGGTGACTAATCTACAAATTGAACTAAATGGTAGCGGCACCCGTGTAAAGTGTCAGTAGTAAATTCATACATTTTTATTGTGTATGCTTTGTCCATGTAAATAAGACATTTAATATTTGACATAACCCCCTCTGTGTATTCCATCGAGCAATAAGACAAAAGAGGGAATCTAATGCTTACGAAAAGGAGACCAAAAAAGTGGCCTCTGATGGCGGACATATCCGGAAATGCGAATGCGCCAAATTTAAATTTTCTGACACTTATCAACAGTAGCTATATAATATTTTTCAGAATGTGTCTTAGACGAGAAAGTTTTAATTAATTATTAATGATAAGAGTCTAAAATGTGACACAATTGTTAAAAAACTTCAATATAAATAAGATTTCATGTGACATTTGGGACAAACAATAACATAACCCAACTAAATTTGATGTCAAACAAGGAGAGAGACTCTCTTTCCTTGTTTAATGTGGCCTCTAAAGATCGCACTTCCTGTCTAACAATATGTTTGCCCCCACTACTTTACATTCCCTCTTTTGTCTTTTTGCTCGATGGTGTATTCACGCATTAGACTCAATAAAAAAAAATATTTGACATAATAATATTACATCAAATATTTGTCACTATCACTGTCGTTTTTTAAATTGATGATAATATTTTGTATATTATGTGTAGAAAAATTTGAATTCTCAGCTTTCATGATATGTGAGGCATTTTTCCAACTTTTCGCATCAATGTTAAGTACTTGCCTTTCAATTAGATGCAGGACAGATGCATTTAGATGTAGCGAAGTATTATTTCTTCGAACTCTTGACTTAAGTTGATGCCACATATGTCAGATTGGGTTAAATACACAGTAATATTGCGGAAGTCTGCCCATATTTTGCCCCGTACGACCCATATTTTCGGCATAATTATGACAAAAGTATTCTTTTTTCAATGCGAAAGTTTTTAAAATGTCAAGTAAATCCTTCTTAGTATTATTTATGTGAAAATAAATATATTTGTCATATAAATTAATTCTGTATTGCTGTTTTTGTATCGCTTGAACTGAGAATTTTATTTAATTGCCTGCTATTATGTATTGCATTGTCCATAACTATAACACGATTAGGGGGAATGTTGGGTATTAACTTTAATCCAGCCTTCAAATATATCTGAAGTTGTGTTGTTATGGTAATCGAGACATAAATTACTGATGTTTTTAGCTGATAGAGATAAGGCATTTGGAACAGATCCATCGACTGATTCATCATAAAATATTGTTATTCTTTTTCCTCTACCAGGAAACGCTTTTGTAGAACAAGACTATTATCTACCCAACCTTTGGATGGCGTATCGTGAGTATTAAGCCAAGTTATATCTAAATAAATAAAAGGTCGATTCTCTAAACTTCTTCTTCTTCTGTTAGCACTACAACCCGGGGTGGGTCTTGGCTCACTGCGTAACCTGCTTCCATCTCGAACGGTCGTCCATGATGTTTAAGTCAGTGGGTAGCCCCATTGTTCTCAAATCTGACCATATATTATCTCTCCATCGCATTCGTGGACGTCCTAAGGGCCTTATCCCTGTCGGGACTTCTTCCCAGATTAACTTGGTAAGGCGGTTATTAGGGAGCCTATGAACATGGCCAGCCCATCTTAGACGTTGGGATTTAATCTCTTGGACTACGTCGCTAGCACTATACATTTGTTTGACCTCGGATTTGTATATGGCATACGTAATGAGCAATACTCATTCGGTATTGGTTAGTATTCGGATCGTGATAGGGACCGAAGATCTTTCTGAGGATTTTTCTCTCAAAGCAGCTGAGTTTACTTTCCATTGCTTTTGTCAGCGTCCACGTCACACACCCATACATGAGCACCGGTCTAATTACTGTTTTATATATCCTGATTTTTGATGTTTGTGTTAGACTCTTGGATTTAATAGTGTTGTGGAGGCTATACATACATCTGTTTGCTGCCTGAATTCTCCCTTTTATCTCTTCCGTGATATCGTTATCTGTGGTGATAGTCGCTCCGAGATATTTAAAAACTCTCCACTCTTTCAAAGTTATAGGGGTCTATTGTTACATTTTGTCCTATTCTATCTCGTCTCTTTTGTCTGTTAATACACATATATTTGGTTTTCTCTTCATTGACCCTTAGACCGGTATTTTTTGCCTCTCTCTCTAATTTATTGAAGGTTTCTTTGCGTATAGCGTATGCTAGTAGTAATTTTGGTCCATTTACTGTCAGTAGTTCTGTTCTAATTTGTGTGGTTCTTACTACTTTTTCCAGGATTATATTAAAAAGAAGAGGTGGCAGCGTCTCCTTGTTTCAGTCCACTGTTTATTTCAAACGACTCTGAGAGCTTGTTACCTATCCGCACTCTAGATCTACAGCCATTTACACAAACAAACAAGTTTCTCTAGACGATACTGTTTAATTTTGTTTAAATATTCCGTTCGCTATATCAAATTAAATCCTTGCATTTTTAAAAATTACTTGTACTTCACAACATTGTATGTATGAAAAATATAATTTTCCGAGAAATACCCAATTTCACTTAAGTTTATAATTTGATTAAATTTTAATGTAAGGCCTTATGTTAATATAATTTTTATTAAATATTTCCTAAATACTAATTAATTTTTCAACAGATGATTAAATGAAAAACCTGCGAATAAAACAAATCAAAAGTCCTCTTGTGCCCTTGCTAGTAAATGAACAAAATCTAAGAAACAGGAACCTTTAGAATTTGAATTAAAGCTCGCGAGAGTGAAGGAGTATTGAATAATATAATTTTGTCTAATTAATACCATCAAAATATCTCGAAGCAGAAGGATAAATGAGAAGTGAAAGAGTAGGAAAAGAAGATTGGGTAAGAGACTTAAAAGATTAATTAAATTTTGTTATTAGGGACCTTTGCAAGATTCTTTTGTCAAGTGGAGTCAAATTAGGAGTTTGTAACAGAACGGTAAAATCTCATGATTTTCGAATTAATTGGCTCCTACAAGAAGTTTACTAATTGCCCTTTTTTTGCTTTTAATTAATAGAAGTTTAGAAGGTACGTCGACGCAAAACAACAAATGGCGCATGTCGTTCGTCCTGTTGATATATATTTTTAAAACATGTCCTTGGGCAGAATCAAATTTGTAAGAAATAAAAAACTGAATGTATAAAATAAATGTGTCTTTCATATATTCTAATTTTATTGTTTTAATACTTTCCAATATTACTGTATATTTCTCACTTCTTTTTTAAAAATAATGTTGTAATGTTAACATATTGAGGGTAGTCTATAAGGGTATTATATACAAATTATAGTAGGCTGTATTTCCTTAGTGAACAATTTTTTTAAATTTCACAAGATTATACAGGCTTCTTCTTCTTTAAGTGCCGTCTCCCAATCGGAGGTTAGATATCATCATCACTATCTTTACTTTATCTACTACTGCTCTAAAGAGTTCTATAGAACTGCATTTAAACCAATCCCTTAAATTCTTCAAACATGACACTCTCCTTCTTCCAATACTCCTTCCTCCTCTTATCTTTCTCTGTATTGTCAGCTTAGTAGTTCATATCGCTGTTCCCTCATTACGTGTCCCAAATATTGTAACTTTTTTATTTTTATTCCGTTTATTATTTCGCATTCTTTGCCCATTTCTCGCAATACTTCCGTGTTAGTTTTCTTCTGTGTCCATGCTATTGTAAGCATCCTCCTGTAACACCACATGTCAAAGGACTGTAACTTATTTATGTGTTCTTGCTTCAATGTCCAGCTTTCAAGTCCATATTACAGTATCGAAAACACAAAAAGCATCTCAGTGCTCTTACTCTTAGTTCTAATCTAAGATCTTTGTTGCAGAGAATTGTTTTCGTTTTTACAAACGCATTTCTTGCTATTTCTATCTAAGCTCTTATTTCAGTTGTTTAATTATTATTGTCTAAAATCCAGGTTCTTGGTATTTTTATTTATCAACCCTTTCTATTGGTACATTTCCCAAATGTATGTTTGTTGGTATATTTGGTTTCTTTGATATTGTCATGTATTTGGTCTTTTTTATATTCATTTTTAGTCCATATTTTTCACAGAAACTGTTTCTTCTTCTTCTCATGGCACCGTCTCCTTTCGAAGATTGGCGATCCAAATGGCAATTGTGGTTTTGGAAACTGCTGTGCGAAAGATTTCTGCGGATGAGCGGTCGAACCATCTCCTTAGGTCTTTCAGCCATGAGTTCTGGTATCTTCCTACTGATCTTTTTGGTTAAACTGTTTGATTAATTATTACTACAGAAACTGTTTGGTTAATTATTATTCCTTCACTTTGGGATAATAATGCTTCTTTAAAAATATCTTCACTATATACAATAAATAGTAATGGGGACATAATACACCTCTGCGTAACTCCTCTCCTGATTTCAATTTCTGGACTGGGTTCGTTATCTATTACGATTTGTGCTCTTTGATTCCAGTAGAGGTTTGTTATTATTCGTAAGTCCTTATGGTCTACGTTTTTTGTCTTCAGAATTTGGACTAATTTTTCATGTTTTACTTTGTCAAATGCTTTTTCAAAATCACCGTTACAAACATGCACATCAACATTCATATCCATGCATCTTTGAGCTAACACATTAAAAGCAAATAACGCTTCTCTGGTTCTTAGTCCGTTTCTGAATCCAAACTGACTATCATCTATTCCCTTCTTCCAGTTTTTTATTTAAACGACCACGTAGTTTTTTTAGGAATAATTGAGAATGTGACTTATTAGTGATATTGTTCTGTATTAATTGCAATATTTAGCGTTTGTATTTTTAGAGTTGGTACACAAGGTGGTGAGTACCCATTGTTTCGGTATGTATACTGAGTTTGTATCCTGGTTTGTATACTGAGTTAAATAAGTCTACTATAATGTCTAAGGTATTATCATTCGTGCATTTTAAGATTTCTATAGGGATTTGGTCTGGACCCAATGCTTTACCATATTTGCTGATTTTTAATAATTTCCTCTTTTAATATCTTCAAAACCATATTCTCTTCTACTTTTATCTCCATCTGTTCTGTTCTGTCCATTGTGTTCTATTGTCTTTGAACAGTTCAATAATATATTCTGTCCATCTCTTTAATTTGAGGAGGTTTAAAGCAAAACGAATAAATCCACTAAAATCGATTTTTGAAAAAAATAGGATTTTTCTGAGACCCAAAAAGTAATTATTTTTTGTTTATCTTGTTCGCAAATACTGTTAGAGAAGTCATAATAAAACTTTTGCTACAATATAAGTTTAAAAAAGTGATATATAGTGCAAAAGAAAATTTAAACAAAAGTGGATTTATTTGGTTTTCCTTAAAATTACTGGATTTATTTCATTTTGCTCACAACTTTATTAGCAAGAATTAACAAAAGTATTATTTTTATTAGTAATACAAAAAACATATAACATTTGATACACTAATAGCACATCCAACAGTGCATTTAAATATAAAGTGCAAACTCTTTTTCTAGACAGTCACACTCATTTCTTAGCTCTTCTTCTTCATCAGTATGTTCAACCACTTGATTATTTTCACATAAAAGATTCGTGTACAACAAAAAACTTATGTCACTTTTTCCACTCTTTTCCAAATTGTTTTTCCATAAGTTGTTAACCCATTTTATCTTCTTTGGTGGAATGGCACTTCACAGGTTGACTTCAGATAGCAAAAAATTTTTTAAAGACTTTCCCTTTTTGTAAATTGAGCGCCTAAGTTCGGATTGGGCTTCAAATTGATAATGCTAAAAGCATAATATTAAAATTTTAATTTCTTTAGTTTTTTGAATCTGTGTCTTTTCCAGACAGATTATTTTTAAGTCTGATATTCCAACAATCTTGTTAAGGTAATTTTGTAATCCCTTGATATTAAAAAATTTCCAGTCTTGTCCTAAGACTTTTGCACTTCTGACTTGTGCATAATGACCGATATATTCTTCTTTAGATATAATAGTTGGATTCTTTCTAAATATTTTTTCAAGTCGCCCAAACACTCTATCTGCTGGCATAAAACTGTGACATGAATAAAATGAGAATTTTTGTTTTGGCCCCCATATCTATCGCAGAACAATCTAATCTGAGTTGTATTATCTAGTTCCAAAGATTTTAGGTAATCGAACAAAGCAAATGACACTTCTGCAGCGCCCCTTCCAGCCTGATCTTCGGTCCAAATATAAAACGTTGGATTTTTTGAGTTCATACCAACACAACAAAAAGAATAGAGGCTTATTTGGTGTGAATAAAATGCATCTGAAATTGGCGTGCGTGGTAATGGTTGAACCTGCTGCAGGTCAAAGCAAAATGTCAGAGAATTTTCTGGCTCTTGTTTAGAAAGCTCGTAAAATGCTTTTGCTCTTTTTTTATGAACTCGATATTCAGTCATATAATTGGTTTTCTCTTTTTCGTCTTTTTCCCATTTAATTAAATGCTTTAGACGCGTGCATTGGGAACAGGTATCAGAAGCTGGAGACGAAAATCCAATGTTAAATTTTTTTAGAAAAAACTTTCTAAACATATTGTAGCCAACTTGGTACTGCCTTTCAGCATGTTCATTATACATACGTTGTAACTTTCTAATACTGAGATGGGCAGGTAAATAGATTCTTCGAGATTTTTTCGATTAGAATGACTTTCGACGCCACAAAATTTACCAACAAATTCGCGTACTTTCTTTCTCTATTCTTTCTTTCTCTCGCGTACACTATACAGTTGACTTTTTATATTCTTAATATCTGATGTTTTAACATTTTGGCATTGGTATGTTTTATTGTCATGTGAGCAAGCTGGATCTGGATCTTGATATCTAAAATAAAATACATAAGGTTAAAAAAGAAAAAAAGATAGCGTGGCACTTGCGGAGTGCCGACAGAAGTGAATATTTCTTATAAATTCGATTATATTCGATTCGGTCCGATTTGATATTACACATAAATAATAAATGATTTTACCCTTTACTTTTAGGATTAACAAACTTTTAAAGGAATTAGAAATTACGTAAAATAAGCAACGTATGCTTTTTTGACACAAATACAAACATTCTGCAAACTTTGCGTTTAAATTTTGTAAAAGTATCTATTAGTTTTCTCAGAATTCGAAAAAAATTGGATCAAGATTTTGCGCCTACCCCCTTAAAATAACCAAAAAATGCAATTAATCCAAGTACTTAAGAACTATTAACTTTACTGGAAAGAGAGAAACAATATTTACTAGTCTACAATTTATAAAAGGATCTTTTGAAAAACCGCCTCTATTCCAAAATGAGCTATACCTACTAATCTATAAGTACTTTATAACCTTACCTTTCAACTTTTCCTCTTCGCTTTTTCGGGGCTTTTTCCCTTATTCTGCTTCCTTGATTGGCTTCTACAACAGCTACTGACTCATCCAAAAAATCTTTTTCCATATTCTTTATTTAACAGTACCTACGTTACCGAAACTTGTATCGAACTGTGTATATTAAACCTGCTAAAAACAGTTTTAAACCAGAAAATAATATACACTTAGCCACACCCAGTTCGCAGATTACTGACAACCTCTTACTGAACAAAAAACACGCGGTCGCTCCAGTCAATGTTAAAACATGCAGAGGCGAATCAATCAACGACAAGATATCCCTAATACCTCCCTAGTACCATCTATTGTTCGAATGAAACATTTTCATAAGAAGATAAAGTAGGAAATGCGAATTTGTGGATTTATTTGGTTTTGAACAAAAAATGAATTTATTGGGTTTTGCATGCAAACATGAATATCACCATTAAAATTCAGTAGGATTTATTCGTTTTTGCTCTTATATATTTTTTATGTTGGTGTAATTTAACGAAATGAACCGATATTGGCCACTAACAAAATTTTCGTAAACAGTGGATTTATTCGGTATTGCTTGAAACCTTCTCATTTGTCGTTAGTATTCAACACAAGTTTCCCATTTGCATCTTTCAGCATTCCCGGTTTTCTTTTTCTATTGTTGTGAGTTAATTCTTAAATTTTTTTATGTGTGTTAAAATAAAACCATCATATCTTTTCTGGCATTCTTCTATTTCTACGCATTGTTCTTTTAACCATTGTTCTTTCACTTTCTTAATTCTGTATTGTATTTGCTTATCCACTTTGTTGTACATCTGATTATCTTTGTTTTTATATTGACGTCTTTCTTCTATTAAATCTAAAATTTCTTTTGTAATACATTGCTTCTTTTCATATCTGGTTAGTATTAGAATTTCTTTTTAGACATTTTAGAATTAGACTTTTATCCATTTCTGTCCTTATTAAAAACCATTTTTTCTCCGTCTCAGTATTTTCCAGAATTTGTTCTTTAACATTCATTAATCCGTTGTTGATTTCATCTGACAGGCGTTGCCTTATGAGTGGGTTTCTTAATTTACGTGTATCGATTTTTATAATTGTTGTTCTTCGTTTTATTATTTTTATTTTGAGCCTAATTTTGGTCACTACTGGGTTGTGATCTGATCCTATGTCGGCACTTGGATAAGTTTTGCGGATATAATTGCGTTCCTGTATCTTTGCCTAACTAATACATAGTCTATTTGGTTTCTTACAATTCTCTCTTCTTGATCTGCTGGTGACTTCCAGGTATATAGTCTTCTCTTTGGCGTTTTGAACAATATATTCTATAACAAAATTATTGTTTTGGTAAAATTCGATAAGCCTGTCACCCCTTTCGTTTCTGTTGCCCAGACCATATCTTCCTGTATATTTTTCTACTTTTTCTTCCCCAACCTTTGCGTTAAAGTCTCCCATTATAAAAAGGAAAAGACAGTTAAGATTTGATTTCACGTATAGTACTCGTCTATGTATCCGCTTATACGTATTTCGGTCTAATACTGCTCATCAGCACGGCAATTCATAGTCGAGGATACATCATTCATGTTTTTTAAATAATAAACATATAAAATCAGAATTTGGTGTTTACTGAAGGTAAACTAATGTCCAGTTGCACCAACAAATAAACGATTGATTTTTTTATTTGGATTGCCCGTTTATTTTGGAATATGTTGCACCAACCATTACTTGATTCGAACCGACTGTTTTTGATCTGTCAAAAGTAACCAACCGATTTTCTACGGTTATTTAAAAATCGACTGTTTTTAACTTCACTTTTACACTGTTTCTTTTTTCTATTTATGTTTTTAGCAACGATTTTTATTTAATAAATTATAGATTATAATTTAAAAAAATGAATTTATCATCGTCGTCGTCGAGTTCATTTTCTGACAATTTGGAAGATATAATGCATATGTTACCAAATATAAGATATGTAAGAGATCGCAATGATTGTATAATTAATATACTGAAGTAGAATTTAAAGCAAGGTACATATTTCATTATTTATTTGAATGACTAGAAATGCATTTTAATTATTTTTAGATATCGAGTAAGCAAGAAAACAGTGTCGGTCCTTTTAGAACGTTTTCATGAACATTTAAGTTATAGGACAGAAAGGAATAATCCGGTGTCTCCATTAAGTCAAATTTTAATAACCCTAAGGTATTATGCAACTGGTTGCTTTCAACAAGTTCTTGTTGATCTTGTAGAGGTAAATAAAAGTACACAAAAACACTGATTTGAATAAAAATTTTGTAAAATATATTCTTAAATAATTGTATGAATTTTATAATGAAATTATTAATATTGTGCTTAAACCCCACCAAATAAGAAATAAAATGAATGGAGAAGTGGCTTCCTTTATTTTCCATCTTAAATACACACTACACACACAAAATTGCAAGAAAAAGAATGTTAATTATAATAGTTCAATGTTCAATTGGATTGGCATAACCTCACAAAACTTTTTTTGTTGACAATTTTTTTGACAGATTGTAACGATGAGTCCAAGCCATCACCGTTAAACCAGCGTGCGCGCGAACCAACCCATGAAGTAGGATTGTATCGACAGTAGAAAGGGCAAAACTTCGCTATATAAACCGCAACATTTCCTCATAGAGGCAGAATCGTCAGGTGTTGACTGAAGGTTCTCTTCTTCCCTACCCCGGCTTGTGGACGTGTTGAGTTCACAAGTTGTTTCCGTTCCATACCGTCACCCGGAGAGCGTGTTGAGCTCTCCATTACCCGTACTCCGAAGCAGTCGTGTTGAGACTGTCGAGGAGTGTCCTATTAACCCGAATCACTTAAGGGACGTGTTGAGTTCCTTTCTTTTCTTTGTACCTATCGTCCGCTGTTATTAAATCGACACATCGTTCACGTAAAATTCCGAAAACACACTCGATTGCCGATAAGACCAACTTCATACGACAAGGTCAAACTTAATTTGAATAAATAGGCCAGGTACTGAGAAGACTAAACTAAATTGTAAATATGTACATAAGATTTTTGTCAATTTAATTTAAGGAAGACAATAAAGTTTTATTTTTATTTTGAACTCTGTCTCTGACTGTCCAAAAGCTACCCGGATAGTGACTCCTACGAGAGGACGTCACAGATGGCAAACCTTTTCGATGAACCAACCATGGGCATCACAAAAATTCAGAAAGTCCAGTCAATTCCAGTGTCAATCCCGCTGCTCTCACTAATTCCGCCGCAGCATAAAGGAAAAAAATACAGACTGAGACTCCCGAACCGGGTGCTGAGAATAAAAACCAATAATTGAAGCCCCACGAAGGAAGACGTTTTTTTAAGAGAGAGGAAGACGATTTTTTTAAGAAGACGATATTTATATTGTAAATTGTTTTTAGGGTAACCAAGTACCTGGCAAGGATTAAAAATAAAGAAAATTTTGTTCCAAAAATTTTTTTTTCCCAGGAAGAGCCATCTGTGACGTCCTCTCGTAGGAGTCACTATCCGGGTAGCTTTTGGACAGTCAGAGACAGAGTTCAAAATAAAAATAAAACTTTATTGTCTTCCTTAAATTAAATTGACAAAAATCTTATGTACATATTTACAATTTAGTTTAGTCTTCTCAGTACCTGGCCTATTTATTCAAATTAAGTTTGACCTTGTCGTATGAAGTTGGTCTTATCGGCAATCGAGTGTGTTTTCGGAATTTTACGTGAACGATGTGTCGATTTAATAACAGCGGACGATAGGTACAAAGAAAAGAAAGGAACTCAACACGTCCCTTAAGTGATTCGGGTTAATAGGACACTCCTCGACAGTCTCAACACGACTGCTTCGGAGTACGGGTAATGGAGAGCTCAACACGCTCTCCGGGTGACGGTATGGAACGGAAACAACTTGTGAACTCAACACGTCCACAAGCCGGGGTAGGGAAGAAGAGAACCTTCAGTCAACACCTGACGATTCTGCCTCTATGAGGAAATGTTGCGGTTTATATAGCGAAGTTTTGCCCTTTCTACTGTCGATACACTCCTACTTCATGGGTTGGTTCGCGCGCACGCTGGTTTAACGGTGATGGCTTGGACTCATCGTTACAAGATCACACTCCGATTCGAATTAAATAATCGAAATACTCGATACTCTGTACTCTGTACAATGATTTTTTAGAATGGTGCAACTTATTTGAAAAATAACCATTGATCGTTGATTTAAATCGTCGAATTGACGGTTAGCAAATCAGTTGATTTACAGTATGTTGGTGCAACTGGGAATAAATGTACGGCCAAATACTTACCATATCGGGATAGTATTATGAGGTTTTTTCCTGGTTTTCTCTCATAATTTACTGTGGAATCACTAACAGAATATTTTACTGTCATCATGGTATGTGTTTATCTTTTTAAAGACGAATTACATGCTATGATTTTTTCTGACGGATATTCTCAAGTTAAAGTTGATTTCATGTAATCGAATGAACTATTTTACAAGTAAAGTCGTCCCAGGAGCGCAACTAAACAATATTGGCAATATCATTTTAAAGTCGTCTACTTCAAAATGCATAATATATGTCTGAATTGTCAATATAAATGAGTCGGATAAAATTAAATTATTAGAAGAATTTTTCACTAAGTAACAAAAAAACAAAATTTGTTTAATTTACAATGTTTATATTTGAGAACGATTTCCGAAGTGAAATTGAAACGTCAATAAACGGACTCTAACCTTTAATTGTGGCTTATTCCCATTTAAATAGTAATCTATTAGCGGGGTTCTTTTTGCAGTGTCTTAAAAGTATTATTTGAAATATTAACAAATACGTTTATACAAATATTACCTTAATGACGTTTTACATTATTGCAGAAATTAGCACTTCTATTTTTGTGAATTATTTAAGAGATATTATTAAAGTTCTAGTTATTTTCCTTAACATATTTAAAAAAAAATCATTAAACAATTAGAAGCTTACATCGTTTTGGTACAGACGACTTTTTACAACTAATGATTATACTTGTAACGATCATTTAAAGTTATTTGCGATCCTTTTTTATAGTACTTACAAAGTCTCAAAAGTCACTTTTATGTTAGACCTGTTAGTTTTGTTATTATATTATAAAATACATTTTTAAATTTTGTTTATAGAGGCCCAATTTACAAGCAAGTTTTTTTATTAAATACGTGTACTCTTAATAATCTTTTGAAAAGACGCAAAATGGAAGAATAATTAGAAAATATAATATATAAAATATTTGTTAAACAAGATTTGCCCATTAAGACGAACATCGCAATAACGAACAACTACAAACTTTTCTTTGAAAACTAAGTTCTCTTTCTTGACTTCATAACAACGCAGTCGAAGCCAAAAAAAGTACTTATTAGCAAACTTCGCTTCCGACGAGCTTCAATATTATTTTTCGTTAATTTTTATCTACCTCGAAATGAAGTTCTTCATGGAAAATTCAGTCCCGTATTTAAATTTCATCATTTTAGTATAACGAATAATTTTTGAGCTGCATTTTTACTTTATTCAGACACCTTCCCAGATGTCTTATTACTTGAAGATTCAGCATTATAAATTATTCAAATTAATTACAAAATTTTTGAATAAAAAACTGAATCCAACACTTAACAGAATACACTTATTATATGTTTTATTTACTACCAAAAAACATTTAAGTATGTCAACAATGGGCGTCTATACTCCATTCCACGAATACGACTGTTTTAAATTTGGTTTAAGGTATCGATTTAAATGGTCCAATGTGCTGAATTGTACAATAGTAAATTCTTCCCATTTTAAAAATACTGTTGTGACAGATATAAACCTTAGATTTAAATATAATGTCATGATATATAAATATAGAGTTAATAGTTTTTAAAACAGTTGTACTTCAGATTTTAAAGTATATAATTACCATCATTGAGTTTAGTATTGTAAACAAGTTGGTTTTTGAATTAAGTGATTGAAACGAAGTTAACTTAACTGATTAAATAGTGTAATTTATTTAGTTGAATATTCAATTAGTAATAAAAAAACAAAAAAAAAACGGTTTTTGAAACTAAAATCAGTCAGGCGATATATGAAACTGTATGTAAATTTTCGTTACTTTTTAATATCTGTAACGACTCGGTACTTTAACTATCATTAGCCGGTATGTTATATCCGTTACTGTTGGAACTTTTAAGAGTACATCCACTCAAAGCAAACAAATATCTAAAACTAGCAAAGTGAAATATTGGATTCTTTTTCTGGTTTCTGAACTATTGTTCTGCCAATTTCTTTTCATTTATAATAAAAATAGTATATTTCTTTTTATTACAGTTGTAGTACCTAATAAAGTAATAAAATAGTGTAATATCAAAGAAACCCGGCACGCCTCTTTGGTGTTTACATTTCACCAAAACCCTATCCAAATGCTGATGAATACATTTGGCTTCATAGACGTCATTGTATTTATTTATAGAAGCGTTTTTTATAGGAGAACTGAAATAATTTTAGTTTAGATGTCATACTAAGAGTAGATCCTTTTTATTGGATGATTAGACCAATTTACTTTCATACTTCTACTTGCACAGTAAAATATTCGTTGTCGCAATAATCCAAAACAGTCGTATGTTCGTGGAATAACCTATAAAGTATCCGTTAACCAAAAAATTTTGCAAATGTTATTTATCATTTAAAAGTTTTTTTTTAACACTAAGTATGTTTGTAGAATTTTGTTTGATTATATCGCAACGTTTAAAAATTGCGACCTTTCAAATGCATTAATGCTTTTCTAGTTTTCCACATTATGCAATGATTCTTTTATTTTTCGGCATCTATAAAAAAACGATGGCATCGTCATCTTTCTCAAATAAAAATATATAGCATTAGTCCGGTCAGGTTAGATGAAAAAAAAAGACCTAACTTTGCAGGACGAGCTATCACGAATTTATTATTATAATTTTGATTTCTTATAATTTTTTTGAGAGCTCACACCGACATTATTCAACCTGATTCTCGAATAAGTAATAAGATAGCTTAAATATAGAAAGCGGTGATCTCCAAACAAATTAATCAATACAGATTGCCGCTTACGCCGATGACATTAGCATTATGTCTCTTAGAACAGAAGAGACAGAAATATATTCACAATTAACAACAGGGACAGACTAGACCGGACTAGAAATAAATATTCAACAGACAAACAAGATAACGCAGTTTAGAGCTAGAGGAAACACACGCACACTTATATTAAAGAACGATATTAAAACTGTAAAGTTTCACATATCTGGGAGTTGCATTAAACACGGATGGAACAGAAGAACCTAAAAATCAAAGAAGAATCTTCTTCTTCTCATGGCGCCGTCTCCTTTAGAAGATTGGCGATCCAAATGGCAATTTTAGTTTTGGAAACTGCTGTGCGAAAGATTTCTGCGAATGAGCGCTCGAACCATCTCCTCAGGTCTATCAGCTATGAGTTCTGGCGTCTTACTACTGATCTTTTACTCTGTACTTTTCCTACCAGTATTACTTGAAATAATTTATATATTTCGCATTTCAACACATGACCCAAGTATTGCATTTTCCTCTCTCTGATTATTCCTAGTAATTCTTTTTCTTTACACATGCGACTGAGTACCTCATTAGTAACTCTCTGTACCCATGGGATTCTCAACATTTGTCTGTATATATACATCTTAAAGGCATCTATTCTTTTTTCTATTTCAGAGTCCATTGTCCAACTTTCACAGCCATACAGTAAGACAGAAAAAACGTAATATCTGATCGTTTTAAGCTGCAGACTAAGGTGTGATCTTGTGAAAAATGTTTTCATGTTTCTGAATGTTTGCCTTGCTTGTTCGATTCTTGATAGCATTTCTTTTTTGGATTTAGTTTTGGAAACGCTTAGATTGCTATAAAGACGGTATCATCAGCATATCTGATGTTGTCTATGCTGATTCCGTTAATCTTAATTCCGCCTTGGACCTCGTCTTATGATTCTCTAAATATAAATTCTAGGCTATAGACAAAGGAGAATAGTAAAGTGAAACGAAGCTTACTCTTTACTCGTCCATGTATTCCGCTCCAAAAACACATACTGGAGATCAAAAATCAGGGTCTACAAAACTATTATCAGACCAATGGTATGTTATAGATGCTAGACATGGGTGATGACAGACGACACCAAACGAGAGCTGGAAATTTTTGAAAGAAAAGTGCTAAGAATGGTATTTGGACCTATTAACGGAGTACGGAAATCAAGGTACAACCATGAACTGTTCAAAGAGATACTGATTTCAGAATTCGTTAAACTTCACAGACTTTAATGGGCTGGTCATGTATTGAGAATGGAAACCGAACGATTGCCAAAAAGACTCCCAGATAGTAAAATGCAGAGCACAAGACCAAAAAAAAATCACGGAGAGGTGAGTGGATGAAGTGGTAGCGGACGCGTAAAGTTTGATAGACCTAATAATGTGGATTACTGGATTTGGTCTGAAGCGCCATTGAAAACGTGTTATTTTTGTGCGGTCGGTATTTTCCCAGTTAAGGCGGAAAGAAGTGACAAAGAATAACTATTGTATTATCTCAATTATTATTAAGTTTACAGCATACATAAATGTATATAAACAACAATAGAGAGGATAGAAAGAATTATGTTTTATACAATTTCGATCTGTTTAATTTCTTTGCTATAACCAATATCTAAGGCCTTACGGGGATTTGGGAGTTAAGGGGGAAAATAGTGACTAATAGTATATTTATTGAACTTTGTGATATTCCATCACACAATCAACATTTATGTCCTATGCCTATGACAAGCCCAATAAGACACAAGCGATTAACGAACCCTAGGCTCTGACCTCATTAACAGCAAGGCATAGCATAGGAACAAACCCATCTCGTGAACAAGGGTTCAATTTGTTGATTGATGCTCTTTGGAGCAGGCGTATAGTAATCAAAATGGAGTAATGCTTTATATGTGGAGAAACTATAACGGAAAATAATGTTGGTATTATAATTTTCATATTCCTTCGAGCTTTAATCGCAAGTGAAAAATTAAACAGATCAAAATTGTATAAAATATACCTTATTTTCTCCAGTTTTGTTTTTGTATATTTATATCATAAAGAGATAATTCGATTATTTAATTTAATTAACATATAAGAATAATTGTCATAATTAAATAGTTATAAGCTGAAAGTTAATTTGCAGGAATATCGGTACCTACAGAAGTGAAACAGATAGCAAAGATAGAATAGATAGAAAGTATTTTTCTTTGTATTCCATTACTCGTTCTTTAACGAATTAATATTTTGAGAAGAAGAAAAAAGACATTTATTAATTAGTTAATTAGACCACAATAGTGACATTTGGAATTATGGATCACCAATACCCTATTTGAGTCAAGAGTGTTGTCACCAGACATACTGATTGTCGATCTTTTAAGTACGTAGAAAGGTTAATTTTGCGCTGATCCATTGTACTTACTTTGATTCACTAAATGTTAACAAAGATTCACCCACATCCGTAGAAAAATATTCTAGATATGTGAATCATCGCTGACATCGATTTTTTTATCATTTACCCTGAAATATTCGTGTATAAACCAATTTTATCGCTGTACTCTTATTTATAATATCTAAAAGCACTTACAAATTACTAAATGGGCAAAAACAGTCGCTAATTCGGTCCTGTGAATTCAGGTTAAGAGAAATAAAGTGCCGTTTCAGTGTATTTTAAGTAATGAAGAAAATTTCTAATTAAACTTTTAATAAACTTTATTTTATGATATCAGAAAGTTTGGAGGCCGGGCCCATTGCAGCCCAGTCGTCCTACACGGAAATCTTAATGAAACCAGGTAGGTATCATCCTCGCTAAAGTTGGGATTTATTTTAACGCCAATAAAAATGTACCGTTTGCCTCAAATTGCAGGTTTATGTGGTTCGTAGATATTTATTTTAAATTTCTACCTTCACTATAAAAACTTTGAAAATTACGAAGGTTTTACTCACCTGTCGCTAAAATAAAATAAAAATAAAAATTATAATTTCTAGCAAACAGCTTACTAAATTATTTAACGTGTACTAAAATTTTTACCTCGGAAAAATAAAAACTAAATAAAAACTTATATTGAGTATTTTTGTTTATATATGTGACATATAATTTATTTCTACTCATTTAGCTAGTTGTTGTTAAGTATTTAGGTAAGTTTAAGAAATGTCACTGTTTGAGAGAATATGGAGGCGTAGATATAACTTTCAACTCGAGAATATTTACAAGCATACGTTTGATGGTAAAGATATTACCACTATAATTAAGCGAAACCGCCTGCAGTGGGCAGGACATGTAGCCCGGGCCCCTGAATCGAACATGATAAAAAATATTCTAACAGCGCAACCCGTGGGAATGAGAAGACGGGGTAGACCAAAGCTGAGGTGGATGGATGGGGTAACACAAGATGCGGAGAAGATCGGAGTCGGCAACTGGAAAATGCAAGCAAGGGACAGAACAGAATGGCGTAGAAAGCTTGAGAAGGTCGAGGCCCTCTAAGGGCTGTAGCACCAAGATGATGATGATGATGATGATGATGATGATGATGATGAGAAATGTCACAGCTTTTTATTTTTGAAACAAAAGATCTATAAGTAAAATACCAACGTGGTCACTTAACCCTTAACTGGTGTCAGAATGTAGAACTAGTTCATTCTTTCACGGTTTTTGCTCAGGGTATTAAAGAACCGCTTCCATTGCCATGAAATTTGAAATACGTATAGGCAACATGTCAAAGAAAATACCAATTTCTTTCATTGGTTTGTCTCTTACAAGCGAGTTGTCATCCAAACTCATTTAAACTTTTAAATATACGGCCCAATTATTTGGGGTGGTACTTTCTACCTTGCTGTTCTGTCAAATTTTTGACCTCAAGGTTGGCTGTCTTTTCACGGTTTAGTTCGGTCTGTTTCAATTAACGCCATTTTCCCGGCGGCAGCTGTGAGACTTTGATCGGTAACTTCATTTACACTACTTTAAAAAAATATATTCAAATCTCTTTAATAATATTACCTAAAGTTAAAGTCAAAGCTTAAATAATTATCAAATAGTTGGAAGTGAATCTATGATAATCTTAGTTCTTTTTCACTGCTTAATATAAAATAAAATATTACTTATACTTTAGACCACATGTTCTGTTGCTGTGCTAATTTTTTAATAAGTTGCTAAATGTTGTTAGTTAATTGATTGTTTATACAATATTACCGTATAATGTCCATTTACTTGAGTTTTACTCACAAATCTGTTAATATCATTGACAGCTACATGTCTTTTTAAGGTAACACTTATAACATCTTCTCCATGATTGTGTGGTTCTCATATTGTACTTTTTAGATGAACTGATGATGCTTTCAGAATACGAAAGCGAAACGTCTTCAAAATAGATCAAGTAGCCTAACAACTTTGTCTTTTATTTCTCCACCTTGAGACCAGATATAAGAACCCACCAATCGTCTGAGTGATCCTTATAATATATTGGATTGACGGTCGTACTCCTTTTCATATATATATTATATATATATATATATATATATATATATATATATATATATATATATATATATACTCTTAGAAAGGGCTTTAGTGACTATGTGAGTAATATATATGGATATATTGGGTTTAGTAGTCAATATATTGGCCTTTAAGTAAAACTCTTTTAGGTTTGCTAAGCTTTCGAGTTTATTTTACTCTTTTTCAAAACATACTAAAAATTAACATAAAAAATTTACATTAGAAAAATGAAGTTCTTATGTCTTAAATAGGCTTACCCTTGTGAGAATTGTCTTTTAAAATTAGCAAAATTTTTACATTTTGTCATTATGTCATTAACATAATGACATTAAATTTGATTTACTTTTTATTTCTGTCAAAACTTATTACTAAGGTTTCCTATATCTCTTCTATTTTTTATATTTATTTTAGGTGAGTTTGACAGAAGAAGTGTCTATGTTTATGCAAACCTTCATTGCAAATTTTGATATAATATTAGTTATTAAACAAGCAACAGAGTTTATGTTACTAAGTATTTAAGAAAGAAAAAATACAAATAAAAATAAATTTTATCTCATTTGAACTTGGAATAATCCCTTTCATATGCGTAACTTTTAAGAACTTTTATATTGTTATTCATTTATTTAAAAGAAGATTACTGTATATAGCACTAAGATTTTCAATGTCTTCTCTTTTGTTTAAGGTGTTTTGTGTAGTTTTAATTAAACACATTTCTAGAAACAGTCTTTTGTTGTAATTTCTTTCCCTTCTCAATATTTCTGTTTGATCATAGTTAGGCGTATGGCCCATTGTAATACAATGTTCACTTAATGCACAGGCTTGTACTTTATTCAGATTAATATCACTCTTGTGAGATGTTAATCTTCCGGATAAATTTCTGGACGTTTCTCCAATATATATTCTATTACAATTATTACAGGGTAGAGAGTATACTACATTGGAGCTTTCTCTATTATTTAAGGGTGTTTTAAGTTTAGTATATAATTTCGATATTGTTTTTATATTTCTGGTTCCAATTTTGATATTAGGTACTTCTCTAAATGTATTTAGTAGTCTATTTGTTAAACCTGGAATATATGGTAAAGAGTGGTACAATGTATTTTGGTTGTTTGTTGAAACTTCTGTTTGATTTGTTCTGATGACTTGAGAGATACCAAAAATAAGTCTATTTAGAAGTTTCGCTGGGAAGGAATTTTCTAACATGATCGTTTTTAGTTTTTTAAGACCGGCTGTTTTATATTCAGGATGTGATAAACTTATAACCCTACTTTTCATATTTAATAAGTTTATAAGTTTATCACATCCAGAATATAAAACAGCCGGTCTTAAAAAACTAAAAACGATCATGTTAGAAAATTCCTTCCCAGCGAAACTTCTAAATAGACTTATTTTTGGTATCTCTCAAGTCATCAGAACAAATCAAACAGAAGTTTCAACAAACAACCAAAATACATTGTACCACTCTTTACCATATATTCCAGGTTTAACAAATAGACTACTAAATACATTTAGAGAAGTACCTAATATCAAAATTGGAACCAGAAATATAAAAACAATATCGAAATTATATACTAAACTTAAAACACCCTTAAATAATAGAGAAAGCTCCAATGTAGTATACTCTCTACCCTGTAATAATTGTAATAGAATATATATTGGAGAAACGTCCAGAAATTTATCCGGAAGATTAACATCTCACAAGAGTGATATTAATCTGAATAAAGTACAAGCCTGTGCATTAAGTGAACATTGTATTACAATGGGCCATACGCCTAACTATGATCAAACAGAAATATTGAGAAGGGAAAGAAATTACAACAAAAGACTGTTTCTAGAAATGTGTTTAATTAAAACTACACAAAACACCTTAAACAAAAGAGAAGACATTGAAAATCTTAGTGCTATATACAGTAATCTTCTTTTAAATAAATGAATAACAATATAAAAGTTCTTAAAAGTTACGCATATGAAAGGGATTATTCCAAGTTCAAATGAGATAAAATTTATTTTTATTTGTATTTTTTCTCTCTTAAATACTTAGTAACATAAACTCTGTTGCTTGTTTAATAACTAATATTATATCAAAATTTGCAATGAAGGTTTGCATAAACATAGACACTTCTTCTGTCAAACTCACCTAAAATAAATATAAAAAATAGAAGAGATATGGAAACCTTAGTAATAAGTTTTGACAGAAATAAAAAGTAAATCAAATTTAATGTCATTATGTTAATGACATAATGACAAAATGTAAAAATTTTGCTAATTTTAAAAGACAATTCTCACAAGGGTAAGCCTATTTAAGACATAAGAACTTCATTTTTCTAATGTAAATTTTTTATGTTAATTTTTAGTATGTTTTGAAAAAGAGTAAAATAAACTCGAAAGCTTAGCAAACCTAAAAGAGTTTTACTTAAAGGCCAATATATTGACTACTAAACCCAATATATCCATATATATATATATATATATATATATATATTATATATATATATATATATATATATATATATATATATTGGATTTGAAGTTTCAGCGGGAGCTATATGTGATTTCAGTTGTTTTCCGGGTTTGACTCCGCCTTAAGTAATTTTGGTTTTTAGAAAAACCATTGTTTTGACGACATTTCGGCAAGGTGATAACGTTGATTTTTTTTAATTTGAAAGTATATCATGTAACACCTCATTTAAAAGCTTTTGAAATACTGATTTCCAAAATGTATATGGTTCGAAAATTTACAGAATTTAAATTATGCGAGAAAGAGTTTTAATGTACCTACGTACATCTACGTACTTTAGATCTAGTCAAAAAAACTTACCTAATAGATCTTCTTTCATTGCATAGCAACTAATTTTTTTTTTATTCATAGCCAACTTTAATTTTCTTGATACTTTTATAAAAACTGAAACAAAAAATATGAATACTATTTTCTATTCTCTTTCGTACATAACCTTAAAATCAATGTTTCGTTAGTAGATACAAGTGCTGCTATATCCGGTTTGTATACGAGTTATTGATCATAAAATCGTTACTCCCAACTTTTCACCGATCATAGTTTGATACATGTCAATTTTGTAGCTCCATAAAAGTCAACCGAGCTTCGAACACAAAAGGGAAGTATGTATCTGTCAAAATATCAGGGTCCCCTACTATTATAAATATTTAAAGTGTTCTTATATTGAAAGGTTGCCATGCAGTGCTCCCCTTTATAAATTATGTGGTTTAAATATGTACTTAAAAAACTTAATACTATGTCGAAAACTAACGAAAAATATTAATTTCATCGTATTAGTACTTGGTTAAATCTATATAATTAGATCTGATAGCAAATATACTGTTATAAATGACAACACGTAGGGCATAAAAAATGTGTTCTCTAGAAACAGCAAATTTAAAACGAAAATAAGGTTAATTTATAAAACAATATTTAATAAAACTACTATAAGAGTCAAAAATGTAAGTACTCTCATCAATCCCTCAAAAAATACACTGGGGATGCAAAATTATCCGGACACTTAGATTTTTCCTAAAAACTGTCGTCTAAAAAGTGTATGATGTTCTTAATTGAGGATTGAATAATAAACAAAGTTCCAAAGTCAAATTTATTACAATTCAAGATTGTTACACATAAAAAACAATAAACAATTCAAACAATTTTTTAAAACAATTAATTACAACACAAGTAATTCCGTGTTATTCTCGCGATGTGCGGACGAGCATTATCTTGCATCAGACAAAAGTTTTGTCCAAAAAATGGGACAAATGGCACTACATAATCTTTCAAACATTGCTAAATATACCGATGAGCAATTTGTTCCGTATCGGTAGATGTCCTTTCAAGCAGTATAACCCTTCAAAGTCAGATAAGTATGTCATGAAAATATGGTGAGCCTGTGACTGAAGAAAAGGAGGAAGGAAAAAAAAAGGAAAAAGGGTAACATATTACCTTTTAGGTGGAATACCATAATATACAGGAAAAAATGGAAATGCAGTTGCCAAAGGTCTTACATTTTAAGTTGTAAAGCAAATCGTTGAACCTTATTATAATTTCAAGGGGAATGTGACTTGAGATAACTAGTTTACTGATATTGCTTTTACACATGAATTATTGCCAACTTTACTAACTCTGGTGGGCACAGTGAAAAAAACAATAAAATACTTGTTCCTCGGGAATTTATACAAACAAGAACCGTTTAGAGAAATTTTTAATTTTTGGATTCACTCCAAAAGTATCTCTTGTTTCTTACGTTCCGAAAAAACAAAGAAGTGTCCTAGTTTGGACACTTACTGTGTGTTTAAGTACTAGTTTAATTGTATGGGATAATTAGGTACTGTTACCATTTTTTTTATATAAGTATTATTATTTTATAAATAAGTTTTGTTCAGCCGAATCGATTAGTGTTATTACTACCTAGGTATATAAGAAGTTGATAACACCGATATATTTTTTTAAACTTTATAGAAAATGAAAATTGTTGGTAAAATAAAATATTTATTGATACCCACATAATTTGAAGACTTAAAATCAAAAGTTTGCACAATAATAACTTTTACTTAATTTAAGATTAGATCTGGACGCTACTGTTTAGTAGAATATCATAATGGTCACTTTAACACTGTTGCCAATCTGCTAGTATCTTACTCGCTTTTGTTCCCGTAAATTTTTCAACGAAGTTACGTGCCTACTGTATCTGAGTGTATAGAAACTTAAGAAGGAACCACTCATCAATTTTTTGACAAAAATGGCCTTGCAAATTTGTTTATAATGTTATAAAATAATAAGAATATTATATTGTATACTTCCATAAATAAATATTTTAAAAATTATTTGTCATTTTAGGTGCTGCATTGTTTTCGATCAGTATAATTATATGTTTCTCTATAAAAAGAAATACTAAAATATTTAATCATTAGGTATGTACTTTAAATCTACGTTTATTTTAGTTAAAGACTTTAAAACTTTTATGAATTTTTTTATGATTCCTGTAACTGCAGTCTTTATTTTTGTGTTTTTATGGATCTAGCATCTACTGAGATCCGTTAAAGTTAATCATGAATATTTTACTAAACCAAGCGCAAATATCCTGTCGCTCTTTAAAATGTTGATTAAACGTCCGCTTTTACAAAATATGTAATAGTTGTTCTATGTTCAACTACCTACCTATTTTTATAAATTGAATAGAATTACAGATTACACAGACACTACATTCGACTTTTATTTTATATAACAACCATTATTTTCCACTTATTTCAAATGCATCCTTGCATTCCTTCGCTGAAAAATATGGGTCACGACATAATGTTACGCGAAGAGTCTGAAAAATCTCTCCCCATACAATAAATTTGAAATTCTTATTTCGCAAATCTCCTCCCGGCATTTCTTATTTATGATGTCATTTTTTTCTGTTACAGGTTGTGCTTTTGTGAAATACAGCTCACATCAAGAAGCACAGGCGGCCATTAATAGCTTGCACGGCAGTCAAACTATGCCGGTAAGTCAGATTTTTTACCTGGAGCTTTTTGGCATTATATTTCGCGGTTAATAAAGATATACATACAGCGTTTATAAAATGTACGTAGATAATAAAAAAACCGTTGCTATAGTGACTAAAGAGAGTTGAATTAAGGTAAATTCAAATATATTGAAAAATATTTCTGAATATATTTTTTTAAATATATCATTGGTAGTATGTACTTCACTTTTTTTCTGTAATTCATACATATATCGATGTTTAAGAAACAATACCTCTTATTTCCAAAATGACAATTTTACAGGAGACACAAAAAACTAATTTGTGCATCTATTTATTTGCATTTAAACATTTAATCTTTTGTGCCTATATTTTATATACTCAAAGATACTTTTTTAACTAAAATTTTAATCTTCGAAGTTTTTTCAATTTTTAAGTGGATATACGTGGTATTTTTTTACGCTAGGTACAAAATATTAGGATACGAGGTATTATCAACAAAAACAATTACAGAAATTAACGTTTAACAGATTACCAAAACAAAAAATTTATTGATGTGAAAGACTGTCATAAAAATGATGATTTTCTTTTGGCAAAATTTTCTTTAATTGCTGCAAGTGTTGCCATTTGGTCTGTTTCCGGAGTTAGGTTTTCTGGAATTTTTATCCGTTGTGGCAATTCTTTGTATTTAACCTTCCGTTACTCGTGCACGGTGTATGAGACCGGCCCTGTAAATAATTTCAAGTAACTCTGATTGTATAATAGTGGGGATTTGGAATTGCTGCTTCATGTACCTCTTCAGTCGTCCGTCACTTATCGTTGAAGTATGTGTGTAGTGTAAAAAAGAGCATTATAATTTTATTATTAGGCAACACGGTCCGGTACACCGGGTGCGAGTATTGTGGACACATTTTTGTGCTTTGGATGAGACATTGAAAGTTTTACTCTTCAAGGTGATTTAAGTTCTTTTTATTATTTTCAATGTTTATATATTTGTATATTTATAGATATATGAATATGGCTTACGAGAAGGAGAAAAAGAGATTATTAAAATTATTTGAGGAAGTATTGACTGACGAGGAAACGTATGAAGATGATGATCAACAAAATGAAATTGACCATATAGAAGAACGATCTGAATGTAGTGATACTGAACAGGAATTTGAAGCCGATCAAACAGAGGAAGAAAATGTTAGTTTCAAAAGGGAGCCGTACTTTATTGGTAAAGATAAATTAACAATGTGGAAAAAACATTGTCCACCGAAGAATGTAAGAATACGCAGTACCAATATATTTGTACGATTGCCAGCTATAAAACAATTTGTTAAAACTCACTCAACACCTATTGACATCTAGAATTGCATTTTTGATAAAGAAATACTAAATCTAGTTGTTGACTGTACAAATATAAAAATTCAGAGTGTTACAGATGACTGCAGCAGACAAAGAGATGCAAAACCTACCGACATTGTCGAAATCAAAGCCCTAATTGTTCTCCTTTATCTTGCTGGTATTAGAAAAGCAAATCACATGAATTTAGACGATCTCTGGAGAACAGATGGCACTGGCATTGAAACTTTTCGACTTGTAATGAGTAAGCCTCGATTTCAATTTATTTTGCAATGTCTGCGATTTGATAACATTCACACGAGACATGAAAGAATACAGGTAGATAAACTGGCTTCAATACGAACATTGTTAGAAAAATTTAACAGCATTATTAAAAAATGCTATTCTCATTCTGGTTATGTTACCATATATGAGAAACTAGAAGCTTTTAGAGGAAACTGTAGTTTCAGACAATATATTCCTAGCAAGCCGAATAAATATGGTATAAAAATTTTTGCCATTCCGATGCAAAACAATTCTATACCAGCCACTTAGAAGTTTACGTCGGAAAGCAACCAAATGGCCCTTTTCAAGATAGAACAGCGACGCAAGACGTAGTAGAAAGGCTTTGTGCACACATTTATGGGAGTAATAGGAATGTTACTGTAGATAATTGGTTTTGTAGTGTGCCTCTAACTGATATCCTTAAATCAAAAAAATTAACTGTAGTGGGTACTATTCAAAAAAATAAAAAACAGTTGCCATTAGAATTTATACAAAATAACGGCAGGTGCATTGGCTCTTCAATGTTTGGATTTAATGACGGAATCACCTTGGTTTCGCATATGCCAAAAAAAATAGAAACGTCCTACTTATCTCTACAATGCACCATGGAGATGATATTGACCCTACCACAAGTAAACCTGAGATGATAATTACATATAATGAAACGAAGAGCGGAGTAGATGTGGTAGATAAATTATGCGCGCAATATAATTGCGCCCGTGCCACAAGACGATGGCCCATGTTCCTTTTTTTAGTTTGTTGAATGTAGCAGGAATAAACTCTTTTGGTAGTTTATACTAGTCTAGATGAAGAATCTAAAACACCACGTAAAGAATTTTTACTATGTTATTTGAATTTTCTAAGAATGTTACTAACCAGTGACTACCAAAAAGTACGGGCTATGTCTACCAGTTTACCCAGAACCATCAGAATGAGGCTTAGGGAGATATGTGGCTTACCAGCGGAACAAGTACCAGTCATAACACATGGAACTCAAGGTCGCTGTACTGTTTGTCATTGGCGGAAAAATAGAAAAACAAAATATTACTGCCAAATATGCACAAAATATCTGTGTTTGGAACATGTTACATCATTGTGTAATGTATGTTATGAAAATTTTAATTAATATTTCTTATTTTTTTTTGTTGCAATTACTCTTCATTTTTGACTTTTTTGTGTATTGAATTAATTTCTTAAAGTTCCTATTAAACAAATTTAACAATATTCAATGTATTTTTTTAATTTTTAAAGTTTTTGTATATATAAATGGATAACAATGGCAATTAGTTAACTTTTCATTAAACTAATATAATGTTGAAACAAACGCATATCTACAAAATTATATGATCATATATTCATTAAATAATATAATTGTACACAATTTTCAAAAAAATAAAATTAAAAAATATTACTGACCCCATTTTTTCGGACCCAGTCTTCTGCACCGTGCGCGAGTATTCGATCACAGAAAATTGGCGCGAGTAACGGAAGGTTAAAAAACACATTTGTACATAATTTTACCTTCTGGCAAATATTTGAGACACTTGATTTCATTGACTGTGAGTAATCCTGGCCTAATTGATGAACAAAATTTGTTGCTGGCATAATCTGTGAAAAAGTCAAATAACAGGTATTTTACAACATATGGTCGGGGATTCTGTCGAGCTTCTTTCGTTACGCTAACATAATCTGAAGGAAGATGGATAAATCTGTTTTTTAATTGGTTTTTAATTGTGACATGCATAGAAATACACATATGCGGAGAAGACCTTAATGCCAGAGTAGGAAAACAAGTACAAAGTAAAGTGGTAGGCATGCATGGAGAAGAAACTCTTAACAATAACGGAGAAAGACTTATAAATATATGCCAACAATATAAGTTAAAGATTTTGAATAGCTTTTTTGCCCACAAGAACATACATAAATACACCTGGTATCAGCACACAAGAGGTGTAAAATCGATAATAGATTATTTAATAACAAGGCAACAAACTAAGCTAAGAGTACAGGACGTAAAGGTGAATAGAGGAGCAGAGTGCGGATAGGAAATATATACACCATTCGTAGACAGGCATCACACAGACATCAACAAAGAACACAGAGAAAAAATAGAAAGAACGACGTACACCTTAGACAATCTAGATAACGAGAGCACACAATTACTTTACTCCTGGAGACTAACACAAAAACTACAGGAATCACACATATCAACGACGGATGAATACGGAAATATAAAAACTGCATGAAAGACGCAGCGCTAGAAGCCTTAGGGCCACAGGTACGCAGAATAGATAACCCATATTGGTGGGATAAAGAAGTGGAAGAAAAGATAAAAAAAAAGAAGGAAGTATATCAAAAGTTATTACAACAGCGAGACGAACAAATAAAACAACAATATAAAAACTTGAATAAAGAAGTCAAACGAGAAGTCGTTAAAAAGAAAAATAGTTCATAAGAACAAAAATGCCAATACCTAGACAACCATATAGGAGGGACAAAGAGCTCTGAAGCCTATAGAACTATAAAAACGATGAGAACAACGACAAAAAACCAAGTCATTTAAATAGAATACCAGAGAACACATGGATAGAGCATTTTGAGAACTTATAGATAGAGATAGAGCAGACTTAGAGATAGAGCAAAAACGAATCCTGAAAACAAATAATCTGGTTCGGACATGTTAAAAGAATGCCAGAGTACAGATGACCTAAAAGAGTACTGGAATGGATCCCTTCTAAAAGAAGAAAGAGAGGACGACCACGGAGAAGTTGGCGCAACGATATTGATGAAGCAATGGCGGCAAGAGACTTAGAAGGGGCAACTGCGTATGACAGAAAAAAAAAGGAAATTGGGAGCGGAGAAGCAGCGACAGCCGTAATCAATCCGTTATTATTATAGAATCACACTTCATCTGAGTGTGTCCGCGTTCTAAATACTTCTGCTCAATTATAATGTTGTTTTTTATCGAGAACATAAGTCAAGCACTTAACAACGCAGAATTTCTGTTTTGGTAGGTGCAGCCATCCGTCCAAATTACAATAGGTTTTCCCAAATTTTTATATTTATTCAAGTGGTCAATAAGGCAACTAGCGAAAACTGAAGTTCCACCAGTACCAAGTAGCATCATGTGTTGCTAAATCAAATATAGTATAATTGTGAACGCATTGCTTAGTTTGGTAGTATAGGGCGCTGGCATTAAAGAATGGTGACAATTTGACAGCCTGTACATCTGCAGTCACGACAATGCATTGGCCATCTTCAGATTTTTTTTTGTTCTCACTTTTCTCCTGTCGAGCTAATTCTTTTTTATCAATGTGCATTTTATAGTCATTTTGATCCAAATTTTCAATATTGTATTTTAAGCACATGTCACGTGCATGTTTTTTGGGGTGAAAGATGGACAAAGTTGCATTTCTTCTTGAACTATGTTCTTGTGTTCCCTTTCTTGTAGCACTATGATAGTCAACCAGAGACGAGACATAAATTTTTCTTTGTTCCCAATTCATATCATTCCAAAACCCATTATATAATGCCAATCTCTCTCCTTTTTTTTACTTCATCACAGAAACTTTTATTAGATTTCTTGCAAATTTGTGAATTACAAATACCTGAAATTTTTCTTGCACTTCTTATCGTATCATGAAAAACTTTGTTGTCATTTTTAGGTCTTCTATACCCTATATATTCTTGCCCTTTTATTCTTAGATTTTTTTTTTGTTTGCTATCCAATTTTTGGATTTAGATGCAACCTTATTTTTTCTTTTGAGTTTGACCTTAGGATTTTCTTGGATATCTGATTCCCTTAATTTACTGGCAGGTGTAACTTTTATATTAGAGATCTTTTGACCAGGGCCAAGTTAACACGTTTGGATAACAGTAGTAAATCTTCCGGATCACTATCGTCTTGAGCATTATTAGCATCCAGAATTGTCACCTGAATATCCGATAGAACTTGAATTTTAGTAATTTTCTCATAAGAGATTAATTGAACACGGCTTGCCAATACTTCAGTGCTCTCATCAATGGTAAATACTTGAACGCCTTCGTTAACATTCGTTTCGTTTAGTTGCATCTCATTAAACTTAACATCAGTAATCGGTAGACCTAATTGCATATCATCTAAAACAGCGATTTCATAACTGTGGGATCATATTTTATTATTATTTTATTGCACTTGAGAAAAGACTTCATTTCCCTGATGTTTTTAGTTCTTAAAAAGATTCCTTCCAACTTTTATTATTTTATTTTATTGCTATAACTGAGTGTATAGAAACTTAAGAAGAAACCACTTTTTGACGAAAATGGCCTTGCAAATTTGTTTATAAGGTTATAAAATAATAAGAATATTATATTGTATACTTTCATAAATATTTTAAAAATTATTTGTCACTTTAGGTGCTGCATTTTTTTTCGATCAGTATATTTTTCTCAGAACAACAAGGTTTTAGGTCAAGAAGATTATGCATCGACGCTATATTTATAATGAGTCAAGTGCAAGAGAAATCATTAGAATGTAACACACCGGCATATCTACGTTTCCAGAGAAAATACATAATAACATTTATTTTCTCTACAAGTTTAACATTTATTTAAAGAATGAGCTTATTTTATATGTTTTACTTATGTATAAATATTGTTTGCAAAGATTTCCTAAGTGTTCTAACTTTCCGGTGACGATTCAAGTCTACATAGTACATTTTTTATGCGGTTTTTTACTAAGTCGTCAATCTTGTACAGTATAGCTGTCCTTAAATCTGTTAAAAGTTTTGTGCAGCGCAAAAGAGTCATGCGATATTTATTTTCTAGAACATAAATATTTCTGCTGTAAAAGTAAAGTAAACGTGAAATAAATATTTCAATGAAATATAAAGCGTTCGTACACTAGGTACATTTTCAACGGTTACAATCCCTTAATAGGGTTTTATCGATTTGGGACAGATTTTCAACGAAAATGCGATTTTCTAAAAATTTCCACGAAATCGAATTTTCTCTACAATCTAATGAGTTCGAAAGCTTTAGCCCAGGAGATGTGCTGTCACATCGTGGAATATAATAAGTTATCGAGATATTTCTAATAGACATAAAATGTAACAAAATATTAACGTTAAGGATTTCTTTTAGTTGACATAGTTAAAGAATTGTGTTTGTTTCTGTTTGTAACAGTCGTTGAATGTGAACATTTTTAAATATTTTTATCCCCTCTAGGCTCCAGGATCTTAGTTTTGTCAAAATTAAATTTAGGTTTCTTTTCGTTTTCATGTTTTGTCAGGGCTGGTGAGTTTTTTGTCACATTTGTGAGAACGTATTCTTGAGTTAAGTAGCTGTCTGGTTTGTCCAATATATAACCCATCGCAACTTGAGCATAGAATTTAACCTCTTCGGGCCCAAACATGAATTGCAGTTATTTTTTTTGCTGCCAATCAAAAGAATGTTACAATTTGGGATTATTAATTATAAAAAAACAAAAAATAAAAAAAAACCTTTTGGTTTTTTTTTAAAATTGTAGTATTACTTGTGATACGTTAGGTCTGGACTGACAATAAAAAAATTAATACTTACTTATCATTTTTATTGATAAAATTTAGTAAAATAATTTCGATTCACACTACAACATGAAACACCTTGCACCGGTAACATGTGTTTAGCTTTCTTTGACCATAAGTGTTTATCACGGATTGGTGCAGTCTTTCTTTCTTTTCTTTTGAATGGAACAATATACTGTTTTCATATGAGAGCAGAATAGTCTTAGAAGGTCCAGATGGACGCCAATGTGTCTATAAGCGTCAAAATGAAAGGTTTGCTGTATGCGCTATAAACGAAACAGTGGCTTACCGAGGAGGGTCAATAATGATTTGGGGAGGTATTTTTTATAAAGCGCGTACTGATCTTGTTGTGTTCGGTAGATGCAGTGAGAATGCCCAAGTATACGTGCAAGAAGACCATTTCAGGCCTTTTGTACCCTTAATTGGTGATGACTTCAGACTAATGCATAACAATACACGTTAATACAGCAATATCTACCCGTTAGTACCTTAATGAGATCGGAATTCAAGTTCTACCATAGCCATCACACAGTCCCGATCTTAACCCAATTGAGCATATCTGGGACAACCTAAAAAGATGGGTAAGAGCAAGAGTACCAGCCCCTGCACCCTTTGAAGAGCTGAATACAGCTGCGATAGAGGAGTGGCACAATATCCCCCAATCTGATATCCAGGATATCATAAATGGATTGCCAAATCGGCTCTAAGAAGTCCTAAGGGCTAAAGGCGGCACCACCCATTATTGATACATATTTTTTTTCAATTAGACTTTAATTTCAAAATATTGTTAATTTAAATTTTCTCGAAGATTTTATTCGTTGGATTCTTACTATAACAAATGACTTTTTTTCAAAAAGATTATTTTTTCTCTTCCGTGGAGATAAAAATTAATAAAAAACATATCTAGTTGTTAAAGCACTAGCTTTTGTATTATCCAATATAAGCGATTGAATCAAAAAACAAAATGTTGAGAAAGTATGAGACTATAGGTACAATTTAATTTCAGTAGTCTACAAAGGCTAGAATATTCCACAGGGTTATGCAAATTTTTAGAAAAAAAAACACAGTTCGTACACTCGGTATACAATGAAAATGTACCTGTTTAGCAACAATATTATTATAAAGATATTGTCAAGGAATAAGGCTATGACATATTAAAAAAGTCACTTAAATTGGACAACAGGTTTAGGAGATATAAGAAATCAAAAATTACCCATTTTTAAGGTGGCCGGTTAATTTTAGCCCAAAGTGTAATATTGCCAACAAAAAAAGTGTATTAGGATAAAGTAATATACTGACTTTCTTTAAAGGTTACATTTTTTATAAAAGTACCAACCAGATTTAAACCTTGGTGCTGCATGTTTCACCAAGAACAAAAAAGAATCGTTTATTCTAAATACTAAACAGAGTTTCATCGCTAATGCTCTTGTCATTTTTAAATTCAAAATAATGTACAACAGCGAACAATTAATATTAGAAAATACCACCAAAAGCCACCAATTGATATTAGAAAATGAATTCAAAGCATAAGTCGGTGAAATACTTCAAAAAACACGCCATTACGTATATAAATACAAGACAGCCACAAGAAAAACGGAAATACCTTACCTATGTTTTAAAAGCTCACCTAATGTATTAAAACTTTCATTTAAAATAACCTTCCATTAATTAGAAATAACATTCACAGCTACTTTTAAAATGGTTCAATAAATCAATAAATAAATAAATACTATACTAAAACATTTTTAATCAACATTCTTGCTTGTGAATTATTGAAAAAAAGCATTAAAAAACAATCATTAAAAAACACTCGTTCAATATCTTTTTCGCAGTAACATACATTTTTAATCAAAATGTTAGGTGTGTTATTTGTTTATTACTCGCATGTCTATAATTTATTATAAAATAGGTATTTGAGTTGTTTGCGATAGCCTTACTAGTAAAAAAATTCTAAATTGTGAGCGATATTGATTTCATAATTATCATAATATCAATAAAGTACGTTCGCTACTGGAATTGTGCTTGTGTTGATTATGTTTAACCTATTGAAATTAATTAAAAACTAATGCAGAATCTCCAGCTTTTTATATCTGGACGTATCAGCTTCCACTCTCAGATTTTCAGCTCTTTCATACCATTCATAACCACATGTTGACTTTGTTTTCTGGTAACTTCCCTCTGATATTCTTGGCATGTCTCAGCTCGTAGAAAGACGCTCACCGCTGGTTCACTCGGCAAAGATAAACAGAAAATATATATTTACAGTAAAAAGAACAAAGAACTGGTTTGGAAACCCCATGTTAGTGTGAAATTGTTAAATATTTACGTTTTTGATAACTAGTCAAATGAATTGTGTCCTCTTGCAATCAGGGTTTAGTCCACCAGTTTTGTCGGTAAAAATTTTACTAATGCTAAAAATTTTAATGCAACTTCGTTAGAATAAATAATAGGTAAAGAAATAATAAATAAGACTTACTCACAATCAATTTAATTTAACTATTCAGACGACCGGTTTCGCTTTCTACAATATGCAAAGCATCTTCAGGTCTCGATACAAAGTTAAATAAATGATACCAGTACTCTATTAATTGATGGATGGTAGAACATGGTTGAAACTATCATGTATTGTTAAATGGAGAACTTAAGTCTGCTATTGTAGTTGTTTGACAGTAAACGGGAAGTTCTTGAGGAGATAGATTTGATCCAATGAAGTAGAAATAGGTGTGTGATTGTTTGTTAAATGAAAGTGATGTTATATACCATTGTATTATTTAAAAGTTATTTATACTTATTATATAGAGAGGTATATGTATGAAATGTGTGTTATTTATTGAGTATTTATTTTATGAAGGTGACAGTTTTATGACAATGAATAAGCTTAGATGTACAAATTGTGTGGGTGTGTGGGTGTGTAATTCTGTCACCTTTTAATTATCAAATTTCTTTGTTTTTTTTTCAAAAAAACTCATTGTGCTTAAGACTGAGATGTAGTGCATAAAAGTCCTTCCCCTTTTTAAATTTAATGTTTGTTTCGTCCCTTCTAAGTGTTTTCTGTATTAGTGTGTTTAAATTGTCCTTAATTGTTGTAACTTTAATATTTTATATACTCGACTTTGCAATAATCTACCATTTTGCCAATAGAACTTTATCACAGAAATTTGATAATTACAAGTTGAAAGAATTGCACACCCACACAATTTGTACATCTAAGCTTATTCATTGTTATAAAACTGTTACCTTCATAAAACAAATACTCAATAAATAACACACATTTCATAAATCTATCTCTCGAATAAGTATAAATAACTTTTAAATAATACAATGGTATATAACATCACTTTCATTTAACAAACAATCACACACCTATCTCTACTTCATTGGATCAAATCTATCTCCTCAAGAACTTCCCGTTTACTGTCAAACAACTACAATAGCAGACTTAAGTTCTCCATTCAACAATACATGATAGTTTCAACCATGTTCTATTATCCATCAATTAATAGAGTACCGGCATCATTGATTTAACTTTGTATCGAGACCTGAAGATGCTTTGCATATTGTAGAAAGCGAAACCGGTCGTCTGAATAGTTAAATTAAATTGGTTGTGAGTAAGTCTTATTTATTATTTCTTTACCTATTTGAAATGGACTCACACAAGCAACACATTCATGATTCGTTTGAATAGTCCATAGTAAAATTTGTTTGGAACTATGTTAATTTACCGACAAGCAGCAAAAATGGCCGCACTAGCCAAGAAGATTTTGCCCTATACCAGCGATCGTAAACCACAAATATTCAGAGTAAACAAGACGGATCGACCAAATTACAACGATATGCCAAAGAACTATGCGTAAGTTTAAAGGAAATGACCAGAGACAGAAATTTTTGGAGACGGACAATACATAGACGGACAATAACCACTGCAATCTCTATGGGGATCAGGACTGAAGAAAGAGAACCTTCCATTTAGCCCAACTAACCAGTCCTCGATGTTTGGACATAAAACATGCTTGCTCCAGAGCAATAAGCTATATGTGTTTTAGTTAATCGTATAACTTACAGTATTTGCTTATATAGATAAAAACTAGAAACCATATAGCTGGTCTATTTAATGTGTTGGTAAACTCTCTTTTATCTGCACTAATCAACAATAATTCTTCTTCTTTAATTGCCTTGCGTTCCAAGAACATCAGCGACCAGTCGCATGATTTTTACTTCGTCCGCAGCGAACCCAAAAAGTGTTGTGATGCTGACTTCATATTACTGGCGGAGGATCTTGAGGTTATTCGTAGTCCAGTATCATGTTCTATTCTATTTGTCTCTTGAAAATTGTCTCTTAAAAATAAAAAATTTCTCATCACGTTAGCAAAGTTCTTCAATTTTGTTCTTGTTATGGTATCTTTCTTATGGTTATCAAAGCATCTCTTTCTTTGTTTAAACTATAGAATAAACGCTTTTTTAAGATAATTCTTAGCGCTTTGTTCTTCCTTTTTAAATTTCATCTTCTACAGAAGGTTGGAAATCATCATGGCTATGCGGACCCTGTTGACTCCCGCTCTAAATGATTCTGCACTACTGCGAATTTTCGTCGAATTTTGTCTTGTATAATAAGCTGATATCTAGAGTATCTTTGCTTTTCATAAATGGCCTAAGTACTCAAGTTTCTTCTTTTCATAGTCAATATTATTTCAGCTTTATTTCCTATTCTTCTAGTAACTTCTGCGTTTGACATATTTTAAGTCCAAGATATTCATAAGATTCTTCTGTAACACCAAAATTCAAATACTTCCAACTTATTTAGATGCACTTCTTTTAATGTCCATGCTTCCAAACTATATAGGAGAGTTCACTCTGTTGGTCCATACTTTTTTCATCTTCTTAAGTGGTGAATATATTTTCGATTTTGCTGATGACTATCCATTTATTTTTCTTTTGTTTTTCAAACACATTTGTTTACTATAGTCTGTTACTGCTGATAAGAGCACGTGTAAATGATCTTGAACAATAATTAGGAAATAAGATTTATAAGCTTAAAAATTATTTTGAGTAAGCTATTTTTCTTAAAATTAAATTAAGGCAAACCCTTCAAAGTAAATATTTACAATTGAACTTCACAATTCTAAAAATGCTACAATACAAAATACAACAGAACACAGGTAGGACGTCTCCTGTCAAAACAACGAGCAGCCGAAAATTAACTTTAGAATACGATTTGACCCTTTTAAATATTTCTTAAAAATTAGATTTCTGGTTCCCTATGCCGACATCTTAATTAATTCGGCGTAAGAATCCCGAAAATAATTTATTTATTTGACATCAAACATCAAGTCTTATATTCAACATCCCCTTAATTCCATCAAAAATAATTTCCACCTCTTGTAAACTTATCAAAATTCCTAATTATAAACTGCCAAAGCTAAAAAGCGAATTCATCAGCCATTCCCAGTATTATTTAATTAATATTATGTCGAAATGTCAACAGAGCAACAGAGCGAGACTCAGGATCGGATTGAGATTTGCTGATACTACAAACGGTGCATCTAGTTTTAAAGATGATTTTAACGAGTACTTTAAATATACTAAGTGATATAGAAGTCCGAATAACTATTATAATTTATTATATTTTGAAAACATTCTGTGCAATTATACAGGGTAGCAAAATAAACAAATGATCAAAGTTTCAAAATGATTAAAACAACTTACACGGAAAATCACACTCTTGGATTCAACAGACCTCGTGGTCTATACATGTATGGGGTATCTCGTTTCATGCCCTAATTAAATCCTTCCCAAATGCTTCCAAAGTTTGAGGAGAATACTCTAAATTAAAAAGTTTTGGATCAATGATTAATTACTATTAAACTGGGAATAAGCCACAATTAAACATAAAAATACGTTTATTGACGTTTTAATTTCCACTTCGGAAATCGTTCTCAAAATACAAACAGTAAATTAAACAAATTTTGTTTTTTGTTACATAGTGAAAAATTCTTCTAATAATTTAATTTTATCTGACTCATTTATATTGACAATTCAGACATACATTATGCATTTTAAAGTAGACGATTTTAAAATGATATTGCCAATATTGTTGAGTTGCGCTCCTGGGACGACTTTACTTATAAGATACTTCATTCGATTACATGAAATCAACCTTAACTTGAGAATATCCGTCAGAAAAAAATCATAGCATGTAAAGGTGGATTTTCACAGGTCCGATATCCGATGGTACGATGATACGATATAAATTTCAGAGAATTTCATTGGTTGAAAAATGACAGGTATAATTTTCGTACTAAATTAAAAGTCATCGGAAGAAGTTAAAAATATTTTAACTTTTGCACGAAAATCGGATGAATTTTGACATTTTTGACATTTCTAACTTGAACCTTAACCTTTTTTTGTGGGGTGTTTATGTTTACTATTTGAAATATATTTAAAATAATACAAAGACCTAATTATTATATAAATGCAATTAAAAAAATGTTGCTTTTGGGTCTTCTACACTATGTGACGCAAAAATTACGAGAACGTAGCTCAATATAATATATATTATATATCAAACAAAACAGCTAACATTTATTGACAGTTCATTGAAATAAATATCAATCCATCCAATAATCTGACACATAACACATATATGTTAAAAAATTTCGGATACGACAATCAAATATATTCGTACAAAAAAATTTCGTATTTCGTGTCATCGGATATCGGATCTGTGAAAATCCAGCATAATTCGTCTTTAAAAAGACAAACACATGACATGCAGACAGTAAAATTCTCCTGTTAGTGATTCCATAGTAAATTATGAGGGAAAAACCAGGAAAAAAACCTCATAATACTATCCCGACATTGTAAGTATTTGTTCGTGAATTTAGTTTACCTTCAACAAACATCAAAATTCTGATTTTTATAGGTTACGTTATTTAAAAAACATAAATGATGTATCCTCTATATGTTACTGACATTATTTTTTTTTTTAAATAACGTAACCTATAAAATCAGAATTTTGATGTTTGTTGAAGGTAAACTAAATTCACGAACAAATACTTACAATGTCGGGATAGTATTATGAGGTTTTTTTATCCTGGTTTTTCCCTCATAATTTACTATTGAATCACTAACAGAAGAATTTTACTGTCAGCATGTCATGTGTTTGTCTTTTTAAAGACGAATTACATGCTATGATTTTTTTCTGACGGATATTCTCAAGTTAAAGTTGATTTCATGTAATCGAATGAAATATCTTATAAGTAAAGTCGTCCCAGGAGCGCAACTCAACAATATTGGCAATATCATTTTAAAGTCGTCAACTTTAAAATGCATAATGTATGTCTGTATTGTCAATATAAATGAGTCAGATAAAATTAAATTATTAGAAGAATTTTTCACTATGTAACATAAAACAAAATTTGTTTAATTTACTGTTTGTATTTTGAGAACGATTTCCGAAGTGGAAATTGAAACGTCAATAAACGTATTTTATGTTTAATTGTGGCTTATTCCCACTTTAATAGTAATTAATTTACATTGCCACAAGAAAATAGCTTCAGAACAATATTGGATCAATGATGTTCCACACTTGTTTATTTGGAGATATATCTGGGGACTCCGGGGGGCCAGGGCTAGTGTGACTCCAGCCTATTCCCAAAAGTATATGGTAAGTCTCAAAATGTTACCTATATCCTTAAAGCTTCTGAAGATTGGGTATGAGATGAGGTTCCAGGTGATAAGATGGTACCTCACACCATAAACCCAACAGTGCGGAGCCATTCGACAAAAAAACTGTGGATTGCATCTTTTGCCGTCGTATTCTGAATCTAGATCGTCCACCACGCGTTCCTAAATGGAATCGAAATTAATTCAATTGTTGTCTTCATCATTCAAGATGATTATGAATTTGATTTACTCCTTTACTCCTAAGGAGAATAATGTGGATACTATCACAAATATATACAAAAATGCAAGAGGTGTCGTTAAAGAAGGAAACTTTATATATGAATCATTTCGAATAACAAAAAGGCTTAAACAAGGATTTCGTCTAATCCGATCTTATTTTAAAGATATATTTAATTATCGCTAGAGCAGTAGAGGAAACAAGTATCCGGAATGGAAATAGACATAGGCGGTGGTAAATGTCTAACAACTTTATTTTTCGCAGATGATCGCGAATAATGAGAAAGATATGGACTACATGTTTAGAAAACTAAAAAAAGGATATGAAAAAAGAGACATGGAAAACACAACACAGCAGGGAAAAAAGCTGTAAACATTCTAAACTCTCTAGTATGGTCTAAAAAGGTATTACACCAGAAACGAAATTGACAATCAATCGAACCGTGAGAGAGCCTATTATGACTTATGGGCTGAAGTTTGGCAGATCACAAAAAAAGATAGAAATAAAATAGAAGTAGTAGAAATAGATTTTCTAAGGAGAGTGTGTGGTGTATCCAAAAAAGATCATATCAGGAATGAAGATATTAGAAGGAGGACAAATACTGTATATTCCAGTTTAGACAGAATTAAAATAAGACAACTAGTGTGGTATGGTCACGTAAAGCGAATGAATGAATATAGATGTCCAAAGAAAGCTTTAAATTACATACCACAACAAAGAAGAAGAAGGGGAAGGCCTTTAGTTGCCTGGGACAATAATGTACAGCACATAATAAGAGATAGAGCCATCAGAGAAGACGAATGGATGGACAGAAAACGTTGGCAGTTAAAATGCGAGAAGCTACAAAGGCTTTAGAAACCTCTGTAGAGTAAAAAGTTCTGTAAAAAGTTAGAATGTTATAATATTCACAAAGGTAGATGAGGATGCCAAAAATCTCCTAAAAACACGTTCATGGAAAAGAACAGCAGTAAATAGAGATGTTTGGAGAGGTCTAATGAAGGAGGCCAAGGCCCGGCTTGGGCTGTAGTGCCATTGGATGGATGGAATATTCACAAAACAGCGGTCATTAATAAATGGGCGACAGAAACGTTTTTGGTATCGTAGAAAAATACACCAGGACAACAATTAGTTAAAGCGTTTATAGAGAACATTCCATCAAATTCACGTAGATATTTTGAAGTGGTCAAAAGTATTTAACGAACCTGTAATTTTTAAATCTAAATGAGCCAGACCTGTATAGCCCAGGGTATAAACATCAGAAAAAGAGAATCCTAATTAATTAGGTAAGTATACCTTTATATTCGTTGACGAAATGCGTAAATATGTCCAGAAGATAAAAATTAATGTAATTAAGGACATTTTTTAAAAACCTAATAGGTACACCGCCACAAGCAGGGATCAACAAAACTACAACAAAAGTATTTTGTAAAGCATCACAAAATAGTAACATAGACAATTTTATATATACGAAAAATCAGAAAAAAAAATAAATATAAAGCCAGTTGTCAGTTAATAAGTGATGTGTTGTCTCTATCTTCCAAACACCTGGAAAAATATGCTACGTGTTTATATTGTTATTGTTGTTAATCTTTTTATTGTTGTCAAAACTATCCTTCTGCTTCTTGTTCCACTCCTATAAGAGATTGGAAATCATCAAGGCTATATTGACCTTGTTTACAGCTGACCTAAAGAGTACATTAGTACATTGGTATAGCCAAATCACTCGTTCAAATTATGCAACCATGACATTTTTCTACGTCGTGAATTCCGTTCTCCTTCTATTTTTCCTTGCATTATATGTTGAAGTAATGCGCATTTATGTCCTCTCATCAGGTGATCCAAATATTCGAGTTTTCTTCGAAACTATCCAGTGCGAACTAAATCTTTAGAAGGTAATTATAACATAACAGGAAAGGTTAAAATGTTCAAAAAACTGAAATATATTTTTCTTCTACAATACCATTATAAAGCAGCCATTTTTGATTAGCCGCTGTGATTGATTCTGAAGTCCGATTTAATTAAGGTCTCGTCAGCAAATCAGTTACTCTTTCCGGTTCGAGGTAAAGCGCCGTGGCTGTATTAAGCATGTACCAAAGATGGTTAGTCATTATCCTACGAGCTTTAAATTGAAATCTCTGTAATATATCGATACTAGACCTTAAAGGTCGATTCAAACACATCAGTCCCCGTCATAGTCCCGGCGGCGAACCGGTCCTTTTTGGTCACAGAACTATAAATTATCTGACAGCTGGGAAACTGTTCGTCAACTGATCAATGTGAATGCTGGCAGCATATTTCTATTAAAGAATATTGTGTATGACGGATTGTTCGGTTCGGTGCCGGGACTGTGACAAGACGTGACTGATGTGTTTGAATCGACGTTAAAGGATAAATAAGTTTTGTATATCAACGTTTTACCTTCTATTGGTAGTTTTGATTTTCGACCTAACTTCCAATAAAAGCTTTAGTAAAGAACCCAATTATTTCCTTTTTGTAAAGATCTACTTTCCCAGATTGTTCTGCGATTAACATACATTCAAGTGTTTTATGTCTTTCTGCTACGGTATATATAAAGAAGCAGATGGAGAGGTTTCGCTACTATTAGTTAAAATATTTTAAGCCGACCTGGTCCTATTTACTTCATTTTTTTTTAATCAATTGTAAATCTTGTTTAGATTTTCCTGGAGTTTGTAATAACTGGGTCCTCATCTTAATGCCGCTGTTCCATTTTCATATGATGCTGTAGTTACTTCTGGGGATGATGTCTCTACCTACTGTAAAGGAAAGTCAGGGTATGCCAAAATTCCAAAAGATGCCAGGGTGTCTTGCTTCGTGACGTAAATATCCAAAAAAAATTTCCCAATTGTTGCCGTCCAGAATTCAATGGATACTTTCTAGGCTCCTATTGGAATTTGGCAATAGGACAATTAAAAATAAGGAATTCAGATAGATTTTCTGCTGTGTAGAAAAAGCCAGCTATAATAGGTGATCAACCCTTAAAGTGATAACGGGTGAGGGTATAGCTGGGCATAAAGAAAAGAAAGTAAGACACCAGAAAGTAAAGTGGTGGAAGTTAAAGGATAAGAATTTGGCAACAATAGAGGTCTTTAAGAGAAAAGTACTGGAAGGATTTCAGTGAAAAAGATAAGGTTAATGACTGGTATTAAACCAACAGCAAAGTTGTGGTATGAATAGGAAAGGAAGTACTAGACTGGTAAAGCATCTCCTAGGGATAGAAAAATTTGCTGGTGTATCGATGAAGTGCAACATAAGGTTAGGAAAAAGAAAGAGGGTAGAAAAAGCTATTCCAGGTCTAAAAAAGAGGAACGTAAGGATATATACAAGGTAGCAAAGAGGAAAGCAAAGTTGTAGCTACAACTAACGAAAAATCATCTTCAGAGCTGTGCGATGCGTTAAAAATATTCGAGGGGATGAAAAGGACATTGCTAAAGGAAGGTAGAAGCAACCACAGGACTTGGCGCACGTGTGGCAGATTAAGAGTGAGGATTTAAGAGTATTACGAATTGATAATAAAGTAAAGTTAAAATAAAGTAAATATTGTATGTATAAGTACTTTAGAAAGTTGCTAAACGAAGAACTCCAGAGAAGAGACATCTTATTAAATAAGAGGAAGAATTGTAAGTTATTAAGACCTGAATGAATACTTGTGGAGGTTTGGAAGGCTCTAGGAAAGAAAGGGTTGATGTTTTTGTGTAAATTATGAGTAAGTAATATGAGAAAGAAAGTGAATGTCCAATGCATGAAGAGAGTGTGTGATGGTATTATTTTATAAATCCAATGCTGGACACTTCATCATCATCTTTGGCTCTACAACCCTGGGTGGGTCTTGGCCTGTTCAATAATTAGTCTCCATTGTAATTTTTATTTTGTTTAATTATTACAAAACTATTACAGTTATTCTACGGTTAATAGAATTTATCTAAACTTGATTATTATTATAAAAGGCTTTAGTTTAAAATTGAAGGTCCTCTTGCTATCCAACTAAGCTATAGAAGCGTATACTTGGTATCTTGAATTTAATTAATTTACATAATAATTTAAATTTTTCAGTATAATATCTCATTGGCGCAGTAAAATTTCATAAAGGAATAATTTTGCAAAATCCAAATAAAAATGCCAAAAGACGGAATTAAACAGTTTAAGCTATTATACAAAAAACTACCCCAAAAACCTATTAAAGCAACCCTTTGAATTTTTTGCATAAAACTTGGCAGAACAAAAGAAGTTTAAATAACCAATTTTTCACAAGAAAGTGACAAATTCAGAAAAAAACTTAATTATAATGAACTTCTTGCATATAAATGTGCCAGACACGTCTGGCTTCGCCCGTTTAAAATCCAAAATTAAAAACCCCTACACCGAGTCGTCGGTAATTTGTGGCTATTGTTTTTTAAATGTAGGATGTCCATTATTCTAACATTTTTATTCGCCCGCTCCAGACCCAAAATGGGCCTGCGAGGTTTTTGGGGGCAATTTTATTAGCGAGGGCGGTTAATATATGGCCTAATTTTCAGTTTCGGAGCGCGTCATTCCCGAAAACCTTCTATAACCACATCTACTACCATAGGCGTACTTCGAATAATACTAATTACTTTGTAGGACCTATAAAAATGTATAGTTGGTTAACCCGCGATCTAGAAAAAATCTAGTTAAATTTTAGTTTTCCTTATAATTTTTGTTTTTCGTAAAATCAGTAACAGCGAACTTTCATAAATGCGTTTCCCACCACATTCCACTTGTGTACTTGTTTAAGTCTGGATGTGTGCGATAAGTTAAAAGGATCAAGCGTTAAGCTCGGTACACATATACGAGCCAAACGGTATGCATACGGTATGCGAACGCTATATTCGTTAATGAGTACGGCAGAAAAAACCGCTTGCTACTGTATGCGTACTGTTTCATCATGACTCGTCTCGAACCAAATTGTTGCGGTTTATTCCGCGACTTTAACAGAAGCTCGTCTTTCAGTTTGGACGGCGCTACTAGACGCAGCGAACATTTTTATTGTCTCATCAAATCGACATTATGTGAATGACGTGTTTCATCCTAGAGAGACGTGAGAACAGTAAACTAATTATTGTAGATATTTTTATTTTTGTTAAACAAGCAAATGCTGTCTTAATTTACAGAAATACGATAAATCAGTACCCAAATTATAAATAAAATTAATCATTTCGCACATGTGTGTCGGATGTTGGTTTTATCGCTTTCCATGAATCAAGATTAGTATGCGATCAGTACGATGTAGATATATTTTCAAGGATCTGTACGCGCATGGTACGTATACCTATGCCGTTTGGCTTGCATATCTGTACGCGCCTTTAAATTTAATCTAACAGTTAGTTATTACGTTCATCATCTTGTTAGAAAAAGTCTATATACACCAGTGAGTGCGTATTAACATAAAATATTGTGGTTTTTTTCTCATTTTATCAAACGTGGTTCCAAAAACCAAACAGAAATTATCACGATGGTACGAAGAGATTGATACTGAACAAGAAATTGAACAGATGCCAGATTTAGAGGGCAGTGTTTGAATGTAACTTGATTTGCACTTCGAATGTGCCGCTGGTAAATAGTCAAACTCGGTGTGAAAAAGGAAGAAAAAAGTGAAAGAAGATTTGAATTAACATAAATTCGCTAACGTTTATTTCAGATGCCGGTACGCACCCCGTAATTTCTGGTATTACGAATATTTTTTTTTATTGAGTTTAATGCGTCGACAACTAATGGTCATTGGCATGGTACAGTGAATTTTTACAGTCAGGTGTGTAGTGTGTGTGTGTGTGTGTGTGAGTGCGTGTATGGTGGTGTGTAGAGTAATTGTCTTGATACTTAGCAAAGTCGACGTCGTTGTCTTTGCTAAGAGACGCTATTTGTATCCGAACGTCTGCGGTCCCTCCGGTGAGTACCGATCGCACAAGGATAGAAATTATTTTCATTTATTAATTTTTTAATAAACGAAAATTTCCACCCAGGTGAGATTCGAACTCACGACCTTTAGGTTCAAAGGTAGGCGCTCTTACCACTGAGCCACAGAGGGGGTTCAATAAATTTAAGATTGATTCTACTACACACTAAACACAATTCTTCACTAAAAACGGCCTATTCACAAACTTAAGCACAATGACTTATGCTTCTACTACATCATTTCACTTGACATTGACGGGTACTAACTGATTTTTCATACCATCTTTCTATCAGTTAGCCCTAGACTCCAGCACAGATCAGAGGTAATGTAAGTCAATAAAACCTCACCAACTACAGGGGGTCATGTAAGATGCCCCCATTTTCAGTTTTCAGTAATCAACAAATTAACAGTTTATTGCATTTACCTTCATAAATACCACGAGGATTGTTTTTTAATACGGAAGTTCCTTCCTATGCTTTCATTTGGCCATACAATGTTTTTTGACAACTTTTTATGTAAGTAGTAAAAAACCAACGTCTTCTTTTTATATATTTAAATTTTAACTTACTTGTTTTTTAATATTGGTATTTTTACTCTCTCTTTTAGTAAACTGATGATGGAATGATTCAATTCCGAAAAGATCTTCTTTAAAATAAAAATTTTAAGCTTTTAATAAGCATTTTTTATACCTTAATACACACGACCACCACGTGCTTTGTACTTACATTACTTTAATTCATATAAAATAAAAACATCAAGTTTTCTTGTCCAGAATACTTTCTTTTCTTGCGTGTCCAATGCTAGCTGGTACTTGTCCGTAAGTCGTCGAAGGTAAATATGTTAGATCTTCTGTATGTTTGTTTAGCAGGCTCCATCTGACTTGGTTGGTGCTACCCTATTTGTTTATTAGTTAAGAATGCGCCACGTCGATCAGTTTTTTTTAAATTTCGCTTTATGAAGTTTCGTTAGTAGTTCATCTTTTTTCACGAGTTTTACCAATGGAAACTATGTGATACATATGTCTAGTATGACTTCGAGGTGTTAGTTTTCGCTGTTCTCTAGCGTGGTGGTGATATTTAATTTAATTTCTAAGTTATATTAAGTTTCCTTTTATCCTATCGGGGAAAAGCCTGAGTTTTCTTTGTATTTGGTTTTAGCGAATGTTCTTTATAATAATCGGACATCAAATTCATGGCAACTTCCAATTTTTGTTCCACCTCTTCAAAGCTTCAACCCACCAGCAGTGATTACACTATTTTGTCTAATTGGTAGATCTTGGAAATGACTTGGGAGTTTGTCTGTAGCAGGTTTCTGTGGTTGACGGTACCGTACGAGGCACCTAGATCTGCGAAGGTTAGCTTTTGAACCTGTTATATTTTTTCATTAAATCTGCTCCCAATGTGTTCCATTACTCTGTGTGCAGAGTAAGTCCTTCATACAGCGTATATAGGTGGCAAAGAAACGTTATAGGGCATTAACTCTTTAGCATTTCTGGGTCTTTCCAGGTTTTAGTATAGCTATGACTTTTGTTTTTCTTTACAGTTTTGGTAATCTCGTTCGGTAGTTCTTAATAGGTGTAAAATCCAGGTTTTAGCCACAGTGTCAAAATTTTTAATTTCTTCCACGTATCGACTCAACCATCAACTTCTTCGGCTTCTTCATTTTTGAATGAACTTAGTTCTTTGTTCTGTTTTTTAATAGTTAAAGGTGGGTCAAAGTATTTTTTTCTCGGTCATGGGAGAGCGGTTGATGCTTACTTTTTGCATGTAATATGAATTTTGCATGTAATCTGAGATATGGTGGAAAAGTGGTCATTAATAATCTACATTCCCTTTTTAATAAGATATTAAAAGAAAAAAGAATCCCAAACAACTGGAAGGAATCAGTAACGATTATCCTACACAAGAAAGGGGATAAAGCAGATATAAAAACTACCGTCCTATAACACTCCTCAATGTAATGTATAAACTCCTAACAAAAATTTTAACCAATAGATTGAGGACAAAATTCGATGGATACCAGTCGAAGGAACAAGCTGGTTTTAGAAAGGGATTCAGCACAAGTGACCATTTATTAAGTATGAAAATACTTATAGAACGAGCAAATGAATACCACATTCCTCTATATATGGCGTTCATAGATTTCGAAAAGGCTTTCGACAGTGTCGAACATTGGGCAGTGAAAAGTTCTTTGATTAACAGCCGAATTGACCACAGATATACGGAACTACTAACCAATATATATAATATATATATAAATATAATATATATATATATATAATATATAAGGAAGCCAAAACAACAATTATAGTATATGAAGGAACAAAATCATTACAAATAAGTAGAGGCGTGAGACAGGGTGATACAATATACCGAAACTTTCAATCAGGCTCTTAAAGATACTTTTAAAAGATTAGAATGGGAAAAGAAAGGTATAAAAATTTGTAGACAACGCTTGAACCATCTAAGGTACGCTGATGACATCGTATTGATAACCGATAAAAAAGAAGAATTATTTGAAATGATGAAAGAACTGGACGTAGAAGCTGGTAAGATAGGCCTTAATATGAATTACAGCAAGACCAAAACCATTACAAATACAGATGAAGACATCACAATGAGAATCGGACAAGATGAAATAGACAGTTAAGGATTATATATATAATATATATATATATATATATATATATATATCTTGGTCAAACTATAAAACTTAACAAAGAGAACCAAACAGCAGAGATCAAGAGACGAGTTAGATTGGCATGGGCGGCATTTGGCAAACTAAGGTACATTCTTAAAAACAAAAGATATCCACAGCATCTTAAGACCAAAGTATATAATCAATGCGTACTGCCTGTTCTTACTTATGGTTCCAAACGTGGACATCTACAAAAGCAAACATGGACAAAATCATAAAAACCCAAAGAGCAATGGAAGGACAAATGTTGCACATAAGACTAATGGATAAGAAGAGAAACGATTGGATAAGAGAGAAAACAAAAGTGAGGGATGTTAGACAAGAAGTTGCAAAATTGAAATGGAGATTTGCCGGACACAATATAAGACAAAAAGAAGACCGATGGAACAAAATTCTTATAAGTTGGAGACCGTGGGAATATAAACGAAGCAGAGGAAGGCCGCAAATGAGATGGGCAGATGATATCAAGAAGCACGTGGGCTCTAGATGGATGACTGTAGTGACAGACAGAGAAGAATGGAAAAGGATTGGAGAGGCCTATGTCCAAAGATGGACCGAAGAAGGCTAATTAGATAGATAGATGAATTTTGCTGTTAAGGAGTAGTTGCTTGCTATCTTGAAAATATCATAAATGGAATATGTGTCCGATCTACAGGTTATACCAATTATATACTAGGTACAAGAATATAACATAATACCTGTTTTATAAAAAACTATTTTACTTTACATAAAAATAAAAACTTTGGACACTATTTAAAAAGAACTTTTTCTAAATGTTTTAATTTTTTAAGACTCCATTACATTACAATTTTAGGATGAATTGGATTATAAAACACTTTCAACAATAATTTGCCACAAAGCTTTATTTTTTTCCATTAATATTTTTATTAGATTGTTTTTTAATTAAAATTTTGTTTCTGATTAAAAATCTGTTTGGTGTAAATTAATGTACACCTACTTAATTTATTTCTCATATCAATTACAATTTCAGCAACCGGGAAATACTTTAATGTATTAAATTTGATAATATTTAAATACTTATAATAATAATATTGCTTCATTGTGCAATTTTCTGACTACACTATACATTTTAGCGGAAACATTTTCTAGCTTTCCATATATTTGAACGCTGCTTTTTCCAGTAACCAATTTTCCACCGATCGTTTACTTTGCGTGAAAATACCACTAATTAGTATTCCCTTTATACAGTGCATCAATATTTACAATAAACTAATAACTATGGGGCTATGGGGGCTAATTGAAGCAACAACCATCACAGGAATGGGGCATGTATATTAATGAAAGACTACGAAGAGAATATCCACGGGATGTTATTCTATGCAGATCCTGTGACCTGCAGATTGCAAATTAGACAACACTACGAGGGTTTTCTTAAAAATACTAGCAAGAATATAATCTAACAACGGTTTATTAAAAATTAATAAAATACATATCGACAAGTTAAAAAATGTTCAATAAATAAATTCACCAAAATGCCAATAATAATTTTATATTTTGATTCACTTAAGAGTACTTTTTAAGAGATTTCTACGCACACAGTTACGTTAATGCATACTACAGATGTTAATTATTTCGTATTATTTTTTTACTACTACTTTATTTACCTCACGTTGTTATTTGCCTAATCAGTATACTAGTCATTTGTAAGTATTTTGTAATCTTGTAATTTTATATTCTCTTCTTTTCTTCTTCTTCTTTGGCCTTTATTTATCCATTGTTGGATATAGGCCTCCTCCAATTGCTTCTACGCTTTTGAAATTCTCATCCACTGCTTTCCAGCTGCAGCTGTTATATCGTCTATCCATCGATTTTTGGGTCTTCCCACGCTTCTTTGTGTTTTTCGAGGTCTCCACAATGTCACTTTATGAGACCATCTGTAGGTGTCTTGTCTTGCTACATGTGCTACCCATTGCCATCTCAATGTCGCTAGTTTTCTCATGATGTCGGTTATTTTAGCTGCTTCGACGTATTTCGGTGTTCGGAATTTTGTCTCTGAGATTTATATTTAACATCGCCCTCTTCATGGCCCGTTAAGTAATTCTTAATTGTTCTGCCATTTTTCTTGTTATTGCCATAGTTTAGAATCCATAAGTTGCAACTGGTAGTATACAAGTGTCGATAAGTTTTTCCTTTTAAGCGTATTGGGATTTTTCTCTTTTAAAATAAAGCTCAACTTACCAAAAGCAGCCCATGACAATTGTGTTCTTCTTTTAATTTCTAGGGTTTAATTTTTCTTTTCCTTTTTAATTGCATGTCCTAGATATACATATTGTTCTAACTGTTCTATATTGATGTTATCTATCGTGATGTTTTCTAGGCTGTTGCTTAATATCTTTGTTTTGTCGAGATTTATTTTTAATCCTCTTTGATTCGATTGGTGATTTAAATCCTTGTAGTATTAATTTTAGTTCTTGGATATCTGTGCTTATTAGTACTATGTCGTTTGCGATTTGCGTATATTACGTTATGAAACGTAAATGATTAAGATATACTCCATCTATTTTTAATCCCTTTCGGCCCAATTTAGTTTTTTGAAGACATTTTCTAATGCCAAAGTAAATAACTTGGGTGAGTTCGTGTCGCTCTGTCTCACACCTTTGCCAAGAACTTTTTTCATAGTTTCCATATCATCATCTTTTTTTACGTAAAACGTAGCATCATCGTATATATTCTTAAGGAGGGCAGCATATCTTAAATCTGTTCTGGCGTCGTCCAATTCTGTTAAGAAAGCCCATTTCTCGATGCTGTCGAATGCTTTGTGATAATTGACGAATGCCAATTGTAGTGGTATGATGTACTCTATGGTTTTTTCAATAATTGTCCGGATTGTTTGCAAGTAATCGATAGTGCTAAAACCCTTATCGAAGCCTGCTTGTTCCACTGGTTGGTATGCATCTAGCTTAGCTGTCAGTCTATTTGTTATTATTCGGGTTAGTAGTTTGTAAAGGTATGACATAAGCTTATTGTCAGTAGTTTATATATTTGCGGCGTCCCCTTTTTTATGGAGTAGAAGGACTTCCGAATTTTTTCATGCTTTTGGTATTTGACCTTCCAATAGGCATTTATATAGTAATGCTCTCATTGCCTCTTCGAATGCTGTACCTCCTGGTACTCTCTCATTGCCTCTTCTAATGCTGTACCTCCTACTTCTCCTGGTGTTTTCTGATTTTTCATTTGTTTTAGTGTGGCTCTAATTTCTGATGTTATTATTTCAGGAAGATCCTCTGAGCCCACATTTAAGATATGTTTTGTTGGTATACCTGGCTTCGGAATAGTAGAAGTATACAGCTTCTCATAAAATTTTTGGATTTCTTGAACGATCTCTTCCTTATGCGAGTACAATGTTCCATGGTCGTCTTTTATCTTTATGATTTTATTCCTTCAAAAAAAAATTCTTAGAAATTAAACGCACCTTAAAAAATGAGTTCATTATTTCAGATTTGGGGTTCTCAGGTCAAAAATTTCAATTTTAAAATGGCTATCAATATCTAAACCGAAATTTAAAATAAAGAATTAATTGTATAATTCCTGATTTATTGAACAGATATCTTACTAAAGTTAGTTGCGAAATGGTACTATGGCTATTATTTGATATATTGACATATAACTTAATTATTAACTCTTTAGTTAGTGGTGAACTAGAACAATGTACTAGAACGCTTTGGTACTGAAAAGTGAACAAACACTAAAGGTGTGTCCCACATTTCATTCTACATATTTTTGTATACAGTTGCATATAACTCAAAACCGCCCATTCCTTACATTCGAAAGTCAAATTCTGAATAAAAGTTTGGTTTTAGAAATGGTTTAGGAATCAGAAAGGCCCTACTCTTTATGTGTATACTCCTAACGTCTAATAAGGTCTATATCTATTTCTGTCTATAACATGATCTACTTTTTAAATGCCTGGAAACGTCAGGATTGGATAATTAGGATTTGAGACTACTAAAATATCTATATTAGCTAAGCATTATATATATATATATATATATATATATATATATATATATATATATATATATATATATTAATTATCTATATATATAGCAATTTGTGTTCTTGCTTCTGAGTTATCGAGCAGACATTTTAAACCAATGGCACTAAAACAACGTCTTCAGTCTAATGCAATTGCTCAATCAAATCAAGTTATTGTTTTAATATAAATCTGTATATTTTTCTCCGATTCGACAGCAAAATTATGTACCCCGACCAAACAGATTAAATGCTACGATGGGCGCTGTAGTTAGTAAGGATTCGACCTTGTTATATAACATCATCTTTTTACAAAGCTGAGATACCGCTATTGGCGCATAAAAAATGTTATAAATGTCGACTTATAACCTGTAAACGTAAAAATATATGTTTTAATATCTTTAGAATTATCTATCCTGCCTTGGATGCTACATTTTCATTAAAATGGTCGTCCTTGCAAGATGTAGTTTCCTTACAACTTACTATATTTGTTTTGGTTTACTTTAAATTTAAAAGTTTATTTTAAACAATATCGAAAGCTTGATGGTTGAATCAGTAGAAAAAAACAGATGTATAGATCAGAAGTGATCCTAACAACAGTCCATTTAATTTAAATGGACTGTTGTATAGGATCATAAGTTTACCTAGTACCTTATCGGCAATTTTGTGCATTCATTATCTTTTCAGAGCCAGTTATTATATTTACATCTGTTAAAAAAATTCCATCGTCGGTCATATAGCCAAGCGGGCTGGGTGGCCGATTCGATCCCCAGCTCGGTGTATAGAAAACAAAGAGGCTAACGCAGCAGTTTAAAATTCTAAATGAATCTGCGGCTTAGAATACTGGTGTCTGATCGGCCCATGGTGGAGAGCAGTACGTTTCGGTGATACTCCTCCATAGATCTCTACCGGAAGGGCGTGTATATCGCCTAAATACCGGAGTATATATATATATATATAATATATATATATATATATATATATATATATATATATATATATATTCCATACCTAGAGATATTTGAAATCTCTAACGAATTGATAAAAGCCATATAGCCTATTACGATATTGAAGCGGATCAGGAGGTAAATAGTATGTTAGATGTTCGTCTTAAGTGCTACTAAATACTGTTATTTGTCACATAGGTGTCACAAATACTGTGTATTTGAGGGGTAATTTAATCCACTTATTCTTTATTTAGTTTAAGTTTTTGTGGTCTTTCCCTACTATGACTATATTTTCGTGTTCTCCAATGAAAAATGTTTCTCATCCTTCTTTCGTTATTTTGTCGTGCCACGTTTACTACCCATTTCCATTCATTTGCTCAGTTGATTCCAATTACATCTTAGAGTTTCGTCCTGCTTTGCAAATCCTCACATCGTATATTTTCTCTCAGAAGAACTCTTAATATAGCTCGTTCGTTGGTCCTTCTGTTGTTCTTAAAGACTGTCTGAAAACTCTTTAAGTGTCACGATCTTCATTCCATAGCTCATAACTGGTAGTATACAATTGTTGAATACCCTTTTTAAGATTTATTGGTATCGTTTTGTTTTTCAACACAATACTGATTTTTCTTTCTCCTGAGCCCAAGTCTTGGATTCTTTTAGTAATATCTGCTGTTTGATTCTATTATCATGTAGTTTTAATACTTTTGATCGCATTTCCGTCTAGATATTGTGATGTTTTGATTTGTCATCTTCTTTTTTTATGGTGCACTCTATTACTGGGGGCTTGCCATCACTACATCCAAATGTTCTCTATTCTGCGCCGCTCTTAGTAATTGTTTAACGTTTATGACCGTTTAAATTCTGATATTGCGAAACCATGACATGGCTCTTCTGCCTACTTTTCTTCGGCGCTCTGTCTTTCCTTTAATTATTAATCATGAGTAAGTTCTATTTGTCCTTTCACATTATGTACCCTAGGTACGAGGTTTTTCTATGAAATTAACATAAAACTTGACTTTTGTACTCGGGCTGATGTACTCACATGGGTACAACGGGAACATGGTGACGTTTAAAAATTAGAAACATGTTTTAACATAATCTTTATTTATTGCGTACAATATTACAATACAGTTTATTTAGTATGGTACTTTATAAATCACTTCCTTTCCAAACATAATGTGGCCTGGCATTTGATGGAAATTCATCTTGCACGAAGATGACATATTCTGAATCTTAGTTGTTTATCAATTTTCTAAGGATAATGACCACCTGTATCTTTACGAATACTAATAAGCACGGCCGCTGGATGCCTGGAATGCGAAGCTTTATCAAATACTCGCATATAATGTCTACAGAAAACTAAATATATGCCGGCCATATCAAGAATTCAACAAAATAACTTAGAGGTGCAACACGAAACGATAGAAATGGTTAGAAGAATTCTGCTACTTAGAATCACTGGTAGACTACAAAAATAACACATCCAACGAGATAAAAAAAGAATATGCGTGGCTAGCCGCTGTAATTTTGACCTGGGCCCTCAACTAAGAGCGAGAAGTATGTCAATAGCAACAAAGTGCAAACTTTATAAAACAATAATACGCCCAGTGCTCACATACGGATAGGAAACATGGGCAATGACGACCCGAGATGAAGAGTTACTACGAGTCTTTAAAAGAAAAGTATTGAGGACCATATATGGCGGAGTAAACGAACAGGGTCTGTGGAGAAGGCGATATAACTTTGAACTTTATAGACTTTTTGGTGATGCAGATATTGTGAAGACCATCAAAATAAACCGCCTAAGGTGGGTGGGCCACGTTATGCGGATGGATGAGAGTGATCCCACTAAAATAACTATGCTAAACAGGCCGGTCGGAATAAGAAGAAGGGGACGACCTAAACTCAGGTATCTGGACGATGTACAGGAAGATCCGAAGGAGAGTGGAGTGAGGGGCTGGAGAAGACAGACACTCGATAGGGAAGGATGGAAGAATGTTTTGAAGCAGGCCAAGGCTCACGAAGGGCTGTAGCGCCAACTGATGAAAGTTTAGACCAATATTTGACAATAGAAAGTGGATATATATTATCGTAATTGGTCAGCCTATTCTCAATGCTATTATCCTTCCAGTTGCTCTAAAACATATTTTTTGAGAGTGGCTAAAAGAGCATGGTGAAATAATTATTAAAATGTATGATATGATCTTTCGGATTCTGAATCAATTGTAATAACTCCAACTCAATTCTGGAACCCAAAGGTAGGTTTTTTTCCAGTGCCTGATTTGTTCTTTGTTTTGCTCCACAGTAGGTGTAGAATTAGTAGCAATATCCAGTTGAACTACAAATCATCCAATCTTTGTAGCCAAAGCGGACTGGCTTTCCACGAATAAACTGTTTAGAAAAATAATGTTCAAAATATTTCACCATTGCCTTATCTATTGACAGGTTTTTGTGACATACTCCCCACTTCAAAAAGTTTTTGTTCAGTTTTTCCATTAGTGGTCGTAATTTATATATTTTATCAGTTTTTGTTCAGCGTTTTATTGCTGGCCAAATGAAAATATTTTTTTATATCATAATACCTGTTATGAGACATACAGTTCTTGACCAGTAGATTGGTGAGATTTTCATGTGCAGACCAATATTATTTTTTTCTTGGTACTTGGTGATAACCAGTAAATAGCAGAAATCCTAAAATACATTGATTTCATTGTTTGTAATCTTGAAATTATTATCGTTTTGTTATGCTGCATAACCTAGGGTTTCATTGACCATAAATCTTATTATATCATCTTCAATAATTTTTTTAAATATCTCTACAGTATTCTCAGCCAACTCAGAAACTCAGCCAACTCTAATTTCACTTTCTCTTGGCGAAATAAATATTCATCTTCTCTTGTGATTGTAATATCAAATACTGTATCTCTTCATTATGGCTCCTCTCGCAGGACCTTTGAATAGTTACTATTTTCATTGCGCTGCAATCTAGTTAGTAAAGGAACATCATCTTCTTGTTAAAATATTTCTAATATTCTGGGTACATCTAACGGCAATGTGTCATATTGAATGTCATCCTAATCGACATTATCTTCATCGGTTTCATGGTCCACCTCAGGCGGTATTATAACAATATCAATATCTTTGTGATTATCATCAATGTCATCCAATGTCTGTTGCATATTATTGTAAAATTTTCCGTAAAATGTTTCTGCAAAAATACTTTACAAATCCATATTCCAGCTATCTTAAAATAATAATAATGTAAGGTTGCCTTATTTCCAGTGTACTCTTATAAGTACAGAGACATCTAAAGGTAAAAAACACGGCTTTTAAATATTTCTTAGAGAAGTTTCAATAATACTTAAAAAATATAGTTACTTTACAAAATAAATTCAACACATTTTTCAAATCAATGTATAAAGTGCACACTTTTAATATAATATTCACTTTTTGCTTAATTACTCCCAGCTATGATAGTATTTGGGTCTCCCTCGTAAAATCTGCTAAATTTCGGGCTCTTCGCGCGACGAGTCTCTGATAGAGACGTGCCAGTATTATGCAGATCATGTGTATTCAGTCATTATGAGCGCCCCAACCAGCTGTTTGTTCTACCTTCAACCTTCAACAAACTTCCTGAAACTCCACTGCTGCTAGCAGAGTAAATGGGGAAGGGGTGGAGTCTAACACACGATAATTTGAAAAAAGTCTGGCTGAAGTAACAATCTATTCAAAATATTTTGAAACAAAGATTATCTCAATTATTTTTTTTTATTCCTATTGGTTAAGTCAACCAAGTTTGTATTATTATATTTCAGTTTCTAATAATGATTATCAGGATAACGATTCTCAGTAAATAGTTCAAATAATATTTCATCGTTATTTTTTTATTTATACTGCAATCACGTATTTGATGGACTCGATCGATATTTTTGGAATATTCACTATACTTCTCTGTACTTCCAATAACTTGGGCTTAAACATTTATTTTGATTTAACAGTATTTTGATTAAAATATGACGGTGTTATTTTCTATACGCCCAAATACCTCTGCTACTACAGTATATTTAAAATTTTGGAACTACAACAGGCTCTAATATTGTAAAAAAACTCCGTATACAGAGTGCGCTTAATATCTTGTCCAAACCCAACATATTTTCAAAAGTATATAACTTGCATTAATAGATTTTGAGTTACTGATCTGGGTAAATGCGGGAAATCCTGATCAAGTAACAAGCGTAACCCTAAAACTTTTTTTACTAAAAAGTAAATATAAGGTTATACATAAAAGATGCTTCAGGTCATAGTGTGAAAAGATCTTCAAAATCAAACCTACAATGAACAACTAATCCAAGGCACCTGCTCATAAAAAGTTTTGTTCGGACGCCATTTTGAAAATAATTTTTTATGTGATCGTATGCCAATTAATACCTAATTTCGACAGTTTTTAATTAACACCTATACAACGGTCAGTTTACGATATAAAAAAAACTAAAACTACTCTGAAGGTGAGTTTGAAAAAGAGCAAGATTGTAACCTCGGAAAACTTTTTTGGGTGGTGCTAGGAAGGTCACCAATGGAGACACTGCGGACGGCAGCCAGATGGTTGGTGGAGTATGAGCCGTTGGTTCGAAACTAGCTTTTGGGACCGGAAATGGGTCCAACGGACGAAATAAGTAAAGATAGAACAGAAATAATATATATTAGAAAATATACAGAAATAAACAAAAAGATGGATGGGTAAAATTACCAAAGATAAGATAAGATAGAAAAAGGGCGCCACTAAAACTTGTTGGGTTTAAGGAGAAAATTAAGAAACCTTAGAAACGAAAAGAGATAAATTAGCCTGATCCTTCTTCTGGTCGAAGGTATAAAAATAATTTATAATAAACGAATATTCAGAGGTTTTATTCTATCAGGAAACTTATTAGGAGTCGAAAAATACAATTAATTCATAAACCAAAATAATATATTCAACAACTAAATTTGGATCAATCTGATTATTTTAAATCTGAATGTAAACACCAGTAAAAAATGCACAATCAATTATTAAATGGTGGTATACATGTAGAAATAAACAGTATTATGAATGAGAAATACTTTTATAAATACAATATAATAAAAGCATGCACAGTTTAAATTATCAGCGAAGAGACTCTGGTAGTATTTAAAAATATTCAACTAAAACTGATTCAAGAAACCTCTCTTTGCTGTTTTTTGGCTTATCTCAAGATAACGGGTACAGTAAGTTTAAAATTGTATAACAATTATTGCAAATAACCAAATTAATTAAATTTAAATTCTAAAGACTACAAAAAGGTTAATAGAATTCTGAATTATAAAAGTTAAACCAACCCTCACTTGGTTTTTAGTTAATTATCTGTCTCGCGCTGTTATTTAATGATTTACTAAAAATTAAGTGTGTAATATAGAAGTTCCTAATAGCTGATTGAAAGATCATATGAAAATATTAAATGTTCTTTTAATTTATTTGCTAAATTGGTAGTTAACCTTAACTACAGGTGCAAAAATGATTGACACAGACTCGTCCAATCTCGGGTAATACTATTCAATATTATTCCGCCAAGATAAGTAAAGGTAATATGATTATATATTATATTATTTGTCCAGATGATTGAAGGTAATATAATATAATTACGATAACTTACGATAAATCTCGATGACTGCTATGCCACTTCACTGACTTTACTATAATACTTTACTTGTATCAAGCACTGAAGATAGCAATATTTAATCTAATATGGCATTAGATTACGAAACTTAAACATTTAAGTGTGTACACACTTAAAGAAAAAACTTACAGAGCACGTTAATATAAGCAAGCGTATATTCTCAAAATCGCCCTGCCAGAAGTAATTTCTCTCTCAAAATTTTTCAGGCTTCCCAAAAAAAGGTGGGATATCTCCCACTTAAAATTGGCAGGCCAGACTGCATGTATTTCTAGGAATATAAAAGGTTCTAACGACATCAAAAATAACAGAACCCTTCTAGCTAGGAACGTGAGGAAAGATAAATCCTTTTGGATTAGGTTCCCTCAGAAAATTACTATAACGTACTTTCGACGGTGTTTACCATATTTATCAAGAATAATCCGCCTGGCACCGGAAAAGGATTAGCTAAACCCTACAATCAAGTATAACTACTTCGGCGTCTTTAATAAGTCGGACTTTCGTACTTTGAGATAGTCGGTAGATTCCAATAAAATTTTTTAAGGGTAAACTCGGCCATCCGCGTATATATTATTTGCAAGTACGGCCATCGGCGTCTTAGCAACAGGGGTAAAGGGATTACAAATTATTTAATATTTCAATTATAAAAAAAATGTCAAGATGAAACCAAAATATATGGTTATTAATCATTCTCTTATTTTATCAATAATATTTTGACAGTGTAAATACTCTCGTTAATAAATTGGCTTTTACCGAATCTAAAGCTGAATATTTAAGCAAGGATTGTGTCTAGTTCACAGTGCTTCGTAGATGTAAATGTATCAATTGGAGTCAAGTACGATCGCTCGATCACCGGGTAGAAGATGGGTACTCCGTTGGCGTACCATAACTAAGTATACCCGGTAATATTTTGCGCACTGTACTGTAGTGCCAAGTAGAAGTTTTTCAATGAAGATGGGTATATTAACAATTTGTGATACAAACACGGCTTGGCTTGTTTATTTTAACATTTATTTATCAAGTGACAAAGACATAATCTTTAATTTGCCAAAGGTCCAGCAACTCTCAAGCTCAACTCTTTAACACAATATACAGACATACTTTTTAAGAAACAGACAGACCATCAACAGTTGTTGATGGTCTGCCTGTTTCTTAAAAACTAACGGACTCAAAACTGATAACAAATTCAACAAACAAAGTGTGTAAGCAAATTTAGGAGATTTGTTGTATTACTAAGAATAAAATTGTATTTATTTTAGCGTTTGATCTAATATTATTATACTATGTATTTCTAAAAAGAAATAAGAGCTAAATGTACCGTATTTATTAATATCAGGCTTACATGATATTACTCTTAGAACTAATTTAAAGTGTTTCTCTTATTTATACGCTGGTGATACTTCAACATTATTCCATATTTTCTCATAAATAACCCCGTTTTTACGGGTCGTCTAAACACAATCCAGCAACTCCTCACTACCGCTCAGGTTTTTCCTTAAACAATCTAAAAAATGATTTATGTATCTCATCGAAAAAGTTGCACGGGATCGTGCCCTAATCTGAAAAAGTAACGAAGATTTAAACGCCGTCCCTTCTATTGCAGTGTCAACATTATATGTGACAACAACATGTCTGCCTTTTTTGTTGTGAAAGTTAGGTAAGAACAAGGGTTAGTGATATATGATAAGGATTTTGTTCCTTTTGAATTTTCGAAATAGGGATTATTATTACCTGGTCGGTGTCTAACAATAATAAATAATAAAATAAAGAAGGATACTAAACAAGTTTTACTTATTTTATTATTACAATGAAATAAAAAAGAGCTAAAGCACTTCAAGTAATAATTTAAAAATAATAAATAGCTTAACGTCCAGCAGTCTCATGTAACCAAAATTAGAATGCTTTAGTCGTTATGTAATAGGGCACAAAGCATAAAAAAATTACAATAAACGAAGCGTCAAATATTTTAGTGAAAGCGAGCCTGGCAAATAAAAACTCCGATAGTATAGTCCTTTTCCATCATATTGATAGCACATTATGTATGCAAATCCTCAACAGGTCAAAAAACCATAGGTGTCACCCTATACTTGTTTTGAAATAAATTAAAAAAATATATATTTTAAGATGCCGTCAACAATTCATTATCTTTTAAAAAATCGTCTGTAAAATAAGTGTCCACTAATCTCACTATACCTTTTTTATGCGTAAAAACGTCGGTATATATGCCACAGGATTATTGTTAATTATACACGGGTGATTAACGAGAGAATTCAATGTTTCACGAAATAAATTAATGTAAACAGTAATTTATAGGTTATTATTGTTTTCTATACAAGATTATCGCCTGACACAAAAATAATACCTTCTTTGAACAATTACCTGGAATTACTGATAAGGCTTCACTAATGATAGATTAAGTAGTTTTTATGCCACATTACAGCTTATGCCAATAATATAAATTAGAAATTGTTTGCATCTTCCATTTAGTTTGTAGATATCTTACCTACCTACGTTTTTGGTGTCGATATTTTGTTACTTGCATTTAAAAATGACGTCGACAACAGGTTTTATCCGGTTAAGTGTAGTTTTAAAGGTGCCTACAGTCTAAGAGAGAAAAATATAATATTAAATGTACACGTTGCACTTGTACATCAACGCCTTTAAGTTATGTTCGTAAAATGATTAACATGTGTTCCTAAAAGAAAGAAAAGGAGGAACTGTTTCATCTCCCAAGAAGAGTGGAGGGAGTAAACCCTTGGAAATTGAAGAAATACATAAAAGCATGATAAGACGCAGCGTCCACTCATTTTTTTTAAACAAAGAATTTCCAACATTGGACAAAATCCAAACATTAATTAGAGAAAACGAAGAGTTACCAATCATAAGCAACAAGAAATTATGGGGACTATTGAGAGAGATGGGATTTCGTTGGCAAAGAATAGAAGAACATCGCTTTAATTGAAAAAGATTACATTGTATGTTGGAGACGAGGACTATCTAAGAACTATTAAAAGTACCGAGAAGAAGGGAAAACAATTTTTTATTTGGACGAGACTTGGCTAATGAAGGTCATACTGTACCATATCTATGGGTTTGATACAAATGTGAAAGTTCCCGTCAGGTATTCATCAAAGGTGTATCTACTGGAATAAACAAAACTCCCGTTGGAAAAGGACGCAGACTCATAATAACCCATATTGGAAACGAACACGGTGTTGTCAATGCTGGATTATTAAGTTTTGCTCCAAAATCAACCAAAGATTACCACGAGGAAATGACTGCTGACGTTTTTGAAGAATATTTTGAACAAATGTTGGATTTAATTCCAAAAAATTCTGTCATAGTCATGGATAATGCTAGTTACCATTCAAGACCAGCAAAAAAATTGCCAACAACGGCATGGAAAAAAGGAGAGATAATCGAATGGTTGGATAAACACGCCATTGAGTACAAGGAGAATTCGACAAAAAAGGTATTATTACATATTGTAACGCACATAAAGCAGCTTATAAAAAATATGTAATTGATGAAATGGCATTTAACCGTGACGTAATTATTTTACGTTTACCCCCATACCACTGTGATCTGAATCCGATATATAGGAGTGGTGTCTGTAATTATTCTACAAATATGTGTAATTTAAATTAACAAAATATTGGATCATCCTAAGAATATAATTGGAATAAAACTAAAACTCATCGATTTATAACAAAAACAAAAATACACTATCAAGAAAGATTCACCAGGCTAGAGATGGATTTATAAAACAGAAAACAAATACAGAGCTTCATAAGACAACTGTTTTGGATGTCTCTTTTCCTCAACATAAGACAAGAGCCAAGATTCTATGTGGCTGACTATGAAAGACTACGATTTAACATTTTTTGTCGAAACAGGTACTAATTCGATATTAAAATAAATTGTAGATTTTTGAGTTTTAAAATTAACTTTATTTGGTTCGATCACAGTCACAAAATTATGGTGTTTAACAAAGTATGTACTTCATTTAAAAACTCAATTCTGGCTATGTCTCATTGCGTGTATAATAATGCTTGGTGACGACTTAATGTGGTTTGGTTAGACTTCTTACTCAGTATACTTTGCGTATATATACCATCATATACGGGGCACAAAAACAGAATGCATTGTAACTGATTAAAAGCAGCAATTTATAAGGAATTTGTAGCAACGGTCAATAACATCTTTAAAGGATTTTTTAACGAATATTTTTAATGGGCAGATGGACAAATGGAAAGAGCTGAGGAAAACCTAGGTCCAGCAGTGGACGCACACAGGTTGATGATCTTCTTCTTCTTACGGTGCCTATCCGTCAACACGGCTATCCTAACTTTGTTTGCTGCTATTCTGAATAGTTCGGTTGTCGATGTATTAAATCACTTTCTCAGGTTTTGAAGCCAAGATATTCTTCTTCTCCTGGTCCTCTCTTTCCAAATACCTTGGCCTGAAAGAATGAGTTGCAACAAGCCGTATCTCTGTTCGTTCCTGATAACATGGCCAATATATTCTAGTTTGCGCTCTTTGATGGTGATAATAATCTCGCATTCCTTGCCTATTCTACGTAGGACCTCAACAGTAACCACACGATCCACCCATGAAATTCTTAAAATACGTCTGTAACACCACATCTCAAATTCCTCGAGTTTTCTTAAAGAAGCTTCGGAAAGTATCCAGACCTCTACTCCGTATAATAACGTAGAAATACGTTATTTTATTTCACTAGGGTGATCCCATTGGCTGATAATGTTGGTACCAAGGTATGTGTAGCTGTTCACTCTGTCAATTGGATGATGGTTAACCAAAAGCTGTGTAATTAATATTTCGCGCTTACTGACTACCATGTACTTTATTTTCTTCGTATTAAGATCAAGTCCGTGTTCTCTACTTATATCTGATATACGCGACATTATTCTTTGCAAATGTCCAGACTATCTGCAAAAACTACTGCGTCGTCGGCATATCTAATGTTGTTTAGACGCATTCCGTTGACTAATACGCCTTCTTGTAGTTTTCCCAGCGCTTGCTCGAAGATATATTCAGAGTATATATTAAATAACACCTGGGACAGAATGCATCCTTGCCTCACTCCTCTATCTATGGAGACTGCCTCTGTCAATCGTTCATCCACTTTAATACTGGCTGTTTGGTTGTAATATAAATTATAGATGATTCTCAAGTTCCTATCATCTAACCCCACTTCTTTCAAGATGTTTATACGTTTATCATGATTTACTCTATCAAATGCCCTTTTGTAGTCGATAAAACAAATATTAGACACATAAGACTAATGGATAAGAAGAGAAACGAGTGGATAAGAGAGAAAACAAAAGTGAGGGATGTTAGACAAGAAGTTGCAAATTGAAATGGAGATTTGCCGGACACAATATAAGACAAAAAGAAGACCGATGGAACAAAATTCTTATAAGTTGGAGACCGTGGGAATATGAACATAGCAGAGGAAGGCCCCTAATGAGATGGGCAGATGATATCAAGAAGCACGTGGGCTCTAGATGGATGACTGTTGCGACAGACAGAGAAGAATGGAAAACGATTGGGGAGGCCTATGTCCAAAGATGGACGAAGAAGGCTAATTAGATAGAGATAGATAGAAAACAAATATACATATCACAGTTAACATCCCTGCATCTTTGCATAAGCACTTGTACAGCGAATAGAGCCTCTCGGGTGCCTAAGGAATTCGGAGTTCATGATATTGTTATTCGCATTTTTTATATATTCTGCCGTGTATCACTTTCAAGAACGTTTTAAGTAAGAGGCTTATTAGGCTAATTGTTCTGTAGTCTTCGCATGTCTTGGCATTTACTTTTTTGGTATGGTCACGAAGGTCGACTTTAACCAGCTTTGGGGTATTTTTCAGTTACGTATATGTTGTTGAATACAGTTGTTATCCATTTTATTCCTGTTTCATCCATAAGTTTTAGAAATTCTACACAAAACTCATCAGGCCCTACCGGTTTACCATCTTTAGTTTCTTTTAATAGCTGAGGTGACTTCTTCAATGGTAATCGGAGGTCCTGTTTGGCGTTCAGTGTCTTCAATGGTATTCTGTCTTTCATCTGCAAAAGTTACTTCCACATAATTCTTCAAGTGTCAACTTTTCTTCCACAGTTAATAGTGGTTTGCCTTGATTATCTGCCAAACACCCAACTCTTGTAGGTTTGTATAAGTCTATCTGCTATAAGAAGCCTTAGGCTTCTTTAACTTTTTTGTGCATATTAAATGAATGATGTTTATGTATTTCCTGTTTTCTTAGATGTATATCCTTAGCTATTCTAATAGCTTTTTTGATCTTTTATCGATTCTTTTATATAATGACATGTCTTGATCTTTGAACTTTCGCCTCTCTTTCATCATATCTAGAATCTCATTTGTCATCCACGACTTCTTTTTTATTTTGTTGGATTAAGCAATTTCTCTCGTATGTCTTTTGAAACTGTATGTAACTTTTCTAATTCTTGGTCCATTACATCCGATTAAATAACGGTATTCAAATTGTTCTGTATATACCGCTTTACACTATGTTCTGTGTGTTGGTCTTTTAATAGCTTGATGTCGAATTTTAAAATGACACTACGTCTAACCTTCTTTAGCCTGAGCCTAATATTGCCAATCAGTGGGTTATGGTCTGATTTCATATGAGCTCCTGGGTATGTCTTGACTGATGTTATGCTGTTCCGGAATCTTCTATTAATCAGAATGTAATCTATTTGATTTCTCACTTTGGGGCCTGGAGTATCTTGAGGTGATTTCCATGTATATAATCTTCTGTGTGGGAGTTTGAAGTAAGTCTTAGTAATCACAAACTCTTCTTCTGCTACAAATTCACACAGTCGGTTGATGATGATGAATATGAAATGTGGATACATTACTGGGCTATGGCAATTATTAAGGCGAAATTGTGTACCAAAATTTTTTGTCTACTTTTACAGCGCTTGATGTAAAGAAGACCAAAGTAACTTTGGTCAATATCTGATTAATTAGAAAAATTTTGAAAGAAATGTAGATGTTTGTGGATATGAACTTTAAATATTCAGATTATTATTTAAATATATTAAATATGTAAAAATATGGTTTATATGAATATATATTATATATATATATATATATATATATATTATATATATATATATATATATATTATATATATATATAATGCATGCATTATAATATTAATAAAAGAATAATTTTTTGAATTAATTTCAAATTGTAGGGATTAATCCGGTTGTATTAAATAACAGTAACCTTTCACGGATTTTTTGTTTGCTATCGAGTAAATAATAATTCAAAACAAATTCACTATTTGTAGAAAACAGCTTTAAATAGAATATGTACTGTGAAATTGAAATATTCCCCTATTGTTTTATGAAAAGGTATTTTATTTTGAAATCAAATAAAACTAAAACAGAATGAAAGCACTTCAAATGTTTTTAATTGGACCCTAGTGGATTTTTGTTTTGATTATCGAAACAACAAAATACTTTTTAAGCTTATTCGGCTTGTTTCGCTGTTTGCAGACTTTTGTTTGAATGTAGTTAATGTTGTAAAAGTCCTATTAATCCGATTTTGTTGTGTTCAATGTATATTTGTATGTTTATTTTTTAATGTGATTAATAACATCGCATGTTGTTATGTAGTATTTAATTCTAAAATAGGTAGAGAATACATAAATAATAACTTATCAAATAATAATAATTCAAACACAACGAAATGTTTTAATTCTAACTTTTTTTCTTTTTTTTTATTTATTTTTGGGAAGCTCTTGTTTTAGTCGTACTGGAGCCAATAGGCTTTTTGTTCATCTTCCACTAGTATATGATACCCTTTTCGTAATTCTAGAACCCTGCTCTAGCTTGTACAGTCCTAGTTGATAAATATCATATTTTTTGCAGTCACATGGTACTCTACAAAGTGTGGTTATCGCCTGCTATCTGGTGACTTGAGCATTCTTGATACCATCTGCCCATCTCATTTGGGGCCTTCCTCTGCTTCGTTTATATTTCCACGGTCTCCAACTTATAAGAATTTTGTTCCATCGGTCTTATTTTTGTCTTATATTGTGTCCGGCAAATCTCCATTTCAATTTTGCAACTTCTTGTCTAACATCTCTCACTTTTGTTTTCTCTCTTATCCACTCGTTTCTCTTTTTATCCATTAGTCTTATGTGCAACATTAGTCTTTCCATTGCTCTTTGGGTTTTTATGATTTTGTCCATGTTTGCTTTTGTAAATGTCCACGTTTTGGAACCATAAGTAAGAACAGGGAGTACGCATTGATTGTATACTTTGGTCTTAAGATACTGTGGATATCTTTTGTTTTTAAGATTGTAGCTTAGTTTGCCAAATGCCGCCCATGCCAGTCTAACTCGTCTCTTTATCTCTGCTGTTTGGTTCTCTTTGTTAAGTTTTATAGTTTGACCAAGATATATATATATATATTATATATATTATATATATATATATATATATAATATATATAATATATTATATATATATATAATCCTGAACTTGTTCTATTTCATCTTGTCCGATTCTCATTGTGATGTCTTCATCTGTATTTGTTATGGTTTTGGTCTTGCTGTAATTCATATTAGAGGCATATCTTTTCCATCTTCTACGTCCAGTTCTTTCATTATTTCAAATACCTCTTCTTTTTTATCAGTTATCAATACGATATCATCAGCGTACCTTAGACGGTTCAAGCGTTGTCCACAAATTTTTATACCTTTTTTTTCCCATTCTAATCTTTTAAAAGTATATTTAAGAGCCTGATTGAAAAGCTTCGTTGATATTGTATCACACTGTCACACGCCTCTATTTATTTGTATTGATTTTGTTCCTTCATATACTTTAATTGTTGTTTTGGCTTCCTTATATATATTGGCTATTAGTTCCGTATATCAGTGGTCAATTCTGGTGTTAATCAAAGAACTTTTCACTGCCAATGTTTGACTCTGTCGAAAGCCTTTTCGAAATCTATGAACGCCATATATAGAGGAATGTGGTAATTATTTGCTCGTTCTATAAGTATTTTCATACTTAGTAAATGGTCACTTGTGCTGAATCCTTTCTAAAACCAGCTTGTTCTTTCGACTGGTATCCATCGAACTTTGTCGTCAATTTATTGGTTAAAATTTTTGTTAGGAGTTTATACATTACATTGAGGAGTGTTATAGGACGGTAGTTTTTTATATCTGCTTTATCCCTTTTCTTGTGTAGGATAATGGTTATTGATTCCTTCCAGTTGTTTGGGATCCTTTTTTCTTTTGATATCTCGTTAAAAAGGGGATGTAGAGTATTAATTACCACTTTTCCACCATATTTCAGCATCTCTGCAGTTATTCCATCTTTCTAGGCGATTTGTTGTGTTTCATTTCTTTCAATGCCTTCTTTATTTCTGATTTGCTTATTTATGGCTGCAGTTCTGAGTTGACATTTTTTATTTTAACCTTAAGTTGGTTTTTAATGTCTTCTGGCGGTTCCTTCTTTGTTTTATATAATTCTGAGAAGAAATGATGGATTATATTTATGATGTCATCTTTAACATTTGTTCTACTCCATTTACATTTTTTATTTTGTTTATTTCAAACTTACCTAATTTCGGCCTTAAGCATTTCATATTTTTGTTGTTCTGTATTACTTCTTTTTATTTCTTGTTCTTTTCTCTTATTTCGATCTTAAGTCATCTCATTTTTTGTGGATCCATTAGGGCTGATCCACATTAGGACATGGATCAGCTCTAATGGATCAGCCCCTAAAGGTACAATACCTAGGCCATATTATTGCCTAGAATTGTGACAATTCGTTCTTCAGGATAAAGTCTATGGGAAAAGAGGACCATGAGAAAAAAAAATTGTTGACTCGAGAACCTGAGAAAATTATTAAGGAATTCTACAACTGCACTATTTCAAGTGACTATCCATTCTCAATGGAAGCAAAAGATCAATTATCTGCTCAAAATTGATTCTAAAACTCGACTAATCCACTATTCGTTTATTGACCAGTGTAGGTGCAATTTCTTTTTAAAAACCATTATCACTGTTTAAGAAAGGGGCTTTTATTTTCTAATCCACTTTTACGTATCTTTTAAAAAATATTTCCAATTATAGAAATACAAAAGATAGGGAATCTGGTTAATAATTTCTACGATTGTGTTTTCCACTTGATAATATGTATTATATTTGTAATTATTGAAAGATCTTTCTTAACTTTAACTGTTCTCGGTCTAGTTTTCCTAGTTTTATTTGTTTAATTTATTTAAAATCCATCCAAAAATTTACGAAATGTACAATCAGTATATTTAAACAGAAAACAAAAGATACGCTTGACTCTGAATAATTGAGAACTAAGGCAACATATTTAAACGATACTTCTATATAAATGTTTACACTTCCTTACTTTTAGAGCTTTGGAGAATTAAAATTGATGGTTCCAGTAATCCAGGATTTGCGTTGATGTTAGGTATTTTCTTTTAGGCGGTACCTATAGAATAAATCCTTTTACCGGATAATAAAAATACATTTCGTCGACATCTCGAAATACTGACTCTTTTCGTTGTTTATTTTCACACATAGGAATGACGATCTTTGGCAACATTTTTTGACTCTATGTTTATACAAATCAACTATTCTACTAGTTTTTGTTTAAATATTTACTTTTAAATTTAATTTTTTTGTTTAAAAATAAAAACAATAAAACATTAAAACCTGTTACATATTTATATATTTTTTAATATTTTGTTGAGCCTGCTTTAGCTTTGATCACTTCTTGGCATACTTTAAATTCAGTTAAACTTTACTATGCTTCAATTTGTCATTTTTCCAATCATTTTCTATAGCATTAAGATCAGGAAAATGTCTTGGCTAGTCCATGAGAGAAATACTTCATTGCTCCATCTATGTATAAATATGAATTCATCAATGGAAAACCATTAAAGTACTTGAGGTATCTATTTCTTCTTTAATATTGATTTTTATTGATCTTGTAAACACCAATAATATTTTAAAGCCTGCTAATGGTACTAATGGTAGATCGAACCAATGATTTTGTTGGATGTTTTACAGTTTTAACAACACATTCATATAAACACTTTTCTTTAGATCTTCGTGTAATATACTGAGCTTTATTGATTAGTATTTCAAGAGTACTCTCATCGTTGAAACAAAACCGGCAAAAAAGGTACAAAAATAATTTTATTTAATCATCTCTTACAACCTATAAACATATCATTCGTTTTTCCATCTTCTTTAGTAAAGTTCTCGTGTTTTTTTTGTTCAAGATAGTATTTTTTTCTTCATATTTTCTATAAAACGAGACTTCCTACCTCTACGTCGACTTTTGAACCTAAGTTTAATAATAATTTCCAACGATCTGTACGCGTTGATACTTGTACGTCAGTTATATTAATATTTTCCATAATTGTTTTTTTTCTTTTGTAATTTATCTTCTTTTAACCCACTACTGTCCTTTTAAGGTCCATTTAAATTGTGTATCAAGAAAAACAGTCTCGTTACGGACTTTGCAAGAAAAAGGTTCAATTTTTGTGCGAAAAATGTAAAATACCATTACACTCTAAATAATGTTTTAAGGATTTCCATACTTTGTAATTATTTTTGTAATAATAAAGTTTTAGAGGTAATGGATTTTGACAATAGCTATGAGTCTGCCGATGCAGTACACAAGTTTACCTGTTATTTACAAGATCATAGCTCTTTTCACAATCCATTACCTATACTTTCTAATATATATAGACACATTTCCTTGTATTTCCTTTAAGTAAAGATAAAATAAAAAAAATGTTTAAGTAATATGTGGGTTAAAATATTATTACTTACTTATTTTGATTTTTGATATCCTTTGGTTTAGTTGATATCATGTTTACTTCTTGCTAGTTTTCTCATCGTTTTCTTTCTCATCTCATAAAACTTATTGTTATAATGTTTGTAGCCTATCAATTGGAAGTTGTTCAATATATGGACGGCCTCAGTGCAAAAGGTAACAAGTCATTTTTCGGATTTTTTTTTCATGTGATAATAATTGGTTTACCAATTTCTAAATTTGTGCAAAAAGAAACAAGTCTACTGCCACTAAAAGGCTACATTTTTTTACGTGTAGAACGTAATAAGTTAAATAATATGAAAAAATTCATTTGTGCAAAAGAAAATAAGTGGACTTGTTACCTCCTTTACAGTATTTGAATTCACCAAACACTGCCTGGATGTCATGTTTCCAGTTAGTAACAGTACATTTAGGTTTGGTTTGGTATCTTTTGTCCGTCCTTGTTTAAGACACTACTAATCTGGCAACCCTGTCCTCAATAACATGTGCATAGATTAATTCAACCTTGGTGGAAGTGTGCTGTGGACATGACATATGTGCTTGGTGCAATGCAAAGGTTACGTATTGTTGGAGGTTACTTTTGTGCTTAAGTCTTACTTCCTCAGATCGTCAATGATGTAATAAATGTAGACGAAAATCAACCCCAAGAAAAAGTTAAAAAGAGAGGCTCAAAAGGTGATACTAGAGAAGAAAGAAAAAAAAGAAAGTTATCCCGAAATCAAGGATTAGCGTATTTTACGGGGCAAGGTATGAAAGTTGCTGAGCCGAATTTAGCTACCACTGCCTTCTTGCAGAAAAAAGTGCAGTGGGAAAATTTCACTTGAAAATCAAAAAAATATTTTCACTGCCTATTGGAATTTAAAGACACGTTACCAAAGGGCAGCCTATCTGTGCGGTCTCTTAAGTAAAGATGATAATCTGAACCAGGGTTGAAGGACGCGACAAAATACGCCTAAAAACCAGAAGAAAAGAACAGCTTTAGTTCATTACAATATTCCGATTCAGGGCCAAAGGATCGATGTCTGTAAGAGCTGTTTTCTCACAATATTTGGCGAGACAGTAAAGTTTGTATGGACCATTGTCCAACAAAAAAGGCTTTCCATGCTTCAACAACCACCCCAGATGAACGAGGCAATCACATCCTTGGAAATAAAATATCCACAGACAGAATGGCTTTGGTGCATTAGCACCTTGCATCTCTTCCAGCATATGAGAGTTATTACTGTCGTAAAGAGACTACTAAAAAATATTTGCCACCTCACTACACGCCGGAGGAAGTTTACAGTAAATATAAACAAGAAGTAGATGACCCAGTCAGTTTAACTATTTATGGCAACGCCTTTCGTAACTCCGGAATAAAAATAAAAATCCTAAAAAGGGTACTTCTCATACACGTGACGAAATTAAAATAAAATTTTCATACGCTCAAGCTATCGAGAAGGAATTGTTACTGGAAAGTAGGAAGAATCATCACATGAAAGCTTTATTAACTTATGCAATGAAGTTGGCAGACAAGCAGCAGAGTCAGAATAACCCAAACTTTACTTCAATTGCATTTGATTTACAAGCGTGCTTGGGGAACTTCACTTGTGCAAACATCAGGGGCCTTCTGTAAACGACAATTATGAACATTTAATCTGACCATGCACAACATGAAAACAGGAGTCGCTTCATGTTTTCTGTGGTATGAGAATATGGCAAAAAGAGGAGGAAACGAGATTGCTTCTTGTGTGTTCCATGGACTCCACCAAATAGAAAAAAATATTTCACATGTCGTTTTGTACAGCGACTCATGCACAGGTCAAAAACCTGTTGAAAACAGAATTATCATTTACAAAAAAAACAGGTTACCAACAACCACTGCCACTATCATTGAAAAAAAGAGACATTTTGTCAGTATTTCTGTACCTCTCGCCGGTGTATCATAAATTTTATCAAGATCTACCAGCCCAAGGTGTTTTGCTCGATCCTTTAATAAGTGACGAAGAGGACTAGCATTTTTTTATTTACCATTTTTTATAATAATACATACACGTTAGATATACCTTTTTTATTAATAAAGTTTTTGTAATAAATTTAATGTATTTTTGTGCCTTGAAGCTGCTAAAAAAAAGAAATAGTACCTGAGTAAGTCTGTGTAATTGGTAACAAGTAAGGAAAATATTGTGCATTTTGTAACAAGTCAAGAAATTTGACTAAATTGAAAGTTCAGCTATAAAATTTTTTAAAGTTCAATAATAACCACTATTTTGTATCGTTTTCTGAAAAAATATGAAAAAAATTATTCGAAAAAAACCCAAGAATCGTTTTTTTCGTTTCCTCAAAACCAAGTAATTTGACATGTTACCTTTTGCACTGAGGCCGTCCATATGTTCAATGTTGAATATAATAACATCAATTGTAGAATATATCATGCTGAAGGCATATATATATATATATATATATATATATATATAATATATATATATATAATATATATATATATATATATATTATTGTTATATTTAAAGTCTTGGTGCGCCAAGCAATAATTAGCTAATTAATTTTTTGAATAATTAAAATTATTTAAATGATATGAGTATGACTCTATCACAATTTTTAATTCTTTTATCTCAGGGTTAAATTCGTGCTTCAATATCTATGCTATTACATGTGAAAGGTAAGGTCCAAAGAATACCGAAATAATAAAAAACACATATGATCTAACACTATATATTGAAATAAAAAATAATGAAATAATTCACACTCAAAAGTTTTCAATAAACAAAATCTCATAAAATGATTCTCAAAATTTTGTTCTACGTACGTGAACAATCAAAATTAATGGTACAAACAATATTAATTGAAATCTCAAAATCCCAAACTATTCTAACTCTCCTAATCAAAATATTTATATCCTTTCTAAATTAAGTGTAAAAATTGTGTTATCAATAAAAGAAAAAACTGCAGAAAACAAAAATATCTCTCTCTGATGATGAGTGGTCCAAATCCTTGTTCCTTGTAGACTATATAATCTCCTCTTAACCGTTCCCTATGTAATCAGCAATCTTACAACAAATTATTGCAAGTATATCGTCCTTAATGATCTCCTTCAAAAGCACAAATCATTCAAATTATGATAGCCTTTCTCCTCTCGATAAACTGAATCTCTCGTTGGCCCGAGTGAAAAATGACTCTTGGAATATCTTCTCTTTACGATAAACTGAATCTCTCGTTGGCCTGAACAGTGACTCTTGGAATATAAGTAGAAAAATATGACTTACAATATTTTGCTGCTTCAGCTTCTGTCAGATACACTAATCCACAAAAACTCACTAACATTCAACACTACTGCTTGCTGCTTCTCGGGAACCGCCAGAGAATCAATCACTGTTCATCTTACAGACTTGGAAAACCAACTGACTATCTTTTCTCACTCCGAAATCTAGCTAAACTTTCATTCCTACATACCTATCCCACCCTTTTCGAATCTCTGCCAATCAAACTCGTCACAATTTCCCCATTTTTTCATTCCGATAACAAACAACTTTTTACCTATAATTATAAAATTTCCTAAAACTTATTTACAAATAATATTTTTCTACAATTCTTAAAAACTAACAAAAACCTCTTTCTAAAACCTCTTCTATTGTCTTTAATCGCTGCGTTAATGTATTTGGAAAACCCGGTTCAATTGTTCTTTGGATTTCACTTAAAATTATGCGGGTCACTCAAGTATAGTATAACAAAGGAAATAATTTATGCATAGCTTACATTTTGTTTAATACAGGTAATCCAAGAATTTAAAAACTTTCCTTCTTCGAAATGTTTGTTGGTTATTATCCTACTTATCTAAATTATTTTAATGTTTTTGAATTTTGAAATATTTTAAACAACAAATATTTTTCTCGATTTTACATATCATAACAATATTATATATATATATATATATATATATATATATATATATATATATATATATACATATATATTTATATATATATATATATATATATATATATATATATATATACATTAAATATTCTATGGTTTTTACTTAAAAAATATTTGTTAATTAAAGCTTAATATTAAAAAGAAAGCTTAACTATTTTTATGTAGGACAAATTTTAGTTAAATAAGTAAAAGAGTCAAATTAAATAATTTCTCAGTATTATACAGTCATCCGAAATTATTCCAGAAAAATCCGTTCGAAATCTCTTACAAATATTTAGACAAGCCTCTCCCAAGTCAGTTTTCTAGTTCCTAAAATATGCGCACGAAGTAGCGGTAGCGTACTCGGATAATTCATTTGAATCTCAATAAAAGTCTCCGATTTCGAATCAATTCGCAAAAACCGTTCAAACATACTTCCCGTCATCGTAAATCTATTTCAGTGGCGGAGAAAATCTCTAAATTGAGTTTCAAATAAGTTGAATAGGTACCTGAAGCCAAGCCGAATTTACGTAAAAGACTATTTTGGAACTATAGGAAAATCCATCTACGTGTACAGTTTCCAAAATTTAGAGTAATCTGTGTGGATGCTTTTTAAATTCTATTTTCTTTGCTGTCAAAGCGTGGATTGTGAAGTATATATTTTAAACAGTTGAGCCGACAGTTCAGCGACTGTTTTTTTTGCAGATAACTGACAGAACTTTTCTAATTATTATTGTTATAACTGTTTTGTATAAAACTTAATGAGGTCGCTAGTTAGTATATTAATTTAAAATATCGATAATTGCAATATGTGTCAATGGATATTTAAGATAAAATGTTGTAATTCAAATAACAATTCGCAGATTTAATAACTTATTGTCACTTCTATATGAGATTCGCTAACATTTTATAAATGTGGAGTCTGTGGCTGGGACATCGCTCTAAGGATAATCGGGACGTATACTTGATGCTGGTTTGATGCTTGCTTTCGCGACGACAAGTTGTTGCAGAGTGGCGATCATACTAAAGATGGGCGTTATATAACGTATTCGGATAAATAACACTATTATCAATAAGTTTTCGTTTTCTCAATAATAGGTTACAGCAAACTGCCTATTACTTTTGTCACAGTGTAACTATAACGTAAAACGCAATGTTATTCGAATCGGCATTCGGTATGTTAACGTAACCGTGACAATATGGAACGATGGGCATCGTTCGCTCAATCAGTAACAGAATAAGATGGTCATTGTCACCGAATTTATGATGAGCTGTATGTTTTGCCACTTAATAGCTGGGAATACCACCGTAAGCACGTACGATTATTAAGATAGAGACTATGTTTATTGTTATTATAATATGTTATTAGAATTTGCTTGCCCTTATTCTTATGTAGTTATTTGTAGTTAATACAAAACTAAATTCTCGACTTACTTAATAAAATAATATTATACACTAATATTTTTCCCCGCCTTATATTACAAAGTTATGTATATATCTTATATTTCATTTATAACTTATGTATAGTATAGTAGTTGAATCATCTATTTTTAAGCCTCTGTCAGCTGTATATGTTTAATATTTATTTTTAACAACCATCAAACGTATGAAGAATGTTTATCACTCACGGTTGAAACAAAAATAAACTATAAATACTAAAAAGTATTCATTTATTGAAAAAGATATTATGATTACTACAAGAAAACTACAGCAAGCCAAGTGAAATGTCAAGCCTATTAGGCGATAGGTAATAGGCGACAAAAGTAATAGGTTACCGGAACCTATTACCTGTCTATCACCGGAACGATGGAACCTATTACTACAAAGTAACTGTATTTTCCATGACTAGATCATACGAAAGAAAAATACGTATGTACGAAAGTTGACTAGGGTGGTTCCTTAGGACCTCCGTGCATAGCAATAAATTAAGCTTAACATGTCATTTTAAACTTTCTAGACAAAGGACGGGTACCTTAAGGACTCTTAAGTGTGGGTTAAGAGGTTTTTTACCCACATATTTAGTGGCTTCAAATATGTACATCCAGATAGCCTGATGATGGAATAGTTATTCCAAAAATATTATTTAATGTAGGCCGACAGGGTTTTTTTATTAATATACCTTTTATAAAAAAAATAAATCATTTTTTTTATTTAAATACAATATTCTGCCCAAGATATCATTAAAGATGGTTTAATTGTGTATGTCACAGTATCTGTTAATTCCAAGGAATTTTAATTTTGTACTATATATTTTTTCTATCATAAACTCTTCTTCCTGTATAACAGCGATGGAAGTTTCCTGTTTATATTTGCAGATTCTTCTTTTTTACCCTAACATTAATCGATATGTGATTTTTAATGAAATAAAGTATGACTCATTTACACAGTATTTTATTAATACAGTTTTTTTTGTGTTACTGTTACCTTTAGTATATCAAGTATCCCTTTTTGAATAATATTTTTATTGGAATCGGTTACCTATTTTGGTTAAAACTTTTGGTTGTGTGATATCATTTGTAACGTTAATAGTGTGACTTGAATTATAACTTAAATGTCTGTTCTGATAAGTTTACTCTTATATAAGGTAACAGTTCGCTACTTAAGAATTACAAGCTTGTATGATACAAAATGTACAAACTGAGAAAAATGATTGAATATTTTGACCAATAAATTTGGTATACGAGAAAGTATATATGCTTTTGTTTTAAACAGAATAGATGAAAGTCTACTACAAAAGCACATTAAAAAAAGGAATAAAAAATACCTAATTTTTTCCATAGTTCTATTGAAATAAAAAGCAGAAATTCGTGACTCGAAAAATGCAAAACATTAAGTATTTGTAACATTATCTTCTGATAAGCAATCTTAGTTTTACTGTTTATGTTTAGAAATTTTGGAAAACATGTTTTTTTCTTATTAACACCTGTGCGGTGTTTGTATACTGTTATCTGGTCACAAATGACCAATTATCAGTTATTTTCTGACCTAACATAATAACAGCAAATACTTAAATCTAAGGGCTTACCCTATGGCTTACTCTTATTTTATCTATTAACTAATGCACTACAACTAACATGCAATAACTGCACAGCACTATAACAGCACTTTTTACACCAAACTGTTACACATTTACACTAGCTGAAATGGTTTTGTCCTTATGAGTCTTCTGTTTAGTTCAGTGTTGTCAAGAAGCTGGATGGCTCGACATTTACATGATTATGCAGCCTCTGCTCGTGACTTGCTGCTGTTCTCTTAATTATTTCAATCACAGTTTCCATACCCAGGTCCTGGTGGAGGTTGCTGTTACAGATATACCAAGGAGCATCAACAATGTTTCTCAGTACTTTGTTTTGAAATCTCTAGATAATATCTAGCTTTGGTACAGCCCCAGAGCTGGCACCCATATACCCATACTGGCTCAGTACTTGCTTGTAGATGGATAATTTATTATGAATTGACAATGTGAATTTTTTCCAATCAGCCAATACAATTTCTTATATCTAATATCAAGCTCCCCTCTTTTCTTTTTGACATGGACTTTCCAGCGCAGCTTCGCGTCTAGGGTGATGCCCAAGTATTTTGCTGATGTTGCATAAGGAATTCGGGTATCATTTATTCTAACTGGGAAATTTTCAATTTTTTTATTTGTGAAGTTAATGTGTGCAGATTTAGTTCATTTAATTTTATTCGCCATTTTCTGGTCAGTTATGTATTTTATTTACTGATAGTTGCAACTTATCAGTCGCTTCCTCACTAGTGTTTCCTATCGCTAGTATGGCTGTATCATCCGCGAAGATGGCAATAATATTTTGTTCTAGCTCTGGAATGTCACACGTATACAATAGGTACAAGGACGGACCTAAGACACTCCCTTGTGGCACGCCAGCTTTGATCTCCCTTAAGTCGGTGTACACTTCTTCTTGTTTTACTCTGAAATATCTATTCGCAATGTATGATTTCAAGATTTTGAATACTGTTTAAGCATGAACGTTCTTAGTTTATAGTTTAAACCGCCATGCCAGATTTTATCAAACGCCTGTGCTACATCCAAGAAGATTGTAGAGCAGACTTTATTTTCTTCTAATGCTTTTTCTATTATATCCGTTATTCTGTGAACTTTATCTATAGTGGAATGTTGATTTCTGAAATCAAATTGATCATTTGGTATAAGATTTTTTCTTTCTATTATTGGTTTTAATTTTTTCAATAAAGTTTTCAAATAGTTTTGACATCACCGAAAGGAGTGATATTGGTCGATAGGATGTCACTTCATTAGGAGATACACCTGGTTTGGCGATCATAATTACTTCGGTTACTTTTCAGAGCCTGGGAACATATCTCAATCTAAAAGCAGCATTTATTAGGCATGTCAGCTTAACTATGGCTTTTCTTGGCAGATTTTTTAATAATTCTTCTGTTATGAGATCATATCCTGGAGCTTTCTTCGGATTTATATTCTCTTTTATCTCTGTTGATATTTCTCTAAATGATGTCAACGTTATTATTTCTTTAGTTTGAAATAGTTCTTTCCATCTCAGTTCTTCACCATCATTGTCGTTGGGTTTGAACGTGCTTTCTAAATGATCTGCAAATCGTTCTGCTTCTCGAAGCAGTCTATGTGTTTTCATATCTCTTGCTGCTCTTAACTTCTTTTGTTCTTTAATATTGCAGGACCAACACTCGGAACTTCTAGATCTCTTTCTAGTACGTTTTTCCTCTTGTAAACTTATTATTTTTCTGCAGTTGATTTTTGGAATATTCATCATATTGCTGTGTGCGTAGTTCTTTATTTTCCTTGGAAAAGTCGTCTTTTACTGGAATTGTTTGTTTTGTAGAGATTGTAGCATCTTTATTTTCAAGTTTAGTCGAATTGAATTATCTTTGCACAGATAAATAGTTTTCACATTGCTCTAGCGCAGCGATACTAAAATAAAATTTAATATCACAAATAACTACTAGAAAATTGCAACAGCAAGTGAAGGTCAACTTACCCAGCAGTATCAATTGAATTCTCTTTACTAATTGTTCTACTAGTATTAGTTTCATTGTTCTACGTTAATGTAACTTTTTCTAGGTCCTCGTCAGACTCATCCGAGTAATTCAACAAAGACATATCAATCAACTTCCCTCAAATTTTATTTCTGAAAAACAGTAAAACTATTAGAACGCAGTCACATGAGAGCATACATAATAAGAAATGGTTTACTGAATTCTGAAATCTTGACTGCACGTTTATTTGCTTAATATAAACAATAATATGATCTTATCAGTAAAATTTAAAACACAAGTTCTATTTCTCTTAGAAATGTGTAAACAAAAAGATGCTAAAGCCATTTTTATTTAATCTTTTTATTTTTCTAGTTTTCTCTTCTGAGACATAATCCTTATCTTTGACACAATCATCAACATTCCAAAATTCACTATTGTCTATAGAATAGGTCATTATATCACTCATTTTATTACCAGATGTGTAATTACTGACTTCTAGACTCGAGTTATTGAGAAGTTTACTAAATTTTTCTATGGGTGCCTTATGATACACAGAACCTTGTTATCTTATACTTGCTGATTTTTTAATTTTGTTACATACAGCCTTGTAATACTGAGGCAGCGAGTTCTATTATTCTAATACAGTTTATGTTTCTTTGTTATAGTATGTTACTTTTTTGTCACAAAGAGAAAAATCCAATCCTGTATGCTTGCTGTTTTAGTACGTTTAACAAAAGATATATTTCCGCAGAACATAAAACTTAATATTACCTTTCTACATCACAAAACATCTGCACTGTGCGCCTCTGCATCAATTCAATATCAGTAAAATCAAATTGGACTCACATAGGAAACTATTTGAAATCGTGGCGTAAGCGCTGTCCCAGTAAATTATTTACATTCTGCACAAAGCATATACCGATATACACACATGTACATATACGCGTACGTTCATTGTGTAATTGCTCGTCCAAATATTCTGTCCCCTATTCATATATTGTAACAAACCACTTGTTGAAATAATACATGTTTTCGGGAAGAGTGGGTTTGTAAAGTAATGAAGATACTTAACACATAAAAAATACATTCTTAAAAATATGGGTTAAATCGCCTAAAACATTTTGTAGATAGTAACTTTCAGTTAAACTTCGCGGTACTTAAATTGTATTATTTATGTTTTACTATAAGATTACTGAAACTTTCCTTTTACTCGTTTATTTTTTGCGACAAATAAATTAGCTTGTAATATACAGCGTGTCAATTTTAAAACTTAAAATGGGCTATATCTCACGAGCAAAAGCCGAAAAATGCTTGAAATCGTTTCCAGGATAGTAAGGGGAACTAAAATTACATGAAAGAAAACTCACCTCCAATAAACAACAGGACTCCACCAACCATAACCAAAAAAGTTTAAATTGCCAACGCCTACCTGAGATACATAATTGAAAATACTATAAAAAATGCTATCCAATGGTATAAATAATAATTATATAGAGTGAAGCAATAACTGTGAAACTTTGGCTTTAATGGAAAATTTAATAGGGTTTTTGTTGAACTACAACCTTGGTAAAAATGTCAATTAAGTAAATGTTCAAAGTGGGTTCCGTTATTTTGTAATCAATGATACAGCCTATTTTTAAATTCTGCACAAACTTTGGCAAATGTTGTTCTAGTAATAGCGCGACATGCTTCCGTAATTCTCTCTCGCAATTCCCCAAGTGACGCAGGTTGAGTTTTATAAACAACTGACTCGAGGTAGCCCCATAGAAAAAGTCAGGTGGCGGTAAGTCTGGTAACCTCAATGGCCACTTAATGGGACCTTTCTTTTCAATACATTTGTTCAGATAATTTGTATCCAACCAGTGCCTAACTAAAGCTGCATAATGAGGAGGTGCTCCATCTTGTTGGAAGTGCAGCAAATCTTCGTCTAGAGCTACGTTGCCTTGATCGTTCCTTTGATTCTCTAAATTCATGCAAAATAAAAGGTTCGGTAGTGCTTTCCAGCATATGGGGATAAATGTCGCCTCTTAAATTGCCTGGTATGAACAAGGAGCTAATTATAGCATCGCTAGTATTCCTGCCTAAACAATCAGTTTTTCAGGATATTGAGTGTGACCTTCTTTGAATCGATGCGGGTTCGTATTACTTCAGTACCGATAGTTTTGTTTATTTACATTACCATTCAGCATTCATCAGTAAAACAAATATTTTTTAACATTTTCGTTTTAACACGAATTCTTTCAGTCATGAGTTCACAAAACTCAATTTGTCGGTCTGGATCATCATCTCCTAGTTCTTGAAGAATTTGTGTTTTGTAAGGGTGAACCTTATGTATTTTCAACACCTTTCTAATCGACTCATGTGAAAGTCCTGCCATTGCAGATACTTGACGTGTTAATGCAGTAGGCTCTATTGTAAAATTGTCAAGGACCTCAATTTGAGATACTTCATTCAGTAATCTTGGGTCATCCCATTTTGCAGTGATCCGTTTTTCTAAACTGTTCAACTAAATCGCGGACACACAAGTGACTTGCATTTTTGTCCTGATGCCTTTCATGAAATATTTGAGCTGTTCGTAAATAACACTGAGTTTCAATAAACTCGTTTTCACCAGTAGTTAAAAAATAACTTCTGGTAAATTTCCTCCGGCAAATGCCGTCAGACTTGTCACTTTCCTTTCTAATTTTTGTTCTTCCTTTTGTCGTTTATTTGACGGTTTCTGCTATGTACTGATCTTTTCCATCTTTTGATAAATTATAAAAATCTTCAAACAATATTTTTCGCATGTTCAGGGTTGACGCATATTCAGGGTCTTAAAATGAATCATTATCACTCTCAAGAACAAGCTCTATTTCTTCTGGGCCACAATGTGTCTGAAAAAATCAATATGTTACCTAACGTATAGGTAGTTTGCAATGGCAAGTTTTTTTCAGGAGGTAAATAATAATATACTTACCTACCAACAAAAGGTTTTTTGTAACCAATAAATTTTATAAATTAAATTATTACCTCAAAGGAAATTTCCTGTGTTGTTAATTCTTTAGTACTTTGCTTCCCAAAAAATTCTTCCTTGTTAGAAAATACCTAAAACCTGAATCATGAGTTTTCCACAGAAAATAGAAAAATAAATTAATAACAAACAACTAAGAAGGTACACAAATAGTTTATTTAATTACCTATTGACTAGGAGTTAAAGGACGTAATGGTATTACTTCTAATATTATTAACCGTACAATCTAACTTAGAGGAAGCACAATTTGCGGACGTTAATTTACTTTTACTAGCACCTTTACTAACTAAAATAAATCAAATATAGTAATTTGTATTTTTACAAATACCAGTAACAACTTACCATTTTTAGAAAATAATCTACAGTTTTCTATTATTCTTTTACTGATATTGTACAATAATATACCCATAGCCATAGCAAGAAATACAATCACACCACAGCCTGGTAAATTTTTTGAGGTTAGAAAAACAACTGCCACGTCTTAGTTAGGGCCAATGTCCACGAAAGAAATGAATAAACGGCCAATGTCCAGGAAGCTTGACATTGGCTCTGTTTAAAATAATAATTAAAGGGCCAAACTCCAGTGAGATTTACATTGGCCTTTTTTCATTTTAATAAAAAAACCTTGAAAACTAAATGTTTTGGACATTGGTATATTTTCTGATAAATAAATCAAATTTGCCTATTTTAGTAGTAATGTTAACTCATTATAGCACATTTTGGACATCACCCCCTTTTCTACGAAGGTACAGAAATATATTTGGACATTGGCTTCTTTTCTGATAAATGTATTAAGTTCACCTATTTTAGTAGTGATATTGACTCATTATAGTATATTTTGGACCTTGGCTCTTTTTCTACCAAGGTACAGATTTAATGATTGAGAGATTGAATAAGACAGAAAAGATGACTAGTGCACGGCACATTATTACAGATACAGGTTCGTAGGTTAGTTTCCGGGAATTTGCATTAGTTTTAGTATTAGTATATGTCTCATTCTTATTTTACTTTCATATTTACACTAGATTTAAGCCTTTTAAGAAGCAGTCCAGCTGCGCTGGTACCTTACGCACACAGTTAATTACCTTTTATCAGTGAACCAGCATTTATAGAACTTAATATTATTAATTAATTTCACATACATGTGATCTTATTACACGCTGCCAACAGTAACTATTATTCAATAAAAGTTATTCATAAAGGTAACTTTATATTTGATCACCTTTGTACTTTAAATAATATACTTTTAAAAACTAATAAATTTTCAGTAACTTTCGTATCTTCAAACCCACCGGTATTCGCAGATAATTCTTTTTCTTCGACTGTTTCGTACACTTTTCTCGTAAGTTCCTCGGTCTATAATTGACAGTTTGATAAAGTGGATGCCGTATATTCTACTTATAGAGAAAAAACATTCGCGAAATGGCTACGGCGCTACCATCAAGGCCCTAATAGGCGTCCCGTGTATTTCTAATAAATGCGATTATACACACTTCGTCAATACAAAACCCATTTCGCTAATCTACTTACATTTTTTCGCTTTCCGAGTTTACCACGGGTTTGTGCGTACGTGAAAGCGCAACGAAAATATTAGCTCGGTTCTTTTATTTGTTTTAGGTATGCATGTAAAGTATGATGATAATTTTTTGCCATGATGTCCATTAATTAAATAAATTCTCCCTTTGAGTTTTTAGCTTAGTAAAGAGGATTACTTTTTTATGACTATACCCACTATGAGGCTATTGTAAAAAGTAGATACAATGCATGGCAGCTAAATAGAAGCTCACTGAATGGTTCTATCCATTAGTCGATTATCATTTTAAAAGAGGCCTATTTCAACAATTACGGCTTCCTTAATAAAAATGAATTTTTATCGGGAAATCAGGTTTTCCATTAAAATAGGCTTTCGTTCAACATTTCTATTGTGCTCATGGAAATAAAATTGACAATGTCATTGATAATAAATTAAATCTGTTTCGAATCATTGATACTTTTTGGTTACTCAAATCTATATAAAAAATATTCAAAGTAAAAATTCAAAATATGCAAAAGTTTACATGTTTCAGCAAAGCTTTCTATCGCTTTGTATGTATGCCTTTGCAGATGTATGCCTTTACCTTATCTGCTGGATTAATTTCCGCAACTTTGCAACTCGACCTGACAGCTAGTTTTTCTTAAGTAATTCACATTTGTCAACTTGTATTTTAAATCTTGTTTCTCTTAATTTCCCAAAAATCTTCTTAAGATTTACCATATGTTCTTAAAGAGAGGTTGAAAATGTCCCTGTGGACTAGATATATTTCGCCTGTAAGTATTTTTAGTATGTTCTCTACCTACTCTCTGGAATATTGAGGGTGCATTTTTGAGTCCGAATGGCATTCTCAGGCATTCATAGTGACCATTTTCAACGTTAAATGCAGTCTTCTAAATATCTTCTTTCTTCATTGTAATTTGATGGAATCCGCTGGCTACAACTGGGTCGAAAAATATTGGCAGCGTCCTAGTTTGTCCAGAATGTCTGTTATATTTGGAATTGGATATAGATCATCGATGGTTTTCTCGTGCACCTTCCTGTAGTCGACAACTATTCTCTATTTAATTTTCTTTAGGGCATCTGGTTGCTTTGGAATGACCCACATTGGGGACGACCAGGGCAATTGACTCGATTTGATGATTTCTTGATCCATCATCCTTATGGATGTGTGGATAACGATTTGACTTGGTGTAAACCGGAACTTCATCTCTTGTTCGTATGTGGTTAGTAAATGTTAAATGACTGTCTGAATAATGAAATATGCGTGATGCAAACTTCCTGCACTGTCGTTTTCGGCGAGATTCTTCTTTTGTATTAAAATGATCGGTTCTTAGGAAAGGATCGACATCTCTTAGATTTATTGGTTGACTTTTAAAGGGGTCAGTTATTGCTACTTGAATATATTTATCTGTGTTATTGACTAGCTCAGCCCAGGCAAGTTGATTACATGCGATGGTGAGAGTTTCTCTTAGGATGGCACCTTCGACTTCTTGTCTTGGATGATGATTTTACATGATGTTTCTTTTACTGTAAATTTGACTTGTATAATTGTTTAGGGCTCTTGGTGGACTATATAGAATTGGGCTTTATTTGTGGCATAGTAAGTAATAGGAAGAATAGAATGCGCTGCAGTAAGAGTAGCTTCGGTAGAATCGAGATTTGCTTTTAGAAGCCTTAAGATTAAGACCATCAAATGTCTTGTGAATTTTGAAAATATAAAATTTTAAGTTAATATTTGAGTTAAATTCGGGAAAAATTGGAATTTCTACACAATAACTTTCTGAATGGTTCTGAAAAATTGATGTAGCAACTGGTTCATATTTAATATTATTTTTGTGGAATTTATTGGTTATATCAGGATTAAGGAAAGATTTAGTGGTTCTTGTAACAATAAGAACTTTAAGAGGGGATTTTGAGTTTTAATGTAATGAAGCTCTCTTTTGTCAGCAAATGAATGCAATTCTACTACGTTTCTTCTTTTTCTTTTTGAAATATTTGAAAATTTACATCTTTGTCCTCATATTCTTGGATTTTTTGTTCATAGTAGGAGTAATCTGGGTATGTGTCTATATACCTTCGTCATAATTGCTTTTGTTGTTCGATATTAAAGAGCTCTTCTACCGTGAATCGGGGCCTGACTGTTTTTTGAAAGCAGAAGTTTCTTTGAGATTGGGGTCTTTTGCCGGTTTGGCGTGTAAATACGCTAATAGGTGTTGGCTTATATGATTGAGATGGATATGGTTTATGAAAATTGGGTTGGTTAATTGTAGAATTTTGTGCATATTGAGTGATTTGTTGATTTTGTTGGAATCTAGGGGGTTGAAATGCCACTCTTGGACTATTGTTGAATGGTTGTTGTTGCAAAGGCATTTGATTTGGCCTAAAGAAAGGCTGTGGCCATTGGGGCTTGGGTACCTCACGCTGCCATCGTGTAGGAGCGGGTGTAGGAGTTAAATTGTGTCAGAGTAGTTTTAATGTAAAATAAACGAAGTGGTACTTACGTGTACTGGTGGAACTTAAGGTCGACAAATTATAATTTGGTCTGGGATTAAAAGGGTTAAATTTTTAAAAATTTAAAATTTAGGATTAATTTTAATTTAAGATTTAAAAATTTTACCGACATCCTTATTAGTTATGTTGTAACTTTCTTCAATTTTTTCCTGTAAAGGCTTATTTACATATGATTCACAATTTTGTTAAATTTAAGATTTGATACAAGCTGTATTAATAGTAGTTTAAGCGTTGATTGAATAATCCAAATATATATATATATATATATATATATATATATATATATATATATATATATATATATATAATATATTATATACATTGCTGAATAAAAAATTTTGAGTCAGGTATATACCCAAAGGTACCAGAAAGAAAGTTTAATGCGAATTTTAAAAAGTAATCATAAAAAATATCAAGAATCTTTAAAAGTATAAACTGAAAAACCATAAATTGCTTAAAAATAGTCGTACAACCTCGTACAATAGAATACAACCGTAACGGTAATTGACTTCTCTTCCTATAAAATGTACCATTTTATCTACCTAAAAGTTCGTAGAAAAAAGTTACAGAACAATGTTATACAAATTTCAAAATGCACAGTTTGAATGTATGATTGTATTTAGGAATTAAAGTGGGGAAGCAATATTTACGTTGAGAATTAAGGGGAGGTAATATGAAGAGAAGAAATCTTTTATGTTGAACCGTAGTGTAGTTTTCTCTCTCGAACATAGATGGCAACACGGTTTTTGAGAACAGAATAGTTGCTACGTTTAATTTGTGTACGGCTGCAGATCTATTTGGAATATTCAATCAACGGTTTAAGTAACTTCTTTTCTAAGGTAGTTCTAGATTTAAACCTGTTTTAGCCTATTTTACTTTGTTTAAAATGATATTTTAAAAAAATCACATAATTAAATTAGTTTAAAAGAAGTTAGATTATACCTTTTTTTTAAATTTATGTGTATTAATGTATAGCGATCCAAAGGAGGGAAAGCTTATTTCAAGGCCTGCTCTAATTACGATTTTTTTCGATTATTGCATTTACAATCATACGAATAAATGGAGCGTTTAGATTCACGGAATAAACAATTTAATTATTTCTCACATGTTGTGTTTTGTTGTAGTTTGTAATATTTCACAGTTAAATTTTAATTAAATGTTTTCAATATGTTTCGGTTCATATATTTCTAAACAATATTTTGTATGAAATTTACTCAAATAATGTAGATCATTATTATATTTTTTTTAATATTGCGTATATGTATCAGGTGTGCCATAATTCTGCATAATTTATTAATAACAAACATTAATAACAAGGTATTTTTTGTATGTATATATTTTAAAATTTGTTTAAAACATATATTTTTAATAAAGTGTATTCGTATCAAATAAACTTCATTTAGAAAAAAATCACACATACACAATACTCAAATATTAAATTAGATAATTATATATAATTGTGAGATACTTTTAATTTAAAAGTTCTCTAGTGTGTTATTCTTCTAATTCTAAATGTACCTATCTTCTAGAGATGTTTCTAGAGATGTTGGCGACCACATTACCCCATCTTATTCTATTCATAGCAGCTCGAAACAGATCAGTCGACGTTAGACCAGTCCATTTTCTTATATTGGCCAGCCAGGATATACGTCTACGCCAAGACCACTCTTACCCTCAATCTTGCCTTGTAGAATCAACTATAGAAGTCGGTATTTATCATTCCGCATGATGTGGCCAAAGTAAGCCAATTTTCTGTTTTTTATGGTGTTAATAATTTCTTTGTCTTTTCTTAGCCTCTGGAGAATAGTTATGTTACTTGTGTGATGTATATATGAGGCCCTTAACATACGTCAGTAGCACCACATTTCAAATGCCTCCAATCGTTTTATGGGATCTTCTGTAAAGCTCCTTGATACTTAAAGATAGGTTACAGAGAATCTTCCTAAGGCTGTTGAAGGAGCTTCTGGCTTTTTCAATACGAGTTTTTATTTCGTAACTGTGATCTTAAGTATCCTTAATATTATAGCCCAAATAGAATATTTTTTTCACTCTTTTTAACGTTGTATCGTTAATTGTAATTTGGGTGTTTATTCCGGTGTTCTTACAAATGATTATTATTTTTGTCTTCTTTCAATTTAGTTTTAGGCCGTATTTGTGCTTCTACAACGTTGCACCAGCAACACTGTATAGTCTGCACATCTAATGTTGTTTATAAGTTGGCCATTTACAACAATCCCATCTTCTGATTCGTTCAAGTCTTCTCTAAATATGTTTTCACAGTACATATATGTTAAATAATGCCGGTGACAATATGCAACCCTGTCTAACTCCTTTTTCGACTGTGAAGATCTCGGACAGTTCATTTTCTAATCGTACTGTGTCTTTTTGTTGGAGATATACTTTTGAGATAAGTCTTATATACTTATCATCGAGTTTTGATCTTTTTAGGATATCGATTAGTTTCCCATGTGGGACTTTATCAAATGCCTTCTCAAAATCAATGAAACATGCATACATATCGCAGTTGACATGCCTGCGTCTCTGTAATAGAACTTTCAACCTAAAAAAAGCTTTTTTTGTTCCGAGTCTTGCTCTAAATTCAAATTGACCTTCGCCCAGGTGTTCTTCTAATTTGGTGTATATGCACGAGTGAATGATAGTAAGGAGTACTTTAAGTACATGGCTCATCAAACTAATTAATCTATGTTCTTTACATTTTCTAGCGTTGGCTTTTTAGGAAGTGGAATGAATATTGATAGTTGTGTTTTGGTAAGTAACCAGTCTCGTAGCTTGTGTTGAATAGCTTCGTAAGAGCTGTGATTTGGTGTGCATCTAATAGCTTTCACCATGCACCTCATCAGGTCCTGGTAATTTCCCATCTTTAATTCGATTAATCCAGGGTCATTTTTTGCAGCCTCTTTTGATATGCTTGTTGCTTGTTATTTACTGCATTGGCCATATGTCATTTGTCCATCACAGTGGAGTATTCGTTCTATTCCTCTGGATCTTGTCGAAGACTGGATAATATGTTTCATGGATTTTATTCATTATCTCTTGGTCGGTATTCTGGGTTAAGGAGTAGTTCAGGTTTGTTAATTTTTAGCTTATTCCTAACTTATATAAAAATGATGTTGATTTGTTTTGCAGTGCATCAATATTGTATTTTGCATTTGTTTCCAATAGTTTTGATTGTGTTGGTTGATTATCATTTAGATGCAGTGGATGCGGTCAATATTCTAGATAACATTTTGATCTTACCATGTAGTGGTCAGTTTCGCATTTCGGTCCTGTTAAACTTTTACGTCTTCTACTTTTATGTGTGTTTATTGTTTTGTGATAAAACAACCTTTAATTGACTTCATGTTTAGTTGGTTGGACCCAGGTATACTTGTGGACGTTTTTATGTTGGTCGAATCATTTAAGGATTTTCAGAGAGTGAGGTTCGCAAAATTCAATTAACTGTTCTTCACTTTCATTTGTTTTAGAATCCCCGTATTTACCTACAACTGTCTTTTGTTTTATCCTGTGTTCAATTTTTCACATGCGAAAAACTATGTCATTTTCGCTGTATTAAAATCATTATTCTACTTCAACCTTTTCTGACCTTCATTCAACCACACTTCTTTAGAAATACGGACAGTTTTTAAGTAGAAAACAAAAAAGATGCTTTTTTGGCTATTGACTGACAGACGTACTCTCTCCCTACAGTTAACTGACACCAGCAACAGACGTGCTCTCTTGACTGTTGATATTCACTAACAACAGACATTCTCTCTCTCTCTCTCTCTCTCTGTCTGTCTGTCTCTCTCTCACTGTCTCCTTCATAGTTCCGCGAAAAATACTGCGAATCCTCATTTGAATCGTAGATATAACAAACGCAAATGTTTGTTATATCTATCTCGTGATTTTAGTGTTAGTACCGCGAGACACGTAATAAGAAACCGGTAAAGACAGCTCCCACCGTACGAAGGATATCCGCAAGTGAAAGCCTATAAAAACCGCGAATGTGTGTGTAGCAGAAGTATTGGTAAGACGTATCATAAACTTGATTTGCTATTATCTGTATAACCCTTTACTACATATCCTAATTAATTTAAATCAGCCCTTATTAATACAGTCCTTATACACTGATATTATATTAATAATTTCACATACGTACACCCTTTTTTTGTACACCCTGTTCCTACCAATAAAATCTGCTAACAGCATAATTACTTTGCGTCTATTTATATTTTATATAAGTTCTGATATAGTTTTGTAGAATATCTGTTTTTCTGTTTTTGATAAACTTTCTGATGACGCCTATATTCCAATGATCTCGAAATCGTACCCTTTCCACGTAATAGATACTCTAATAATTCTCTCATTGCTTTTTCTTAACTTTTCAGACTCCACCTAGTTGTGTATTATCATTCGTATGGTATTTTCTGACATGTTGGCTAAAGAAGAATTGTTAACAATGCTGCCTCTGAAAAGAAGATATATACAACTTTTTTATGAGTTTTGTGAAACAATACGAGATACCGTTTTACAAACACGTGTGTGTTAAAACAGATGGTCCACCATCCATGACTGGCGTAACAATGGATTTGTTGCATTATGTCAAGCTAACGATGACTTTCCATCGTTTTTTTGATTTCGTTGCATAATTTACCAGCAAGTTTTTACCTAAAATTTTAAATAGTGATGACATCATGAGGTTGACAATAAAAATTGTGAATTCAATTAGAGCGCAAGCTTTCAAAGACATCTTTTTAAAGCGCAGTTAACTCTGCGGAACATACTGATTTACTTCTGCATACAGATGTGAGGTGGTTAAGCCGTGAAAAATTTTTAGCTAGGTTCCACGATCTACATCCCGAAATAATTTATTTTTAGAAGAACGAGGGGACGACGACTTATCTACTTCAAAACGAAAAATGGCTCAGTGATCTGACTTTCCTAACAGATCTAGCAAATCATTTGAACCTCCTTAATTTTGAACTACAAGGAAAAAATAAAACTCTTATCGATATGATGAGCTCAATACATTATTTTGTCAAAAAACTGAAATTATTAATTAAGCAAATTGGCAGAAAGGATTTAAACAACTTTCCATCGTTGAAAAAAAGGGTAGCCGCTCATTTGAATTATGTTTATTACAAGACGGAGCTGCAAGCACTTCATAGTGAGTTTGAAAGATGCTTCGCTGATTTTAAAAACTGACAGATATTGTAACATTCATGTCTAATCAATTTTCTTGTCAATACGTGGAAACAATAGCCACTGAAATATCCGTTACGTTGAATTTGGAGATTATTTCCGTCCAAAATGAGGTACTGAAAATAATTTCGGATAAACACCTTAAATCCAGAGCGACCAGTACGAAGATTTGGTCTTTCATATCGTCTGAGAAATATCTGTGTTTGAGACAAGTAGCTTTTTCCAAATGAAGATAGTGAAATCAAAATATCGTATTCGGCTGACTGACGAACATCTCTCTTCATGCTTGCTCATGAAATACTTGTAGATGATATGCAGTGTCATGCATCAACATCCATGTAAAATTAATATGAAAAACATGACTTAAATTACAACTCTCTGTAGTTACAACTTTTTATCAACTAGAAATGTAAAATAAAGTTTTATTTTCAAAATTGTTTTTTTTTCTATTAAGCTTTGTTTGTAAACCAGGAGGAGTAAACTAAAGAGACAGATTCACACTAGGGATGGCGGTTTTTGACAAAAACACCGGTTTTCGGATATACCGGTTTTTTTGCTTACGGTTTAACCTGACGGTTATATCCGGCCAAAAAAACCGGTTTTTGCAAAAACCGGTTTTCGGTTTTTTTAATCCAATATGTTACAAAGTTACATTTACAATGCACCTTAGTTTGCGATACTTCATTCAACTCGATATCAATATTATGATCAAAATTAGTACTATCGAAAGAACATCAATATCAATATAAATAAAACACAATTTTTAATAAATCCATTTTATTATATTAATTATTATATTTATTTATTATTTTATTATTATTATATATTTATTGATTTATCATTAAATATAATATAGCGTAAGATTAAAGTATAAGTAAAATAAAATAATATTTTAAGTAAAAAAGTATAGGTTAGAAGGTAACAAATAGGTTACCTTACCTTTTATATGAAATGTATTTAACATTATGTTGGCCAGTATTTTTCATGAAGCCTATTGAGAAAAAGTCGTTCATATAATATATGTTGGTCTCCAATTCAGAGAGACACCAGTCTCTCTGATGCCACCGATCTTCCGACCAACGACATGTATTTTTTAACTATAAAAGCCAAGCCTGGCATACAGGTTCTGTGCTGCTCAAGAATGAAAACGGAACATCAAGGCAGCAAAGGCTGCTGCAGATATAGAGTCAGTTCATTTGGAAAAGAACTTTGAATCCGTGTGTCCTGAGAACTCGAACTGGAACCACTGTTCACCAACTCCAGATCGTGTAAAGACCAAAGAGGGTTTGATTTTAAACTCACTTTGGCTTCTTTATTCTGGAAGGAGCTGAAAGGAGAAAGTCCTTCGATTTCGGAAAGGTACGTCCTTACTTCCGAGCCTAAATTGGATGTGACTGTCTCCGCTATAGACGGATTCAGATATAGTTTTTTGAACCCAGGGTCCGTGATTGTAGCATGGCAAAGCAGGGGGTTTCGTAAAAACTTAGTGTCCCTCTCTTGAAGGTTAGTTATAAGCTATTGGCATAACTTTTGGGCTGTATTAAGGTTTCGCTTGAGGTTTTTTTAAAGATCTTTCGATAATAGATACAAGAGGGATAACAAGACTAGCAGTAATGTACTAGAAACACGACATGTCCTTTGTGGCTTCATCGAAAGGTGATAAAATTGTTACAATTTCAGTGATTAGTTTTATATCTGTACCAGAAATCATCCTTGGTGCTTTTTTATTCGAGGGATCTGCCAGTATTGCAGCTATATATGGGGACATTAGTGTGAATCTTTTGGTAAACAGAATTTCATCTGGTTGGTACGGATTGTACCAAAAGCTTCACTTCACCCTCTGATTTGCCCTCTCGTTCCTGCTCCATCCGTAACTTTTCCACGAAGAGATTGCTGTGCCTAGCGAAAAAGACTATGGCATTTATTTCCTTTATTACATTTTTAATGCTACATTGTTTATATCTTCTAGGCCATCTGTGACAACTAAATTTAATATGTGTGAAATGAATCAGAGCTCACACTCGTTTCAGAAGCAGATGAAGATGCTTCCTCACCGCCTCTATGCAAAAAAGTTTCGATGTCCGCCAGTTCTTTATCCTAAACAAAAACAAAATTCCCCTATTAATTCCTTTACTTAAATTTTTCTATGAAATGAGCTTACCATTGGCTTATTTTCCAGATATTTTGGATGTTTATTTTTTAGGTGCTGCCCCAAATTCATCGTGCATCCTCCTGGTTTTAATATTTTCAAACAAATAAAGCATTGTGCCTCATGTTGCTACGCTTGGAAAACAAATTCCACACAAACGATTTCGACATGGTAAAAATGAAAAATTCGAAACTTGAAGATGAAAAGAAAAAGGCGTTGTTACTAGATTTATTTAGGTACTCCTAAAGTATAACTGGTCTTCAATGTCGTCATGGCAATTACTTGATTACTTGGATCAAAATTAAATTTGATTTGTGTGAATGTCAAAGATTTGTGAATTTCAGTAGCCAGATGTAAAGAACAATAAAACAAAATTATTATACTACTGCTCAACAGAGAGCGCTGAAATAATTCAGATTATATTGTCATTGAATATATTATGAGAATAGAATATAATATGCAATTATTGTATTCAATTAAATAATGCAAATTTAATTTACCCTTTGAAAATATAATCCTCTAAAATACACACCAATTTCCTCTCCCCCCAAACCCAAAAAATTCCCCATCCGTTTCAACTTATAAAAAATGTCCGAGACTCTTCAAATGGGATTTAAAAAAAATAATATCAACATAAATATTTTACTTAAAAATAAATTGGATAATGCAATTCATCTTATATTTTTACTACCATCAAAAAAAATTTATCATGTACAACTTTTAACACGTTTGTATATTTGTTCAATAGGTACATTAACTCATTTATTACTTCCTGTATTGTTTTGAGAACGTAGGGAATTCCTTGGAGATTCGTATTCGTATTCGGTAATTCGATATTCATAGTCAGAATATTATTATTTTTGGTAATCAGAAAAAGCCATTCACCCACTTTCAATGCCAAGAGTCAAGTGTGAAAAATATATAATGTACCAGATCACTTCTTATGTAAATATTATGATTACAAATACCTTTTCAACGAAATATAACAAAACTTAATTGTTTCTGACTGATATGAGTTTGCACTTTCAGCTTGCTTCTGTATTTATAAAATAAAATAAAATTTGTGGACTAAAATGGATTTTCTAAGGAGAGCGTGTGGTATATCCAAAAAAGATCACATCAGGAATGAAGATATTAGAAGGAGGACAAATACTGTATATTCCAGTGTAGATAGAATTGAAACGAGACAACTAGTGTGGTATGGTCACGTGAAACGAATGAATGAAGATAGATGGCCAAAGAAAGCTTTAAATTACATACCACAACAAAGAAGAAGGGGAAGGCCTTCAGTTGCCTGGGAAGAAAATGTACGGCACATAATGAGAGATAGAGCCATCAGAGAAGACGAATGGATGGACAGAAAACGATGGCGGTCGAAATGCGAGAAACTGCAGAGGCTGTAGGAACCTCGCTTATATATATATATATATATATATATATATATATATATATATATATATATATATATATATATATATAAATAAAATTTGAATTATGGTTTTGTTTGGAATAATTACTTGAGAATAATAATTATGATTGAAATCCAAAATAATACCTAATTAATACTAATAAAACTAAAAAACCTAATAACAGGTTTTAACTTTAAAAATAAAAAACCGGTTATAACCTGAACAAAAAAACAACCGGTAAAACCGGTTATTGCGAAGTAAAAAAACCGGTTTTCGGATAAAACCGGTAGGTTTTTCCCATCCCTAATTCACACCCAAGAAAGTCACAAGAAAAGTTACCAACTACCTCTTCTTTTTTGGTTGATCATATCGGGCTTCGACGGTAATCAAAAATGATATATTAGGTATACTAATACGTCGCTAAGGAGATCTAAAAATAACTGTTTTTTATATAAAATCAGACTAAAAATCTAAAAATTAAAAGAATAGCGCAGAAAACACAAAAAATCGCCGATATAACATAATTAACTTATAAATTGCCATTAGTGTCAAAATTTTATAACAGTGGAGTAAACTTGCATGTCGTTGGACCAATTACAAACAAACATTGCGGCGCGGTAAATTTGAATCACTTATCCTGGTTTAAAAACAAGGTGTAGCAGTCGATCTTCGGACGCTTGCAGTTTATGTGGTAGATACCATGCAGTATAAGCATCGAGTAAAAAGACAAAAGAGGGAATCTAATCGTTATGGAAAGGAGACCAAAAAAGTGGCCTCTGATGGCGGACATATCCGGAAGTGCGAATGCGCCAAATTTAAATTTTCCGACACTTATTAAAAGTAGCTATATAATATTTTTCAGAATGTGTCTTAGACGAAAAACTTTAAATAAATATTAACGATAACATGTGATACAATTCTTAAAAAACTTCAATATAAATAAGCTTTCATGTGACAGTTGGGACAAACAATAACATAACCCAACTAAATTTGATTTATTAAACAAGGAAAAACTCTCTTTCCTTGTTTAATTTGGCGTTTCAAGATGGCACTTCCTGTCTAACAATATTTTTGTCCCCACTGCCTTTACATTCACTCTTTTGTCTTTTTGCTCGATGAGTATAAGTCTGAGCACCACTGCACTAAACAGAGTAATCTGAAAATACGGTCTCGTCAAAAGTTTTAAATTCAAAAGTTCAAAAGAAATTAACATGCTACAAAATCTAAAATATATAAAACACTGTATCTATACATCTACAAAATATATTAATATGTTTTATTGAAGAAAAATTAAATAGTAGTTAACGTACAACAATAATACTATTAGTGTAGGAAAAGCGGTACATGTCACCAACTACTATTTATTTTTAATGGACCTTTTAATCCAACTCGAATTGCACCCTTCGCCTTAAACAACTGAGATTAAAGCACACCCCTGTTTCTGTATAGTCTCGTCGTTTAAACGGTTTTGCCTTTCAGGCCTTTTGACTACTAAATTTCGCGACAATTCCAACGCTCGCCACGTTAATTATTAATGGTATTGTAGTTGATGATGGCGACAAACGTTTCGCTTTTGTTCGAGCACTTCAAGGTGTTTAAGACTTTGCACTTGGAATTTAAGGAGTTTTTTGTATGGAAGAGAGGAGTTTATTATACTCGGAAAGTGAAGAGAACTCCTCTTTATTAAGTAGACGAGGCAAATAGGAACGCTCTAAATAATACACTTAATAAAATTAGAAAAGAGGTTTTATAAAAGAAGTGTTGACAATGGACGTCTAGCTTTTAAAAGTTTTTTTTTATTTAACATCAAACATTTAAGTACTCAGTAAAACAAAGCTAAAACATTAAGGGTCAGTTTTGTCAAGTTTTTTTATTAGTGCATTATTTTTTATGGGGCTAGTGCGAAAAAGTTGCGTTGTGATGTATATTAAAACTGTAGGAAATCTTTTTTGTATTGGACCCCATCTTCAGGTTCCATATTAAATTTAAATTTTTGTGTTAAATTTAAAATCTGCTTTTGTGTTAAAAAATGGCATAATATTTCTAGACTGCAACCTTGAACGAATAAAGCCAGCTCTTGATTCTGGTCCACAAACAGCAGCTGATACTTCAGATTTTAACTTAACAATTCTTTCCACGGATTGGGTATGACAGGGTTAGTTTAAGACCTCTATGTTGTTGTGATTTCCAGAATCAATCATATCCATTACATTTTCATTGAACATATATTTAGGCCAAGGAGGAGCCAATGAGGTGTTACATTCAGAAAAAAAATTAAGCCAATACAATCTGCAGCACTAAAATTTAATGTTGGTATTTTGAATGTCCGGATCTTTTTTTCTTTCTGACTTTGTCTAGATTTCAGCATTCTGCGTAGTCCTAGCTCCCTATGTTTTCGTTCATCTTTCATCATACCGAGTAATAACTTTTGGGACGGACAAAATAAGCATGTCTTTGGATAAAGGCATCGACAATTTTTCTTCGGTCAACTGGTAGAAATCGTGAATAATGGATCATTTGTAATAAATGTTTTGAACCATCAGAAGAGCAAGAATACAGTTTTATATAAAACTAAACTGCATACACATACACTTTTTGGATGAAACTTACTAACATAATTAATAGGGTGTTGGGACACTCAGTTCAAACATAAAATCGAAGCAACCGATTAGCAACTGTCAAATACCTTGCGTGTGATATTTTCCCAGGTTTTTTAAGGCTAAAAATCATTAGAACATTTTCCTTCGGCAACTGCTTGACTGATTTGATACAAGTACTTCTGATCTGATCAACCAGAAAACAAAAGGCTTTAAACAAATGACGTAAGGGTATATCGTGATGCAGAATGCGGATCTAACCACTATATGGTGGTCGCAAAAATAACCATACACTACAGGAAAGTAAACAAGAACAAAATTAAACAGGAGAAGGTAGCAGGTTCCACAAAGATAAGATATACCTAATATTGATAGCCTAAAACAAGAATCAGTGCAATTCCTCTACAAACTTAGACTAGCCTCAAAACTAACTCACTTAACTAGAAGAGAAACAGCCGAAAAAGAATATCTACATATAAAAAATTACATTCATCAGGCGTCCAAAGAGGCATTGGGGTACGAAGAAGCTGACAAAAGAAAAACTCCTGAGTGGTGGAACGAAGAAGTAGAAAAATCAATTAAAGACAAAAAAAAAAGCTTATCAAACATGGCTATCCACGAAAGACTCAGAAGACCGTAGAATTTACAGCATACTCAACAGGGAAGCAAAGAAGGAAGTCGCTAAAAGAAAAAATGAAATGTGGGAAGAGAAATGCGAAGAGATGGGCCGATGCTTAGGAGGAACCAAAGTAACACAAGCTTGGAAATTTATAAAAAGTAGTAGAAAAGAAAGAAAATATAAGGGAAATATGAGTTGGTGAAACATGGACCGGATACTCTTTTGGAAAGCTTAGTGAATATTTTTAATAAATGCTTATTTGAAGACCAAACGATTTCAGACGATTGGAATTTGGCCCACATTAGCCCCATTTATAAAAAGGGAGACATGAAAGAGTGCGGAAATTATAGAGGCATTAGCGTAACTAGCTCGCTGGGAATTTTATATGGTCGTACATTGAAACGAAGAATAGAAGAGCAGTATAAAGAAAGTGAAGAACAAAGCGGCTTCAGAGCAGGAAGATCGTGCGTGGACAACACATTTACCCTTTAACAAGTAATTGAAAAAAGAACAGCTCAAAACCTACCTACGCATCTGGTATTTATAGATCTGGAGAAGTCTTATGATACAGTTCCTTTAAAATTCTTATTTAGTGTCTTGACGAAAACGGACCTTAGTAAAACATATCTAATAGCAATGCCGAACATCTATAAATGTCCTCAAAGAACTGTAAAAACAGGAAATACTTTCTCAAAGGTATTTACAGTAACAAAAGGCTTGAGACAAGGATGTTGTTTTTCCCCCACCCTATTCAAAATATATATCCAAGAAGCACTGCACCAATGGAGATAAAAATGTACGGAAATGGGGTTGAAGCTTAACCATTATCTGAGAACGCTGTTCTTTGCAGATGATCAAGTACTGATTGCAAGCTGTGAAGAAGATGCAGATTATATTCTTAGAAAGCTCAAAGATGAATACGAAAAATGAGGGGATGAGTATGAATATGTCAAAAACAGAATATATGCGAATAGGCACTATAGGCAGTGAAGCCGAAGACCCGGATTTGGAAATTAGACAAATGAAAAGGTGCTTCGAATACAAATATTTGGGAAGTATTATTTACAGTAAAGGAACAACGGAACGAGATATAGACTTTAAATTCTGAATTCGATACTTTGGTCCAGCAAAGCTACTATGAGAACTAAAATGACTATCTACAAAGTAATTGTAGAGCCCATTCTTACATATGGAGCAGAATGTTGGAAAATGACAGTAAAAGGAAAGAAAAAAGTTGACACGGTTGAAATGGACTACCTGAGAAGAGCTTGCCGTATATTAAGAGTAGAACGTATACCTAATTCTGAAATTAGAAGAAAAACAGATAGAGTACATACAACTTCTGAAAGAATAGAAACTAGACAGTTAATATGGTATGGACACGTACAGAGGATGGACGACAACAGATGGCCAAAAAGAGATATGGAATACAATCCAAGTAATAGAAGGAAACGAAGAAAACCAGCCAAGTCTTGGATACAAGGTGTTATGGAAACCATAAAAGACAGAGCCATTGATGAAGACATCTGGAGAGATAGAAAAAGATGGCGATCGAAATGCGGGAAGCGGTAGAAGCTGTAGGATCCCCGCTTATATATACTTCTAATCTGCACTAAGGCCTGTTCCTTCTGTTTCTGGAGATAACGTCTATGAGATGCATGCTGTCGCCTTATTTTCATCCTATCAATTACTTTCGATGTATAAGTCACAATTATAACGCCCATATCTTTTAAGACCTCTGATGCTATAATTGCAGCAGAACGACCGAAGATCCCGGTTATTTCGTACGCCGAAGCTAAACTTGGCAAGCAAATTCGCATTTGTGACTTAAATGGTTGGACTGAAACTGTTGACAAGGGAGCAAAGAAAGCTTGTTTATGATCATCTCTCAGTCTGGCTTCGTCAGTATTATATTTTTGAGAGGATGTCTTTGCCTTCATGGTTGTTTCCATTTTCTTCCATATTGCAGCTAATGCTGCCATGTTCACTGGTCCAGTTGCCATTTGTTTCAAATTTAAAAACATTCTTGTTCTAAATAAAATTATTATCAATGTGAAGAACAGTGATTCAGAGGAAGAAAGTGACGAAGTGTAATAACAAGACAACTTTCTGTCAATACTGAGCTTACTCGGAATATTTTCTTACAAAATCAGGTGTAGGGATTATCGACATATGTTCAACACCAAACTACTGCTTCATTTTTTTAATAAAAACGTGGCCTTATTATAAATACTTTACTTATTTTTGCAATATCTATATCTTTGAAAATCAGTTATAAAGGGAAAATAATAATGTAAGTAAGTGATGACTCTATAAACTTTTAGTTTTTACTTCAAGGTTTTATAAATTATTTAAATATATATTTTTTAACTTTCACCACCTACCGTACGCTCAATTATTAATTAGTTTTTGTATACAAACCAATTATTGTTTGAACATTTTATAGAAAATGCATTGCAGAAATATGATTAAGTAATTTAAACTTACACAAAATCATCAAGACATAAAATTAAGCTTTGTTTATAGCAATACAAATTTATAGCACCAATTTCTTATAAAATATACCATATTAGATTTCATGTAGGTCGGTCCTATCCTGTTCTTCACCGGTCATAGTGCTGCTTATCGCATTTTTCTCAAATAAATATAACCGGGCTATATATTAACTGGTATCACATCCATATATTTTTGATATCGTACATGTTCATTAAAAGTTACTTGGTTTAAATTTTACAACTTCCTTGGGCCTTTATAGATAAATTTACTGTAAACGTCTTGAAAATATGAGTCTAGTAAACAAAAAATGAAAGTTATTCTGCTGAATTTATCCACAAACTTTGTTATTTATCTAGGTACGTCACTGCTTCCCTGTACATCCCCACAACGAAAATCGCTCCATTGAGGAGATTTACTCGTTGCTTTGGGATTAATTTGAAGTTTATCTCGTTTTATGGAAAGTCAATTTCATCATACAACGTGGCCATTAATAATCTAGCAGGGTGTTTGCGATGCCGCTTAATGGAAAACTTTGACGTAACGCACCGTCAATTCAATGTCAATAGTGCCAATGGTTTTACTGACTGGTGGAGTGCCGTTAGATTAGAAACGGTGCCTTTGATATTTTGAACCCCGTGTTGAGTATCGCATTAACGTGGTTTGTTTGTTGTATTTATAACAAACACAATATAGCAGCAGATGCAAAATCAATCGTATTAACTGCGTTCTCGTATGTAATAGTGGAACACAAATTAATCTAGACTTTGTTTGCTTAATTGGGGCTTATAACTGTAATGCATAATACGGAATACAAACAGAAAAGAAAATTAAAGGAAAATATAAAAGAAGATATACTGCACAGTCCAGCAGAAGCCACATAATGAAAAATAGTAGATATCGATGACAACAGACAATAGCAATGAACAATGCTTACATAAAATATATTAATATCGGAACATCAAACGTGTCTAAAAGCTGTAAAATTATCAGAAATTAAACAAATAATGATATAGTCATATTTGGGAAATAAACAGACGAAATTAAAGGCATTATCTATGTTGGACACAAAAAAGTGTAAGATATGCTAAGAAAAAAAAAAAAGATTAGCGAAAAAGTACAGTAGAACCAGAATATGAATAGGCGTGAAAATACTATGCGCACTGGAAGATATCCAATAACAGCACAATTAATCGTCGCCGAGTTAAGGTCGATTCAGACACAGTGATTGCGCCGAACCGAACAATCCGTCATACAAAATATTCTTTAATACAAATATGTTGCCGGCATTCACACTCATCAGTTGACAAACAGTTTCCCAGCTGTCAGATAGTTGATAGTTCTGTGACCAAACAGGACCGGTTCGGCGCCGAGACTATGACGGGACTGATGTGTCTGAATCGACCTTAAATCGCTGCTATTTATTAGGTGTTATGTAACGTATTTAAAGGATTTGACGTTGTGGTGCTGGCCGATGGTATGCGACACATCCAAAAGTTTGTGTAAGAAAGGAGAAAGAGTCTGGTTTTCAAGGGTTAAGTTAGTTTTATCCTCGATTTGTTTTTTTTTAATATTATGCATTTTGTTTTAGAACCAAAACTAAAACCGGTTTTTAGGGATTAATTTGCTAGTTTATTTTAGTGTTCTTATAATATTGACGCCATACGATTAATGTTCTTGCCTTTGATGTAAAGAATCAGGTAATATAGTCTGAATATAGTCTTGTCTGAACAGGTTTTCTTCTTCTTGTAGTACCTATCCGTTTCGGATGTTGGCGACCATTATGGCAATCTGCACTTTGCACACTGCTGCTCTAAAAAGATTTGTGATTGTTGTGTTAAACCACGTTCGTAGATTTTTCAGCCAGGAGATCCTTCGCCTTCCTGGTCCCCGTTTTCTTTCTACTTTTCCCTGCAATATTAGTTGCAGCAGTCCATATCTTTCGGTGTTCCTTATGATGTGACCGAGGTATTCGATTTTGGCTGTTTTTATTGTGGTTAATAGCTCTTTTTCTTTTTTCATTCTCAACAGAACACCATCATTAGTAACGTGGTCGGTATACGATATCTTTAGGATGCGACGATAAAGCAAAATTTCAAAAGCCTCAATTTTCGTGCAGGTGGCGTCTGTTAGAGTCCATGACTCAACTCCATACAACAGTATAGGAAAGATGTAACATCGTAGTAGATTTGTCCAAATTGCTGTTCCTTCTTAGAGATCATCATGCATTTTGTTTTCTTAGTGTTTAGTGAAAGTCCGTATCTCTGACTGACCTCTGTGATTCTGTTCTGATTAACTCCTGGAGGGTTTCAGAACTGTCAGCGAATACTACCGTGTCGTTCGCGTATCTAATGTTATTGATAGATTCTCCGTTGATTCGAATTCCGGCTTCAACATCACCCACTGCTTCTTGAAATATTTCCTCAGAGTATATGTTAAACAGAAGTCTACATCCCTGACGGACGCCACGTTTGATTTTGATATCGTCGGGTTCTTCTGCCTCTGTCCGGATAGATGATGTTTGATTCCATTACAGATTGCTGACAATTCTTAAATCACAGGTGTTTATTCCAATATTGGTTAATATCTTCATCAGCTTGTCGTGCTTTGCTGTATCGAACGCTTTATGGTAGTCAATAAAGCAAGCATATATGTCACAGTTCACGTCTCTACATCGTTGAAATAGCACTTGTATACTAAAGAGAGCCTACTGCATTCCAAAAACCAAACTGTGTACGGCTAAGTTTTTTTTCGCACAGTCTATATATCCTTTGAAGTATGATTTTTAGAAATAATTTTAGAATATGACTCATTAAGCTGATGGTTCGGAAATCACTGCAGGATACGGATTTTGTTTTCTTTGGTAAAGCAATAAAGGTCGACTTCAGCCATGTTCTTGGTATTACTCCTCTTAAATATATGTCATTAAATAGTTTTGTTAGGTGTTGAATACCGTCGGTGTTAAATAGTGTTATGAGCTCAGCATATGTATTGTCAGGTCCAGGAGCTTTGCCATCTTTTGGTTGTAATATGGCTTTTTGCACTTCATCTGATGTGATTGGTGAGTGGTCATCACATATGTAGGATGGAGGTTGTTCGGATCTAGTCTCATCAAAGAGTTCTTGTATGTATTTTGTCCATATGCGGATTTCTTGATTTTTGTCTGTGATGATATTCCCCTGTTGGCCTCGCAGTTTGTTAGCTGTGTTGGATTTCTGAAGACCAGCTGCTTGCATGTTTAACCTTTTGCTCACCTTTTTATGCATGTTAAACCTATCATGTTTTTGTTCTATTAACTCTATCTCTTCACACTTTGATTTTAACCAATTTTCTTTGGCCTTTCGTATTTCGGTTCTTATTTGTCTCTGAATCTTGTTGTACATTATTTTGTTGTTACAAATAATTAAACTTTTGTATTCAAATATTAAATAAAATGAATCTCATATTAAAATTTACATTTTAGCATTTGGTTATACACATAAGAAATAGAAATGTATTCCTCAATATATTTATTTAATTACTACATATATTAGATATGCTCGACACTTTAATTATACATTTTGAGTACGTTGAATTGTTATAGGAAACGAAATATAATATAGCGACCAGCCCTATAATAAAATTTGATCGTCTGGCTTTTAAAATCAAAGAACGCGTGTTCTGAGTTTAGTTTGAGTTTTCAATTATCTTAGAGACACCATTTGCTTCGGTCCGCGACACATATACAAAAAATACCGTTCCTGCGAGAATTAATTACGTTTTACAAAATAAATATTATTTACAGTTTTACTTACATTTTATTCAATTTTAATATTTAATTATTTTTATTTCCGTGGCAATAAGTTTATCACACACGCATCACCACACCCACTGAACAAATTGTATTCGTATGTCGTCTGGACCTGGTATTCTATCTTTTATTCGATTAAGTGTTTATTGAAACTCCACACAACCACAGTATAAAGAGGTTCCACTCTTCCACAAAGAGGTGGAACCTCTTTATACTGTGACACAACTGAGAGGTGTATTGATAGTGTTGAATTCGTCGAAAATTGTAATATAAACTGCCTTCTTTTGTTATTTCTAAGTTAAGAACTCGTAAGTGTAATTTTGACTGAATGATCATTTTTGATAGGTATCAGCTAATTCATGTACTATGTCCTGTGGATGAGTTAATAAAGTCCTTTCTTTTTCTAAACTTACAATTTGTTGGTCTTTTTTTTTCCTTTATCCAAATGATGATATATTAATGTTATATATGTATTTCTGACAGGATTCTTGTTTTTGCTTTTATTATGATTCTCCTTGCTTCAATTCTATATTTTATGAACTCTGCTAATAGATCAATATTTTTGTACTTTTTTTTTTACTTTTTACTTAATTTAGTAGCAACCGCAAATTGTGTATTCCACCAGGAAACTGGTTTGTGTTTTTTTCAAAGTTGAAATTTTTCTATAGCTATCTTGGCAGCATTCAGTACAAGCTAATTAAAGCTCGTGAGTGTGTAGTCAATGGATTCTAAAATTTTAATCTGATTAATTTTGATTGATACATTTTTTTCAAATTCAATCTAAATTGCATGTTTTAGTTTCCATTTTTGCATAGGAATTGTATTTGTATTCAAATCAACGGTATGTTTTATTAAGATTGGGAAGTGGTCACTACTATATACATCTTTTAGTGCTGTAGTGCTGTCCTATCGAGTTGGGTGAACAATGAGGGTTCGCATATGGAGAGATCAATGGGGAAACATGTTCCCGTAGCCATGTTGAATCTTGTTGCGGACCGTCGTTGAGTAAACATACGTTTGAAGTGTTAAAAATGTTTTATTTTATTTCCTTTCGGTGTTGTTTTATTTGATCCCCATGTAATGGCCGGTAAAATCTCCCGAGATTATATTCCAGATAAGGGAATTTGTTTAAGTTTGTAGGATGTGTAAGAACACTAAGTAATTCGGGTTAAGTTATACTTACGTCTGATGAAACATAAATGCGACAGTTATTGAACTTTAGTGAGGTCAGTACTATTACATCGACTGGTTAGATATTAGTTATGAGGTTTATATTTTGGACAAGTATATTTGACTTATTATACTCCACTGGCCCAGTTGTAACTGGCTCAGTTGGTGCAAAATCCAGTGCAACCTTTCAGTTTTTGCAATGACTTATTTTTAAAGTGCGTTTCATGTAAAGAAATCAAATCTGGTGCATAATTTGAGCGAAGAAGCTGTAATATAGTTAAATAGGTTCATTATCCATTTAAATTCCATTGTATATAATCATGAAAATAATTTATGATTTAGTTGTAATACAAGAATGACTATTGGGTTCACATATAGCTTTTCTAGTCTTTTGCGATTTGGATTTTTAATTTTGAGTTAGTAAAATAAACATGAGAGTTTACAAGTATTTTAATAAATAAGCGATGAATTCGACCGTTACTAGATGTAAATTCAGTTTATATAACAATAAAACACTAAAAACGTTGTCATCAAAACTTTCACAAAATGTATTAAAATATCACTACAGCTGTTTCGCCAGAGTGCCTTTCTCAAGTGATCTATTTTTGATATGGGTTTACACTTTATAGTCTTTAACGGAATAGTTCGAGGAGGGAAGGTGTCTCAAGTTGGTCATTCAGAATTATGTCTGTGTTTTTAATTTGTTGATTTCCATAGATTCTAATAAAGATTAAGGCTTAAGGCCTTTATTTTAGATGTGAAGAATTTGAAATTCGTCGAAATAGAAGGTAAAGTGCGTGTGTAGAATCTGTTTTTCTATTATTGATAGTACTTTTATGTTCTGCTATACGTTTGTTAAAAGTTCTACCAGTTTGACCGATGTAAGTTTTCGGACAGGTGCCACATTTAGTAGTGACAGATACCTTTGAATTTAATAATCAAATATATGCCAATAACGGTACAGGACTTATAATGGGTAATCCTCTAAGCCCACTGCTATCAGATATTTTTATGGATCATTTTATTGTTATATTTTAATAAGTAATAAATCCGGTGTATAATCCTTAACAATATTATAGACATCTTAGCTCCATATGTCTTATTTAGTAGATCCCGAAATTGATCGTAGTTTAATACACATGATTTTGAATGTTTATTGGTAAATCTTTTAGCAGCTTCTTAACTTTCTGTTATTTATTTTTAGTTGTTGTTCCAATTTTATTTGATTTGTGGAGTATTTTTATTTGTTGTTCTTCGGGTTGCTTTTGAATGGTTTGGTATTATGTTTTTATCAGGTGGAAAATTGGTGTCGTCCTTATGTTTTTAGATGTAGAACTACTTTTACTACATCTTTTGTGAAATAGGTTGGTTGAGATTTCTTCTGTTGGAGATGGGTTATGCGATAGATGTCTTTTGATTTTTTCTGCTGATTTTTCCATTATTGGAAGGGTGAGATTTGACACCTTTATCAAATGTATTGAAAAAGACATTGGTGAATTACTATCGTGGTTTCTATAATATTGTGAGAATCTGGGAAGTGATATTGGAACGTAGATTAGAAGTTGGAATAGTATTAAGTACCATCTCCGCAGTGGAGGACGGCAATGATGATAGCTATTCGGACTTTTGAGACGGCTGCTCTGAAACAATCATTTGATGTACATCTATACCACTTTTTTAGATTGCGCAGCCATGACATTCTACGTCTCTGTATGCTTCTCTTTCCTTGGATCTTTTCCTGCATAATCAGTTGGAGCAAGGTGTTTTTTCTACACGTGTAATATGTCCGAGATATTCCAATCTTCTTGTTTTATTTGTATTTAAAATTTCTATTTCTTTATTCATCCTTCTCAGAACCTCTTTGTTTGTAGCGTTTTCTGAATGTATGGGAGCTGAAATTGAACACACTCTGTGATTGGAATCAGATCCGGTGTCTCACAATTGATTCTTGACTTTTAAATACGGTAAACACAACATTAAATTCGTGTTGTAAGTTATTTTTATTTTATTCCATTTGATATGGCTTAATATGACCCAATACACAGTGTAAAATATACATAGATAATATAATAGATAAAAAATTCAATACACAGTGTAAAAAACTAAATAATCTAATTTCCAATGGTAAAAAACCCAATATTCATTATACAAAAAGTTTTTCGAAACATACTTTTTTCAATAGATTTATAAATTTGACAGATACTAAATTTAGTAACAGCAAGATACAACTTTTAGAGAAAGGATTTAAACACAACTTGCCCCAACATATCAATGAGAGAACTTTAGAATATTTAGGTGTAGAATGTGAAGTAGCGTTAAACAAAACTGCTAACAATATCGAAAAAAGTATAATTGCCAAATATATTACAGATGTGTGTAGTGAAACTAAGAATTCATGTTACAAAGAGAATAAAACAGCAATTTCTATTAAAAATAAATCATTAGAAAACAACATTGTGTTTACAAAAGCAGACTAAGGTAACACTACTATTGCTATAGATAAAATAGAATATAATAACAAAACAATAGAATTCTTAAATAATCAAAATATTGAAACTTTACACAAAGATCCGACAGAAAAATATCAAAAACAAATTAAGCTAGCGTTAGAAAATTCAAAAGCAATACTAAATCCAATAGAACAGAAATACCTCAATATCATGAACTCACAGCCTCCTAAATTATACTCTTTCATTAAACTACACAAATTGGATCACCCAATAAGACCTGTAGTTTCTTTTTATACAGCTCCGTCATATAAACTTTCAAAAAAACTGTTAGAGATTATTTTAGAACACACTAAATTTTCACCTAAATTTACCATAAAAAATACAATAGAACTTGTTAATAAAATACAACATTTTCAATTACCTAACAACTCCAGATTAATTTCATTTGACGTAAAAAATCTTTTTCCTAGTATCCCTCCTACAGAAACTTTTATTCTAGTAAAAAACCTTTTAGACCAAAATAGTACAAATCCAACAATTACATTTGAAATCTTACATCTTCTTGAAGTTTGCATAAACCAGGACTACTTTGAATTTAATAATAAAATATATATAAATAACAGTGCAGAACTTATAGACTCGAGACAAAGATTTCAAAACATCCCGTATTCAAACAGTATTTATATTGGTAGAGATACGTAGACGACGTACTGGTATGTTTCACAGGAACTAACAGGCAACTCGACCAATTTTTATCGTATATTAATTCACTTCATAGTCATATTGAATTTACAATAGAAACAGAACAAACTCAATGCATACATTTTTTAGATTTAAAAATTAGCAGACTTCAAAACAAACATGACTTCTCCATATTTTATAAACCTACCCATACTGACACGTCTATACACAATTCATCATCCCATCCAACACAACATAAACTGGCAGCTTATCATAGTATGTTACATAGATTAACAGAAATTCCGATGTCAAAAGACAACTTTGAGACAGAATTAAATATAATTAAGCAAATAGCAGTAAACAACGGATACAACGAACAAACAATTAATATTATAGGTATATTAATTATTATAAAAATCAAAAACTACACAAGAAAGCCCTGAAATAAGTTTTTCCATCACCAGAGGAAAAACACAGTATCTTCTGCTCGATTACATATACAGGCAAAATAACAACAAAAATTGCCAAACATATAAAAAAGAAAGGAATAACACCACCTTTCCGTACAAATAAGAACCTAGGCAAATATATTAAAAATAACAAGAGCCAAAATAAAAAACACTTAAATAGTGGTGTGTACAAACTTCAATGAGGCGACTGTCTAAAAACTTACATCGGTCAAACTGGTAGAAACTTTGATAAACAAATAGCAGAACATAAAAGGGCTTTCAAGAATAGAAAAACAGATTCGACATACGCACTTCACCTTTGCTATCTTTGTTAGAATCTATGGAAATCAACAAATTAAAAAACACATATATAATTCTGAATGACCAACTTGAGACAAACAGTTCTCCCCTCCTCAACCTATTTCATTAGAGACTATAAATTTGTAAACCCAAGCCAAAAATAGATCACTTGAGAAAGGCAATTAGCTGAAACAGCTGTAGTGATATGATTTAAAATAAATTTTGTGGAAGTTTGAAAACAAAGTTTTCAGTGTTTTATTGTTACATTTAAAAATATTGTATAATTTTAACTTTTAATGGATAAATAAAACATAAATAAAAATCATTTAAACGATTAGTCATATATACACAGATTTAATATTCACATGGTAGCGCAGTATCGCTATCTTTAGTTATATTTAGCTATAGGTAGACATTTATCCTTGTGTGACCCTATGATTATTCAAAGTGAAAGAACACAGACCGTTAAGGTTATCTTGTATCTGCCGAAAATTAGGTTTAATCACGCAACAATAAAAAATATATACATCTCTGTCTTCTCGATGTTTAAAACAACATAAATCCAGCGGCACGCATTTTTGTGATTTCCATCCGTTTATTCAAATCAAACTCATATTCGGCCATTGTATTTGCATGTTTTCGTAGGGGTTAGGATGATGTACTGCTAAATTTCACACGGATTTAAGTGACCCATAAACCCTCAACAGCCCATCCGTGAAAGGGTCTTGCATACATTCAGAGGCAAGGGATTTTGTATACTTTATTCTTGACGAGAGCACGAGATTTTCGGGGGTGCCGAATTATGCTGCTGTAGAGGTTAGAAAAGAATTTGTGAGCCTTTGAATCAGATCAATTTGTCTACGCACACTGCGAGCTCCAATTCTTTAGCCTTTAATTTTGCACAGCGAGCTGTAAAATTTGAACCATTCACGACAGAAGGTTAGGTATATGAATATGTTCAGGTAAATAACAGGATGTCGAGTATTTCCATGGTTATTTTCTGGAAAAGGGTTTTCTGGAACTTTTCTTTTGGAAGGAATGTGTTTAGAGTAATTGTACGGTTTCGGTTCATAAATATTTAGTAAAAATTAGTAATACGAAATAGTAGCAGTTTAAGATTCCATTTTGTATAAATTTTTAATATTTTAAATTCCACTATGTTAAAAGTTTTTGTCTAAGAATTACAAATTCACAAAGAAAAACATTTTAAGTGTCTCTTGAAATAAATTAAGCATCTAAATGTTTCTTTTGCTTAGTCCAAATTGTTTATGAAAATAATTTTTTGTGCTTTTGGGGTTCAAATTAATTGTATTCGAAAAACGTGTGGTAATTTGGACAAGTGATGTTCCCAGAACTTGACAGCATATGAGGCAATTTTACATAAAGTAATTAAAAATATGAATGTAGATTTTAAATGAAACAAGTAGTTAGAATAATATGATTAAATAAGTTCATAATATAATAAAATAATATACCCTACATTCGGTTGAAAGATCCCTAAACCTCCTAGGTAATTAAATTTGAACGGACAGTAATTAACACTAGTAATATAGATATATGACAAACTTTAAATAGTTACAAACAAACATCAAGTGTATTAACATAATCAATTAACTCTGAAGTTGCAAACACGAAGTCTTCAGGGCTACCATTGTAGGATCTTGAGGGACACTCTTCAATAATGTGGTCGATCGTTTGGTTCTTCCCACAAGCACATTGAGGAGACGGATTCTTTCCCCATTTATGTAGCATATATGCACATCTGCCATGTCTGGTTCGGATCCTGTTAAGAGTGGACCATGTTTTACGTGGAAGGTCAAAACCTGGTGGCTTATGTGTAATGCAGTGCATGTTATTTTGCCATGCATTCCATTCTTGGGACCATGCATTCGTGATGTTGAACTCCTCATGTATCATTCTTGCCGTTTTCATTGGTGGTTTTCTAGAACGTAGACGGGTATTTCGTGCATCCTCAGTGCAGGTTTATATTGTTCATGATCTTTTTGTATTCACGTGTAAGTGAGTCAACTCGTCGTAAATGTGGAGGTGTAATGTGACTTAATACTAAAAGCCATTGGGTGGGAGTTGATTTAATTGTACCAGCTATCATCCTCAGAGTGCTGTGCAGCTGTGTCAATCTTTGCAGCTGAGTCTCGACAACTGGAGACGATGAGACCGGTCTAGTGGCTAAAATGACTTCTCTCCGCGGTGGTACCAGGTTAACTTCTTCTGCATTACCACGAGAACTGCCGATCTTAGGTGATACTATCCTGACTATAGTCGGAATTCAATAGAATAGTCAGCTTATCGCTTAGAAATGATAGACATCAACACGTGTGTCTACGTCTCACATTTTATATTTTTCTTTCTGTGTATGTTTAATGCCGGTTATAGCCCCAGTTATAAGCAGTTATATTTTGTATGGCTTGCTCGAATAATAATTCGACATCTTTTAATTTAAAGGTTGTATCCTTTTGCGCTACCTCATTTTTTATTTGTGGTTATATCAGCTTAATTAGATATAATTCACAATGACACTGTGGAGTTCTTAATACGGTGATGCCATGCTCACGTGTCATTTCGTCTACTGCAAATCTGATGCATGAACTCTTATATTCGCGCACTATATCAAGTAATTGAACCTTTATCATGGATTCATCAAAATCTATATTTTACTTCTTAACCAATCTATTATATCTGCTTTCGAGATGCAACAGTCGGTTTTTTTCCATACGACGGCTGTAATAAGGTGCATTGTCCATTATAATTACCAAACCAGGATCTACAAGAGTCAGTATAGACGAACATCACTTTTCAAACAAATCTGAATTCATGTCTTCATGATAATCGCCTGTTTTGATTGAGGTAAACACATTTAAATGACCTTGTAAAAACCTGAATCACTTCCAATGTGCGTTATAGTGAGACTTTTGCTCGAAGGGGCTTTCATTCAACCATGTTTCGTCCGTATCACTAATTCGTCTCTCTCGATCAACAAACTTTTCCGATTTCTCTTTAAATACTGAGAGTCCATTTCATGTAAAGTTCTTTGTAATACTCTAATGGATATTTTATTTTAAGTATCATCTGCGTCTGCATTAACATCTCGTTAAATAGCCTTTAACATGTTCAGTTCATTCCTAAAATAAAATCCATGAACTTTTCTTCTATCTTTTCGTGCTATCGTCCAATACAATTTTTGCACGTCTTTTATGGATTGGTTTTTGAATAGGTTTGTTACCTTGAATTATTCGGAAAACCGTATGAGCCGATACTTTCGTTAAATCTTCACACAATGCCGCGACGTCCTCTATAAGCATATCTTGATATCTTCTACGTAATCCCTCATAAACTGATTTTATGATTTGCTTTCTCTCACATATAACCACCTTTTTTTTTATTAACAGATGTACTGCATGTTGGTTTTAATGCCATGATGTTACCCGACGGTACGCTCATGAAATACTACCAGGCACCTGATTTTATTGGTTATTTGTGGGTGAGATTTCACAATGTTGTCGTATTGCATTAAGAATATTACTTTCAAAAAGAAATAACGATGTCCGCCTGTCTCTCTATTGGCACTCAGGGTTTACCTCAATAGCATGGATAAGCTGCAAGGGGTACTAAATAATAAATTTTGTAACAAGGCGAGTCTACCTTCTCTAGTTATGACTTCCAACAGATGTAACCGGCAAAAATGATAATTGAGAAGTGGATTTGTGTGGTAAAGAAATAAATGTATAGCCGCTTACCACCGAGTGCTAAACAAACTACAAAATGTCTGCCCTGACAATCCTATTGAATTCGAGGTATAGATGCCAATTAACACATTTCAATAAATGATGTGTAAGCGTCTTTCTAAATTAATAATCATTTATGAGTTTTGCTAATTTTATACTGAACCACATATTTTATTTTTTGGTTTATTATTTTAATGACTTTCAATACGCCGTACCTTTTAAACAGTCGGCTGTTATCAAAGAAGCAGCTGTTACATTCAATGCTAATTAGAGAATTAATACATTAGCTAATTATAATATACACTCAAGCACTTAGCCATTAATTTTTATGTCACGTATATATGGTACTATAAAATGGCAACTGTGTTGAATAAGCGAAATGCAACTTTATCAGATTTGCAACCATGTTATACTTTGTTATATGTAAACAAATATAAGGCCTAAATTTATACTTCCTCAAATTAGCCTATACACTGAAACAATATGCAAGGATAAGGTATCACAGAAATTTGGGAAATGTTTTTCTAAATTTTGCTATATCGGTAGAAATCAATTTAGTGTACAACGTATATAAATTTTAGTTTATTATTAGATGTATTTTAAAGAAGAGCAGGTAATATTTTCGGTGCTTATATTATCATGTACCAATCGGCATACAATATATAGCAACCTCCGAAAATCTAAAGCCCATCGATGCGTACCAAAGTTCTGACGCTCATTATTGAAGGATTACGCTTCATTAGCTGACCGGATCAGCATGCTTGTGCTGAAACAAGCTGCCTACACTGAGGCACTAAAAGGAGGGTCGAACACAGGGATGATGATGGGATTCGAACTACAGAGAGATGCCGGTTTTTCGGCATTTTGTGACTTACTTTGCCAAATACGATGCTCTTTAAAAAGCTTAAAACCGTTTGAGCCCACTTGACATATCGGAAAAAATCCCTCTTTGGAACAACGTAGTTATTCGCGTGTTTATGTTATGCTCTGCTTTCTACCTTCGCGAAAGGTATTCATCGTTCACCGCGGAATCGGGTCAAACCCGTATAAAAGAAAATCGGCGGAGGGTTAGAGCAAAAAATACTGAGATAAAACCCATTTTAATAACGTCGTATAAACATCTAAAGAAAAATAGTCTCAAAAATAGATTATTCCAAACTTAAAATATGTATTTATTTTCCTAAAATAATAATTTCAGAATCTCTCGTTATAAACAGCCGGTTCTTATAAAACTTTCTATAAAGGATTTCATATAATTTGAATATTATTTATAGATCTTTCTGCTTAGCTTTCATATAGGTTTTTAAGGAATCTATAAATATTACAACAATCCAATAATTTACCTATTGACCCTGACGAACCACGGATAACACAGTTTTACCAAAAAATTTTACCAGATTGGGTTCCGAATGATATTACCAACTCCATAGCGACTGTTATTAGAGATAACCTTAGCTTAGATCGTCCGTTCTATCTATGGGAACTAAGAAGGGTCCTTAAACAAAATAATGCTCCTGGTAAAGACAATATATCTTATTCTATGATCTCTAACCTGACAAATGAACATAAAATCTATCTACTTAATGTTCTAAATAATATTTGGCAGAAACAAGCACCAATTCCAGAAAGCTGGAAGGAGTATGATATAATACCTATAAAGGAAACCTGGCAAACGTGATGACGATCACAATTCATATCGCCCAATATCTCTAGCTTCTTGTCTTCTTAAAACCCTGGAAAGACTAATTAAAAATAGATTCAAACATTGGTTAGAATTTAATGACATTCTTCCAAACTCCCAATTTGGTTTTCATGAATTTAAATACACTCAAGATGCCATAACTGCTCTCGTAACACCAGTTCGAGTCAATTTCACGAAAAACTCATACACTGCAGCTGCATTTCTGGATGTATCATCTGCTTTTGATAATATAAATTTAGATATCCTTGAACAAAAGTTATTGTCAGTCCTATAGGTACCTATAGGTATAAAATCCTTTTTGAAAACTTTGTACTCAGAGAGATTGATTTGCTTAAAAATCAATGAGGACATTTTTTTTCCTCGACTGTCCAATATAGGCCTGCCGCTGGGAAGTATTTTAAGTCCACTTTTATATATTTTAAATAATATAGATTTAGAAGTCATTGTTTCTATTAACACAAAAATACTACAATTTGCAGATGATGTGGTACTCTATTCATCAGACAAATCAATTGATGTTTCTAAAAATAATTTAACAACAGCTATTTCATCAATACATGCATTTTATGAATCAAATGGATTAACATTATCAGAATCCAAAACAGAAATCTGCTTCTTTTCTAAAAAACATCAAATTCCAGAAGGGTATATAAATTGTGGTCAATTCAAATTTCCAATTAAAAACTGTGTCAGACACCTGGGAACTTATTTAGACAGAAAACTTTTGTGGAAAGATCATATTCAACATATCATTAAAAAAAACCGAAAAAGCTATGAATATCCTAAGAGCTTTCTGTAAAACAAACTGGGGTGCAGATCCCAACATTAGTTTATTGTTTTATCGATCTATGATACGACTAGTTTTAGATTATAGCTGTCACTTGTATGGAAACGCATCGAACATCCATTTGACAAAAATTTAGGTACAGAAGCTTACACTGTACAGAGTACAGTGCCTACGCTTGTGCCTTGGGTATCTAAAATCTACACCAATTAATTTAATGAAAATTAAAGCTGTTAAACCGCCATTGAATTTACGGAGGCAGTATCTTACCGACAAATATATAGCTCGTACCATTAGCAGAGAACATGCATTTCTTAAAGATATACACAATCTGGCTGTTTTAGATTTGACTAAAACATATTAGTTTAAAAAAAAATCTCTACTTGTGCGGAAAGCTACCGATATCTGTCTAAATTTAAAGAGGTACTTTATAACGGTCATCTTCCACCAGTTTATACTGAAAAGCCTCATGTGCTCTTCTCAATAAAAATCAAGACAGAATTTCTAAATGATGTCCAAGGCCCCATGTTAAATGCAGAAATTCAGAAGAGATGGCCTAATTATTATTATATGTTTACCGATGGTTAAAAAAAAAGGAAATAACACTGCTTGCGCAGTATACCAACAGTGTTCTTGACAACAGCATAAATATAAGTTACCTGATGAAGCCTTCATCTACACATCTGAAATGCTGGGTTTAAAGTTTGCTCTTTCTCACGCTTTGACAAAGGAAATGAAGAACTGTGTAATATTTACAGACAGTAAAAGTGCAGTAGAAAGATTATGTGTAACAAATAAATCCAAGAAATTGACTCATCTTGATATAGAGATATTAAAATTGTACTACGAGGTTTCAAAGCTCGGAGGAGAAGTTATTATCGCATGCATCAAAGGCTATTCTGGGATAAAGGGTAATATAATAGCAGATGCTTTGGCAGAAGAAGCATTAACAAGCGGAGAAACGATAGACAACAATATTCTACTAGTGTCAGATATAGATGTATACAGTAAACATTGGCTCAAATTAAAATAACAAGCCAATTATACGGAATCCGAAAGACAGTCATCATTTAAATATTGGTAACCTACACTTCTTAAAAAAGGTGGTTTTAGTCAGAGTCCAACAGAAGTTTTATTAAAACTATTAATAGGCTAAGGTCAAATCATGCTCTAGCACCTTCAGGAATGTATAAAATGGATCTAGCAGACACTCCAAACTGTACTTGTGGTAAATATGGAGATTTAACACATATTCTATTAGAAGGTGTAAACCAACAACGAAATTTTACATGGTTTTATGAAAACTTACGAAAACTAAATGTCTATTTCCCATTTCACATAAATGCATTAATTTTCTCTGGAAACGTAGAAATCTTTAATTGTATTTATCTTATATCTCTTTATTTATTTAAATCTTGTAAGCAATTTGCGAACACATCAATCATGTAATAATGTCACATTAAATCACATCATGTCACATTAAATACAGTATCAAAAAAGTGATATAAGGAAATATTAAAAAAACTAAAAAAAAATAAAATAAATAAAAATAAAAAAATCACAAAAAAACAAAAAAAAAGAACAGTCAAAATAAGTCAATTCTTTAATTGACTTTTAACTTACATTTAGTACTAACTCGAACTCTGATTGTGTTCTGAGAATACAAATTACAAAATAGTCTGGTCAATTGGCTATGCCAAGGCCATTAAAAAAATATAAATATTACTATAGAGTTAGTTAAAATCCTTTGGAGTTAAAGGATTACATACTTCTTTTCGCCTCCTCAAATAAGTAACCCTGAGCAACACCAAATAGTACTGGATCGCACGCTTGCTGTAATCTGTACAGTACTAACTATCATCGACCAACACCATTCACTACCTACAATCTTACTCACAGATCATACAGTTATATTTAACAAAACTTATGTTATTTGATATTTCCTTCTCGAAGGACTCGTACCATTTAAATGTTAACTTTTAAAGGAAAAATTGAGACAAATATACTTTTCTGTCTTAAAAGAGCCTGTCAGAATCGCCATGTAAAAATAAATAATGTTGATGCTTTGTTGATGGCGGCCATAGATACGGCTTAAAGTAAATACTTTCTTGTAATTTATGTTAAAGCACTTTGAAGTTTAAAACACATCGTTTATATTCATAAATCATGGCGTACCATATTCCAAAAAGAGTAAAAATAATTGAACTTTATTTAAAATAATAAGAGACCTTAGTACAGAATCAACTGGCAATGGTATCCGACATAAAAAATTAAAGCCTTTAAAATCTGGGTGTATGGAAGAATCCTACGGATAAGTTGGATAGATAAAAAGTTTGCAACGAGGTTGTTTTTGCAGTGGTTGAGAAAAGTTACAAAAGTCGTCAGAACAGTCAAAAATCTGCTGGTGGCCAAAACTGAAATGTTTTGGCCAGCTTTTGCTTCACCCAAAGAGATATATACCTCAGTTGTATAATACAAGGCTCTTCTTAGTCGTTAACCTGATGCAGTTATCGTGATATCATGAAGCTATTAGCTAAATTTCCCAATGTTCCTCCACGTTTTTCTATCTTCTGCCATTCTAGCACATTCTGACAATTAAGCGCCAATGGTAGCAACAATATGGTCCGTGTATCGTGTGGGAGATTTACCTCCATTTCTTTTGCCTTCTACTTTTCCCTGGATGGTAAGCTTTTCAAGACCATTTCTTCGAAGCACATGTCCAAAATAGCTTATTAGTTCTGATATTGGTGGTCTTAGTCTTTTCTTTATGTTTAGCTGGTCCAGTATGGATTTATTTGTTCTTCGGGCCACCCTTGGTATTCTCAGCATGCGTCTCCAGCAGTACACCTCAAATACATCTATGTTCTTTTTGTCTTTCTCAGTAAGGGTCCAGCATTCCGATGCATAAGTAAAAACATGAAACACTAGACTTCTTACTAGTCTCATTTTTGTATCGGTAGTTATTTCATGGCTTTTCCAAATTTTTGTTAATTTTGTCATAGCGTTTTTTGCGATTGCCGACCGCTGCTTTATTTCTTCAGTACAGCTTCCTTTCTTCATTATTAATGAGCCCAGATACACCAATTTATCTACAACAGCGATATTATTAATCATGACCAGATGATTTTGATTGTTGTTAGCTCTGTCAATTATCATGATTCTTGTTTTATCTCTGTTTATTTTAAGGCCCATCGTTAAGCTTACGTCTTCTATCCGTTGTAGCAGGTGAATCAATTCAGCTTTGGAACTAGCGAGGATAGTAGTATCATATGCATATCTTAAATTGCAAATCTTCTTCCCGCCAATGGTGATGCCACCGTTTCAGTCCTCAGTAGCTTTCCGCATTATCCATTCACCATAGATGTTAAGTAGAATTGGGCTTAGTATGCATTCTTGTCTCACGCCCTTTGTGACCCTGAAACTATCGGTTAGTTCCCTATTTATCGTTATTTATCGGTTAGTTCTCAGATGATTGGGGACTCCCATTTCACACAAAACCTATAGATACAGGGCAAGATATATGAAGATATATGAAGTAGGCCAGGTCTTTTCAAGATCTTTTTCTGACAGCAATATCTTAATTATTATTTAACTGGGAATAAGCCACAATTAAAGGCTAAAATACGTTTATTATAACGTATTTTAACCTTTAATTATGGTGTATTTCCAGTAAAATAGTAATTAATTTAAAATGCCACAAGAAAATAGTTTTACAACAATAGTAATATCTTTTGATTGATTTTCGTGCCATCGCCGTCTATATACCTAATATAACTTTTTCGAATATATAAAATTCAAACTAATATCCAAAATGATTCTTTTAAATATCTTTGCTCTAATACTATAAACTATTATCTGCATTTCTCCACCCAACTTTTAAAAACATTTTAGTAACTGTTTATATCTTCTGTAATTTAATCAACTGCATACTTATGTTAAATGAACACACGTTGTGCTGCCACTAATTTGTGTTCTTGTAAGCCTTAATTTAATTAGAAAATCTCAGGATGCGGTAATGCAAATGTAATTAAATTGACGACGCTTCCATTCTACATACACAGCCACCCCACACGAGTTCTTTGATCTAGCCCCGTCAGGTAATCCTAATTATCATTTACTGGAGTCAGATTCACCAAAGACATATTACAGTATAAATGGTCGATAAGGGATTCTAAGGTATAGTGAGCTTGGGATTTTCATATAAAGGAGCAGAAATAATTATTAATGATGTCGCTGTATATCACATTTCGTTATTGCATTCTGTTTATTTATTTTCTTTTTAATATTATGCATAAGTTTTTTTAAACGTGTTATTCATTGTTCCTTCTATCTATTTGCCATTAGTTTTCTTTCTCTACCCAGTCCTTCCCCATTAACCAAGGTTTGGCCTTTCCCATGAGTGTGACGTACATTACAAGGTTGCCACGGTTCCTGAAAATATTGAATTCTTTGTATGTAGGTAACTGTTAGTTGTTTACCATTAATCCTTGTTTTGCCAAATAATGCCTGTATACCGCGTTGCATTTAATTATCTAAAATTTATAAATTTAAATGGCTATTTATAAATATTATCTAATGATAAAATAAATGTGTCTACTGTACACAATAATGTAAATTACAAAAAGGACGGACTAAAAAATGGAATTTGAAATTAAATAAGTCATTACAAACGTTATAAAAGTGAATACTAGTCAAAGTATAAGTATAATAGTGAGAAAGTAATGCGATAAAAAAGAAAGAAAAAAGAACAGTATTCAATAATACTCTCAAAGCTTAAGTTGCATCAGTTTTAGTCATCATAGATCAGTACATGATCGTCTATGTCGTCTTTTTCACCCTGTTGCTGGATTCGTGAACGGGTTCCTGTGTTGATGCAAACTTTTTTAAAATGATAGTGTGTCATAGGTGGCAGGCATGGGAGGAGAGAAAGCGTGTTCTTTTTCTTTGCTTCTGTCACGAGTCTAGATGTGGAGTACAGATGACTTTAATTACCAATGAATTTTGAGACATTTGTTTTGACCATCGAGACAGTAAAAAACAGAAAAACCATTTTCTATTTACAAGCACATCTATGTTCTTTATCAAGACAATGTCGCTCCTTCTTATGTTAGTTACTTCAATAGGCACTATGAATTTTGAAGTTTTTAATACATCAATCCAGTCGTCTGGCCCAAAGATGTGAGAAGATTTTCTGGCAGCCTTTTCAATAACCCCAAAATATCGGTCGTTTGGCAAAAAGGAGTAGCTAGATATAAGAAACTTGTAATCTATCGTTCTTATTTTTATGTAAGGATCTTAAACAAGATTTAGTAACGTTGCTGACTTTAAAATTTCTGTTTTGTCCTGTACATGTATCTGAATAGAGAGTTACGTGGTTATGATTTTTGGCATGTTTTCTCGGATGCATGGTCAACATTGAAGATGTTTCCTGATACCCTCTACCATCATCTACCATCTCTTTTGTCTCACAGATACATAAAGCCGTTGGTTTTGTTCAAAGAATGAATTCCTAGGTTATAGACATACATATTTCTTTTGTAATATGCAATGGATGTAGACAATTTCGGGTATGGCAGTGCTTCTCGGATTGGCTTGGACGATAAATATCTACAAATAATTACAAATCTATACTGGCATCAAGTGGCAAGAATAAAGGTTGAACAAGAACTAAAATGACCCCGCCATACCAGTTAGGGGCTAATCCATCTAGAACGCCTCTGTATAATTTTATTATCACGTTCTTAACATCAACTTTGTGTGTAATTCTGTATGAATACTTGTTTTATTTTTATTTTATATTTTACTAATTATTTTGCTATCATATGCTAACTAAATATAATAATTTTGAGTTCATTTTAGTTTTTCTGCTACATGGTCCATCTCCAGCAGAATCTATTATAACTCTAAATAAATTTGAATTCATAGTAGATTTTTTTGTTCCGGTTTTTTTTAGAGAGATATAATTCTACTATCCATTAAAAAATTACAAATCTGTCCTAACGCGTAACGCTCTACATAAAATTCTGTGTTTTTCATGTATTTCATACATCACATTCAAATTAAAAATTGGAAGTTTTAATTTGTGTATTTTTATAACAATTGTGGTTTATTTGAATCGAAATTGAAAATTAGTAAAAACGTTAAAATAACAATTTGCCTTCGTCTGTTATTATTCCAAAAATTGTTTATTAACTGTATTTGTTTGGGAATTACTCTATTGTTTTGTTGATTTTTTGTAAATATTATGTATTTTTAAATCACTACTCTAAATACGCTAGAACTGTATTTGTTACAATTATTACCATGTCGGATGTATAAATTTATGTACAAATAATATTATTCATTACAAAAATTTTAAAAGAAAGTCGATCAGGAAAACCATTCAATATATAACCATTCTAAAAGTTTATTACAAGAGTTACGTTTCGCTACAACTAATATGTGACTCTTCCAGAATTATTAATTAGATGATTAAACAAATTGTGCTTAAAAGGTAAATAATATTTCATTACATATGAAACACCATCATAGAAGTTGTATAAATAAGTTGTATTGAATAATTACTAAAATCAGAAGTTTCAAAAAGTTATCATTATTGTGGCTTTACAACCCTACGCGGGTCCTAGCCTCCTCAAGAATTTCTCTCTAGTCGTCCCTATTCATTGCCTTCCTCCTCCAAAAACCTATTTATTCCCATATTTCTCATATCTTCATCGATGTTCTTCTTGTCTGTCCAATGGGTATATCAAAGAGCGTTTTTATAGATGGGTCATTTTGTTCCATCCACATTAAATGCTCTATCCATCTAAGACGTCCTGTCTTAATATGTTTTACGATATCTGTTTCCTGTTAAAATCTATAAAGTTCTTAATTGAATCGTCGTCTCTACAATCCATTGTCATTCATTGCTTAATAGATTCGTCTTAATACTGTTTTTCGAAACATCCTAACCTGTTTCCATTACATTTTGTTAGAGTCCACGTCTCCTATCTATATGTTAGGACTGGGAATAATATTGTTTTGTACAGTTTTATTTTTGTATTCTCGATATAATTGTGGATTTAAGAAGGAGATTGTGCCCAAAATAGCATCTGTTGGCCGTGCAAATTCTGTGGTTTATCTTTGCGCTAGTATTATTTTTAGTGTTAAAAATTTTGGGTACACATCGCTGTAGCAAATATCAAAGCTGTTGAAAGTGAATATTGGACGATCTTTTTATCAAGATCTCCAACAGATGATGAACCGATTTCAGATCAGAAGGAACCGCTACTGATCAGCTATGCTGTAACAGAAGCGGAAATCCTCGGTACCTTACAATCCATGAAATCACAAGCAGCCGATCCTGATGGCATCAAAACCAGAGAGCTGCCTAAGGTACCCGTTCAGAAATTGGTTCTCATCTATAATACCATGCTCCATTACGGAGTCACCCCGGAAGTATTAAGGTGGTCTTAATACCAAAGGGCGGTGATCCGTTGGAGGTAGGTAACTGGCGTCCGATAACCATTTCTTCGTTTGTGGTTAGGGTATTGCATCGTTTGCTTGGGAAGAGGCTTGCGGTGCTAGATTTCCACGAGCTTCAGAGAGGCTTTCGGCAGGTAGATGGCGTCCTGTTAAATAACCTGACACTTCAAGCGGTAATCAAAGAAAGAAGAAGAGGCATTCGTCCTTATATTATCATTTCCATTGATTTACGAAAATGGAAATGATAATATAAGGACGATTTACTGATACTTCGTATCTAACCCTCAGTTTGCCATATATGTCACGTCTCTGGGAGAAAGTCCTTAAATGGACCAGAACATCATCAGGTAATTCAGCATTCATCGCACGTGAATTGAGTCAGAAACTTGAGGACGGCTATAGTGGAAACGGACTTCGCCAGGGCTCTTCACACTCAGAAAGCTCAGCCTGGATAAGCAATGAGAGCCTTTCACACGTTCTGCAAAAGTGCCCCGCAACACACTGGCATCGCATAAAGAGACACGATCAGCTCGTTACGTGTTTACGAAAGGCAACTGAAAAGAAAGGGTGGACTTGCGAGGTTAAGCCGCGGATAAGATGCGCCGACGGGACTCTGAAAATACCTGATCTTGTCGCACATCTGGATGAGCAGGTAACCCCTTAGTACAGCCGCTGCGAATAAAACAGCGCTGTACACTGAGCCTCGATTCCTTCAGACCATGCAGACCGGATATCCAGGGAAACAAATGTGCATGGCACCTCTAATCGGGGGAGCTCGCTGAACTTGGTGTCAGTCAAATTCTCGTGTCATGAGAATTTTTAACCTATCAAGGTTTGACATCCGCAATTTTATCAATAAGGCAATTATGGGCAGCATCCATATTCATAGTCATTTAATGAGGTCCTAGCATAAATGACTTATGAGAATTTATTTTCCGAGTATTTACTCACATCGGCTTCTTCCTATCGTGGGACTTACGCTCGTCTTGTTTAGCGATCTTTTAACCACTGATGAGACGTTTGTATTGTCCTTTATGTCTGTGTATGTACCATTTTACTATTTTAATCTGTAATTTACTATTTTTAAACTTTTTTACTTTTAAGCCCTTATTGGCTAATTTTTCTATTGCCCACGTTAGTGCTTGGCTCTGTTTTTGCTATGGTGGTGGGCACGTTCGATTCTTACTGGTCAAACACCGGACCAACAAGGGGAGGAACAGACCAGCAGGACGAGACCAGTTTTCGGATGATGGGGAATTGGTTACATGATGACTGTAGCCATCCAACCAGGCATCGCCTGGTCTGCATATCAAAAGAGGATATGGCTCTGTTCTGATAGCGCTCTTAGATATACAAATTCGTTCACTGCTTTAATGACGTCGTGTTCTGTAACAAGTTGTAGGATTTATGGTTGCGTACTTATTTTCGCATACTTCGTTTTGTTGGTGTTTATTAGTAAACCTATTTTTGTGGCTGATTCTTTTAATGCTACATACTCTTTTCGTACAGCATTTTCCGTTCTCCCAACAATATTGATATCATCAGCATAGACAAGGATTTGCACTGATTTATTATATATTGTACCAATGTTGTAATTTTTGACATAAGTTTTACTTTCTCCAGAGCTAGATTAAACAGTATACAGAAGAGAGGGTCTTCCTGGAGCAGCCAGTTATTTGTTTTAAAAGGTTCCCCTGAATTCGTTAACTTTTTTATGAGTTAGTTTTGTTAAATTTACTAACTGATTTGGTATTCCTAGCTCTTTCATTGCTTAAAACATTTCCCTTATATTTTTATATGCTATATAACAATTATTAAGTTTCAAAAGTTTGCAATGCCTTGCAAAAGATTAAACCAATTTTTATTATAAATCAGTCTACATTTTTACTGTGTAACTTAAAATAATACAGACTAAGTGAGCCGAATGGTTCATTAGATTTCGAAGCCGCAAATTCACATGACGCAAACACAGCCAAACACGTGCATTAGACTTTCGAGTGCTAGCTGTCATCATCAGTAGAAGCTTTCACCAACCCTCTAGGTCCAGAAAACGACACACAACGACCAAACCACAATAGCTGTCGGTGTGGTGTAGTGAAGGCGACAGCCTGTTTTACAAGCAGGATAATAATATAAAAAGAAGTGCGATATTTTTGCGCCACCGTAAGCTGAGATTTTACGGATAAGATAGATGTATGGTGTGCGAATTATTCCCGTTTCTAATGGTTGAGACTACTTCTTAACAATTTTTTTCATGAATAAACTGTCAGTATATATACAGGGTGTCCACAAAGGCTCTACATAAAACAGACCTACAAATTCTGAAACTTATTTAATGTCGTTTTAACGAAATCACCCTATGACAAATGATTTCTAAGAGATCTCTATAGATCTTACATCTTCAAAACGGTTTTTATAATTGACAAAACTCTGTATATTTATTTATTTGGCATGAATACATTTTTTTAATTGCAGTCATAACTGAATCGTTTGGGAGGTGTAATAGAAATTTTTATTCATAATTTTTTTGTCCTCTTACATTTCATAATTTTGACATAATATTTCACAAATTTAGATTTTTTATACAAAAAAAATGATATTATGATCTAAAGTCCCTATGACGCAATATTTTGGAAAAAAATCGAATTGTACTTTTCATGTATTATCAATGCATACGTCTCCATTGTAATGGCGCATCTCGTAAAGCAGAAAAGCAATTATTTTCGACTATTGGCCGCCTTCAGTACGGTTCAGCCAAGTTAGAAAAGGAGCATCTCAACTTGGGAAAAAATCACTACAGGAGCAATGCGACCAATTTGTGACCCAGAGCTAGAAGACCCTGATGGTTTCCATGGCAACAATTAACAATAACCACGGAGTAAGCTACAGCTACCTAGGAAAAGGCATGCCAAACGTTGAAACGTTTTTAAACAAATGAAAAAGGATAATGCGAGTAAATAATAAAAGTAAAATGTAATGGTATGTGTCGCGGTGATTATTTAATAGATAATCTATAGATAATATAATAGATAAAAAATTCAATACACAGTGTAAAAAAACTAAATAATCTAATTTCCAATAGTAAAAAACCCAATATTCATTATACAAAAAGTTTGTCGAACCATACTTTTTTCAATAGATTTATAAATTTAACAGATACTAAATTTAGTAACAGCGAGATACAACTTTTAGAGAAAGGATTTAAAACTTGCCCCAACATAATAATCAGAGAACTTTAGAATATTTAGGTGTAGAATGTGAAGTAGCGTTAAACAAAACTGCTAACAATATCGTAAAAAGTATAATTGCCAAATCTATTACAGATGTGTGTAGTGAAACTAAGAATTCCTGTTACAAAGAGAATAAAACAGCAATTTCAATTAGAAATAAATCAATAGAAAACAACATTGTGTTTACAAAAGCAGACAAAGGTAACACTACTATTGCTATAGATAAAATAGAATATAATAACAAAACAATAGAATTCTTAAATAATCAAAATATTGAAACTTTACACAAAGATCCGACAGAAAAATATCAAAAACAAATTAAGCTAGCGTTAGAGAATTCAAAATCAATACTAAATCCAATAGAACAGAAATACCCCAGTATCATGAACCCACAGCATCCTAAATTATAATTTCTTTCATTAAACTACACAAACCGGATCACCCAATAAGACCTGTAGTATCTTTTTATACAGCTTCGTCATATAAAATTTCAAAAAAACTGTTAGAAATTATTTTAGACCACACTAAATTTTCACCTAAATTTACCATAAAAAATACAATAGAACTAGTTAATAAAATACAACATTTTCAATTACCTAACAACTCCAGATTAATTTCATTTGACGTAAAAAATCTTTTTCCTAGTATCCCTCCTACAGAAACTTTTATTCTAGTAAAAAACCTTTTAGACCAAAATAGTACAAATCCAATAATTACATCTGAAATTTTACATCTTCTTGAAGTTTGCATAAACCAGGACTACTTTGAATTTAATAATAAAATTTATACAAATAACAGTGCAGGACTTATAATGGGTAATCAATCCTCTAAGCCCATTGCTATCAGATATTTTTATGGATCATCCAGAGACAAAGATTTCAAAACATCCCGTATTCAAACAGTTTTTATATTGGTGGAGATACGTAGACGACGTACTGGTATGTTTCACAGGAACTAACAGGCAACTCGACCAATTTTTATCATATATTAATTCACTTCATAGTCATATTGAATTTACAATAGAAACAGAACAAAGTCAATCCATAATTTTTTTAGATTTAAAAATTAGCAGACTTCAAAACAAACATGACTTTTCCATATTTCATAAACCTACCCATACTGACACGACTATACACAATTCGTCATCCCATCCAACACAACATAAACTGGCAGCTTATCATAGTATGTTACATAGATTAACAGAAATTCCGATGTCAAAATACAACTTTGAGACAGAATTAAATATAATTAAGCAGATAGCAGTAAACAACGGATACAACGAACAAACAATTAATAAAATGTTAAATTAAAAACTATACAAGAAAGCCCTGAAATTAGTATTTCCACCACCAGAGAAAAAACCCAGTACCTTCTGCTCGATTACAGGCAAAATAACAACAAAAGTTGCCAAACACATAAAAAAGAAAGGAATAACATCAGCTTTCCGAACAAATAACAACCTAGGCAAATATATTAAAAATAACAAGAGCCAAAATAAAAAACATTTAAATAGTGGTGTGTACAAACTTCAATGTGGCGACTACCCAAAAACTAACATCGGTCAAACTGGTAGAAACTTTGATAAACGAATAGCAGAACATAAAAGGGCTTTCAAGAATAGAAAAACAGATTCGACATACGCACTTCACCTTCTAGATCATAATCATTCTTTTAATGACAAATTTAAAATTCTTCACATTCAAAATAAAGGCCTTAAGCTATCTTTGTTAGAATCTATGGAAATCAACAAATTAAAAAACACAGATATAATTCTGAATGACCAACTTGAGACAAACAGTTCTCCCCTCCTCAATCTATTTCATTAGACACTATAAATTTGTAAACCCAAGCCAAAATAGATCACTTGAGAAAGGCAATCAGCCGAAACAGCTGTAGTGATAATATTTAAAATAAATTTTGTGGAAGTTTGAAAACAAAGTTTTCAGTGTTTTATTGTTACATTAAATCTTTTGCTTGTTTTGTTTATTACATATTGTTATCACCAAATTTATCAAAAGCAGTTGTTATCTACCTGTACTAAAGTGTTACAAAAAAAGCTTTTTATTTGACAATTTTTCTTGTCTGTAAGTAATTGATTAATGGTTTATTATACTAATAATTCTATAATGTTGTAATAATAATGTTATCGATTTGAAGCCCTAAATGTTAAAATCTGAATTATTCCCTTCCATGATATTTTTCTTTGTTATAGGCAAACATTGAAATCCGTCTCTGTTAAAATAAAAAAGTAGTTAATCTCCAGATATGACATGGAAAAGATCTTCATTTGTTACCATACCAAATTTAATTTTCATCTTAGACTGCATATTCATGAGAGGGCGTCAAAATTAAAATTTGGTCTCCTCTTGAGTAGGTTCGCTAACAAGATTAGATTAATTTTGAAATTCATATAAATTGTGGAAAGATTTTCCGAGTAATATTTTGTTTTAATCCTGTGTCGTGGTTGAATAATTTCTGGATATTAACCGTGAAAAATTATTGGGGATTACACGTTGTGCAAACATAGATGAAATTAACTACTGAAGGGTGCGTAGTTAATTCTATGTCTTTATAAGCAATTTATTATAGTTTTTCATTGGGGACATAATCCATCAAAGGATTTGTTTAAAGTATTAATCATAATCAAACGCAATACGCATGCAAGGGTTTAATAAAATAACTGGTTCTAATTTTATAATTTCACCTTTTTTATATCCATATTATGTAAAGTAATTACATTTCACATACAGGGTATCCAGAAACTCTCCTGACAAACGAAGACGGGAGATTCCTCAGATAATTTTAAGACAATTTAACCCAATTTACCTAATCCATAAATGCTTCTAAGGGAGCTAGAGCTTTTTGAAGATGGCGCCTTGTTATTAGTTTATTTTTTAAATACCTCCAGAACGCTTCTAGTTAGAAAAACCAAATCTGATACCATTATTTATCATCCAGAATTGAATCGATTCCATTAATTGCGAATTTCGAGTACCGGTCATAGACCTCCGTTTTAGGTAGGTCAACGATTATTTTAACTCATAACTTTTTTGTCTTAAATTTTTAAGCATTTGTTATACTGGATTATTTATTTTCAGGTATATTAGTGCTAAAAGTCGGTAGAATACACTATTTTCTAGAAAAATCGATTTGAAAATTTTTTTGTCATGAAAGTTAAATTAATAGGTATCTTAATTAATTTTATAAATTATCTTTTTTATTCTTTATCTTTTTCTTTATCTTTATCTTTATCTTTTTTATTGACCCTGCTGTACCGTTCAAGTCAACTATGTAAATGTACTCATCATCATCCAGCTCCATTTTCACATCCATTGTTGGATATAGTCCTCCTCCAAACGTCTCCAGTTCTCTCTAACTTTAGCTGCTGTAATCCAGTTTGTTTCTATTCTCCTTAGGTCGTCGGTCCATCGGGTGGGTGGTCTGCCTCGACTTCGCTTGTCGGCTCGGCTTGTCGTCCATCTTCCGTCTTTCATTCTAGCAACATGTCCAGCCCATCTCCACTTTTGTTTATTGATTCGCAATATAATATCGCCTACGCCAGTTCGTCGGCGTATCTCCTCATTTCTCACGCGATCTTTCAGGGTCAGGCCCAGCATTGATCTCTCCATTCGCCTTTGTGTTACCCTCAGTTTTTCGGCAGTAGCTTTCGTTATAGTTATGGTCTCTGCTCCATAGGTCAAGACTGGTAAGATGCATTGGTTAAATGCCTTCCCTTTCAGGTGAATTGGGATATTTGTTAATCTTTCTCCATCGATGGATATTCCTTTCTCTTGCCATGTTAGTTTTTTAAATGCATACTCAAGAACGGTAATGAACAGCTTTGGTGACTTGGTATCACCTTTCCTGACTACCCTTTATATCTTTATTTTATTAGTTGCAGAATGTAGACTTATGGTTGTTGTGGCATTTTCATATATATTTTTGACTATATTACAATATCTGTGAACGACCCTGCAATCTTGTAGTGCTCTAAAGATGGACGGTAGTTCCACTGTATCAAACGCCTTTTTAAAGTCTACAAATATCAATGCCAAGGGACGGTTATATTCGTTAGTTTTTTCTATCAGGGTTTTTAGGCATTGCAGGTGATCGTTTGTGCCGTAATTAGGGCGAAAACCAGCTTGTTCCCGAGGTTGGTAAAAATCCAGCTTTGTCTATAATTTGTTCGTTATGATTCGGGTGTATAATTTATAAAGATGGTTAAGGAGACTGATTGGTCTGTATCTTTCCAGGTCTGCTATATCTCCCTTCTTGTGTAAGAGTACAGTTATTGAATTATTCGACTTTGTTGGGATATTTTGATTCCATAGGCATAGATTAAAGAGCTTTTGAATTTTGACTATCAGTACTAAGCCTCCTATCTTTATCGCTTCCATGACGACACCGTCCTCCCCCGGAGCTTTGTTATTCTTCATCTTTTTTAGAGCCTTGTAAATTTCGTCCAATGTAATGTAAATGTAAATGTAAATATAAATGTACTGTTAGGGTCAAAATGACCCAACTATGGTTTACGGTTTTAAATCGAAATAAAAAAAGGTAATGGTACTAAACAAAACTTTATTAACAAAAAATTAAACATATAATTAAACAAAAATTATGTTGCTTATGTAAACTAAACTATATTAACAAAAATAAAATGCATTTTTTCTTTTCCAGGAAAGCCTAAGAACAAATAGCTACAAAATTTAATTTAGTTTACAACTGGGGCAGTAATTAAAAAAATCGGTTTTACAATTTTACAAATATATTTGTGACATATTATACAACATAAAATATTAGTTTTGTTTTTGTTTTTAGAGCAAAATTTATAGCGTGCTCGTTTAGCAGGCGGAGTTGGATTGTCCATAGACGGTTCACTAGAGATTTCATCTTCTCGAAACGCTTCTGTTCGTGTTTTTTTTATCAGTTCTTGTGAGTCTTTAGCTCTTGGTAAATTTGTCCTGGAAAGGAGAAGTTGTGTCACCAATGTTTTCCAAATTTTTCAAGCAAAATTTTCCGTTTTGTAAGTTTGTTGGTGTTCTATTGGGGATTTATTGATGTCCATAAAACAAACGCGTTGAAAGCAGAAATGTCCAGCATTTTACAAAGAATAATCATAGGCCAGAGATTTGTCTTACTCTTACATGTATATGTACCAACAAGCTTATCTAGAATGTCCACTGCTCCTTGACTGGAATTCTAATCTTTGAAAATAATTTGGAGCTTTTTGTCATTTGTCACTAATAGCCTTATCATGATACAAAGTACTCATAAGAATAACTTTTAATTCTTTTTAGGAGTATAGTTAACAAAAGTGGTATCTTGCGTGAAGTAAAAAGACGAACTATAAACTTCTTTATTCGCAATTTGTGCTGGTAACTCTGGCTTATTTTTTCTTATAGTTCCCAGCATTATATTTTGTTTTTAGAAGAATTTGTCCCAAATTGTATGATATAAAAAGGTTATCACAAGTAATATTGTGGCCTTTCAAATCACTATACAAGTTGCACACCACACGCATTCCCTGATTCTGTTCCGGCGCTGCAACTGCTTTTTTTCCTGTATAGATCTACAATTTTAGAGCATACAAACTTTTACTGTCACATAAAGCCCAAATTTTTATGGCCTATTTCGCTGGTTTGCTTGGAATGTACTGTTTGAATGGACAGCGGCCTTAAAGGCAACTAATTGCTCGTTGACATTTTTATCAGGGTTAAAAAATGTTGGTAGAATTTCGACCAATTTTTCCCAAATCTCACGTTTATCAGTACGTCTACTATCCGTCTAGTAGTCTTGTTATCAAAACGTTGTACATGCGAATTTTTTGTAAATACTTCCAGGGACATTGTGGATCGAAATACACTACGACCCGTTTCTTCATTCCACAAGCTTTTAGTAGATTCGCCATGGAACTTGAAAACTCCAGCTAACAATATAAGACCAATGTACGCTTGAAAACTAATTTTATTCAATTCTTTGTAGTTGGTTCCAAAAACACGCTGCCCTTCTATGTTGATCATATTTATATTTTGGTTTGCAACTCTGTCAGAACAGAGTGCTTCAAATAAATTTTTCATATCGAAAATTCGTGCACATGTGTATCTTGTAATTCCTGAAGCATTATTTATAACATTAGCCGTGGAAAAACGACTGCGTTGATAAGGTGTATCAACAGACCACTGGATATTACCATCTTTTGAAAGAACTGTTACAGAATGTTCTACAGGATGTTGTACGTAGAATGGAAGAGCAAAATCATCACTACTTCTTTCCTCACTTTCACTACTTGTATTGATTTCTGTTTCTGATATGCAATCATCACTCTTTGACACGTTCGCGATCTTGCAAAGCTCATCTTTGGTTAGCGTTGTTCGATGAGACATTATCAACATGCCAACATAGACTGAAATCTGAAATGTAACCCCCACTACACTACACATTTTTTACAAATTCTAGCTTTCAGAAACTTGTGTCTATTTATAGACGTAACTAACTGACAAACTGTTAGAAAATATATAAAATACTGCCAACTAAACATACGTACACAGGTAGTTTTTAACGGTTTAAATACGTTGGTCATAATGACCCGAATGTAGGTACTATAGACTATAGGTAACAATTTAATTTTTATCAAAAAAATCAGGAAGTTGATTTTTTATCTCGTATGCAATTTAAAGACCTCATATTAGGTAATAAAGTCACGAAACACCAAAACCTTACGCCGCGTAATAATTTGCAAACTAAGAAATAAATGGAGCCGAACAGGACAGCAGGGTTAAAACTTGTTAAAAGTGTCGTCCAAAAATTAGAGATGCATAACGTTTTTGAGTTAACTCTAGATCATCCTCAGTGGATGACATCAATAATAAAAAAAATTGCAGTGAAGACATCAATATATAGGGTTGCATTTTATTTTAAATTTTAATATGTAAACCATATATTGATGTCTCCACTGCAATTTTATTGTTAGCTACAAGTACTGACATAATGCACTGAGGATTATCTAAGTTAGATCGAAAACGTTATGCATCTCAAATTTTTTTACGACACTTTTAACAAGTTTTAATAAAAAACAACATATGCTTTGATAATATGTTAGCAGGTGGCGTTAGCAGCAAACAGAATAATTTATTAAATTATTTTAATATAACGTAACTTGTTTAAAATATAAATAATACATACATAATAAAATTGCTTAATTCGATTTTAAAGATATTTAACTTCGTGCTATTCCACTGTACCACCTACTGTACTATCTTTTTTGTATTTTTGTTAATCTTATTGCATTTTTAGCTTCTCTTCTGATAGTTTGCCAAAAGCCTGCTTCTCTTGTGCCATGTTTTTCTATGTATTGATCTTTTACAATTGGGAAATCAGTAAGAGTCGGACATAAGTTATATAGAAATAAAGGAAAATGGTACATCACTCTGACATTGTAAGTTATAAGACATAAGGTTATAATTATATTTCGAATGAAACTAGATATATTTACTTTTTACCCTACTATATACATTAAACGGCATATTATCATCGATAGCTAGATTGAACATAAGAGACTTCCATTCCAAAGCAATTTCTGTAAAATAGTGCTCCATACATTTTCACAAACAGCACTTAAAATATACCGTAATATCATTAGAAGGTAATTTCTGACCTGAAATATCCAACAGGAAGAGCGAAAGGGTTGAACTAAAACGGTAACCGAAGTCGACAGTGATCTTTTCACCCTTTGGAATATATTTTCCACGTGCAATGTATTTGAAAGGAAAGCCGTGTTTAAAGGAGTATGCTTCCCGCTAAGTAGTGTTAAAAGCCCCTTGTTTAGACCATAAACAGATTATGTAATAGGTCACAACGTTCCCCCTTTGCTTTTCTTGTGATTTTGTCTATGTCGCTGTTTCTCCCTCACTCCCGCTTCACTTTCATGTACATTCAATAAGTCTGTGCTTTAGGCTTACACGGAGACATTTAATAGGTGTACAGTGCGAAATAATACATGGTACCTAGTATGTATACTGTTAAATACGTGAAATATTTATATTACTTAAGTGATTTTTAATATACTTTACCTATGATACATTGCTTCTTATGCTTTAATGCGTTCTTTACTTTTCATCCACCATATTACTTATTCGGTTTTCCAATTTTGAATTTGTTTCCGTTATTAACAATTTTAACGATGATGTTTTTCAGTAACAAAAGAATTAAATTCGCATCGTATGCGATTTTTTAATTGGTAACTAATTTTTGCCAAAAAAAGAATTTTGGGTCAAAATAAAAAATAGAGTATAGGATACTCCAAGAATAATCAATAATAGAACTATACCAACAATGTCTGAACCAAAAATTAATATAATTCAGATACGGCAACATCGAAGAAATATACGAGCATATAAAAGCGAGTATAACACAAGCAGCATTCGAAACCCTTAGAGAGAAAGAACATACAACAAATAGACAGCACTCTTATGAAATCAACAAACCAACAAAAAGAATAATTGGAGAAAAAAGCAACTATACAGAAAATGGCTGACTACAAACAACGATAAAGTTTATAAAGAACATAGAAAAAAATATACAGAAGTGAAAAAACAAATAACACAACAAAAGAATGAAAAATGGGAAAGAACCTGCTTGAATATTGAAATAAACATATGAGGTACAAGAAGTTAGGAGGCATGGAAAGTACCGAGTGTATTGAAACAAAACTCAAAAGAAAAAAATAAACTGTGAAATATACAGGACACAGAATGGAAGGACTATTACAAGGAACTGTTAATAGAACAAAGACCACAATTCATTGGAAAGGAAAACAGGCCAAGACGAAGCAGATCCCCACAACAAGAAACAGATTGAGAAAGTCCAAAAAAGCAATCAAAAATAAGAAACAACCGGGACCTGGACGCATCTCACCTAAGCTTATGCAGTACAGCTCAAAAAAATTATACCGGATGATAAAATGGACATTTCAGACAGCCATAAATGGAGAAGATCTCCCAAAGGAATGAACGTAGGCATATATGACATATAGATTTAAGAAAGGAGAAAGAAAGCGAAGCGAAAACGACAGAGGAATAAACGTTATTTCAATAGGAAGATTTTATGGGAAGATGCTGCGAGAAAACATAGAGCAAGCGATAAAAGGCAAAATCGGTGAGGATCAAGCAGGCTTCACGTTAGGAACATCATGCGTAGATTATATATACACATTGAAACAACTGTTGGAAAAGCAACAAGCAAAAAATAGAGTCAAGAATGTGTTGCTTGTGTGAGTCACCAATAATAAATTAGTAAATAAACAAACATTACTTACATGCCGGTACACTATTAATTAATGGTTGGGAGAACATAGTTCAAACTATCCTATATTGCTGAATGAAGATCTTCAGTTGTTACTATTGTAATTGTTTGACAATTAACTTGGAAGTTTCTTGAGGAGATATATTTATCCAGTGAAGTAGAAAATAGGTGTAATGTGATTGTTTCTTAAATGAAAGTGATGTTATGTATTATTTAATTCTTTAAAAGTTATTTATATAATTATTCAAGAGATATATTTATGAAATGTGTGTTATTTATTGAAATTTTATTAAGGTGACAGGTGTATGACAATGAATGAAATTAGATGTACAATTGTGTCGGTGTGCAAATTCCTTTAACTTGTAATTATCAAATTTCTTTGATAAAGTTCAATTAACTTACTGTTATGTTTTGAAATGAGGTTGAATGCTCGAATAAATGAACTTTGAGAAATAAGGCTATTATCGAGCACAAGTTAATTAAATCTAGCCCAAGTACTTTCGCTTAAAATAGCATCTTCGGGGTTATTTCATCAAATATAAACTATCCGGCAAGCGTAGAATGTGGAAACATTAATATGACATAAAATTGTACAAAACACTACACTGAAATGAGGACAAACATTTTAAAATTACTTTAAAGATTCTACGCTACATTCTTTGTCAGTATCTGGAGGGATAATTCAGTATCCCTCCAGATACTGACAAAGAATGTAGCGTAGAATTCATATATAATCAAGATAATTCATTATCCCTCCAGATACTGACAAAGAATGTAGCGTAGAATCTTTAAAGTAATTTTAAACTGTTTGTCCCCGTTTTAGTGTAGTGTTTTGTACAATTTTATGTCATTATTAATGTTTCTACATTCTACGCTTGCCGGATAGTTTATATTTGACGAAATGCCCCTGAAGATGCTATTTTAAGCGAAATTACTTGGGCTAGATTTACGCGAAATTACTTGGGCAAAGTTTACTGTTATGTGGCAAATGATTGTAAAGTCAAGTATGTTAAAATTATTAAAACTAAAACAATTAAGGGCATTTAGGGATAAACAGAACACACTTAAAAAGGACAAAACAGATATTAAATTTTAAAAAAGGGGGACTTACTAGCATTACATCTCTGAATTGGAGACAATGAGTTTTTTTTGTTGTCTATTAGACTTTAAAGGTAAATTTAACAAGCTAATGTAGGTTATCAAGTGGCAAGAATAAAGGTTGAACAAGAACTGTCGGATGAAATAAATATAAAAAGAGGAGTGAGACAAGGTTGTATATTGTCGCCTATACTTTTTAACTTATATTCGGAGGAAATATTTAAGGAAGCCTTAATGGAGACAACCGAAGGTATTATTGTGAATGGAGTAACCGTCAACAATATTAGATATGCCGATGATACCTTAGTCCTTGCCAATTGCGGAGAAGACCTTCACAATCTAATGAACAAAATAAAACAGACTTGTGATCAGTATGGATTAAAACTCAACGTTAAGAAAACTAAATATATGATAGTTAGCAAACAAAATTATATACATGATGACGGTATAAAAGTCGGAGATGCCACACTGGACAGAGTAGAGAAACTCGTGTATCTCGGCAGTAATATCAATAAGAGTTGGGATCCAACCGCAGAAATTAAAAGCCGAATAGAACAAGCCCGAGCTGCCTTTGTAAAAATGAGAAACGTACTTTGCAGTCATGATCTTAGCATTGACCTTAGAGTTCGTATGATATCTTGCTACATCTTTCCTGTCCTGCTGTATGGAGTAGAAGCGTGGACCCTAACTGAGGCTATGCTTAAACGCTTGACAGCCTTTGAGATGTGGGTATACAGACGACTACTGAAAATAAGCTGGGTCAACAGAGTTAGAAATGAGGAGGTCCTTAGACGGCTAAACCAAACAACACAACTGGTCAATATAATAAAGCAACGCAAGCTGGAATACTTCGGTCATATTATGAGACACCCTGAAAAATATGATCTTATACATCTGATCATTCAGGGAAAGATCCAAGGTAATCGTGGTCCTGGTAGAAGAAGAACATCATGGCTGAAAAATCTAAGGCAATGGTATGGAAAAGTCACGATAGCGAATATGGTAGCCAACATGATATCCAACGATCGATAACGGTCATGGAACTAGAAGAAGAAGAATGTAGGTTAAAGTGTGACAGTTCTTCTTCTATTTCTCAGTGCTGTAGTTTAATATTGACAGTTTTAACAATCATTAAATAATTAATAGAGCTATACAAATACTCAAGAAATAGAGATAGACATATGGCATTTTTGAACCTGAGAAAATCGTATGTACCAAAGTCAGAACTATGGGAGGCAAAGAACAATTTAGAAATACAGACGGAACTTATAGAAGCTACAAAAGCTCTGTATAAAGAAAATAAAGTGTCCATTAAAATGGGAACACAAATCATAGGAGACTTCACCACAACAAAAGGGCCCCTGCAGGGTTGCTCCACATCTCCAACCAACCCAATTCAAAATATACTTAGAGAAAGCCTTGACAACATGGAAAAGAAAATGCGAAGGCATGGGAGTACCGTTACGAAATGAAAACCTTTATACGTTAAACTTTGTAGACGATCAAGCAGTGTTTTATTGTCTACAGTTCATGATGAAGAAACTACAACAAGAATATACCAAGGCTGTCCTAGATACGAACCTCGCGAAAATAGAGTACCTATCTGCAAGTGAAGAAGAAAAAGAAGAAGAAATAGAAGGCAACAACAGAGGAAGAAATTAAGCAAAGATTAGGACAAACAAGAACAGCAATTCAACAACTTAACTCAGTATGGTGTGGTAGAAACGTAAATTTGAAGACTAAAACAGAGGTTTATAAAACATGAGTGCAAGTATAATGAGTATGGGGCTAAAAATTGGATTATAAACCAGAAATTGAATTGAAAAAGACTGTAAGACTTGTACACACTTCTAAATAGGTGTTTTTCAATAAAATTGATAGTGTGTAAAATAATTTATTAATTAAGCTGAGTATACTTTCGACATAATAAATGTCATCATCAGAGCTATCGTCAATTAGGCAATAAATACTTCATAGAAAGAAAATTGTGGACAAACGACATATTAAAACACAAAGATCGGGCTCTGTAGGCCACAGATCTTGGAATTATACATATGTATAAGGATTAGACCCAAGATCTGTGGCCTACAGAGCCCGATCTTTGTTTTTTAATATGTCGTTTGTCCATGATTTTCCTTCTATGAAATATTTATTGCCTAATTGACGATAGCTCTGATGATGACATTTATTATGTCGAAAGTATACTCAGTTTAATTAATAAATTATTTTAGACACTATCAATTTTATTGAAAACATACAAAACCTGCTTACCAGTTAGACCATAAACAAGAAAAACAGCAGTAAGATCAACAGAGATGATACACAACAAGATAAGTAGTAAAAGAGATGAAATGCCTGCCAAGATGCTGTAGAGTAACAAGAATGGATAGAATGGACAGATACAGCATTCACTGTCTTCCCTCGCTCAACTGTTTCCATCTCTATCTGTTGTCCCATTCTCCATCGCTTAGGCCTCTCTTACCCATAGCGTCATCTACTCTACTTTGTTCCTCTAGGGTCTTCGGGATCGTCCCCTTTTTCTCCTTTCTATAGGGCTCCATTCGGTTATTTTTTTTATCCATCTACTGTCAATAGTGTTTTTTTTTATGTCCATACCACTTTAGTCTTTTGTGTTAGTATGTTTGTTTGTATTGACGTTATTTGCTTTATTTTGTTATTACTTCTCCTATTCATTCTTGTTACTCTACAGTATCTAGACAGGCATTGCATCTCTGTTGCTACTATCTTACTGCTATTTTTCTTGTTTATTATCCAATTTTCAGCATCATGCTCATTATACTTGCACTCATGTTTTATACATCTATGTTTCTGTCTTCATATTTAGGTTTCTACCCCACCTTACTGAGTTAAGTTGTCGGATTGCTGTTCTTGTTTGTCCTAATCTTTGCTTAATTTCTTCCTCTGTTGCTGCCTTTTTCGTGATTATAACCTTAAGTATTTGAGTTTATCCTTTCCTCTATTTGTTACGTTATCGCCAATCTGAAGATCTTCTATCTCTTCTTCATTTGTAGTATATAGGTACTCTATTTTAGCGAGGTTAATATCTTGGGCAGCTTTAGTATATTCGAGAGATGGAAATGATTGAGCGAGGTAATAAAATTCCCTTATTATTACATTGTCTACCTATGAAGACCTGGACAAAGAAGTGACAGATCAAGTACAAAAAGCAGGATGCCTTAATAACACTCTATGGTGAAACAGACACATTAACACTGAGATGAAGTCAAGAATTTATAAAGCCAGTGAAAGGCCAATAACAACATACGCATCAGAAACAAAACCCGACACAACCACAACTCAAAGGCTAGTGAAAACGGCAGAGATGAGATTACTGAAAAGAATTACAGGAAATATGCTAGGAGATCGAAAGAGAAGTAAAGACATCAGAAGAAAATGTACAGTGTATAAATTTATAGACACAAAATAGAAATAAAGAATGTAGTAACAACATAAGCAGAATGAAGTGACCCGTGAGACCCGTGTCGTCAAAATAGCAAGAGATAAGTCACCAGTCGTCAGAAGAAGTATCGAACGACGGTGCAAAAGATGAAGTGACAACCTTCCATAGAGATATTAATCCGCCAATGAACAAGCATAATTGCTTATAAAGAGGCAGAAGAAGAATAAGAAAAAGAAGACTTTTCCCGTGTGCAGTGAATGTATTAAGATAAACAGATACATAAATTAATCTGTATCTAATATTTCCTTATACTTATCAACTTACATAGGGAACCTACTAAGAAAACTAAAATCTACAAATAAATACATAATACTGAATCGTATGTTGTATATCCTAAGTTTTTTGTTTAAAAATATTTTTGGTAGAGCCTCCTCGATGAATCTGAACTGCACCAGCACTGCACGATTATGTTACACTTCCAATCAGTCACTTGATTTTTACCGTTTAACCATTTTGCATATGCCGTCGTCTTATCGTTGTCTGCGATATACGTGCTTCACCAAGCGAAGCCAAAAAGAAAAGTGCATGCAATATAAAACCGTTTGACGTCACCGAACAAAAACATTTCCCCGACTATACGCTTTGTTTCTCCGCTATCTCGCCTCAACTTTGTGAAAACGTAGAGCTAAATGAAGATTTAGCGAAGTCAGTAAAGCGGCAATTTTCGACTTAATAGAGCCTCGTGTTACTGAACTTTATTAAAATCTTCATTGTGATTCAGAAACTTATCTGATACAAGTATTCATTAGGGAACTATAAACAAGAGTGCAAACACTACAACAATAGACAGTAAAAGTGATAAATTTTCTGAGAAGCTTTTGTCTTGCTGCAGGAAAAATTAATCGCAACTTTTTATCAATTAATTAGCAGAAAATTTTTAAACCTTAAATTGCTGCTAAACGAAGCCATCAACTGTATTTTACTTTGTAAAATAACGGCTTGTCTGTAAAATTTCCCAAAAGACTTATGTAGTAATATAATTATTACGATTATTTGAAGATCTCAATATTTTGGAGTAAAATATAACACGTGAACCGCATCTTAAATATTGTTTCATTTTTGACAAAATTGATGTTTAGATTCATGTTTAGATAACATGAATCATTTTTTAATTATGTGTTAGGATGAAACCTTATTTTGCTATTAATAATATGTTCTTGCAAAGTTATAACTTTGGTTATTTGGCAAGCCTGCGTCACAAAAAATTAAACAACCATCATTAAAAAATACTTGTTAATAAATTTAATGTATGAATACGATATATTATATTTCAACAAAATAAATGGAAAACTTGTTGAGTAGGGTTGATTGACACAGAAGAGCAGTAAAATATTATACATAAAGATGTACAAGATATCTTCGCTTACTTATCTACTAGTAATAAAGTTATCAACTCAACAATCAACAATTTCGCAACTCAGCCAATGGATGTAACGATAGAAAAATGTAATTTACGTTGAGGTTTGTATATATTACATAGTCATTATGTAGAAATCTACAATTAAGTTGACAATTTCGGAGCCATCTCTAGAATCAGAAACAGCTTAATTGAGGGTGCAGATCAACCTTAACACTTTGTAAACTCAGATAATTATATAGAAATACATTATAGGATTGACATTGAATCTGCAATATGGCAGAAGGAAATGGAAAACATTTGAAAATACATCCCAGGCGCTACAGTGTTCCTGGATGACATGAAAATTACAGTATCTGATAATGATTTACATTATCAAAAACTAGAATTTATTCTTAACAGACTTGCAAACTACATTATTAGAGTGAATTGTGACAAATGTTAATTTTTAGCAAATCAGATTAAGTACTGCAGTTATAAAATTGATAAAAATGGTACACATACAACCAAAGAAAAGATGGAAGCTATACAGAAAGCAAATGCTCCTTCAAACAAAACAGGAGTTGGAGCATTAGTGGGACTTACAAATTATTACGGACGGTTGTTACAAAACTTGAGCCATACCTTACATTCAATTAACAATCTTCTTAAAGTGAAGTGTCTTTTAAATGGGACAGAAAATGTCCTAAAGCTTTACATCAGTAAAAACAAAAATGAAACAAATCAAAATGAAACAAAAAAGTATCTCCGATAAAGTTTGGGCACATTTTGATCCAGATTTAGCTGTAATACTAGCAACTGATGCAAGTTCGTATGCAGTCGAAGCAGTATTGTCATCATATGGATGGATCTGAGAGACCAATTAAATTTACTTCACAAACACAAATTATAACAAAAATATGTTCAAAAAGATAAGGAAGCATATGCCATAATTTTTGGTATTAAAAATTTTACTATTATCTGTTAAATATATCAACTTTTACTTCTAATATTCTCTCCATCTCAAAGTTTACCTAGACTACAACTAGAATGGAAAATTATGTACTGTTTTTCAAAGTTGGAAAACTGATAGATGCTGGGGATAGATTCAACGTTCCACAGGTAGAATTTCTTTACAAGAAAATTGTGATTTTTGGCAACAGACAGTAGTCAACTAACCTATGTAAGAAAGTTTTAAATGAATTACATACTGCTCATTTTGACAAAGTCAATATTAAGGTGCTTGCAACAGGATACTGATGCTGACCAGGAATTTCTAAAGACAGAAGATTATCCAAAAATTGTACAGATTGCAACAAATTCTTAATAAATTATAGAAGAAGCGTAGTGCTGTAGTATATATAATATTACTAGTGTATAAGTAGATAATGAATTGTTTAATACTACACAATACTGGTTAGTGTAAACATTATCAATAAAAAAATTTAAAAATACAATATTTATTAATTAATTAGTTAATTTTTAAACATACTACTTATCGCTTAAAAATTCAAATTTATTAACAGAATTACTTATTGACTTTCCTTCGGTATTTGTATATTATCACTTGCAATTTTGGTTGCTGTCGAAAAACATTGATTGGTTTCACAAAGCTGTGGGTATGGAGACAAGTGATGTCCGAAAATTAAAACAAGAGGCTCAGTGCGGTTCCAAATTCATTGGGAAGTGTTAATCCTGTTTTCATGCATGAGTTTATTCAGCGATGAACAAACAGATAACAGTTCTCTCTCCGGAGATATTGAAGCGATTCGTGATCATGGAGTTTTTGAACGCGTTCTATGCAAATTACTGTTTTTTTCGTAATAAACTGGTTGTTTGGTAGACAATTTTACGATTTTCTGATATTAAATAGATTTATCTAATTTCACCATTTTCTGATGTTAAATAAATATATGTATACAATTATTCCAATATTACAGAATTAATAAACATTTTTATATATAACAAAAATTAAAAGGAATTATTAACATCTTGCGTAATTAGTATATTTATAAAATTACTAAAATAAAGAAAATGCCCAGAAGGCTTACAATTTTTATGATAACGTTTCAGGTCTTCATCATACCATCATCAATGAAAACTTGAGCATTTGCAAATATCCATTTTGTCTAACTATATAAAATTCTAGGACGAGAAGTCACACTTTTTGTTCAGTAGGGGAACTACGCCACCTAGGAAAGAATTCTGAACTACCAACGTCTGACATTTCGATCATTTTTTATTATTGAAACGATACAATCGATTTATTTTAATTCATTTTACAAATTAATGATTCAAATATCCTTCCTCAGAAATGTTAATATTTCATCACTAACTAATTTTTTCCTAAAATTGCTAAAAATATAGGTTACTGTAATTATTGTAAGGGAAGAGTTACATAAATTTAGATATACACTTATTATAAACATAAAATAACGTTTAACAAACGTCAAAGTTTTACCAAAATCAAATAAAATGAAATTAAACAAAATTAAGACTAAATAAAACTAAACAAAAATTAAATAAAATTTAATAAAATTAAATAGAATTAAATAAAATTAAATACAATTAAATAGAATTAAATAAAATTAAATATAATAAACTTAAATAAAATTGTATAAAATTATATAAATTTAGATAAAATTAAATAAAATTAAAATTAAAGTTATTAAACATAGATACAAGATTATACTTAAAATGCAAATGATAAATAAATTCTGTAAAATATTTAAAAAATTTTAAAAATTACTAAAATTATTAAAGAAAATTAAAAAAAAATTAAGATTTTATTAATGTTAAGGAACTTAAATATGTGATGTTATTATAAAAAAATATTAAGAATTCAGTAATAAGCAGACGTAAAATTTCATTACCCCACGCTATAAGAAGTATTCACTTATGTCGGCATTCCCCAAGTACCACGCTCCTTTTGTATTTTTTTAAAGTTAGTGATTGACTGTAGATGACAATTGATTGTATTTTTCGTCACATGCGACGGGCAAAATCATTAGTAAGTAATGACAATATATTGTCGATGATTTAGGATTTAACTGATAGGGAATATACTGAGTCTTACTTGAAATGGGGGACTCCAAATTTAACCTTCAAAAACACTATATATCGAACGCTTCCACACTTTTCAGAGGTCTTACTTTAATTGACTAAATTGCACCTTCGTATATCATGATGGGCTATTTGTATACCATTTAAGACCCGGATTCGAAGGACTCAAAAACCTTACGTCAGATAAGATAGTTACTTAATTTAACCAAGGCCGTTTTTGCCATTGCTATTATTATTGCATGACATGGCTTATTCAAGGGAGCTCCAAGGTACTTAAATTTTTCAACCCGTTCTACATGTCGGATCATTTATTTTCAACTAAACTAACATATGGGGCTCTCTATTGATTATCATCAACTTGATATTTGCGATGTTGATATAAAGGCCAATCTTCTTTTCCACTTTATTAATAATATTCGTTAACTCTTGTAGTTCCCCTGTATTTTTCGCTATCATGAGTGAACCGTCAGAATGTTTTAGGTTATTAATAGGTAAACTTATTTGCTGTATCCTTTTCGTTTTATTGTGCAAGCTAAAATATGTTTTCTACATAAATATTCAATAAAACCATAAAAAGAATGCAACCCTATTTCACACTTTTGCTTATTTTTTACACAGGTTACTGCAGTATAGTTGATGTCTCATTCTTTTCTCCATAACATCGAGCTCAATTTCATTAAAAGTCTGTAATAATATATCGTGCCCTATATTCTTAAATACCTAAACAAGTTAAAAGTAATAAATTTCCTGGACCTAATGAATCACTGTTTGCAGTATATGTTATTTCGCAGAAATGCCTAGATATGAATCAGGAAATATACGCCTGTTTCATTGATTTTGGGAACGCGCTTGGCATAATCGTCTTAAAAATCATAGACAGTAGAGATTTAAGAATTATATGTTACCTCTATGAAAATCAAACAGCGCAAATGATAGTTGAAAATGCACGAAAATTGGCCGACGTCAATAAGTGTGAGTCACTTACCTCAAAAAATGGTGAGACACTTAATAACCTTAACATGTTAACGATACGGTCCATCTAACGGAAACACTAGAAGAACTGCAATACCTTGCTCAACAACTAAATATACATTGAAATGATCATGGACCAAAAATAAATATGAAGAATACCAAGTTAATGGTATTTACAAAATCACAAAATATCAAATTTTGATCGCTAATCGCTTTCCTAACTCCCAGGTTCCAGCTCTGTGGTGTTCTTCCTGGTTTCCTCTTCTCTGGGAATTGCCACATCATCGTTTTTTTAGGCAATCTTTCGTCCCCCATTCGGCTCACATACCCATACCATATGAGCTGTTTTCTCTCAATATACTCAACTATAGTGCCCTTTATACCCATTTGTTGTTTTATCACTTTATTCCGTATTCTGTCGGCTCTTGATATTCTCATCGATCTTCTGATGACATCCATTTCCGTGGCTTCAAACTTTTTCTTATATTTCTCGGTTATTCTCCATGTCTCAGCTCCATAAAGTAGGCTAGTTTTAACCATTGTCTCAGTTTTAAATTTCATAAAAATTAGGAAGATGGAATACTTGGGGCACATCATGATAGGTGAAAATTACAAACTAATAAGAAATATAATGCAGGGCACAAACAAAGAAAGAAAAAGCATAGAAAGATACAGAGATGCAGTTCAATCTACTTGTTCAGGCACATAACCAACAAAATTATAATTGTCAGATATATTTTCAATATCAGATAAGAACGGGAACTGAATAAGAAGAAAAGGAAGTTAAGTCTAGATCCACTAAACTAATCTTCAAATAAACGAATCGTAGCACAAAAAAAATTTGGAAACTCGATATGGTAATAGAAGTGTGCTACCAATAATTTTCAAATGGTCTATAGATAATATTCAAGCATAGTCGTAAGAAAACTAATAAATATTTTGCATCAGACCAAAAAAGACCTGTACTTCAGTTGTTTAAGATCCTTGGTTCCCATGGTATTAGACAGAAAAAATCCCTCTATTTCATTTTCCTTGGAAGTATTTATTTAACCGAAAACTAATAAAAACCTGCTTATTAGTGTTACTTTCGGTCTGTAGAAACCAATGAAGGGTAAAAATCGTGCTGTCATAAATGGAATTCCCTGAAACCCTTGAACGCATGATTTGTTTGATTTATCCTGGTTTTCGCTGCCTTCGCACGATAAAATAACACCCTAAGCCGTATTATTTTTCAGTAACTGTCGATATTACCAACGTCTGGTCTCCAACCTTCAGAAAGAGAAAGCACTCGTGAAAATTTCTGATACAGCTGTAATCGTGGGCAGAAAGGGATCGTTATACAGGGCATTGCTACTATTTCGAAATATTTCGTAATAAAAATATAATAAATGAAATAACTTTGTAACTTTTCATATGAGCGATGATTATAATGTATTTGGAGTGTTATGTGTCCAACCATGAAGTTAACAAGCTTTTCGAGTTCTATTTTTAGTGGAGATCGTTAAACGTTTTTCTCATATTTTGCTATTTACATATTTTTCTAGACCTTGTTTGATTAGTCTTCTAGACTTAAAACAAAAGTTATGTATTCGACGTTAAACCTTAAGACCTAGAGTGTACAGCACCCAAAATATTTTTAAAACAATAAAAGAACTAGGGATCTAGTGATAATTATAATTAAACCTCAATAACAGACCTGACAACAAAAATAATATATAAACGATAATTTTACTGTCATGACCCAATAGTCTATGAAAGTTTGGCTTCTTATTAATAAGGAGAAAATAGAAAATCTGATGAACAGAAATTCCTAGCTTGATACAAAAGTATCCTCCTCCATCCAATAACATGAATTTGAGATAACGGTTTGCATTAAAACCGGTAATACTTATAGCGGCTTCCCACGATCGGCGATATTGCGGACGTAAGCGGATCAGCACGCACCACGCACCGTGGGAAGGGTCTCGTCCGTGGTAGCACAGGCACGTCGGTGCTGGTGCGTCCTATCCATCTAGAGTCGGTAACATCAAAGGTGCGGTACATGCTCGTGCGACGCGATCCTAGCGCGGATGAGTGAGAATAAAGTGAGATTTACATAGTGAGAACTCTCTATTGGAGCCAACAGGCTGTGGTAACATTAGATGGAAATAGCACAAATGCGCAACAGATAAGTAGAGGAGTGAGACAGGGCTGTGTACTTTCACCATTACTATTTAATATATATTCAGAGGAGTTATTAATGCAGGCACTTGAGAGCTGTACACAAAGGATCTAGATAAATGATGAAAGTATAAATAGCATCCGTTATACTGACGATAAGTCATTATCACTGAAAGTGAGACAGACCTGCAGACGTTGCTAAATATAATTTATGATACTGGGGAACAGTTTGGTTTAACAATAAACATGAAGAAAATAAAAACCATAGTTATTAGTGAGAGGGACAAAGTCATTACAAGGATCCAGATAAAAAATGAAGATTTTGAGCAGGTGGGCAAAATGAAATACTTATGAGTCTGGATTACGGAAGATCTGAATCCAAAATTAGAAATTCGCTTAAAAATTGGGCAATCAAGAGCAGCCATTTTGAATATGAGAAAATTTCTGAGTAACCAAACACTCAATCTGCAACTTCTATATCGGATGGTAAAATCTTATATCCATTCTATCCTTTTTGTGGTGTCGCAGCCTTAACTGTTAATGTTGATTTAATGAGAAAACTGGAAGCTTTTGAGATGTGGCTTTTTAGGAGAATTTTGAAGATACTATAGACCGATTATATTACGAACGAAATGGTGTTGCCCAGAATGGGAAGACACAGAGAACTTTTGACCACCATTAAAAGGCGAAAGATAGCATATTTGGAGCACATACTTAAAAATGATAATTACGAGTTGTTGCAGCTGGGATTAAAAGGATTAAAACTAAAGGAAAAAGGGGTCCAGACGACAAATATCCTGGATGAAAAACGTTCGCAACTGGACCGGGTTAAACACACCGACATTCTTAAGAAAAGCAGAAGATAGAGAAAAATTTGCAATGGTTATAGCCAACCTTAATTAGTGAACACGACACTAGAAGAAGAAGAAGAAGAAGTAGTAAAGGTAAGTTCTTCTTCTTCGAGTACCGTGCCCAAGTTTTAGGCGTGAGTAGCTTCCATGACGATTTGCGGATATCGTGCTCGATCTTGCGCGGCATGTAATAATTCATCTGCTGATAAGCCAGTCCATTGACGAAGGTTTTGGAGCTATGAGTATTTCTTTCTTCCAATTCCTCTTCTTCCGTCGATCTTTCCGTTAAGTATCAACTGCATTATCCTGTATCTGCTTATTTTCATTATATGCCCCCAATATTCGAGTTTTCTCTTTTTTATCATCTTTATTAAGTCACCTTTACCTTGACCTACTCTGTTCAAGACTTCTCTGTTTGGAATGTGTTGAACTTATGATATTCTGAGCATTCTACGATATAACCACATCTCGAAGGCTTCTAATTTGTTCATCATATTAACCTTCATAACCCAGGTTTCACATCCATACAGTAATACAGGTTACACATAACATTTTAGGAACTTAATTCTCAGCTGTAAGTTCAGCTGAGAATTGCTGGGAGTAGATCTAAGTTTCATAAATGCTCCTCTTGCAATTTCTATACGAGTTTTAATTTCTTCATCCGGATTTAGTGTCTCGTTTATCCAACATCCTAGATATTTAAAATGGTTAACTTTTGTTGTCGGTTCATTATTGACAATTAGTTGTGTAGCGCCGAGGTCTTGTTTACTAACCACAAGTAACTTTGTCTTTGTTGTATTTATGTTTAGTCCGTTATTAAAGCATTCTCTAGTGACTCGATCTATAAGGAATTGAAGATCTTCGATACTTTTAGCCATAATTGCGGTGTCATCTGAATATCTGATGTTATTAATAGTCTCTTCCCCTATTCTAACTCCACCTTGCCCTTCCAAAGCTTTGTTAAAAATATTTCTGAGTAAACATTAAACAAAGTTGAGGACAACACACAACCCTGTCTAACATCTCTTTGAATACAAATTTGGTCTGTTTCTTTGCCGTCTACCAGAATAGAAGCTTTTTGATTCCAATATAGATGTTGTAAAAGTCTCAGATCTTTATCATCTATTCCAATTATTTCTAGATATTCAAACAGCCTACCATGTTGAACCCTACCAAACGCCTTCTCAAAATCTATAAAACAGACGTAAATTGGTTTCTGTAATTCCCATAATCGTTGAAGTAGTGTTAGCATTGAGGACAAAGCTTCCTTTGTTCCCAATCTTTCTTTGAAACCAAATTGTTTATTTCCCATTGTGTCTTCACATTTCTGCTGGATTCTATTAAGACTTATCCCAAGAAGTAGCTTGAGAGAGTCACTTATGAGACTAATTAGTCTAAAGTCTTTATATTATGGTGATATATTAGGTTTTTTTGGAAGTGGGATAAATGTAGACTCCAAACATATTTGCGGCGGTGTTCTAGTTTCGTTTGTAAGATAAGTAGTAGAGAAAAAGTCGCTGATTATAAATATGTATGACAAAATCTCGACTATTTAATAGCTGTTGTTGCTATACTTAGTGATAATTATTATACATAATAAACATAATTAAAATAACGTACTTTATAAAGTAATGTATTTTCAATTTTATAAAATAAATCATAAAATAAACACAATCATTTCCAAAGCACACTCGATTTGTTGATTAATTTGTAGTGGAGCACCTTATATTAACATTTAATTTGTTTAAATTGACGCAATAGTATGTTTAAATAAGGAATTTAAATCAGATTGTTGGTTAATTCGTTAATTACAAATTCCGATTTGCATTTACAATAATAATGAAATGTATAATTAAAACAATATCCCCTGAGTTATTTAATTCTGAAGCCCTTTTGTACACACAAGTGGTAGAAAATCTATTTGGAAATGGAAATTGCTCGGCTTAAAGCCACACATTATAATTACAAAAGTGGTTCAGTTTTGTACCAATAACGAAACGAATTGAATTAAATTTTTATGGGAAAAAATCATTCGCAAACAACCATTGGTTAGGTTAGCGGATTTGGTGGTATTAGTACTTGTATATTTTAGAACAAATAATTGCATATTTTGAAAATTTATCATTTGTGGTTCAAATACTGAAATATTTGATGGTAATTGATAGATTTTAATTAACGAAACATTGATTGAAAATATGTTAATTGCTTGTTTGAATAGAAATTTTAATTGTTTGTAGTGGTTGAATTGGCCGAAATATTTATAAAATTATATCCCACTGCGTTATTGAAATGTTGCCACGACTGAGGATTCTGTTAAAATATGTCTTTATCCAATTTACATAACAATTTTATCACATGTTTAATGAAATATTCTGCTTATGCTCAAATAGTGGAGATAGTGAGATGATTAATGGCGGCTAATTACCTTATATACTTAATATTGTGTAATATTGTGTAATAGGTATTCTATTCTTATTCTTGCGAAAAGAAAACATTTTGAATTCATCTAAAACGAGTGTATTATATAAAATATTTTGAAAGTATTGTCTAATCTATAAAATAGCATATAACATAAATAATATAAAACTTACCTAAAACGAGAATTAAAAACAATGCTACTTCTTACACAAGATAAGTTGTTATAATTAACAACTATACAGAAAATGGCTACAAACAACGATGAAGTTTATAAAGAATATAGAGAAAAGATAAAGAAATGAAAAGCAAATATCACAATAAAAGAATAAAGAATGGAAAAGAACCTGCTTAAATATTGAAACATACATAGGAGGTACAAGAAGTTCGGAGTCATGGAAAGTACTGAGAGAATTGAAACACAACTCAAAAGAAAAAATTAAATTTTTAAATTTTGAAATATAGAGGACAAAGAATGGAAGGACTATTACAAGGAACAGTTAACAGAACAAAGACCACAATTCATTAGAAATGAAAACACGCGAAGACGAAGCAGATCCTCACAACAAGAGATATAAATAACAGATAGGGAAATGAGAAAGACCATAAAAGCTATCAAAAATAAGCAAGCACCTGGACCTGGAGACATCTTACCTGAACTTATAAAGTACGGCTCAAAAAAATTACACCGGATGATAAAATGGATATTTCAAAAAGCCATAAATGGAGAAGAGCTCACAAAGGAAGATGCGACATATATGTTTAAGAAAGGAGATAAAAAACGATGCGAAAATTACAGAGGAATAAGAGTAACATCATCAATAGGAAGATTATATGGGAAAATACTGCGGGAAAATATAGAGCAAGCGATAGAAGGCAAAATGGGGAAGGATCAGGCAGGCTTCACCGCAGGAAGATCGTGCATAGACCCCACATACACACGGAAACAACTGTTGAAAAAAAATCAAAATATACATTTGGCATTTGTGGACCTGAGAAAGACGTATAGCTCTGTACCAAGATTAGAACTGTGGAAGACAATGTACAAATTAGATCACATCAAGAAACATACAAGAATCATAGAAAACTTCACTACAACAAAAGGGCTACTGCAGGGTTGTTTCCCATCTCCAACTATATGCAAAATATACTTAGAGAAAGCCTTGACTACATGGAAAAGAAAATACGAGGGCATAGGAGTCCCGGTATGAAACGAATAACTATATACGTCAAGATTTGCAGACGATCAAGTAGTGATTGCACAAGACCAAAAAGACCTCAGTTACATGATGAAGAAACTACAAAAAGAATATACCAAGACTGGCCTAGATATTAACCTCGCGAAAAAATAGTATCCATCTCCAACTGAAGAAGACATAGAAGATCCACAGATTAAGGACAACGTAACAATCAAAGAAAAGGATAAATTCAAATAATTGAGGTTTATAATCACGGAAAAGGCAACAACAGAGGAAGAAACTCAGCAAAGATTAGGACAAACAAGAACAGCAATCCGTCAACAACTCACTATGGTGGGATAGACACCTAAATATTAAGACAAAAACACAGATTCATAAAACATTAGTGCGAAGTGTTAGAACGTATGGGGTTAAAAATTAAATTATAAACAAGACAAAAAGTAGTAAGATAGTCGCAACAGAGATGGAATGCCTGCGAAGATGCTGCAGAGTAATAAAAATGGATAGGAGAAGTAATGACGAAATAAAGGAAAGAAGATTAATAGAAATAGACATACTAACATATACATAACAAAAAAGACTAAAGTGGTATGAACATGTAAGAACAACTAGCGACAGCAGATGGATAAAGAGAATCATTGAATGTAGCCGCATAGAAAGGAGGAAAAGAGGCAGTGCCCGAAGACACTGGAGAAACGAAGTAGATGACGCTATGAGCAGGAGAGGTCTAAACGGATGGAGAATGGAACAACAGAGAGAGAGAGAGAGAGAGAGAACGGTAAAAGTTATACTTTCAAGTAAACAAATGACCCACTCAAAAACGTCTGCCTTAATACACATTCTTATTTTACCTCTATACCTATAATTAATTTCAATTAATTTCTTATTTGTTTTCTGCATTACCTGCTAAACGTTGGTGTTACTGTAATGCCCCTATAGTTATTACATAATTTAATTTTTGTGTAGTGGTGTTAAATATCCTGTTTTTTATTCTTCTGGTATTTTCCCCGTGTTAATACAGTTGTTATGTCTTTTATTATTCTTTTTTAATTTGTTTGTACTACGTTTTATCAATTTTGCTGTCATATTGGGCGATCCACTCTCCTTCCATTTTTTGAGTTTTTATGGCTATTTTTACTGTATTTATTGTTAGTTTCATTGATTTTTTAAATATTTATACGTAGTGTACCTATTTTGGGTTCTGATCTTCGTTTAGATTATGCTGCAACAGTTTTTTAATAGTAAAACACAAATTTTTGATAACCGCGGAAACCTCACCATTATAGCGTTGTAAATTTCAGTGTATTGGATATGTCTTATTATTATGGTTGTCGACAGTGTTTGGTCTTCTTCTTACGGTGCCTTATCCTTAAGGACGTTGGCCATTACATTTGCCCATTTAATTTTATTTGTCGCAGCCCTGAATAGTTCTATGGAGGTCATGCTCGTCCATTGCCATAGGGTTTTCAGCCAAAAGTTGCGTCTTCTTCCTGGCCCCCTTTTGCTATTGACTTTGCCTTCGATTATAAGTTGGAGCAGTTGATACTTTTGAAAAGCTTTACGTTACAGTGTTTGGTAACAAAATAAATATCATGGCATCTACAAGCTGGAGTGGTTACTTAAAAAAGATATTTTTTGTTATATATCTAATAAATAGTAGATATATATTATATAATATAATATTTTGAAAGAAAAGGTAAAAGCTGGTTTCGATTTTGTGCAAAAATGAGCCAAGAAAGCCAAGAAACCATTATCATCATCATCATTCTGGCTTTACAACCCTATGTAGATCCCTTCCAGAATTGCTAAAGTTCGACTCACCACCTTTAATATTTGTTGATCATATATTGCTCTGTTTGTGATGTATAGTAATATCATAAGATCGATCTTTGTCCCTTTGTGTTATCATATGTGTACTTATGTTGTAGTTTATTATTTTGTTTTTGATAATAAATGTATGCAGCGTATATTACGCTTTAAGTGTAATTAATTGTTACGAATTCGTTTATTATAGCTCATTGTTTTCTCTTATTTCACCATATTTTTTCTTATTTTTATTTAAATATTTGTACTAATTTCATTGTTCATTGTGAATTTATTCATATTTTTTCAATTGATGAGTATATGTTAATATTGCATATTTCTGGTTGATTTTCCAATATTCATGATTTGTGTAGAAATATTTTTCAATTTTTTTAAGCTAACCTGTCATTATTCTGTTTTATCTAATATCAGTATCTGCGCCATTACCATGTGAAGTTTTACAATTTACATAATGGGTAATGCATAATGCAGTTAAAAGCCGTTTTAAAAAACATTAAATAAAATGTTAAAGGCTTTTCCTTTCAACTGCCGAAAACTCGCTGACTCATACAATTACACCCTTTGATAAGCCACAAAATGCATATTGCTCTTCCACCCACTACGATAGCACAGAGGCGCTTTGGCGATCGATAAGCAACAATTTATCTCGTACCTCGTTCGAATGTAGAGAATGTGACCCTTTCTCCTCATCGTGCGGACTGTTGACGAACCGTCGTCTGTCCCCCTTCTATCGGCCCACTGCTAGTCCATTACAGAGAAGGACTAACTTGATACCTTATTATCATATGAACCAGCTGAACTTTTCATTTCACTTTAGCTAACATTAAAAATCTTTAAAAAAAAAACAAACAAAATCGTGGAAGATTAGTAAAGCAGTATCAAAATTAGTTGATCAAAAACAAAGAAATCTCCGCCAATACAAACAAAAAATGTGCCAACAGATATTTAATAATAAGATACTAGACTAAACGTTTACCTGATTACCTGAACGGATGCTAACTTGTTAATAGAAAAATGAACATGTTTTAATAAAAGTAGATAAGGAAGTCAGTGCCTTTTTTTAAGCCCTACTCTCTATTAGGCCTCCCCTAATTCTCGCGATTCTGCAGTTCTTTAATATCGTCGCTCCAGCGCATTTGCGGTCTTCTTCGTGGTCTTTTGGCTTTATATGGCCGCCAATTCCTGATTCCTTTATTCCATCGGCCGTCCTTAAGACGTTCGTTATGTCCAGCCCATTTCCATTTCAGTTTAGCTGCCTGTTCGACAGCATCTTTTACTTTTGTCCTATTACGAATGTCTTCATTGGTGTTATAGTCTTTGAGTGAGATACTCAGCATCTGTCGTTTCATACCCCTCTGAGTTTTTCTGATCTTGTCCATGTTTATTTTAGTGAATTTCCAGATTTAAGCTCCATATGTAAGTACAGATAGGATACAGGAATTAGACACTTTGAGGTAGACTAGTACTTTGAGGTACATTTTTATTTTTAAGTACGTATGAGAGTCTTCCGAATGCTGCTCATCCCATTTTTACACGTCTGGTTATTTCGGTAGTATGATTTTCTTTGCCTACCTTTACATTTTGACCCAGATATGTATATTCAGCTACGTGTTCTATCTTTGTCCCTTGGACGTTTATCATAGGTTTGTCATCTTTGTTTGGCATTAGTTTAGTTTTGCTGAAATTCACTTTCAGTTCTTCTTTTAGGGATTCTGTGTGAAGCTCCTGAATCATCGTATTCCGTGCATTCCACATGTCGGCTATTAGTACTACATCACCTGCGTGTTTAAGGTGGTTCAAGTATCTTCCGTTAATAGGGATTCCCTTATTTTCTCAGTATATTTACTTAGTATATCTTCTAGGGCAGCAGTAAATACTTTTGGAGATATTGTGTCTGCTTATCTTACGCCTCAGTTGATTTTTACTGGTCTTGTTTCGATTACATTACCCAACGTTACTATCATCATCATCATCCAGCCTCTATTTATCACGTCCACTGCTGGACATAGGCCTCCCTTAAACTCCTCCATTCCTCACGATTTTGTGCTCTTTGTTGCCAATTTTTAGTGATACGCCTGATGTCGTCGGCCCAACGTGTAGGTGGTCTTCCTCTACTGCGTTTGTCTGCTCTGTCAGCGCGTTACTATCATACTATATTATTTATTAATGGTCACTATCCTTTCGGCTTGTTTGTAAATATTTTTTTTTTATTGGCTTTGGCTTGAAACCTTTAGCCACGTAATTACATATAAATATTAGTATTCATTCATACAGGATTGTACAAGGAGGACACTTTTCACGCTCAGGGATTCATCAGAGCGGCTTTATTATAACAAACAAGATATAAACCACGGTTAGGTAGGTGGGCAACATATATGGTAAACGTACAAAGGAAATGTTCAAGCATACGATCAATTTAACACTTACACCTTTAATTTAATTTTTACAAGAAATATCATAATTATTTTAAAGATTTTTATATTGTCTTCACTTAATAAAAGATTTACGTTTAATGGTGTACTTAATCCCTCTTTTATCAATTCTTTTATCAGCCACGTGCTTATATTACGATGTAGTGGACAGTTGAAGAATATGTGGTTTAAGTCAGCTATACTAGTTCCACACTCACATTGGTCTGTTGGGAGAACTCCTATTTTGTGTAGATGTTTCGGGAAACATCCATGATCTACTTTTAATCTTAAGACAGTTGCCACTGTGTTTCTGCTTAGTGTAACATATTTGTAAAACTGTTTTACATCTTTTACTGTAGGTTGTAATTTGTATAAATTAGTGCCCCTGCTTTCACCAAACTGAATCCATTGTATGTCCCATTTAAATTTAATATGTTGTTTGATATAGGCAAGTAGGTCACATGTGTTAAATTCTTCTATCACCATATGTGGGTGCTGTAATGGATTTTTAGCTATAGAATCAGCAATAGTATTGCCAACAATATCTGAGTGTCCCTTAACCCATAGAAATTTAGTACCATATGGATCTGATAGTTTTAGTAACTGTTGAAAAATTTCTAATATGAATATATTGCTATTGATTGTGAATTTAAAGTTTTGTAAAGAGTGTAATACTGACAGTGAATCACTGCATATGACAATTTTGTTCCACTGGTTTTCACAGCACAATTCAAGGGCTTTGTATATAGCACATGCTTCAACAGAAAAAATGCTGGATTGATTATTTAAAATAAATGATTTTTTAATCTTCATTTTTGGTACAAAGTAAGCACTGGTTGTACATGTTGGTGATTTTGACCCGTCTGTATAGATCACAATATGATTTGAACAGCCACTTAGGATTTCTTTAAGAGTAGTGTAGCAAAATTCGTTTTGGTATTTAGGGATAGTAATATTTGTAGCCAGAACAGATGTGGTATATCCAACGATTCCCAGATAAAAGTACAAGGGGAATTTATTAACTTCAGTTCGTTGCAAGTTATAATTGCTCTTGCAAGTGGTGGAGAGTTTTTTTTTATGAAGTATGTAGATGTTAAATTAGCTGTATTTAATCCATTAATTATTTTTGCATTATAAGTGCCACGATAATGTTGGTTTAGGAAATATTTGCTTGCCAGGTATTCTCTGCGCAATGAGAGTGGGTTTTCAGATGCTAGAGCTAGGGTGGCTTCATTTGGAGTGCTTTTCATTAATCCCAACACAATCCTTAGAGCTTTAAATTGTGTTTGTAAATATTATGTATAAATATTCTGTACCTGGAGTCGATCCGGTTGTTGACTAATGCTTCTTCTATTGTCCACAGTTCTTCGCTATCAAAAGTTTTTTCATAATCTTAAAAGCCAAACATAATGGGAGATTGTATTCGTTAGTCTTTTCTATTAGGATTTTCAAAGTATATAGACGGTTACAGGTGGTTTACTCTTTTCTAAATTTGGCTTGTTCTACTGGTTGATATCTGTCAAATTTAATTGTTAAGCTGTTTGTAATAATCTTTGTAAGGTTTTGTAAAGATGTGAAAGAAGTGAGATTGGTCGATAATTTTTCAGGTCTGTAGTGTCTTCCTTTTTATGTATTAGTATTGTTTTAGCAAAATTCCGTTGTTCGGGTATTTTGCCTTCGAATAGACATTTATTAAATAGTATTTTTAGATATGTGATGGCTTCTTCTCCGATTTCCTTCAGCATTTCTGCTAGGATTCCATCGCTTTAAGGAGTTTTATTGCTTTTATTTCTTTTACTGCTCTTGCTATTGCTTCATGGCTTATTTCAGGTATCACTTCTGAGTTGACATTTGTTATTTACCTTTTCAAATTCTGCTTTGTGGAATTAGGAAGATCGTTTCTGGAACGATACAGATCGGCGTAGAAGTTTTTATTTGAGTTTGCTATATCATATTTACTTTTTTTCGAGTTGTCCTTGTTCATTTTTCATGGTTATTATATTTTTTGGTTTATTATATTATTATGGTTTTGGTTTGGTGCATTTGAAACTTTTTTTCTCTATGACTTGTTCTATACGGACTCCTTGATGTTTTTTAATGTCGTCTTTTATTAGTTTTATTCATACTCGATTAAGTTCCTTAAATTCTGCAGTGTTTTTTTTGTTTTGTCTCAGAAGATATTTTTTTTTATTTCAGCATTTCAGTATGTTTTGTGATTCTACACTTATTTTGGATTTTCGTTTTTTGTTAGCGGTTGCCATTTCTGAGCTTCATTTTCATCGTCAAACTGCATTTAATAGTTCATTTGTTATGACTTCATTGTTTTTATTTAAGCTCATCTAGATTTAATACTTTCACGGGTCTTAACTTGCTATTATATAGTTCTTTATTAGATTTGAGTTTATCTGTGTCTACATTCCAAGTCTTTCTAAATTTATTTCAGTGCGTTGTCGTGGTGAAAAATTACAAATATTATAAAAATTGTAACTTAACCATCAAAGAGGAAAAAAGAGCTTGAGATATCCTGATATTACTGCGGGGCATTAGTCATTACATCCTCGGTGTGGCTGTCTTCATCAGTCACTCATTCGCTCTAGGTGACATGTCGCCTTCCGATGTAAATTTGGTATCCATGGGGGTATTCCGATGTTCGTTTTAGTGTCAAACTATTATTTGAAAAGAATCATTATTTATTAGTTACATCTAATTCTCACCATTAGTGATCTAGTATGTCTTTAAAATAATATTTGCTACCACTGGATGAGGTTTTAGTAATTTATTATCTATCTACAGCTGGATAGTGTCACGAGACTTGTGCTGCAACGTTGCTTTTCACAAACAATTATGGAAAATATGAACAATATGGTTGCAAAATTGAACAATTATGGAAATAATGAACAAAATGCGGTCGCTTAAGAAGACACAGTGGTTTTCACGAATAGAAAACATATAAATCAAATCAAATGTGCAATAAAAAATCATACACAGTTACTTTTTTGGTCACCAAACCTAGAAGTCTTCGATGACGAGAAGGATTTTTGAACTGACTTCTGACTCGAATATCACTACGTGCTGTCCGCGACTAAATAAGAAGTAGAAATAAAACCGCGTGTTGCTTTAAAAAAATGTGACATTTTATTTAAAATATATGATATATTTGATATATTTGATATATAAGATATATTTGATATCTTTTGTGTAAAGTTCCGCTTGAGCTAGCGGTTTGGGACCACATCTTTTTCTTGTACTTGTCTACTAGTTTTTTGAATCAGTAAGCACTATTCAGTAACTCTATGTTTTTCTCAGAATAATCGCTAAATACTGTTGCTGGAAAGCGTACATGTGGTCTTAATGAGTATTTTTGTGACCTGGTGGTAGAATTTTGTAGTCCACTTCGCGGCCAGCTACTTCAGGGATGTGTACTGGTGTCTTTCTTGGATGAATGCATTTGTAACTTTGTTCTGCTATGGAAATCCATCTGTTAGCCTATAACACACTGTCTACATTCTTATAAGCTTCTTTTAGTCGATTTCTGCCGTGGAACTGTATACTAAACTAAATATGCGTGATCGGCATGATCGGGTACTTACAGTTGAATCTACCTCTTCACCACTGATGTTTTTTTGTTGATTTCTTGAGGATTTCTTGTTAAAGTTAAGTTTTCTGACGGAGTCGACAGCCATGTAGGTACTAGACAACTTCTTGTCATTAGATTACGTTTAATTGTATTATTTTTTCTTGGACAATTTACTTGGTAGTTAAAAAACTAGGCCTACTCAGTCTTGATCTTGATTTTGGCTATAAAATCTACCATTCTCTCTTTGTGATCTTTCAGTGATTCTTCTGTTGTCATTTGGTGTTGTCAAATTTGAAATAAAAATACTAGTATATTGGAAAGGAGTCAATACTCACAATATTAAGTAGTTTTTATTTAATAAAGTTGGTAAATTTTGTACTATCGGTTTCAAGGCTTACAATATTTTCATTATTTTAAACAATAAGTTTATATTAGAGTGGCGATAAAATGCTGCTATAAGGCATCACTTCTTGAAGTGCTTGCATACTAAACATCTTTTAGTGTGTCAGTGTGATTAAACCTGAAAAGTTCTCTTAGTCAAATATTTTTGTTGCATATGCTGACTAGACTAGGATTGACATTCTTTTCAGTAGCAGCTCACAATTTCTAGCTTTTCTAAATCTGGATAATGGCCAAACTGACCTTCTTAAATGATTCTTCTTCTTTCTGTTTATTTATAAAGTCTGGTAAATATTAGTCTCTAAAATATTTCCGTATAGCTTATAGTAGATATATAGGCCTTCTGTTCTCTTTTCATGACTTCAGAAGTAGTATTATTTCAAGTGATATAAAAAACTACATTCTTTAGACTGTATCTCAATATTTAAAATAGCACTATTGTCTTATTTGGTGAGTCTTAATAATCTTCCTTCAATAAATGACTTTATGTATCATTATTGTCACTTGCCAGGGTTTAAGATTCTTTTATTGTAAATTCATCTTTGGTTCCAATTCTTTTATACTTATGTTTCATCATTTCTATAGTTTGTTTATTTGATAGTGTTGATGTTGTCCGTTTCCTGCAGTTTCCTTGCTATTGCCTTCATTTTTACATATACATTACAATATTTCAAGAAGCCATAGTGTGGTAAATCTTCCTATTTGAGCTGATAGTTTTATATATATATATATATATATATATATATATATATATATATATATATATATATAATATGAGCAATTTCATTCAAAAAGTTGACGCTAACAATATTTTTTGAATAAATAAATAATTTTGTAATGCTTTTATATATTATCCATTTAAAATGGATAATTTTTTTTATACATTTTTATATAGACACTTTTTTTTTTTAATTTTATATGATTTTTTAAAAAACGATCACAATAAATCCGTTCCTGCTCTTTGCCAAACTGAGGGATAAAGGGGAGCAGTAAGGGATGATGTCCCGAGGCATTCAATAACAGAATGTCGCTCCTCTTCGGCGTCCTCGTCCACGTCCAGATCCTGCGAGAAGACATGTGGAATTGGATGGAGCTCTTCAACCGACGAGCCGGGATTTAACGATTTCTAATAGATTTCTGTGAGTGGTAGAGCGAGAGAACTCCAAACGGTGGAAAGAGGGTCTTTGTCGAAGATTTTAGATTGTGTTTGGTGTATGTGGCGAGAGGTTCGGAATAAAAATGGGAAATATTGTAGTTTGTCTACTTTGTCATCCTCGAAATCAGTCGAAAGTACAAGATATTCTACGAATGACAGACAGTAAAACAGCTGTTACCTAAATAATGATAGTTTAGGCACTTCAATTCATACAATATCTTTTGACATGTTGCACATTTTTAGATTTAATTTAATAACGTCAGGATTGAAATGGTTTGCGCAACTGGGTTCGTACTATAAACTAATGGTTATGATTTACCCGTTTGAATTTTTGGTTCCTAAAACACAGACATTTTATTAATTAAGCTTGAGATCTGTAGATGGTTGATTTAATTAAAATTGTATCTTTTTGTTACAGGGAGCTTCATCTAGCTTAGTAGTAAAGTTCGCCGATACGGAAAAAGAGCGCCAACTCCGACGTATGCAGCAGATGGCTGGAAACATGAATCTCCTTAATCCATTTGTGTTCAACCAGTTTGGAGCTTACGGAGCTTATGCACAGGTATGGTATTTTTATATTTTTTAATAACCAAAAACAAAATTGATATAAGGTTGAATGCTCGAATGAATGAACTTTGATCAAGTAAAAGGCAAATATCGAGCACGGTTTAATTATTTTAATCTTACCCAAGTACTTTAGCTCCCTAGAGCATCTTCAGGGGCATTTCGTCAAATGTGGCCTATCCGACAAAAATAAAATGTTCTAAACAAAAAATGGTATTTTTGTAATGGCACTACACTGCGTAAGGACAAACACATTAAAATTATTAAAAATAGGCAAAGCTACATTGTGTAAGGTTTTTGTCTCCTGCTTACTTACACAATGCTCTAGGGAGCGAAAGTACTTGGCCAAGATTAAATTAACTAAACTCTGCTCGATATTTGCCTTTTCCTTGATCAAAGAAAAACAAAATTATACTTAGACACTAGTAGTAGCTATATAATTCTGAACAAGAGTAAACACCATCAACATTTTTAAAAACATATAATGCTAAAGTGTAATGTATTCTCTCTCTTCAATCCTGACCCCCCAGGGGGAGTGTAGTGGTCGACGTGATGTCGTGTATTGTTTGTCTCCAGAGATCTCTGTCTCTGGTCATTTCTTTTAATTCATGCATAGGTCTTTGGCATATTCCTATAATTTGATCTATCCATCTTGTTGGGGATCTTCCTCGTGATCTTCGGCCTTCTACCTTTCCTTGTATTATGAGTCTTTCCATGTTTTCTGTGTTTGCTCTCATAACATGCCCAAAATATTTTAATTGTTGGAGATGGACTTTACTAGAGAGTCGTTGGTTAACTTTTAGCTCTCTTAAAATTGAATTATTTGTTCTGCGGTCGGTCCAAGGAATTCGTAACATTCGTCTCCAACAGAACATTTCAGTGGCGTCTATCTTTCTTCTCCCCGATTGTCTCAGAGTCCAAGATTGACATCCGTAGGTCAGTATTGGAAATATTAAGCAGTTGATCAACCTCATCTTTATCGCTCTTGAAATTTGACAGTCCTTCCATATTTTGGTCATTTTTGCTGTGGCAACTTTTGCTAGATCACATCTACGTTTAATCTCTTCTTGTAATGACCCTGTGTTTGTGATTAATGATCCCAGATATAAGTATGAGCTCACAACCTCGAACCGGTCAATTGTGGTTATGTGTGGATGATTGTTGTGTAGTCTATTCACTATCATGATCTTTGTGTTTGATATGTTTAATTGCAGACCAAATATTTGACTTTCGTTTTCGATCAGTCGTGTAAGTTCTATCAGCTCTGCTTGACTATTTGCAAGAAGGGCTGTGTCATCTGCGAAACGTAGGTTGTTTAGTTTATGACCATTTATTGAGATGCCCTTTTCCCATCCTTCAAGTGCTCTTCGCATAATATACTCCCCATATATGTTGAATAATTGTGGAAATAGTATACATCCTTGTCTGACACCCCGTTCTGGATGAAATTCGTTCGAAAGTGTGTCAAGTACTTTAACTGATCCAGTAGTGTGTTCATATAGTTCGGTTATAAGCGTAATTAGATGTTGTGGTACGCCTACTTCTTTTAGTATTCGCCATAAGTGTCTCCACTTGACCCTGTCGAACGCTTTACGGTAATCTATAAAACAGATGTATAGTGGGATGTTGAATTCCCTAGATTTCTCGATTATCTGTCTTATATTCAGCAGGTGTTCTCGAGTGTCTCTACCTTTGGTAAATCCAGTTTGCTCTTGTGGAATTTCTCTTTGAAGGAATGTTTTCAGTCTCTCATTGATTATATGTAGCATTATCTTGCTGGCATGGGATATGAGAGAGATAGTTCTATAATTGTCGCATTTATGGAAGCTGCCTCTTTTATGTATGGTCGTTATTGTAGATTTTGTCCAGTCTTCAGGCCATTGTTTGGAATGCCATATTTGGTTACAGAGTAGATGAAGTAACTTTACGCCGGTTTCTTCTGTGGCTTTAAGCATTTCTGCTGTTATCATATCTGGACCTGGTGCTTTGTTATATTTGAGCTTGTTGACTGTATGTATTAGTGGCTAACAAATCATTTTTAGAACTCCTTTTTCGTTTTTGTCAATAAAGTGGTTAGGTAAAGAAAAAAAAACACTTTGAAAAAAAAACGGGTGTGACTTGGGTCTTTATGCTAATTCTTTAGTATTTATATAAGACAAACCTTATTAAGAAGAAATCGAAAGCTTCCGAATTAGTCAGATTTGGAGGAGATCATATACTGGAGAACGACTTTGTAGTCTTTCAATATTAGTACAATTTTTTCTTGCTAGTTATTATTTTTCTTACAGTTTTTCTTCATATCCATTGAATTCTGACAAACAACGCTGGGGGAAATATTTTTTGGACATCATCTACGTCACGGAACAAGATACTAACCATGTTCCGGCTAAAACCGTAATCATTGTTCCGGAGAGGTGGTCTTGCCACTCAATAAACAACTAAAATAAAAAAGAACCTAAAAATTTATTAATATCGATACCTGTTACCATAAATCAGAAAATGTTTAGATGTTAGGACATAAACTAATAAATAATATTGACTATAAATTTTTAGATCCCTGGCTTAATTTCCTCCCCTGTTTCCTGCTCCTTTTTCTTCATCACCCCAGAAATTAGACAGTGTACTTCTCTCCATTCTTTCTCTCCTCTCAACATTATGCTAACAATGTTTCTTTGATCCAGCCCGAAACCCATTCACCTCTAGAAATTTTCCATCTCATTTGCCCATCTCTGGTAGTTACAAATGTGGGCGGGAGCGTCCGGTACCCCGCAAACAGTACAATCTACCGAGGCAGATTTGCTTACTCTATTTGTGAAGATGCCAAAACTACCATGTCTGGTCAAAAACTGCGTCAGGAAGTAGTCTAGTTTCCTGAACTTATATTCCCACCACGGTCTCAGATCGGGATAAGGATCGGTCTAAGCTCGTTCGTCCACCTTGTCTTTACATCATTATTCGCCCATTCTCTCTGCCACTCTACTATGGTTCTTTCTTTCTCGTTCTCATGTATATTTACATCCATCCTCCTCGCATACATCCTCGTTCGCTGTTTACACAACAAAACGATCGGTATCACCGCTCTAATGATATATAGAGCTTCATTTTAGGCTGTCCTATATGCGCTAGAAACTCTGAGGAGTATTAAAGTTAAGCTCATTTGTAAACTTTGTTGATTGAATGGTTTTCACTTTGTGATGAATTCCCTTAAATACCTATTAGTGAGGAGAGCCGTTGTGCTCTTTTGCATTTAGGTGCTCTACTATAGCCACACTATAGCGTGCCCAAGGCCTTTGCTATAGCGAAGGCTAAGAAGAACAGCCAAGATCTTCTTAGCCTTCTGTCATTCATTTTTGAACATAGGTATCTTTCAACTCCTTTTATTGATATCTTTTATGATCTACATACTTCCAATTGGTTCCGGAAAAAGAATAGATTTTCTACTAGTCTTCTACACATATCATCTGTGGTCTTTCTCTTAGTCGTCACCTTTGTAAGGTCACCAATGTATTGAGACGTTTCAATGTTGACCTTTTTGCCTAGCAGTGTGATCTGCGAAGCTCCATTTGGTCATAAGTTACCTTACAAGGTCATAGGTTACAAGATTTTCTGATTCATTTCCTTGCTTCTTAGATTTGGTTATGAATATGGCGATATCTACATGTAATTTCTTCATGTCAAAGAGAAATTCACTTAATTTTTTTGATATTTCTTTTATGTTCCAAGTGCATAAAATCATTTTCCGTTTTCGTAGCTTGGTTCGTTTCTTTTCAATCTATTCTCTTCGAATCTTTGAACTGGGTTTTGCAGAAAATTATTTTTTCCATAGGGTAGGAAACTGGAACTGACAGTGGCAACTGGGAAGCTACTTAATTCACTCCAGAACAGCCCCAGAGAGAGTTTGAGAAAATTAAGCTCTCACAAATTGTTATGTTTGTTCGCTTACCTATGATTTTATTTCAAAATACTTCGTTCGTAATAATAAGCATTAATAATTATTTTTTGTTGACAACGTATTTGTAGTTGTTTCAAGAGAAGTTTTTTTTTTGGCATCTTTACAACCATTTACTATAAAATTTTTGATATTTTAAGCTTCAACATTTATTTTAAACATTTATACAGCTTTGACGTATACATTTCACAAACTCTGAACTTTTCTATCAGTTGTGCCAGCGCTTATTCCAGATCAGTAGATACCGCTGATTATACCTCGAATGAAATGTCTCGGGAAAATTCTCTCGACTGAAGAAAATGAAACCAAAGTAAGCAACTAATCTGATTTTCAGAATTCCTGTGCAAACATTTAAAGCAGGTGTTTCTCAGGAATTGTACAAAGATTTTCTAAATTAATCTGCCGTGTTTCTAAAGCTAGTCTCAATATTTACGTTTTGAGTTTCTTTGAAGTTACTACACTAGATTTAATATCTAAAATATTTCTGCGTACACCGGTATTTATAATTATTTTAGTTACTCTCAGATTCATATCTTACTCTGAACTTAAAATGTTCTAAAGAGGTTTAAGTATTTTGGTACTCATTTAGATTTCTCTTAAATCTGGGAAAATTGTAGACGTGATGTAGTTTATGTCACTTTGTTTTTGCTTAAATGATATAAATGTTTGTTTAGCAGTAAAAGATTAAACCAAATTTTAAAATAAAACAGAAATATTTTAATACTAATTTAGTAATCATGGTCATTCTGCTTGTTATTAACAATTTGTAATTTTACACTATTTGGCCATTAAATATCTCTAAAATCGTCGGAAACACAAACAAAACAAATTGTTTCAAGTAACTTTAAATTGTTTTTAAGTAAATTTTAAGTAAAATGATGCTTTATTAATGAAAACTTATCATGTGTCCGGACAAACTAATGTTAATAATTAATGTTTCCTCCACGTGCTAAATTCTCCTTGGTATGCCTAAAATCAAATGAGAAATGTCCTGTTAAGGAATTATTTCATATTTCTCCAAAAGGGCTTCTTGTAACTGATTTAACGTTAAAGAAACAGGATGCTTCACCCAAGCATGTGCCAAACATGTTTGAGTTTGCCTCTGGACTCAATGCTGGCCAATCCATTACAGGAATTTTTACGTTATTTCAAGAACAAAATAATAACAATAGAACATCAGCAGCTACCTTTGCACTATTTAAATTTGATAAGAATAGTATATTCTCTATTTCTGATTTGGTATGCACTTTTTTTCGCATAAGCACCAAGTTTTAGTAGAAATTACTTAAAAACAGTTTGTTTGGTTTGTGTTTGCGGTATAATAATAACAGTTTAAAGAGAATTTAAATTTTAGTGTAGATTTATGGAATATGTTATAAAAGAAATGTCTATAAATGCAAAAAATATACTGTTGCTACATAAACTACAGGTCCCTCCTGCTGAATTTATTAGACTCACCATAAAAATTTCAGTTATTTTTAATTTCAATCGCACTGAAAGTATGTTTACTTGGATACTATGGTGTTAAAAGAGTTGCATAACTATTGGGTACATAGTTACGTAGATGTTATAGATTTTTTGTGCTCAAAGTGCTCAAAGTGTGGAGTTGAGCTTTTTACTTACAACATAGATGTGTATCTAAATCTCATCCATTACTACTCTATTAGAGAATACAGCACTTAGTCAGAGAGAGATATCACGAATATGGTGTATCTCAGTCGTCAGTAAAAATATTGAGCTAAAAAAAAGAGAAGTAACCTGTGACGTCGGTTCCCAAGAGCTAGTGTGACAAAAAAAATAAGTTGTAAGAAGCAGGATGCTCAGTATCGGTTGCTACCGTACGCCGAAATTTGTATGGCATGGTCTTCAAATGTCGTAGGTATGTTATAGTTTATTTTTATGAACGAGAGAGTAATTAGCATAATTTTAACTGGTACCTCCGGCCACTCCATGGGCGTGCTCAAGATTAATTGAAAAATTACTTTGAATAATTGTAAAAAATAAATGAATTATTTCAGTGTTATAAAGTGTTATGTGTATGTAAACAAAAGTGACCTCTTTTATCACACACTATATTAGAACTGACTGGCCTACATTAAAAAGGGTCTTAAAAAATTCACATTTTTTTTAATTTTTAAAAATTACAAACGAGAAAAAGAGTTTTTAAAACCGTCGAAGGTATGTTAAATAGATGAATAAAAATATTAATATAAAACTTACAGCTACTTGTTACAAATCCAAATCAGATTCAGAAGATGAACTTTCAGAACCAAGATTTATAATAACTGGCTCAATCATTTTATCAGTAATATTGTCCAGCTTCCACATTTTTTTCCTCTTCTTTAATAGTGTGATTTACTGCCTTTTCCCAGTTTTCAGGTTTTACATTATTTACGGCCTCCAAAAACAACTGTTTAACATCATGAATTTTAAAAGTGGTATTTTTTCTTGAAACTTCACTCTTTATCTGTGCCCATACCAGTTCAATCGGGTTTAATTCACAATGATATGGTGGGGATCTAAGTACTGTCATTCCACGATTTTTGGCAATTTCATAAATTTCGTATTTTTTTAATTTTTCTTTATGAAGGGCACACAACGAATAAAGTTCCTTTTTTATAGATCCGGGATGGTACGTAATATTTTTTGAACTCAGCCAATTCTGCAAGTCTTTTTTTAACCACTTGGTTGTGGGCAGTCCTTCTATAAGTCTGGAGTGATAACTTGCATTATCCATTACTATTACACAGTTCTTAGGAAGAAGATCTATCATTTGTTCGAACCATTCTTGAAAGACATCAGCGTTCATGTCTTCATTATAGTCACCGGTACGAGTTGATTCAAAAGTTAATAAACCACCTTCAACAAAACCGTCTCAACTGCCAATGTGTACTATTATCAGCCTGCGTCCCTTTCCTGATGGTGGGTTTAAACCAGTAGATAAGTTATTTACAAAAGCGTGCCTTTGACTTGTAACAGTTTCATCCTGCCAAAATTTATTTGGTGTATGACCCTCGTTGATCCATGTTTCATCAAGATAAAATATTTTTCTTTTTTGGTTTCTCATTTCCTTCATGGTTCTTAGAAAATGTCTTCTCCATATGACAATATCGCTTCTTTCTAATAAAATAGACTTTCTGGGATTCTTTTTCCAGCGGAAGCCTATTTCTTTTAACAGTTTCCATAACGTACTTCGACTCATTTCTGGGTAATCCTTATCATCTCGAACTGAGACAAGGACTTTATCCAATGTTGGAAATTCTTGTCTAAAGAAGAATTCATGCACTTTCCGTCAAAGTCCTTCTTTAAAATGATATTCTATTTGAAATTTTGGTTTTCCTGGAGCATTACATGGCATTTGAAAACTACCACATTTCTCTTCATTAATAACTCTGTAAATCGTAGATTTCCCAACACCAAGTGTACTGCTAACTAACTCAACGGTCTCATCAACACTTTCACATAAACGTTTGTCTGTAAATGATTTAAAACAATTAAATATTAATGTTTTTTCATTAACTGTTAAAGGACCAATTTTTCGGCGTTTACACGGCACTTCCAAATTTTCCATAAGACTAGTATACACAATAAACTGCACCTTGCAACTGAAGTACCTACTTTTAGTGAACTGTTAAGAATTTTGAATACGCCACTTGGACCTTCCTACAAAATGGAAAAACCCACTATCACATTTTCTGTGGAATAAGTTTAGAAGGTAATTATCTAGTCAATTACTGTCGTAGATTCCTGGAATTAAAGAATTAAATGTATGATTGTTGAAACCCTTACTTCATGGAATGCACTCATTTTAAATAAAATAAAACGTTTTATTTTATCTAAAGAATTGAACTTTATTTTGCAAATAGGTAGGTACTTATTAAACTTTTATTGGTTATATATAACCAATAAAATAAACATCTTACATTTCTTGCAAATTCATTAGTACCTGTTAACCTCCATCACTCCGACACTGGCAACCTTATTTAGGGATTAGTAACCCTCACAACTATTGTATTCTATTCTGCTCCAACCTTTATACCTGGTGGTCATACTCAATTTAAAATTGTTTTCCTATATATTTCTGTAAACTTGTTGACAAATATCTGTTTTTCATTGAGTCACCCGTATCAACAGTTTAGGGATTTGCATACATAATTTATTGTTTTATTACTCTCTCATACATAAACATACACTATAAGAAGCCAAAACTAACATCACAAATGCTCAAAAAATACATAGATTGGGCCAACATCCATAAAGACTGGTCTATTGATGATTGGCAAAAGTTAAATTATTACAAATCATTTTATTTTCGCACATTAATAATTGTTATTCACACTCACATGTTAGCTTCAGCGATGAAGCCACTTTTCAAATTATGTATGACCCGTCCCAACTTGTACGAAGACGTCCAGGGGAAAAATATGAAAAGGGGTGTGTAATTAATACAATTAAACATACCACCTTAGTAATGATATGGTCGGTGATTCATGGCAAAAGTATGGGACGTTTGTATATCATAGAAGGAACCATACGACAAGACCAATATAAAAGGATTTTGCAGGCAAGATTGCCTCCACAAGTAAACAAATGGTTTGGTCATAGACATAAGATATTTGTGCAGGATGGAGCACCTTGCCTTGCCATACGGCTAAGAGCATTAAAATTTTTTTGTTAAAACAAGAAATTCCTTTTTTACCATAGCCTTGCAACTCATCAGACATAAATCCCATTGAAAATGTATGACAGTGCCTAAAAAGAGGGTTAGGCAAGTAAATAATTACCAAAAAGGTAGGTCCAGTTGATAGAAAAAATCATTTTCCATTGTTATCACACCAAAAATTAAACAAAAATCGCAGAAAAATGCATAAACAGCATACCTAGGAGAGTGGCTGTAATATTTAAAGCCAAGAGTAGTTTAACAAAGCATTAATATTATAAATCCGTAAAATAGTTTCGAAACACAATTCAGATTTCTGCTTTATCTGAACCTTCTAAAAATTGCAAGGTATTACAGACGTTGATAAAGATGTTAAAAGAGGCATGGGAAATCTAAAATTTGCATTCCACGACATGTCTCTTCAACTAAGCAGAAATCCTTAGCGAATTGGTTTCTTGTACTCGTACAGAGTAGATCTGAATAAAATGAAAAAGACAGCAAATATTTGATTTCACGCAAACAGCGTCTATGTATCTGTTGATACGTATTTCGACCTAATAGGTCTCATCAGAACAGTTATTCATAGGCGTTCTCAACGTGAAAAATCAATATTTTCTGTCTTTTAAGAAGCAACACTAAAATGGCTTCGATATTGACGCAGTCGCGACATCTGCTAATAAATCCGTAAAATAGTTTCTAAACACAATTTAGATTTCTGCTTTATCTGAACCTTCTAAAAATTGCAAGGTATTGCAGACGTTTTACAAGACGTATTACAGAAATCCTTCTGCTTAGTTGAAGAGACATGTCGTGAAATGCAAATTTTAGATTCCTCATGCTTCTTTTAACATCTTTATCAACGTCTGTAATACCTTGCAATTTTTAGAAGGTTCAGATAAAGCAAAAATCTGAATTGTGTTTCGAAACTATTTTACGGATTTATTATCAGATGTCGCTATTTCGTCCATATCGAAGCCATTTTAGTGTTGCTTATTAAAAGACAAAAAATATTGATTTTTCACGTTGAGAACGCCTATGAATAACTGTTCTGAAGAGACCTATTAGATCGAAATACGTATCAACAGATACATAGACGCTGTTTGCGTCAAATCAAATATTTGCTGTCTTTTTCATTTCAAATTAATATTATAGTAAGTTATTGTAATAATTAACGTTGTCTTTTTTTTTCAATAAATATGCAACAAGGTTACTACTATCATTTGTTATTATTATGCTTCTTACTTATAGCTACCATCTTCGTAATTAAAATTAATTATAAAACGCAGAAAACTAGAATTTGCTAAGTGAGTCTAATAAATTGAGCAGGTGCTGTATATGTGGAACTTGAAAAAATACGAAATAAATACGTTCAACCGTCCAACAATAATCGTGCCGAGACGTTTTAGTATTATTGACTTTTTAGAGAAGATTTAGACTACTAAATCAGGAAGAAGATAAGACATGCGAAAACACAATTTCATAGTAAATGTAATGAAATTGAACAATATGAAAAGAAACACGATACATTTCATCTGCACAAGAAATTAAAAGAGGTCGCTGGAAACAAACGGAAACAAGTATTACAAAGTTTAGAAGACAGAAACGGACACAGAATATTAGACATCAATGAAAAGTTAAAATAATGGGAAAACTACATTTCTGAATTATTTGAAAATGAGAGAGTAGAACACTATACACCGATTGCTATATCAGGTCCATCTATAACAGAAAGTGAGGTAAGACGTTCAATACAAACGGCAAAAAATGGAAAAGCACTTGGCCCCGATGAAGTAAATACTGAACTACTAAAGTTTTTGGGAGAAAATGGAATTAAAGCTCTGTGTATCTCTCTAAGAATTTATGACACTGGGATATTACCAACTGATTGGTTAAAGTCGACATTTATCACAATACCTAAGAAACATCGTCCAAAGACATGCGGTGATTATCGGACAATAAGTCCGATGAGTCACGTTTTGAACATCCTCCTGCGAGTAATACACAGCAGAATTTATACGCTGTTAGAGGACAGAATTAGCAATACTCAATTTGGGTTTAGGAGTGGCTTGGGTATAAGAGAAGCCTTGTTTAGTATACAGGTGCTAGTACAGAGATGCAGAGATATAAATCAAAATGTGTACATTTGTGCAATCGATTTTGAAAAAGCTCTTGACAAAGTCCGACATAACAAAATGCTAGAAATATTGGAAACAGTTGGATTGGACGATAAAGATCTACAAATAATTACAAATCTATACTGGCGTCAAGTGGCAAGAAAGGTTGAACAAGAACTCTCGGATGAAATAAATATAAAAAGAGAAGTGAGACAAGACTGTATATTGTCGCCTTTACTTTTTAACTTATATTCGGAGGAAATATTTAAGGAAGCCTTAATGGAGACAACCGAAGGTATTATTGTGAATGGAGTAACCGTCAACAATATTAGATATGTCGACGATACCTTAGTCCTTGCCATTTGCGGAGAAGACCTTCAAAATCTAATGAACAAAATAAAACAGACTTGTGATCAGTATGGATTAAAACTCAACGTTAATATAACTAAATATATCATAGTTAGCAAACAAAATTATATACAGGATGACGGTATAAAAGTCGAAGATGCCACACTGGACAGAGTAGAGAAACTCGTGTATCTCGGCAGTAATATCAATGAGAGCTGGGATCCAACCGCAGAAATTAAAAGCCGAATAGAACAAGCCCGAGCTGCGTTTGTAAAAATGAGAAATGTACTTTGCAGTCACGATCTTAGCATTGACCTTAGAGTTCGTATGACATCTTGCTACATCTGTCCTGTCCTGCTGTATGGAGTGGAAGCGTGGACTCTAACTAAGGCTATGCTTAAACGCTTGACATCCTTTGAGATGTGGGTATACAGACGAATACTGAAAATAGGCTGGGTCGACAGAGTTAGAAATGGGGAGGTCCTTAGACGGCTGAGCCAAACAACACAACTGGTCAATATAATAAAGAAACGCAAGCTGGAATACTTCGGTCACATTATGAGACACCCTGAAAAATATGATCTTTTACATCTGATCATTCAGGGAAAGATCCAAGGTAATCGTGGTCCTGGTAGACGATAGTGAATATGGTAGCCAGCATGATATCCAACGATCGATAACGGTCATGGATCTAGAAGAAGAAGAAATCTTCTCCTCTCAAAAACTTTAAAAATTCTTCTATAGCACCACATTTAATAGTCTCAAGAAAATTTAGACAAGTTTTATTCATAATCTCGGACTTGACCCACGAAGTAAAACCGAGAACACGTAACAGCGAAGTAGGAGGATCCCTAATTGAGGATTGGTATTTCGGATCCGTTATCCGTTACATACCACCTTGGACATCCTTCTAAAAGCGGTTTTGGCCTGCCTATTTGTGGATCTAATTTTACCGTAACGTTCCATATTACAATACAATAGCAAATTAAGTGTATAGAAAGTCTTACCAATATTTTTTCTGCTCCACACTCTCACGGTTGTTTCCAGTCTTCACTCGTGGTTATTCTTCACCCGCGAAATCTGTCCGATGTACCGGTTTTTGAACACGTGTTTCGCAAATATATCACGATATAGAGCACACTTTGTCTGCACACGATTTAATACAGTATTTTCGATATTTCTCGCGTAACTAAAGCGGGAAAGAGGTAATTACAATAGAAAAACAGCCAAGATAGATGCTGTTCTTCTTGATAAGCGAAGAGAGAGAGAATGAAAGAGAGAGAGCGTCTGACTCTAGCGATGGCCAAACTAAGAGAGTTCTGTCCTTATCGACAGCTGATAATCAAGAGAGTGTCTTTCTTCTTTGCTATCTTAACTGTCTGTATTTCTAATGGAGAGGGGGTAAAATGTAAGTAGGAAGGGTTATTAAGGGTGGGACTAGGATAATGATTGTAAAATTGTGATATAAGGATAGTTAATAATACAGCGAAAAATGACATGATTTTTCGCATGTGAGAAAATTAAGCAACAGTGATTTGTCCATATAATGATGCAATTTCTAGCTGTTATACTTGTTTGTTAGATGACCTGGGCTATAACCATTTCCTTATACTTTTTACAATTGGTGGATTATTAATGTAGATGCTAAAGCCTGCTAGGTCTCCCCTATAGTAATTAAATCCCTGTAACTTTTTGTGGTTTTAAGTTATTCGAATAACTCCAGACTCCAGATTCGAAAATAATTCTAGCCGACTTTATGCTGTTTTAACAAGTCTTAAAACTTAATATACAGCTATATTATTACTTAGCTCCGAAGTACAGACGGCGTCAGAAAGTTATTGTCCCGCAAAGCCACAAAACAAGGCAACTGCCAAAATTCCTTCAGAAATTATTAAACCCTTAATTTCCCGATGTTCAAATTAAAACTTTAATAACCACTTTCTAGGACGTTAAGTGTTTATAAAACGTACTGTTTGCTGTTGAAGGGTTCGCGTGACTGCCTTTTCAAGGAATTAGGAAATTGAAGCCTTCGGTGCTCTTATCTAAAAGTCATGTACTCTGTTTGAACCGAATTTTGTCGATAGCATTTACATTGATTATTATACATGAAGTAGTTACGGTTTATGCACGAAATATTGTATTATATTAATTAAATTATATTTGATTTAAGACCGAGATTTCGGCAAATAGTTGTATAAATGTTTTAGGACACACTAACATGATGGTTTTTAAAGAAAAATATGATAAAATAGTAGTCCTCTACTCAATAGTAGGTTTTAAGGACCGATCCGTTTCTACTAAATAAGTTAGTTAGTTTTAGAAGTGGAATTAAACTTAAGAGTATTTAGAAAGCAATAACTATAAAAACACATGTATCCATCTTAATTGTATTTTGTTATGGATGTTGTGAATTATACCGTGCGTTACTGTTTATCGTTTTATTATTATTAACACCTTGACTGCGTTACGTATCCCCAGGGGCATGTGCATAATTTTTCAACTATGCTGTAGAAAAATTGGTGAAACCGTCGCATGTTATGGTAGCGATACAAATGGTATTTGTACGTCATTTTAAGTGTAACAAATAGCTCTCGATAGCAAATTTTCAATTCTTGCTACAGATATCGGTAATATGAGACATTCTCCCGGAGACACGTGCCGCACATAAACAAAAAATTATTGGTACTATGCGTCACAGACCCTGGGAGGCATGTGTGAATGCCATTCGTTTCAACTTTTTGGTGCTTGTCGCTATATATATTCACTTACTTACTAAAATGTCGGAAGGAGCAAGATATATGGTTGATAAAGTAAAACAAAAGGTGATAGAAGTTGCAAAAGAGCAAACAATCAGTGATCATAAAAACTGTGGAGAGAGTTCTGAAACAAATACTATTTTAAATAATTTACATGAAAATGCAGGGTTGATTGAAATTAATAAAAATCTTAATAATGAAAACGAACAACAGATGATACCAACAAAAATACGAAATGGATAACGAACAGGCTGATAAACTCGATAACGAGAATGAGCAGACAGCTACTCAATCTTCATCTGATGCCAACAGTATCGAAGATCCCTTTGACAGTGACCATTCATTGCTAGATAAAAGTTATTTTTTCCTAAATCTTCTTTATCCTCCGATTTAAATTCTTCTATTGATAGTGATGACGAAATTATTACTACACCATCTGAGCAAGTTCCATCAGATAATAATGAACAGAGTGCTGAGAATAGTGATAGTGATGAATGGTGTGATTTAGAAGAAGATGTAGATGGTGACGATTTTATAGTAAGAGAGAATACATTAATTGGTATTTAACTACATGCGGTACAAAAACCAATAGACGTTTTTAGTCATTTTGATGAAATATTGGATATTATTGTTAATGAAACCAACATTTATGCTGTTTAACAATTAAGTATGCGACACTTAAGAAAATCTAGGTTAAATTTATGGACAGCCACAAACAAAACTGAAATAAGAGCCGTCATAGGGGTAATAATCGCAATGGGTCTCACTCAGGTACCACATTTAAATTTATATTGGTATAATAAAGATGATACGTTTTATAATAAATTTATCACAAAAGTTTTAACTCGAGACCACTAATAGATTATGTAAAATAGAAAATTTTGTTACGAAGTTGATTCTTAATTTACAAAGAATAATAGAGCCTGGCAACATTCTCGTTATAGATTAATCTTTGGTACCTGTCAGAGGGAGACTCCATTTTCATCCGTTTATCCCCATAAGACTCATAAATATGAAGTGAGACTATACAAACTTTGTTATCCTAGAGGCCATACTTTCAATGTAAGTATTTTCAAAGGAAAAAATGAACAGCAACCAGTTAATGTAGCACACTGTGAAGCAGTTGTTCTAAAATAACTTCAGTGTTTCACAGATAAAGCTGTCAAAATATTATTTGCCGATATCTTTTATTTAGGAATACCTCTCGTATTGTTAGTAGAAACTATGATGTACTGTGGGACTCTAAGAGGAAACAGAAAAGGAATACCACCTATTTTTAAACAGTCCAAGAAGATAAAGCCAACAGAGGTAATTGGAAAAAAGAAAGATGGACTAAGAATTATTAAATGGAAGGATAAGATACCTGTGTTAATGATTTCAAGTGTCCCAGCTCATACTAAACAGTTGATTCCAAAAGGAAAGCAGAATCGACAAAAAGAGGAGATTGTGAAACCGAAATGTTAATTGACTCAAGTCTGCAAAGAAAGGCGTAGACCAGTCTAACCAGATGTCATCTTACCATACAGTGCTACGTCGAACAATCTGAATTCTTTGATATTTTGGAGCCACTAGAAATTAATATTCCTGTATACAGTGGAAATTTATTGTTAAGTAAAAATATATTAATGGTTTGCATATCAAATCTGTCAGATTTTATGGAAATATATACCGGTGCATCAAAACAAAATAATGGTACGGGATGTGCATTCTATATACCATCAACAAATGTCCAAAAAAGAATTAAACTAAATAATAATACTTCCATTTTTTTTCCTTAAGCTATTGGTATTATTAAAGCCTGCAAATATATCGACAAAAAAAGCAGTTAAAAAAATATACTTTTTCCTGACTCCTTATCTGTTTTTAAATGCATCGCTAACCCAATTAATGTGATGGCTACGGATATATTTTAGGGAATTAAAAGTAAGAATTTAAAAACTAAAAAATGTCAATACAAATTAAAATTCACTTGGGTAAAAGCTCATATAGGACTTCGTAGCAATGAAGTTGCAGATTTCTCAGCCAAAGAAAGCATTACAAGTGGTCAGCAGATCAAAAACAATTTAGGTGCTCCAGGATTAGAAGAATTTAGAATTGCATTTAAAAAACTATTGCTCTAATAACCCCACACGATACACACTATCACATCCAATTATTCCGACAGTTTTGTGGCACCAAGATTATGATTTTACGAAAAATGATATTGTGACCATTTGTAGGCTGAAATTCGGACATGCATGCTTCCCTCAACACTTATATAAAATTGGTGTAGTCAACAGCGAACCTTGTGAAACTTGCAATATGGTTTGCGACTTGAATCACATTGTTTTTGCTTGCAGTAAATTTGATATACAAAGAACTTCTTTTTGAGAACGATTTCCGAAGTGGAAATTGAAACGTCAATAAACGTATTTTTATCTTTAATTGTGACTTATTCCCAGTTTAACAGTAATTAATTTAAAACTTTAGTGTAGGTGTTAAGCTTCTTAACTTTGTTGAATAGATATATATTTTACCATTTTGTCTCTACTTTCCATGTAACGACTATTTTGCTTACTTCAGGGTAAGAACATAGGGGAGAATATTGGGCAAACAAAATAATCGGAACTAGTGCGTACGGCACTCAGTTGGTTGTTGGAGAGCTGGTGTCACGAATATTTATTATTTGTATAAAATGTATTTAGTTAATTTTTAGATCTATCATGTTACCCAAAATTTCCCGTTGCTACTGTTCTATAAACTATGTCAAATATAATATCAAAACGTCAGAAAACAAACTGTCACCGATTAGGGAAAATTTTAAATAATTTAATAATTTAGCAGACAGCAAGAGAACAGAATTTGAGCTTGTTGGGAATTTATCTTTATTGAACAGCCAGCAATTGACGGATTTGTAGTTTACTGTTTTTATTTTTACGCAAATAAAAACAGTAAACTACAAATCAAAAGATTAAAAATCAGTAAATGTGGTTAGTATTTTACAAAAAATTATGATAAATAAAAATTAAGTAGTAATGTAAACAGATTATGGAATTATAGATGATCACATATTAATAGAACTACCGATAGACAGACCAAGAAGTAGTAAACAAAATAACGAAGTAAGTATAGCAATAGCTAAAAAATAACGACTGCAATGAAAGTGCAGAGAATACGATATTTATGACACATCGAAGGAATGAAACAAGAAATATGTCAAAAATGGTATTCTCGACTCATCCAATGCAAAAGAAAAGCGAAGGTAGGCAAAATGGGGTACAAGAGCAGAGTATAAAAGATTGACAAATAAGTAACATTGAGAAATAAAAGTAAAAACTGTTTGAAAACATTGGAAAAGTGGAACATTAAATTTGAATATCAAAAATTAATACTAAATGCATTGAAACTCCATACCTGTTGCTTCAGCAGTCTTATTTTTTACCATTAGCAGAGTAATATGCTAGTATATTTTCACTTTTCATATTTTTAAAATAATTATACACACTAAATATTATTTGACGACCCTGCTCTTTAATAACACTACGTTTCTTTCCGACCATTTTTAGCAAGATTGTTCTCAATTGCACTGCTGCGCTACTGAGTATTGAAATGATTTACTGCTAAGGCGTGGCTTAGGTAGAAATCTCAAATTTTGACCACTGCCCAATGCGATAATATGCAAATTAGATGCCTTCCTAAATGACGAGATCTCTACCTATACTGCCAATACTCTAACGTTGTAACTTATACAATGTTGGAGTATAGTAGATGGATAGTGGAGCGAAACAGAATGTATGGAGAAATATTAATGAACCATGTGACTATGAGAAAGATGAGAACACCAGTTGGACCAACGACAGTTATAATATATACATAAGAGAAGGGAGTGTTGCGAAAGTGTCGAAAGTCAACTGCGCACAAATACGAGAGGGTGAATTTAGTTGATAGGCAGGATAACAGGAAGGCATAGTTTGCAGGACCTACTTTACTACGGTTTTTATAAATTTCCACGCTCAGAAAAGAAAAAAAAGGTTAGGTTTTATCTATCTATCTATCTAATTAGCCATAAACGCCCACTCTTGGGCATAAGCCTCCCCTGTTAATCTCCATTGGTCTTTATTTTAGGCGATCTGCATCCAGTCCTTTCCTGACGTTCTTTTAAGATCGTTAGTCCATCTCATCTGTGGTCTTCCTCTTTTTCTTTTCTTTTGCCATGGTCTCCAGTGTAGAATTCGCTTGTTCCTTCGTTCATCTTTTTGCCGGAGAGTGTGACCGGCGAAGTTCCATTTAAGTTTTGCAACCTGTCTCGATACATCGTTCACCTTTGTTTTTCGTTTCCTGTCTTTAAGACCGATACCCAGCATCTGTCTTTCCATTGCTCTTTGTGTTTTGGATATCCTGTCGATGTTCTCCTTTGTGTAAGTCCATGTTTGTGAGCCATATGTGATAACTGGTAAAATGCACTGGTTGAATACTTTCGTTCGCGTATATTGAGGGAACTTTTTATTTTTTACAATATATGATAGTTTACTAAATGAGGTCCATGCTAGTCTAGTTCTTCTTTTTATTTCTTCTGTTTGATTGTCCCTGTTCAGCTTTATTATCTGTCCTAGGTATATGTATTCTGCCACCTGCTCTAATTTATTATGTTTGACTACTACTTCTAATTGGTCTTCTTGGTTTTAGGTTTTATATTAGAGATAAAACAATATATAAGTTAAGTTAGGAATTTTACTGAAATTAATTTTAAAATAAAAATGACATATAAAGTAAAGTCCCAAATTAAAATAACAGTTTAGCAACAGCTAGAACAATCAATTTAGTATACTTAAATATTAATATAAAAGTTGATATTATTGTCCAAAGGTTATATTTTAGCTAATTAATACTATTTTATTTTACAGTCCGACATTTTCCAACAACAGGCTGCTATTATGGCAGCAGCAACCGCACAAGGAACATACATTAATCCAATGGCTGCGATAGCAACTCAACTTCCCCATCCACCGATAAATGGAATGGCGAATTCTGCATTGCCGCCAACATCAGGTAAGAGAACTTCATGGATTATGGAGGAAATAACTCCAATTTATTATGGAGGTAATACATAAAAAATATAATACATTTTTTTGTCATTTTTTTTATAATTTCGATGTTTATTTTAATCGCTTTATGTAACGTAATAGTTCAAATGTCACATGTGTTTCTGATTTTTCTTATTATTTTCTATTTTTTTCTTAGAATACTGTATTTTGTTAGGACTCGCAGCAGTCTACTAGTGTTTTTGTATTTTTAGATATTTTGCTTTTTTTCTTTTAAATTTGAAAAAATTTTTAATCTATAGTCGTAACGCACATCCAGATGCAAAGCTTTAATTAAATAGAGCTTAAGTTGAAAAAGTTCACAAAAATACATATTTGGGAATAGCCTTAACGGACTAACCAGATCCAGACTTAGAAATAAAACGCAAAATAGCAATAACTAAAACTACTTTTATGAAAATGAAGGTACGTTTCTTTGCAATAAAGATCTTAAATTAGAACTAAAACACAGAATGGTTAAGTGCTATATTTGGTCTGTACTTTTAAATGGACACTAAAAGGACACTAAAAGAATTAACAAAGATAAAGAGATTAAACAATTTAAAGTTTGGCAATCTAAAGACTGCTAAACACAGGAAAATGTTTTATCTGAGACATATAGTGAAGGGAAATCGATATAAAATACTACACACGATATTTAAGTACCTTTAACTAGATAGCCGTATAGGTGTAGAAAGAAAACAGGTTTCTTGGTTAACTCTTTTTCTTCGGATGTCTATCCGTTCCGAACATTGGCGATCATTCTGGCTATGATGACTTTGTTGGTGGCTATACGGAATAGCTGTGTTGAGGTTTTTCTACATCATGCTCTCAGGTTAGCAAGCCAGGATATTTTTCTTCGTCCTGGGGCCCTTTTCTTTACCTTGCAAAATGCATTGGAGTAGCTCGCATCTGCCTTGATTTCTCAATATATATCCCAAGTACTGCAGCTTACCGTCCTTTATTATCTTGACCAAATCCTCGGTTATGTTCCTCCGCAGTAATTCTTCATAAGTGACTTTGTCTGTCCACGGTATCTTCAGAATCCTTCTGTATTACCATATGTCCACCTTTCTACTCTGTACAGCTATTGAAAAGGTCATAGCTATTAAAAACGTCAAGAATCAACTTTTTGTCTTTCTGATGCGACATTTATTCTCTTGGGTATTGTCCAACGACTCATTGCTTATAGTTCCCAAGTAGTTGTACTGTGGGACACGTTCAATTCTCATGTAGTTCACATACAGATTTGCTCTAGTTATGTTTTCCTTGCTGATAATGATTAACTTAGTTTTTCTGGTGTTTATATCCAGTCGTCCATATGTTCTACTTGTTTCCGTTATTTTGTGTATTAAGTTTTGCAGCCCTTCTATGGTATTGAAAAATACTAGTGTGTCATACGCACACCGCAGGTTATTGAGCTTGACTCCATTTATTGAGATGCCTTTATCAGTATCTTTTAGAGCCTCTTCAAAAATGTGCTCCAAGTACAGACTGAATATCAATGGTAAAATTATGCACTCCTGTCTCACTCCCCTTAAGATTTTCACCTGATTGGTATATTCTGTATATTCTATCTATTCGGAGCATCGCTGATTGATTCCAATACAGGTTAGCTAATATTTTTATGTCTCTTCCGTCAATCCCTGTCCTCTTTAGCACTTTCATTAATTGTTCATGCCTGACTATCGAAAGCCTTCTTGTAGTCAATAAGGCATGCAAACCCATTATAGCTGACATCCCCTACATTTTTAAAACAATACCTGGACGCTAAATAAAGCTTCCCTCGTACCAACGGCGTTCACAAATACAAACCGGTTGGGGACAATTTGTTCATCGCATTTCCGGTAAATTGCACTGTTAAAACCAGTTTCAGCAGATAGCTCATTAGACTTATGGTCTTATATTCTTCACAAACTTTTGCTGTTGGGTTTTTGGGCAATGGTACGAACTTCGATTTGAGCCACTACTGGTATTTACTGCCTTGTATGTTTCATTAAATATTTCAGTTATTATTTTTATTTGTTCTGCATCTAATAGCTTGCAGCAATCTCATCAAGTCTCGGTGCCTTTCTATCCTTTATTTGTCTGACGACTGCCATCATTTCTTTTGGTAGGATTTCGGAACCTGAATTTTCTTCAATTGTGGGCTCTATTGGTGGGGCATTGTTCTAAAGTCATGGAAAAGTTTCTCCAAGTATTCTTGCCATACTTTCTTTTTATTTTCTTCGGTTATGGCAAGATTGCCTTCATCATCTGATATTTTGCCGCTGTTGCGTTTTCGGAACTTCCCAGCTATTTTATTCACCTTTCGATGAACATTGAACATTGATTATCATATCGACTCTGATACTCGTTCTGTTACATGTATGTCTGATACATTGTTTTGTTTTTTGTTTCTCTTTCTCTTCTCTTATTTTTCTTTTGACAATGGTATGTATTCTCTTATATTTTTGGAGATTTTCTTTGTTTTTTTTATCCATAAGTTCAAGTATTTCATCGGTCACCCAGGATTTCCGTTTCTCTGTATCTTTCTTCAGGTATTGTTCTTTTATTTCTCCCACTGTTTCTCGTATGATGGTCAGACTTTCCTCTATAGTTCCTGTATTTATGCATTTTAGCACCTTTGTATTGAGGCTTTCACTCAACTTCAGTCGAACATGGGGATCTTTCAGTTTTCTAACATCATACATCGTCATCGACTTACTTGTAACCTTATTCATTTTGACTTTGAAATGACCTACAACTGATATATGATCAGAGTTGATGTCTGCTCCCGGGTATGTTTTGACAGATGTACAGCTGTTCCTATAACTCTTATTTACTAGAATGTAATCAATCTGATTTCTTACAATCCTTCTGATTTCCAGATGTACAGTTTCCTTGTGTGTAGCTTAAACCAGGTGTTCATTATTAGTAATTGATTTGCTTCCACAAAAATTTCCAATGTATTTCCCCGATCGTTTCCCCGTTTGATGGCCCCAACTTTGGCATTGAAGTCACCCACGACAATTGTTAGGTGTTACGTTTTCAACTTTTTCACGACTTAATTAATACTATGGTATAATTCTTCTATCTCTTCTTCTGGGTCTTCTGTTGTAGGTGCATACACTTAAATTATATTGATGTTGACTGGTCTTGCTTTTAGTTGTATGAGCATCACTCTTGCTGAGATTGGGATGAAGTTGACAACAGATTTTACCTTTGGTTAAATAACATTCGTCAATTTACTCAGATTAAATGCGGGACAATTATTTTATCTGGCAGAAGATTGAAAAGCCCTCGCAATGGTGATTGCCAACGTAAAATAATTCCGATAATGCATATGAAGAAAAATAAACCGAAAAACAGCTTATCTTAAATACGTCATTAGGCAAGAGGGATAGAACTACCTACAACTGATAATGAAAATGACTAAGGATGGACTAAACCCTGGTAGACTGGTAGCACTACATTGATTATGTATTATTCAGATTGTTGTTGATAACATTACTTCTCTAAATTTGCTTTTATTTTAAAATACGCAGCTTTTGAATCACCACAATAATGATTTATTCCGGTGATCAAAAGAAATAAAAGTTGTTTATTGTATACATATATGAGTATATGACTCATTTTTTAGAATAATATTGACATGCTCTAAGTCTTTGGCGAAGAAAATGTGCATGTATAAAATACAATGTTTACTGTTTCGTCACTATTAGAAATGGCCCACCTTTAACCCGTTACAATAAGTTCCTTATTTCGTACTGCCTATCTTTTTTGTACGCTGAGTATCTTATTTACTTATTTATTTACTAATTTATAAAATATTCAAACCAGCATTATGCTTGGTTAATATACCTATACTATATTATTTTGTTGCTTTAGGAATAGTTCTAATCCATTTCTGTACTTACTTTCAGATGTACCAGTGGGTCCTGTAGGTCCAGTAGGTCCTGGAAATGGCCAGCCAATCAATGGCACAATGCCAAGTTTACCATCCCCCACTATGCCAACATTTAATATGGCGGCACAAACTCCCAATGGGCAGCCTGCCGGGCAAGAGCCGCCAGTGTACACTAACGGAATCCCTCCTCCACAAACTTATCAAGCACGTAAGTATTTTTTAACATTCACAAATTAATCTGTAGTATATTCGAACCTTAATGTAGTGTAGAATACCCTTGTAAAATAAAGACCAGTTGAACAAAAAAACTTTTAGTGGAATATAAGGGGAAAGCCAGCAAGTACTACTTAGACATAAGCGAAAAAGAAATGAAATTTATGAAGACAAAAGGAAATAAGCATTATATAGTGCAGGATTGTACAAAATAGAATCGAAAGGATTTTAATTTTAAAATTGCTAGACAATTTTACTGTTTGGCGTTTGCATCGTCTGCACAGCCGATTATTTTAGATTGTTTTCTCCTATTTCATTCTTTTTACTTCTTACTCTTTTTATTATAATATCATCCATGATCAGGTTGAACATTCGAACACTCGGGAAATCAGCTTCAAGGGGGTCAGTTGGTTTTTCTTCTACTTTTACTTTTATTTTGTTGTTTTGGATAATATAATTGATCGCTTTTATTATTCCTAGAGGTATTTTTTGCGTTAAATAAGTGGATAACGTTCTTTATTTTGACCCTGTCAAATACCTTCTTAAAATAAACGACACAAAGATATGCTGGTTTGTTTTATTTTAATGATTTCTCTTTGACTTGCGTCATTATAAATATGGCGTCAGTAAATATCTTCCCTATCTAAAATCTAAATTTAATTTCGTTAATACTTCTTTACTTCTTACTTCTCAAAATTTATTCTTTCGTCTGTAATCACTTCTTGTATTGGTGGTTAATTATGGTAAACTTTAGCAAATATGAATCGAAAGCGGTCTGCCTATGTTACCTTCTAAATGTGTTCCGTTTTGTTAGTATTTTCTTTGTCCTCTGATTATTCTAAATATTCCTTTTTGTGTTTTGTAAAAGTCGTGTTCCATCTGTTTTGAGAAGCTCTACCATTGTTCCATTTTTATTTGTCTGACTAAAGTATTCGTTTTAGTTATGATTCGTTTTTAGTGGTTGTATGCCTTTTGTGTCCTGTACTGTAAAAAGCTTTCTTCTTTTCGTCACATTATGCCTTTACTTACTCTTTATACCATGTGGTTTCTTTTTTGATATGTTAGTTTTCATTACTTTTCTCTCTCCAAGTGATTCTGTTTCTGTATAAATTACGTTGTTTTTGAGTTTCTCCCAGCTTTCCTCGATGTTATTGTTTTTTAATATTTCATTTTCAACAATCTTGTCTGATATTCTTTTTCTGTATCAGTATTCCGTAGATTCTGTATTTAGTCCTTCGACTCTGATTTTTACTTGTATTGGCGCTGCTCTCTTGGGTGGATAGTTATTCATGATGATTCCACTTCTTGGGTGTAAAGTATTTCATGGCCAGTCTTAAAAAAAGGAATACTGCTCAAAAGAATAATGTATAGCCTCAGAAAGGGATGGATACTATGACGAACACAGCAATAATTTAGGACAAGTGAAAAATATCCAAAACCTAGATGAAAATTACATGGAATATCAAATCGCTCAACTCAAGGACCAAGGAATAACCCAAGTGCTGAAAGAGAAACAAATAGACATTTGCTAAGGAAGCAAAAAAGAAAAGAAAAAAGAAATCAAAATTAGGTGAATACATACTATCTACAGCGGAATACCAAAAAAAAACAGGGTCAAGGAAGGTGCAGCCTAACGAATACACCTAAGGTACCGAAATCATATCAATTACCATTAATACATATCAGAAAAGATTGTAAAAGCAAAGGTAAAAATGAAGAGGGAAGACCTGAACATCATTGGACTATACGGCTGAGAAAAGATCAAGCCTCAAGCAAACAGGCAAACGTTTTATAACGAATTACTGGTGGTAGATCATACAGAATTCCATATAGTGTCTTAGAAATAACTGTTAGAGAAAAGTAATAAATACTCCCAACTATTTTAACAATCTAAAAATTAGATTAACTCTGTCTTGCTATGAAGATGCACTGCAAACAAATAAATGTGTTAAGTAATGTCAGATTTCATAGTTTCGTTCACATCGAAATTTAGGTTTTCACATCGAAAGTAAATTAGGTTTATGAAATTTTGTAAAACCAATGTTAAACCAATGTACACCCAACCAAATTTATTTGGAATCTGGTCTTTCAAACCATTATTTATTTCTTTAAAAAAACTTGTCATTGTTGCGAAGAATAAAAGTTTTTATTAAAAATAAACAAACCAATAAAAAAATCAGATAACAGAACCCGGCCTGGTATAGATTTTTTTTATTTGTAAAATTTAACGAAACTAAATAAACTAACTTTCGCTTTCAAAAACGAAAATATGCCTAATGTGGGGTTAGTAGACGTTCAAAGGTAAAAGAATGTTGGTCTTGTGGAGCAAGAAAAGTCTCAGAGGAATATAACTGCAGTGGTAGGCATAACACAGAAAGTTGTGTCAAAAACCTATGCTAGGTATCAGGAGTTAGGAACGCTTAAGAACAGACCCAAGATAAAGTCGCCAAAAAGTAACAACGGCTTGCCACGATCGTTTTATTGTCCAAGTAGCTAGAAGAGACCCAACGGTTTCTTACCCGCAACTAAAAAACCAGATTTTGGAAGGTAAAAATGTAAGTGTTTTCTTTAAAACAATGAGAGGAGGACGTGCCCAAGGACTACAGAGCAGTAGACACGAGTTCCCGAGTTAACCAGGTGGCACAAGATTGAATTGTTGTGGTCAATACCAAAACTAGAACATTGGAAATTTACAAAATGTGCCATTTTCAGGCGAATTCGTGTACTTAGATGACGAGAAAGACAACCAAGAACGGAAACAGCCAGATCTGTCCACATACATAAAGAAGGCAGTGCTATATTCTAGAACTAATATGGTCGGTGAAAAAACTCCTTTAATTTTAATACAGTCAACTTTAATACCTCGCAGGTATGTTGATCTGATTGTAGAACCTGTAGTTAGATTCTGAAAAAGTGCAGTGGGAAAAAGTTTAATTTTCATGCATGACAATGCACCTCCACATACCAGCAGAGTCACTACAAACTTCCTTGAAGCAGAAGATATTACTATTTGGTAATGGCCTGCTTGCTCACCCGATCTCAACCCTATAGAGCATTTGCTGGATATGCTTAAATAAAGAATTAGACCTCGTCAGGATAATCCACAAAACACCGTAGAGCTAGTACCAGCTGCTCTTAAAGAAAGGAAACAACCTACCAAAGTAAAATATTGACAATTTGTTTAGGAGCATGCCCACCCGAATTGGAGTTTGCATTGAAGCAAAACATAAATAAAGAAAAAAATTTAAATATCATATATTTTACATTGAAATTTTGTATGCTATTGACTTGAAAACAAATAATTTCAATTTTATTATTTAAAAATTTATGGGTTTCTTTAATTTTGATATATTGATGATTAAATTGCTGGCGCAAATGTACCAACAGATCACAATATTTTAGTAGGAACAATAAGACTGAGATTAAAAAGAGTTGCAAGGACGAATAAGCAAACAGTTACTATTGATAGAGAAACGATGCTAAATGATACTGTAACACAAAAAATAACTAGTATATTAGAACAAAAATGAAGTTAACATCAAGCGAAGAAGAAAGTACTGAGGAAAACTGGACGAGAATTAAAGACATCTTAAAGACTGTTCAAGAAACAAAATTGAGTGCGCTAAAATCAAGAAAAAAACAAGGGTGGATGACAGAAGAAATACTGAGACTTATGGATCAAAGAAGAGAAGTCAGAAATAAAGATAAAAACGAATACAAGAGGATCCAGGCAATAATCAGGCAGAAGATAAGACACGCGAAAACACAATTTCATAGTAAAGAATGTAATGAAATTGAACAATATGAAAGAAACACGATACATTTCATCTGCACAAGAAATTAAAAGAGGTCGCTGGAAACAAACGGAAACAAGTATCCCAAAGTTTAGAAGACAGAAACGGACACAGAATATTAGATCAAATCAATGAAAAGTTAAAAGAATGGGAAAACTACATTTCTGAATAATTTGAAGATGAAAGAACAGAACACTATACACCGATTGCTATATCAGGTCCATCTATCACAGAAAGTGAGGTAAGACGTTCAATAAAAACGGCAAAAAATGGAAAAGCACTTGGCCCCGATGAAGTAAGTGCTGAAATACTAAAGTTTTTGGGAGAAAATGGAATTAAAGCTCTGTGTAATCTCTTTAACAGAATGACTGTGTAATCTCTTTATGACACTCGAATATTACCAACTAATTGGTTAAAGTGACATTTGTCACAATACCTAAGTAACATCGTCCAAAGACATGCGGTGATTATCGGACAATAAGCCTGATGAGTCACGTTTTGAAAATCTTTCTGCGAGTAATACACAGCAGAATTTACACGCTGTTAGAGGACAGAGTTAGCCATACTCAATTTGGGTTTAGGAGTGGCTTGTGTACAAGAGAAGCCTTGTTTAATATACAGGTGCTAGTACAGGGATGCAGAGATATAAATCAAAATGTGTACATTTGTGCAATCGATTTTGAAAAAGCTTTTGACAAAGTCCAACATAACAAAATGTTAGAAATATTGGAAACAGCTGGATTGGACGATAGAAATCTACAAATAATTTCAAATCTTTACTGGCATCAAGTGGCAAGAATAAAGGTTGAACAAGAACTGTCGGATGAAATAAATATAAAAAGAGGAGTGAGACAAGGCTGTATATGGTCGCCTTTACTTTTTAACTTATATTCGGAGGAAATATTTAAGGAAACCTTAATGGATACAACCGAAGGTATTATTGTGAATGGAGTAACCGTCAACAATATTAGATATGCCGACGATACCTTAGTCCTTCTCAACGTTAAGAAAACTAAATATATGATTGTTAGCAAACAAAATTATATACAGGATGACGGTATAAAAGTCGGAGATGCCACACTGGACAGAGTAGAGAAACTCGTGTATCCGGCAGTAATATCAATGAGAGCTGGGATCCAACCGCAGAAGTTAAAAGCCGAATAGAACAAGCCCGAGCTGCCTTTGTAAAAATAAGAAACGTACTTTGTAGTCACGATCTTAGCATTGACCTTGGAGTTTGTATGACATCTTGCGACATCTTTCCTGTCCTGCTGTATGGAGTGGAAGCGTGGACTCATGCTTAAACGCTTGACAGCCTTTGAGATGTGGTTATACAGACGACTACTGAAAATAAGTTGGGTCGACAGAGTTAGAAATGAGGAGGTCCTTAGACGTCTTGAGTCAAACAACACAACTGGTCAGTATAATAAAAAAACGCAGGCTGGAATACTTCGTTCATATTATGAGACACCCTAAAAAATATGATCTTTTACATCTGATCATTCAGGGAAAGATCCAAGGTAATCGTGGTCCTGGTAGACGAAGAACATCATGGCTGAAAATTCTAAGGCAATGGTATGGAAAATCAACTACATCGTTATTTAGAGCTGCTGCTGCAACGATCCATAACGGTCATGGAACTAGAAGATGAAGAAGATTAAATTGCTTTAAAATAAATATTCTTTGACTTCTTAGGTTGGTTTTTAATCCGCTTAAAATAATAAGAAATATCAGATGATTCCATATAAGTTTGGTTTTGTGCAGGCATGAAGTTCGCGTATATAGGCATATTAGAAATATTTTTATTATTTAAATATTTTTAACCTAATAGAAATGTAGAAAAATATTAATTAATGCCTTTTATAGACGCGCTACATCTGTCCATACCTGCACAAGGCTTGCCGAATGGTGAGGCTGCGCTACAGCATCCCGCATATCCAGGTATGCAGCCGGCGTATCCAGGTGTTGGTGAGTGTTAATTTTTTTTATATTAATGTTAAATACATGCCATATTGTCTTTTTGAGAGAATGTCTCATATGGTTTAAAACAATAAAATAAATGTTAGTAAAGTATTAGAAATTTCCAAATATACTTCAAAACTAATTGCCTTGTAGCAGTCAACGAAATTAATTTAAATTAAAATCGTTTTCTAATATGAACACATCGTTTTCCTCTTGATTTCGTATTTTGAATTAATATTCACTTTCTCCCTCACTTTGAAGCATGAAATATTTTGTTTTCAGAAAAATATCTATTTGAAAACGATGTTAGAGACTGAAAGAATGACAAGGAACCCTTCTTTGCTCTTAAATATTCTTCCAGATAAACAAAAAAAAAAACATATACTTAATTCTGAACAAAGTGAAACTTGAAATTTCTTTTTTATTTTTTATAGTTTATTTAAAGTAAATTTTTCATTTCGAAAATCATTTAGTACATTGTTCATAAACAATAATTTAACTGTTTTTCATTTAGGAACAATCAAGAATTACCATCTTAGTTCTTAAAACTCCGATGTAAACTTTTTATACTACTCTGTTTCATATTTTATCTATACTTACGATTTTTCTAATGCTTTCTAGCATTTTTTACACCATTGTTGTTTTATTTTTATATCCCCCTTCTCCATGTTTATATACGTTTTCTTCTCTTTTTCTTATCTCTTTCTGAACCTTATTTTTACCTCCAGCACCAACATTTTGGTGATCTACCTTCTAGTCTACGTCTCTTTGGAATTTAAATATTAGTCTATCTTGCCATCTTTTTTCTGTAATCCTGTCAATATGATATCTACAAGATATTCATTCGCATTAACCTTTTCTATTTGTTTTAAACGTTTTAACGTTTGGAATTTCTTTCCTCGTGTAGCTGTAGCTTCATCCGTGGTTATTATTAGTTGTTGCCCGGAAAAAAACTCTTCATGGTCTTCTAACTCTATTGCCACAAATTGGTTACATTGCTTCTGTAGTGATCCTTTCCTAAGTTAACATGCTCCTTGCATAACTTGGCTCACCGTACTAATAACAACCAAATCAGAAATACGTATTTATGGTTGCCTTCCATCGATATAATCTATTTTGTTTTTTGTTTTTCTGTTTGTGAGACATGCCATTACATTTTACCTTTATTATTCACAATACTTAGTTGTAGCCTCTTTATGCATATGTATGTTTAGCTCATGTACCCTTTTGGAATCAAACATGTCCATCAAGGGTGATTTTGTGAGCATAAATCGTAATACGAGTTAATTTAAAGTGTTCTAAACTCGCTGTAGTTTATGCCATTTGTGTTTCATTTTTTATTTACAGTCTTTATTAACATAATAAAATATTTCGTGCTGAACCTTTTTCGCCGGTGCCCTTGCAGGTACCCTTGCAGTACAGGTAGCTACAAGATAATAAAATTAATATACAGAGTGGCCCAAAAGTCTGGAAACGGCCAATTATCTCGTAACTTGCTAGTCATAATTGTACAAAACTTGAGGCACACCTATTTTGGGATACGGAGATTCCATATTTGATATTTGCAATGTTGCCAGATTTGCCGTTTCTCTTATATTATTAGTAACTTTGGTTTTTCAAATTCATTACCCTGTATATTTAGTCATTATTGGAATCCCCCATTCAATACGAGTTCAACCATATGTAAAACTCATGATTTTATATAGTCTGGAAGGTCTTAAATACATAAAACAGAAGTCCGGAAACGCCTAATTGTCTCAATAATTTTTTTATTACTAACTATTTTCAACTACATTAAAACGTAACAATTAATAGATTACAACATTTTTTAACATAATGGTTACTTTATTTTGTATACCATTTCTGAGTAGACAGTACCCTAATCGATGGTAGAATACGTCTACCGCATTTCTCCAGGATTGTTTACAAATTATTCGAGATTCATCGATAATTCGTTGCCTTGCATCTGCAAGACTTGCTGGTTTAGTTTTGTGAACTAGATTTTTTAAGTATTTCCAATAAAAATAATCTTTGGGATTGAAATCAGGTGAATGTGGAGGCCATTCAATTCTACCTCATCTACCAATCCATCGTCCAGGAAATTTCATCTAAATAACGCCGAACATTTACACCAAAATGAACTGAAGCTCCATCTTGCTGAAACCATATCTGAGTAAAATTGGTCCCAAACAAGTTTCTCAGTGTATGTAGGTACAATTTTATTTCTAAGTAACACTTCGTAACTATCTGACGTTAAATTTCCTTCAATAGAAAATGGCCCAATTAACTGAATACCTAATATACCTGACCATGCATTTAATTTTTGTGATCTTTGAGTATGGTTTTCATGCATCTAGTGTGGATTTACGTCACTCCAGTAGGTACCTTAAATTGTGTCAATTTACACTTGCACACAGTGTAAAGGTTGCTTCATCGGAAAGACATATCCTGTTAACGAAATTTTTATCATTTTCAATTTTATCCATCATCACCTCAGTAAACTCTAATCTACGATCGAAGTTATCTTCACTTAATTCTTGCAATAAGTTAATGTTGTATGGTTTTAATTTGTCCTTACGTAATAAATTAAACGTAAGATTGAAGAACGACCTACATCATGTACTTGTGCAACTTTTGGTGAGGATGTATGTGAATCTTCAACAAAACTTTGCATTATACCTTAAGGTATATAAGGTATGAATGATAAGGATTTCTTATCATTTATAACTCTTTCCGGTCTGCCTAATCGGTATCTATGTTTTAATTCTCCAGATTCTTCAAATCGCCTTACAGTTTTTTGTATAGGTTTATATATGTTTATGAAAAGGAGAACGGTTTGGGAAAGTATCATTGAACAGATTGGCTACTTCACAATACGATCTTTTTTTGTCACCGTACCCTCTTACCGTTAGAATAGTAATAGTCCGAGAATTTTAATGTAACTGGGGTACTGTCTCGATGACTATGGCGTGAACGGAAAGTATTACAAAATCCTCTATGGTAGGTAACGTGTTAATATCGGTGCTGGGGCGTGGGAGAATAGAAAGGAATGAACAGACAGACCTCTTAGCAAAGTTAAACTGGAGAAAAACCTGTGTTAGCCAAGAACTGTTCTATGGTTTCATTTAAGAGGCTTCAAGATATATTCTTGAGCCACGTAACGGTAAATCTATAGAAAATAAACTTATAAAAAGTATTAATATAATACTTTTCCACAGCCCGACAAATCTCAATAAGAAAGTGTCACAAAAATGGTGACTTGGTACTGTCGCCTTAAAAATCACCTATACAATATGAGTGGACTAAGGAAAAAACTGCCATACATGTCATTCGAGAATATGATTCGTTTAGTAAAGTATGAGGCAGAGATGCAACTTCCAGTAAGGAAACTACTGGATTTCATAAAAAGCATAAGACTTCTTGGTAAACTTTAATGGAAGAATAGGATTGGTACAATGGTCAGACGACCAAAGTGCCAGAGGCTCGTTTGTTGCAGTTTTTAGTTAATCTATGATAATCTCTTATTTAAATTAATGAAAATTCCCGTGCGCAGTAACTCACCAAATACAGTAAGTTCTGCAAAAGCTTTCTCACTGTATTGAAGGTTTGTCTGTAGCATTATGATTGACTTATTTAAACATATTTAGGGCAGAAAACTCTATTTGGGGTAGAGACAGAGTCTTTGACCGGAGTTGCCCTACTGGAGTCGCTGTTTAAATTTTTATTTGTGGGTTCACTCAAGAGTCACTCATTTCTGAGTCTTCTTGTGGGCAATATATTTGGTCTCCTCTGCATTTTAATCCAACGAGTTAAGACGAAGTATTATCAAGCACATCAGTTCGTCCATACCCATTGATGTGCTTGATGTGATACTCTATGGAGTATCAAATAAACAACGTTTTTTTTTTTCATGCCATTCATTCTCAACGTTTTACAGCATGAGATTGGAGAGTAAAATAGATGCAGAATACATATCACTGCATGCTGTTTTGGTGGTAGTACTGCTGTTCGTTAATTTGCCGATTGATTGTGGTGTAGGTATGCATGTATGTCATGTTAAATTAACAAATCTACTGTTAATTCCATAGCTGCAGCCGTTATGTCATGTTCTAAGTTGATCTGCAGTTGTTTATTTGATTCCTGATCACACAGTTCCTATGGTCGTTATATATATTTGTTGGACATCTTATACCTACCAAGGATTATACCAATGACTGTTAGCCATTGCAGTTGAACGTTGTTTTTACTCTCATGTTTTTAACATTTGACACTCTCTTGTTCTTTCTGGAATGTTTCACAGGTATCTGGTTTGATTCGTTTTATATGTATCGCTCATTTTGGAAATTTTTTCTTGAATTTTGTGTGTATATATATATTTTTTTATTGAAACAAATAAAACTAAGTTACTATGGTGTTAACACTGAATTTTTCTTTTAGACCAAAACCCAAATTCCGTTACATATTTCTCTCATGAAGCAACTGGTATGTATATAATTGTTGTCTCTAAACTGTATATTTATGTATTATTATGTAGCTTGTGTCCTATCTAAATGTTTAAATGTTATTCAACGATGTTGTCTGTTTTTGTTGCTTTGGACTAATTACATGGTTTTTTGATCACTTGACACATTTCATATATTTCTTAAACATGCAGAGATAAATAATTGGTTACTGTTTAATAAAATTAAACTTAGTTTTAGTATAGTAAGAACAAAAATTAAATAAATATATAATTTAAGATATGCAGCATAGATTTATTGTATTTCGTAGCTAATCAAAATAGTCCCAGAAAATATTTACAAAAAAATACCTCGGAAACAAAAAAAATAACAGAATTTTTGTGAGTTCTTTTCTCTTCTGTTAAACTAATAAACAAAGGATATTATGAATTCAACAGGAACATTTTATCCTGTTGAACTTGTTGGTTAATATTCTAGATTTATTACCGGATTAGTAATAAATAATGGTGAACTGTCAGTTTTAGACAGTTCGGTAATTTCAGTGATGGCTTACTTAAAATTTGTAAAAATTTAGATACCTAATTATTAATTTGCGTTGAAAAATGAAAATATCTCAAGAACTATCAAATTTAGACGTAGGAAATATTAAATAAGAATTGAAGTATAGTAATGGAACTTTTCGATGGTGACATAAAATACAGGGTGTACTTAAAATTACTAAGAATAACATGTACTTACGGTTTACTTACCCTGTATTCGATATAATGAAAATTAACAATATATGTCAAAAATAGAAATGCGAAGTAGAACATGCTATAAATAATGCTAAAATTAGAAAAGCTTGTGGTCCAGATGATACACCAACTGAGTTGCTGAAACTAATAGAGAATGATAACATAAAAGTAGTAGTAAGACTTTATAATTCAATATATAACACCGGAGTGATTCCCGCAGATGGGCTCAAATCCATCTACAATGCGAAAAAATGCTCAGAATATCGATTAATTAGCCTAATGAGCCACACTCTTAAAAATTTCCTCAGAATAATTTACTACAGAATTAGACGCAAATGCGAAGAAGATCTTGAAGATACCCAATTTGTTTTTAGAAATGCTATGGGAACCAGGGAGGCATTTTTTGCGCTAAACATCCCATTACAAAAATGCCGTGACCAAAGAAAATATGTATTTGCATGTTTCGTGGACTTCGAAAAGGCATTCGATAAAGTACAGCATGTAAAATTAATGCAAATACTGAAAAATATCGGAATAGATGACAAGGATATTCGTGTCATTAAAAATTTGTACTGGAATCAAACTGCTATTGTAAAAATTGGAGATAACTACACCGATGAAATCCCCATACAACGAGAAGTCAGACAAGGTTGTATATTGTCGCCAACATTGTTCAATGTTTACTCGGACCAGCTATTTAACAAGGCACTTGAGAGACAACCATATGGAATAAAAATCAACGGGGAACTGCTTAATGATATTAGATATGCAGACGATACAGTAATTCTATCAGATAATATTGAAGGTCTTCAAATTCTGCTTGATCATATTCACGAGGTAGAAGAGGAAATGGGCATTAAAATAAACTCAAACAAAACCAAATTTTTAAAGTTTAGTCGTGACCCACATCCCTATGCAAAGCTTCAATTGAACGAAGTCCAAGTTGAGAACGTTCACAAAATGACATATTTGGGAACTGTGATAACGGACCAACTAGACCGAGACATAGAAATAAAACGTAGAATAGCAATAACTAAAACTACTTTTATCAAAATGAACTCATTTCTTTGCAATAACCATCTCAGTTTAGAACTAAGGCTAATAATAGTTAAGTGTTATGTTTGGTCTGGACTTTTGTATAGCGCAGATCTGTGGACGCTAATAGTATCGATCATTAACAAAATTGAAGCATTGGAAATGTGGGTTCATAGACGAATGCTAAAGATACCTTGGACAGCAAGAAAAACTAATGAAGAAGTACTAAGGAGTGTCAACAAAGACAGAGAAGTGCAAAAGACTGTTAAACATCAAAAAATGTCTTACCTGGGACATATAGTAAGGGGAAATCGATATAAAATGTTACAACCGATCCTTAAAGGCAAAATAGAGGACCATAGAAGTGTAGGAAGAAAACAAGTTTCTTGGTTAAAAAACATTCATGAATGGACGCAGATACCACATGCAGGACAATTATTCCATATTGCAGAAGATCGAGAAGCCTTCGCAATGCTGATCGCCAACGTCGGATAGTTCTGATATGGCACGCAAAGAAGAAGTCAAAAATATGGCAGCAATAGATCATTTTTATTTTGCTTCTTTTTAATTATCCAGGAAGTTAAACTTGTTACGATTTTAATATAACACCCAGTTGAATCAACTAAAATAGATTTCTTAAGAAGAATCTGTAGTTTAACGAGACTGGGCCATATATAAAAATTAAGAAATAAAACGAAGGATTGTAAAAAGATGAATTACTAAACTCCATACATGAAATCTTTTAATTTGGTATGGACACATCTTAAAAGCAGATGATCAAATGGATACTAAAAATCTCAGAATGGAGTCTAATCGGAAGAAAAAGTGGGGGTAGATCACAAAGATACTGGAGAAACGAATTGAACGAAGTCAAAACGAAATATGTATAGGGATATCACCATACCCCTATTCATTTTTCGTGGTTTTCTAGTCGTCAGGAAGGACTCATGAATACTCAATTTACAAAAAATTGGTTGGTTCTACCTTAGAATTATTGTAACATAATATATCAGCGTTAGTTAGTCGGGACCTCCATATAAAGAAATATAAAGTCAGAATTCTGAACGATGGTGATGATTTCAGTAAACTGCGAATCCAAGATTACTAAAAGCTAAAAGACGATGTTAGAAATATCATTATTTCTACCGTACTTCAGCAGCTTACCCCATGCAAAATAGCAATATTTGCACAGAATAAAGATAAAGATAAATGAAACATTTCTAGAGCTGTCAGTAATAAGTAAAAATTTGATGAGTAGAAAAATAAAAGATAAGTAGAAATGAAAGAAGAAAATAACATGTTATGTTAAGAAATGTTAATGTTAAGAAAATATAGAGCAAAAAAAAAGTTAAAAATGAAATAAAGCTGAACACAGTTAGTTAAATAGGGCCGTTACGTCAGGTAAGGTCGGTTACTATCATTTACATCTGACAGGTATGCCTGAATAATTAGGACTGTCAGGTATACCTCATAGTGTGTGGCGGGAATAACTAGACTCTCAGACAACCTGAAGGCGCCCTGAGAACTGATGAAAATTCGTTTTGTCTAACAGGCGACAATCAGTATAGATACATATTGAAAAGTGGCGCAACGAAATAATAAAGTTCTTGGAGATTTCATTAAAATATATAAAAGTGAACCTTGCTTATGGAAAGTAAAAGATAAAGACTGTCATAGTAGACAGGAGATAAGGGAGATACTGCATACAGAAAATTGGTGAATAAATTGAAGAAAACAGGGCCTGATGTAAACGAAACTACGTCAGTTTTTTGTGTGAGAATATAGCTGCTCTCATGTCTGTATATTTTTTCATAATCAAGGGAGATACAAGTGATAGCAACTGGTTGTACACTGATCCTTTCCTGCGCAGGAAATTTTTATAATCAGATGGTCTTAATTCATTAAAGAGATTTATATGGATAAATTTATTTCTTTACTATAACCATTCCTTACATTATTATTTGCGTTTCTTCCGTATGTTTTTACTTTTCGCAAAAATTACAAAAAATAAGTACAGAAAGGTCAAATCATCTTCTGGGGAATCCATGCGGAATCTTGACAGGCATACATGATAAGTGTGACGTGTGTGCTCGCCATAATTGACAGACGAGACTGTTCAGGCGTACCTGTCAGGTATAACTTTTTGTTAGTGGCCTACTTTAAGTGGATACATAGTGTCCACATAACTCTTGAAACAAAAAAAAATACGGATTATAAATTAGTAGTAGAAGGGGAATTTTCAAGGTAAATATTTAATGATAAAAGCCACACATGACAAATTACATTTGCTTTTGTATCGACTAGTCAATATTAGCGGCCTCCTTTTCATGACGGTCCGAAAGAATATATTAAAAAGATTGTGGAAAGTACAATATACAATATTAAAAAGATTGTGGAAAATGCCAACAAAGTTAAAATAGCGATGATGATTTCCAACCTCCGCTAGGAGAAGGAACCCGAAGAAGAAGAAGGAAAGTGCAGGAAATCTGTGTTACAAATAAAAACCACATTATGGTTTATATTTAAAAATACATTATTTTTTCTGACTGCTTATAACATCCAATAATTATGTCAACTAATTTGATCAATATAACTCTTTGTCAACTTATAACAATTAAACTATTGTTATTTTTAAATAAAAAATATAATATCCCATTAGGTAATAGTAAAGCTATAAGAATATTGTTATACCTATATGTAGACGTTCATGAAAAATCTAGATGTGTCAATTAAAATTTGAGTGCATTAAATACTCATTTAATTATATGCTTTAAACCGAATTTATCATAAACAACGATTCATACAGAACCAAATTGTACATGTTTTTTTTAGAAAAGAGTATGTACGAGTATATAGGCTAAGCAAACAAATAAATGGGCGCTGCCATTAGCTACTCTTGTTTAATGTATAATGTATATTATTCATACACAAACTGCTGGAATAATCCGATGGGATTGGTAAACATTATCGACAATTTTAATGATATGACAGTATGAGAATATAAAAGTTTTAGATTATAAAGTATGTCTAGATAAAAAGAAAAATATTATTCAGAGTCGTGTGACGCTTACCTAGAGACCTAAGTTATGTAGTATGCTGAAGTATTTCGCGTAGCGCAAAAATTTCTGACTCATCTAGACGTTGCGAGTTGTACCTCTGTTTGTATGGTTTTATAAGTAGATATTCAGAGACCAGCTGTTTTATGTTCTCTACAAGGCTTGAAGCAACGGCACAGTAGTTAAGACGATAACAGCTTTATCTTATACTTGGCTTTTACATTTTTATTTGTCTTTTGATACCTGGTGCCATTGCTTTCCTGATTTTTTTTTGCACATCGTCTAGTTATCTTGTTCACAGTTGACCTAGACATCTCTTATGTAACCTAGATCTATACTGTACCATATATTATGTTTAGATCACTTTTAATTTTACTTTTTTTCTGAGGAGTGAAATTTTCTAAAAACAGGACCATGTTGACCAATTTCTAGGAATGGCTGGCGTGTGTTGGATTCATGGTAGAGGATTATATCTGAGCCTATTTCCCCCTAGAAGAAGGTCCTGCAAACGAATATCTTCCTGGTATCCTACCTACCAACTAAAATCGTCCTATCCTACTTGTGCTCAGTTGACTGTCGCACGTACCATACTCCAAAAGTGGAATGGCCGCTATAAGGCTGACGACACTTTCGGAGCACTCCCTTTTTCTATCTATGTTTCTTATCCATGCTCACTTATAATTGTGTACAGACAATTTTATCCCTCCCAACATCCTGTCATCTTCGCGATCATATCTTTCACAGTTGCAGGGTTCATACCTAATTTTATGTACATTTTCCTTCTATCATCTTTATATTGATTTTTCCTTTTTCTTTTTTATTTTCTTATGGCTGTTGTCAAATGCTCTCTTCTCTTATAGATATGTCTCCTTTTTATTGCTAACACGTATATTGTTAGCAAGACCGACCCTTATTGGTCGGTATATCTATCACCCCACTCCAGACTGGTGCCGTATTAAGGACGACTGACTGCAAAATAGCATGTGTAGATCCCTCCTGCTTTCCAATCTTTGTCCCCCAATTTTGAAACTCACCCGCCGCACTTTTATTAGTGTTGCGTCATTCCCAGATATGTGACGCATTTCTTTGATGTTAGTCATGCCTATGTTAGTTTCATTCCTTGTCTTTTTCGTTTACCGTTTAGAATAATTGCTTTGATCTTCTCTGTCGCAAGTTCAAGTCTGTGATTTATCATCTAGTCATTCACGACGTTACCACTTCCTAGAGTAGAATAGAATAGAATCTTGCGGAGGATGAATAAGGAAGAGAGCTTATGCTTATAATAAAAGAACGGGAAACACAATATTTTGGTCACATCATAAGAAATCAAAAGTATGAACTACTCCAACTTATAATCGAAGGCAAAGTCAATAGCAAAAAAGGACCAGGAAGAAGACGCAACTCTTGGCTTAAAAACCTACGGCAATGGACGAACATGACCTCCATAGAACTATTCAGGGCTGCTACAAATAAGATTAATTGGGCATATGTAATGGCCAACGTCCTTAAGGACGTCACCTCACTTCACTACAGAGTGTTAAATGCACCCCAGCGCAGTTCGTCCCCAATATCTATTGTGCTATACCTCGAGTTTAATCAAAATTACGGAAACCATGCACTACTACTTGCAGAATCCAAACTGTCTCAGAAATAGATTTCCTGATTTGTTAATCGTATTGTCGTTCCTCGCGGCATCCTCTTGTACAACTTCCCGATTCACGGGTTTGCTCTATTTACTTGATCGTCCACTTAAGTTTCAAGCTTGCCGTAGCTAGATAATATGATGCCTCGATATTTAAACTCAATCACTTGTTCTAATGTCTAACGTTCCAGCTCCAATTTACATCTTAGTAAGTTTACTGTTGTAACTATGCATTTTGTCTTTTTTGGGGAAATTACCATGTTAATTTTTCTGGCTGTTATATTAAATTGGTGCAGCATACGTTGTAAATCATCTTCACTTTGAGAGAGTAGTATTTCGTCGTCTACTTAGCAGATTATTTTAAGTTGTTTTTCTCTCATTTGGTATCCTTTTTTAGTTCTTACTTTTTTTATTATTTCATCTTTAATCAGATTGACCAATAGAGGACTCAAGGGATCTCCCTGTCTTATCCCATTGCCAGCTTCAATAGTCATAGTCATAGTCATCTTTATTGATCCTTTAAGACATTCAAAATAAATGTATAGGATACGTCACTACAGAATTTAGTATAAAAACATTAATGTGTATAATACAATATCCACAGTTTAAAAAAAATTGACAAAACATAAAATACATTAAATATCATTTTTACAAGTAAAATATAAAGCTACTGCAGTTTGTCCTCAAGATATTCATTTATAGAATAATATGCTTTTCTTAAGAGTAAATATTAAACATTTTTTGTTTTATTTAGAGATAAGTAGTATTTCTTTCACAGTTTTTGGCAAATGATTGTATAAGGTCAGTCCCATATATCTGAAGCAATTTTGAAATTTGGATGTTCTTTGTTTAGGAACTCGTAAAGATTCAGCACCTCTTGTATTGTAATAGTGATTGTCTGAATTTACTGGAAATGTATTGATTTCCTCTTTGACATACAGTAAACATTTATAGATATATAGGCAGTAGAAAGTTAAAATTTAATGTTTAATAAAAACTGGTTTACAAGACTGTTGATAATCTAAATTAAAAATTTTACGGATAATTTTTTTGGTTAATGAACACTTTGTTACTATCTACTGAGTTCCCCCACAAAATTACATTGTAGCACATGTGGCTGTAAGCAAGGCTATAATAAACGTTCATTATTGCCGAGATGGGTAGTGTGTTTTTAATTCTAGATATAGCATAAAAAGCTTTATTCAATTTCATGTTCACTGAATTCACTTGCTCTAACCATTTGAGATTACAATCAATGAATACACCCAAAAACATTGTAGAGTGAGTGGAAGATAATATATTGTTTCTATCATGGATGGTTAAGATATGAGATGGTCATATTTAGATGAGTCGTATGAATGAAAATAAATAACTTGCGTCTTGTCAATGTTTAATATTAGTCTGTTGGTATTACACCAGCGTATAAAGCAGTCAACAACAGTCTTCATTGATATTATAAGTGCCCTTATGTGATCTGGTAGGTCATTAATAAAAATTAGGAATAATAATGGTCCCAGCAGGGATCCCTGTGGTACCCTTTATTTGTCGTGTATGGTTCTGAGCTTGATTCTTTCATCTTAACAACACTTTTTCTGTCACTTAAGAAATGTATTATCCATTCTAGAAATATCCCTCTAAAAACAACGTTATATAATTTATTGCGAATAAATGTTATGACTAAGCAGTCAAAAGCACGTGATAGATCAAAAAATAGTCCTGCCAAGTGGTTTCTACTATCTAATTCATCATAAATACGCTCAAACAAGCTGCATGCAGCCATGAGTGTTGACTTTTTTGATCTAAAGTCGTGTTGGGTTGGAGTTAATAAATTGTATTCTTCTATAAAATTTAACATTCTGTTGTATACAACCTTCTCTATTACTTTTGAAATTATGCTAAGGACAGATACTGGTCTATAATTTGAAATATCATGAGGGTCATTCTTTTTGAAGATTGGAATAACTTTTGCCATTTTAAATATGGATGGAAATTGGCTGGTTGTTATTGAGAGATTAACTAAATGGGTTAAAGGAGTCGATATAATATGATCACTTATCAGTTTTATTATTTTTACAGATATGTTATCAATACCAGTACTAGGCTTATTTTTTAGTTGATCGATTGTATTTTTTATTTCAATTGAAGTTACGGGTAAAAAGAAAAAATTTTTGTTACACATTTAGAGTATGAATAGAGTCGGTTAGTTCTTCTTCTACTTTTACTTTTATTGTGTTGTTTTGGTAGATATTTTCGATCGTTTTAATTATTCCTAGAGGTATTTCTCTTGCGTACAGTAAGTGGATAACGTTTTTTAATTTGACCCGGTCAAATGCCTTCTTAAGGTCCACGAAACATAGATATGCCGGTTTTTTATGTTCTAATGTTCTCTTGCACTTGCCTCATTATAAATATAGCGCCAGTGCATTATCTTTCGGATCTAAAACCTTGTTGTTCTTGATCTGAAATTGGTAACAATAATCGATCTAAGACTGCGTTAGGTCAAGAACTTGTTGAGGTTTGTTATTTTTGTCTGTCGTTTGAGTCATATGTGTGAGTGGGTTTCGGTAATTTCATATTTTTTGGTTGCTTTTTGTAATTCAAGAAGAAAACTAATGCTCCAAAGCAAACAACTGTCATTGCTAAACTGTGAATCACTTGAAGATATTTATTTTAAATTTTTCATTTTAGAAATTAAAATTTTAGAAGTAATTATCTTTGTTTATTTTACTTCTAAAAGAAAAAACAAGTTTTATTTGAATTATTTTTTTCTAAAATGTATAAGAAACGTTTTATAGAAAAGATTTTTGGTTAATTTCTACTATTGTTAAAAAAAACAAAGTAAATCATCTATACATCTTCACGGATTTTTAATTAACTACCCCTTATTTTATTTAGCGTATGGACTTTCACAGTACGATAAATATACAAATACAATTACAATAATATACACATATATATTATATATATCATTCAAACACTAAAAATAGTAAAAATAGAATGAATAGAATGAATGACACTAAATATTAATGTCCAATTTACATAGCCATTCAATTGCTTCTGGGGAACATTCCGCAAAGTCCTGGAGGTTTCCACGGTAGGCACGATTCAAGCAGTCTGAAACACAATGGCTTATGGTCTGTCTAGATTCTCCGCAATCGCACTGTGGACTTTCTGCACGACCCCACCTGAACAGCGAATCAGCACATTTACCATGTCCGGTACGTATACGATTAAGCCTTGCCCAAATGGACCGGGGCAGATTTGATCCGATGAAACCCTGAGTTGGGGTGGATATCTTAATATAGTCCGATTCTACTGTTGGCATCCATCTTGTTGTCCATTGCCTATGTATATCATAGGAATTACCAATTTTTCGGGCAGATCGTATTGGAGGATTTCTAGATCTCAATCGTTGGTGCTCTTTTGAGATATCTGGGATATCTTGATGTATTGGTAATTGTACGTTGGCTACAATTTTCTGGTACTCTCTCACTAATGCTGCTGTACGGCGTAGATCTGGTGGAGCGATATTGCTCAGAGTAGGCAGCCATCTCACTGGCGTTGATTTTATTGTTCCAGTGATTATTCTCATGGTTTGGTTAAGTTGGACATCGATTTTGCTTGTATGTGCACTATTTAGCCATACTGGTGCACAATATTCTGCCACTGAAAAAACCAAAGCTAGAGCAGAGGTCCGAAGAGTATCTGCAGAAGCACCCCAAGTTGTTCCAGCAAGTTTTGATATTAAGTTATTTCGTGTTCTTAGTTTACCGGCTGCGTTTGTAAGATGACTTTTGAAGGTGAGTGTTCTATCAAGTGTGACGCCTAGATATTTGGGGTTGTTGTTATGTTTGATAGCTGTGTCATTTAGAGTTACATTGAGAGTATCGCCCGCAAGTTGATTCGACAGATGAAAGAGACAGGTTTCAGTTTTGCTTGTGTTAGGACGTAAGCGCCAGTTCTTAAAATAGTTACTTAGTGTAGATAAGTCCTCGTTTAGAGCTCGTTCTCCTGCTTCTTTACTATTATCTTGGAAGCCAATGGCCAGGTCGTCAGCATAAGCAAATTTTCTCGATTTTGTTTCAGGTATATCTGCTGTGTAAAGGTTAAATAATAAAGGAGCTAGCACTGAGCCTTGAGGTAAGCCGTTGTTGAGTTTTCTAACGTTACTCTGTGCATCATTTATATATACCTGAAATAGTCTGTTAGTCAGTAGATTGTTTATCAGCTGACAAGTTTTGAGGCAAGGTATGATTTTCATCAGCTTATAAATAAGGCCCTCTCTCCACACCGTGTCATAGGCAGCCGTGAGATCTATAAATGTTATGGCAGATTTTTCGCGTCTTTCAAAGCCAGCTTCAATAAATGTAGTTAAGGACAGCACTTGGTCACAGCAACTTCGTCCTCTTCTAAATCCAGCTTGTTCAATTGGTACAGCATCCTCAATGGTGTTACATATTCGGTTATATAAAAGTCGTTCTAGTAATTTATAACAGCAACTGAGTAAGGCAATAGGCCGGTAACTTTCAGGCAGCTTGTTGTCTTTGCCAGGCTTCTGGATTGCGATAATTTTTGTTCTTTTGAATTCTGGGGGTAGCACAGTTGTATTCACAATGTCGCTAAAGAATTTTTTGAGCCACTGTCGTGTTTTTGTACCAGTGTGGACTATAAACTCTGGATACATTCCATCGAAGCCTGCTGCTTTTCCTGTTTTAGTTTGGTTAAGCGCTTCGTTTATTTCATCCAATGAGAAGGCACGTGAGTATTCTGATGTTGCGGGAGTATTTGCTTTAAGTTGTTTAAGAGCTCTTTTTACGGTAGATGTATGAGTTTTCTCAGATGGAGCTCGGGAGTTCTCAATTATTCTATTGGCTATTTTATTTGGCTCAATTGTTGATCTGTTTAAGTGTTGCGCTCTGCTTGCTTCGCCCAGTTTGCGGATCAGTCCCCATGCTTTTCGACTGGAACGTGAGAAATCAATATGTTCTACGGTAGACTTCCATTTATTAAGTCTTGTTGAGTCCAGTGACTTCAGTAAGTTGTCACCAATTTCGGGATCTTCTGATTTCAAAAATTCGTCATATAGTTTTTGGCTTTCTTCCGTCCAGCCTGGGATGTACTCCTTTCGGAAACCTCGGGGGATATGTTTTTTGGCGATAGAGATAACCATTCCTACAAAACGGTGATAGTTGTTGGCCTTTGGGTCAATGAAGCGAATGCAGGTGTCCAGCTCTTTGGTGAATTCGGGCCAATTTCCTTTGTTAAAATTCCAACGGGGTCTCGGCGTGGATTCAACGATAGGAATTTGTATGCCTAGTTCGATTATGACAGGTCGATGTTGGCTGTGAGGGAAACTGGGAAGTACAGTTCGAGAGCTTGGGAGTGGTTGCATCTGTGAGTTAGTGGAAACCCAGCATAGATCAGGGTTGTAGCCTTTGCGCCATCTTCTAGAAAAGAAGGTAGTTTTATCTTTTAGACTATGGACAAGGTGAATAATATTTTCTTCGGCCCACTCCAGTAGTTTCTCCCCATTTTCATCATTGTTTACCCTATGTACCTCTTATGTACCTCTTAGAACCTACAAATATCTGTATTTTTACGTAAAAGTAATGTTTTTTTTTTCCAAATGGACGTGCAATACTTCGATGTGGTGTCCTCTATACCATTTGCAATTATTACGTGGTTTTATGATCAAGAAAAAGAAATAAATAAAAGATGTTAAGGCAAAACGTCCACAAAAACCAGAAATAAAACGAAAAATGTTTTAATATGATATTAATACACGCATATAATAAATAGCTCTCTACATTAAATTGAAAATACACAATTTAGGGACAAATATATAGAATTTTCTATAAAGACGTGTAACAACTTCCCTTAGTACAAATACTAAATAATATTGGTGGACATAATATTGAAATATGAACAGCTCTATTTATTATTAACCCGTTTTTGTTATCCAACAATTTCCATTATATAAAAATATGCATTATTTTCCAATGACATTAATGCAGCTATATAATTACGGGACCATTTGCTGACGTCATCTAATCATCCTCTAGGTTCTTACAATATATTATGTTTATGACAATGAATATATATGATTGCATGCTACATCACTAATTTACGTTTTTATGTGTTTCGTTATTGATCAACAGTCTTACACAAAGCAATACATAAATAATTTATCAAGTTCTGATAATAAAAATAAATATTACGCGTACAGTTGGTACGTTATTAGAGTATGATTTGATTGAATACTAAATAATGTAATAATGACCTTTTTTACATATAAACATGACAGGTGTGATCAATTTGAAAAATAATAATTGATGTTTATAGTATATCAGCCATCTCTGCTTTTAATAAAAAAAGATCAATACAAATACATATAAATTATACCCAAATTGAGCTGTAGATAATATTCACGGTTTTCATAAAAAACTGATTTTCCTTAAAATGTTATATTGAGGGTTTTTTCCGACAGGAAATAAAAAACTGTTTGGTAAGGAATATAACGAGATACAAAATAATGGGATTGATTTGAGAGAACAAAGTAAACAATCAACTTAAGTGTATCCTTTGTATATATTTGACAAGCTAGAACAATGTTGACATATTGTGTTAAAAGGTAAATACTTTTTATTTTATTTTATATGCTTTTTTAAATATACAAACAACTTGGACAAACTTTGCACTAATTTATATATTAGTGTTACGAAAATAAAGATTTCAAATAAATTACAATATTTTCTTAACTTAAAACTCACCAAATGTTTCGCTTGTTTGTGATATACGGAGTGCAACAAAAGACTGGAAACATCGCTAAGTCTCTTAAATAGATGGTCTGAATTATACAGAAATAGGGATAAACCTCTTTTGCAATATGAATATTTGAAGATCTTTGTAACGTTTGCCAGATTTACCATTTTTCTAATACTATTAGTCACTTTGGTTCTTTAAATATAGTACCCTAATATTAAACCTTTATTGGAATCGCAACACAACTACAATATCCATTATTATTGTATAGTATATAGTATTATACCAGCAACTTAAAAATGCATTCATGAGGCTGCAAGTAAAGCTTTGTGTCATAAAGACAAACGTAAAAGAAAAAATCAAGAATGGTGGTCGGAGAATATGCAAACGTTAATCAACAATAAGAAAACTGCTTTTCAGAAATGGATGTCAACGAGAAATAAGGAAGATTACAAGATATATCAAAAAATAAATCGAGATGTAAAAAGAGAAGTAGTGAAAAAGTAAAAAAATGAGATGTGAGATCGAAGATGTGCAGAGGTGGATAGGTATATGGGCGGAACAAGAGTTGGGCAAGCTTGGAAGGTGATAAAGTCTCTCCGGAGACAAGGAAAGGAAAAATCTAACTTACAGTTAATAGATCTGAAACAGTGGAAACACCATTATGAGGTCTTACTGACAGGGAATAGATGTAAATTCCAAGAGATCGAAATGGAAGAAATATTCGAATACACACAAGTAATTGAAATAACAACCGGAGAGTTAAACGATGACCTCAAAAGATCAAAATTGGTAAAGCAGCAGGAGATAGAGACATTTTAATTGAGTTGGTAAAGTATGGACCAAAAATATTACATGAGATGTTGGTTCAACTATTTAACAAACGCTTAAAAGGACCAAATATCCCTGACGATTGGAATATTGGATACATCAGCTCAATATTCAAGAAAGGGGATAAACGAAAATGCTCTAATTATAGGGCTGTTACCAGCTCAGTGCGGAGGTTGTACGGTCGAATAATAAAAGAAAGAATAGAATCAGAATACAAAGACATAGAAGAACAAAATGGATTTCGTGCACAAAGGTCGTGCACTGATGGTATATTCGTTCTGCAGCAGGTAATCGAAAAAAGGAAGGCAAGGTATCTATCTACCCACGTACTGTTTGTAGATTTAGAGAAGGCATACGATACGGTACCTTTGAAAAAACTGTTTTAAACATTGACGAAAGTAGGTCTCAGTAGAGAATATGTGAATGCTATCGCAAATATATACAATAATGCAAGAAGTGTCGTTAAAGAAGGAAACTTTATATCTGAATCATTTCCAATAACAAAGGGGCTTAAACAAGGATGTTTGTCTATCTCCGACCTTATTTATAATATATATTCAATCATCGCTAGAGCAGTGGAGGAAACAAGTATCCGGAATGGTAATATACATAGGCGATAGTAAATGTCCTACAACTTTATTTTTCGCAGATGATCAGGTAGTCATAGCGAATGATTAGGAAGACATGGATTACATGTTTATAAAACTAAAGAAAAAAAGCGGTTAACATTCTGAACTCTCTACTATGGTCTAAAGATATTAGACAAGAAACAAAGTTCCAATCTATCGAACCTTGGTAGAGCCTATTATGACATATGGGGCTGAAGTTTGGCAGATCACGGAAAAAGATAGATTGGTGTATCCAAAAAAGATCATATCAGGAATGAAGATATTAGAAGGAGGACAAATACTAAATATTCCAGTGTAGACAGAATTAAAACGATCCAACTAGTGTGGTGTGGATATGTGAAGCGAATGAATGAAGATAGATGGCCAAAGAAAGCTTTAAATTACATACCACAACAAAGAAGAAGAAGGGGAAGACCATCAGTTGACTGGGAAGAAAATGTACGACACCTAATGAGAGATAGAGCAAAGAAGACGAATGGATGGACAGAGAACGATGGTAGTCGAAATGCGAGAAGCAACAGTCAAGGAAACAGCCTTTTCTTGTTCTGTCCAATGTCCAATCATTGGCTGTCGCAATAGCTTTAAATTGTCCAAGGTATATGTACCTCAAAGATTTCCCATCAAATGGTAACAATTTAAATCTCATATGATGTGTCGTTTTATCTCTAGGTGATTCTTCTTTCACTACAGTATCTAAAACTACTGCGTTAACTGGTGATAATACTTTTGTATTGATTAGTATGGTCTCTAATTGTTTATTTATCTTTTCTTCTGCTTCGTTTACATTTTTCTGTTACTTATCGAATGATCTAGAAACTTCTTCAAATTTCTTATTGTTCTGATTCTCTCTCTCTCTCTCTCTCTCTCTCTCTTCAATCCTGACCCCCCAGGGGGAGTGTAGTGGTCGACGTGATGTCGTGTATTGTCCGTCTCCAGAGATCTCTGTCTCTGGTCATTTTTTTTAATTCATGCATAGGTCTTTGGCATATTCCCGTAACTTGATCTATCCATCTTGTTGGGGATCTTCCTCGTGATCTTCGGCCTTCTTTATTTATTGTTCTGATTACATACTTCTTTAATTATATAACAATAAACACTGAAACCTAACTTTGTTTTCAAAACTTCCACAAAATTTATTATAATATTTTATCACTACAGCTGTTTCGGTAAAGTACCTTTCTCAAGTGATCTATTTTGGTTGTGTTTACAATTTACAGTCTTTACTTAATAGGTTGATGAGGGGAGAACTGTGTCTCAAGTTGGTCATGCAGAATTATGTATGCGTTTTTTAATTTGTTAGTTTCCATAGATTCTAAAAAAGATAGCTTTCACATTCAAAATAAATGTCTTAAGCTATCTCTAGAATCTATGGAAATTAACAAAATATAAAAATAAATAAATAAAAATTAAAAAAAAAATGTTGGTTATTCAGACATAATTCTGAATGCCCAACTTGAGACAACCAGTTCTCCCCCCTCAACTTATTTCGTAAAGACTGTAAATTGTAAACACATCCACAAATACATCATTTGAGAAAGGTACTCTGTCGAAACAGCTGTAGTGATAAAATATTATAATAAATGTTGCGTAAAACTTTGGAAAAATAAAGAAAAATTGTTTTTGAAGACCAAAACTCCATTGACCTATTGACAAAAGGTCAAGTAACGTCTCAAAAAAGCGACGTTGGAAATTTCAAATCTTCTTGTGCCCTCGCACCACATGCCATTTCAACCAAATACCTAATCGACTTCACAAAGGTTGAAATACTTACCAACCAACAAAATTACCATAAGAGATCTTTCCGTGAAATGAACCATACTCTAAAACATCCCTAATTAAAAGAACCAAAATTTGAGCTGATATTTGTTGTTATAAGTGATAATTTTAAATAGCCGCTATTTTGAATTTTCAAACACCACTCGAAACACACGTAATATCGATACGTTCTAGCTCGCCGTGTGCTTGTTGTTTCTGCAAGGGCAAAAAGCTATTTGTTTATTGCTTGTTAACTCAATAAAAAAAACGTCTTTTTAATTTTTTTAATAGCAAATTGTCAAAATAGGTTCAAACTGTCTACTTGTGTGCAGTTGTTAGAGAAATAAGTACCATATAAAATTTATGACACTCTACGCATTAAAATTTTTAATAAGTTTTAAACTATAAACTATAAAGCACTTTTAATGTATTTTTAGTCATACTTTACGATGAAACTAGTTGTCCTTAAATCACCATAAACGAATGATGTAACAGCGAAAAATTTTACATAAGATAGTAGTTTTCATTTATCCACCCTTACATGCTTACATAAAGGCTTCCAGCTGCCAAAATAATAGCTGGTTTATTTAAAATAATATGATAACTAACGTATAAACTTAATATTCTTTATCTGCTGGTACATTTGCACTTGAGGTATAAGATATATTAAGTGATATGAATTACAAATTTTCCAATTTTTCCTTTGATTACTGAAAATTCGATAAGAAAAACGAAGAAGCAGACGAGCAATACTTTTTGCTTCTTCTTCTTCATGTACCATGTCCTTTTAGAACGTTGGTTACCATCATAGCTATTTCAATTTTATTCACTGCCACCCTAAATAGCATGCTTGTATCTACACCATACCAATCTCGCAGGTTCTTCAACCATGAGGTTCTTCTTCGTCCTGGACTGCGTTTGCCTGCTATTTTTCCTTGCATGATATTTTGTAGCAATCTATATTTGGGACCTCTCATTACATGTCCGAAATATTCCAGCTTTCTCTGCTTGATGCTTTTTATGATCTCAGTAGTCTTGCTGAGACGTTCTAGTATTGTGGAGTTACGAATCTTCTCCACCCAGGAAACTTTTAAAATTCTTCTATAGCACCACATTTCGAAAGCCTCAAGGCGATTTCAATCAATCAATCCGTGGCGTTACAACCCTTCGTGGGTTTTAGCCGACTTGACAACATGCCTCCACTGTTTTCTGTCTTGAGCAACCTCCATCCAATTCTCCACGCCCATAGTGCTTAGGTCTCCTGCTATATTATCTCGCCACCGAAGACGAGGGCGTCGGCGTGGTCTCCTTCCAGTTGGGACTTCCTCCCACACCAGTCTTACTGTTCGTTCGTCAGAATGTCTTCTGAGGTGTCCTGCTCATTGGAGTCTTCTGGACTTTATTTCTTTTATGATGTTGGCGAATGGGTAAAGTTCTTCAAGGCGATTTAGATCGATTTTATTAACAGTCCAGGACTCGACAGCATAAAGTAAGACCGAGAACACGTAGCAGCGAAGTAGGCGGATCCTTAATGCCAATTTTAGGTCTCTGTTACATAACACCTTGGACATCCTTTTAAAAGCAGCTCTCTTGTTTGCTTGATTTTTGTTATTTCTAGTATCCAGTAAGAGTCGAGAGTTTTCTTCAAATTTTAATTTTCCCAAAAAAGGATGTATTCTTGTGAAAATAGAACTGGTATTGAAGATGAAAAGAAAAACAATAAATTTATTTCTTCTTTTTAACGTGAACTGAATATCGTAATAGTGCAAAGTAAACATAATTATTCACTATAGCAGTGTTCCGGTTCGATTTAGCCAAATTATGAAATCTAAAAATAGTCAATTCGATGGTTTGCTTGAGAAAAAAAACTAATGTCAAAGCTAACGGTGCGTGAATTATATGTATCTAGATCCAAGATTACCAAATTTATCTTCATCGCGCGTTTATGAGTCCTGTTAAATGTACTAAATCTTAGAATATAAAACCAAAGGAAAGAATTTACATTATAAGAGCAATGTAGTTATGTGGCAATCTTACTGGGCATTTTTTTCTTTTATTATCATGTGAGGTCGGCTTACGCCGTCCTCGATCGTTGGCTAAGGAGCTTAATTGTGACTTAATATATGCCCAATAAAGATGGCCACTTTCGTTATACAATCACGTGGCTGGAGCTATTTCCTGTGGTTTTATATGTAAGATCTGAACTAATTAAACTGACATAATACTTGATATAGTATTTATCGTAATTATTGTATCAGCAGATAATTAGCTAAAATTATAACGATTGTTAGTCCTAAGGCATGTTTGATAATGCATTAGTGGAAAAGTATTTTGTGTTATTTGTTTATGTTTGTCGGCAGCTTACCCCGCCGTATATGGTCAATTCCCACAGGCTATCCCACAACCAATGTCAGCAGTTGCTCCTGCACAAAGAGAAGGTAAGATAAGAATGTGTCAACAAAGTTAATATACATCTGCAAACCAAAAGTTGTTTGTGCGCTATGATTTAGTAGAACTGAGCAATACTAACGTATGTTGACTTTACGTTGCTGTTCATTTGGAGTTATCTTAGAGAAGCGTAATGTACTTCGTTGCTATTAAATTTATTTCTGTGTGAATCTTGTGAATAGAATTTATTCCAAGTTTTAGGTAGAGAAAATACTACATAAAACTTTTTTAAGATTTACTAATCAATAATTGTCAATCTATCTGCTTGCTGCCATACAAATTCTTTTTATTTGGACCTTGACATCTTGTAATTTCTGACATGCACCGCCCTCATCCCATTTGTTACGTTTAGCAGGTATTGCGCCCTAGGTACCACTTCACACTTTCGATTAGTTTTCTAATGTTTCCTTCAAAAATAAGTCACTATTAAAGGTACTCATTATTTCTAATTAGACAAATAAGAAACTTCCGATTTCTCTTCTTCACTGTAAACGTAGGTTATTATTGCTTGTCGATTCCCCAAAATAATTCCCCATTACAATGTGATTTGTTCCAGTATATTCAGATAATTTGTCAATATAATAAGATTTCAATGGCATACAGCTTTTTTATTAGTTGTTCTGCCGTGGTCCTAGATTTATCCCATACAGAGGAATCGGGAGTAGATCATATTTTAACATAATTTTTGGTGGCACTGAAAAGTTCGTGTTGGTAAATATAGTCTTCATGTTGCTAAAACGACCTCGCTTTCTCAATTCCTATTTTATCTCTGTTCTCTCTCCTATTTAATCTCGGTTTAAAATATATTTGACTGACTATGTTTTCAGTACCATCCAGTCACCAATTTAGCATTGCGGTGCCTTCTTCACTTTCTTGTCAATTCATCTCTTTGAGGTCCAAATATCATGCTAGGGACCCTCCATTCAAATACCAGCAGCTTATTTATTTCCCGCTGGTGTAAAGCCCATGTTTCACTTTCATATGTATCAACTGCGCGCATAATTGACTTCTACAGTTTTAATTTAATAATGATGATAGGGAGTATATTGCAGCTATCGTTGCTAAGATCTCGTTTTTCTATATGGTTGCCATCTGTGATTACCATCCCCAGATATTTAAACTCTCTTACTGCTTCAAAGTTGTGATCAATGTTAATTATGTTCTGCCTTACTTTCGGTCTTGTACTTTTGGTTACTGGCATCATATTTCGTCTTTTCTTCATTTATTCGAAGAGCAAGACTACATGTTTCCTCTTTGAGTTATAAAAACACCTCTCTCACGTCTCTTCCAGGATAAGCAATTGCATCTAGATCATCAACAAAGGTTAACAATAGTTTTGATCCTCCAATTGAAAATCCCCCTGTCTTCTCAGGCAATATTTTACTTATTGCATAATTTAAAGCCAAAATAAAAAGCAACGGTGATAAGGGGTCTTTATGTCTAAGTCCTGATGATATACTAAATGGCATAGAGTTATGGTTCCTATCTTTACCCGTACATATAAGTCTGTCACGCAGATTTAAGTTAGCTTCACCAATTTTCTTGGTATTAGCCATAGCTATAGTCAGCTTATGTTTACCGAATCATATGCTTGCTGGAAATCTACGAAAATTTAGGTGTACATCTCGGTTGAATTCCCAGTTTTTTTATAATATTTGTTGGATCGTAAATATTTGATCTGTTATTGATCTTCTAGCAGAAAAGCCGCATTGGTAGCCATCTAAAATATCTTCCGAATATGGAGTGAGCCTCTTTAGCAAGATAATAGTTAGAACTTTATGTGCTGCGTTAGTAAGCGTTGTGCCTTTATAGTTTCGAAATTGTTCTTTATCTCCCTTCTTATAAATGGGTACTATAACCTTTCCATTCCATTGCCTAGGCATTTCCTCTTCTGTTTTCTGCCATAACAATATCAGAATAATGTCATACAATTTTTGATGTAAACCTTTTCCTCCATTTTGTATTGATTATCCTATTATACCTTTATGTTCTTGCGCTCTTTGATCTTTAATATATGCCATCAATTCTTTACTTTTTGAACTGTTGGTTCTGGTATTTTCACATCTGCAGAATGGAATGTACTATCTGTTTCCTTTCCCTGACCTTCAACATTTACTAAATTCCGAAATTTATTTTCTATCATATTTCTTCTGTTTCTATCATTATTACTTTACCTGCTTTATTTCTTATAGCTTGTGTTACCCAACAGTTCCATCTTGTCTGACTATCTTCACTTTCCTAAAGAATTTGCGGACCTGATTCCTTTCGTCACTTATGCCCATTTCTGTTATTTATTGTTTTATGTAGCTCCTCTTTTTAGTTCTTAGTAGTCGTGCTGTCAGTGCTCTTGTTTTATCAAAATCTGCTTTTTTCCCATCTGTAGAGTTTTGTAGCATTTTCAATCTTTTGTGAGTTTTTATTTCCAGCATTTTTTTCGCAAAATCATTTCCATTTTGGGTTAGTCCTCTTTTTCCAATGGGTTTTTTCGCGTCTTGTTCTACAACTCATGCGACTCGCTGCCAAGTCTACATTATGCTCTTTTTCTTTCAGCAATTGGAATATGTTGCTTATGGCTACTTGATTATCCATACCATACCTTCTATATCCATGCTTTGTTCATTACTTTATAATTTGGTCTCTTCTAGAAATATATCTTATCTAATCCATTAAATAGTTTCCCAAATGTTGTCCAAGTTTTATCTATTTTTTTATTTTCCTATTATAATTTTATTTGTGAAATTAGTATTTACGTCAATATATTCAGTTAGTTGTTCTCTCACAATACTTCTTTGATCTTATCGTTATTGATTGCTCATTCGGATCTTCAAATATTTATTGTAGCTGTTATATTCTTTACTGAAAGTACTGTACTGAAGTACAAAGTCGTCAGCATATGACAAGTGGTTATCATCTGTTTATTTTAATTACTTAGTTATTTAAGCCTTTTAAAGATTTCCTGTATATTATAATAAATTTTTGACTCCACAGTTGGTTAAACTGTGGTTTTTGGTTTTCCAAGAAATGTCGTATGTATTTTTTAGTGACTCTAATAACAAACAAATTTTGTCTTATTCGGCTTTTTCCCATTATGAGTTCATCGTATTTGTCCTCCAGAGTACTCTATTTTCCCAGTCACATTCTGTGAGGTCTCTGTATCGTATCATTTCCTATGTATGTTTTATATCCTGTAGTAGGTATTCGTTCCCATCTTCTTCCAGGTAGGTCCAAGTCCAATATTCTTTTCGGCCACCTGTGTTCTGGCATTCTTTGTACATGCCTGTACTACTGCATGGCTCTGTTTTCCACCTTTTTTGTAATTAAGCATTTTATTTCCATTTGTTTGTTTTGTTGTCTATAAGTCCCACCCGAGCATTGATCTTCCCATCGCTCTTTGTGCTTTTACTATTTTATCCATATTAGACTTGGTGAGTGTCCACGTCTGTGAATTATACGTGAGTATAGAGAGGATACACTGATCGTAAATTTTGGTTTTTAAATATTGTTCTATTTTAGTGCTTTTCAAGATTCAAGTCAGTTTTCCAAATCCTGCCCATGCTAACCTTATTCCTCTGGTTGGTTCGACAGTTTGATTTTCTTTGTTAAATTTCATTATCTGTCCCAGGTAGATGTATTTGCCTAGTGTTTCTAAATTTATGTTGTTCAACGTTATTTCTCTAATGTTCGGTGTATTTTTATTATTTTTGTTTTTTCCGAAGCTTGAAATAGTTGCGTCATCATGGTCTGTGGTTCTTCGAAACTTGTAGCGGATATTACAATATCTTCTTCAAACTAAGTTTTCAAACAGTTGCGTGTTCAAATCTCTTTAAACACGTCTTCTAGTCCTAGTGTGAATAGCTTTGGTGAGATAACATCTCCCTGGCGAACTCATCTGTTGATTGGTATAACTCTGGTTTTCACATCTATTTGTATTTTCATTGTAGCTTTCTTGTAAATATTATGTATGAGCATTCTGTATCGGGAGCCTATCCTGCAATTGTTCATAGCTCTCTCATTTGCCCAAAGTTTTATGGAGTCAAATGCCTTTTCATAATCAACGAAGCCAATGTATAAGTTTAAGTGATATTCATTGGCTTTCTCTATTAGCGTTCTGACTGTAAGAAAATGATCCGCTGTACTGTAACCCTTTCGGAATCCTGCCTGCTATACAGGTTGATAGCTATCGAGCTTTGACGTTGTAATAATTAACAGGTTATTACTCTCATAAAACAGTTTTTACATTTGGGACAGCAGAGAGATTTGCCTATAGTTCTTCAGATCTCCCCTGTCTCTATTTTTTAAGAGAAGTATTGTCAAACTTTCATTCCAATCATCTGGGACTTTTCCTCTTTGGAGACATTCGTTGAAATTTTTTTTATTTCTGCGAGAATAATTTCACTCCCCTTCTTTTACATTTTTACAAGCATTTCATCTGGACCCGCAGTCTTATTATTCTTTAGTTGTGACATAGCTTGTTTTATTTCGAAAGATTCTATATTAGGGATTATTTTGAGTTAACATTCGTTATCTTTCTTTTAAGATTTTCCTTTGCAGTGTTATCTGGTTTCTTGTTTAAGAAAGGATAAATCGAGGTAAAATGTTTAAGCAACTTTTATAGGATTTCGTTCTTTTCTTTTATTTCTTTTCTATCTTTCTCCTTCAATAAGATTATTATAGACTTTTCCAAGTTTGATCATAAGCATTTCAGGCCTCTGTTTTTTCTCCTCCTCTCTATATAGGATAATATTCATCACTATGCTTTCTTGTTTTCTTTTGTTACTCTTGTTCCATATCACTGCATTGAGTTCTTTCATGGCTTGTTTTCTCCCTGCTATGTTGATTTCTATATATTTTAGACAAAAACCATCTCAGCTTTTCATTGACTTTATATACGTATAATAAAAGGCTTAATATTCTCTTTTTATAAACTAAAGTTCAAAACTGCAACCTCAGATGCAATACATAAGTATTCGGTCTTAAACATATTTATCTTAAGTCCCCATAGTTCATATTCTTCCTATAATTTCCTTATCATATATTCCATGTTTTCCCTGTCTTGTGGAAGAATGACTTGGTCATATGCAAAAAAAAGTGAATATAGTATATTTCCTTGTACTGGTATGTCCATTCTTCCGCATTCTCTATACCCTATTTTGAAAGCCTGATTTATATACATATATGTTAAAAAGTGTGAGTGATAGGCCACATCTCTGTTTGTGGCCTTTTGTTGCGGTGATTATCTTTCTTACTTCATTGCCTAACTTTATTTGCACATTTATTTCTTTATACAGTCTTTGTATTATATTCGCCCATTTCTCTCTAACGTGCAATCTTCTCAGTGCTTTCTATAGTTGTTGACTCGGCACTAGCCGATACATAATAAAACTGGGGAAAGCATACGATACTCTTGTATCGTATGCTTTCCCCAAATCGAAAAAGGTCTTGTATCATGATGAATATTATCTAGATACGATCTGGCTTTTCGGAATTTGGCTTGTTCTTTACCATAATGGTTCAAGACTTTCTATTTTTTTCTTTTATAACTGTGGAAAAGATTCTTGCTATTGAAGGTAATACACTGATCCATCTAGTTATTTGATGATCTTTTCAAATTTCATCGCTTTTGAAAATGCCACGTCTGGTTAAGAAGATAATATTAGATATTTTTTAGATTCATGGTTATCATATTAGGTTCTAACTGTTTTATTTTCATCTCTTGAAATCGCAAGCCCTGCCTAGATAAGAAGGTTAATATAGATGTTTTTAGATCTATTCTTACCACATAAGTTTTTAACTTGAGTATCTATCTATGTAGATTTTAAATATCTGTCTTTACTGGCTAGTAAAACTTTCTACCTACGTGTTAAATGTTTCTAGAAAAATATTTTACTACCAACACCTCTCTGTCGTAGATCCTTAGTTACATTTTTATTAATATGTTTGTCCTTCTATTTATTCTCTAATCCAAAATTATATAATTTCGCTAGCATATTTGGCTTTAAACGATGTTTTTAAAGAGGTTTATATTACTGTTCCTAGTAATTATGGCTATAAGGCTATCTCTCTTGTTCTAAATATGTTTTTCAACATAATTTGTATATATGCTGTTGGAGTTTTCTTGTGCGTAATTTTTTTTACGCGTATAAAAATAATAGACTTGCTTTCTAGGAAGAGTATTAAGCAATTAAGAGTTGCTAAGTTGTAGTTAGATTTGCATGTTTTATTTTCGCTTGCTGATATTATATTTTAATATTTTTGATAGAACTGCGTGAACCAAACATAAAGAGCTAATATCTTTTATGTTATTATAGAATATTTTGCACGTGTGTTTCAAGTTTATTGTTGCCTAAGTGTTACATATCTGTTTTTGGACGTTCTGATTGCATGTAGTTGTTTTAAGGTAAGTATTTGTGTTGAAACTTTTTCAAGTATTTTTCAAGTGAAAAATGTTTAAAATACATGATAAAGGTTCTATGTATTTCAATGTTTTTAGAAATGTGAAAGAATTAATTATAAATTGATGTCTTTTTGTATAAAAAATTAATTATAATTTAATTTTTAGTTTTAATTTAAGCAAAAATGTTGGTAATTTATAATTTTGATTTATAATTTATTGTAAAGAAGCAGCAAATATTTAGTTTTAACTTGTGTTTTAACACTTCCCCAAAATGTATTGCAACTTATTATTACTACAGCTGTTTCGGCATAGTGTCTTTCTCAAATGATCTATTTTTATAGATCTTTATTTATAGTAGTTAACTAAATAAGTTGAAAAGGGAAGAGCAGTTTGTCTCAAGTTGGTTATTCAATATTATATCTGTATTTTTTATTTTATTAATTTTCATTAATTCTAATAAAGATAGCTTAAAAGCTTTATTTGATGATTATAATTTAGAAGATGAAGTGTGTACGCAGAATATACATTTTTAATTATTTAAAGCCCTTTTGTGTTCTACTGTACGTTTGCTAAAAATCATACAGTTTGACCGATGTAAGTTTTTAGGCCGTCACCTCATGAAAATTTGTATATGCCACTGTTTAAGAGCTGTTTCTTTTGACTCTTGTTTTTCTTAATATATTAGCTTAAGCTGCTGTTTTCTTTTGTAACTATGTATTATTTCTTTCCTTTTTATGCGTTAGGTAAATATATTTCTGCGCAATATATCAACAAAAACAGCAAAACACATAAAAAAGAAAGGAATGGCACTAGCTTTCAGAATAAACAACAACAAACATACTGAAAACAACAAAAGCTAAAATAAAAACCATTTTAACAGTGGTGACAAGTGAAGTGGTGAATAGAACAACAAATTCTCAATATCCAACTTGATACAAACAGTTCTCCCCTCCTTAACTGTTTCAGTTACATACTATAAAGGGTAGACATATAGTAAAAATATATCACTTGAGAAAGACGCTGTCCTGAAACATCTGTAGTGATAATATATTATAATTAATTTGGTGAAAAAGTTGAAAACAAAAATTTTAGTCTTTTATTGTAATATACAATGAATTTTTATAAGTAACAGTCGAAGTATAAGCAAAAACTGGTCCGATGCCGAAGTGAGGGGACATTACCCAAGAAAGCGTAGGTCTATAAATTTATTTAGCTAGGAGGAACTAGGGAAAACAACAAAATTATAAAAATATTGGGAGGGAAGAGACGTAGTTGCATAATAGAAAAAAGCAAGTTTTTAAAAGTGGAATATTGAAAAAACTTAAGATATAAAAAAGGCAAAATCAACCAAAAAAATTCTATAAAACCATGAATAAGGCAAGAAAATAATTCAAACTAAGGCTGAGAGTATTTTAGCACAAGAAGGGACACATCCATGATATAAAACAAGACGTATTGGTTTGATGGGTGGAACACTATAAATAACTTCTAAAGGTCAAGGTTCTACAATAGGGCTACGATAATCATCATGACTAATCTTACCTTCTTCTTCTTCTTCTTCTTCTTCTTCCTTTTAGTATATAGGCTTTAAAGCCTGTTTCTTCTACAATATTAGTCTCATAAATTGTCGCACCATCTTTTTCTTAGTCTGCCAATACTTCTTCGTCCATTTGGTGACTTATCTCGTGCTATTCGTACTATTTTATCCTCTGCGATTCTACTGATATATTCGTTCCACTCATGTTTTCGTTTTGTCACCCATCCATTTATGTCATCTATATTGCATGCTCTTCTTATGTTTTCGCTTCTCTCCCTATCCAATAGACTTTTCCCTGATATTCGTGGGAGTATTTTCATCTTTGTTGTTTCTAGCAGTCGTCTCGTTTTAGATGTGTCAGGTCTTGTCTCCGCCGTGTATGTTAATAAAGGTATAACCCGACAAGCGAGAGCTGGCGGGTTGCGTGTAGAACAAATTGTAAAGTGGAAGGGATTGCTCATTTCTATTGCAGTCGGCTAGTAGTTCACATCGTGTATAAACGTTTAAGTACCTATACTATATACCTATAATCGCGATTAAGTACCTCTCCTATCTCTCTTAGAATAATTTCTTTTCTATTTTCGCGCGGCTCACCCGCCAGCTCTCGCTTTTTGGATTATATAATTGCTGCTTTGTAGATTCTTGTTTTTGTGTTTTTGTGTTCTTTGTGTGCTGTATAGATTCTTGTCTTAGGTGTTTGTTCTTCCAGATTGTGTCATTAAGAGAACCCACCGCTTTTTTTGCTCTTAAGCTTTGTTGTTGTACTTCTTTTTCAACATCTATGTAACTAGTTATATCTATTTCCAACTATCTAAACCTTGATTCCTGCTTTAATATTTTCCCATCAATTTCGATTTTACACCGTCGTGGGTATTTAGATGTTGTCATACATTTGGTTTTGCTGTTGTATTGAAGATATATGTTAATCTTTGGAGCTCGTCTTCTGTCTCGGCGATTAATGCGGCGTCGTCTGCATAACATAATATTTGGATTTCTTTGTTCCCCATTCTGACTTTGACCTTTACGTACTGCTTGTATTATTTCGTCCATTATTATATTAAAGAGAAGTAAGCTCAACGAGTCACCCTGTCTGACTCCGCTTTGTACTGGTATACCCGCTTTACCTTATTCGATTTTGGAGATAGATGTTTTCGATGGTTTGTATAATATTTATTGGTTTATTTCTTTTATAGAGTAGGTGTAAGACGTCTTCGACTTGGATGCGATCAAAGGCCTTTGTCAGATCTATAGAACATAGATATGCTGGTTTATTGTACTCGATAGCCTTGTGTGTGATTTATCTTGGTACAAATACGGCATCTACTCAGGATCTTCCTGATCTGAATCCCCGTTGTTTATCTGATAAAGTTGTTACTAATGTTGCTAATCTTAGCACATTTACAATAATTATCGTTTTCATCTTGTAGGTTTTTCGAGGACGTTCTAATATAATAATTAATAAACACATGAAGTTGTTGCTTCTGTATTTGTTTGAATCATTTTTGTGTCTATGAAATATTGCTTTTTTTTTAAATAGCTAACGGGCGCCATTTTGTAAAATAATTTTCTATTAGATCATAATATCAAGTAATACCTCATTTGAAAGCACCTCTCAAGGCACTTATTTCTGTCCATCGTCTCTTCTTCACCTAAACCTTTATCTCTCGAGTCCTCTGTCACATAGTCCTTCCTTCTGCTACTCAGCTTGCCTCTATATCTCTTACCAGCAACTTAAAGATCTATTCTTAATACCCCATAGTGTTTATTTCTATGTCTGATGTGACCAAACTATTGCAGTCGTAGTTCTTAAATATTTTTTACGACTGCAGACACCCCGGCTCTTTCACTAATCAAGTCTTCTAGTCTTACCCAACTTCCATCGTATTCATTTCAGCTACCTTCTGAATCTTTTTTTCTGAATCTTGTTTACAGGTCACACTTCACCGCCATATATTAACGCAGATCTCACCACATTCTTGTATATCTTTCCTTTCAGCCCTGTCATGACTTTTCGATCACAGAGTACCTCGCTCATTCGCTTCCAATTAAACCAACCAGAGTGTATCCTGTAGGCAAGTTCTCGATCGTGTCTCATCTATTACCCTGTAACTTTTACAACTTTACTTCTTGGTGTCCTACTTGCTATCCTTTCCACCTCACCTGTATCTCCGTATCCACTGTCACCAGTTGGTGTTGACTAGCTATACCCTCATCCTTTAGCGCTTTATAATTGGTAACCTCGTTTTACTAGCTTCTTCTATAGAGCACAAAATCTATATGACTTTCCCTTCTCCCGCTACTGTAGGTAGCATACTTGTCTTCTACACACAGTCATCCTTTATCATTTCTTATTTTGGATTATACAAGTAACACATAATTACACTACATGGTATTTTATGATGACATCGTCCCTCTCCGTTGCTTTTCTATGTGGGTATATGTACTGCATCTGTTTCTCTATTCATGCGTATATTTGAGAAAAGAGCTATTCGAAGACGACGAGAAAATTGATTTCATTGAACCAAGAGGAAGAAATTGGCCACCAATCACTAACAAGACGAAATTGAAAAGTGCTAGAACGTATAAAAAATGAGAAGGCCATGGGACCAGATGAAGTACCTACAAAAATCTTAATATTAACCAAAAATATTCATTCCAATACCCAAAAAATCAAACGCAATGAAGTGTGAAAAGCGCAGGACAATTAGCTTGATAAACCATATTCTAAAATTGTTCTTACGAGTGATACACGAACGTATCTATAAAAAGCTAGATGATAGAATAGCTGAAAATCAATTGGGATTCAGAAAACGCTTTGACACCAGAGAAGCATTATTTACTATAAAAACACTAATCGAACGATGTCGAGATGTCAATTGCGACATATTCATATATCTAGTCGACTTAGAAAAGGGTTTCGACAAAATACAACACCGAAGAATGGCAAAAAAACTGCAGAACACAAAATTTGATGACGAAGACGTGAGAAGCATTGCCTTCTATTTCGATATCTTCTTCTTCTTCTGGTTCCTATCCGTTTCGGATGTTGGAAATCATATTGGCAATCATAACCTTGCTCGCTGCGGCTCGAAACAGCTCCGTTGAGGTTTCCTTAAACCATGTTCTTAAATTCCACAGCCATGATATTTTCCTTCTACCGGGTCGTCGCTTACCGTTGACTTTACCTTGCAATATAGACTGTAGCAGGGAGTAACGGTGCTGATTTTTCATAACGTATCCCAGATATTGGAATTTTATGGGTTTGATCGTAAACACAATCTCTGGTTCCTTCTTCATTTTTCCTAGAACTTCCTTGTTCGTGATCCCTGCTGTCCATGATATTCTCAGCATTCTTCTATAAAGCCACATCATTTCGATATCAGAAAGCCATAATACGAGTAGATCAACAAAAATTGAAAGAAATCATTTTAAATCGTGGAGAAAGACAGGGATACGAGCTTTTCCCTTTACTTTTTAATATGTTTTAAGAAGAATTGTTTAAAGAGGCATTAGAAGACGTAAATGAAGGCATATTTATTAACGGTTCACTTCTGAATAGTCTTAGATGAGCAGATGACACAATACTCCTTGCGGACAGTAGAGAATGACTACAGATCTTGGTTGATCGCATAACCCAATACTGCGAAAGGTATGGAATGGCACTGAATACAAATAAAAAAAATGATGGTGGTAAGCAAGAACAACATGGGGGAAGACAGTGTTTATGCTAAAGGAAAACTTTTAGGCAGGGTGCACAGATATCAGTACTTAGGTTGCGACCTAAATGAAGAATGATATAGAAGAAAGGAAATAAAACGGCATATTGAGAAAGCTAGAAGTGCTTTAAATAATATGAAAGCAATATTATGCAATGGAAAACTTAACATTGAAATTAGAACTAGACTGTTGGGATAAACCGTGTTCTGTGTCCTGTTGTATGGAGTTGACGCCTGGACGATTACAGAGGCGACAGAGAAAAGACTCATTAGCTTTGAAATGTGGCATTATCGAAGACTGTCGAAAATATCTTGGACACAATACATAACAAATGCGGGTACGCTACGAAAAATGAAAAAAAAAAATAAAGAAATACTCAACACTATAAAGAAAAGAAAAATGAGCAACTTTGGTCACATACTAAGAAACGATTGGTAATTGAGAGAAATTGATCCAGCTGGTCATACAAGGGAAGGTGGAAGGCAAAAAAAGACAGGGGAGAAGACGCACGTCCTGGTTAAATAACTTTGCAGAACGGCTGCAGATAGATTCAAATGGGTCATGGTGATCCCCAATGTCCTTAGGGATGGGACACGTTAAGAAGAATATACTTGAGGTGTTTGCTTTCAGTATACATATTAACTTCTTACCAATAATAATAATATTATTAATCATTAATTTCCATCTTTATTATCTAACCGGAGTCAGTGATGGCCATATTTTTTTAATTAAAAAATGCATTCAAGTTTTAAAGGTTATTAAATAAACTGCTTACATGGATAGTTTTAATTTTATAGAAGAGTGTTTTAAGAATTTTACTAGAACCTATATTTTTAAATATAAAATCATTTTTTTATATATCTAAACTTGTAGATGATTGCTATGCTTAATCATAGTCAATAAAAAATATTATTGACAAACTGAAATGCTTTAATAATATTTAAAATGTAATATAATGTTTAATAAACAAAGAGAAATAACTATTTTACCTTTAAATACAAAATTAGTCAATTGCCTTCTATTATTAAATTATTATAATTATTTAAAGATATTTTTTGACAACTTGCTGTAATGCAGACAACAAATGGGACGATTAACTAAAAACCTTTTGAATTGTTTATTTGTCCATATTATTTCGACCGCATAACAATTAAAATTCATTGCTCATCTAAATCATACTAATATGTATTTTTCCCATGAGTAACATTAAAGTCAACCGTCCGGTATGATACGGTTATTAAATATAGAAATATCTATGCGAAATGCTCCTGGGTCAAGCAAAACAACTATTCTAATTTGTGGAGTCTTTAAGAGAATACGTAGATATGTTTAATGCAAAATAAACATTGAGGATTTTTTAAATAAACAAAATTATTTCTTTCACATTTTGCTTGGCTTCCTAGTAAATATTACTTGCAATTTTATTGATAAGATTAAAATTGTTGTTACCTCTTAGGTTGCTCAATATCAGGTCCTGAAGGCTGCAACCTCTTCATATATCATCTACCACAAGAATTTGGAGACGCAGAATTAATGCAGATGTTTCTTCCCTTTGGAAACGTGATTAGTTCGAAAGTATTTATTGACCGTGCCACAAACCAGAGTAAATGTTTTGGTGAGTAGAAAAGAATTTTTAATCTTCTTTTTTTGTGCATCGTTAAAATCCTTACACCGTATTAAATATTTTTAAGCACTATTTCTAATTAACTTCGTAGATACTAAAAGATCCAGAATGCCTCGGAATTAAACCTCCCTGTATGATAATGTGGAAAATTCATGGTAGTAGAAAACGAAGAAATCACATCATCCGATGTGTATTTTTTTTCATTTATTATATATCGGTACTACTCAAGCGAATTTACTTACTGCAGTTCATTCATTTTTAGACAATTATTCATTTACGTATCTTCTGAAGTTACTTAATAGTCTCCTTAAAGTGCTCGCTCTCTATTATCTAGTACCCCTCATTCGAGGCAAATATGATACGAAACAACCACATTATGTGCATATGTTCCTTGAGTGACGCATGGCTCCCTCTATGCCAATGAAGGCGCAAAGAGCTGTCTTTTCAATACTTTCTACTAGTGAGTTTAGATCAATAGTTTGGACTTCCTAAGGACTTCAGTTCGTCCGTAGGACGTTTGTCCGTCTTTGGTATAATTACTACCTTTTCGTCCCTCGAAGTTTTTAAAATGTGACCTAACACAAGGCTTGCTATGAAAAGCCGCTGTAGTTGTGGATGTATTTGTATGAAGCCTATTTTAAATAAAGGATATAAACCGTCCTTACTCGGGGGTTTAATTAAAAGTTTTGAAGCTCTTAACAGCCAATTCGATTTTGCTGGATCTGCTGAAGCTCCTTGTAGCCTCTGCTATCTGGATACTTTGTGGTTTATCTTCTAGTATTTTTGTAAGATTTATCTGCAAATACTTCAGCCTTTTGATTATTTTTGTAAGTTGGTTTGAGGATTTTTTATTTATTTTTACCTTTTTTGCCTAGTTTCCCAGATAGTGGGAAGTGATTCCTTGTAGTCAGGCCTTTGCTTGCATGTCCTTCTGGATTCGTCTTAAGTACTTTTTTGTTCATATGGAGCCTAAGTGCTCGATTTCTGTTACTCTTGACTCTTAGGACGGCGTTTTCCGCCGAAAGCGTTAGAATTTGGAGCGTTATGGAAGCTAGAGCTTTGAGATTCTACTGGGCCTAGAATTTTCTCCGTGGAATAATCCAAACGTCCGGAAAGGTACGCCGTGGAGACTGAAGTATGAGGAATTCCTGCTCCCTCTACAAGTCTTAGTGTCACCCTTTCTTGGCCGTATCTCTCCAAAATGTATCTTTAGCTACTACAAGGTGGCTTTGTCGGCGCACATCAAAGCTGGCTAGCCAGGTCTGTTCTGAGTGGTCAATGCGTTAGGTTTTTCGCATTTTCATTTTTGGTGCTCTAGTATCTTATCTAGGATCATCTCCTTAACGGCCTCCAATTATTCCGTTGTAAGGTGATAACGTGACAGTCCCGAGAATAGAATTCCCACTTTCACACCTTCAGCCATTTGACTAGAAGGTTTTACAGATTTAGACGTAGTGTCGCATTTATCTGCGTCACTCCTTGATTTTTTCCTGTCGACCTTCGGGAGTGTTGTCTTCGGCATGGACCCTTTTGGAATCTTTTTCCAAATATTGGGATCTCCTTTATGGGCTCGACTGCTTTCTTTCGAGCTTTTTCCGGAGTCAGCCCTTTCTTAATATGGTACCTAAACCTTTTTTTGCGGAACCAGATAGCTTTGTCCTTTTTTATCCGTGTAGTGGACTAAAGGGTGTAAGTTCGTCACCACTAGTTGAAAATAGCTCCTCCTCAGTTTTTTTAAGCTAAGTTTTGGCCTGTACAAGAGATTTGCTAACCTCCATTTCAGTGTGCGATCTTTGGGAGTCAGATATGCCGCCTTTTTCCTTCCTATAGAGTACCATAAAGGTTTTAAAAGAAAATAGAGAACTAAATGTCACCTGCAGCAGAGCCACTTATGATACAGGAAGGTTATTGAAACTGAGGTTCTCCATGCACCTCAGAGTTAGCACATTAGTAGTTAGATACCCCCTTACAATTTTTACAACATAAAATTTTGTTTTGGTTTACCTGCTCCGTTGGTAATACGAATTACCTACCTCTTAGTAATTGTACAAATTAACAGTACCCGTTCTTATTGGGAATTATCATTGCAAAAACGTCTTATTACACCAAGTTAAATTTTTATCAGCTTAGAGAACAAGCTAGATTTAGATCGGGATACAGCACTAACGGACACTTACTAGTGATAAAGATCCTTATAGACTAGTTTGCAAAATTTAACAAACGATTGACACTGATATTTGTCGACTACGGGAAAGCATTCGATACCGTAAGCCATCAGAAAATGTTAAAAGCATTAACAGAATGCCGAATAGACCCGCTACGCTAACATAATCAAATATATCTACCAAAATGCCACAGTTAGCGTAAGACTATCTGAACAAGAAACAAATAAATTCTGAACCACCGCTAGCGTCAGTAGGAGTGCGGCAAGGAGACTCCATCTCACCAAAGCTATCCACGATGCTTTTAGAACATACTTGAAAGAAGCACATACGAACGAGCATGGTCTCAACATAAATAGAGAGAAGCTCAGTCATTTGAGATTTTCAGATGACATCGTCCTAATAGCCGATCGTATGTATGATACAATAATAATGTTTGAAAAATTATTTATCACGCTTCCTTGAAGGTGGGACTTAAGATTAATATAAGACGCAAATAATGACTAATCTGGTGCTAAATAAAATTGTTGTTGTTGATGGAACTGATATTGTGTAGACTGTATCATATAAGTACTTAGGAGATGAAATTCGGTTAGGCGAAGATAACCAGACATGTGAGCTGCCACCTAGCATAGGATTAGCCTGGGTAGCGTTTGGTAAATTAAACTATGCGTTTCAATCGAACCTCATCTTTAATCAATGTGAACTACCTGTACTCACTTATAAAATCAAAACATTAACACTCACAAAAAAGTAGTGAATAAAATCCACGTGACTTAAAGGGCTATGGAGCACCAGATGTAGGATGTCTCTTTGAGAGACCGAATCTCAAACGATAAAATACGTCGTAGATTAAAAACAAGAGACGCTATCAAAAAAAAAATGCGACGCTAAAATGAAATTATGTAGCACACGTTGTCAGATTATCAAACAACCGATGGACAGACGAATTATCGAGTGGAGACCAATACAAAAGCACTACGGAGCAGAGAATGCCCACTAGAAGGACTGACGACCTGAAACGTGTTAGCACTAACTGGATGCAATCCACACAAACAATACAGTGGACGCATACAGGTTGATGATGATAATGAACGTTATAACCTGACAAGGCAATGTATGGTAAATGCACGTCACCTTAAGAGAAGAACAAGAAGATCCATTCCATAATTCTGGAACCCTGTATCAGCTTCTGCAGATCTAATGGATGGGTACTGTATGTTTTTGGAGTCACTTGATACTTTCCAAAAAATTTTGGCCGCCTTCCATCTAATGCCTCGAAATCATTTAAAATATGGTTAACTGTTTCTGGTTCTGTGTCACAGAGTCTGCAGCTTTAATCTCATAAATAACATTATTATGTGCTGGTGGTCCTTGACTAGCGCCTATCCATTAAAGAAATCCGTTATAACTCTTATTTCTTATTAGTGAGATTTTAAAAATAATAGGTATCATTTGTAATGCAATAAAAATCTTAAACATACTTACGTTATTTTAGAGCTTTCCTTGATACTTTGATGCTCTTTTAAATACGCTAAAATATATAATTACTTTGTCTTATTCGTAGTCAAGTTTTGTGGTCTATTAAAATTTATAATAAATGTTGGATTTTACGATTTATATAAAATGTATTTTTTAGGATTTGTATCTTTCGATAATCCAGCCAGTGCTCAAGCCGCCATCCAAGCTATGAACGGCTTCCAAATAGGCATGAAGAGACTTAAGGTTCAATTGAAAAGGCCCAAAGACGCCAGTCGGCCCTACTAACAAATGGCCTCTGAGCCGTGGGTACCTCAGTTAAGGGTGCTTATACGCCATTAGTATACACTATATATTATATAAACAATAGATAACCTTTGAAATATACCTGGCAAGACTCCGAGCACAATTGTTGCAAAAATAAGCGGGGCTTAGTATATAGACTACCTATATTTCTCGTCAAGATAGGCGACATAAGAACTAATTGCAGGCAATTTTAATACCAAACAAAGTATTAAATAATATTGGACTGAAAATGTTCATAATTTCTAATTGGCAAAATATATATTGGCTGGAAAATATTAAAAGAAAAACATGTGTATGGTTGAGTAGATAATCTACATCCGGGTGATATTTATATCAGATAGCATGTAGTATATTATACCAATAACTACCTAACATATACATTGATATAATATTGAAGTAGAGATCTTAAGTAGATTTAAACACCAAAAATACGATTGTAGCTCAAACATCACACAAATTTGAGAATGGGTTATTAAAAAAAAAAGAAGAAGAACAAAAGAAGATATTTCTTCAGATCATAAAATATGAAATATTATGCTCCAACTTTAAATATTGATTAAACTCAATAATTAATACAAGAATAATTTTAGTTCGATTTATTAAGACAAGTAAAATAGTTCTTTTTACAGTGTTACGTTATAAACGTCACATCTCTATTAATATATATTTAAATAATTATTTCATTTTAATTTCTTTAGTAATTTATTAATTTGTTTATCTTCAGTTTAATTTTTACTATTTTTTATTTAAAAAGTAGTTGGCGACCTCTCTTCCTCCCTCTGTTTTCCTTTTCTTTTTTATGACAAGCTAGTTTTATGAAATAGCAACATCCTGTGACATATGTGTGCTAATTTCATTTAGTCTCCCACTTTCTGTCAAAACAACTCTTCTAACGTAGTGGGATTATTTGTTGTTTTTTTTTTTGATATTTATAAAAAAAGGCAAAAATTATTATTAGACTCATTTTATGATATAAAAATTCTCTTGGGGTGAATACTTTCATTATGATATTTATTCTATAATTCTGACCGCATTTTCGATTTATTTTCATAACCTTACTTCTTTCACTAAACCACGTTTCTTAAATATGATTTTTTTCATCGATTATACGCATCTAGAAATCTCAACAAAATTTAGCTAAAGTTCAGTTATAATCATATTTCATTTTATCCTTGCCATAAGCTATTTGTTTAATTGCAATTTTGTGAGATTGTAAAATGTACAAATAAAGAAGTACTGGAGAGGGTTGGTAAAAAAACAGAACTAGTCACCACTATACAAACCAGAAAACTGGAATACCTAGGCCACATGATGAAGGGACCAAAATATGAAATTTTGAGACTCATAATATAGGAAAAGATTCAAGGAAGAAGATATGTTGGCCGAAGGCAGAACTCATGGTTAAAGAATCTACGTGATTGTTATGAATGCAGATCGATTAATTTGTTTAGAGCAGCAAGTTCTAAAATAAAAATAGCCATTATGATTGCCAACCTCCGTAGGGAGACGGCATTCTAAGAAGATGGCAAGGAAGTTAAACCTTTCTTTTTGATGTGTCTCTAATGCAAGCTGTTTTAGCTTTTATTTCAGTTTATTGTCTTATTTGCTTTTTGAATTTTTGCTTTTTGAACTGAGAACTCAGGTCCAACCCCTATTTTAAGACAAGACGAACTCACCCTTAAGATACTGAGCTAGACAATGTGTAACGATAAGACTGCCAAAGAGAACTGAAGTACTATTGTAAAAATAATACCTCAATCAACCATGGAAGCTCATCGTCTATACCTTACCTAGCTCAGTATCTCAAGGGTGAGTTCGTCTTGTCTTAAAATAGGGATTGAACCTTGATAGCAAATAAGACACATTTTAACCAAACATATTTAAAAGAATAAAAAACACACAATAATTAATCCTGCCAAAGCTTAACAATTGATAAGTGATACTTATGCTTCGTTCGATGGGCTGCTTGTGTGTTCTAGCTGTTAGGTCATCCAATTAAAGGTTGTTTATGGAGAGCTGCAGTCACATGTGGTTGTATCTTTTGATTAAAAAGTTCAATAAAGGTAATACTTTTGGTACTAATAAACTTGTCAATATGCCAATAAAGTTGCTACATGCCCAATAAAATTTCCAATAAGAAACAGCTGGCATTAGAGACACATCAAGAAGAAAGATTTAACTTCCTTGTCATGTTACAAAATTACAAGTAAACAAATAGCGTATGGCAGGGATAAAATGAAATATGATTATTACTGAACTTAAGCTAAATTTTGTTAAGATTTCTAGATGCACATAATCGATAAAAAAGATCATATTTAAGAAACGTGGTTTAGTGAAAGAAGTAAGGTTATGAAAATTGGAAATCGGTCAGAATTATAGAATAAATATCACAATGAAAGTAATACCCCAAGAGAATTTTTAGATCATAAAATGAGTCTAATAATAATTGTTGCCTTCTTTTGTAAATATCAAAAAGAGACAAAAAACAATCCCACCACGTTAGATGAGTTGTTTTGAGAGAAAGTGGGAGACTAAATGAAGTTAGCACAGATGTCATAGGATGTTGCTATTTCATGAAACTAGCTTGTCTGTCAATACAAATCAGAAAGAGGGAGATCGAATATTTATTCTACGGGACAGTAAGAAGGAGTAAATAAAGACAGTAAAAAAAGGAAAACAGAGGGAGAAAGAGAGGGCACCAACTAATTTTTAAATAAAAAATATTAAAAATTAAACTGAAGATAAACAAATTAATAAATTACTTAAGAAAATAAAATGAAATAATTGTTTAAATATAAATTAATAGAGATGTGACGTTTATAACGTTAAAACAGAATAGACCAAACTATAACAAATTGATTTACATTTAAAAAATAATATGAAATAAGTATTGCCTACGTTTGTTGTTCTGTCGTCTACTTTTTGACAACTCCTGAACCGAATTTTAAAAGTTAGTCTAAGTGCTTATTTATGCAACCCGCAAAACAAAAAAGTAAGAAGTGCGACCGCGCTGCCAAACCTATAAAGAAATCTCTCTCTTCGAGAAATTCCAAATGGGCTGTGATTAAATAACAAATCAGTGTTTGATTGTACAGGCCGTTTTGTCTTCTCGTCTTCGTGAAATATTGTATTTATTTTGAGATTACTCTTTGCTCCTTGTAAGTATTAAATGTGTGTGTATTTAACTGTTATGGATAAGATAAATAAATTAGGGTATTGTATGGAACGTCCATTACCTTAGCTCTAAGTGACTATTAAATTTCACAAGAATCAGTTGTATAGATTGAATCAAATCTGAAATGTGGTAAATGTATCTCATAATCTTCTAAAATACAAATAGTTTTAACAGATAAAAGTGATAAAGCACTATTGTCATGTGATCTATTAGACAAGTTTCTGCATTAAAATTAATCATTTGGTATTAACGAGTAGATATGTTAACGTGTTACACATTGGAAGTATATTCATTCGAATTTGAGGCAAATTAAAGATATTTGAAAAGGATCAGTTGCGCCTGAAATCTAAGATGTTATTATTTATACTAATGTACTTCTTCAGGGTAGATATAGAATTTTGTACAATTTGAAATAAATATATCTAGTATAATATAATCTGACGATCTCGATGAACTATGACATCAAATCTAAGACATGATATCAGAATTCTAAATCTACTTTCACTCATCATGCATCTGTAACTGTGTAGTGTTTCTTCACTTTATTTTTAATTTGATGATTATCTTGTCCCCATATCAAGTGACGTCACTTACAGTTTCCATGTTTCTACTTGAGTTATATTTGATTTTCATCTTTCGAGCCCAGTACAATAAAAAAAAGTAGTTTTTTTAGTAAAATATAAAATTCATTATATTTTATGAAGAAAACCAATAGAATCTTATAAAGATTATATAACTTACAATTACATCTTAAAAATCATCATGCATAAAACAAATGATTAGCAAAAAGTATAAGTGAATATGATGGTGTGCAATATCGGATGCGATTACGACTGACCCCGAGTTGTAAGGCAAGACAAGAAGAAGAATATCAGTGAATATTTCAGTTCTTTCTCACCAAATTATGAATGAGTTTGATACTTAATTTTCAAAAAATTATGTCGGTTTTAGTTTATAATAATAATCTTCATTATATGTAATTTGACTCTCAAATATGAATGAATACTTTAACTAACAGGTTAAATCTGTACAGCAGGGGATTGGACCCTATTAAAAGTTTTTAAAGCTCTGGTTTTGGCCGTTAAATAGTTTTACCAAATATATCTGAAGGGATGGTGGCGCAATCGCGAATTCAGATGCCAAATTTAGTCCAGGTATATTTTCTGTGATGCAACGCTAGTCACAGCGGCTCGGAGAATTACTTAATTAGGGAGATCTTTCAAGGAGTCCACTTGAAACATAAGTTGTTAAATTTATACTGTTTGAAAACAAATCCTAATATAGTTGAAAGTAGGTGAGGAAGTTAATGTCTGTTGATTCAGTTAGTCAAATAAAAAGTTTAGTTCTGTTGTGGATGCTACATTGAATCAAAATAAATGAAAATTTTCAAAATAATCAACGAATTATGACGCAATGTATTTTTTGAAACTAAAAAAACACGGTAAAATTCAAAATACAATCTCTGCTACTGATACTTCTAAGAGAATTCATTTTACAGACAAAAAAGCTGCAAATCGTGCTGCATGATGTGGAAGATTTTCTGTTTAGTCGTCTTCTTAGAGTAATATAAGAATATTATAAGAGTATAGAGCAGGGGTGTCCAACTTCCAATGCCTCAAGGGCCAAAACTTAAACCTTTGATGTTGTCGCGGTCCATATAAGAATTTTGTTACAAGTAATAACAAAATAAAGTGAGGTATAAAAATAATTAAAACAAAAAAGTGTATTATTTCTTTTGTTGCTCAACAACTACATTTTTTTATAAACGGAAAATTTATTGATAACACTTTTCAATAATCAAGACAAACATTACAAAAGCAACGAAAAAGATATATCCAATTAACGTGAGGACTGTGGTCGATCGGCTTCATCCACCAATGAAGAAATGTCCACCTCCAGTTCAGTTGTAGACACTCTCATAAGATGACGTAAGGAAAAATCGGTAAGGTTGCTTCTGTTTTTATTATTTATGTATGTTGAAGATCACATAACTCAAGCTGTAAGTTGGGTGGTTGATCATCAATGGTTCCTCCAAGAGGGTTATTATAAAGTAGTACACTGCTTTTGAGACTTTTAATTTCTTCAAATCTTGTATTGAATTCATTAATAACTTGTTCAATTTGCAGGATGAAAACTCAATATTTTCCTCACCGTTGAATTCTTCTGCTATTTGCAGACAGCTAGGGAAGTGTGTCAGGTTGTTCTTTTCCAAAACACGTTTAAACACGTTCAACTTATTCCATAATCCGTTTACATTCCGATCAAATCTGAAACCGTCTGGTTTCTTTCTTGAAGACTCAAGTTTAACATGTTAAGATGATTAGTCAGATCTGTTATAAAAGCTAACTGTCTTAAGAATTCTGGATCCTTAAACTTCTCTTCCAGTTCAGTTGTGTCAGATGAAACGTATTTGTTGAGGAATGCAGGGAGTTCCTTTCTTATGGCAAAAAATCGTTCCATGCACTTTCCTGCACTCAGCCACCTTACATGGTTGTACATTAGCAAGTCTCCATACTCAGCCTCTGTTTCCACTAAAAACTGCTTAAGTTGCCTGTGTAAAAGAGATCGATTTCCACCTCTAATGATATTTATAATCTTAATCACGGTTTGGAAAACTTGATCTTTCTTGACTGATTTTCCACATAAAGCTCCCTGATGTATAATACAATGAATTGTTGGGCAAGTGACACGATTCTCTCGAAGCAGACCCACTAATCCAATTTTTTACCTGCTATTGATGGGGCCATGACTGTTGCTATGGCTGAACATTTATCATAGCCACCAATTCTGTCAACTGTTTTCTTCACAGTCTCATAGATGTCTTTTCCTTTTGTTGTTCCATAAAGAGGACAAATATCAAACAACTCCTCTTTACTGGTAAAATCATCAAAAGTAGTTCGCACAAATACTAACAGCTGACTAACTTCGGTTTGATCAGTGCTTTCATCCAAACAAAGTGAGAAATATGAACTTTTCTTAACCAGGCTAAGCATAGATTTTTCTACTTGCTCCCCCATAGCAACAATCCTTCTTTGTATGGTTTGATGTGAAAGTGTCAATAATTCAAATTTCTCCTCCATTTTAGAATCATCGAAAGCTTTGGCCATTTTAACAGCACATTTTTATCACATTGCCATCAGTGAAGGGTTTTTTGCCTTTGCCAGCTCAAGCGACACGGTATAAGATGCATGCAAAGAATGCGTTTGAGTGTAATTAGCAATCAAGTAATCACTCTCCCAACTTTCTTTCTAAATTCTGTTCTCACTATCAATTTTCCGTTTTACTGGTTTTACACTCATTATTGTATAAGAGGAATCAAGACAAAGAATTAATCAAGTTCACTGTTCACTAGCAACGTAATAGATTAGTCGACTAGCCTACGTGTCAGTAGCACACTGGCACGATGGCGGCTGGCGACGGATGGTAAGCAGTGGGAGGTGTGGCCTGCGTGAACTGTGATGCGCAGTAATCAGTGCCGTTCTCATAGTGGTGGGGGACGATTGTGTTCGTTACACGTCCGCGAAGTGGCACGCGGTACAGTACTTGTGATGTAAAACACTGTTAAACCATAAAATATAAAATAAATGAAAAAATCTTTTTTTACAATTTAAATATTTAAAGAAAATTTTATTTTAAGAAACTATATGTTTAATGCATTTAAAGAAAATATATGTTTTCGAAAATCTTACGTGGGTCACAACAAATAGCCTCGCGGGTCGGATGCGGCCCGCGGGCCGCCAGTTGGACAACCCTGGTATAGAGCATAAATTGCGAAGTACAATAAACTTTTTTCAGACTCTGTTGTTTAGATTTTAGTGTTTGATTTCAAAGTAGATATTTCACTGGATCAAACTGATCTTTTTATTTTTAAATTAGTTTTTATTTGAGGAAAACTGGCAAACTTGTCACACCTACATTAATTCTTTTAATAATGTTAAAAATCACTGTTGACGTATCTGGAAAAACTTCTTATAAAAGAAAATAGTATAAAGTGAAAATGCATATCAACTATGACGTTGTTTTCATTTACTACTTCGAAGATCTATTAAGGACTGAGTCAGTTAAGGCAAACTATGCTGTAGTAATGCTTTTGTTTGGTCGGATATAAAGAAATAGTCGGTTCAAGTGGACTCCGCAAGTTGCAAGTCAAGGCTCCAATATTTTTTAAATTGTTTAAAGAGCCATGACTAATATTTATATATATTTATTTAATAATACCTATACAAAAATATAGTATAATATTTCTACTAAACTTTAAGTGACATAATCCTTAAAAAGTACCAACTATATATTAAAATGTAAATTAATAGCAGTAGTGTAGGTTAGACCAAAGAAAACACTTAACAGTGGTCAAGATACCAAAATGGGTATAGCCATCAGTAGATGAACTAAGCGAGTTGAAGCCCACTTCTTAGTTGACGGTGAAGTCATTGAGAAGCGGTAGTTGCATAGGCTTATTTCTTCTGCTAGTTTATCGATTTTAGAACAATATGTTCGCGGTTTATGAATTTTATCAAATATAAGTAAGTTTATATATCAAACAAGTGCGTTTTCGCCAAAATAGTTGTTGAGGAGTTAGTTTATGCTTTGCGGACGAATCAGTCCCAGGCCGGGAGAGGGGAGTGGATTGCATCACTCGGCTGGGCCACTCTAGTCAAATTATCAAGCCAACGGCTACATTAGTTAATATTAGACTTAATTTAGATTCTCTTCTTGATTAATGCAATTACTTGTATCAGACTTACGTTCCCTTGGACCATAGTATGAACAAAAATACAAAAAGATATATTGATAAAGCAGAAAACTGACCAGATTTTTCCAGTTACATAGAACTTGTAGCTTTCTATCCAAATATCCATATATTATTTTGCGGTTAACATAAATTTTTTATATTCTGTATTGTGCGAAGTAGTGGCTAAATATCACAAACACTTTTTCCTTTGAATTTAAAATGTATTTTAGATTCAAAAAGAAAATATTTAGTCAGTTAACAAAATTTGATTGTGTTATATTATCACTTTGTTTGATTGATTTTTTCAACCAATGATATCTTATACTTTTCTGTGAAAACTGTTAACTGATATACATAAGAAGTTAAGGTAACAAAAAGAGTCTATATAAAAATAAATAAGTACTGCCTACAGTTAAGTCTGAGCCCATACTCTGAGGAAATACTGTGTGAACAAAGATGTACGTAGTTGAGATGTACGTAGGTATTAAGATGTTCATAAAAAAGCAGGGAAGTTGATAATGACACTGTACGTGTTTCTAGATTTCAAAGCGGCATCTGATAGCGTTGTAAGATACATAAAAGCCAATAGATTAAGATGGGCAGGCCACGTGGTACGGAGTGATGACGACAGACTGATTAGCAATGTGTTTTGGGAAAGACCAGATGGTAAAAGATCGACAGGAAGGCCTAGAAAAAGGTGGAAAGACGCAGGAAGACCTGGAGAAGATGGAAGTAAGGCCATGGGAAATAATAGCACAAGATCGGAATCAATGGAGGGCAATAGTAAACGCGGCAAAAACTCACGAAGAGATGTAAAAGCCAATGATGATGATGATGATCTGATAGCGTTACAAAAAACAAGGATAAGGTTCGTAAAAATTTCAATGTCAAGAGTTACATGTCAAACAAAAATTCAAACGAGAAACTCTGAATACTTTATCATAAACAGATGGCAGAAGCATTAAAACAAGCTGCTGTGCTTCCAAAATAAAGAACCTAGGCAAAGCATTTTAAAGAAATATACCCAAATATTAGTATACGAAGATCATATGGACTTTGACGGAAATATGACACATAAATTCAGGGTGATATTCGCTGCAGTTTCCAATTTAGCAGACAATATGTCTATACTTACGAAGCAAGGTATATAACTCCTGTATAATACCGGTGCTCACCTACGGAGCACAAACATGGACATTTACACAGGGCAATTTGGACAGGATAAGAAAGGCACAAAGAGCGATGGAGAGTCAAATGTTGGGTGTATCACTTAGAGATAGAAAACGTAGCCAGTGGATCAGAACCAGAACAAAGACAGTAGACGCGATAGAACAAGCAGCAAAACTGAAATGGAAATGGGCTGGACACAATGAACGTCTCCAAGACGGACGATGGAACAATGCCATCGGAAAGTGGCGTCCATGCAATGCAAAGAGATCAAGAGGCAGACCACAGATGAGGTGGAAAGATGACATCAGGAAACAAGGAGGTCCCACATGGCAGAGAACAGCTCAAGATAGGGAAAGATGGAGAGAACTGGGGAAAAAAATGTCTTTGGTGATCAACAAAAATTAAACTAAAGTAGGCATCATAGGTAGTAACATGGGACAAAACTCTAAGCATAATTGTTGACATGTTGTTTAAGAATTCTCGTATCTAAGAAGCATGGAAACATAATATTGTAAGATATGAAAGGAAGATTATTGTATGCAAATAGAAGTTTTTATGAACAAATGCGACCTTAAAAACCATTGTCTAACAAGATAAAGATGATAATAGAAAGAATCTTAGTAGTTTTGCTATTTTATATATGTGTATAAAATATGGTTGCTTTCTAAAATAAATAAAAAAGTAATATTATTCAAGAGAAAACTCATGAAAAATACTAGGTTCAAAAAATGAGAATTGAACCTAGCATCGTCAATATAACTAAGCTGTATAGTAAGTATAAAGCAGCGCCAAAGATATTATCACTGCAATACAAAAATTAGGCTCTTGCGGTGGGTAATACATTTAGCCATAGATTAGGGTATCAAGCTGCAAACAGTATGAGAAAACGGAATAGGAACGTTGAGGAACAATTTAAATTGTATATTTATAATCAAAATTAAACAGAATGTATCGGCATTATCATCAATCTCTTTTCCTTAAATTATATAAGGGGTCGGCTTTACTTATTACATTTAAAATTGATATGACCCTTGATCCATATCAATTTCAATCCTATTTGTCTACACAATACACTTAGGCTTGGTTGACTAGCACAAAACCTTTGATTGCGTTGAACTGTGAGCCGTATTCGAGAATATGGATAACGTGAGTATAGGCTCGAGATATAAGAACTAAAGTTATTCACACTGGCTTTAGAAGACTTTTTAAAGCAGCTTATCTGAGACCAAAAAGATTTAAATATTGACGATTGAGTTACGAAATAGACCAGCTGCAAGAAATGCTTGCAAAATTAAGAAATGTTTAAGAAAGAGAAGGTTTAAAAATGAATCTAACAAGACCAAGATTCTTACTTCGAACGAAGTACCAGTTACTGTGAGGTAGGAAGTAATAGATATACCGAAGAATTCGCGTGGAATGGGCTGCCGCGGCCAAACTTAAAGATTATTTTCAAGAACAATAATATTCCCATCTTACATCCTTCCAGTGAACTACATACGATCTAGAGATAATTACTTTGACCATAAAAGTTGCCAACAAAATGAGAATAATACAGCGTGCAGTAAAATAACTTTTGCTTGGCGTATCTAGGCAAAACAAAAGTAAAGGATATAATATAATGCCCTGCTTAAAACAACGCGCTGCTTCATTGAAATGGACTTAAGTAGGATATTTTGCCAGACAATATGATACCAGGTGGGTCAAGGGGAGTCTGCCTTCCAGAAGTGTAGACAGTCAAGAACGTTAAAGGAATAAAATAATAATCAAAATTAGACAGAATATATAGTACTAAATTAAATATCAGATTGTTTTGGTCATCTCCCAAAAAAAAGTAAAAATGGTAGCAGGGTACGAAATGACAGACAGTTGGGTTTGACGTTATGTCGTATGATATTAGACGTACAATTTTTTCATGCAATAAAGGTAAAACAATGCTGAAGATACAAAATAAAATGTTGATGAAAAGAAGTAAACGGGATTCTGTCTTGTCTCCTACAATGTTACTAATAATGATTGACATTTTGTTTACAAATTTCTATGCAATATTCTAAAATCAGACCAGCCCAATAGAATAACCAATACATAAAGGGAATTGAGTGATGTAATATATGAATTCCGAGTATTAACTAGAGCGAGATTGTTATGTCTCAAGAAAGAAACCAACAAACAAACTAGTTTCCTTTGTAGTTAGACCTAATTTTGTATTATTTGTTTTTATATTTTAGCCCACTATCAACTACATAAATGATATTTTGTAATAAGCTGTTTTTTTGAAGACAATGTCGCACAAATTGCTGAGACTGAAAGATTTTTACGCACATCTGTAGTACAACAGGAAAGAAATGTTTCATAACAATCTTAGTAAAAAAATGCAATGTATGAAAGCAAAGCTAAATAACATTGAAGGCTAGCTTATAGCATAGAATTAAATTTATTCAGTGCGCACGTAAAGTATGGAAACATAGAAACTTTGCCAAATGGACAGTTTCTGAAATATAAGGATAATATGCATATCTTTTAACTTGATAAAGATAATAATAAAGCAGTGAGAAAGGATGTACGACAATATAACACAAAAAAGATTACAACGGTTGTCGAGAAAAATAAAAGTTTAAAGGTGCTGAAGAGGTGTCAAGCTCTAGGTAAGAAGAACATTGTTAAGCTCGCAGATCGAAATGGAAAAGTGGTAACAGATAAAGATAAGATAATTAAGGTAGTTGAAGAATTTTACACAGAATTATATAGAGACAGGGGGAAGAAAGACGGCACCAAGTTGAGAAAAATCCAGAATGTGGGTTCAGAGGATATCCCAGAAATAACAATCGAAGAAGTCTTAAAGTCATTAAATAGAATGAAAAACAATAAAGCAGCTGGTGATGATCAAATCGTTATTGAGGCAGTTAAAGCAGGAGGAAAGACAGTATTAAAAGCATTGACGCAATTATATAACTTATGCCTTTCAAACCAGGTTACACCATCTCAGTGGAATAAAGCTGTTATAGTAGTCATGCACAAAAAGGGAGATATAACAGAGCTAAAGAACTATAGACCTATTAGCTTGTTATCTTACCTTTATAAGTTGTTTATGAAGATAATAACTTATAGGTTGACATCAAAACTAGACTTCTATCAACCTGGCGAGCAAGCAGGATTTAGAGCTGGATACGGAACAAATGATCATTTGCAAACCATTAAGTCGTTGATTGAAAAAACCATTGAATATAATAGACCCCTGATACTTGTCTTTGTCGACTTTGAAAAAGCATTTGATACGGTCAATCAAAGTGAAATGCTCCAAGCTTTAACACAATGTAGAATAGATCACCGATACATATCTCTCATCAGATACATCTATCAACATGCTACAGCCTGTGTAAGACTTAATGAAGATACTGGGACTTTTCGTATTGAAAGAGGCGTTCGGCAAGGAGACAACATGTCTCCTAAATTATTTACAACTGTGCTAGAATACGCTTGTAAAACAATAGATTGGAACGAAAAGGGCATCAATGTAGATGGAAAATTTTTAAATAACCTTAAATTTGCAGATGATATCGTTCTTATTGCAGACAGCTTTGATCAGGCACAGATAATGCTCCAAGAACTCCATACTGCCACAAAAAGAGTTGGTCTTAAAATAAATTTTTCAAAAACACAATTTATGACAAATTTAGTCCACAACAAAAACATCTCAGTAGAAGACAAAGATATTGAGCCAGTTGACTCCTATAAATACTTAGGCCATGAGATCAGAATAAGTCGAGACAACCAAACAATCGAGCTGAAAAGAAGAATAAACTTCGCTTGGGCTGCATTTGGAAGGATGAAGGATATTTTTAGGTCTAAGATTCCAATATGTCTGAAAAGTATTTAATCAATGTATTTTGCCAGTGATGACCTACGGCGCAGAAACCCTAACGCTCACAAGAACAACAGTGAGTAAACTACAAGTTGCGGAAAGACCAATGGAGAGAATTATGTTAGGGATTTCTCTACGTGATAGAATACCCAATGTTACTATACGCAAAAGATCAGGAGTAGCAGACGTTATTGAAAGGATAACAACACTAAAGTGGAACTGGGCAGGTCATGTAGCAAGATCAGTTGATGACCGGTGGACAAAAAGAATTTTGGATTGGAGACCCCGAATACAAGCTAACAGAAATAGAGATCGACCCCCAACGAGATGGACAGATGACATAAAAAGAGTGACTACAAATTGGATTCAGATGGCGCAAAATCGGACTAAGTGGAAAAGCATGCGAGAGGCCTATGTTCAGCAGTGGACGTTAGAGGCTAGTTGATGATGATGATGATGCATATCTTTAAATGGGATCTACCGTATGTTTTACAATCTTTTGTTACAGCTTTTTATTGCCGATACAACATATGATCTGTTAATGGCCAATATTGACCTTTTATATGACGAAATTAGGAAAAACATTTTAATCTTATAATTAATATTGTTGTATAAGCAGAAAGCACATAAGTAAAACAATTGTAAGGTGGTGTTCAATATGACCACCTTGTCTTTGTAAGCAGAAATCTATTCTGAATGAAAATTTTTCTAATCGTTGTCGGAGAAATTGTGGCCTATTTACATACACTTTTTTTTGTTAAATATTTCCACAACAAATAATCTTGAAGTGTCAAATCCCCGGATCTGGCTGGTCATTCGACAGCTCTTCTTTGTCCATTCTAATGATTTGGAAATATATTGTCGAGAAACACACGAACGCCCCGACGATAATGAGTAGGTGCTCCTTCTTGCTAAAACCAAATTGGTCTATTCACTTGATGAGAATTAATATTATCAGGAAAGAGTTTGGCTTATTTTGGATTTAACTCCAATTATAAAAATGAAAAGTATTCTTCACCTGTTGTGGTTTTATTTCAAAAATAAGGTCCAATAATGGTATTATTAATAATTTCTGCTCACACATTGATCTTTTAACGATACTAGGAATAGGCCCCGTTATCCAATGCGGATTTTCATCTGACCAATACCTGCAATTTTTTTTATTGAGTGTGTCATTTGACTGGAAAGTAGCAGAAAAAGGATTTGGTTAAAAAAATAGGAGTAGTGTTAAATTTATTTAACATTGTGTCACAGAACTCCTTTCTGTGATCTGGATCATCTTCAATAACTTCTTGTACCAACTGTGCTTTATAAAGATCCCATTTTTCTTTTTTAAACATTTACGAACAGTTGTTTGACTGATTTGATATTCGATTGCAATTATTCTAGTAGCCTTATGAGGATTTTTAAGCATAGACAAAAAATGCCAGCTGTTGTTTGCTCTGGAATACCGGGGCGACCAGTTATTGGGAGTTCTCGTTCATGTCCACTTTTCTCAAATTTATGAACAATTTTAGAGACAGTCCCACATGCTATAGGCGTTCTGTCCTCATACTTTATTATTGAATATTTTACATACCTCTTCGTGTGCTCGTGCCCTATAAATATTGTCGCAAGTAAAACATAATCAAATTTCAAAATTTTTTATTATTATTACCTATCACCACATCCTTTTGTGTTGCTCTTTTAAACGTTTCATTTTATTTTAGTCTATTTTCTTACTTTAAGCCTATTTTTAAATACTATCACAACGTATGTACTGATAGTAAATGACAAAAAATCAATAAAATGCTTTTTACTAATTTCTGCGTATTATTGGTCAATATTGGCCTGCATCAGCAATTAAAACTGCAACTGCAGAAGATGTGGTGGTCCTATTTAAAAATACGCATGTTATCCATATATCTAAGAAACTGTACATTTGACAAACTCTAAAATATAAAATTTTAAATCGCTTGTCTATATAATATACATAACGAACAACTATGTCATACTGGGTATTACATATGTATGTACATCGTGAAGAACATAAATAAATTAATGATAAAACATAACATACTCTAAATGATCTCATTAATAGAATAACAAGAAAGAACAGTATTAAAGAATAATTAAAACCTACATAAGAATAAATAGGTGTAGCTTAGTACAGAAGAAAAGCTTTTTGAAAACCCCATAGGAAAAGCCAAAATAATCCTAAAAGATAAATCATTTTACCGATGTGTTTTAAAAATATGTTTATTTTTATATTTTTGTATAAATATTTATTGGCTATAATATCACATTTATTTTTCAATCTATATAGATCTTATTATACATAGGATAGATCTAGCTTTTATATGATCAGGCTAAACGCACTAACTCCAATTTTAACAGATAAGTGAAAGGAAGTTATTGTCTGAAACAAGTGTCTGCAATAATCATATAGTCTTAAGAATATATTTAGTAAACATGTATAATATTTATTGCATCTAATGTATTTAGATAAACATTTATATTTTTATTATTAATATAATTTTCGTTTATTTTGGCTGAGATAATATCGTGCAATATTAACAGAACGACTGAAAATATCGTTGTATAAAACCGTACTTAAATTATTTGTCTTACAAAAAAATTTACAAGTCAATAGTTTTAGGTGTTTTTACTTGAAATTAACTTATGCATACGATTCTGAAGAGAAAAGTAGTACTGTGTTTGGGTTTGATATCCGACAGTATATTAACTGTATATATATGTAAAATAAAAGCAGTCAATAATGCTAGCGATTTGACCTGTAAATGTCCAATTGATTTAAGACAGTGTAAAATAACTTGAGTGTTTAATGATCTGAAAAATATTTTTTTGTAAATAACATTCAACTTTGTTAATAAATCCTTCAACTCACTATTAGATATATGTTACTATCAAATCTTTTTATCTTCTTATGTCAACAATATTGTTGTCCTTACTGCAAATATGACATTTTTACGGGTAATTTAATTATGCCACAAAAACCTTTATTATTATAGAAGACAGCATAATGAAAAGTAAATCAAAGTTACCTGATTCCTAATAACCACAATAAAAACAGCCAAAATCGAATACCTCGGTCACATCATGAGGAACAGCGAAAGATATGGACTGCTGCAACTAATCTTGCAGGGAAAAATAGAAGGAAAACGGGGACCAGGAAGGCGAAGGATTTCCTGGCTGAAAAATCTACGAACGTGGTTCAACAAAACAACCACAAATCTTTTTAGAGCAGCAGTGTGCAAAGTGCAGATTGCCATGATGGTCGCCAACATCCTAAACGGATAGGCACTACAAGAAGAAGAAGACCTGTTTTCTAAATGATACCCATATAGACACAGAAATTTAAGAAAGCCTGCTAAATTTAGACTGTGGTAAACACAATAGTCTATCATGACATACACGTGGAAAACAAAACACAATTGATAGAAGACAAACTAAAATGTTTTTAATAAGTTGTATCATCGCAAATTAAGGTTGCAAAACAATATATAACCAGTCGGCATTGATGACAAATTACAATTACAAAATACCACGATGATTTAAATATATATGCCACTCACCTTAATAAAGGAGTATAATAAATATATGGTCGTAAATACAAATAACTAAAACAAAACGTAACTTAAAGCTACAACTGAAGTAGGGACGTAAAAGTCTCTTTTTTAATGTTATCTCAAATACAGTAGTTATACTTAGAAGTTACTGCAGTTTTTATAAGAGTTGAATTAGAGCGAAGTCGATTTTTCTTTTATCTTTAATATAATTATTAAATACTGCTAGTTCCTTTTGTTAAAAGTCATTTTGTATGCGTTGATTAGCGTGTTAAATCAACGAATGTGTGTTGGTGACATGGATGGATGCTTGTCATTGTAAAAACTATTGTGTTAAAGTGACTTTAAATAATCAATTCATTCTCACAGTATTATCCAGTTGAACATCAAACTTTTGTACACGAGTGCATTAAGATCTGCAAAATACTCAGCAAAAAAAAATGAGAGCTAAGGCTGGAAATTTGGGTGGGAATGCCGATGTTCCCATTGTTGAGAAACAGAGGTTATATAAAATTGTATTTCTGGTCTCTAGTTTTTCATCACCTTGTTTTCATCACCACAAAGTGTTATTTGAGCCATTTTGTTATTTAGGTGAAGGTAGATTTCTTCCGTTTTGAAAGCAATATTTAATCTGAATATCTTCAGTTTTGCATAAAATAAAACAGGCATTCTACTAAACGGGTACCGGTTGAATAACATCAGATATTTAGATGACACCGCTGTATTTTTGGACCACCTAGAAGATATACAAATCCTTATAAACAAAATCACATATAACACTCAACAATATGGACTCAATTTAAACGTAAAGAATAATGCTGATGATAATTAGCAAGAAATAGATAATAAAAGACAACTCTGCGTCAACCAAACCCCAGTAGAAAGAATAAAGCACTACAACTACCTCGACACCATAATTAATGTAGAATAGAACAACAACCAAAAGGAATCATCAGGGCGGCATCGGAAAAGAATTCATCTTTAACCGAATGGCTTTTCATGAACCATAACTCTCTCTTGGTAGAAAAGTAAGAATGCTGCGAGGATACCGCTTTTCTGTTTTGTTCTATGGTGTAAAATCGTAAAGCTTGAATGAAGATATGTGCAAGAGATTGAAGGCGTTTCATATGTGGCTGTATCGGAGAATACTCAAGACTTCGTGGACTTATTGAATTTTAAATAAGGAGGCTCTTAGAAGCATAAAGAAGAACCAAGGGGTTCTGAATGCCTTCAAATGTCGAAATCCACAGTACTTCGGACACAATATACGAATTGAATCCAAATATGCCCTCCTACCAGCTCTAGGAAGAATATTTGGAAGGCGAGGTTGAGGAAGAAGAAGAAAGTCCTGGTTAAAAAACCTATGAACCGGGTGCAACACAACATGTGTGCAGCTTTTCTGTCTGCTGCAGACAAGATAAAAATGGCCATGATGATCGTCAACATTCCTCATGAATACGCACATCAAGAAGAAGATTTTCAGCTTCTTCTACAGGTTTTGTTGGAGTTGGTAGAAACCAGTCGTCTACATAGTCTATCTTCGTTGGTATTGTTTACAATATGCTTGTAATGTAAGCGCTAAATATTCCTTGCGTAATACTTTCTTCAGCAAAGGTATAGATACTTATCACTTCTACTTTTTCGGAATTTGCCCTATTAACCCTTTATAGCTATGTATTCTCCCAGTCACCTTTTCTGAAATCTCTCTCCATCATTGCATTTCCTATATATGTTTTCTATCTCATACCTGAACTTCCTCTACATAATCTTCTTAAAGGTTCCTATTCCATTACTCTTTTTGGCCACCTAAGGCCAGGCATTCTTTGGTCATGACCGTACCATTGTAGAACTCTGCTGTCTATTTTTTTGTTAATGAACACCTTATGGGTTTATGAGGAACGGCACTTTCCAAGAATATAAAAAAATCTTTTACAGGATTGTGGAAACATTTTCCTATATAGAGTGGCAATAGGGCTAATGACAACAACAATACGAAATTAATAAGAAAAGTAGAATTGGGGTTTATAAAAACATATCTTCAAATTACCAAAAGGGAGAGAATAAGGACTGAGGCAATATGGAACCGGATGGAAGTAATAATGTTATAATAATCACAAAAATTATTTTATATTATTTATAATATATTATTTATATTCTATATAATAATATAAAAAGAGTCCGTGGTAATTGTACAATTGTTACCAAAATGACACTTTGAACACATATTTAGTAAAACTGCAGATGATACAGATGAAACGATATATATTAATTGGAAAAATGTCAACAATAAACGATACACTATATATTGATGAGGAGATTAAACATCTTATACAAATGGCACGTTAAACATTTATGAAAGTTAGAGCTCCACTTTGCAGTTCGCAACTGAACCTACAACTTAGAATTAAATTCCTAACATGTGTATCCTACAAACATTACTATACAGACGTGAGTGGGCCATGAAAGATAATCTGATAAACAATTTAGAATACTTCAAAATGTAGTCTTATGGTCGAAAGCTCAAAATATCATGAGTTCAACGGATTTCACCATTTCAAAACATAAAACTCTTAGACAGAATACGTCAATGAGACGGTGAATTAACGAAAATGATAAAATTAAAGCTTGAATGCTTGGGGCATATAATGAAAGATATAACTTGATACTGGTGACTGCACGGAACGTTAATACTCATCGGAAAAGACTTAGAAGGGAATAAGAAAAGGATTGGTAAGGTATCTTTGAATTAGTAAGTACAGATAAATTGATACATGCAGCACAATAAGAGTATGATTCCATATAAACCATAAATCGTATTTGTGGCATATTGTCATTTATGACTATATTTACTGAAAAAAAATCACAAATAGACAGACACTGAACATATATGGCAGCTTTTAACATTACATGACATTTTCTTTGATTTTTAGTGACACTACAGTTAAAACAAACATAAATAAATACTCGTAGAAATGTTCCTATGAACTAAAATATCTAGACAATAATGTTACTATAATACACTTGCTATTTCCTCTCAGAAATCAAACCTTGACAGAGCTAGAGGACTTTCCATTGAACCAATATATTGGTTACCTATTTTTGATAATTCATAGCAAATACCAAACAAGTACTACTCAGGCTAATCTGTGAATAAAAATGCAATTACTTTGAGTAAAAAATACCTTAAAAATGTAATGGTTTTTATTTTTTAACAATTATAGACCTTTTTTAAACTTCGATTGAATGGTTATTTTTGATAAGCTTGTCTAAGATATATATCAGTTGATTGGCATCAAATGATTCTTAAGATTATTTACCAATTTGACTTCTGTTACAAGATTCAATACTTCTTTATTATAACATCCTAATTCACAGATTGGCTTCATCTAAATGTTCACCCGGAATTTCATATTATGTCGTTTTAGGACGATCTATTGTAATTATAATATTTAAATGTATTTAATATGTGCCGCTATATTTTCTTTAGTAGTAGTGCATTCCACGCTTGCTAAATGACATTCCTTGGGCGCTGGAAATAAAAAAAATATAGTAAAATATTTTTTGAGTACTTACCAGACCGGGAGGGAGAGTGACAGCTCCCAACCATAAGAAAAATGGGTCGTATTAGAAGAAAGCTAGACAATGTACCAATAGAAATAATCCAGTTGACTGTATATTGAGTTGTACGTTTGGTTAACTACCAAAAAATTCATTTATTATTTAGAATATTAAATAAATCTTTGTAGATAGAAAATAGAGACATAAAATAATAATACCTTTTTCGTAAAGCATCTGATAACATAAAAATTCCGAAGAGGTTAGTTGATAGAAATTCATTTTTATACAAATTGAATAAATTCAACAGTATGCTAAGTTTTTACTGTATTTACTTTACATACTATGTTTTATCACACTATGGGTTCTTTGGAATTGTATCTGTACATCTAAATTATCATAAAGCATTATAGCTCTCAATGGAATAAAGGGTACCTTAAAATATTTCATTAATTTGCAAAAGCGTATCGATGTCGAGGATGATAATTTCACGAGTTACCTGTTAAATCTTGTTCCATCTTATTTCCTAGCATCTTCCATTCTCTTCTATTTTTTATATTATCTAAACTAGTTTGAACATAAAGCATACAATTTTATTTTTAAAACATAAAATGAGTAATTTCATTTACGTAAACTGAGTCATCGTCCTTGAAATCATTTGTATATACAATCGGTTTCAGAGCGTCTTGCGTCGTTTTCCAATGCCTAATTTCCATGCCATTCGATACTTCCTTTAGTCCTCTCTAAGGCCTCTTCCACTTCAATAAGCCTCTCTACAGAATTATTGAGGTCTTCCACGGATTGGTAGCACCCATTATATAATCTTTGTCAAGGGTCTTGTATTTTTCTTGCTTTCTCATCATATCTGTTCTAATTTTTGCTAATTCTCTTTCTTTGAGACACTCCCATTAACCTCTTAAAGACGTCCATTTCGACTGCCTCCATGTGTCTTTTGATAATCTCCGTTATTTTCCAAGTTTCTGGCCCAACAGAGGGTTACTTTTAATAATAAATTCATTATAGTATATTCCCTTCTTTCCACTATTTTGTGACTCCAGAGTATACAAGTTTATGCTGGATTTATTTCCAACCTCCACTTTCTATATTACTCTTAAAGTTTCGATGTCGTTTATTCCAGATCAGTTTTATCATTTGCTATAGTGACCTAGTTATCAGAAAACTGCAAGGACCTAGAAGAGATATAAACACATATCTCCTAGGTCTTCACCCATACATCTACATTTGCATTTCCATGGTTTAAATGATTCCATAACGCTTGAATTAGAGTGACTCCCATGTTGGTTTTTAATAATATTTTCCAACGCTTATTTATAAAAATATTATCATAAGACTGTAAGTCAACAAACATTAGGTGAGTTTCTTGATTACTACTTTTTTTTGCTCATTTTTCTTTCTCTTGTTATTAGTACTCGTTCTCAATGAGATCTGTAACTAATCGTGCATACCGATGGCTGAATGGACTAATTACTGATATTTCTTCATAGTTAGCACACTTAAGTATATCTCCGTTTTTATGAGGAGATAATATAATGCATTTTTTTATTCTTGGGGTGCAAGAGTGCCATTTGTGTTTTGATTTGTGCACCTTCAGTAAAGTGAGAGCTTAAATAAGTTTTTGTGTTTTATCCACATTTTATCAGTTCAGCATCGTTCTCTATATCTGCTGTTTTTAGTTTTTAAACAGTTTTTTGTACTTCTATCACTTTTATTATATATTTAATATAATAATTTATTATAATAATTCCTCGTATTAATTTATTGATTTTTGTGTTAATATTAGTTGAATATTGGTGGTTTTAATATTTTTTTAGTTACAAATTCGCATCAACCCGAAGGTTACTAGCAAGAAGCAAATCTTCTTTTTGTCTATATCCGGCTCTAGAACTAAGAATGTTCATTAGAACCAATGAACATCTTTTTGTACATTTTCTGCTCCTTGGTAGGTAGGTATTACTTTGCTAGAATTTCCTATCCCGCATTTATATATTGACTAACGCTATTGTTCTTCTTGTTATTCTTTTGAGCACCAGATATTTATCTCTTGTTTATTACCTAGACATTTAATATATCCTTTAATTTTTTCCTTTGCAGGGGTTTCTGTTTCTTCGGTCCACCCTAACATAATTTTGTCTTTAAGTGGTCAATCAGAGTTCTTCTTGTGTAGCTTTTTTGATTCTCTCTCTTTCTCTCTCTCTCTTTCCTATGGCACGATTATTCACCCTCGATATCTATTTAGCATCGGTTTCCACTTCGTTTATCTTCCTCTGCATTGGTCTTCCTACTAGCCGACACATAGTTTCACTAAGTGAAACTATTAGGTGTTTTGTTATTATCCATTCTTATAAGATCATTTTCCCACCACAATCTTTTTTAATTTTGCATAATTTGTTGTAGAGGGTTCTTTGTAGTATCAATATGTCTCGTGCTTGAGCTTTATTCTCCATACGCCATTGTCGCCAATTAGTCCCAATATCCTTCTCAATATCTTTGTTTCAAAAGTATTAATGGTTATTATGGTAATTAATGATTGTTTTTTTATGCTATCCAATATATTTTCGTATATCTCTTCTGCCATTGATGTTTCACGAATATTAATTCATTTCTCCTCTAATCAGTATCTATTGATTTAGTGTCTGTGTACTCCCCCGGATCAAACTATCCAAGTTGTATTTGATTTTCTCCAAAATTATTGCTTGTTCGGGCTCTCTATCTGGTTGCATTTTTGTTTTTGAAATAGTTTATGGAATATTTTATTTCATAAGTATATACAGTTGTATCTTAGTTTGTGAAGAAACCATAATGCAGTAAAAAACGCCAGAATTAAAAAAAAAAATAACTCGAATTTATTTTATATTAAAAAATACACACAACAGACCTAAAACTGTATTTTTACACCACACCAAGTATACATATGACATCATATGGTTAAACTTTTATTGTTTTCAGAATGTGCTTTTATTGAATATGCCTATAAAACTGAGTTTAATGATTATTCACTTAACTCACTCTTCACTTTTTGGCTTAACAAATAACTGATTAGATTGTTTATATTGGTACTTCTGTTCACTTTTGAAGCGCAACTCCCGAAAAAAAAAACATACAAACGTGGTCTCCCCAATCAGATAAGAACAGTAAAAGTAATGTCTAAACGCAGCGACGTGATTCAAGGATACAGGGTATGTTTTTGCAATTATTTGTGTAACTGTTTTCTTCATCGTATGGGAGCGGAACGCATTTTCGCGTCTGCAACCAAATGGCGAGTCGCTATCTCGTCCAAAAAGGATTTTTTGAAGAAATAATACAAACTTGTTTATTGACAATATTGTTTTCGTTAAATAAACCTCAGTAGTTGGATCTAGTGTGACGTAAACCTTATAATACCGATTTTTCACTATTGTATTTCACTCAAATTTTGCAGAAAAATATGGAAAGGACTGTTTTATAGAACAGTATAGGACAGTTAACTCTGAATTGTTTAAAATTTCTCTTATTCCAGAGAAAATTATTTAAGACAATTTATTACATTAATGACATATGTAATAGGCTTAACAGTATTGTGTATAAAATAATTTTAGAAATACTGTGAGTAACCATAGATACCCGACTCTTAAAGAATATGGTTGCCTTATCTGGAAAGACAATGATAAACCAGAATGCTCCGGTTTTCCCAAACCTTATGTAGCTATTGGAAATCACGAAGTTTTTTAGTTATCCCTGATATCAAAGACTGATTAGGATAACAAACTGAAAAATGATTTTATTAAAAAGAAAATAAAACTATTCTAAAAAATCACTTATTTGGGTTTTATAGATAAAAATATAAATTATTGGGATATTTTTTACAATTTTCAAAGATTTACCGTACATGGGACTTTCTTACAAATTCTTTAAATTGGAACATTGATTCAAATGACGTTTTCGTTATTGAATATATGATCCAAATAATTTATTAAACTTATATGTTAAACAACTATAAAAGTTAGCACACCCTGGTAAATAAAATATCCAAATCCAGTTTAGATCCAGCTACAATTTAGCAATATCGAAATAGCTAAAATAAAGTTTGTATTATAATTCTTACAACACCTTTTCCATCTCATCCCATGCTGTATATATATTGGGGTCCATATAGTGCACCGTTTTATACAAAATTTAATGGTCCTTTCTCTGTCACAGACAAGAAATGTACCTGTCTTCAAAGAAAATTTAAGTAGAAATCATGAACTTTTATAATTTAATGCATACATACAATAAGCGCTTAAAATCTTATTGTTTGATCTGATACTTTGTGGTATTTTGTAAACGTCTCAAAATTATTACAAAATACATAAAAACTGTGTCAAAATAAATTTTTGAAATTAAACAACTAACAATCAAAAACTTGTGTCAAGTAGAAACCAGTCAAATCAACCACTTTGTTGTTTAATGAATTTGAGCCTTATATATTGAATGTCTAAGTTAAAAAAATTAATATACCAGTAAAATATATATAAAATAACAAATACCCTCATGTGCTCACCTGAGTCAACTCGAGCCTAATCTTTTTATATCAAAAATACTACAAGTAAGAAAAGAAAATCACTATTTGATTCGCGTATTTTTAAATATTGGTAACACTATAATACATTATAGAACAAGGAGTGGCACACAGACGTACGTCACAGTCACAGCAAAAATATCTTGCTTCTCTTCTAATCTTCTTTACACGGGCATCTCGAACTCTGCTACATACTCCACAATATACTCGAGGAAATGACGCCCTATGAGTCTAACAGGTGTAAGACTCGTTGATGGACGTCCTTTGCGACATGCGAAATTATATCGATGACATTTTTCCGTTATAAGTTGTATTAGTTCCAGTCTATAAACTAATGATCATTTATTCCCTCCAATTTTGCGAAATAATACAAAGGAATTCCACAAAGCCAAATTAAAAAGGCGAAAGAAAATTTTCTTATAATACTTTTTTCATATTTTTCGTGGAAGATTGTATTTTGCTAGATCCTGATCAACACCGCCCACTGTAGTCGATAACAACTGTAGGCTTAACTTTTGTGTACGGCTTAACAAATGCCGTACGTCGTTGTTGCCTTCTGGGTAGCGTTGGAATGGTTGCTGTTGGAGCAGTTGAAATCAATGATATATCCTTTTTATCCTTCCATTTGAGAGCATACACCTTGCCTGTTTGATATAAGGATATAATGTCACCTATTCGCAACTTTGTATTTTTTAATTCTGTTGGAACTGCTTTTCTGGATACCTTCAATGTCCCGTATTATTGGAAATAAGTATATCAGCAAGTTGTGGTGAATTATAAAAATTGCCCATAGTCAAACAGTATCTTTGATTGAGTAATGGCTTCAACATAGTTATGACTACTTGAGCTAAAACTGGAAGGTCTGCGTAATCTGGATCAAGATTGGTCTTTCTTCCTGTGTAAATGAGAAAATTCTACACGTACATAACCACGTTCTGATTCACACAATAGATAGGTTTTTATTCCAAACCTGGCTCTTATTATTGGAATATACTGGATCCATCCAAGACGGCCTTTGTATAATAATAGGATTTCATCGACGGATAGATACATGTTTTTAGGTGTCACTGTATCACGACACTTAGCACATAATTTTTCGTACATTGACCAAATTTTGTTCAGCTTAGGATTAGGATGTGTTGCGGAGTCGAAATTATCATTATTGCTGAAATTAAGGTTTTGGTTTATTGCTTCAAACCGTTTATCACTTAAACACTTTGAAAAAAAAAAGATGTCATAATCAGTGGATTCTTAAACCAAGACTGTGGTATTCCAGGTTTCTTGATTATGGTTTGCAAAATAATGAGGCCCAAAAAAACTCTCAGTTCCGCTGAAGTTACCTGATACCAACTACTGTCTCTATTGTTTTGATTCGCATATCGGTTCATTTCTTCTACAGTGGAATTTATTAGGTCATCATCCAAGAAATCTTCAAAAAATTGCAATATATTTCAGTAGGTAGCAGTAAAATTTATACCCGAAACAGAAGAAATAGGAAAATATGGAGGTGCGATAGCATTCGGCTGTAATTTACACCATGTTCATATCATAGTCAGACTCACAGTATTATCTGAAGTCGAACACTTTTTTGAAGAAAGGTCGATATTTGTATCTGAACTACTTTTGTCTATATTAGCTTCGACATCAGATACATCTGAACTTAGTAAACATCACTACTCAGTTTACAGTCGATAAAAGAATTAAAAAACTATAAAAGAACTAACGTGCTGCAAGAGACATTAATATGTCACTTAGATCTGCCTTTCAAACGCACTAATCTTGACTAACCTTGGCCTTGACTAAACATTCCAGCCGCCGGTCGATCATAGGAAGGAAAAAATTAGAAATGAGAAAACAAGTGGGAAGAACCGTTATTTAACTCTAGACGAGTTAAAATGCGTAAGCGCCTTATATACTGTACAAACAGTTTAAGCACGAGTTAACTCGGTTATGCGAAAATAGAAATGTAGTTTAATACCGAGTTTACTCGGGTGAGTACATTAACATTAAGCGGTTAATTAAAAATTTAATTACTTAAAAACTTTGTTCTATTTCAGCTTGCACAACAAACTAAAAAGGTTATGCTCTAATTTTATTTGACTCAGATTAAAGTTATTTAATGTGGCAAAATTAAAATAATATTTGTGACTTTACAAAATGCCGTACAATCAGTATTTCCCATAAAGCATCGACCCATGTTCATTCATTATTAGTAGCTACGAGTAGTGTTAGGGGTTTTAGATCTAGTCTTTTCCAAAAAATTAAAAAACAACACATTTGGCGTATGTTCACATATTGCCAGGTACTGGGTCTTTTCGTTAAAACCGTTGACTTTTCAATTGTGTGCGCAGTAGACCAACTTTTGAGCTGTATTAAGAATAGTGATAGTAGCTTACGAACTGAGTGCAATATAGGCTAAGTTAAGGTATTCTATTTTTCTAGTCGTATTTTTATAATAACCTTTTATTTGATACTAAGTTTACTTACATTTTTTATTTATTTTTTTTATAACTTATACTTAAATAGATATTGTACGTATTTATTATATTTATTTGAAAATCTAACGGACAAACTATGTTACCTGCTTAAGATAATTATTGTGTAATTTAAGCGCTTTATTAGTAGCAGTTTGCTATTTTTCTAGTCAAAGTTTGATCTCGATCATATATATTGCATTTATTATAATTACAATCTGTGTTGCCATAAATATTTAGAGTGAGAAAAATTAGAAATAAAATTTCATATAATATGTACCTAAGTGATTTATTATATTTTTACTTATTTTAACAGCTCTATCAATTTATTAAAACTTACAATAAACATTACATATTTTCAAAAACAATGTTCCTATAGTTTGATGACAGCGCGTATTGTTCATTGTTTTGTGTTCATTGTAACAGTTTTGTGACCAAACAATTAAGTCAAACAACACGCTAACGCCGAAAATTATGCATTTCTTCAACGATCACTATCGATGATGTTACATTGATGTCACCGATGATTTGTTGGTTAGTTATATGTTCATTAGAAAGATATTCAAAAAAACTAGTATTTCTAAAACATTATTTTTACTGCTGTAATGTTTTTGTATTCGACATCTATGCAGAGGTACGTAGGTACATGTAGTATACGAGTACATATATCTCAGTAGTTCTGAATTTATTATAAATTCTAAACAAATTTTTGGTTTTTTCAATTTTCGTTCAAAATTTGTATAGCAGAAAATTGTTGACTTCAATTAGTGCGGTCGTAAATATTATTTAATTTATTTGACGTGGCCCATTGTTAAGACCGGTTTGAATCGATAGGCAAACGAGGTAGACGGAGTTGGTATTTTGACAATTAACACTGACTAGACGGTACTCCTATAATAAAACAAAGGATACATAAATATATACTTTTTGTATAAAAAATGCCATTAAAACTTCTAAAAGCTCTTGTTTGATGTAACATTTTTTTTCGAGTTTGGAGCCTTACTTAGTTGGCGACTGTGACAGCTTGCATTGTCCATTAATATCACGATAGTAGGAGGGATGTTTGGCATAAGATGATTTTTGAACCATTCTTCAAAAAGTTCTGTCGTTGTATCTTTATGGTAATCCAACCATTTTCTGATCCAACATGTAAAATCGTTATTGTTTTATTATTAAATTATCGAACGATTTTCTGAACGAAATTACCTACTATTTCACGTTTCTCCGAGTGATGTTGTTCATGATTGAAGACAACAAGGTTGTTCTTAAGTGCTCACTTACATTATAAAATCTGGATTTTAGCATTGTTCACCTTGCGATGCCTAGGAGAAACGTAATCGTCAAGCTTAAGGCAGTCTAGACATGCATTGTGGAGCGATCGCTAGGTTGCTAGCACTTCTAGAGCTTAACGATTACGCTTTTCTTACATCATTTTAATAACAACCTCTTTGCGGACTGCCTTATTCTTTTTAGGTAAATCCTTTTTTAACCTTACAATATCGCGAATATTTTTTAACCGTTTTGTTGACAGGCTGTTAAAATAAAATAAATTTTTTTAAATACTTTAGACAAATTAAGAATTGCAGTATTAAAAATATTATAAGGGCTTAGTTTTATAAACTGTTTATGCTAGTATTCAAAAATTTAGTGCCATAATTTAATAAGGTGGTCTACTGTCGCTAAACTACCCAACATTTTTATGCTGGGACCAATACCAATCTTCTGTAACCTGTTATCTTTCTAGTCTTTTTTGAGTTTCAAATTAGTGTACTATTTCAAACATTGTTATTTATTTATTATATTTATTATTATTTATTTTAACTTATTAACCATTAACTATCTACTATGTAGAATTGCTTCATAGTTAGATCTACAGTTAAACAAACAATATTTTATAGGATGCTACTTATTTCAAAGTTTTGAGAGTTTAATTATCATTGAGCATTAAATTTTTCACGCTAGTTAAAATAGCCGACTTAAACCAAAAAGTAGTTATTTCTTCTCCATTCCAAAAAAATACTGAATTTCCTTTTAACGTAAAAAATATGTCAATACAACTGGAAACTTCTTGAGTAAATAATATGTCAATGGATTTACTGATTACTTCTGCAGCATATGATTTCTCTGAGTAATAAACCGAATATGAATGCATAAAAAATTTTTGGTTTTTTGTATTTTCTGATTTTAATGCTTTAGCCACTTGTTCCGTCCAAATAATTCAAACAAATTGTATATAAGGCGTAATTCTATAAATAAATTAAAAATGTTATGACTATCTTAAATGTAGCCAAAAAACAAAAGCATCGGTTATTACTATTAATTTGGAATTTTAACTTTAGAATACAAGCATTCCAAAGGGAAAATATAAAGTTTTTATGTACCATGGAACACGTCATATAGGTTTAAAATATAATCAAGTTTATACCATGAAAATCGCCTACAAACGAGGTGATACTGTTAGTAAGTATGTATTTAGCAAATCCAAGTAGATTTATAGGCATGAAGCTTAAAAGATTGAACAAACAATATGATTTATCGTGAATCAGACAATCATAAACATACTTATAATATTATCACTAAAAACTTTATAAGATGTATATAAACATCATTTGTTGTACCATGACATCCGTCATAGTTATGAAAAACAAAAGTTTTGGTCCAGAAATATTCACGAAGCTGCAGAAGTTAATGTTATTTAGAAAATATACTATACTTTTTGGCCATTCTTCGAATTATCACTTTAGCTTTCCAAAAAAGCTGCATGTTATTATTATTAATAAATAAAAATATATTATTAGGCACAATATAAATACCGTTGGAATTAAGATCGAATATATTTAATGTATGTACCGAATCTGTTCTAACATATGGAACCCTGATATAATATATGAATAAAATTGTGTCAAAAATTACATGCTAGAATATAAAAACAAACAAAAAATGCACATGCTGAGAGACATCAATAAGAAACTAAGAAAAAAAGTAAATGAAAAAGGAGCATAACTGAAACAGCAGACGTTGTCGACCATGCTGTGGTCATTAATTATGTGGCCATGCTCTAAAACTAAAATGAAGATGGATGGAAACATAAATTAAACAAAGAGGGGACGTTCTAAAACAGGGGTCGGCAACTAATTTATAGTGGGGTCTAGACATATTTTAAAATAGGTTTGGGTAGGTCTATGAAAAAAAAATTGCGAAATTTTAACCCGATGGAAGCGTATCACGAAGTTATTCCATAAGCACTCGTATGGTTTGCTATCGTACCTACATTTTTAAAATTATTGTTAAAAATCACACCCGTGTTCTTGAGCCAGTTTTTTTAAAGTTAGATTTAGGCTGGGAGTGTCTGTCAATCTTGATCGATATTTATTCTTCAAACAATTCATTTTTGAAAACAAAGTTTTACAAAGAAATGTGGTACCAAACATAGTACCAAGTTAAATGGCCAATATCTTGAAGTTTTCATATTTTTGTAAAATATATTTACTCAAAAATTATTGGATGGATTGTCTTTCTTTCTTTTCTTGACAGAAAATGTCCTTATGCAAGTCTATAATCTCCATTTGGAGCAATGGCTTTGAAATAGAAAACAAATTCGCAGCAAAATCACTAAATTCTCCTGCTGAAGGAACTGCCAAATGCGCTTTGAAGAATGCCGACAACTTTTCTACCTCTTTATAGTCTTTAAATCTTCCTCCGAATTCCATTTTAAGACCTTCAATGAAATGTTAAAATATTGACACCCCTATTTCTGATTCAGAATTGTTTTTGTGTTTAAGAGTTATTGGAAAGTGAATTAGTTCTTGATTTGCAATGTCTTTTAAAAATATCAAGCTTGCGACGCAACGAAGACACACTTTGTAGTAGATCACATATTGATTTCTAATTTCCTTACACTTCGATATTGAGTACATTTAAGCGTTGGGAAATGTCTTTCAGGAAAGTCATAGCTAACATATTTCTTTCTTTTATCAGGACCTCCAAATGCTTTATTGCTTCTTGGGTATTTAAGTTTTCTAAGAAGGTAGTTATTTCTTATTATATTTGTCAAAAACGTTCAATGTCTTGACCTTTGCTTATACAACGAATATTGTTGTGTTGAAGTAAGCCAGAGTGCGTTGAATTACACTCAGATAAAAAACTTTGAACTGCCTGGGTTGAAGAACAGAACGACATCTCATAAAATTAGTCAACTTGATTCATTACCTCTTTCAGTGTCACTAAGTTTCATACATAGGGCTACCTGATGAATTATGTATTACTAAGATAGTAGCCCAGCATTTTTTTCTTTGATTCGCTTTACAAGCCACCTTTCTTTGTCGACCATAGCTGGAGCCCCATCAGTTGACAAAGACACTATTTTATCGTAACTATTGTTTGATTTTGTAATGAACTTATCAAAAGTCTCAAATAAATCTTCTCCACAAGTCTAGCCTATAAATATCAATACTGCAAGCTATTCTTCCCAATATCACATGATCATCAAGTTTTATGACATAGCAAGGCGCTTTTTTCATAATTTCGACCAAACTCCTTTTATTGTCTCCAGCCAATATTTCGGTTCTTGTATTGCTTTTTGCTGACAATGGAACACCTTTAATTGCGGCAACAGAGTCTGAAAATGACTGCTGGTGTTTATTAAGCGTTCAAAATCCACGCAAAGCTGCGTTTGCAGATTTTTCTTGGTCGCTCATACTTCCAAAGTAGTATGGATGAACTTTTTTTGTAAGAAGCTAGATGTGTATTGAGCTTTTCTTAGCGAGCTTTACTTCCCAAAGAATCTTTTAATAAAACTGTTGCTGGGTCGTTTCCCAATGTCTCTTTAAATTTGTACTTCTAATAAGAGCGACAGTTTTATTGCATATTAAGCAAACTGGAACATCGTCAGATCTATCAGGAAGCGTAAAATAATACTGTTCAGTCCGTTCAATCAAAAACTTCCCATACATTTTACGCTTTTTACGATACATATTGATTAAAAATAAAAATCATAAGGATCGACAATTATAAGTTAACCGAGCGAACGACATAACAGAAAAACGGCGACAATCACAAAAACACTGCTGTCAGCTCTACTACATGACTACGACTGGCTGGATAAGATCAAGCTAAGCGGCGGTGGTATTGCCAACTCTAAGGTAGCAATCAAACGTAGAAAAAGGCTTTTAAAAATTATATTTGAAATGTATGTGATTGAAATATTAAAATATTTTTGGTCCAGTTTTCGACCTTCTGCGGTTAGGAGTTAGACCGCGGTCCGCCAGTTGCCGACCGTTTTTAGATAGATAGAGATCAATTGTTAAGTAAGCAATAAAAAACGGCATGTACCATTGTAAAAGAATAGCAAACTATAAATATATGAAATATGGCAATATAGGTACACAGAAAACTATAATAAAAATGTAAACTTATGCCCAAAGATAAAATTAAAGAATAAAAATAACATGAAAAAAAAACGGAAGCAGATTTTTGTGCGAGAATTTACCTTGTCGAGAAGCATCGATGGAAAAATTGGCAACCAACCCGTCATGAAGTAAATTTCGAATATAACTAATAAAAAAAAGGAAAATCAGTACAATGTTAAAGATTAATTATCATTTTTAAATTTCAGATATTTTATTATTTTAACCAAGTGTTTTCTTTCTTCTTCTAGTGTCTCAATAACTTTAAATGAAAGAAACCTACTTATATCTTTTGTAAATGGTGAATTGCTACCATAAAATAAATTCAATCTTTTTTTTTTTTGATATTTTAGTTTTTTAACTGTAGATATTGTTATAAAAAACGCGAGTACCTATTGTCTATCGAAAAAAAAAAGAAATAAAACTAAACATCAAATGTAGTCACACCCCGTTGCATGTCGAGTTTTATTACATTTTACACAAAATAATAATTATAAATAAATTATTAACAATATATTATATTATAATAGTAGATAATTTAAATTTAAAATATTTATAATCTGCTAAACTTGTAATACGATATTGTAAAAACATATGAATAAAAATAGACAAATATTGATTGCGTGAACTTTCTACAAATAGTGTCTACTAGTTGTCCAAGTATTAAAAATATATGTTTAAGATTTTAAAAATATTAATGGTCATTGCAGATTACCGGATCTAAATTGTCATAATCTTAACACAGTCTAAGGCCTTTATAACTTAATTTTCTTTAAGGAAGATATTTTGGTTGGACTATTATAAATAAAAACAAAGTTTATTGTTTATTTTTAGTCACAGGACCAATATTTATTCTAATATTCAGGGATGTATTTAGAAGTGTCTACGAGGCGTAGTTCTACACAAAAGATTTGAATAATTGATTTTGTTAAATGAAAATATAATTTCTACCAACTCTACATCCACGTCTGATTTGAGAGAGGTTAACGTCTTATATCAATTATTATATTTGTATTTTTTATCAAACATTGCAAACTTTTTTATTATTTTTCTTATCGTTGGTCGGAGCCTACGCAAAGAGTAAGTGCGCCTCTGGCTAAAAGATTGTATTATAATTGAAATCTAACAAAGAAAATGGCTTTTAATATTTTATATCTGCATTTTTAATACTTAGATTAGACACACACTAGATATGTGTACGAAAATTACATTATTTTTTTTACACTGTCAATTTTGCTGGTGTTTTATAAAGTACATAATGGAAATGAAAGAATTAGTTTTACAATATAACTTTTAATATATCAGGAATATTGTATATTACATCCCGCCGTATTTAGGGAGGGTTTTTGAAGTCCAAAATATTTAATATAGGGCATGAGAAAGTCTTTTCCAAATACTTATGATGGTACTGATAACAATCAAATATTATTGTCACTGCAGAGAGTTTAATAAAAAATATTTGTAAGGCTGCTGTAATATCTGATTTTAAAAATTGCAAAGTTATTACTTTGCATAGTTTTTTAAAACAAACTCTTAAAAATAGCTTATCTTCTTCTAATCATAACAGTAAATACAATAAAGTGTACGCTTTTCTGAATTTACAGGTAAGTTCAGAGGTGCATTTTAAATATTCGTTACTATATGCTAATTTCTTCTAGTTGTAAAGAAGACTTTTTCATGCAAAATTCAAATGGCATGACTGAGCTACAATAAAATGCTCAAAATCTTCACATAATCTCTTATTGAAGTTTTCAAAAAAGTCATGTCGCCATTTATTATTATTATTATATTATTATTACTAACATTTTTTCGAAATAGAGCCAAATCCAGTATTGCAACTAATTTATAAATATATAAAGTTTGAACCTCAATTGAGCCATTCGAATTTTTTTGGATTTGGATTTATTTTGAAAAGCTATCCAGTTTATATGAAACTTTATAAAAGAATTATAAATTAATAAAGTTAAATATAACGCAGATTTTTTATTACTCAACACATTGTGACATAAACTAAACCCAAAAAGGATATTCAGCACATTAACAAGAAATAAACAGATAAATCCCAGTTTAAAGTAGGATACAGTGCTAACGGCTACTAGGTGTCTTTACTACACAACGGAAAGCTTTGGTAAGTGGGAAATTCTTAGACCTAGCGTACTTAATACAGTTAGAGATAAGGAAAATTCAAAAGATGCTAGATGTTAAGGAATTATGTTTGAAAACTCGAAAAAAAAAACACTTTTAACCTTTTCTGAACAATTACAATTAAAGAAAAGGAACAATGACACTTACCCACACAACAATTATACAATTCAAAGCACTCAAAGTCAAATAAACTCATTACAAGCATATTCTTCGGCAGCGTCGAAGCTGCAATTTCCTTTCAAAGGAAAGGCAAATATTTTTAGTACCTTAGAAAACACCAAGACTAATTTACAACATATTTCTCAATCGAAAAAGGTGTACGACAGTGTTGTGTTCTGTCACCCCTCCTTTTTAATCTTTACTCTGAAACGATTTTTGATAGACAGCTTAAGTGACACTGAAGATAGAATCCAAATCAACGGACAGACTATTAGTAATCTTCACTATGCTGATGATACAGTCATAATAGCTGGTAGCCAAGAAGCGCTACAACAACTAATAGTGGTGGTTAGTATATCACAAAATATGTAATTAAATATAAAAGTAAACAACAAGTACATCCAATAGGTTCCCAAGTTCAGATATCTTGGTAGTTGGATAACTGAAGATCTAGATCCAGACATAGAGATACGTAACAGGATTGAGCAAGCCAGAACAGCATTTGAGCATACTAATATGAGAACCTTGCTAAGCAACATCAGCCTAAACATAACGCTTCGATATTGCTTTGTAAAATGTTACATTTACCCCACACTGCTATATGGTGTAGAAACCTGGACTATAAAGGCCAATGTGATGAACCAATTGGAGGCCTTTAAAATGTAGATATTTAGAAGACTATTTAAAATTCCCTGGACAGATCACACAACAAATGTCGAAGTATTAAATAGAATCGGCAGAGAGAGGCAACGAGAATTGCTGCCGATATTAAAAAGAAGAAAAACTGCTTACTCTGAAGATAGAAGAAAAACGGGACATCGGAAGAAAGAAATACTTATGGCTTAAAAACATAAGGGATTTGACAAACCTCGATTCCCATGCACTCTTTAGAGTCATACAAGATCTAGAGGGGTATGCCAGAATTGTCGCCTACATCCACTAATTGGATAGGGCACCATAAGTAGAAGAAGAAAACGCCAATCAAGACTACCTTCTCTCACTGGGAAATAAAATTCAATCAAAAAATATAATCTTCTCTTTTAAATTATTTAATAATCGTATATGTACGTATTTATCCCATAAACAAATGGTGAATAATTTTATAAATAATCATGGTCAAAAAGAAATACAACGTGAAATTGTCAGAGCAAGCTTAGTTAACCAGCGGAACGACTTGTGCTCTCCAACATATGTTCTACAATACCACACGACTAGCTAATTAATGAGTTACAAAAAATCAGCATAATTCCTGTCTCCCCCATGACTTTCCTAAAACATAGTGCTTTTATGCCATAATACAATCACATTCTTAGTTTTCGAAGACATCAGTCCTCAGTCTGACACTACCAGTATCATTTACTCTTGTTTTAGATAATACGCCATATAGAATATTTATCTCTCAAGACAGTTAGTCTGATATAACTACAAGAAGCTAGGTCACATGGTATTACATTGCTCCGAACCACTAGCTCAATTAAGGACTGTGTAAGTAAAGGGGTATAAGTGACATTTTTGTAAATATTGAGAAAACTGCATCGCTAAACTGGAAATCTTTCATTCTATTTGGAGGTAAAAGATACAGGTGATACGTCTAACAGGTGCTGGTTTTAAGCGGCAAGTTAGTTAGCCTCCAAGCCATCTATGAATAGGGCTTGGAAGAGAAGAGATACAAGTGCTCTGGTACCCCTGTTCCACTGTCTCGGTCTGCTAGTTGAGTTTGTTATCATTTTGGATAGGTAGTGTTATAGTTCCTAAGTAATACTTTAATATAAGCTGCTGCGTTTTACTTTATTATAAACCACAGTACTTTTTAGAAGAGTTCGTTTTGTTTCTTTGCGTAATACGGAGCCAGTGATAAAAGATTTACCTGCTAATGCGTTTCCACCACTAAAGCAGACTGGCAAGAAAAGAATTCGGAGGCCAGATAAGTAAAAAAACAGGGCTAAAATTAACAAGAAATTCAGATGAAGCTTACATGGACAAAAAACACAATACTCATGGAGCTAAAAAGTTACGAGAACTTGAAAATCTTCATTGTTGAAATAAATGTACCAATATTATTTCACAAGAACAAATACTTTTAGTTTTTAAAGAGTATTGAGCATATGGCACTGGAGTCTCCAACCAGTTTTTCTAAATCGATCCATACATACTGAGCCTATAAAAAGAAAAAAAAACTAAATGCAGTTAGCAACAAAGAGGTAATGACTATTGTAATGGGAATAAGCAACAATTATTGAAAGTTAAAGTAAGTTTATTGTTTTAATAAACTTACTTTATAACCTTCAATTATGGCTTATTCCTATTAAAATAGTAATTAATTTAAAATGCCACAAGAAAATAGCGAGGAATATTAAAGAATGGACAGGAATACACAATACAGGTGAGCTGTGTCACGCCGCCAAGAACAGAATTCTAGTAATGAGATAGTCGCCTACGCACTTTGGTGTATGGCATGTTAAGAAGAAGAAGAAAATAGCTTCAGAACCATAGCGACAAAGAGGTCATGTGTTTATAATTGGAAAGGTTTTAGAAAATGTAAACAGTTCATAATGAAAACTCTTGATATCTCCAACAAACGTTTACAAAATTTAGTTAAAAGCAAAAAAGTCACCTTAGATGTGTCATCAATAGACAAACGAAAAAAGAAATCACCCGGAACAAAATTTCTAAAAGGGCAACTAAAATCATGAAAGAGCGTATTATTAAGTTTTCTATGTGCACAAGCTACTACACTAGAAATAAGATTCCGGATAGGAGGTATCTTTCTCAGGAGTATAGTTGAAACTAATGTTCAAACTTTATTGTAATTTCTGTAAGAAGGAAAAACAGGAAGAACCTATAAGTGACAGCTTTTACAGGAATATACCTTCGACTTGCAAAAAACTATGCCAACTCCCAATGTGTCAATTTCTAAATCATATTATTTAAGGAAACTATGGCCGTATGACTTAGGGGTCATGACATACAAACTGGAGTGACCCAATGTATTTATGTAACACGAAGGTTAGGTGTAACGTGGATGTCAGGAAACATCATGTTGTCTCTTAAAATATATCAGAAGCCTTTTTCTATGTGTGAAACACATAACTGCATTTAGCGACAACTATGGAAGCCAAAATAAGAGTCATCTGACAGTCAAATTTTGGCTCTACATTGTCAGAAACACTAATATTCAAACAGTAGAATATCGCTTATTTATAAGTGGCCATTCTTGTAATAAGTGCCACCAAGACTTTTGGTTTGATACATTTAAAAAAGAAAAGAATCAAAAAGAACCTGAATGTACCTCAACATTGGATGAATCTGGTAACTTCTACAAGTAGAAAGTTCTCTACAGTAAAGATGAAAAATGACGATTTTTTACACTTTTAAACACTTACGCCATACTCCAAGAAGAGCGTATATGGAATACAGAGCATGCAATGGTTACATTTTCAACAAGACAATACTGTTAACTTTGTTTTACAAGAAAACAGGTGGAGGTATCATAGAGAAGAGTTTAGTGAGCTACCTATGAAACCCATTCGAGCTGGCAAAAATTCTGTCCTTCTGCCAGTTCTCTTGCCAGTATTGAATGATAAAATACGGCCTCTCAATAAGCAAATCTTTAACAGTTACTTAACTACGGACCTCCAGTTTACCATGAGATTTTGATAAATCTGCAACATGATGGTCAACAAGTTGTAGAAGTAGCAAACTCACAAGGAACAGAAGTCGAAAATGGCGATTTTGAACATCGTTACGACACGGATATTGATGAATCATACGTCAATTATATATGTATATATTAATGTTATGGAGAAGAACAAATTTGTACAAAAAGTTTAGGATCTATTTATCTTAGAAGTAAAGATCTATTGATCACTGGATCAATAAGATTTAAAAATTTACTACATACCTACTAGCCTTGTCCGATATGCTCTGTCAGATATACCTACATATAAAAAAAAGATCATGCAAGATCATCAGAAAGATTATGAACAAAATTTATGACCAACCTTGTAGTCAGCGGTAAAATTCTGATTGAGAGCCATAGCATCGACCAAGTAATAGCTTACAAATATCTAGGGCATGAGATTCGCCTAGGCCGAGATAATCAGACAACTAAAATACAAAGAAGGATCGGTCTCACATGGGCTGCTTTTGGTAGATTGAATAACATTTTCAAGTCTAGTATCCCAGTTTGTTTAAAAAGAAAGGTTTTTAACCAGTGCGTTTTACCGGTTCTTACATATGGTGCAGAAATACTGACTCTGACAAAAAGAACAATAGATAAAATAAGAGTTACACAACGCGCTATGGAAAGATCAATATTATTTATTAACATCAGAGATAAAGTACCAAACCTAAAAATAAGAAGAAGAACAGGAGTCACAGATGCAGTTGAAAAAATAGCCAGGGCTAAATGGGCTTGGGCCGGACATGTTGCCAGATTAACGGATGACAGATGGACCAAAAAGATTCTGGAATGGCGACCAAGGCAATATGCATATCGAAGTAGAAGACGACCACCGACTAGATGGACGGATAATATCAAGCGCATCACCACAAACTGGATGCAAGAAGCTCAAGACAGAAATAGGTGAAAATTTTACGGGAGGCCTACGTTCAGCAGTGGACAAACATAGACTAATTGTTGATGAAAAGAAAGATCTATTATACGCAAATTCATGTCCTTGCGAAAAAAAAAATGTATAATTTCCTTGATAATAAGGCATCGTACTGGGAAGGTGACACATCTCAATGAAGCCAACATTAAGATTCAAGTCTCTACTTCTCTGAAATATTGATGGATTTTTCCTTCAATTTGCTATCCACCAACATCTAATTGGTGAACAATCTCCTGATGTAATATCAGTGGCAGCTTTTGGGGGTAGGCAGGATAGGCCGTTCTTACCCAATCATTTTTTAATCATTCAATACATTAGCGTCCTACAACAAACAACTATGTTATTGTATTACCATAGAAAGCATCAAATCGTATTCAGGCATTTTAAATATCATTAATAGGCCCGATCGGAACTGGCCGACCCAGCTCACATAAAATCCTCGTACAAAAAGCGTTTGAAGTTAAGCAGCTTGCCGGAAAACGATTTATATTGTCTTGTTTATGCTTGCAATTTAGGCACCAGACTATCGGGTCTACGCCTACCATCGTTGTCACTTGTAACGTAATTATCGAATTGTAATATCATTTTTTTTAATTATGATAAAAAAATATGTAACATAATCTATAATTGTAACATATTTGCACAATTGGTAACACAATTGCAAACAAGTTCACGGTTGCCCAAATAAATTTTTAAAAATTTGTAAAATTCGAAAAGAAAACAATCACATTTGCATAATTTCTATATCGCCTGATTGTATGCAACTTATATATGGCAACACTGTCGCCGAGCGTTAGTTGAATTCTAACTGTTATCTGTTATTACTATATAGTTGCAATAGTTGTTTGGCCGATCGGGGTTGATTTTTTAAAAAATTTTTTGGAATAGTGAGATCGTTTGAAAACTTATATATAAAAATGAATTTTTCTGACGCTTTACCAGTTTGCAGTAAAAGTAATGTTGATAGTGAGTATTTAGACATTGTTGTTTCACTATTGGAATCGCCATTATCTAAAAGAACTGAAGTTGATAGAAAAAAAAAATATTATGAATGAAAGGCCTACTCCATCATTGCGCATTGGCCAAAAAGATCGGAAAAAGGTGCCTACTTGTAATTGTTCTTGGTATGATGTCTACAAATGGTTGTCTAAAAGTATTACGAAAAACATACTATATTGTTGGCCGTTTTTGTTATTTTCTAATAAGAAATCTGTATGGAATTATGAAGGATACTTTGATTTAAAAAATATGTCTGCCTCCTTAAAAAACATTCCAGTTGCAAGAAGCATTTAAGTAATTTCCTGTTCTTTAAGGATGTACAGAAGAGGGCGTTTTCTGTTCGCGATTTGCTAGATGAAAAATCAAAAATCGCAAAAACTAGATACAACGCAGAAGTTAAAATGAACAGATAAATCATTAAAAAATTAGATTCTTTAACTTGTACTTTAGCGAAACAGGAACTGGCTTTCCGTGAGCACGACAAAATCCGATTATTCCCTAAATCCTGCGAATTTTAAAGCGGATCTCAAAAACGATATAAAACGAACTACTCGATCTAGTGAAAGACGAGACTATTTATCAAGAACCCCATAAATAACTCCACATTTTTAGATGCGTTCTTGATGAAACAATCGATATTACTGAAAGGGCACAATGTTCAATAGTACGCAGATTAGTGGATACAAAAGGCGTTGTTCAAGAATATTTTTTAGGTTTTTTTGATCTAGGAGAAGACCGAAGTGCTCCAGCGTTACGTGACTTACAGTTTAGTGTAATTGGTAAATTTGACTGTAAGGCTAAATTAATTGTTTCGCTGACCGCCTAAACTTAGTTTTACAGAAAAGTTGCTCCAACATTACAACAGTCAAAATATTTTTCTCAACGCTTTAAGGTATTCCAGCTTATTTTCACCAATCTTCCAAACGGTCCTATTTTTTAAATAAAATACTGTAAAACTAATTACCACAAATAGTGAAGTAAGAAGGAATTTAAATGCAAAAGTAGTATATGCTGTGTCACAAGAAAGAAAAAAGTTGTTACAAGTCTTGCAGGACATAATGAATTGCCCAGAATCAAATGCAAAATCAATAAGGGAGGCAGATGGTTTTAAACGTAAGTTGGAGGATTTGGAATTTGTATTTTTATTAAATGTTTTTAGTGATATATTTCAACAAACTGAGCTCTTATACAACATCTTGCAGAAGAAAAATAATGATGTTCAATAGTGTGCCAATTCGGTGTGCAGAAGTGTTGTAATGGTAAAGAGCTGGAGAAATGACCTTACATTTTCTAACCACTTTTAAAAAGTTTTAATAACTGGAATTGGGCGATAATAAAAGATTCACAGAATATGTCGCTAAATTTACGATGTAATTTGCTGGCTTGGCCTACCCAAAATTTTACCACACCAGCCGCCACTGTGTAATATGCTTATAGGAAAATTATCTGACTCCCCAAAAAAATATAACTAAAATCAATGTGAATGTTTTCTCAAAGATAGGATAACAAATAAGAATTTTTCTTTAGGCAGTGTAGCCTAAATAATTTTCAGTAACTACAAATCTGGAAATTGCAGTTGCAAAAATACAATCATCAAACAGGTATTTTATTTGCAACGTTTACTTACCCTTCAATCCCTTTGATTTATTCAGTCAAATACCACCCCCTTGCATTATTGCAGGAGATTTTAATAGTTATAATATTATTTGGAGCTCCTCTTATACAGATGCTAAAAGAAGAATGGTCAAAAATATAATTTGAGTTTTTCAATTTACGTCTCTACAACCAGATTTAACATTAATACCGGAGATTCTTCGGCAACTGATCTAAGTCTTTGTTACCCTGCATTCACACCTCGATTATTTTGGAATATTTTACAATACACGTATGAGGGCGACCACCATTCTAGTAAAAAAAACTCTATGGCTCTGACCCATGAGGTTTTCATACCCAGATGGAAAACTGAAACCGCCGATTGGTTTAAATTCGAAAATTATATCGACAACTCAATGCCGAACTGTAAAATGGCTAAAGGCATAAAGAATTTAAATCGCATTATAATGAGAAGTGCTAACTAATTTATTGGGAAAACAAAAATTCAATAAATAATCAGATTCCTGTACCTTAGTAGAACTTAGAATGTGGAGCTGCTATCACAGCAAGTAAAACTGGACTTAATAAATATAAGAGACATAAGACACCTGAATATAAAATCATGTTCAAAGCACTTAAAGCTAGGACACAGCTTATTATAAAACAAGCTAAGAAGTCCTCCTGGCCAAGTATGTTTCAGAAATAAATTCCTCATCTTCTGTCAGCAAACTATGGAAAAGAATAAGGAAAATCCCTGGTGTGAAATATACACCAATTATTTTTAAATTAAAAGTAGGAAGTCAAAATAAGATTTCAGCTGAGGACCGGCCCTGGCAAGGTATGGTTAAGTTGTACTGATATCGTACTCCTAGTTTTTAATAAAAACAAGTGATTTTATTAAATAGTCTTTTAAAATTAAAGTGTTTATCTACTAGATACTACTATGTAAGTTATCTATACGTAATTATTATTTTATTATTGTGAAAAAAAAACGTCAATAATAAATATATACCAACGTACAATCATTTTGTGAGGTTAGCTGTAAGTACCTTATATAGTAGCATGCGGTTAGTTTTTCACTTACCAGAGTCGGAGTAAGGCCTTCGCCGAAATAGCTCAAAATGACTTCACAGAATGTAAACACACCTTCCGATCTAACCAGTCCAGTAAATCAACGTTCGAATATCACAAACAGTTATGAATCAGCCGCTTCACACTCTTTTCCGAGTAAGACCCAAGCAATTGTATTTAGTTGCATCGATAATGCTAAACTGCAGGATTATCTCATTCCTTTGGGCACAATCATCAACCCAAAGAATATTATTTTTTCATCTAGATTATCTCATAATAGAATCTGCATGTATTTGGCAAACAAAACCGTAGTAGATAACTTCATGACACAACATGGCTCTATAGAAGTACTCGGCGAAGTTGTAACAGCACGAAGACTTGTCTCTCCAGCAGAAAGACTAGTCTTGTCTGGTGTCTGCCCGTCAATTCCTCATCAAGTATTAGTTGAAGAATTACAGAATATCGGTTTAAAGCATATTTCCCCAATATCATTTCTGAAAATTAGCTCGATTCTCCCCGAATACAGTCACATATTGAGCTTTCGGAGGCAAGTTTATATAAGCCCCATAACATCACCAATTCCAGATTCTATTCTAATAAATTTCGATCAAACACATGACCGCATATTTTTGTCACAAGGTACACTTACCTGCTTTATTTGCAAACATACAGGACACATATCATCCCAATGAAATAACAGCTCAGTGACGGAATCAACTCATATTGAGTCAAACAATGAAGTACCAAATCAAACAGCTTCAACAAGTATACTACACAAGGTACCAAACACCCAGCAGTCATCAAGTTATCCATTATCAAATCCAAGCTACATCTACATCTACAAATCTCCATGACAAAGAAATTACTAACGCTCCTACTCATAACAACACTTTCAATCAACCTCATTCAGTAGCAATACCGTTTTCACAAACTTCGGAAGCAATATCCTCCAATCTATCAGCTCCTTTTTCATTAGATACAACTGCAGAAAATTCTAATAAAACTGATACATCAAGACAATTTTCTGAAACAACCATTTCAACCAATCTTACAAATAAAACTTCAAGCTCGAGGTCTGTCACTACCAAGGAGTTTGCTCCAGTACTTCCAAATGTAATAAAGCCACAGCATCTAAGTGAAAACTCTAATAACAATTTCGAAAACACAAGTTCTTCCATAAAACGCAGTATTGGTGAGATCGTCACGCCTCCTTCAGACTTAGTAATTACATCAGAAAATTTGTTTGCAAAACCAAAACCCTCTAAACCAAAAAAACCGCGCTCATATAAAGTCCCATCTACACGGGAAACTCTTGAAAATTTCATTGATAATCATACCCCACCATTAGTTTTAAATTACCACCAATTGTCCTTACTGATTGATAATGTCCAACTCTCCTCCGACACTATTAGCGTCGTCAAAGAATTTACAATTGATATCGATGGTTTACTCCATCTTTTACAAAGCAGCTATCAATATGCAAATGATAGATCTACAAAAAGCAAGTTTACAAAACTTCAAAAGAAACTATACAACCATTTAGAGAAAGAGATTTCTGACTTAGATAGTGACTCTTCTGTAGACAATTGTTCAGTATCATCTAACTCCGAATCTGTTAACAACATTCAACTCGATACTTCAATGGAACATTGATGGATTTTTTCATCGTCTCCCTATGCTACAGCTTCTTTTATCTAAATATTCTCCAGATATTATTATTTCTTATGAACATGGAAGAAGCGTCCAATTTTTATGGGTTCCCTCAAACGACGGAATAACAAAAAATGAAGAAGCTGACAGGACTGCACGAGAAGCAATTTTAAGTGATTTGTCAAAGCCGATAGACAAGTGAGTTTTTCGTGACTTAGAAGCTTATTTTAAAAATAAAGTGTGGTGTTTGTGGCAAAATAAGTGGTCTCAAAGTAATTCCAATCTAAATAAAATCAAAAATGATGTGTCCCAGTGGTTTCCATCGTCGCTCAATAGACGAGAACAAATTTCGGTTGCGCGTTTACGCCTAGGACATACCAGATTAACGTACTCCTACCTTTTCACAAAGAAAAATCCACCTATATGTGATCAGTGTAACGTCCGATTAACAGTCGAACATTTTCTAACAATTTGTAGTAAATATGACCCAGAAAGACAGCGCTACAAGATCCCAAACGCTCTACTACAGGCTCTAGGTCAAAACTGTTCCTGTAACAATATAGTGAATAATCTTAGATCCATAAACATTTCGTACAATCTGTAGGTGTTTAACTTTGTTTTTTATATTTTGTTCCGTCGCTAATAACCTTTTGGTGGATACGACATCTTTTTCTAATAAAAAAAAAGATTTCAGCTTCTCATGAAATAGCGAACTTAATATGAATAATGAATAAAGAAAATAATAACAGAAAATACTGATCTCTTTTTAAGTGATAATTTAAACCATCCATTAGATCTACCTTTAACTATTGAAGAACTGGAAAATGCTTTATCCGAATTAAAAAAACACTAGCACGGACCCAAACGACATCCCCGTAATATTTTTAAAACATCTTCCTTACTTGGCCAAATGATTAATTCTTTAACTTTTTAACTTAATTTGACAGAACAGTAAATGTTCATCAATTTGTTCTAAAGCTATTATATTACCTTTTTAAAACCTTAAAAATTAAACCTATAACCTGAATCATACAGACCAATCATCTTAACATATTCTAGGAGCAAATTGATAAAAAAAAAACGGTAAATTTCAGATTAACCTGCACACTAGAATCATTAAATTCCGGAACAAAATGGTTTTATTATAGACAAAATCGCTCGGGCATTGACAATAAATATTCTTGATCTAAAATCTGACATTCATGAAGCACACGAAAAGACTGATCCCAAACATAAGAGCCCCTTTACTTGTTTTATTAAATGATATTTTTGAAATTGAAGAAATATCCTTTAATATTATTTTTAATTTTAGCATACAGTTATGTGTTATATAATATAGTATGTATACATATATTAAATTTTTTATAAAGGGATAAAATTATAAGAGTCCATCTAATCCAAGCGCCATCTATGTATTAGGGGGTGCACCAGTCAACAGATTTCATTATATAATTCGATCGAAACGTACATTTATATAAAAGAGTGCAGTAAATACATAAAAACACAATATCTGAACAGATAATTCAAACAATGTAACTCTACACAATGGTTTGGTAACTTTGTTTTGGTTTAATTATTTAAAATTTGGGGCACGTTTATCTAAACTGAAAAAGAAACATAGTTTATTTGTGTTACAATCATGGAATATAAAAAATGTTAGGAATTTTATTCTGTAAAAGGAAGGAGAAATATTCACTCTAGCTAGATTAATCAAAGACATTTGTTATAGCTAATGTTTAATGTATCATCTTAAATGTATTTTTGTTATAATAAATAATATGGTATCCTTAAGTCAATTTAATAAAACTTATTATTCTTATTCATCATAAGTACCAGGCGGTTGAACAATTATGCCTTTATTAGACCCATTTTGAACCTCATCTGTTTTACGAATTATGGAGCTTCTTGTTTTATGGGCTTTATCTCGATAAAATTTGTCAAAAGTTGCAAAAGGTTTTCCTATAATACCTAAAAATTGTAAACATTATATTACCTAAAAATGTAGATATAGGTTATTCCAATCATATCCCAAATTCCAAACAGTATTCCAATAAAATGGATTTTAAAATGGATGTTAGTTTGACACTTACACTAAAATTATTTCATTTAATATATGTTCAGATAGACGCAAAATTTATTGTGAAATTTAATCCGAAAATAACAAAAATTTTTACGCAAACGGTCCTACAAATAAATACAATGAGTTCAATGAAGCCAAAATGTGTTCATAAGACATTTGGGTTGGGTTTTCGTGAAATGTAAACACCAAAGAGGCGTGCCGGGTTCCTTTGATATCACACTTTTTATTACTATATTAGGTACTACAACTGTAATAAAAAGAAATATACTTTTAATATAAATGAAAAGAAATTGGCAGAACGATGGTTTGGAAACCAGAAAAAGATACAGATAGAATGGCAGATAATAGAATAGTACGAATAGCATGAGATAAGTCACCAAATGGACGAAGAAGTATTGGAATACCAAGAAAAAGATGGTGTGATAATTTAAACAATTAAGGAGGCTAATATTGAACAGGCAACATACTTTAAAGCCTACATACGAGAAGAAAGAAGACGAAGAGGACGACTAGCAACTCCGGATATGAGTCGAAAACGTGTTTCACAGCCAGCTACTTGGTAAAAAACGGCTAAAAAAATAAAAGGTAAACAAACCATTTTTATTTTTAATAAAAAAATGCTTAATAGTAAATTTTTTTTAGATACAAAGCACATGATTTGCCATTGTATCCATCTTGTAAACATGCTACCAAATCATGTAGACGTTTTACTCTTAAAATCCGATATGTTCAACAGTTCCATCAAAATTTTTATTCACATGCAAATGAACTAGGACAAGATAACTATATAAGAAAATTTTGCTATACAAAAAATATAAAACCATCAGGAGGAACAGGAAATGCAAAATACAAAAAAAAATTTCATTACAATACTATGTCTAACAAAAAAATACCTGTTTGTCAACAAACAGTATCAAGACAGGTGTATTAAGGAGATATCATGATGGACAACAAATGGTTGGTGAAAACAGAAGCAGTGACCATACATTTTTTAAAGTTTGCTGAAAAACGATCTTGTGTAATGAAGTTTATTGAAACATTTAAAGCTATTGAAAACACTACTGCAGAGGCAAAAGTAATTGAACTTATTACCTAATTTAAATATTTCCAAAAATTTTTGACTATTTTGACAAGAAGTAGAACGTGATTTATGTGTTTCTGTAAAAAAGTTACTTTCCTGCAGAATCCTGAAACTCACTTCTTTTCTCACTCTTCTCGTCCCTTTGACAAACCTTGTACAAAGCGGGCTATTCGTTCGTAAAGCAGTCGTATTTTTGTTGCTATTTCTTGTTGTATGTTACATGTCTTTTTGCTAGTAAAACGTATCCTGGGTTGATGAAACATCTGAACCGATACATCTGATACTGATCTAGTCACCTTTGTCAACGAGTCTCATCCAATTTTCATGCTCGCTCTGACTCGACAAGATTGGAACTCTTGGCAGACATATTGCTGGCTGATCTAGTCACCTTTGTCAAATGGTTCTCCTTCCTATCTTCTGATATTTGATTTGACTCGATGATTAGGCTCCCTTGAGCTAATATTTCTACCCATAAATTGTCAATCGTATTAAACACGTACAAGAACTGATACCACACTCTATTCGGAATTATATGCCTTCTAATCAACACCTCCCTGATTGTGTTAGTCGTGTTTTATCACCGGCACAATTATTACAAATTTCACCAAACTGGCATTTTCCAACCATGGAGTTCGTCGAAATATCATTACTGTCCTTCTTCTTGTTTTTTCGCACCCCACGGAATTCTTATAGGAAAATAGCCAACGGTATTGTGTTTGACACAGTCTTTCTAGTTTAGTAGGTCAAAAAATGCTACTTATTCGACGCTATTCTTTTATAATTGATGGCATTGTCAATCTGAGCACAGTTTCAGATGGCATCCAACAATGTACTGTAGTCAAAATATGACCGTTGCTTTTTTGTCAATCCATATTTTATTCTTGCTTAATTCTTTATTACTATATCGATATTTCATGTCTATTCTTTATACTTGTACTTTTAGCTGTTTTTAAAAACATTCGTTTTTGGAGCGGGAGAATGTTTGGGAAAGTATGTTTTTTCATATTTTACATTTAATATATTTCTTTTGCTGTACTATAATATAATCTAATGCAATGGTGCATTCTAACGACTTTGCTTTAAAATATATTGTTTTCGTTATTTCGCAACATCGCGTTGTTAAACTGGCCAGCTCATTTACTCTGTTTTAAATTCGCAGAATTTGACTTTTTCTTTTGTTATTTTATGTCGCCAATATACACAAAACGTGTGAAGTATAATATTACTGACCATCTTAATCTCAAGACGAGACTCACACTTCACCAAGACACACCGGTATATAACTATAAGCTTTTTGTCAAAATAAAACCAATTATATGATAAAACAACAATGTTTGGTTTTGTGTTCCACTGGATATAATTCAAACGCTGACAATTTCATACACGTTAGTTTCAAAACCCGACAAATCCGTAAGTAAAAATTAATAACCGACAAGTCCATTTTTGTTTTTTAAATTTTATTTAAAATTATGTATTTCTAGAATAATTACAAATGGTTCTTAATTCAGAAACATATCTTTTAACTAATAAAAAATATGAAAACCCATAAGCTTAACTTTAATACCAAAACAGTTTTTTGAATTTCCCAACATTTTGACCTCAGAGGATTTGTCGGGTTTTAAAACTAGACGACACAAATAATGAATGAAGTAGTGAGTGGTTATTGGTGTATTTTGGTTGCATAATTAACAGAAACAAACATATATCTGAAGAATTATATTTTTCAGATAAATTCTATATTACGAAATTGTATTATAAAATTGTTTCTAATTTCTGATAATAAATTAAACATCTAACGTATATGGAAAAATATTACAAAGAACTTTATTTAAAATATATAATATGCTCCGCCTTGAAACTACACAGTTTGTTTTCACAGATAAATTTGAATTATTTCATTCTATTAGTATAAATTATTGATTTACAAATACAAATTTAAACAGTTATAAAGAAAAACTAATATAAGAAAGAAAAATATTTGTCTTATACCGTGAAATAGGGTGAAATTGATCAAATTTACCTTTATTTGATTTATATTTTAAACGTTTTTGTGGCTGTTCTATATTTAAACACTTCACGTGTTTTATTAATATCTAAAGAGTAGTGATTTAAGACTAGTTTTGTTTTAATTATTAAGAAATTACACTTATCTCATAAAAAAAGGGTGGTCAATCTTAGACCCGTACTGGGTTGAGATTGATCATGTTGATTTTATAGCATTAAACAGTAGTGCTTTTAAATAGACTATGATTAATCTTAACAGTGATAAATTCTATCAGACAGTTTTTCGAATTTTTACAAAGGGGTAAGATTGATCATGCGGGGTGAGACTGATCACACTATTTTTATTGTACTATTCTTTATTTATACAAAAAAACATATTTTAACAACTAAATATGCAATTCAGAACAATTTCAAGTGTCGGATCTGGTAGTAAGGCAACTACTTACTTGAAGGGAACAGTGCATATGTCATTCAAATATTTTGGAAATCTTCCTCGATCCTGCTGATTTAAGGCCTTGACATTCGAATTCTTCTCCTTCTAAAACTCCTTTTACCTGACAGACATAGAAGTTCCGTCTTTTTCCGAGAACTAGACAAAAATCTCACTAACAGGACTTTTCACTTCGTGATGTTTTGTAATGAAAGACAGAAGTATTCAACCTCCTTTTCATCTTTGTTAATATCAACATCACTGTTCATCATCATCATCATCACACAGCCAAATTGTCTCCACTCTTCTCTGTCCTGTGCAGCTGCGATCCAGTTTGTCACTATTCTTTTAATGTCGTCCGTCCATCTGGTAGGTGGTCTTCCACGATTTCGCTTGTCTGCCCTTGGCCGCCATTCTAAAATCTTCTTTGTCCATCTGTTGTCTCTCTGTCTTGCGACGTGTCCTGGCCATTTCCACTTCAACTTCGTAATCCGTTTTATGACGTCTTCCACTCCAGTTCTTCGCCGTATCTCATCATTTCGTATTCGGTCTCTCAAAGTTACGCCAAGCATAGATCTTTCCAATTTTCGTTGTGGTACTTGTAACTTTTTTATTGATGCTTTAGTCAATGTCAGTGTTTCAGCTCCATAAGTGAGCACCGGAAGTACGCACTGGTTAAATGCTTTTCTCTTTAGCTTTATTGGGATGTTTTCCTTAAACACGTCTTTTAGTTTGCCATAGGGTGCCCATCCTAAAGCTATTCTTCTAGATAATTCGCATGTTTGGTTCTCTCTACTTATTTGTATTTCGTGGCCCAGATATATGTATTTGTCAACCGTTTCAATATGCCAGTTTTCTAGTTTCAATGGTCCACTAGGTACTAAGTTGGTCATCATTTTAGTTTTCGCAAAGTTTATTTCCAGCCCTACTTTTTGGGAGACTCGTTGTAAATCTTGTAGCATTTCGTTGGCCTACTTTGAGTCGTCGGTTATTAGAACTATGTCATCTGCAAATCGTAGGTGGTTCAGCCTTTCGCCGTCGACACTCAAACCTCTGTTTTCCCATTCTAACATCTGGAATGCATGCCTGTTCTCTTGGTTGGCATGTTTCTAGTTTGTTCTCAATTCTGGCAGTGATAATTCGAGCAAATAATTTATACAGGTGACTTAGAAGACTGATTGGCCTATAGTTTTCGAGGTCTGTTTGATCTCCTTTCTTATGCATGAGGAGCGTTATAGAATTATTCCATTCAGCTGCTATTGCTTGGTTTTCTAAGCATATATTGAAGAGCTGCTTGATTGTCCTGATGAGAGCAGAGCCTCCGATTTTTAGCGCATCCGCCACTACTCCATCTTCTCCTGGTGCTTTGTTTTTTTTTTCATTTTCTTTAGAGCATGGTAAATTTCAGCCGTTGATATGTCGGGAATATCTTCTGAACCTTGATTCATAATTTTTTGTTCTGTATGTTCTGTCGGGTTTAAGTACAATTTATTTGTGTATGATGTTTTATAGAAGTCTTCTACTATCTCTAACATTTCGTCTCTGTTGGACGTTAGTTTGCCATTCTTTCCCTTAAGTCTGATGATTTATTTTCTGCTGTTCGCCAATTTCCTTCTTAATATCATCATGCTCTTGTTGTGCTCGATTGTCTGCGAGATTTTCTCATTTTTATATGCCGTTATGTCCTAACATCACTGTTGCTGTCATCTAATTCCAGGTTTTTATTTGAATCATCCTCACTGGACTCCTCTGATGGTTTAGGTGCTATAACACTTTGACCAGGTTCAGCTGCTAACAGTTTTCTTTTACGTCTAGGTTTTTCACAGCCGGAATTGTACCTCAAGTCTTTCAAAAAGTTAGTAAGAGAGCATCTAAGCTCGGCTCGATCAATAGCGTCTTGTGGTAGCTTTTCCAAAACTCGATTGGGGTTGAATGGTGCAATACCACATGCTTCAAAACCAGAAAGTAAATTTCTTTTTACATCACTTTTCTCTCCGTTTGGATTTTTAGGTGGTACTTTATTTATGATTTCAAGTGTTTGCTTTACCCGATCGGGAAATTCATTTTTCGGAATGCCAGAGGTTTTGAAATTTTGCATTTTCCATGATGTTAAAGTTTTTCTCCAGCTTACTTTTAAGGGCCTGAAGAATGCGACCTCTAATGGCTGGCAAATATAAGTCGAGTTCGCTGGTAAGCATGCAATAATATATTATTTCTGTCACATTATCTCAGAACATCTGGATTAAACTGAGATGCTATGTTGTCCCCTATTAACACCTTTTTTTCCATCGAGTCACCTAGCATGTGGTAAGAAGGAAGTGACAAACCAATCATTGAATGTTGACACATCAATACAAGCATGGGAGGTTCGATTATATCGCGTCCCCAGTGAGCAACATGGCTGTTCGCAGCATGGGCTGCCCTTGGGACCATTTTTTGTCCAAGTATCACATAAATTTTCCGCCTTGTATATGACGTAAGGTGGTAGAAGTATACCTAAGGTGGATCCACAAATCATTACAGATGTAGCATATTTTGAATGGTTGCATATTTTTTCGGGATATTTAGTACCTCTTCGATAGATGCACAATTTTTTTCCGGGGACATCTGAGACGTTGGACTCGTCGTAATTAAAAACATTTTCACTGAAACATTTTCAATCGTTTGTTATAAATTGTCAATTGTAAAAGTATTTTTTAATCAGGACCGGAGATACTACTGCTCGGCTTTTTTTAATATTAGTTGTTAATCTTTTACCAGCAATACCTCCGTGTCTCTTCAACAAGCTATTTACCCAGGCAATTCTAGGAATATTCTCCTTAAATCTAGATACATTTCTACCCGTTTTGTCCAAAAAACTTTTGACGAACATTCTCAAATCCTTAGAGGATACTTAAAGGATATCCCCAATCTGCACACGTTAAAATGCTATTTACATTGGCTACTTCTTTTTCATATTGTTCACCTGTTTTCTTAATCTTCCTTCCATGTTACTTGTTATTTAAAGTTCCGTATGACATTTTGTATTTTTTTTGCGGCTTTTTTAGCGATAATCCATTTTTCAAAACATCTTGCAACGTCTGATTAACTTGTTCTTCATTAAAATTGCCATATGTGCTACTGCCTAATTATCTTATACACTTCTTCCCATTTTGATTAATATTCTTAAATCTGTAACAAAAATTATAAATTAATTTCTGGAACGTACGTAACGTGGGGTTAGATTGATCACTTGATGAATGTTGCCCCATTCAATATTATTCGCTATCTTCAAAAGCTGGCGTTAGTTAAAATGCTAGATACATAAAAATAGTATTAAAGAGCCATACAAAATAATTTTGTAACACTAGGAATAGCGAACTTACCTCTGTTCTTTCTCTACCATCATAAGTACAAAAACTATAAAAATAGGCTAAAAATTATGGTTAATTTCAAAGCCACATAACGTCTTCCCAATGCCAATTGCAAAGTAACAACGACGTTAACTGATCATAGCCAAGATCCAAAAAATAATAATGCCATGCCCAAACACAATTTTGCATTGTTGCCGGTTGTACCTACATAATATTTTATATATCACGAAACACTTTTTTGACTTTTAGAAAAATAAATTTATTACGAAAATACAATTATCAAAGTTACGTGTTACAAATAAATGAAATATAAAAATATAATGAATGAACTACAAAAATATACTGAATACTGAACGAAAATAAAGAGGTACAAGCGGTTTTATAATATTAGTAAATGCTGACTCAGTGGGAACGTGTAAAAAGCTTGGGTCCCGCTGACTCTGCTGTAACTGCATGTGCAAGGATCTTTATCGGCTAAGGTTGTTGGAAGTGGAAACCTGATACCCTGGGAATCGTCGTGATAAGGAACATTCGTTGGTACAATGCATATAACATATATGTGATATAACAACAAGTGGTCAATGTCACCCCGGGAGATCAATCTCACCCCATTTTACGGTATATCAGTTGTATTTTGAATTGTATTTTGAACTGTGTTTTGAAAGTGCCAAATACTTGTTTTCACTTTTCAGGTTGTGAATAGAAAAACGTTTTATTTACCCCTATAAATTTTATACAATCGTGTAACCTTTTTGTGTAATTTTATAAATCACGGAGTTCTAACAAGTCAGCAAAAATTTTAAAAAGTACTCACCTGCTTGATCTTCATGATTATCTAACTGGTTACGTCTCAGTAACTTTGAATTTCTTGACTTTAACTTACTAAATAGTTCTTTTTGTTTTTCTTTTACTAAGTTCATAGCTTTTTGAATTTTGCTTTCTTCCTTCTCGGTTTCTACAAATCCCATCCTAGGAAGGGATTTTGGTTGCCATTCAGCTTTCGGCTTTAGGTCGAATGGTTTTAGTTTGCCTTGCTTATATCGAGCAAGTACTGGTTTATAATACATCTCAGAGAGTTCAATTAACCTGTAATAAAAAAAACAAAACTTATTGTTAATTCTAAAATAAAAGCGTACTTGCTTTGATTGTTTTGTTGAAAGTAAACTACTTTTAAAGAAAGTGTATTTTAAATAGGTAAAGAAATAATAAATAAGACTTACTCACAATCAATTTAATTTAACTATCAGACGACCGGTTTCGCTTTCTACAATATGCAAAGCATCTTCAGGTCTCGATACAAAGTTAAATAAATGCTGAAATGATAAAAACCCATATTAGAGCGTTGTCTAATAAAGATAAACAAAGTAGATGTTGGAAATTACAATAAGTATGCCAATATTACATGTCTGTGGTTTTATTTCAAACAGAGTAAGTTAAATAAAAAGGTATAAAAGTTTTAAAAGTTTAAACAGACAAGGTAAGGCCCACAAATTGTCATAAAGTAGTCTATTAGATTGTAATAAATGAGCAAATAAATAAACATTACTTACATGCCGGTACTCTATTAATTGATGAATGGTGAAACATGGTTGAAACTACTATGTATTGTTGAATAGAGAACTCACTTCTGCTATTGTAGTTGTATGACAGTAAACTGGAAGTTCTTGAGGAGATAGATTTGATCCAATGAAGCAGAGATATGTGTATGAATGTTTGTTAAATGACAGTGATGTAATATACTATTGTATTATTAAAAGTTATTTATACTTATTCGAGAGATATATTTATGAAATGTGTGTTATTTATTGAGTAATTGTTTTATGAAGGTGACAGTTTTATGACAATGAATAAGTTTAGATGTACAAATTGTGTGGGTGTGCAATTATTTTTCAACTTGTAGTTATCAAATCTCTTTGATAAAGTTCTATTGGCAAAATAGTAGATTATTGTAAAGTCAAGTAAATAAAATATTAGAATTAAAACAATTAAGGACAATTTAAAACACACTAAAACAGAAAACACTTAGAAGGGACAAAACGAACATTAAATTTAAAAGGGGAAAGGACTTTTATGCATTACATTTCAGTCTTGGGCACAATGAGTTTTTTATGTATTATTTACTCGATTTTAGTGGTAAATTTGACAGATGTAGGTTAGCATGTGACAGTTCTTCTTCTGTTTCTCAATACTGCAAGTTAAGTTATCTAGTTTTATGAAATATGCTGATATTAATGAATGTCTATAAATTGTTTCAATTAACATATCAAAAGTAAATTGATGTGTTTAATATTGGCATACTTTAACAATCTTTAATTAATTAAATTTAAATGTAACAATACGAGTAATTAAAAAACATCACACATTATAACTAACTCAGTCTAATGTCCAAATTACTGAACAAATTAAATTAAAGTGATTCTTTAGCCACTGAACATGTACATTTTATAATCAGGTGTATAACAAGTTTACAAAAGTTTTTATTTTTATTTGAAATTATTGTTGGTGTCAGTTATCTGTCTTGTTGTTTTTAAATATTTTAGATATTTAATTCAAATTCCGATATATTAATATATTAATATCTGATATATTAATATGTAACCAAAGCAACAAATGGATAATTATTGATAGTAATTAATTTATGGGCTCAAGAAATTGACTGAATTATAAAGCCTTCAATAATTAGTTGGTAGTTCTAATATCTGACAGTTGGAACCGGAAGTTGTTATAGGAACAGGTAGAAAGATCCTCTATTTAAACCGGTATAAAGTAAATTTATTCTTATTTAAATTTTTCGTGTCCTATGAACAGGTATTCCTCACACCGACATAAACAATGGTGAGTTTGTACAATTGTTTTAAGTAACACTTTAAAAATTTTTTTAATTAATACCTGTTTATGAAAGTTAATATATCTATTTGAAATGTAAATTTGTGTATAATTGTAATTAGTAAAGATGTATTCAATTAATACCGCTAGTCTGAACGATTTACATGTTCTGTTGGGAATTTTCAAACACGTGTTGAGTTTGAAATCAAAAATTTTTGTAAGATGAGTATATTTCGGAACCAGATGGAATGTAATAATAATTGTGGGTTAAATAAGTTGAGGTACCACACCAGCTCAATACTGATATTAATGTAGTTTTTAGAAAAATATTGTTTCTGGTAGTATATTAAAGAAATTCTGTGAACAAAGAACTAGATCCAAGGGGACCAGATTTTAATTTTGATTTTGATGTAGAAGATTTAAATAATCTAAGAGGTGTATCAAATGCCTCTGATTATATATGGGATTCTAAAATAAATGTTGTTTGACCATAATATTGAAGTTACTTCTGAAAAATATGTGATGATGAAGGATACTATATGGAAATCTAATCTGATAAGTTGAAGTTTGGGGCAACAATTCTATAAGTTTGCTGTAGAAACAAGAAATGGAATAGGATCAGATAATTTATATAAATTTTTTTTATATTAATACTGAGTATACTGGTGTGTATTCCAGTTCTAATTGTACACTACAATATTATGGTCAAACAACATTTATTTCAGTAAAAAACTTATTCATTGTCATAAAACTGTAACCTTCATAAAACAATTACTCAATAAATAACACACATTTCATAAATATATCTCTCGAATAAGTATAAATAACTTTTAATAATACAATAGTATATTACATCACTTTCATTTAACAAACATTCATACACATATCTCTGCTTCATTGGATCAAATCTATCTCCTCAAGAACTTCCCGTTTACTGTCATACAACTACAATAGCAGAATTGAGTTCTCCATTCAACAATACCTACATAGTAGTTTCAACCATGTTATACCATCCATCAATTAATAGAATACCGGCATGCAAGTAATGTTTATTTATTTGCTCATTTATTAATTTATTACAATCTAACAGACTACTTTATGTCAATTTGTGGGCCTTACCTTGTCTGTTTAAACTTTTAAAACTTTTATACCTTTTTATTCAACTTACTCTTTTTCAAATAAAACCACAGACATGTAATATTGGCATAATTATTGTAATTTCCAACATCTACTTTGTTTATCTTTATTAGACAACACCCTAATATGGGTTTTTATTATTTCAGCATTTATTTAACTTTGTATAGAGACCTGAAGATGCTTTGCATATTGTTGAAAGCGAAACCGGTCGTCTGATAGTTAAACTAAATTGATTGTGAGTAAGTCTTATTTATTATTTCTTTACCTATTTAAAATGGACTCACACAAGCAACACATTCATGATAAAGTGTATTTTATTTTGTCCTTACAGTATACTTTTTTATATTTATGAAAAAAAACTTGTTCGATGCTTTTTTATCCATTTGGCGACTATTGGAGAATTATTTTGTCATTTTGTAATGTATATAGGGTTGTTATTTAACTTCCAAAACACAAATTTTTTTCAACATTTTTTATTTCTTAAATATATATGTTTGAAACTTATCTTTGAAATTAGACATATAACTAACTGATTTTAATATTTTTAGTCACGTCTTTCAACGTTCACATTTTTGCAATTATCGATTGCTGATCGAAATACATTAATTTAAAATTATTTTTCTACATTGTAAGTATTAATTAGGTATCATATTTTGAAAGTAATCACATTCAGATTATTTGTTAGTCTTATTGGCAATCTAAACACAGAATTTTTAGGTAAATAACTTATTTTACATCAAAATAGATCAATAATATACAGGAACAGAGACAACAATACACAGAAAAGGCAGAAGAATACAAACAGGAACAATGAAAATTAAAATAAAAAATACGAATCGCTTAAGAGAAACAAATGGTGGATATATGTTCGGACATGGAAGAATTCGAAAGGAAGCATGACATGTTTAATGTGCTCATGAAAGTTCGAGAAGGTGCTGGCTTGGATAATACACCTACCACTAACCGCCTAAGATTTACCGCCTGAGGTAAATCCCCTGGACCAGACTGTGTGTAACCAAAGGCGATAAAAATACTAGTAGATGAATGTCCAGAAGCTCCTAGAAGGGCATTAAATGAGAAACTAATAAGACAAGAATTCCCAGACCACTTGAAACTAGCTAAAGCTAGAGACCTAGAGGTCTTTTCCAACAGATAATATAGATTTAGAAAAGCTACGTCTGCAATAGACGACGTTTAACTAACACTGTAAAAAACACCAGAACAGATAGGCCATATTAGTTATGTTTGATATAAAGAATGCCTTTAACTCTGCCAACTGGGCATATATCGTAACAAAACTTTAATCAGCATAAGTGTCAGGATACCTTATCAATATCATTAAAAGGTATCTTACACATAGATAAGTTATAGTGGCAAAAAACAGTAGTTCGCAGCCGTCATACCACAAGGTTTCGTATTTGGTCCAACCCTCTGGAATATATTATATAACGGGGTACCAGAAATTGACTATAGTAGAAATACTCTAGCTATAACCTACGCGGATGACCTGGCGATACTAGTGTTGACTAACAGTAACTAGAAAATCGAAAACAAAGTAAACACATGATACACAGAAAAACCAATAGCTGAGTGGCTGGAAACGATCTGGAACTAGGCGGAAACACTAGTGAACTGAAGTAATAATATTAAAAGGACCACGACAAAGACCAGAGCTGACTTTTCAAATTGGTAGTAATACAATAATTCTTACAAACTGTGTAAAATACCTAGGCATATATATCGACACAGCCCTAATATTTTCGAAATACCTGATAAATATAGTCCAGAGGGTGGAATAAAGAACGGTAGCCCTACAAATGAGTATGCAGAGCATAGAGGTCAGAAGAGCCAAAAACGAAGGATGTTCGAGGTCTGCCTATTAAATAACGAGACTGCGCGCGCAGAAGGTATCCTAGAGGGGAAAAGGGGGAAAAGAATGCAGCATTGGATAGGTGGAAGTGTCTACTCTTCCAGAACGAAAACACGTTTTTGTCGATGTAGTAGTATTTTTTTGTAGAGGTTAGAAAATAACGTGTTTTTTTCTCGTACCTAAAACAATGTGTGACGAAAAACATGAGCTACGGATTAATGTGAAATTTCTCGTTAAATTAAAAGGAACTCCGACTGAGTACTATAATTTGTTAAAAGAGGCCTATGGTGAGAATTCTCTATTTTGTGCGCATCTTTTCGAATGGTATAACCGGTTTTTTGAAGGCCGAGACGGCGCAGAAGATGACAAACGTCCAGGTCGATCTGTCTCTGTTTCAACTCCGCAAATAGTGACTAAAATAAATGAAATGGTGCACGAAGATCATCGTATGAGCATTCGTATGATTGCTAAGACTGTAAACGCCGATAGAGAAACTGTCAGAAAAAATTTACGTGGCGAATTTAACATGCAGAAAGTCTGTGCGAATTTGGACCCAAAAAATTTTACCCTTGACCAAAAGCTCGTCCGTCAACAGAACTGCTCAGATTTTCTTGAGAGGTTACATAAAGAGCCTGAATTAATGGAAAACATCATCACTTGCGATGTAACCTGGATATTCAAATACGATGTTGAAACTAAGCGACATGTCACTGCATCGCCAAGAATAAAAAAAGCAAGGATGTCGAAATCAAAGCTTAAAGCCACGTTAATCGTTTTTTTTTTTCGACATTAACGGCATCGTGATGACTGCATGGATTCCAGGGGGTCAAAAAGTAAACCAAACTTACTATTTGAAAGTTTTCGCAACGCTGCGAGAGCGAGTTCGTAAGAAACGGCCGGAGTTGTGGAAAAACAAGCCATGGATCTTGCACCAAGATAACGCACCTGCCCATAACGCGCTGTTTGTGAAGCGTTATTTAGCCGCTAGAGACATTCCAGTGCTCGAACACCCGCCGTACTCGCCTGATTTAGCACCCTGTGACCTTTTCCTATTTCCGAAGATCAAGTTTGCCTTAAAAGGAATCCGGTTCGAGTCGATGAAAGAGGTGAAGCGAAAAACGGCGGAGCTCCTAAAAACTATAACAAAAGAAGACTTTCAGCATTGCTTTGACCAATGGAAAAAACGAATGGAACGGTGTGTGGCGAGGTAAGGGGAATATATTGAAATGTTTTCAATATGTTAAAAAGGATACAACTTAAATGGATTTTTATATGAGTTTGTTGTTCATGAATTTCATGAAGCCATCACAATGTGGGTTCGACACTGAAATAAAAGAGAGAAAAAGATTAGTAAATTGTTAAATAAATTAATTTTGACTTACCTGGTATAGTGTTAATAATTTCTGAATAGTATAGTTGCCTAGTGTATAGGTGAATCGTCTAAACCTTAAAAAGAACAAAAAAGAAGAATTCTTAAAAAATATTTAAACAGAAATTTTAAAAACGTCAGAAATAAACTGTCAAGCAAGTCTGTGGGAGCTAAATTAATAGGGGTTTTGTTAAATAAAAAATTACAATGATGTAGAGATGAAAAGAATAAATTATATTAATAGACTAAGTTTTATATCAGAACATTTTTTTTTTATAAATTCCCAAATTAGATGTGATTAAAGTGATTATGAGAAAGTAATGTGGCTTGACAAATATGTCAAACAGGACAGTTTTATGGTTGAAAATATTGCAATAGAAGGCAGAAAAAAATTGAAGGTTGGTTGCTGTTAGCAACGGATAATTGGTTAATTAGTTTTTTGAGAAGGCCGATGAGGATTTTTCGACGAAGAGGAGTCTAATTAGAATTTAGTTTTTCCACAGTTTCCACAGCAGAGATATCCAGAATCTGTTCCAAAGAGTAAGAGAAACAATTTGACTTATAAATTATATTCTTCTTCTTCTAGTTCCATGACCGTTATCGATCGTTGGATATCATGTTGGCTACCATATTCGCTATCGTGACTTTATTGACAGCAGCTCTAAATAACGATGTAGTTGATTTTCCATACCATAAATTTCCATAAATTATATTGGAGTATAGAAATGTCATTTAAATTGAGAAAATTAAAATTCATGAATTAACCTAATTGAGATAGGCCTTAAAAGTTGAAAATATTAATGATCATTAAATTAAAAATAAAATAGTACTTACCTTAACTTTCGAAGAGAGGATTGATATTCCAGTTTCACCGATTATTTTGCGAGTAGTTAGTTTTCTTTAAAGAAATCAGAACTGTTTTAAAGTGAGGTTGGATAATAATTTTGGGGATCATTTGAAATTTTGATTATATTTGAATGCAAGTTTAATGTTAGCGGAATAAAGTGTTCAGTTTCTTTTTCTTTATAGTTAATTTAAACACTTTATAAAGTTGCAATATTTATTTAGTTTTTAGGTACTTGTAGAGAGTCTCCACATTTTGTAATAAATTTTTATTGTCACGTCATTAAACCACGTTAAGATTTACACGATTCCTATTTTTGTAAATTTTTAAAGGCAACCCAAGTTGCAGACGAATTTTATTGTTTATATTAAATTTGTTTAATATTAATAAATAACGTGCTTCATTTGGGTTAATTTATCAAAAGTCTAAAGCAAATTTTGGTTTAATTTCTTTTTGAACTCTACCAGGAGACTACAGAGTCGACGTCACACAGTGACAGATTGCTTAGAACACATAATTGAGCTAGCCGAGTATTAAATTAGATATTAAACGAATATTAAATTAAACAAAGAACCACATATTTTAAAAATTACAACATTTATTATAAATAAAAATAAAATTAATAAAATACTACTTTTTCAATATTGAAGGAAACCATTCGATTGTAGAATAATTTTTAAAATAAAACTCTTTTTCATGAGCAGTCTCTTTATTTAATAGACAGACCTCGTATACCTCGAACGTCAAAAATACAGTGACATGATAATTAGATTCCAGAGAAAGTCCCTATTAATAGTGACATACCAGACTACTTCGACGACAGTCCTACAGGTAATAGCGGGTACGCTCCCCATTCACCTTCTAGCGAAAGAACGGCAGATGCTTTACAACTCTCGGAATTTCCACCTACCTCAAGTGAGAGTCGCTATAATACCAGAGAGCAATTACTAGGAGAATGGGAAGCACCGAAAAACAAGGCACAGTGGACCAAAAATCTAATACCCAACGTGATAGAGTGGTATCTATATAATGAGTAAATTTATATTTAAAGCTGACCGGACATATTTCTTTCAGTTTTTACACGTATCGTATTCTAAAAACCATCGATGACAATTGTATAGCTTGCAACGTAGGAGACGACGCGGAGCATGGTATCTTTAGACGAAACAAATAATGCGGTCAAAGGTAGGAGAGATATCCCCTGACAACCTAATACGTATCTCTATGGAAAGCAGAGATAATTTTAAATTTCTTATAGACCACATAACAAAAATCATAAAAAGAATGTCAATGATAGAAAAAGAAATTGAGACAGGATGAGAGTGAACTGGGTCAATGCACCTCCACTTAAGATACCACCGGCTATTATTATCAATAGACACATGATTCTGATTTTGATGAGTGGTTGAGATTAGTATTATTCCTGATATTATTTTATTTGATTTTTTAATTCTTTTTGATTATAGGTTGATACTACTAACATTGATATTATTCTACAGGAACTACTATGGACTTTTTTCTCAGTGACACAGACTCAAAGAACACTTAAACTTCATTATGATTTTTCATATATTTCTTTCTTCCGGTTTCTTACCTCTCCTAGAAAAGAACTGCCAACTTTTACGACCAATCTAGCCACATTATTATTATTACTTAGATATAGCAATACGGCTTGCACTCCCTATAAGCGAAAAATTCACTCATGCCAAATACATACTGTATCAAAAGCATTGAGATCTGGTAAAACTCTTTCCGTGTTATCGAGTCCTAGGTGAGTTGACACGTCGGTGTACCTCTCAAAAATTTTCGTACGCATCTGGACGTTAAAAGAAGAACAGCTTTCTGTATGGTCTTATATAAATGTTGAGTTAGACCCAGCTGTTGTATGTTTTCTGGGAGGTTCTTCGGAATGACTCCAGTAGTAGAAAGAATCATAGGTATCGTCTATTATTCTTTGTCTGTTTATTTGTATTTTCAGATCTTTGTACTTGACGATCTTTTCGTTATATTAAGCAAGCAGATTATTGTTGTTAGGTATCATCACATCGATTAGTGTTGTTTGTCTCGTTAGCTTACTAACTACATAGTACGGGATCTGGTCTAATATGTGCTACTGTTTGGTTTGTGAGCACAGGGCGATTCCAGTATAGCTTGTAGTTGTCACTCTTCTTAAGTTAAGTTAATATTCTCCCATATTATCAATACTCGTATGGAAGATGGTTGGTTAGGAAAAATCCCAGTTTGAAAGTTATCTCTTGATAAAGACAGAGTCATGTCGTTCCTTATATTCAATTGCAGCAAATGCCTGGTAGCACCCGGTAAGATGTTGAATGGTTTCTTGGGCTTAACATTGATATCGGTATTTGTCGTTTTGGACCTGAGGGTGTTTGACAATATATTTCAGGTAATTTTTGGTTGGTATAACCTGATCCTGAATATCAGGTAATGAACCTTTGATTTCAGGGAACATTTTCTTGTTGTCAATTAATAATTCGACGCTATATGGTCAACATAGTCTTGCCTGACTTCATTGGGATATCGCCCGTGCAGAAGTATACCTATTTCGGTGTTATCGCTTCAGATTTAGTTTGTTTGAAGGAAGATATCTATAGTCGGTTCGCTATATTTACGCGGGTTTTGGATTAACAAAATTATGCTAATGACTCATTGATAACCAGTTGCAGTAAACGACTTCCCAGAAAATTAGGTAAAAACTGCATTAATGGTCATGGCAGAACAAGTCTATGGCCAGTGATACATAATTTGGGTTTAAAATTTCAAAAGGAGGATAACAGAAAAGCCCTTTGTGAAATAAGTTCTGTTGTGCATAGAAGAATTAACTTTCTAAGAAAATATTCTAAATTAAAAGAAGAAAGGGCAAATTTTATATATTTAGACGAAACATGGATATTTTCTAGGAGTGCAACCAAGAGAATATGGCAAGATGATAATGTAAAGTCTATCAAACATACTGATGGAGAAGGGAAGCGACACATAATTTTACATGCAGGAGGAAAATCGGGTTTTATAGAAGGTGCTGATTTAATATTTTCATCTAAATCAAAATCAAGTGACTATCACGATAATATGAACACAGAAATGTTTGTAAAATGGTTACATGAAAAACTTCTCCCAGGTTTAAGTGAGCCCAGCGTAATTATTTTAGACAATGCACCTTACCATTCTGAAGTATTAAACAAAAGTCCAACGAATTCTTGGACTGTTAATAAAACTAAAGAATGGTTGACAAAGGAACATATACCATTTACACAACATATTTTAAAATCAGAATTATTACGCTTGGCAAACATCCACGCAGAACCAAAAACCTTTGTTGTGGATCAGATTATTGAAAGCAACGGTCATCAAGTTTTACGTCTGCCACCGTATCATTGCCAGTTTAATCCCATCGAATATATATGGGGAATAGCAAAACAATATTATGACAACCATATTGGGCCTAACGGTTATAGCGACGACGCAGTTCGGGAAACTTGGCGAAAGGCACTTTCAATTGTAACTCCAGAAGTGTGGTGCAACTGTATATTCAAGTGCGAGAAACTAATAGAAGATTGGTGGACTCGTGAAAATAAAATAAACGAAATAAGTCCAATCATAATAACAATTAATGATGATGACAGTGATGATGATGAAAATTATGATATTTTTGATGATAATGACTGATTTTCATTTTTGTTGGCAAGTTAAATTTTCTTATTTTTTATTAGAAATTCTCTCCATGGAACAAATATACATAGACCATATTTTCTGTGTGAAGTGTAATATAAGATTATTATTAGGTTTATATTAGCCACATTAGACTCCATTAATGAAGTAATTCTCCTTATTATACTGTCAATTATATAAAAGATTTTCCATTATTATTTAATTTAAAAAAGTTATGGATTATTTTTCATTTCATTTGACCAGTTGATATTTCCCCAAAGAGCAGGTAATTACAACTGGGTACTTACAATAAAATTTTTAATCCGAAACCCGCGTAAATAGGTATAGCGAACCGACTTTTTTCAACCATTCCACGTGTATTTCACTATCAATTAAAACAAACTCTAGCACTTATGTGATCTTTATGGATTTTTTAAGAATTGTATTTGAATGTTATATAGTAAAAGTGCACTCTTGATTTGACTGACTCTGTAGTTCGACTTCATTAGATTTGTATTTTCTGTGCCTTCAGTTACGTCTTAACCCAATATTTTAAGAATTATTCGTTCATTTATAATAGTTTTTTTCGTATTATCCACTAGAATATTAGTGGTAGGCGTATTATCCAAGCCAATACCTTCTCGAACTTTCATGAACAAATTAAACATGTCATGCTTCCTTTCGAATTCTTCCATGTCCGAACATTCGCTATTTCTCTTCTTTTGTCATCACACGGGTTATATGAGGTCTCTGACTAGCAAAAGCATTTGATAAAGTGTGGCACAAATACTTGTTACTAAAACGATACTACAACACTAACAGTTAGTGAAACAGAACAAACAACTAGACACTTCCAACATGCAGTAAACAAAATAAGCACTTAAAACGGGTCGTATTACATTTTACGTTTGTCACATTGCGTTTACATGTTTTCGGTTTATTTTGAGTAACTCATTTTAGCCATAATTAATATATTTCTTGTAATTTCCTGTCAAAAATTAATTAAACGGTTACTAATATTCGTTGCATTTAAAGGTCCCTACACTTTTAAAAGTATTCTTACCCTATTAATCATTTTGAATAAAATGAAGTAAAGTAAATTTTGACATTTAAAAAATCAGGTGATTTAGCCCATTACTTTCTGTTTACGCCCAATTTGGTTCTTATTAAACATTAATCATTTTAAAACGAGCAGTGTCAAGTATCTAAACGGTAACGACCGTCACTTTCGCATGAAAAATCTTTTAGAAAATAAATTTTCGCCCTAAGAGATAAACTTCATACTTCTCAGTGGGTTTACAAATTGAAAAATGTATCGCTAATTTCATATCAAAAGATTCGCAGTTGGCTTTGTGTTCTTTTATATTAAACGTGCCGTAAAATATATGGAAGGGTTTTATCTTGGGTCTGCTTTATCCTTAACTGTTTGGGGTTATACACATACAGTGATATGCAACATAGATCTAATGCTAGTGTTTTAGTGTAGCGCATTAATATTGTTTTACAGATTTGTCTAAAATTGCTAGCAACAGATATATTTTTATTTTTACATATTTTATGATGAAATCTCGAAAATTCTAGATTTCTTCGTTACTTCTTCTATTTGTCAAGTAACTTTTTCTAATGACACAAATTTATTTCATAACAGAAAAAGTCCCTTGATGAAATGAAGAAGTCTAGAAGTCCAGAATTTTCGAGATGTCATCGAAAAATCCTGAAATGTCTAGTAGCCCAGGCTGTGGGGAAAAAAGGGTGATTTTCACTGTAATCCAGAAATTTATGTAATGTGGCCTAGGTTATAAAGGGCAACCTCAGGAGCAATCCCCCAGTTCATTCAACAAAAAATGTTTGGTTATTGTCTATTTATGAGCGTTTATAGGTGCAAAATACGTATTTTTTGAGTTTTTTTCATTTTTTGCCTAAAGTAAGTGTTCTAATGAGTAATTTCTGTATAGATTATGAAAGTACTCTAAAAGAACTTTAATTTGAGCGGGTACATGTTCAATTTAATTTATTTGTTATTGCAAAAATGACGAATGAAGATCAAAATTAAAAAACGTAATATTTATTACAAGATTGCTTTTTTTTTTATTTCAAATGTGTTACATCTAAGCCTATAAAATTACGAATCGAATGAGCCGTAGTAGGCCTAGATCGCTTAATTTGTTGCTGAGATACGTTAATTAGTTTATCCCACAATGGAAAACATTGCGGATGCCGTAAGCACGGCCTAAACTGTACGAGAATGTGCGAAAATTATAATGGAGGGAGTTACAAAAAATTGTCATACTGCTGAATGTTTACAAATAAAAATATAGAAATTTTCAGTTTAAAATGGATTCAGGTGTAGTTGGTTCCCTTATATTTCAACTCAGTGTCAGTATTCTTCTACATTTTTTTTGTTTAAATTGCATAGGCAAGTGCCATACAGCCAGTCACAACATGAAAATATTCTACCCAGAAAGAAGATTGTGTAATACAATATAAAAAGATAATATAAATTCAAACTTGTAGCATTACAAATTTTAAGCATTAAAATTATTATTAAGGATAGGATAGGGATAAAACATGGACACTTGTTCCTCGTCTAGGGACCCATCAAGATATTGCTTTTAAGACAAACTAGATTAGGTCACGGATAAAAGGTAATAACAAATGGGGTAAAACAGAGGTTAGGATTGTAATTACAGTTAGATATTAAGCTTAATATACGATTAAGATAAGAAAGTTACAGTATCTCGGCCACGTTATGAGAGGGGGTAACGGGGGTAAGAGTTAAGTATTGGAAGAAGACGCATTCCTGGCCCAACAATCTGAGAAAGTAGTATAATTGCAGTTCCGTCGACTTGTTCAGAGTTGCAATCTCAAAAGTGAAAATAGCTGTGATGATTACCAACCTCCTTAGAGGAGATGGTACCTAAAGAAGAAAATTAAGCCTACTTTTGCAAATAAATTCCATCAAACATTCATTTACAACTCTTATATTTAGAGATAGCAAATTGCACATATTGTACGGAGGAAAAATTTTGATGTTGACTAAATTTTTTATTAGATCTTCAGTTTGTTTTATGTATTTTTTTTTGTATTTGAAGAAAATGTGACTTAGATTACCTTCTTTTTGACAGTCTGGACATACATTTGAATTTACGATTTTTAGTTTGGACAGATGACTAAGGATAGCAGGCGTGTCCAAATTTTATTCTAATTATGGATATTATATACCTTCGTAGAACAGAATAATTTTTAAACCAATAACTACTTGTGATTGAAGGCTGTATAGAAGCATATTGCGAGGAAGAATGCGTAATATATATATATATATATATATATATATATATATATATATATATATATATATATATATCATAAACAAGTTTATTAATTTTAAAGACATATATATTTGAGTTATAACTAGGAAAATTTGAAGTTTCAATGGCTAACATAACAGACAATGAGTCAGATACTATTGTAAAAGATGTCTTCTGAGTGTTTTCCAAGTATCTTAATGCTTCATATATTGCTACAACTTCAGCATTAAAGATTGAAAAACTGGGATTTAGTCGACAAAGTTGTTCTATATTAGTGGATGGAATGTAGAAAGCACACCCAGTACAGACAATAGACTTTGAAGTATCCATATAAATAATTAAAGAGTCTGACAGACTAGATAAACAGGACCTCAAAATATTCGAGCTAACAGAAGAATTTACATGGTAATTCGGTTGTATCAGAGTAATGGGTTGCAAGCACGAATAATAATGTTCTATATTAAGATTATCTTCTGATTTAAAGTCATAATCAAAATTTGTCAGGCTTCTAAAGGCCTCACAAAGTGGAGGTGAGTTCTTAAGTCTCCAATATCGATTAGTTAAATCTTCTTCGTTCAGTTTTCTTATATTTGAATAGAGAATAGTGTTACGATTTTGTATATTAATAACAAACTGTTGACTAAGGTATTCTCTTCTCTAGATCGTCGATTTAATGGCACCCAAACAAATACGCAATGCTGCGTTTTGAAACACATCTATTGTTTTCAGAATATGTTTACTTGCTGAACCATATAATATGCATCCATAATTGATAATTGATCTAATATAAGATCGGAAGAAAAGCAAAGAAGTTTCCACATCTGCACCCCACCATATTTTTGTAATTGATTTGAGGAAATTTAGAGCCTTCTTACATATATCCAACATAAACTCAACGTGAAGTTTCCAAGTTAACTTGCGATCGAGAATCATTCCCAAATATTTAATTGAAAAACTGAAATTAAACATACCCATTTAATTTTATCTGATTTAGTTTTGGGATATTGTGTCGAGTGAAAATACTAATACTTGATTTACTTGATGCAATTTCAAACCCATTTTGTTTGAACCAAGTTTTGGATCTATCATGTATTTTTTCTAAAGTTTTAATGCAGTTATCGTATTTTTTGGTAGAAGAATACATAAGAAAGTCATCGGCATACTGTATTATTTTAAAGCTGATATTTTAATGAAAATGTTATGTAAATCTGAAGTTTAGATATTAAACAATAGAGGGCCCAAAACTGATCCCTGCGGTAGTCCCTGTTTATTATAACGAGGACGTATAAGTTTATTATTGTTTGTTCTCAGGTAAATTTTTCTGTAGAAATAAAAGTTAAAAATAGTGTTTACCAATTGTGGTGGTATATGAAAATTTTTTATTGATTTTTCCATTAAAATATCGAGACAAACACTATCATCCTCCTTCTATATCTAATACTATTATCGGTAAATAAATATTACTTGAGAAGGAGTTCTGAATGTCCGTTACCAATGTGGCAAGTGCATCTATAGTACCTACCACAGCCTTTTTTGTACCCAAACTGCAAATCTGCTATCCACCATTCCAATCTATGTTTAATCATCCGTTCCAAAGTTTTCAATACACAAGACATAAGTGAGATAGGTCTATATGAGTGAACGGAATTAGGGTCTTTCCCATGTTTGAGTATGGGGATAATGATTACATCTTGAAATTGAGCTGTTACTGAATTATTCATAATTATATTATTAAATATTTGCAATAGTAAAGTTTTGGCACTTTTGGGAAGATATAGTAACATTGGATATTTAATATTATCTAAACCTGGACTAGTACAATTTCGATTTTTTAAGGCAAATTCCAATTCTAAAGTATTAAAAGATGCTAACAAAAAATGATACTGCTTATTGAAAGAATAGTCAAAAATTTTGCAATTTTTTACAGACGGATGAGCAATTTGATCAAAAAATTGTTCTTTCAAGGAATCGTTAAAACATTTTATAGAAGAAATTGGTTTTCTGTTTAATTTTGATTATTGATCATTCCATAAGCTTGGTGACGGTATATTTTTATTCAACTTTGAGCACCAATCAATCCAGCTCTTTTTGGCTTTATTTTTTAGAAATATTTTGGCTTCTAATACAAGTTTTTGGCATTGTATGTAATTGACCATTGTAGGAGATTTCTTATATAATTTAATAGCTTGTCTTCTGTTATTTACAACATTACTACATTCATTATCCCACCAAGAAGGCGGAAGATGATTTTTGCTAGTGAAAGGTTTAAAAGCAGGTATTGCCTTTTTTGCAGACTCATTTATGCTATTAATAAGAAGCAATACTTTTCGCCAGTGTTTTCAAATTCCATATTATTCTCAAAGAGAGAGTCTACAACATCTGCATACAGTTTCCAGTTTGCTTTTTTAATATTCCATTTACTTTTAGGTAAAATTTTTTCATTTGAATGGGAGGAATCATTAACACCAGGCCGATTTAAACATGTAAGTCCACCAGTATTCAATATTGCTAACTCTAGATCATCTGCATCCATTTCTAGTTGCTTTTCAATATTATCATTTTTTTAGATCCCCATAATACATTATGTGCATTAATGTCTCCACCTATTATAAGGGGAGCTTTTACTTGAGAAAAAATTTTAACCCAATCATCTGTTTTAGTTTTCGTTTTTGGTGCTCAATAAATTGATAATAAATTAATCAAATTTTTTCCATAATTTACTGCGCATCCACAAAGTAGAATTTCATCATTAAAATTTCTAAGCATATTTATTTCTTTAAAATTGAGAGTATTTTTGACTATAATGGCTACTTCACTATAGCCATCATCACGATCTTTCCGGATGCTGTTATGTCGGATGCAGGAACCACAGTGCATGCTGAGGAAGTGCTTTTACATTGTTTGGATACATGCCCAAACTTCAAACAATTGTAACATTGTGTTACACGACCAACAAATTGTTCAACTGGAAAAAAGACTCTGTTAATAGATATTTGTTCAGGTAAAATATTTCCTTTGAATGTGACAATAATCATTTGTTTAGGTTTATATTTATATTTTATCTCATTATTTTCTTCTACTCTGTGGTGCATTTTCCTAATTTGAAGATCTTTGGCTGTCGATTCAATGTTTTCACACAAGTAATCCATATCAAACTGTGTATCCGCACCTCGTATAACACCCTTTACTTCCAAAAGATGATTTGGTATATAAACTCTTAGATCCTCATTTTTTAAGTTACAATTTTTTAATAAGTCGTTTGCATCCTTTAAATTTTTTAATACTGTTACGATTTTAAATGTTATGGCATATAGAACTGTAAATATTTTATGACTAATTCTTTTATTGATTCTCGTAATTTCTAGGTCAAAAATCTACCTGAATCGAATGTTCTGGGGGCGACAAGCCGATAAAGAACATGTTTTGAGACCAGTCGCCGCTGTGTCTACATCGAGAACAGCATGGTATTTTCTACACCTTTCTGTTTACCGGCTTGGAATTATATAAATAAGGGAAGACTTTCATTAAGGAGTCAGTCATAAGAAGCTCGGGAACCGCGATATTTAAATGTAACGAAACATAAATTATTATTTGTAATATAAATTAGGATTAATAAAGACTTTAATAAATTTGTAATTAGTTATCGTGAGTTTTAATAAATTAGAATATAGACAATAAATTAGAATAAAGACAAATAAATTAGAACTATATAAATATACAACATTTGGTGTCAGGTGTGGAGTTTCAACATAAATCCAGCAGTGATTTTTGAAAAAGACTTTTGAACTTTTGAAAGGTATTGTTCGTCGGGAACATCCGCGTAGTTCAGTAGTGATCGTTGTACGAAAGAACATTTAAAAAGTACGTGTGTGCCTGACTAAAGATGCTGCTAGTAGAACTTTCAGTGAAACAATTGCGTGAGCAACTAGAAGAACGCGATGAAGACTGCAGCGGGTCCAAGAAGATCCTCCAAGAACGACTGAAGACTGTTCTCAACAAGAATGGAGACGACCCAGAGACATTCCAGTTCCAGTCAGCAGAAGAAGCCGTTTTAACAAAAATAATTGATGGAAAATTTGAGAATGTCTCGCAAATGATTGAAGAATCTTCTAAAAACACTGATGATAAATTCGAGAACGTTTCCAAAAGATTCGATGAAACGTCTCAAATGATCGAACAAACTTCTAAAAAAACTGATGAAAGACTCGATGAAACGTCTCAAATTATTAAAGAAATAGCTAGACAAAATGACGAGAAATTTGAAAATGTTGCTAGAAGATTCGACGAGACTTCTCAAATAATTAAAGAAATATGTATTCAGAATAGTGAGAAGTTTGAAGAAGTCTCTAAAACATTTGATAAAGTTGAAGAGAAAATCAAACAGCTAGAGACCATGATAACTAACACGAGAGTGCTACCACCAATTAATACGGTAGCTTTAGATCCGGTAGAGATAAAAGAAGACGAGACGAAATGTAAGTTGGAAACACGGCCGAAATTTGAAGGAAGTGGAGGTTATGTTCATGTCAAAGTTCCAACTTTCGACGGAAAATCGTCATGGAACAACTACATGAAACAGTTCGAATCAGCTGCAAGAGCGAATGGATGGTCAGAAAAAGAAAAGGCTGTAAACCTGACTATCGCTCTTCGAGGAGATGCCTTAGATGTGCTCCAGACCATAGCCGTAGAGGAGACGGATGATTTCGAACAACTGAAGAAGAGGTTAAATATGCGATATGGCCACGAACACTTGGAGCATGTATATCAGTCGCAACTCAAAAATCGAAGACAAAAGAAAGATGAGGCTCTTCAAGAATATGAAGTAGATATCGCCAGATTAGTACGATATGCTTATCCAACAGCTCCCGAAGACATGATGGAAAAGTTGGCCGTTCAAACGTTTATTGATGGTCTTCGTGATCATGAGATGCAAAGAACACTACGATTAGCTCGTCACAAGACGCTGGTTGATGTCTTATCCGCCGCCCTCGAATACGAGTCAGCTACGCAGGCCTCTGGCGGTTACAGTAAAGTTAGGACTGTAAAAGAGGAAGAAGATGAAGATAAACTGGACCAGCTCTTTAATATGATAAAAAGCATGACACACAAGAAAACGAAGACCATAAGACCGAAGACAAAACCAGAACGCGTCGGCCTTAGGGGAGCAGCTTCGACCCAGAACTTTACCAAAGACCCTCTGATACTAATAGCTTCTTTGAAATGTCGTGAAGATAGTGTATATGTAGATGGAGAAATAAATGGTAAAAAGTATACGTTGTTGGTGGATACCGGAGCGACCAGAAGCATTATACGCCCGACAGTTATAAACAGCCGAAAGAAACTGTTACCAACGAGATTGCGACTTCGGACCGCCACAGGTGAAAAATGCCAACATTCATGGAGAAATCGAGGTACAATTAGGAATTGGAGCAGAAAAGTTCGTCCATACTGTTATAGTTGCTGACATCGAAGAGGATGTTATATTAGGAATGGACGTAATGAATGCGCATGGATTCCAATTGGATTTTAAGAATAAGGTAATCAAAGTTGGTAACGAGGAGGTATTTCTCCATCCACATGATGACAACACTATGCAAGCAGCCGTTAAAGAAGATACAGTCGTGCCTGCGAGAAGTGAAACGATAATAGTAGCGCGGCTACAGGGAATTGTGGACGAAGGAACACCTGTTATGATGGAGCCTTGGAATCATGACGACGAAGTTGGCCGTGGAATCATAATTGGAAAAGAATTAGTGACTTCGGCTTAAGAAATTCCTGTGAGACTTATCAATGTCAATGACTATCCAGTCACCATCAAGAAAGAGACAAAAGTAGGAACTTGCGTACCTGTGACATCCATAATTCGTCAGACGACAACGTCTGATAATTCCAACGACAAATTTGAGCAAGTGATTGCAGTTGCTGGACAGTCTCTGAATCAGAATGAGAAAAGGAAATTAAGGGAATTTCTTCGGCAGTATCGTGATATTTTCGTACCAAAAGGAGGAAAGACAGGAAGAACTACCGTTGTTAAGCATAAAATTGATACTGGTAATGCTAAGCCAATTCGTCAAACAGCTCGACGATTACCACAGGCGAAAAGAGAGGAAGCTGAAACGATTGTTCAGGAAATGAAGAAAGACGGGGTGATAGAACCTTCTACGAGCCCATGGGTCTCTCCGGTGGTCCTGGTTAAGAAGAAAGACGGAACAACGAGGTTCTGTGTGGATTACCGTTTGCTGAACAACGTTACCAAGAAAGATAGTTATCCTCTGCCTCGGATCGATGACACATTAGACACATTGGCTGGAAGTAAATTATTTTCTACTTTGGATTTGAAGTCTGGATACTGGCAGGTAGAAATGGACCCGGTAGATAAAGAAAAGACAGCCTTCACCACAGGATCTGGATTATGGCAATTCAACGTTATGCCATTTGGACTTTGTAACGCTCCTGCGACATTTGAGAGGCTTATGGAAAATGTGTTGAGAGGGCTATCTTGGAAAACATGCCTAGTTTATCTAGATGACATAATCGTCTTGGGGGAGACATTTGAAGATCATCTGAAGAATTTAGAAAACGTTTTTAATCGACTTAAAGCTGCCCAATTGATGTTAAACCCTAAGAAGTGCCAGCTATTTCAAGGTAAAGTCAATTATCTGGGTCATATAGTCAGTAAAGAAGGAGTGGCTGTGGATAAGGGAAAAATTGATTCCATTAAGGAATGGCCAAAACCAACTGACAAACAACAAGTGAGAAGTTTTCTGGGACTATGTACTTACTACTGGAGGTTTATTAAGAAGTTTGCAGATATCGCTAAACCATTAACGCGACTTACAGAGGAAGCAAGAGAATACCGCTGGGATGTAGACTGCCAGAATGCCTTTGAGACCTTAAAAAAGCATTTAATCACAGCACCAATTTTAGGGTATCCACTGCCAGAAGAAGAGTTCATCTTAGGTACAGATGCAAGTAATGTGGGAATTGGAGGAGTGCTGTCTCAGATTCAAGGAGGACAGGAAAGAGTCCTTGGATATTTTAGTAAAGTTCTCTCAAAACCTGAGCAAAATTATTGCGTCACGAGAAGAGAACTTCTGGCAATAGTGAAATCAGTAGAGCACTTCTATCAATACCTCTATGGAAGGAAGTTTTTAATCCGAACCGACCATGCCGCCCTTAAGTGGTTGATGCAGTTTAAGAATCCAGAGGGTCAGATAGCCAGGTGGATCGAACGACTCCAAGAATATGATTTTAAGATTGAGCACCGGGCCGGAGTTAGCCACCGAAACGCCGATTCTCTTTCCAGAAGGCCATGCCCAGCAGAGTGTTCTCACTGCAACAAAACGGAATCCAAGGAAGCAGCAGTGCTAAGAACGACGGTGGTCCACGACGACTGGACGCCTACCAAGATCAGGGAAGAACAAGAGAGAGATCCAGTTATACAGAAAATCCGAAAATGGAAAGAGGAAAACCGTCGACCACCTTGGCAAGAAATATCGAACCTAGGCTCAGTAGTTAAGACGTATTGGGCCCAGTGGGACTCATTTATCATGGAAGATGGCTTGCTCAAACGAGTCCTGGAAAATGATGACGGTTCAGAGAAGAGAAGACAGTTGGTGATTCCAAAGAGCAGAATAGCCGAAGTACTTCGTCAGTTACACGACAGTCCATCAGGAGGGCATTTTGGTGTGAAGAAGACCCTTCAGCGAATTCGGGAACGGTTTTATTGGATGAACAGTTCCGACGATGTAAAAGACTGGTGTAAGAAATGTACTATTTGTGCTACGAGTAACGGGCCTTATCGAAAAAGGAGAGCTCCTATGAGACAATATAATGTTGGAAGCCCGTTTGAAAGAATAGCTTTGGACATTGCTGGGCCGTTTCCAGAAAGTGATAATGGATGCAAGTACATGTTGGTAGTAATGGATTACTTCACTAAGTGGGTCGAGATTTACGCACTTCCAGACCAGAAGGCGGCCACCGTTGCATCCAAGAATATATCAGCCGATTTGGAGTGCCTTTGGAGATCCATAGTGACCAAGGCAGGAACTTCGAAAGCGATTTATTCCAAGGAATATGTGATAGACTAGGTATGAAGAAAACAAGGACTACGGCTTATCATCCGCAATCGGATGGTATGGTAGAACGAATGAATAGAACAGTTGGCAAGTATTTGACAAAGATGGTGTCCGATCATCAGCGAGACTGGGACCAATATCTCCCGTTTTTCACAATGGCCTACAAATCTGCTGTTAATGAATCAACAGGCCAGACACCAGCCAAAGTCCTATTCGGACGCGAGATGCGACTACCTTGTGATCTAGAGTTTGGGTGTCGACCTGGAGAAGATGTAGCAGGTGAAGATTATGTGATCGAATTACGAAGAAGAATGGACGATGTTCACGAGTTGGTCCGTTCCCATCTCCAGATCGCTAGAGACCGAATGAAGAAACGGTACGATACGCAAGCCGAAAAGGGGTGTTTTAAGAAGAACGATAAAGTCTGGCTTTATAACCCCAAAAAGCGAAAAGGTTGTTCTCCCAAATTGCAGCAGTTTTGGGAAGGTCCATACCTCATTATGGAGAAGATCAATGATGTTATTTACCGAATAAGCAAGATTCCGAGGGGAAAGCCGATGATAGTACACCATAACCGGCTGGCGTCTTTCGAAGGTGACCACGACGTAGATGAAGAAGTGGAAGTAAACCAAGTCCAAGATGTGTCTGACCTCACGTTTAAGGAATTCATGGGTGCCTATGGAGGTACCGGTAAAGCAAGACATGGTGTTACCACTGAAGAAAAGCAAGATCTACTCGCGCTTCCCGATGACTACTCACTGGCCCTTACCATCCCGACCAGTATCAAAGACGCACCAGGGTTGGCATCCGTCTTTCGAAGGAAGTTCGGTCGAGTTGCAGAACTTCAATGCCAAGTGCCAGCTCCTGGAAAAGCTTAAAACTTCAAGATGCATCACGTTACCTTTTCTACCTGGTAACAAAAGACACTGCCCGTGATCAACCTACCTACCGAGATGTATGGGAAGCCTTACTTCAGTTGAGAGAGCACGTACTAGAGTCCGACGTGCAAAAGTTAGCCATGCCAAAGTTGGAGTGCCGCCAATTAGATTGGAGGGTTATACGAAACATGGTGGAGGAAATCTTTAAAGACACCGAAGTCCAGGTGTTAGTCTGTTGCAATCCGCATAGTTACTGGTGCGGAGAGAAAACCGTCCCTTGTCATTTCTATACAACTGGAAGTTGTAAAAGAGGGTCCAGTTGCCGATATCAGCATGTCGTTCCAGTTCCAGTCCCGACAAGGTTCCAGGAGGAACCATCTTTTAAGAGGGGGGCAATGTTACGATTTTAAATGTTATGGCATATAGAACTGTAAATATTTTATGACTAATTCTTTTATTGAGTCTCGTAATTTCTAGGTCAAAAATCTACCTGAATCGAATGTTCTGGGGGCGACAAGCCGATAAAGAACATGTTTTGAGACCAGTCGCCGCTGTGTCTACATCGAGAACAGCATGGTATTTTCTACACCTTTCTGTTTACCGGCTTGGAATTATATAAATAAGGGAAGACTTTCATTAAGGAGTCAGTCATAAGAAGCTCGGGAACCGCGATATTTAAATGTAACGAAACATAAATTATTATTTGTAATATAAATTAGGATTAATAAAGACTTTAATAAATTCGTAATTAGTTATCGTGAGTTTTAATAAATTAGAATATAGACAATAAATTAGAATAAAGACAAATAAATTAGAACTATATAAATATACAACAATACAACTTTAATCGTATTTCTACCAATACTCTTTATTTCAATTATATTTGGCACTTTTAATTTTTTATGTAAGATATGGCCAATTGATAAGGGATGTAAACGTCCTAGATTGTCATTATTAATACTTTCTATATAAACATGATTATGTCATTACAGTCATTATTCATGTTTATATAGAAAGTATTAATAATGACAATCTAGGACGTTTACATCCCTTATCAATTGGCCATATCTTACATAAAAAATTAAAAGTGCCAAATATAATTGAAATAAAGAGTATTGGTAGAAATACGATTAAAGTTGTATTAAAAAATTTAAAGGATGCAAACGACTTATTAAAAAATTGTAACTTAAAAAATGAGGATCTAAGAGTTTATATACCAAATCATCTTTTGGAAGTAAAGGGTGTTATACAAGGTGTGGATACACAGTTTGATATGGATTACTTGTGTGAAAACATTGAATCGACAGCAAAAGATCTTCAAATTAGGAAAATGCACCGCAGAGTAGAAAATAATGAGATAAAATATAAATATAAACCTAAACAAATGATTATTGTCACATTCAAAGGAAATATTTTACCTGAACAAATATCTATTAACAGTGTCTTTTTTCCAGTTGAACAATTTGTTGGTCGTGTAACACAATGTTACAATTGTTTGAAGTTTGGGCATGTCTCCAAACAATGTAAAAGCACTTCCTCAGCATGCACTGTGGTTTCTGCATCCGACATAACAGCATCCGGAAAGATCGTGATGATGGCTATAGTGAAGTAGCCATTCTAGTCAAAAATACTCTCAATTTTAAAGAAATAAATATGCTTAGAAATTTTAATGATGAAATTCTACTTTGTGGATGCGCAGTAAATTATGGAAAAAATTTGATTAATTTTTTATCAATTTATTGAGCACCAAAAACGAAAACTAAAACAAATGATTGGGTTAAAATTTTTTCTCAAGTAAAAGCTCCCCTTATAATAGGTGGAGACATTAATGCACATAATGTATTATGGGGATCTAAAAAAATGATAATATTGAAAAGCAACTAGAAATGGATGCAGATGATCTAGAGTTAGCAATATTGAATACTGGTGGACTTACATGTTTAAATCGGCCTGGTGTTAATGATTCCTCCCATTCAAATGAAAAAATTTTACCTAAAAGTAAATGGAATATTAAAAAAGCAAACTGGAAACTGTATGCAGATGTTGTAGACTCTCTCTTTGAGAATAATATGGAATTTGAAAACACTGGCGAAAAGTATTGCTTCTTATTAATAGCATAAATGAGTCTGCAAAAAAGGCAATACCTGCTTTTAAACCTTTCACTAGCAAAAATCATCTTCCGCCTTCTTGGTGGGATAATGAATGTAGTAATGTTGTAAATAACAGAAGACAAGCTATTAAATTATATAAGAAATCTCCTACAATGGTCAATTACATACAATGCCAAAAACTTGTATTAGAAGCCAAAATATTTCTAAAAAATAAAGCCAAAAAGAGCTGGATTGATTGGTGCTCAAAGTTGAATAAAAATATACCGTCACCAAGCTTATGGAATGATCAATAATCAAAATTAAACAGAAAAACCAATTTCTTCTATAAAATGTTTTAACGATTCCTTGAAAGAACAATTTTTTGATCAAATTGCTCATCCGTCTGTAAAAAATTGCAAAATTTTTGACTATTCTTTCAATAAGCAGTATCATTTTTTGTTAGCATCTTTTAATACTTTAGAATTGGAATTTGCCTTAAAAAATCGAAATTGTACTAGTCCAGGTTTAGATAATATTAAATATCCAATGTTACTATATCTTCCCAAAAGTGCCAAAACTTTACTATTGCAAATATTTAATAATATAATTATGAATAATTCAGTAACAGCTCAATTTCAAGATGTAATCATTATCCCATACTCAAACATGGGAAAGACCCTAATTCCGTTCACTCATATAGACCTATCTCACTTATGTCTTGTGTATTGAAAACTTTGGAACGGATGATTAAACATAGATTGGAATGGTGGATAGCAGATTTGCAGTTTGGGTACAAAAAAGGCTGTGGTAGGTACTATAGATGCACTTGCCACATTGGTAACGGACATTCAGAACTCCTTCTCAAGTAATATTTATTTACCGATAATAGTATTAGACATAGAAGGAGGATGATAGTGTTTGTCTCGATATTTTAATGGAAAAATCAATAAAAAATTTTCATATACCACCACAATTGGTAAACACTATTTTTAACTTTTATTTCTACAGAAAAATTTACCTGAGAACAAACAATAATAAACTTATACGTCCTCGTTATAATAAACAGGGACTACCGCAGGGATCAGTTTTGGGCCCTCTATTGTTTAATATCTAAACTTCAGATTTACATAACATTTTCATTAAAATATCAGCTTTAAAATAATACAGTATGCCGATGACTTTCTTATGTATTCTTCTACCAAAAAATACGATAACTGCATTAAAACTTTAGAAAAAATACATGATAGATCCAAAACTTGGTTCAAACAAAATGGGTTTGAAATTGCATCAAGTAAATCAAGTATTAGTATTTTCACTCGACACAATATCCCAAAACTAAATCAGATAAAATTAAATGGGTATGTTTAATTTCAGTTTTTCAATTAAATATTTGGGAATGATTCTCGATCGCAAGTTAACTTGGAAACTTCACGTTGAGTTTATGTTGGATATATGTAAGAAGGCTCTAAATTTCCTCAAATCAATTACAAAAATATGGTGGGGTGCAGATGTGGAAACTTCTTTGCTTTTCTTCCGATCTTATATTAGATCAATTATCAATTATGGATGCATATTATATGGTTCAGCAAGTAAACATATTCTGAAAACAATAGATGTGTTTCAAAACGCAGCATTGCGTATTTGTTTGGGTGCCATTAAATCGACGATCTAGAGAAGAGAATACCTTAGTCAACAGTTTGTTATTAATATACAAAATCGTAACACTATTCTCTATTCAAATATAAGAAAACTGAACGAAGAAGATTTAACTAATCGATATTGGAGACTTAAGAACTCACCTCCACTTTGTGAGGCCTTTAGAAGCCTGACAAATTTTGATTATGACTTTAAATCAGAAGATAATCTTAATATAGAACATTATTATTCGTGCTTGCAACCCATTACTCTGATACAACCGAATTACCATGTAAATTCTTCTGTTAGCTCGAATATTTTGAGGTCCTGTTTATCTAGTCTGTCAGACTCTTTAATTATTTGTATGGATACTTCAAAGTCTATTGTTTGTACTGGGTGTGCTTTCTACATTCCATCCACTAATATAGAACAACTTTGTCGACTAAATCCCAGTTTTTCAATCTTTAATGCTGAAGTTGTAGCAATATATGAAGCATTAAGATACTTGGAAAACACTCAGAAGACATCTTTTACAATAGTATCTGACTCATTGTCTGTTATGTTAGCCATTGAATCTTCAAATTTTCCTAGTTATAACTCAAATATATATGTCTTTAAAATTAAAAAACTTGTTTATGATATATATATATATATATATATATATATATATATATATATATATATATATATATATATATATATATATATATATATATATTACGCATTCTTCCTCGCAATATGCTTCTATACAGCCTTCAATCACAAGTAGTTATTGGTTTAAAAATTATTCTGTTCTACGAAGGTATATAATATCCATAATTTGTTGTTGTATAATTATTTCCTAGTTACAACTAGTGGTTGTAATAGGCATGATTAGGCACCTCAAGTGGTGCCCTATATTAAATTCCTTGAGGTGTTTCTTGTTTATTTTTATTTTGTTTATCCCAAGAGATTGATGACCCCTTTATTTCATTTTCTTGTAGTTGCCCCATTCTAACCCCTTCATTTTTTACTTATCCACGACCCCAGCTCTCCTACGAAACCCTGAGTGCCGTTCGCATCAGTAGCGATTATTTTGCTTACCCTATCTCCACCTCCAATAGTTTTTCCCCCAATTTTCTATCTACCGTATTAATGCCCCCTGTGGTAGGCAAAATATTATCGTTACAATAATCATATTAGAAAAATTGAGGAAGGTAGATTACCGATAACTACGCTAGAGATGCAAACACTCCTTCAACGATGTTGGGAGGTAAGAAAAATCGTATATATGTGCTTCATTGATTTTGAAAAGGCATTTGATCGCGTTCAGCATACCAGACTAATTACCGCCTTGCAGAGCATCCAACTAGATGAGAAAGACATCAAACTTATTGCCAAACTTTACTGGAACCAAACAGCCATTATTAATACCAACAACAGAGAATCAAAGCCAATCAGTATTGAACGAGGCGTAAGACAAGGCTGTATACTATCTCCCACCCTCTTTAACGTGTATTCTGAGAATATATTTAGGGAAGCTTTAAAAGATCAAAAAGGAATTATCATAGGAGAAATAATTAACAATATACGGTACGCCGACGATACTGTGATTCTAGCTGAACACATCGACGATCTGCAGGAGCTAATCAATAGAGTTGACATGGAATGCACAAATTGGGGACTGCCGATAAATATCGATAAAACTAAATACATGGTGACCAGTAAAGTGGATATCGGCGCAACCCAACTGATATTAAACCAACAACCGCTGCAGAAAGTTCAGAGATTCAAATACCTTGGATGTTGGATTACCCAAAATCTAGATCCATCCTTCGAAATTCGATGTAGAATTGAACAGGCAAGAAACTTATTTTAAAAATTCAAGCCTGTATTATCCAATAACTCATTAAATTTGGAAATCCGTGAAAAGTTTACAAGATGTTACATGTGGTCTGTACTTTTGTATGGATGTGAAACTTGTACTTTAAACGCCGATATCAAAAATAAAATCGAGGCGTTTGAGATGTGGTTGTATCGAAGGATACTAAAAATTACATGGACTAGCAGAACCAGAAACGAAGAAAATCTTCGAAGAATGGGACATCAACGAACTCTATTAAATATTATTAAGAGGCATAAACTAGAATATCTTGGACATATAATCAGAAGACCAAGATATGAGTTCCTTCGGCTAATTCTCAACGGTAAAATCGAAGGAAAGAAATGGATAGGACGGAAGAAACTCTCTTGGTTGAGGAATTTGCGGCAGTGGACAGGTTTGACAGCGGACCAATTGCTACACGTAGCGCAAGACCGAGATCAGTATAACAATATTATAAGCAGTGTAGTCTCCGACGTTCCGTAGGGATATTGCACTCTAAGAAGATGCTAGAGAGAAAGCCAGTTAGAAAGCTATATGTAAGGAAGGCTGCGAAAGGTATCGAGACTCAGTTGGTAATTCACCACCCAAAAGATATTACAGTAATAAATTGGTATTAACCGATAAAACTGTATTGAACAAACAAGAAAAATAAGTAAAATAAAATAAAATAAAAATTAAAAATAAAAGTGAATATGGTATTAAGCATTGTGCCATCAAAAACTAAACGAAAACTTTACACAAAAAGATGAAATAAATGTGTTTCAATTATTTAAAATGTCGATTATATCATTGATTAAATACAGAGTACCGCTACTGTGTTTATAACTCAGATTTACCATGATAAAGTTTTTACAATTATCTTTGATATACAAGTAAAGTACCAATTATACCTATATTAAAGTGTATGATAATCCAATCAGAGACAAAAATTAACACCTACCTTGCAGTATAATTCGTTTTCCCTCTTATAGGATAGTTAGTTATTTTACCTTCATAAATGTTAATATTTGGAGTTGTAGAAGGATCCTCATTCTCAGGAGCTACTGTAGATGGTTTATTTTGATTAAAATTCGATGTATTTGGGGACCACTGTTTTTCCATTTTATTTATTTCTTCATTTAAAGTATTAAATTTGGGAAGAATCGAATTAACAGAAGCAACTTGATCCTCTTTAGATAACACTTCTTTTTTGACATCACGTTTTTCCATTTCTTTGTTGTAATTTTCGCATGTTATTATTTGAAGGCCCATGTTTTCTGCGTTCTTCTGCATAAGTAAAATATCAGTTTCTAAAACGAAAATAGTATTTTACAAAAAAGATATTACGTCGTTTTAGTGTAGAAATGTTATACATGGAATGTATCGTTGCATGAGATACCTTTGTCTATTTTAATATTATAATTAAGTTGAATAATGCTTTGATTCAACGTATGTCCCTAAAGTTTTCGGAAAATTTTAGATTATAAAGTATTATTGGTAGGCAGCATTGGATCAAGTTGCCATTGAAAATCAAAGTTAATAAACAACTTAAACGATATAAACAATGTCAGTTTTGACCATAGATAAAATTACACCTAGATTGGTAACAGAGATAGGCAATGTCAAATCACGTTCGGATTTAGCGCCCATACGCCCATTCGTTTGGCGGCGCTGCTAGTCTCGTTCCTACGCGGAGGGAGTGTTCTGTGGTCAAATCAAAATTGAATTTAAGACAAATAAGGCGCCATATTTGTATTTGTTTTATTTTTTATAATTTATTTTATAATTTAAAATTTTTTATATCAGTGGTGCAAAAACGTACAATTTTAGACGATTTTTTATTATGGACTCGAACACATTACATGGAATAACAATGTAGAGACGAAGAATTGAACAAAAAAGATTTTTACTACTGGCAAACAATATAGTTTTTTTTATATGGATATGTTTGATAAATGGGTGAATGTTGTTAAGAGCTCTAATTATAGAATACTGCAACAGAAACTATTTATAACAATTTTCGTGTATGCGCTAGTCATTTTAAAGAGGACCATATAATTAATGTTGGACATACCGGTATAATACGAGAACAGCCCTTCTGAGTTTGTTTTTACCAGCACCAGGTAAGAACTATTATGCCAATACATGTATGTAATTGACCTTTTACTTATAAAATTAGTTAAATATAAATTTAACCTAAAATTATATATTATAAAATCAGTCTTACTTGCTTACAATTTGAATTATTTTGTAGGTGGTGGTTCAACAACTATCTTAAAAATCATCACCTTAGAGAGGGTTCGACATAAATTTCTACAGGTGTGCGCCTTTCAAAGTTGGATTAGATTAGCAGACCATGACTACACTATCACATGGAGAGGTCTTTGAGCTTGCCTGTTAAGTGCGAGGAGGGATCTGTGCTCTCTTGTGAGTGAGATTGGTCTTAGAGTACCACATTACCATGGTTTGTCTTATCTATGTACTTTTAATGTTCCATTTTGTCATCATCATCACAGTCATTAACATCTTAGTAGATGTGTTGTGGTTCATAATTGGGCTTCAGCAGCTCGGACAGTTTGATTGATAATATTTCTCCACTGTTCGCGGTCATCAGTTATATGTATTGCCTCAGTATACTGTTTATTGAGAAGCTTTTTAGTAATGTCCGCCCATCGCTGTGGAGATCTTCCGCGTTGGCGTTGAGTCTGAGGCCTTCCTTGGACCACCAACCGCTCCATTTTGTGATCACTTCGATGGATATGGCCAAAGAACTTTAAAATTCTAGAGTAAACGGTACTGGAGAGACGTTGATCCGGTTTAATTTCATCCAGAACCGAGATATTTGTACGGCGAGCCGTCCATGGAATTCGAAGCAGGCGTCTCCATGTCCACATTTCAAAGGCGTCTATACGTCGTCGATCTGATTCTTTGACTGTCCATGTCTCGCATGCATAGTAAAATATGGAAAAGACCAGAGTTGAAACGAGTCTCTTTTTGTTTGTCATAGTAATGTGACGATCACGCCAGACCCCGTTTAGTTCACTCATTGCTGCTCTTGCTAGTTGAATGCGTCTTCTAATTTCGGATTCACAACTGCCTGTGTTATTAACTAGAGCTCCAAGATATATCATAGATGAGACTACCTCGCATCCCGCAATAGTTTGGGTTTCAGGAAACTGTTGTTGGCGATCAATAACCATGATTTTGGTTTTGTTGTAGTTAACCATGAGTCCAAATTTAGCACTTTCTACCTCGAGTTTTTTTAATAATCTAGTAATTTCTTCTGGAGTAGAGGCTAGAAGTGTAGTGTCGTCTGCGAAACGCAAGTTAGATATCTTAACATCACCTAGGTTTACTCCTCCCTCCCAACCATCCAAAACTCTGCGCATTATGAACTCCGAATAGATGTTAAATAATAACGGAGATAAAACGCATCCTTGGCGTACTCCCTTCTCCAAAGTGCATTTGTCAGACAGATATCCGTCCATTCGAATATATGCCAGGTTATCTTGATACAGTTTGCTAATAAGGTGAGTCAAGTGTTTAGGTACACCCATTGTCGTCAATATGTTCCATAGTTTGTCCCATCTAACATTATCAAAGGCCTTTGTATAATCGACGAAACATATAAATATCGGGATCTGGTATTCTCTGGCTTTTTCTATGATGTTTCGTACATTAAGGATTTGTTCTCTAGTACCTCTGCCCTTTACAAATCCAGCCTGCTCAGGTGCTATTTGCCAACTTATGAAGTTTTCTAGACGCCGTTCCATTTTGTAGAACAACCTAAATCTAAATGTATTTAATATGTCTCTCAATAAATAGGTATATAAATATTAGTAGAAAAGAGTTACTGGTAACATAGATTTTGGAAACTTTGTAAAATACTTCATATTTTTATTGTAACTAGGTAATACTTTACATATTTTTTTAATTTGAATGTTATTTTTCCATCTTTATAGTGATTTAATCTGTGATTGGTTTGAATTGCTTTCCTACCAGATGTCTGCATTTTTTTAATACTTCAATGCATTTGCATTTTTTCAATTGCATGTTTTCATTCAGAATCTGTGAGAGTATGTGTGAAAAAAGCAATTGGTTTTCCCCATTGATTGCTTCGCTTATGTAATTATAGACTAAATTTATTAAAAGCATGTACTTATCTTTGTCTTCTAGGGATTTATCTTTAGATTCATTGCTTTCTAAAAAAATCTTGAATGTTATATACCAATGTTTGAATTCTTTGCGAATTATGAGAATAAAATTGTAGTAAAATGCCTTTTGCAGAATTAAGCTTTTATTCACATAAAACTTGACATACTAAGACAAAACAATTATTTAAATACTGACCAGTTCTTGCCACAACATTAAGAAAACTAAATTATAGTACACTTGGCTTTTATTATTAATATTTCTTGTAACACATATAACATTTCTTGTAACATTTTTATACATAAAGATTTTATTCTATATTTTATTCTTTAATTTTTTTAACCACTTTGGCATTTTAATGTAATGTAAAATAAATATAGTCTCAACATAACAAGAAAACCCAAAAAGTATACGAAAAATATTTATTATCGTATAGGATAAGGATTTTTCTTGTTATTTTAGGATTATATCGATTTTCCTTTACTTTAAAATAAGTTCACAATCCTAGGTAATATTACTAAACTTTTGAAGTTCGCGCCATGTATATATAGTTAGGCGCCCGGTCACTAGGTGATGCGCCAATCATTGTTTTACTCGTCAACACGGAAGTTTCAATGCTAGGTGGTAGTGTGCTATGGTTTTGACAAATACGGTTTGTTAATATATCGTACACACTTAATCTTCGTCAAAGTATTTATCGTTTAATTGGACATATACCAAAACGTGATATTCTAAGAATTTTTAGTACTCAAAATATGTCTGTGTCAACGATTCACCATACAATTAAAGAGTGCGAAAATGGTATAGATGCCTTAATTTGCCCAAAAGTGGAAGAGCAAGAGTTTTAACTACTGCTCGGGAACAGAGATTGATTTAGAGTATCGAGAACCAATTAGGAAAGTCTTTGCGAAATATCGGGCGAAGATATAATGTTTCAGGAATGACTGTAAGTAGAACAATTTCTAGAAATAATTTAAATCGATATAAAAAAAGCTCCTTAGTACACACCAAGATTCCAAGCAATACTTAAACATTTACAAGATCAGAATAAATATATAAAATTTTTCTTTGCCAAAACACGCGCAGGAATAACAAACAATGCAATTGCAGATCAAATTGCCAAAGAAAGCTTAGTAATGGTTAACAAATAAATTACGAATTTACCACAGATGAACAAATAATCATAGCAAAACAGAAATGGTTCTATTTACGTAGGTTTACAAATCAAACATGTTACACTAGACTTGAAACCAAATTAAGGATAAAACCTTGATACAAGGAATACGATTACTTTCGAAAAAGTATAACTACTATCAGCAAAATGTTTGGTCACGCATGTTATCCAGCACATTTATTTAAAATAAAAACACTTGAGAGTGATTTTTGTGAAGCTATAATAAAATCGGTAACCTGAACCACATCTTTTGTGATTTTTTAAAATATAGAGCTCAATCTAATAAGCTTTTCAAAAAACTTTTAAAATGAACATTGAAAGCCAATATAATATACTGCATCTTCTTGCTTTAGACAGAAAATAAATTTACGATTGTTTGCTGTCTTTGGTCAGAACAACGAATATACAAATAGACCTAACCACCTTTGTTGACACCTGGTGTCTTTCCTTAATGTATGTATACGTATCTGTCCGAGGCCTACCTTTTATAGTTTATAAAAATGCCCTGATTGGCCCCTTGGTGAGAAGAGTGTAATCCCTGTGTAATGCTTGTATTGTATCTGTTTTTGACACCTTGTGTCTAGCTGTGTGGGTATTTACCCTAAAGACAATAAAAAAAGTACATACCAGTCCAATTAGAAAAAAATTCTAGATTTCGCCGTATATTGAGACGTATTCATTTCGTGGTAAAATTCTCATTATTAATGACGAAAAGTACTATACTTTATCCAATTCCGAAATGAAGGACAACGACGGATTTTATACACGTATTGTACAAGATGAACCAAAAGAAGTTAGGTATAAGGGAAGAGTGAAATTTGCCGATAAAATTTGAGTATGGCGAGCTTCTAAGAAGATGGTGTTTCACAGCTGTTTGTTGAGCAGGATCGCGGAGAAGCTCTCAATGCCGACAATAACGTTGACAGAGGTGTCTTAGAGAGCCTGTAAATTATAAATACTCATCACCCCAATGATGAAATCATATTTTGGACCGAACTAGCGTCATTACATTACGCCAGGAGAACGAAAGATTGGTTAACTGCTCAAAATATAAATTTTGTTCTCAAGCGCGACAACCCTTCAAATGTGTCTCAAGGCGCGTACAGACCTACAAACATATGCGGTGAGCAGCTACGAATACTAATACGTGTGCAAATGTCGACGGCGCTTTCGTAACCTCTCTCCGCATGCATTGCTTCTCACGAATGACTTGAGCACACATGCTGTGAGCCAGAGTGATGTCGGTTTTTTAGCACACATCAAAGAAACATACGTGTGGGTTCGCACTTAGTTGTGGCTTTCCACGATCGGCGATTCCACAGATCATCGCGCACAACCGATCAGCACGGACGGGAACGCACCGCAGACAGAGCTCTTCCTACGGTCCGTGACAGTCTGTGTAGGTCCGTGACAGTATTGTTTGATTATATCATAAAAAGGCCACTCAGGCTTGTAAACACCATCAGCCCCACTACCAGTTCCCTCGATTCCCTAACTTTTGTATGCCTTTTGTATGTAGGCATTAAATTATTTTTCTTCTTTTTTAATTCTTTAGTCGAAATAGTACTATTTTTCAATTGATTTTTTATTCGGTTCCATGCATCGTTCCGATTCTTATTCTCCGGCGCAGTGGAATTTCATAAACTTAATTCATTTTGATACAAATTTAAAAAATCAAAAATAACTTCGTTTGTCCATTCCATATTTTAGCAAAAAACTGCAAAACAACTTTGACAACACTACAGACAACTACTCGTATCAGCAAATTACAAACTTCTGACTTGCACTAGTCTGTTAAAACACAGACGCGCTAGGATAGCGTTGCACGAGCATGTACCGCACCTTTAATGTTACCAACTCTAGATGGATAGGACGCACCAGCACGGACGTGCCTGTGCTACCACGGTCGAGACCTTTCGGAGTTATTGAGTTTTATTCATTTCATTGATTTATGTGTGAAATGAAGTGGTCAAATGAAGAATGTTTACAATTAATAGATTTGTATCAAGAAAACCCTATATAATGGGATCCAAAAAATAAGTATTAATATTTAAAAACAAAAAAAGATGCATGGGAGTCGATTGAAATCTTGATATAGATTCAGTAGTTGTGAAGAAAAAAATGAGCAGCTTACTTGGGTCTTTTGGGGCTCAAAGAAGCAAATGTAGTCCGTGGGTACAGAAAAAGGCATTGTGTATTTACAGTAAGTACGGGGTGTCCCAATTCGGACAGTTTTATAGGTTATTTCGGTTGTTATGGAAGATAAAGCATTGCGGTTTTAACGAACCTTTGCTACTTTTTCGTCAAACTTTTAATGCTGCAAACAAAAATGGGCTACCAAGGTTTTTGAGATGCCGTTTAAAAAATTAGTGTATAAACATACAAAAGTAGTACATCGTTAAAGCGGTACTAAAAAAATCAATTTCTTGGGACAAAAAATACAGTGTTCCCTGTGGCCAGAAATTTTAATGTTGTCAGTAAACGTTCCTTAACAGGTATGGCTTTTCTTAAGACTGTGTCGTTTTTCTTTATTGCGGGGCCTATATCATTTAAAATGCGTTCAAAATCTTCTACTGACATACGTGTAAAATTTTGAAATTGTCCAGTATTAGGTTCTAACGCCTAATCAATTAATAAATCGAACTTCATTTGTACGGTTCTTCTTTTAAATAAATGCGTCGTCCACTATTGCCTATTTTTCCTTTGTTTTTTCTTTTTTAATGAACTAATAACAACAAACGCGGCACTAACCATAAGCATCTCCTCAGACATTTTTTCACGAATGGATGGAGCGCATTGAGCACGCATACATATGCGCTGATTTCTAATTTTAACGAATGTTCTGAGCGCGAATGGTTTGAGTACGCACGCATATGCGTGGCTTCTCACCGCATGCGTGTGCTAGTCTGTACGCGCCTTTAGACGAGGCCTATAGAGAAGTTCTGGTCTGTTTTGAGTCGAATGGTGTATAATAATGGCTGGGAATCCCAAAATAAAGATCAGCTAAAGCAAATGATTTTGCAAAAATTTCGTAAGATCAACTTAGAAACAGTCCAAAGACTTATTGCACATGCAAGACCAAATTTATGTGCCATCGAGGATCACAGGACTCTTCCTGTTCTATAAAAATACATTATAAACCTTAAATATGTAGAATTTCCTGTATTTGGTTATTAAAATAAACTTAATTTACAATTATAAAATACATATTTATTTTTTACGAACACTTTAGGACCTGCATTATATTTCAACATGAAAATCAGTTCTTCAAACAGTATCCGTATGGTATGCAACATTTCATAATATATTAAATCATAATATATTCTATCATAATATACTAAATAAGAAATTAGAAATTATGGAGATACAGTCTAGTTTTCTGGACAGAACGGAGTTCACCATATAAATGTAGGGGTAGGTTTATTCTGATTAATACTAATTGTTACTAGTGCTAGCATAAACAATACACAACAAAATCTTTATTTCCCCTAACGATATATTTTTTAAGTCGTTTCATTTAAATTGACGAATTGGTCTTTGATTTGATAAATTAAATTTGAATATGTATTTTATTTAGTTTTATTTATTTAGTGTTATTTACTTGATTCCCTTGATATATATTGGTTGTTATTGAAGGAATACAATATGGTCACTGGTAATAAGTTGCTAATGAGTTAATGCTGTGTGGCTTATTTCACTTAAAAAAACACATCTTTTGTATCATGTATTATTTGTGGCTTTAAGCTTTGTGTCTTTTACGCAACAACAACAGAATTCTTTTTATTTGCTTTCATAATATTTTCTCAACCTTCTGGCGAATAAATAGCTGGTGTACTGTTTCTTTGGCGTTTCTGAATTTAAGCAAAATCTCGATCTGATGATATGACAGAATGATGACTAACGAGAAAGTGAAGTGTTATTTGTTTGAATTTTTTTCTTGGATTAACTGCTACCAAAAATTCATTAATTGCCAGTTCTTTTTGTGACTGAAACAGTTATTGGTAAAAACAACGAGCTCTTTATACCATAACTTGTTCTTTAAAACTATAATCACGTAGAAGTTACCTCATCCGCTCCCTGCTTAGCTCAGTCTTTGGTAAGTACATGTATGCATTATCGTTGGTACAGCCGTGAATCCTTAAGTTACAAAGATACATTTTTCTACAGTAAAATGCAGAACCAGTGTCTAATTTTGACAGAGGCACACTTTGCTGTATCAAACGAGATTACTAATTTTAACTTGTTTGTAATACTTTTGCTTTTGACTGCTTTCGAGTTCGATATAGTTTTCTCCTTCTTGTAGTGCCTATCCCTTTTGGACGTTGGCGACCATCATGGCCCTCTGTATTTTGCAAACTGCTGCTCTGAAAGGATGTGTGGTTGATGTAACCGAGATATTCGATATTGTTAAGGGTTTCCCAATAGGGACGTCCTGTTTTTGAAATGTCATAGCGGCCATTTTGAAAATGGTAGAACTGTCACTTGTTGACGTTAGTATTTAGTATACTCTAACAAATTACCATGGCAAGATATACGCTTGAACAACGTTTGGAAATTATCCTAAAAGTTTATGCTAATAATCGTTCTTTTGTGAATACCTATCGTGCATTACGACCAAATCATCGTCCTGATGTGCATGTAATTCGTCGAATCGTGGAAAAGTTTAAACGTGAATTTACTCTGCACGATCCGAAACCACCAACTAGACGCCGAAATGCAAGAACTCAGGACAGTATTGCTGCTGTAAGAGCCAGTGTAGCGGAGAATGCAAATGTTTCCGTAAATCGTCGTTCTCAAGAACTTGGACTCACCAGAATGACAACTTGGCGAATTCTGAGAAAAGATTTAGGCATTCACCCTTACAAAATGGTTCTGACTCAAGAACTGAAGTCACTTTACCGTCATAAGCGTCGTTTTTTCGCTGATTGGGCTCTAGACAAACTCGAAAATGATGGCGATTTTTTCAAAAAAAAAATCTTTTCTGATGAAGCTCATTTTTGAGCTAATAACCAAAATTGTGAACTTTTGGAGTGAAAATTCTTGATAAGCCTTTGCATCCAAAAAAAGTCACTGTCTGGTGCGGTTTATGGCATAGTGGCATCATCATACCTTATTTTTTCAAACGTAGTGTAACAGTCAACGGTGAAAGGTATCGAACGATGATAACGGATTTTTTGTTGCCTCAGTTGGATGAAATGGATTTGGATGGCATGTTTTTTCAACAGAACGGTGCCACATGTCACTCTACTGCCCCAACCATTGATTTATTGAAGGAAAAGTTCCTGGAAACATTGATTTTTCTTGATGCCAGAGATCCCAGGAAAATTCAGCAACTTCGACCAGATGCTTGGCCTCCAAAAAGCTGCGATTTAACACCGTTGGATTATTTTTTATGAAGCTATGTTAAGTCATTAGTCTATGTAAACAAACCACAATCTATTTAAGACTTAAAAAGGAACATAGAGCACACCATTCGTGAGATTAATGCGAATATTTTGCATACAGTGACCGAAAATTGGGTTCATCGGATTCGTTCCTGCAAACGTAGTCGCAGTGGACATTTAAATGATGTGTTATTCGGAACATAATTGTTATCTATTATATTTTGCAATAAAATTCTTTTTTTTTATTTACAGCAATTTTTACCGTTTTCGTTTAAAAAAACATCAGGACATTTTTATTGGGAGACATCATAGTAGTTAACTCTTTTTGCTCCGTATTGTTAGCGTCTTTTTGCTGGTTTTATTTTAATGATTGCCTCATCACAAGTCTTACAAGTATAAGATCGAGGTAGTGTAAACCATTATATCAATAACTTGTCAAGCTACATGACCTATCATATTTTTCCATATAATATAAATGAAATATATTTTTACAAAAACATTGTGAACCAAAAACATTAAAAAGAATGTCTACCTCACTAGATTTAGAAAAAAAATCATCGCTACTGGGTCTATAGTCTTTGTCTATTACACTGTAGTCACTATCGTCAATAAAATTTATATCAAATCTGCTATTCTTGTTTAAAACTGCTCTAAACCCTTTCCAGTCAGATGATCCGATTTGGGATCATAACAATGTTTTCTGCTTTAGCGGCAAAGGACACTACTAATGTCGATTTGGCGAATGGTATTGCATTGCCTCACCTTCCTACCAGATGACGCTGCATTAATTTATTTGACAATTTTATCAATAAGCATTAGTCACATTTCAATGTAAAGCTTCGTACTTCGTAGTGAAACAACGATCATTAATTCACTGTAAATTTCAAATCATTCTAAGGTAAATAATTGAACCAGTAATTGCACGAAAAAAGTTAGTTTGCTTCTTACATTGTTTTTATTGGATAATTTGCATTATAGTTTGCTCATATTGACAAGATTGTTAATGTGAACAATATAAATATCAATGAATCCAAATTAAATCATTGGGCCATTGGGGGGTATCCAAATGGCATCATTGGGAAGTTGGGTAAATTTTGTTTCTGTCAATAAAATACAAAAGTACAATATACTTTTTTTTTATTTCTGATGGATCGTGTGTTCAAAACTACCAAAATCAAACTTTCTTTTCGGGAATTGCAAGAGGTAGTTAGTCTTCTTGACGACTCTGATATTGAATTTGATGTTGATAATGAGGAGGAGACTTTGTACAAAGAAATTATTGAAGAAACTTAAATAGTAGAATTATTGGAAATTATTGTTGAAGATAGCTTGAACACCCAAGTCAAAGAGAATATTGAAGAAAAAACTGTTGAAGAAATTACAGAAGAGCCACAGACAAGTCAAGTCATGCCAAAAAAAAGTATAGAAAACCAACTTGGACAGACAACAATTTAATTGATGTAAACAGCGAATACAGTGGTGATTTTTCGGTTGATGAAAAAATATTTATACGCCTTTCCAATGTCTTAAAATGTTTTGTGACAATGATATTATTCAAAATTTTGCTGAGCAGACAAACTTGTGCAAAACGACAGTTAAAATATTGATACAAATGCAGCAGAGATAGAGCAGTTGTTAGGCATACATGTATTGAGTGGAATTGTTCATTCGTATATAATGTATTAGGAAGAAGAAACGCGATATAATACGATAGCTGATATCATGTCACGTAATCGTTTTGATAAACTGCGAGTATTGCGATGATTTGGAAGTCTGGTCTAGCAACAACAAAAAATTATATAAAGTAAAACTGTTCATTAAAAAAGTTCGGCAAAATATGAATAAGATAAAACCTGCGTTCTATCAATTTAACAGCATCGATGAGTTTGTTATATCATTCAAAGGACATAGTAATCCAAAGCAATATAAAAAATAAACATTATAAATGGGGCATAAAAGTTTTTGCAAGAGCAGACCGCAGCGGCATACTATACGATTTTGAGATATATGTGAAAAAAAGAACAGTCCAAGATGAATTAGGTCTTGGAATTAGTGGGAAAATAGTACAGAAGTTGGTCAGAAATACTTATTAGTCTAAAATAATGGAGCTTCCTTGCTGCAGGGACTGTAACAAGTGGACGGCTGGCAGGTTGTCTTTTTTCAGAAGACAAAGTTCTAATGGCAAAAGGTCGTGGATCCTCTGATGTAAAAATAGACAGCAAAAAAATATAACTGCTATCAAATGGTATGACAATAAGTCCATTATAGTAGCATAGAACTATATAGGAAAATATCCTCTTAATAAAGTGAAGAGATGGTGCAACAAGAGCAAAACCTATGTACAAATCGAACGGCTAGCAATTGTCAATTAATAGAATATTTTGATGGGATGTTGTGGATTTGCATGATATGATTGTGGAACTATACAGAATTAAACCAAAAAGATTTCATTTAAGAATAATATTTAATCTTAGTGATACATGTATTGTCAACTCCTGGTTGCTGTAACGATAACATTGCAAACAAAAACAGGTAAAACATATCACCCTTCTCCAATTTAAATCTCAAGTTGGACATGCGATATTGAAAGCTGGAAAGTCCGACACGAGAAAACGAGGACGTCCTTCTTAAAAGAATATACCAAATAACAGACAAGTAATGTAAGAGTACCTGTACCAGTGCAAGATGTTCGATTTGAGACTGTCCACTACATGATCAAAATCGCACAAGGTGCAAATTATGTATAAAGTCTTACTCTAGAATAAAATAAGCAAAGTTTTTTATGTTTAAACAATAATAAAAATTATTCTTATAGTTTCCATATACGAGATTAAACTGTTAATAGTACAACTGCAATAATAAGCGTATTTCCTATTATAGTTAATTTTTTACCAGAACACTGCAACAAGCGTTATAAATGGATAATTCAGGTACCACCAATGCCAGATGATTCCAAATGGGTCAATTTTGTTTTGAGTTTAAAGACTCTAGAATGCAAATTGTTTACAAAAGTTATCAACAATTATTTTTTCTTGTATCGTTTCCTATAGCATACATTTTTTTCAACAAAATCTATTGAAAAAAAAAAAAATTGGGCTGGAAAGGGTTAATTCAGCACGTGTATATAAAATTGAAGCCATTTTTATATGGCTTATCACGTTTTACACAAAAAAGTAAACAGAAACAGGTGATTTGAATAACACGAATGTTTAATCAGGATAAATGGTTATGCGTACAACACAGGATTCGCCTTTATCTCAGCATTCAAATGCTTTAAACTGTTTGAGTTAACACCTTCCCCAGTGGCCGAACTTTTAAACTTATACAGCCTAATAGCCTCCCAAAATTCTTTTGAATCTTTCTATTTCTTTGTATTTCTTAAAATCCATGCATCATTTTTGTAAAATTCTTTTTTTTTAGATCACAAATATCCTTACATTTCTGTTTAACTCCTCTATATATGTTCGTCGCATAAGTCGAGTCAGTTTTTCCAAAAATACGTCATTACTTGCTTCCTCTTTCTGCAGCACTCATTAACAGTGACCTGAATGCAATTCATTCGCCTGGCCCGTTTAGCTATATCTGATCCACCAATATACGAATAAACAGCGTGAAAATTACAGAGGATTTGCGGTAAACAGCACAATAAGTAGGATGTATGGGAAACTTATTATAAACAAAATAGAAAATGACTATAGAGATTACGAAGCAGAGGAGCAAGCTGGTTTTAGAGCTGGGCGATCCACAGTAGACCACCTGTACTCTATTACGCAGTTATTGAGAAAAAAATAGCCTTCAATAAAGAGGTTCACCTGGTGTACGTAGACTTACAAAAAGCATATGACAGTGTACCCCTAAGTAAACTATGGTGAACCCTACAGCAAACCAACATTAAGCATGGTCTTATCAAAGCAGTCCAAAGTCTGTATAATGAAACGACTGCAAAAATTAAAACTGGTTCAAAAATATCTGAAGGATTTAAGGTCACGGAAGGACTAAAGCAGGATTGCTGTATTTCGCCTACCCTTTTTAAAATTTATCTGGAACAAGCACTCAAGCTATGGAAAAGAAAATGTAATGGCATGGGAATCCCTTTCAATAATGAGACTACACTGTACACCTTATGTTTGGCTGATGACCAAATACTGATTGCCCAGGATCATAACGACTTAAGTTACATGACTCGGAAGCTAATAGAAGAATATAACAAATGGGGTCTCGAAGTCAACACTAAGAAAACTGAAGCCATGTGTATTGGAGGGACAGAACAGTCCATTATATTAGACGATGGGGTAGAAATTAGAAATTGTGATGAATACAAGTACTTGGGTATAAAGATAACTCAAGATGGAACACTCGACGCTGCTATAAAAGACAGAAACATACAGGGTAGAAAAGCCACATCCATGATGAACGGCATTCTGTGGGACCAAACAATATCTAAAGCAAACAAACAACTCATATACAACACCATACTTAAAAGTGTAATCACATATGGCAGTGAAGTTTGGCCAATGAAACAAAGAACAGAGAAACTGTTACTAGCAACAGAAATGGACTTCTGGAGAAGAGCAGCAGGCAAATCAAGAAGAGATCGAATACCAAATGAGAGAATACGAGAAATGATGGGAGTCAAGCATACAATAGTTGATGACATTAAAACAAAACAGTTAATATGGTACGGCCATGTACAGAGAATGCAGGATGACAGGATTCCGAAACAGATTTAGACGTGGACACCACAAGGAAGAAGTAAAAGAGGAAGACCGATAAAAAGCTGGAGAGAGGGAATTGAAAAAGAACTAGAGGAAAGAGAAATCCCTCCAGGCCTATGGTTAAATAGAAAAGAAAGGCCGTTAGTAGTCGGAAGGCTTCGGAGAACGCTGTAAACCGATAGTAGTAGTAATAGTAGTAGTATAAACGAATATAAGATAAAGATTTAAATAACTTTATAACAAAAATCTATGGAAAACAGATTCTTTTTATCTTGTCATCTTTCACTCTATCCACACGCAACACCAAAAATTCCACCATACAACACCAATCTTCGTATTATATTACAACAGTAAACTCACATGTTATGTATTAAAGGAAATAGATTTTTAAAGGAAAAGATTGGGCATTTTTAGCGTTCAAAAATACGGCGTTATAGACGGAAGTCTTGGAACCACTGCCATACAATATTTAATATGTATATAAGTAATCTTAAAAATATAAAATTTACTAACTTTTACTTGTTTCTGATTTTGTTTTTAGAGCTAAAGGCTTCAACCACAGAAATGTGTTCTCCTCATAACTAAAATGACTTTTTCGTAAACGCAAATAATTAATTGAATGTAAATTTAAATTCAGGGGATTTTTTAGGATAGCTGACTGCGTATTCTTCATTCGTATTTCCACCCCGATGGGATTTGTACGTGAAACTCCTCGCGGTGCTAAGAACAATTCTGGACGACCGAAATTGACTTTTTCGCAACTGCAAATAAATTAATTGAATATACGATGGGACTTAAATGAGCATCTTCTCGAGGGACTGGAAATAATTATGTCGACTTAATCATCGACAATTAAACTATTGTAATACAGATAATTAATCTTTAATTGGCTACTTGCGGCAAGCTTTAATTATACAAAATTAAAACTATTATATCCAATACTATGTATTCTTCTTCTTCAAGTGCCCTCTCCGCTACGAAGTTTGGCAATCATCATTGCTATTCGTATCTTTGAAGCTGTTTCTTTGAATAATTGGTTAGATGTGCACTGGAACCAGTCTTTTAAATGGCGCAGCCAAGATATATGTCGTCTCCTCATGCTTCGTTTGCCCTGAGTCTTTCCTTGGATAATTAACTGGAGCAAATATTAGACATGGGCCCGAATATTAGACATTATAATAACACGAAACACCCAAAAATGTTATTTGAATCATTCATTAAGCATTGGCGATAAAATAAAAATACCAAGAATACCAAGTTGTGTCTACATCAAATTTTTTATCTTGGCCAGTGGCGTCACAAGTTCCGTCGGGCCCCCACGCAGAATTGGAAGTAAGGCTCCCTTAAAAAATTACTTAACGCGACATGTGCATCAAAAATTTATATGTGTTAGTGTATTCACGCACTGTTTGTAACAACTTACATTTTTCATCTTTATTGGTATAGAATCGACAAAATTTAATAAATAATTACATTATTATATAATATTCTTCCATGAGATGATCAACTTTCTTCGTGCAGTACTATCAGCAAAGATATCCACTTATAGGACTTTATAACCGTCGTTAACTTTGTTTATACTTATTATTCTAGCTTAAATTTGTTGAGTTAGATGCTTTTTATTACGATTTAAGGAAAGTCCTAAGTAAGTTACAAACGTTAAAAAGAGTGGGTCTCCCCTCTATTTACAGTCACGTGACGTGCTGTCAGATTTGTGAGGACGTTTTAGTATTGAGTCTTATGGGATTATTTTGTTAAAGCTCATCCTCGAAAATCCTAACGGTAAATTTCAGTTTGCTATCTCTATTTCAAAAATTTCTTTCTTTACGAAAACAAAATCTGTTCATGAAGTAATATTCTAAACTTCGTTTAGATATTTCTCTGAAGCCCAGGTCAAAAGTGCGTTTATCTTTTACTCGAGCCGATTATACACCGAGACAACCCCTGCAGTGACAGGTTTTGGCTTACAATAAAACCATAAATCTCTTTAGTGGTGTTTTGAGTAAATATAATAACAGATCAAAGTAATATAATGTATTCATAAATTTACAATGTAACAAATGTACATACATAATTTATTTGTTATTTTTTTTACGGAAAAATTGGCTTTCTGAATTTTAACGTAGATTAAAGTTTACGGAAAATAAAAATTATAAAAAAGATTATTATTATATATCATAAAAATTTGATTAGTATCACGATCATTAAAACTGATATAATGAAACGATATAAATATAGAATTATGTCTAATGTTTCTTCAGAAGGTGTTTCAAATAAAAATTGTAATAAAAATCTTATCTAATTAGTATCACGATCATTAAAATTGTTAAAATGAAACTATATAAATATAGAATTATGTCTAATGTTTCTTCAGAAGGTGTTTCAAATAAAAATTATAATAAAAATCTTGAAATTTTTGTAGCATATTTTCCCACAGTTCCATATATTTATTAATCTTTTCGAATAAAATATTTTTTGGAGTCCATACCGCAAACTAACAGTATTCTCCATTCGATATAAATAACAAAATAACTGTCCTTGCACTGGATAGTAATAGGAATCAGTTCTTTTTAACATTTCTTGAAGGAAGGAATAATTTAGTCACTCTATCATTTCCAATTTTGATTTTTGATATTGAATTTGATAGGTTGTGGTTTATTACACCAAAATCTAATAAAATATAACATGACACAAGAAATAGTTTCAGAATAAGTTTGATGTGTTGTTTATTATCATTCAGTAAGAGAGTAATTTACTTCTTACAATGCTAATCTAACAGACAATAAAATTATTATTGTCAAATGAAAGAAATAAGATAATTTACTTGTGTGCTTGTGGTTAGTAAACGTCGGCCCTATGCAACCAATTGTCAACAAAGAACGGAGTACAAAAGTTTAGATTTATGAGATTTATGAGGAGCATTTATGAAACTTAGATGTATACTGAGTACTTATTTCAAAAATTTACAACTAAGGATTTAATTTGTTATATGTAAATATACTCCTAGATCTAGAGAAAATGGGAGTGCGACAATGGGAATTACTGGCACAGGACCGACAAACATGGAAGGTAATAGTAACAGCGGCAAAGACTTTCGAGCATTCGACCTTATATCAATAATTTAGGATATGACTCAGGTATATGATAAAGTATGGCAAAGACGCCATAACTATAAACTAAGACTACATTTACCAAAACGGTACTCTCAAAAAATTGACTCCTGCATCTTGGAAAGATATTTCAGAATTAAACAGGAAGAAACCTACAAAAAATTAACAGATATTACAGCAGGGCTGCCACAAAGAAGTGTCTTTACCTTTTGTATACGTGTTATATTATTGTCCTAGAAAATATACAATTGCAACATTTACCGAAGATATTGCTATCATAGCAATATGCAAAACCAGCGAGGAAGCGACAAAGAAATTACACAGATGTTAATCAAATATATACTCTAGGGAAATAAGCAAAAAATAGACCATGTTCGTGACACTCAATAATCCAGGTCGCTGAAAACTTTTTTAGTTATTGTAGACCTCTAGAAAGAAAACCTACTTGTTTCTTGCCTTGAATTTGGAGCTGTTTTTTAATTATTGACAATTTAATGCAAAAAACGCGACTGTTTCTATGATTATTAATACTAGTATTAAAAAAAAAAATAGATTTTTGGAAGAAAATTGTTTTGCACGAATTGTTTAAACAAACTAGACTATTTATTAATTAATTAATATATAAGCAAATTACTAATTCCTAATGTACGTAGAAATTACATACAAATTAAAAAAAGAATGATCAAAATACATTGAGTAGATCGGGAGATATAGAAAATTTTATTAGTTTGACATTGCTTGTTCGGTATGGATTTGTAGGTTCTTCCTAGTCACCATTTGAACTACATTTTTGAAAATTCGTAGAGGGTCCTGTAAAGATACAATGTTTGTGCAAATTTTTTAACAAAAAATACAAATCCCATTCCTTAACATGGCAAAAAATGAGGTTCCTTAATTATTATAATCAAATTAGCTGTGAATTATCATCTTTTCTTTGACTTGATCTACTTTTTGTAATTGGTCGTAAAACACTTGTTGTTTGAGGCTTATTATTTTCTGGGCCGTATACTCCGATAATGTTCAGGTTTTCCTTCTCCATTCTTATCTTTGATGTTACTATTCTTTCTGATATGTATTGACACTGATGTAATTTTGATACCTTTGGTGTATTAGTAAGGCTACACCTTCTTTGGCCCTGTTTTCTTTTGCCACTCCACTGTAGATTAGTATGGATTCACCTAATTTTGATTGACCTTTTCCTTTATTTTTTGTTTGCTGTAGAGCACAAATGTCTATTTCTTTCTCTTTCAACACTTGGCTTATTTTTTGGTCCCTTGAGTTGAGTGATCTGATATTCCAAGTAATTCTCATCTGGGTTTTGCATGTTTTTCGCTTGTCCTTATTTCTTACCGTAGTCGTCTTCATAGTATCAATCCGGTTCCGAGACTGTACATTGTTTCTTTGAGCAGTATTTGACTTTACGATTGGTAGGTTGCTAACCAATAAATATAAATAATTAAATTTCATATTCAAATACTGCAAAATATTTGGTTATTACTCTGAGCTCATGTAAAGAAGAAAAGAAAATAATAATTCTGATTGAAATACAAAAAAAATGTTTTGGATGATTGACCAAAACTCTACGCTGTTTCTATATAATAAATTATTATTATATAAGCAAATACTAAAATAATAGTATTATTATAAAAACAGTAGAAAATATTTAGAAGGAAAATGTCACTAATCATCAGAAAATATTTCTATTCATATAAAAATTTAATAAAATTATAGGTACTTACTGCTTATTTATATAAAATTTCCTATTTTAAATACAATAAATACACTGGTTTGTCAAAAGTCGGAATAAGCCCTAATAATGTTATTCAACTTTATTTATCCTCCTCCGAGGATTTTACCTACCTGGCGAGAATCCAGAAGCTACCGACAAGGACAGCCTGTGCTGACGGAGAGAAAATTGCATTTAGCAGAAATTTGAAATTTTTTAAAAGTTTATATCAAATAGCTGCTTTGTGTTACACTTTATGTTAAAAATAAAAACAGATTCGGAAAGTGGGTCAAATTCTGTAGTGCCCTATTAAAAAAAAAATTACGTTTATTTAAACCAAAAATATTTGAAAAAAAATATTGTTTAAACAATTTATTAATTTACAACCAAATAGTGCACTAGAACTTTTTTAGACCTTCCATATAAAAAAAGAATCATCTCAATATCTGCCATAGTTTGTGCGTTATTTGATATAAACTTTTACATTGGAATTTACCTATGCCCAGAATCGCGAGGATCGGCCTTAAACTTAAATATTTTATTTTGTAGTGTTATTATCGGGATACAATTTTTAAAATTAATTACTTATTTATAGTGACATTTATAGTTTAACAAAAATATTTTTTGTCGTTAATAAAGATTTATTAACATAATCTGTGAAAGTTTGAATACGCATTTCGAAGTTTTCTGCGCATTTTTGTAATTTAAGTACAGTATATTTTACGAATTTGCGCTTATTTTGGATTAGATATTAAAGCTTGGATAATTGTTATTCCAGGTTGTTTTTTTTTGAAGTTTGATGGTGGAAGGTGGAAAAATACAAGTAAGACCCCGACTAACATTTTCTTTGTGACCCTATTCCTTTACATATTTCTTAATCTTTTATATAGGCAAACCACATTTAAACGTTTTAGTAGATTTAAATTTTGTTAACGTTCGCCATTATGGAGAAGAAATTCCTCTCGACCGGCCACCAGGACCCGACCCTAATATAAGTCAAATTCTGCCTAAAAAGAATGCAATAGAGAATGTAAACATTAAGGAAAAAAGTTTATATTCTGAATCAGATTTGAGGCCCTTTGAGGTTTTTGTTCAGGGTAAAAATAGTAATGTGGGTAACTATCATGTCCTAAGTATTGCTAAGACTATCTTTAATTTAAAACTGAAAGATATTGCTAAGTTTGATAGAAAGGGAAAAAATAGAGTTGGGGTAGTATACAAGGACAGACAATCTGCCAATTCGTTTATCCTTAGGAAGGAGTGGGAAGAATTGAGTTATGAGGTTTTCATTCCCATTCATCTTATCTCTTGTAAAGGTATTGTTAGGGGAGTTCTTAAATCTTTGTCAGAAGAGGAAATTAAAATGTCAACTTCTACTAATCTACCCTTTTGTAGAGTTATCTCTGTTAAAAGAATGAATAGAAGGGTTATGCAAAATAATTCAGAAACCACTTTCATCCCTACAGGTACTATTTGTTTAACTTTTTCTGGAAGGAATATCCCTAAAGAAATTGAAATTTATGGTCTGCCTATGAAGGTGATACCCTTTGTTAGTCCAGTTCTCCAATGTCATAATTGTCTTTTATATGGGCATTCTCTTTCTCAATGCAAGGGAAAAAACAGATGTGTTACATGTGGTACAAATCATGATTCTCCCTCGTTTGTAGGGTGCAGTAGATTTTGTATGTTCTGTAAAACAGCAGATCATGATTCTAGACATCCTGAATGTAAAGAAAGAAAAAGACAAAAGAGTATTAAAGAACTTATGTTATTTGCCAACTTATCCTATTATGCAGCTAACTAAAACATTCCAAGGGAAACGTCTAGCCCAAAGTTGAACATTAAGGATTTTCCTAATCTTGTAACTATTCCATCCTCTGCAAATAGTATTTTATTTCAAGAGAGGAGATCAGTTGCTACATCCCTGTCTTCAAATTCTGCTTCCTATAGTCAGATTACAAAATCCACTCCATCAAAAAGGAAAAGAACATTAAATGTAGGCTTTGATCAAAGTTCTCATTCTAAAGTATTGAACAATCCTAATAAGAGATCCCCCAAAGAATCTCCTAGTCACTTTATAAATAATTCTCAGACCCAAAGAGATTTAAATCAGGCTATATTAATGCTCAATCAAAATCACAAGGATTTGGTTATGACATTTATTGGTGAATTGATTAATGAAACTTATACTTCTCCTAAGGATCATGGTGGATTAAATGTAGAGATTGGTAATCATAAAAACAAAAGTGTATCACATAATGCTATAAGTACTAGTCAGGAGCGAGGAGGGATGGAGGTATCTAGGTCTGAGGACTCAGAATACTGATTCCCCTCTCGTCTTGACCTGGTACATACATGTTTTTAACAATTTATATTTTCAATCATCACGCCCCACTAACTTTTATACAATGGAATATAAGATCTTATAATACCAATGTTGATAACTTAAAAGTCCTTATTAAAGACTATAACCCTGATATTGTTTTCATTAGTGAGTCTTGGCTCTCTAACCAACATACAATTAGATGCAGAGGGTATCACATTATCAGAAAGGATTAAGGTGATGGATATGGGGGCTTAACTACCCTTATCAAATACAATATAGATTTTTGTGATATTCATATTAACAATCCTGGTTTTAATTCAGATGTTCAATTTCAACTCACCTTTTTACCCAAGTATAATTTAAATATATTAAATATATATTGTCCTTTGGACAATCTCATTTCCAAAACATGCTGGTATTCTTTGGTCAACTCGATTAACAAACCTCTACTGATCATGGGTGATTTAAATTGTAATCATAGAGCATGGGGAAACTAAAGAGATAGTGTTAATGGCAGAAATATTTTGCAAACTGCAGAAGATCTTAAGTTAATTTTTCTTAATGATGGTTCTCCAACAAGATTGCTGGAGAAACATCCATGGCACAATGAATATATTCATTGTACCATGCACAAAAGCGTCCTGATAAAATTTCAAGCAATCGCCACCATGAGCAGGTCAGTCGATTTTGCTTTGACACTTTGTTAACCCTCGGAGCGACAATGGCCAAGAAATAATAAGAACAGATAAGAACTAAGAACGAATTGTGTTATGGTCGAATGCGCATCCTGGGTGGAGCCTAATTTCAAATCAGCCAAGTAACACGTTAAATTTGACAAGCAATACGGTACTGTTTGGCTTGCACGTGCAATTTTACAGTTGGGGTTATGTATTATATATATATATATATATATATATATATATATATATATATATATATATATATATATATATATAGTTCAGCTCAACAGGCCTCAAAGGCCCAAGGCTTCAACGGTTTTCTTCCATTTCTTTCTATCTTGTGCTAAGTTTTTCCAATCTTGTACCCGCAGCGACTTCAGATCTTCTTTTGCCGACTCCAGCCATTTTCTTCGGGGGCGGCCTCTTTTTCTTTTTGTACCAGCCTCCGTGTTTATTAATTCATTGGGAACTCTTCCTTCCTTCATTCTTGCTATATGCCCGAGCCATCTTAATCTTTGAATTTTCGCGTGTCTTGTTATTTTTGGTTGTCCATATATTTGCATTATTTCTTCATTCGTTCTTCTTCGCCAGATGTTCCCCTCTTTTACACCTCCGTATATCCTTCTAAGAATTTTTCGTTCCCATCTCTCTAATTTTACTTCCATATCTTTATTTAGTGTCCAGGTCTCGCTAGCATAGAGTACTGTAGGTCGGATAACTGTTGTGTATATTCGTTTTTTTGCTGTTCTGGATATTATCTTCGACCTCAGTATCTTAGCCAGGCTCCCAGCACTCTTACTACCTTTGGCCATTCTTTTTATGATTTCTTGGTTCTCTTCGTTCCTATTTGTTAGTGTCACTCCCAAGTAGTCGAATTGGCTAACAACTTCAAAGTTATATTCTTTACTTGGGCTTTGTACCTTAAAGGACTCTCCTAGATGATTTTCGTTTCCCCTCATCACCATATATTTTGTTTTTTCTTCGTTTATTTCTAAACCATATTCTCTGGCTATTCTCTCTATTCTAATAAAGATTTCTCTTAAGGGGTTATGTATTATTGATTATAAACCGTTTTATAATCATTGGTATCATGAATGAACTAATAAATAAATGTGTTTTTTTTTGAAAAATTATTTTGCTAACTTTTTTTTATTAAAATATAGAGTAATTATTTTAGAAAGGCATGTTTGTAATTGATTTGTGCTTGGTGTTTGGGTCATTTTTGTACGTTTATGTATCAACCTGTTAATCATTTTTGGGGCTTTATTTAAAAAAAAGTCTAATATTCGGAACCGCTACCCTATACACTAGTTTTTTATTTGCACGATAATCCAACCGATCTATTCAGTATAAACCATCGATTTTTTGTAGATCTTCACACCCCAGGCCCCTAGTAACAGTATCCCTTCAACTAAAGTAGCTGATAAGTAGACAGAAATGCGTTCCACTTCAACTACATTTTAGGAGTGCTGAAATAAGGTTAGAGTCCATTTTATACGTGCCCCTTCGGGACTCGAATTTGTCATGAACGTCATGTCCAGCTCGGGGTGAAAATGCGTGACTAGACGCCAATGCAGCATATTTACACAAACAATATATTATATGCCTACTCTGCAGGTGCGTTGCTGACCATAAATAATTTATATTATCAAAAGCGAAATACTGACGCGTATTGATATCTCTAAGGCAGCATATGAGTTAAATGAAATATGGATTTTTATTCGATAGTCTAGCGCAATAAATATATTGTGTGGCATATACAGAAAATTCAATAGACCATTTTTATAAACATAAATATTTCAACCATATAAAATTAATTAAAATGCGCAAAATACTATATGTCTGTATATATGATGTTAGTTTATCATGAAATATGATCTAGGCATTTCATAACACACCTTTTATAATATTTATATAAATTCCAAGCCAGATGCAGTTTTAAGTATTACGCAAATAACTGTTTGTATAGGTATCTCTAATAATTTTATATTAAAATATGTAATTATTCGGGTTTATGGAAATCATAAATAAAATAATATGTAGGGGAAGGGCGGGCAAAATGGGGTACTTAAGGTCTAAATTGGGATTTAAAACAAACATGTAACTTTAAAGGTCTTGAAATAAGGCAGATAATATTGTTATTGTAGTAACTAGAGAGTCACCAACTCAGGTTGGTAACCCAAAGTAACTTTCAGATCATGAGCCACTTCACGTAAGTCACACGCTGAGGAGGGGTGGAGGAAATGCCTGGGGGTCAAATAGGTACCACTACAATAGCGAAGTGTAACCGGTTTGATCTTAGGACATGTGGATCCCACTTCACAATGATATACACATGTTCCTAGCGGCAGGGTTGATCACTCTGTGTGTGTATTGTAGTAACTATTTATTAATATAACTTAAGTCCTCCTAAATCTTGGATGTAAGAGCACTAACATCAGCAGAAGTAGGAAGTGATCATAAATTGGTATTGTGCAAAATTCGAATGAAAACACATATATTTAATAACAAAACACCAGAATACACCACAACGAAAAAAGTAGAAAGCTTACAGGATGACTCCACAAGCTACCTTTTCCAAAAAAGAATAACCGAAGAACGCAGAAATACATATATCACAGAAAGTGATGGAGTCAAAGAAAGCTGGGCAAAAATTAAGTTTAATATCTTAGCCTCAGCCAAGAAAGTTCTTGGTGAAAGAACTCCATGGTTTTGTACACAAGTGAAGGAAAACTATAAAGAAACGAAAAAAGCTTACCTGAAATACATGTTAACCAAAACAAAAGAGGCATACCATAATTATAAGACAATTAGAAACGAAATACATGCACTTGCAACGCAAGAACGCTTTTCTAAAGAAATGGAAAAATGATTTTTATGGTCTGCAAAAGGAAATATGGCGCTTCAGAAGAGGTCAAACAACGGAGGTAAAGGAACTAATAACACCAAAACACGCACAAAAGGAAACGTGGATTGATTAAGTATTTAAAACAGCAATATGAAGAAAAAGAACAAGCGACGCTAGAACCGGAAACACCAGAAATTACCTCAAATTAAGAAGTTAATATAAATATACAGGGAGTTCGGAAAATACTTGAAAAGCTGAAGAATAGAAAAGCAGCAGGTAAAGAAGGTATACCAAACGAGTTACTAAAATATTGTGGAGCAGCAATGACAGAACAATTAACAACATAATCTAATAAAATTATAAAATACAATAAAATACCGGAAGAATGGATAATGAGCAAACTAATTCTACTATTTAAAAACGGAGATAAAAAACAGCCAGAAAACTACAGAGGTTTAAACTTGTTAAATACTACCCTAATACTTACAACTAAAATTTTACAAGTGCTAATAAATCAGAGGATAAGTTTAGCAGATGAACAACAGGGTTTTCGTAGTGAAAGATCATGTACAGATGCAATATTCGTTATTAATCAAATTACTGAGAAATCACTAAAGTGATTGACCTAAAGAAAATGTTTGATAGAGTAATGCCGGGTCCAGACCAAGCAGACAAAACGAAAACACAATTCTGAAACAAAAACACGATAAACCGGCGACAAAATTTGTCGTCAAAAGACAAAACAAAATTGAGACAAACTGTCCACACCAGAACAACAAAATATAAAAACAAATTCAGTTGGTTACGTTGTAGTTGTGATTAGGGTTGGTTAACCATGTGGCGTTTTAATCAAGAAAAAAATGAAACTGAAGATTTATCGCTAGCCGCAAGTTTTTTTTTTGCTCTCATCATCATCCCAGGTTGCTAAAAGAAAACCCAAACGTTTTTGGATTAGACAAAGCCTAAAAATGCGAGAAAGTTGTTCGATAGATAAATTGTTAGTTCAGCTGCGAGCAGATGATATTGGACTAAGTGGTGAAATTCGATCAAGCTTTAAAATTTTTTTAAGAATGTCCACCGAAGATTTTGAGAATCTAATATGCCTTGTTGGTCTTGCAGTTGCAAAAAGACATACTAACTTTAGAAATGCTATGAGTGTAACTGAAAGGTTAGCAATCACTTTAAGATTTTTAGCAACAGGTGATTCCTACCACAGCCTAATGTATCTTTCAAAAGTATTAAAGCAATCAATATATGTAATAATACCTGAAGTATGTAAAGCTCTAATTATTAATCTTAGTGGTTATGTACAGGTATGTTAAACTTTTTTCATTACATTCTTCTGTTAATATCCCTTAAAATAAACTCCATATTTATTAGTTAAATGTTTAATACAAAAGAAGTTGACGATAGGTAAATACTACATACAAAATATAGACAAGTCTACTTGTTTTGACATTCAAAAAGTTCATCATCAATTTCGTTCGTTTTCTTGATCTGAATACTGAGAAAGCTCTGTGTCACTACTAGGTGGATGTGAAAATAAAGGTTGTTGGTGTTTGGTGGATTTAAGTAATAATTTTGAGGGTGAGCACTGGGTGGATTTGATTATGAATGTTGCGTGTTTTGTGGATTTGAGTATAAATGTTCAATGCTGGGTGGATTTGAGTATAAATGTGTGTCAATGCTGGGAGGAGTTGAGTATGAACGTGTGTCAATGCTGGGAGGATTTGAGTATGAATGTTATATGTCCGTGCTTGGTGGATTTGAGTACAAATGTTGTGGGTTGGAGTTGGATGGAGTTGAGTGAACATTTGTGTTGAGACTAAGTAACAGAAAAATACACTTAATTTTGATAAAAATTGTACATTCTATTTCTCCTACTGTTTAACTCGTTTTGGCATGCACACGCGTCCACACTGCGCCGACAACTTGTGGTCAAATACACAGACAAAACACAAACTTTTTGATCTTTACCGACCTGAGACGGGACCTGAAATAGTTTTCAAATTTGCAAACAAAACAAAATTGTTCAGAAATGTCTCAACAAATGTTTTTGATTTGTCGCCACTTTGTCGCGAAACATGAATGTTTTTGTTTTGTCTGTTTAGTCTGGACCCGGCATAAGACTCAAAATAAGCACCGGTATAAGACAAGGGGATTCATTGAGCCCCATGCTCTTCAATTTGATCATGGATGAAATCATCAAAACCGTTAACAAAGGAAGAACATACAGAATGGGAAGCAAAGAAATCAAAATTCTCTGTTACGCAGACGACGCAATATTGATAGCCCAAGACGAAGATAGTCTGCCCAAGGCAAAGATAGACGCAAAATATTTTATTGCTTTAAATTTACCAAAACATAATTTAATCCATACAATTATTTCTTCATTCTATTTTTACTAAAAGGTTTATTAATAGTCAATTATATATATATTCGGTTTATAACGTCTTACGACGTTGTCCGACTCGAAAACGCCACTGTATTCTGTCGTGAGTTAGGTCTTCGTCCAGATTTCGAGCTCTAATCGCTTTCCTAACTCCCAGTTTCCAGCTCTGTAGTGGTCTTCCTCGTTTCCTCTTCTCTGGGGGTTGCCACATCATCGTTTTTTTAGGCAATTTTTCGTCCCCCATTCGGCTCACATGCCCATACCATATGAGCTGTTTTCTCTCAATATCCTCAACTATAGTGCCATCTATACCCATTTGTTGTTTTATCACTTCAGTCCGTATTCTGTCGGCTCTTGATATTCTCATCGATCTTCTGATGGCATCCATTTCCGTGGCTTCGATATTTTTCTTATATTTCTCGGTTATTCTCCATGTCTCAGCTCCATTAAGTAGGCTAGTTTTAACCATTGTCTCATAGATGTTCCATTTTCTTTTCTTTGATATTTCTTTACTCCATAGAACTACGTTCAAACATGCTATAGCTCTTCGTGCTTGTACAATTCGATGTTCTATTTCTCGTTCGTCTTTTCCACTACGTTCTGCTTCAGCTCCAATTGAGAGGTATTTTGTCTTTTCTAAATTGATATTTAATCCCGATTTCTTGTATTCTTCAATTAGTTTTCTAAGCATGTATTCCATGTCATCTTTGTCATTTGAGATCACCACCTGATCATCTGCAAACTGTAAAGTATATATGTAATCCTGATCGTTCAATTGTATACCCATTTCTTTGACTTTGTTTCAGAGATGCAGAGATATAAATCTTAAATAGAGTCGGAGAGATACAACATCCTTGTCTGAGACCCTTAGTAACTGCAAATTTTTCAGTTAAGAGGTTTCCGAATTTCATTTTGGAGTTTGAACTTTAATATAGATCTTTGAGAGCACTAACCAATGTTTGATGTATGTTTGATGTGCCCAGGACTTTCCATAGTTTACTTAGCGGTACTGTGTCATATGCCTTCTCAAGATCTACAAAAGTCATATGTAACTCTCTATTTGTCACAATTTTCTTTTCTATAATTTGTTTAAGACAGAAGATGTTATCTGTACATGAACGACCTGCTCTAAATCCTCCTTGTTCTTCGTCTTCAGACGATTGATAATCTTCCTCTATCAGGTCCCGTAGTATTCGACCGTATAGTCGACTCATTGAACTTGTGACTGATATACCTCTATAGTTTTTACAATTTCTCCTGTCACGTTTTTTATATATTGGGGTCATATATGCTGTTTTCCATTCATCTTTTGTTGGATGTCCATTAATATATTCGTTAAATATCACCGTGACCATTGTGTGTAATTTCTCTGCCATTCTTTATTAATTCCCTTATACTCCCTCTGGTCTACTTGCTTTCCCATTCTTCATCCCTGCTATAGCTTTTTGAACTATGTTGATATCTATGGTAATATGCTCTTCCAGAATTTCGATTCTTGATGAATGTCAATTATAATTTTTTTTTAAATGTTTCAAGTAAACTACCAAATATATATACAATTTTTGACATGGATACCAAAGGAAGAGGATACAGAATGGGAAACATAGAAATAAAAATATTCATTTACGTAGACGACGCAATATTGATAGCCCAAGATAAAGATAATCTGCAAACTGGTCCACAGGTTTAACATAGAAGCAAAAGAACTTAATATGACAACCTCATCTCAGAAAACTAAAACAATAGTAGTCAGCAAAGAACCAACTAGATGTAAAATAGAAATTGATGGCATCATTATTTAACAAGTAATGAAAATAAAATATCTAGGAATTACACTGTCTAGCTATGAAGACATGGACAAAGAAGGGAGAGATTAAGGACAAAAAGCAAATAGACTGGCAGTATGCCTTAATAACACTATATGGCAAAACAGACTCATTGATACTAAGATGAAGTCAAGAATTTATAAAGCCACTGCAAGACCAATAATGACATATGTCTCAGAAACAAGACCCTACACAGCCACAACGGAAAGGCTACTGGAATACCTCTACTACATAGAGGTATTAATCCGCCAATGAACAAGCAGAATTTATTATAAAGAGGAAGAGGAAGAAGAAGAACTTAAAGTTAATAAAGGTAAATGTTTTTCTTGTTGTATGAAAAAACGGAAAATAATATAAATTACTCAATTGTTGAAATTTATATACATATATGAGTAGATATTTAATTTATATACAGATATGATATATTATGAATACAGTCTGAATTTCTTAAACTTCTTGATGAGTATTCAGGAATACTATGTAAAATCTTTAATAATATCTATAACACAGGCAATATTCCAAAAGATTGGCTAGTTTTAGATTTTATTACGTTACCAAAAAAACAGGAAGCGAAAAAGTGCGGAGAATATGGGCTAATAAGTCTAAAAAAAATAAAACTTAAAATTATACACCGTACAATATACAAGCTATGCGAAGAAATAATACAAGACACACAGTTTGGATTCATGAAAGGTGTAGGTACGAGAGATGTGCTGTTTAGTATACAGATATTATTCCAAAGACGCAAAGATATGACTTGAGATATCTACACCTGCATTGTGGACTACCAAAAAGTATTTGACACAGTTTAACACCAAAACATGAGGGATGTTCTAACAAAATCCCAAATAGATGATACAGCCGGCGTATAATACAAAATTTATACTTAAACCGATCAGCCACAATAAGAACAAATCTTAGAGATGAACCTATGGAAGCGATCCAGATTACGCGAGGCGTTAGACAAGGATGTATACTTTCACCAATATTATATCATATTCAGAAGCATTCAGAGGCAACCTGTTCGATTGTTTCGTCTGTTGTACAACCCTCATTCTTTTTAGGTTGGAGTAGTTGTATATAAGTACATATTTTTTTATAGTAATGTAGTGAAGCGGTACTTTAAAGTAAAATGAGTAATTTGGAAGAAAATAAAATACAGTAGAAACGTAAAGTGTTATCTCCAGAAGAACGTCGTTTAGTACTGAAAGTCGAAAGTTATTTCAATTTGGAAACAAATAATATGGCTCCATTAAAAACTGATCAAAAACGCATACACGATGCTTGCGGTATATGAGGGAGGACATTCCGAAGAATTAATAACATAAGTGAGGATGAAATAAATATAGTAACCAAGAGAAATCTCCGACATCCAAAACCACGTTTTTGTAGTTTACCACGTTTGCGGAGAGTGCTTAAACATCTAGGTTATTCATATAAAAAGACAAATAATAGAGAAGTATTGTGTGAACTCCCTAATGTTATTTCAAAACGGTTGCATTTTTTAAGAAAATACATGAACAGTAAAATGTCTAATAGTCCGAGGCAAGTTGTATTCTTAGATAGAACTAGGATTTTCGCTAAAGGAAATATGTCAAAATCATCCTGGCAAGATGGCACCACGAAATGTTATTCTTCTAGACGTTTCGCTAATGGTAAACGCTACATTATACTTCATGCTGGAAATGATGAGGGTTTTATTCCTGAAGCTAGCTTAATTTTTTCGTCCACAAAGCGTACAGTTGATTACCATAAAAATATGGATACAAATATATTTGAAGAATGGTTTGAAGAAAATTTGTTAAAAAGAAAGAAGATTGGAGCGACCATCCATAATAATGTTGGATAATGCATCCTACCACTTAGAGTAGAGGAGAGATTTCCTTCAAGCAGCTGAACAAAAGAAGGAATAAAGTTGTGGTTGACAGAAAACAAAATTTATCACAGTGACATATTTTTAAAAGTCGATTTACTTCAAAGGTGCGGAGAGCACAAAATTCAGAAGAAATTTGTTATCGACCAAATGGCTATTAAATATAGCCATACAGTTCTTCGATTTCTGCACTTTTATATCCACTATAATGCAATTGAATTAGTTTGGAATATAGCCCTAATCGGTTCAGACCATAAACTCCTTGTAGTCAAATCATGAATGTGTTGCTTGTGTGAGTCCATATCAAATAGGTAAAGAAATAATAATAAGACTTACTCACAATCAATTTAATTTAACAATCTGACGACCGGTTTCGCTTTCTATAATTTGCAAAGCATCTTCAGGTCGAGATACAAAGTTAAACTAATGCTGCAATAAAATAAACCCAATTAGGGTGGTGTCTCATAAAGATAAAATAAACAAATAAATAAATTAGTTCATACAAATTATAGTAATTATGCCAATATTACATGTCTGTGGTTTTCAAAATGAATAATTTGAATATATAAAAGGTAGTAACAGACAAGGTAAGGCCCACAATTGGTATAAAGTAGCAATCTTTTGTTGTAATAAATTAATAAATGAGCAAATAAATAAAACAAACAAACATTACTTACATGCCGGTACTCTATTAATTAATGGATGGTAGGTCATGGTTGCAAAAATCATGTATTGTTGATTGGAGAACTTTAATGAGCTATTGCAGTTGTTTTGACAATAAACGGGAAGTTCTTGAGGAGAACAGATTTGATCCAATGAATTAGAGATAGGTATATTGTTGTTGTTTGTCAGATGAAAGTGATGTTCTTTACTATTGTATTAATTAAATTATTTACACTTATAACAGAGATATATTTTGGAATGTGTGTTATTTATTGAGTATTTATGTAATGAAGGAGACAGTTCTATGACAATGAATAAGAGTAGCTGTACCGATTGTGTGGTTGTGCAATTTTTTGACTTGCAATTATCAAGTCTATTGGCAAAATTATTAAAGTATTGTAAGGTCAATTATGTAAAAAGGTATATAAAAGTATATAAAATTATTATAACTTAAGAATGATTAGGGACAAATTAAACACACATTAACAGGAAACAGAAACACTAAATGACGGGACAAACATTGAATTTAAAACTAAAACTTGGGGATGGAAGAAACTGTTAGCACTACATCTCACTTGTTGGAAGAAATGAGTTTTTTCATATTTAATCTATTAGATTTAAGAGGTAAATTTGACATATGTAGGTTGAAGTGTGACAGTTCTTCTTCTCTTACTGAATACTGTAAGTTTAGTTATTCAGTATTATGGAGTATGTTGATATTAATGAATGTATCAAAATTTTGTTTTAATTTTGAAATCAAAAGTAAATTGATGTTTTAATATTGGCATACTTTAACAATTTTAATTAGTAAGTTTCAAATTCAAAAATGTTTATATGGTAACAATGTGAATAATTGAAATACATCATTTGTTATAACTAACCAATTTTAGTCTAAATATTTCAGAACAAATTAAAATGATTATTTAGTAAATACAAACAAGTGTACTTGTAATTGAAAGATATAACAAATTTACAAATTGCCTGAGAATTTTTTATTTGAAATGATTGTCGGTCTGAGCTATCTATTGTGGTGTATGAGCATTTCTTAAAATATTTTTATTTAAATTGTAATAATTAATAATTAAATGAAGTAGTAATTGGGTGAATATTGATGATTATTTAAATTTTGAATTCGAGTAATTGACTGACTTAAATCTTGAATTAGTTGGTAATACTAATTTATGACAATTGGAACCGGAAATTGATTCCATCCCCGGGCAGCAGGTACACATTTAAACCGGTGTAAAATATATTTTATTTCAATTCTTTGTCTCATACGAACAGACATTCCTCAAACCGACAAGAACACTGGTGAGTTTTTTACAGTAGTTTTAGTAAGAATTTTTAAAGTTTTTGATTAAAATTAAAATCTGTTTTTGAAAAGTAATATTTCTATTTAAATTTTAAATCTATACAGGATTATGAATAGTATAGATATATGTAATCCGAATAGCTAGTCTGAACAATTTTCAGTCATGTTGGAAATCCATAAACCACGTGTTGAGTTTGAAATGAAATTGTTGTAAATTAAGTAAATTGTCGAAACCAGATGGAATGCAATAATAATTACTATGGGTTAAATAAGTTGAGGTACCATACCAGTTCATTACTGATGTTTAATTTAGTTTTAGGAAAATTTTATTTTTATTGGTGATATGTTGAAGAAAAGAAAAGAGGAGAAATTCTGTGAACACGAAATTCGATCCATCATGGTGTGCTGGATTTTAATTTTATGTTGAAGATTTAAAACAAACTGAGAAGTATATCAAACCTGTATATCAGATGTATTTTATTAAATGGGTTCTTGGACAAATTGTTGTTTCTATGGTATTGAAGTAACTACCAAGTATTGTGTGATGTTAAAAGTTGATGTTTGTGGTAACAATACTCTAAGTATATGGATCTACTGTAGAAAACGAGAAATGGAGTAGGTTCAGGTAATATTATTTATATCGATAAAATTATTTTATAATAATACTGAATATACTGGTGTGTATTCTAATTCTAATTGTGCATTAAGTGTAACTGTTGTTTGATTTTTTAATGATTTTAATATTTCTAAATGTTCTAGGTTATTTAATAAGGTGCCTGTATTACAAGTATGAAGGATTGTGAAATCTGTTTGAGGATCAAAGATGTGGTTTGTTCGACGGATATGTTGGGAGAAATGTGATTGGCCTGATGTTGGACGTTCTATATATCTAAGATGTTCCCCTAGTCTGGTATTGAAGGATCTAAAGGTTCTACCGATGTAACATGCATTGCAGGTATGGCAGCTCAACTTATACACTCCGCTATACTCAAGTGAGTTACGTTTGTCCTTGTTATTTAAGAAAGTCAATCCTAGATTTGAGGCAGTTTTAAATGAGATATTTATGTGGTCATCAAATACTTTTGCAATTTTATAGGAAAGTTCACCTATGTATGTTAAAGATCGGTAAGATTTTTGTTCCACTATTTCATTAAACTGTTGTGTGTATACTTGATGTTCTAGCATTCTATTTGTCTTTTTATGCAAAATTTTATTCACTAGATTAGTGGAATAACCATTGTTCAAAGCTATTTGTTTTATAATTTGTAACTCTTTGTTAAATGAAGTCAAAGTTAATGGTAAAGAAATTAACCGATTAATGTAACTGTAAAAAGCTGCCATTTTGTGTTGTATTGGGTGATGCGAGTCTGCTGGTATTACTGTACCAGTATGAGTTGGCTTTCTATAAATATCAAGAACAATCGTACTGTTTTTTAAGGTTAGTGTTAAGTCTAAGAAATTTAAACTATTTGAATCATCTTGAATCTCTAATGTAAATTTAATTGAGTGGTGTAATAGATTTAAGTAATCTAGGAAGGAGTGTAGATTGTCAAGAGTACCACTCCATACTATAAATGTATCATCTACGTATCTTGAGTAGAACTTAATGTACTTTGTGTAGGGGTTATTTTTCATTATTTTGTTTGATTCAAGATCATTCAAAAAGATATCTGCTAGAATTGGGGATAGAGGAGAGCCCATTGCAAGTCCATCTGGTTGAACAAATGTCCTGTTATCGAAATTAAAGAAATTCTGGCTAAGGCAAACACTCAATAACTCTGCATATTCAGTAATTTGATTAGGAGGATAATTATTATTCCATAAGTCCATAGTAATAATACTAATGACTTCCTGTATTGGGATATTAGTGAATAAATTGGTGATATCTAAAGATATCAGTATATCAGAATTGGAAAATTGTAATGAAGTTATTTTATTGGCTAAACTAATATTGTTATTTACTATGTATTCAAATTTATTATTGTAAAATGTTTTAAGAAAAGTATTTAAATATGTTGCTAGGGCAAAAGTTGGTGAATCTGAGAAGGATACAACCGGTCTTATAGGAATGTCTTCAAAAATATTTGTTTTATGAATTTTCAATAGACCATACAATCTAGGAATAATGGATTTATTTGGTAAAAGTTTCTTTTTCGTGATAGTATCTAGTATTTCATTACTGTCATTGATTATGGTTTTGACTTTATTTGTGAAAGATTTAATATTAACTGATTTAGCTGTGAACTTATTATCCTCAATGAATTTTAATACTTTATTATTGTAATCTAAAGAATTCAAAATAACCACTGTATTACCCTTGTCTGCTTTTGTTACAGTTAAGTTGTTATCTGATATTTTTTGATTTATAGATTTTATGACACTTTTGTAGGTGTTGAATCTGAACGATGATCTTTGGTTATGGGTATTATTCAATTTTTCAATATCTTTCCTAAATAAAACTTTCAATTTATCCCTAATTTCATCCTTGTTGTCATTAGGAACTGTTGTTAAGATACTTTCACATTCTGCTCCAAGTAACTCTAGATTTTTTAGGTGTTATTTTCTAGAATCTAGGGGGGGGTTGAATTTAAACCCTTTTTGGAGTAGATTGGTCTCATCGTTTGAAAAAACAGTTGTTGAATAATTGATGAACGGTTTGTAAAAAATATGTTGTGCAGAGGTATTTGACACATATACTTAATTCTCACAATGACTCTACAAATATCTCAAATATCTCAGAACAATTCTTAAACAATTTTTCTTACGATCACATCTCTAGTCCGAACGAAACATCAAACCAATCTCCAAGTTTCAATACATCTCTTTCTTTTTCTTCTGACCCAGGCAATTACTCAAATACCTCTGCACAACATATTTTTTACAAACCGTTCATCAATTATTCAACAACTGTTTTTTCAAACGATGAGACCAATCTGCTCCAAAAAGGGTTTAAATTCAACCCCCCCCTAGATTCTAGAAAACAACACCTAAAAAATCTAGAGTTACTTGGAGCAGAATGTGAAAGTATCTTAACAACAGTTCCTAATGACAACAAGGATGAAATTAGGGATAAATTGAAAGTTTTATTTAGGAAAGATATTGAAAAATTGAATAATACCCATAACCAAAGATCATCGTTCAGATTCAACACCTACAAAAGTGTCATAAAATCTATAAATCAAAAAATATCAGATAACAACTTAACTGTAACAAAAGCAGACAAGGGTAATACAGTGGTTATTTTGAATTCTTTAGATTACAATAATAAAGTATTAAAATTCATTGAGGATAATAAGTTCACAGCTAAATCAGTTAATATTAAATCTTTCACAAATAAAGTCAAAACCATAATCAATGACAGTAATGAAATACTAGATACTATCACGAAAAAGAAACTTTTACCAAATAAATCCATTATTCCTAGATTGTATGGTCTATTGAAAATTCATAAAACAAATATTTTTGAAGACATTCCTATAAGACCGGTTGTATCCTTCTCAGATTCACCAACTTTTGCCCTAGCAACATATTTAAATACTTTTCTTAAAACATTTTACAATAATAAATTTGAATACATAGTAAATAACAATATTAGTTTAGCCAATAAAATAACTTCATTACAATTTTCCAATTCTGATATACTGATATCTTTAGATATCACCAATTTATTCACTAATATCCCAATACAGGAAGTCATTAGTATTATTACTATGGACTTATGGAATAATAATTATCCTCCTAATCAAATTACTGAATATGCAGAGTTATTGAGTGTTTGCCTTAGCCAGAATTTCTTTAATTTCGATAACAGGACATTTGTTCAACCAGATGGACTTGCAATGGGCTCTCCTCTATCCCCAATTCTAGCAGATATCTTTTTGAATGATCTTGAATCAAACAAAATAATGAAAAATAACCCCTACACAAAGTACATTAAGTTCTACTCAAGATACGTAGATGATACATTTATAGTATGGAGTGGTACTCTTGACAATCTACACTCCTTCCTAGATTACTTAAATCTATTACACCACTCAATTAAATTTACATTAGAGATTCAAGATGATTCAAATAGTTTAAATTTCTTAGACTTAACACTAACCTTAAAAAACAGTACGATTGTTCTTGATATTTATAGAAAGCCAACTCATACTGATACAGTAATACCAGCAGACTCGCATCACCCAATACAACACAAAATGGCAGCTTTTTACAGTTACATTAATCGGTTAATTTCTTTACCATTAACTTTGACTTCATTTAACAAAGAGTTACAAATTATAAAACAAATAGCTTTGAACAATGGTTATTCCACTAATCTAGTGAATAAAATTTTGCATAAAAAGACAAATAGAATGCTAGAACATCAAGTATACACACAACAGTTTAATGAAATAGTGGAACAAAAATCTTACCGATCTTTAACATACATAGGTGAACTTTCCTATAAAATTGCAAAAGTATTTGATGACCACATAAATATCTCATTTAAAACTGCCTCAAATCTAGGATTGACTTTCTTAAATAACAAGGACAAACGTAACTCACTTGAGTATAGCGGAGTGTATAAGTTGAGCTGCCATACCTGCAATGCATGTTACATCGGTAGAACCTTTAGATCCTTCAATACCAGACTAGGGGAACATCTTAGATATATAGAACGTCCAACATCAGGCCAATCACATTTCTCCCAACATATCCGTCGAACAAACCACATCTTTGATCCTCAAACAGATTTCACAATCCTTCATACTTGTAATAAAGGCACCTTATTAAATAACCTAGAACATTTAGAAATATTAAAATCATTAAAAAATCAAACAACAGTTACACTTAATGCACAATTAGAATTAGAATACACACCAGTATATTCAGTATTATTATAAAATAATTTTATCGATATAAATAATATTACCTGAACCTACTCCATTTCTCGTTTTCTACAGTAGATCCATATACTTAGAGTATTGTTACCACAAACATCAACTTTTAACATCACACAATACTTGGTAGTTACTTCAATACCATAGAAACAACAATTTGTCCAAGAACCCATTTAATAAAATACATCTGATATACAGGTTTGATATACTTCTCAGTTTGTTTTAAATCTTCAACATAAAATTAAAATCCAGCACACCATGATGGATCGAATTTCGTGTTCACAGAATTTCTCCTCTTTTCTTTTCTTCAACATATCACCAATAAAAATAAAATTTTCCTAAAACTAAATTAAACATCAGTAATGAACTGGTATGGTACCTCAACTTATTTAACCCATAGTAATTATTATTGCATTCCATCTGGTTTCGACAATTTACTTAATTTACAACAATTTCATTTCAAACTCAACACGTGGTTTATGGATTTCCAACATGACTGAAAATTGTTCAGACTAGCTATTCGGATTACATATATCTATACTATTCATAATCCTGTATAGATTTAAAATTTAAATAGAAATATTACTTTTCAAAAACAGATTTTAATTTTAATCAAAAACTTTAAAAATTCTTACTAAAACTACTGTAAAAAACTCACCAGTGTTCTTGTCGGTTTGAGGAATGTCTGTTCGTATGAGACAAAGAATTGAAATAAAATATATTTTACACCGGTTTAAATGTGTACCTGCTGCCCGGGGATGGAATCAATTTCCGGTTCCAATTGTCATAAATTAGTATTACCAACTAATTATTCAAGATTTAAGTCAGTCAATTACTCGAATTCAAAATTTAAATAATCATCAATATTCACCCAATTACTACTTCATTTAATTATTAATTATTACAATTTAAATAAAAATATTTTAAGAAATGCTCATACACCACAATAGATAGCTCAGACCGACAATCATTTCAAATAAAAAATTCTCAGGCAATTTGTAAATTTGTTATATCTTTCAATTACAAGTACACTTGTTTGTATTTACTAAATAATCATTTTAATTTGTTCTGAAATATTTAGACTAAAATTGGTTAGTTATAACAAATGATGTATTTCAATTATTCACATTGTTACCATATAAACATTTTTGAATTTGAAACTTACTAATTAAAATTGTTAAAGTATGCCAATATTAAAACATCAATTTACTTTTGATTTCAAAATTAAAACAAAATTTTGATACATTCATTAATATCAACATACTCCATAATACTGAATAACTAAACTTACAGTATTCAGTAAGAGAAGAAGAACTGTCACACTTCAACCTACATATGTCAAATTTACCTCTTAAATCTAATAGATTAAATATGAAAAAACTCATTTCTTCCAACAAGTGAGATGTAGTGCTAACAGTTTCTTCCATCCCCAAGTTTTAGTTTTAAATTCAATGTTTGTCCCGTCATTTAGTGTTTCTGTTTCCTGTTAATGTGTGTTTAATTTGTCCCTAATCATTCTTAAGTTATAATAATTTTATATACTTTTATATACCTTTTTACATAATTGACCTTACAATACTTTAATAATTTTGCCAATAGACTTGATAATTGCAAGTCAAAAAATTGCACAACCACACAATCGGTACAGCTACTCTTATTCATTGTCATAGAACTGTCTCCTTCATTACATAAATACTCAATAAATAACACACATTCCAAAATATATCTCTGTTATAAGTGTAAATAATTTAATTAATACAATAGTAAAGAACATCACTTTCATCTGACAAACAACAACAATATACCTATCTCTAATTCATTGGATCAAATCTGTTCTCCTCAAGAACTTCCCGTTTATTGTCAAAACAACTGCAATAGCTCATTAAAGTTCTCCAATCAACAATACATGATTTTTGCAACCATGACCTACCATCCATTAACTAATAGAGTACCGGCATGTAAGTAATGTTTGTTTGTTTTATTTATTTGCTCATTTATTAATTTATTACAACAAAAGATTGCTACTTTATACCAATTGTGGGCCTTACCTTGTCTGTTACTACCTTTTATATATTCAAATTATTCATTTTGAAAACCACAGACATGTAATATTGGCATAATTACTATAATTTGTATGAACTAATTTATTTATTTGTTTATTTTATCTTTATGAGACACCACCCTAATTGGGTTTATTTTATTGCAGCATTAGTTTAACTTTGTATCTCGACCTGAAGATGCTTTGCAAATTATAGAAAGCGAAACCGGTCGTCAGATTGTTAAATTAAATTGATTGTGAGTAAGTCTTATTATTATTTCTTTACCTATTTCCTTGTAGTCACATTACGAACCAAATTAAAACTGGTTAAAAAACCCACACAAAGTATAATTGATATTAAGAGATTAAGGGAACCATAAACAAAGGAACAAACTGTAAAAACTCTTACTGAAAATATACGTAATTGTCAAGAACTGAATAAAAGTAGCTATAACATTGATCAGAAATGGATAAATATAAAAGTAGCAATAACTAAAACAGCAAATGAAAACTTAAAACCAGAGAATAGAAAACATAAAGATTGGATGACTGAAGAAATACTACTATTAATGAATGGAAGAAAATCATTCAAAACAAAAAATCCAATTAAATATAATGAAACTGATCGATTAATAGAAAAGGGAATAAAAGAAGCTAAGGAGAGAATGTTACATGAGCAGTGCCAAGAACTAGAAGAAATTGAGAAAAAATATGACTTTTTTAACATGCATAAAAGAATTAGAGAATTAACAGGAATGAGAAAAACACTTCAAACTAGGTAACTAAGAGATGAAAGGGGTGCACTTATAACAGATATAAACCAAAAATTGCAGAGATGGACACAATATATAGCACAACTTTTTGAAGACAAAGAGAGAACAGAAGCACCAAAATAATTTAAGGATGATACTGGGCCTGACATTATACGAGAAGAAATTGAATATGCAATGAAACAAGCTAAATGTGGTAAATCTCCCGGGCCTGATGAAGTTCCTATCGAATTACTTAAAATTGTGAATACTTAATCTATTGATCTTCTTTTGGATCTATTCAATACCATATATAGAACAGGTATAACACCTAAAGAATGGCTCCAATCAACATTCATACTGCTTCCCAAAAAAGCCAATGCAAAGGAGTGCAATGAACATCGCACCATAGCTTTAATGAGTCATGTCTTGAAATTGTTTTTAAAAGTAATTCACAATAGAATACTTAAGAAATTAGATGAAGGCATAAGTAATACACAAATGGGATTTATTAAAGGACTGGGAACACGAGATGCACTGTTTGCAGTAAGTGTTCTTTCGCAGAGATGATTAGATATTAATCAGGACGTATATGCCTGTTTCATTGATTTTGAGAAGGCATTTGACAGAGTGCAGCATAATCGACTTAAAGAAATTTTATTAAATAAAAACATAGACAGTAGAGACATTAGAATCATCTGTAACTTCTATTGGAATCAAACAGCAAAAGTGAAAGTTGAAAACGAAGTGACCAAGGATATCCAGATTCGCCGTGGGGTCCGCCAAGGGTGTATTTTATCACCCTTGTTATTCAATTTATACAGTGAAGCCATCTCAGAATTAGCGCTTGCCGAGATCAGTGAGGGCCTTATAATAAACGATGAGCCACTTAATACCATAAGATATGCTGACGACACCGTCCTTCTGGCAGGAACACTAGAAGAACTGCAACACCTTGCTGAACAACTAAATTTATATATTGCAACGATTATGGACTAAAAATCAGTTTGAAGAAATCCAAGTTCATGGTATTTACAAAAGCACAAAACATCAAAGTTAAGCTAGTACTAAATAATACAGAAATTGAACAAATATCTTCGTACAAATACCTTGGAGCATGGATCACAGAAGATACTGATCAGACAAAAGAAATAAGATGCCGCATTGAAATTGCGCGGTCAACTTTTAACAGAATGAGAAAACTTTTTTGTAATCGCGATATCAATATATCGCTCCGGATAAGAATGCTTCGATGTTATATTTTCTCTACCCTTTTTGTATGGAGTTGAAGCTTGGACACTTGAAAAATTCAACATTAAAAACCTAGAAGCATTCGAAATGTGGTGTTACCGACGTATTTTGAAAATATCATGGATGGATCGCAAAACAAACGAACAAGTTCTCGAACAACTAGGAAAACAATACGAAGTTTTAAATTTTACGAAGACGTAAAATCTCGTGGCTACGCAATCTCCGTGAATGGTTTGGATGAAGTTCAACTGAACTATTTAGGCCAGTAACCAATAAAATTTTAATTGCCAGAATGATTTCCAATCTCCGATAGGAGTGGAACTTGAAGAAGAAGGAATATAGCCAAAAATGTTTATGATAAACATGCATCCACAACAACAGATGACGGCGTTTTTAGTTTATGGAAAGAATCGCTATAACAAATAAAGGCAGAACAGTGGCAAAATTGTATTAGACATACGGAAGACATAATCTTTTAGTCTTTTTAAGCCATGCGAGTTATAGATGAGGTCCGGCCTCTAATTATTCGGATAGACAATTCAGATAGTTACGACTCTGATAGTGAAATATCAGACAGTGAATAGGACAAATCGTTTGCTAAAAAGAAGTAACAAAAAAGTGTTTCTGGAATTCAGTTCGGACTTTGTGGTGTGTTTTAGTTAAACGATAAAGTACCTTCGGTCTAATTACTGGACTACATACTCTTCATAGCCTTGGTATTAATTACTGGACTACACGTATTTAAACCTTTTGTTTTGCTGAAAACTCGGAAATGATTTAGTGTTAATTTATTTTAAGGTTATATTTAATATAGTGTTTGCAGAAACTAAAGCCTTGGATGTATTTTATTCAAATTTGGAAATACCAGCAACTTGGCAAGTATTTTTCAACTTTACTGCATACAAAACCAGTAGTTTAATTTTCACTCTAACCAAAGTAGAGACTTATAGAGACCTTGATGAACATTTGATGTCGACAAATAATTTCGGATATTCAAAATGTTCCGTTCCACTTCTTTTAACACGCCCTGTATATACACATCATATTCATTTTATTTGCCTTTGATACAGCAAATCCAATATTTTTACTGAACTTAACAGGTTGACTGCGTTATCGGTCCCGTGGGACCGGTGTTCGTTATTATTAAAGTGCGGTACCTATGTGAAAACTGCAAACTTTTAAAAATTGCGAAAAGCATATCTTCGTTAATATTCGTTTGTTTTAAATGCTAAAAACAGCATTATACTTGTTTCAAGATTCCAAACATTTTTAAAAGAAAAAAATGTACCGGGCTTTGGGGGCCGGTAACGCACAGACATTACAATTTGTTACTCGGGTGCGAGACCGGTCCTGTGGGACCGGTGCATATTTATATATGCTTGCTTGCGCAGTCAATCCACGTTTAGTATCGTTTGTATTTCAATAGCAGGTGTGTTTATGTCTGTGTTTTACTAGTCTAAAAATGTCATCTCGCGTTAAAAAGATTTTGTTTTTAGCTAAAACCGCTGATACAAACAAAACAAAAACTGTAGAGTGTAACGAACCGAGTACTTCATTTGAAAATAAAAAATATAACGAAGATAGCCCAAGTGTTGTAAATGCGCGCCAAAGTCCTGGTGATTCAAGAGATCATGTGCTTGCAGAGTTGCCAAACAGTGACAGTGAAAATGAACGGGACGATCCTTTTGATTCGGACGATTCTGTAATCGACAAAAACTATGTTCTTTCTTCAGTTGAGTCTTGCAGTGATTTAAGTACGAGTGATTTATTTGATGATAATAATGAGACAGAAATTAAAAGTGAAAAAATGTCAGAATCTGAAAATGATGATGAAAACGAGTGGCATGATATAGATGAGAGTGACAATGAAGCTGGTGAGTTGCAACAATATCAAGAGTTGCCTATATTAAATTTTATCGTTAATGAAGTAAAAAATCCTATAGACGCTTACAAGTTATTTGTAACTGACGATCTTTTACAGAATATTGTTACTGAAACAAATAGATTTGCTCGGCAAATGTTGTTAAATATACATCGATCAAAATCACGTATACGTTCCTGGGTTGACTGCGATGTAGCCGAACTTAAACGATTTTTTTTTTTCAATATGTATAGTTATGGGATTAGTTGATGGTCCCGCAATAAATTTGTATTGGTCAAAAGATCCCATGTTCAGGAATGAGTTTATTACTAATACCATGAGACGAGACAGGTTCCTTTTATTGATGCGTTGCATTCATTTTTGTAATAATGAGCAGTGTAATAAAGATGATCGGCTCTATAAGTTAGGTGAAGTTTTAAAAGTATTGAATAAAAATTTTCAAGCTGCATTAACACCAGGACGGATTTTGGTTGTCGATGAAAGTATAGTACCTTATCAAGGAAGACTACAAATAAAGCAATATCTCCCAAATAAAACACACCCGTATGGAATTAAATTATATAAATTATGTACAGTGAATGGATATACTAACAACATAATCGTTTATCGTGGTAAAAATACGACTACTAATGCAAATACTTGTCAAAGTGAGCAGATAGTATATGACCTTCTCCAAAATGTTGAATTCAAAGATGGTTACTACCGCTACTTGTATGCTGATAATTATTACTCCAGTTTATCTTTAGCCAAATCGTTATTCAAAAAAAAATAATTTATTGTGGAACCCTGAGGTCTAACAGAAGAGGTATTCCCAAAACGATACCTAAAAAAATGAAAAAAGGAGAAATTTGGGGTGCTCAGAACAACTCGTTACGTATTATAAGATGGATGGACAAACGGCCAGTTCTGATGTTAAGTACTGATCCAACCCATACAACTACCTTAAAACCAACAGGAAAGCGGAACTGGCAACGTGAGCTTGTGATGAAACCGAAGGCAATTATTGATTACAATCAAGCAAAAAAAGGAGTAGACTTTAGTGATCAGATGAGTTCGTATCATTCCGTTTTAAGAAAAAGTTTAAAATGGTACCGTAAACTAGCTTTTGAATTTTTGCTCGGAACATCTATTGTAAATGCCTGGATTGTTTATAACAATATTACTTGTTTCACAAAGTTATCTATAATGGAACATAGAAAAAGATTGGCACAAGAGTTAGTTGTTACTCCAGTTGCATACGAAAACACCACTACTCCCAAAAGAGTTATCCATACTTTTGTTAAACCATCAGGACCTGGAAAGAAAAGGAGAAGACAATGCCAAGGATGCTATCATAAATTAAGAGAAACACATTCAAGCAAACAGGCAAGTAATATGGTGACAAAAGTAACAAGTTATTGCAATGAATGTCCTGGTCAACCAGGAATGTGTTTATCTTGCTTTAATAGCATTCATAAAAAATAGTTTATTTTTCTGAAACTGTATTGTTTTTTATTTAATAATTAAGAAAAAATTGTTTAATTTCCTGAAACTTTATTGTTTTTTGTTTAATAACTAATAACATATTATTTAGTTTAGGACATATTTTTTGTTTTCAAATATCATTTACACTAATAAAATATTAAGAAGTTTTGTATCATTTACTCTTTTAATCTAAATCTGTAAAAAAATAGTAGCTGTCTTGACACTTCAAAAATATTCTTAACAGGAAACCTGATCAAAAAACGAATGACAATGGTAAGTTTTTAAATGTTTTTACTTTTAATAATTGATCTTAAAACTCTTATAATTTATATTGTAAAACTGTAGAAATAAAAAAAATAATTACGTCATTACCGGTCCCCGACGGTCGGTAACGCACCGTGTTTGCGCCAAGTCACCGGTCCCGGGGGACCGGTAATGCACAGTTTAGAGGTTTACATGTTTTGTGAACGCAGTCAACCTGATAAAATACAGGAAACTAAATATTTTTACTTTTCAAGAGGAAATTACACATCGGAATTAAATATTGACGCCCAACTGTTTGAGGCCCACTGATCATATCTTATTTACATATCGGCCGTCATAGGGTAAAAGGACTTTATCCGCCAACAACATAGTGGAAAATCATTATAATTTTGGGTCGAAAAGATCGAATGTGTAATACAACAAAATTTAAATAAACCGAAAGGTTTGATATGTGAAACAGAATTTTTACCTTATACTGTGCCAACCCCGTTTTCCAAAACGTTGAAATAGTGTATTTTAAACTGTCAATCTATACTAAAAAAATAAAATGCAATTGCAATGTTTCCAAATAGAGATGCAAAATATATCGAAAACAGAAACTATTAATCACCTGTATTCGTAATACCACAGAGTAAAGTTTAGACATTAGTAAAATGATATGGCAACTAAATTTCTGTGCAATCATAGCAAAGCGGCATAAACAAAGCGGGACACGAATTTGCGTAAAACTAAAATCCAAACTAGTAGTCAAGCGGTTGTTTGCAATATTTACAACGAAACGATCGCAATGGAATTGAAAGTAGAAAGCTATAATAACAATCGGCAGATCCCAAATAACTATTTTAGCAATATTACTGGCGTCAACATTTGAAGAACTATAGTATAATATAAATAATAAAAGAGTTTATAAAAAATAATCAAGATCATAAGCCCTAGTTAAGCCTATCCATTTTCTTTCTTTTACAAAAACTTTCTTGAAAAACTCATATTTTTTTTTATTTAATTTAACGTGCTTGTGACAGCTTCGGCCACTAGCACGAGGCACCGTAAATACAATTTTATATAAGGTACAATTACATATTATAATATACTATAGTTATATATTATTTATTAAGTTTTATAGCTTCAGGAACTGGATAGCTGTGATGACTTGGCTCTGGTTCGATAATATATCTGTGATGTCGTCCTTCATGCCCAGTTCTTGGCGTCGTTTATTTTAATGAGGGCAGTCCACAAGGATGTGTAGAACGCTTAATGGAGATTTACAATAGTGACAGATTGGCTTAGGTGTAGAATTCATAAGGTGACCAAGTACAAATCTGGTGTGACCGATACGCAATATTCTAGCAACAATCATCTCATTTCTAGTTATATCAGGGATAACGAACGGCTCAATCGTCTGATCTATTTGGTGTAAAAATGTAGTGGATTAGTTCCAATGATTCTGCCAGTAACTTCGTACGAGTTTCTTTATACTAGTTTGTAGGTCACTGGCGATTTGTATATTACGTAGTGTACAATTGGATACAGCAGCTTCTTTAGCAAAGCGATCGGCGATGTCGTTACCCGTAATCCCGATGTGGGAGGGAATCAATATAATTGTGATATGGATGTCGTGGATGATAAGATTTTGGTAAGTGACATGGATTTTTTCTACAAGAGGATGATTAGTAAATAGATTTTTGATGGACTGGATAGAGGCAAGGGAGTCTGTAAAGATGGCAATATGTTGATTGGGTGCTGTGCAGATTTTAAAGGCTTGGTAAATAGCATACAGTTCACCAGTATATGCGGCTTGTTGCTGCTCTGTATCAAATCAAAATATAATACCATCATTTGTTTTGTTTATTTACTTCATTTGGAGTACCAGAAATCGAATTCACTACGAATATAGGCCATGATGAACGGCATTTGGAGTGCAATTTTTAGACTCCCTTGTCGATGCATTCATCAAGCTGTTTGCTTCACAAGTCTTAGGGAGCACGGCGGCCTATATTTGAATTCGATTTCGCCAGGTAGAAATCGTATGATTTCTCTTTTTGTTCTTAGATGGCGTAGTTACGTCCGTAAATAGTTATTTTTAATAACTATAATCTACGACGGGAAAATATTTTGGTTTGATATGGAGTAGTAACTATACCGTACTGAGGAGATCTAAAGAGATCGAAATACGTATATGCGGCTTGTTGCTGCTCTGTATCAAATCAAAATATAATACCGTCATTTGTTTTGTTTATTTACTTCATTTGGAGTACCAGAAATCGAATTCACTACGAATATAGGCCATGATGAACGGCATTTGGAGTGCAATTTTTAGACTCCCTTGCCGATGCATTCATCAAGCTGTTTGCTTCGCAAGTCTTAGGGAGCACGGCGGCCTATATTTGAATTCGATTTCGCCAGGTAGAAATCGTATGATTTCTCTTTTTGTTCTTAGATGGCGTAGATACGTCCGTAAATAGTTATTTTTAATAACTATAATCTACGACGGGAAAATATGGAGTAAGGAGGGAAATTGGTTTGATATGGAGTAGTAACTATACCGTACTGAGGAGATCTAAAGAGATCGAAATACGTATATGCGGCTTGTTGCTGCTCTGTATCAAATCAAAATATAATACCGTCATTTGTTAAAATAAATCTTGGCTATCACTAAATTTTTTGCTTTGGCATTGGATAAGTCATGTGATATTACAGATACAGCACAGCTTGTCATTTTCGTGCAATATCTGGACAGAACCAGAGAAGAGTTTATTGAAGAACTTTTAACTATTTTTTTTGCCAATGTCAGAAACTACTACAGAAGAGGATTTACACAAGGCTGTGGTGGACTAATTTGGCAAGAATAGTTTGGATTTAAAAAAAGTTATTTAGATCACAACGGACTACGCTGCAGTGATGGTTGGGTGTAGAAAAGGCTTGGTTCAGTGACTAGCAAAATCATATTTGAGGTATCGTCAATTCAAATCATTTCTAGAAGGACTAATGTCCAGTTTTTCGATTTGCCTTTTTATAACAAAGTGAGATGGCTAAGCAAAAGCTTACTATTAGGCAATATTTGACAACGTAAAAGAATTTCTGTCCACTATTGATAATGAAACTGCAAATGACCATTTGGATTTCCTCATGGACACAGAAAACATTGCTAATATCGCATTTTTGGCGGTAATCTCCAGACATCTGAACTTCTTGAATTTAAAACTACAATGTAAGGAAAAACTTTTTTTGAACTTTTGTCGGACATAAGAAGTTTTTCTAAAAAGATTGAACTTTTTTCGGAGGACATTAAGGTAGAACTTTTACATTTTCCTCTTCTTAAATCGGTTTATGATCGTAATAAAGATATTAGTGTTACCCAGTTTTCACGTTTTAATAATGAATGAAATTTAAAAAATTGGAATTCAAAAAATAATTTGCTGATTTTCACAAAATGGAAAATGTTGCGCAACTGTTAAGCAATAGATTTTCACTCAAGGCTAATGGTGTATGAACCAGCGAAGCAGCAGACGCTTTTAAGAGTAACATAGCTGCCTTTCAGATGTAAATGATCGAGTATCTAGAAGATTCCTTTTTAAAGGAGGTTTATAAAAATATCCAGAACTAAAATCTTTGGCAAGGAAACTTTGTCTAAACAAAGTGGTTCAACTTATGTGTGCAAATCGATACAGATCTCGGTTGACAGATGAACATTTCGCCTCCCTAATGAGAATCAGTTGCACTAACCTTACTACAAATTTCAGACAGGTTGTACAAAATGAAAAGAGTCATTTTTCTCACTAATATTTAAATTTTGTAAGTAGTTTTACCTTTTTTTATACTTATTGTAATCATTAATTTTGAATTTAATTAAACTGATATAAAATTTGTTATGTGCGTTATTTTATATTCCCTTCTTCTCTACATGTTAAATAAGAGTACTTTTCAGGTGAGCATTTAATTAATATAGTTTTCAGATTTATAAAGCTTAAAACAAACATTCATCTTGCATTGATATTAAATAGAAAAGTTAACATTCTAATTACCATTTGGTGCCATTTTGTATAAATTTGTTAACTTTTAAAATATATTTGTTAATAATTTACAATACTGCTGTGTTCAAAATGTACTGATATTAACATCAACACAATACACAATTTATATTGTACCAGGAAAGTATTCAACTGTACAGTGGCCAAAAAAAATGAGATATTTATTAGTTTGCTTTTCCATACTTATCTAGTTTTTTTATTCGCCGTAAAATGTACAAAACTGCAGTTGTAAAGTAAACGGTATTTAAGGTAAGCTGTTATTAACATTTAAATGTTTAAATAGATTTAGATAATTATGTTTAATAAAATTGTTGCACCACTGTAGTTGCAGAAAGAAAACAACCAAAAACAGTAGCATTAAATAATTAAATTAAAATCTACCCCGGTACCAGGCATCTAGGCCCCCGAAACGAGGTGGCCTAGATGCCTGGTTTCAACTACTTAAGCAGGATGATCTGTTGAGGGGGGGGGTTACAACTACTGGAGGATTTCTGTTACACCACTGCCGGGTTCAGTGCTGAGTGTCTGTACCGCGAAAGTGAAAAAGTTTTTGAAACGAACCCTCAGGGAATATAATTGGTGACCCCTGCTCTACGCTACCCAGAAGAATTCGCAGCATTTTATCGATATGGAAGAACTCGACGCTTTCTTGGGAATACTTATAGTCATGGGGTTTCATAGTCTTTCAAAAATAAGGTCATACTGGTCCAGCAATGAAAACTTTCAAGTTGAACGTGTAACTAGAGTATTTATATTAAAAGGGTGATTGTCCAAAAAGTCTTGAGATTTTTGTATATAAACAATAATGAAAGTATGCCCCAACTAAAAACTAAAGAGTTTGATAGGTTCTACAAACTTAGACCACTCATAAACCATCTTTCAGGAACCTTTCAAAATGCTTTTACGCCATATAGACATCTATCTATTGACGAAAGCATGTGTGCTTTCAAAGAACGTACATCACTAAAACAGTACATGCCAATGAAAGCAATAAAAAGAGGTTTTAAAATTTGGGCGTTGGCATGTGCTAAAATGGGATACCTTCTAAATTTTTAAATATATCAAGAAAAAGCCACTGAATTAACGTCCGATATGTTAGGAGAACGTGCTGTTTTAGAACTTTCGTCAGTATCAATGTATCAAAATCGTGGTTATTGCATATACTTTGATAATTTCTTCACTACAATACCACTGATGCGGAAACTATTGGAAAAGAAAACTTTTGCTTGTGGCACTGTAAGGCATTCAAGAAAATATGTTTCAAAACAAATATTATGTGTTGATAAAGAGATTTCCCAAAATCAGTCAGATTCGGTTAATTATGGAAAAATATCTGTGTATAAGTGGAATAGAGGCGTAAAATGTGTTAGTGTTGTCATCAATCTACATATTTTTCAAAAAAAAAAAAAAAAACGAAAAACGGCTCCAGTACCATGTCCTCGGGCAATAGCCAATTATAACAAACACATGGGTGGAGTGGATCTATTCGATCAATAACATGCCAACTACTCCACCGTATGGAAATCAAGACGTTAGTGGGTAAAAATATTTTACTACCTTTTAGATGCATTAATATTGAACAGCTATATTTTATATAAGGAGACTCTGAGAAAAAATAATTCAAGTGCTAAGCCTATGACTGCATTACAGTTCCGCAGTGAACTGGCATATAATTTGATTAGCAGTTTTACTTTTAGAAAAAAGTCTAGACCTCTATCAAACTTAATTTTAACTGATGGTTCACACTTACCCAGCAAAGGAACTTATAGGCGCTATTCCCTTTGTGCTTCTTTTAAAAAGAAACAAACGCGGAGAAATTTAATGTGTCAAGTTTGTAACGTTGCTCTATACAAAGACTGCTCTCTGCTCTCAAAATAAAAGTATTTTTTTAAATAAATTTTTGTAATTGTGTTTACCGGTCGCCAATGGTATATATATATATAATATATATATATATATATATATATATATATATATATATATATATATATATACCATTGTCCAGTAAGTATTAATTTTTTAAATCATGAATGTGTTGCTTGTGTGAGTCCATTTCAAATAGGTAAAGAAATAATAAATAAGACTTACTCACAATCAATTTAATTTAACTATCAGACGACCGGTTTCGCTTTCTATAATATGCAAAGCATCTTCAGGTCTCGATACAAAGTTAAATAAATACTGAAATGATAAAACCCATATTAGGGTGTTGTCTAATAAAGATAAACAAATTAGATGTTGTAAATTACAATAATTATGCCAATATTACATGTCTGTGGTTTTAATTTCAAGATGGGTAAGTTGAATAAAAAGGTATAAGAAGTTTTAAAAGTTTAAAAAGTTTAAAACAGACAAGGTAAGACCCACAAATTGTTATAAAATAGTCAATTAATTAATGGATGGTAGAATTCTATTCTACCATCCATTAATTAATAGAGTATCGGCATGTAAGTAATGTTTATTTATTTATTTGCTCATTTATTAATTTATTACAATCTAATAGACTATTTTATAACAATTTGTGGGTCTTACCTTGTCTGTTTAAACTTTTAAAACTTTTAAAACTTTTTATACCTTTTTATTCAAGTTACTCATTTTGAAATTAACACCACAGACATGCAATATTGGCATAATTATTTTAATTTACAACATCTAATTTGTTAATCTTTTTTATACAACACCCTAATATGGGGTTTTATCATTTCAGCACTTATTTAACTTTGTATCGAGACCTAAAGATGCTTTGCATATTATAGAAAGCGAAACCGGTCGTCTGATAGTTAAATTAAATTGATTGTGAGTAAGTCTTATTTATTATTTCTTTAAGTATTTATAATTTTTTTGTCAAAATGCATACTGGTAGCTATATCTACTACCCTTTCCAGCCGTTCTGACAAAGAAAATTTGTTTTAAACATTTTTTGTCTTATTATTGATTCATAATGTATCAATGTTACTATTCAAAAGTATATTTTTACAAAAAAAGAGCTAAGGTCTTTTTTGCTTTGTTAATAAATAAATAATATATTAATGCGGGGCTGTAGGGTTGTGTTATAGAGGTAGTACCTTTTATTGGAACGACCACATGGAGCGTTACAAACGGGAGATGGTAATTGATAAATGGTCCTCATAAGACACCTAACTCTCAGTTATGGCTCCACGTGCCACACCCCGGCCAATTGCATTGGTCTACAGGCTAAACTAAGTGAGTAAGTGAGGACAGCCAGGTAGGGCGCAAATTTCACCGAGTGACTGCCGCTATAAGCAGTCCCCTACTTACTGACCAACGCCTTCGGGCGGATGAGTTAGTAAGTGTTTAGGGCACTCTTTTGCCCTTAAGTTGAGAAATCAGCTCCGAAGGCGGATGAACGAACAATGTGTCAACGGCATAAGGATCAAGCAGGCAAACGGAAAACCACTTGATTACATATTCCAGAGCACGTTATGAAATGACAAACGAAAGTAACAGAGTTCTATGTCATCCGACAAGCAATCGGCGCCACATCGAGTTCGGGTCAACGGGTGTGAAATGGACAACCGGGCAGATGGATGTGGGCAACCAGGTTACATCTGCAATATTGGTGAATGGAAACCCAAAAATAAACATACGTACAAAACACCGTATAGCCACATTAGCCACATGGAACGTTGGAGGTTTTTTAATATTTCAGAACTGAAACTGAAGTTCTCCTGAAACATCAAGACGAAGCAGAACTAATCTGACCTGACAATGGCAAGTGTGACCTTGCCGAAACGTCGTCAAAACAAGTCGTAAAAACCAAAATTACTTAACGCGGAGTCAAACCCGGAAAACAACTAAAATCACATATAGCTCCCGCGGAAACTTCAAATCCAATATATATATATATATATATATATTAATATACATATATATATATATATATATATATATATATATATATATATATATATATATATATATAAAATAAGGATCACTCAAAGAGTGGCGGGTTTTTCGGTTTTCGGTTAAAAATTGAAGAAGAAAGACAAAGATGATGGCTACTTCATCTATTTATTGAAAACGTTTCGCTATCCAACTTGATAGCACATCAGTTCATCTAAAAAGAACAATATGAAAAACCTAACATCCAACGAAAAGTTATTAAGTATGTTACCTCAAAAAGATATGTAGCAGTCAGTGATATTACCAATTGTAAAGAAGCTTTCGACAATGGACATTGTATAATAATTATGTTGTATAAACAATAACTTGAACTAAATATAGTTAACAATTTTCATAAAATTAGCACAGCAAAAAACATGTGGTAGTTGTACATGTATGTAAAAAAAATTATAAGTAAAAACTTATCATATATAAAAACACAATTAGTAATTACATACATGTACCACATATAAAGTTTTTACCTATATTTTTTTAAAATACATGTACAACTACCACATGTTTTTTTATGCTGTGCTAATTTTATGAAAATTGTTAACTATATTTAGTTCAATTTATTGTTAATACAACATAATTATGCAATGTCCATTGTCGTAAGCTTCTTTACAATTGTTAATATCACTGACTGCTAGATATCTTTTTAAGGTAACATACTTAATAACTTTTCATTGGATGTTTTTCATATTGTTCTTTTAAGATGAACTGATGATGCTATCAAATTGGATAGCAAAACGTTTTCAATAAATAGATGAAGTAGCCATCATCTTTGTCTTTTTTCTCCAATTTTTGACTGAAAAAAACCGCCACTCTTCGAGTGCTCCTTATTTCTTCTCTTCTTCTCTTCTCTTCTTCTCCTTTTCTCGGTATATATAATATATATATATATATATATATATATAATATATATATATATATATATATATATAGTGAACACATCATGCGCATTTTATTCGACGGATGGCAAGGAGGAATATTAGTCAGTCTCCGAAAAATCAGCAATCTCCTCTATGCTGACACTTTAGTAGTGGTACTACCATCATCAACAAATGACCTTGAATACATTATGAACATACTAGATACTATTAGTCGTGAATATAGACTTAAAATTAATGTACAGAAGACCAAGATAATGATAATCGATCGAATTAGGAATAACCAGCCAGAAATATTAAACATAGCGGGGTTTGAAGTGGTAAGCCGTTTTAATTACTTTGGTTCTGTTATCACCAACAATGGTGGACAGGAAGAAGAGATACGTCAACGCCTTACAATGGCCAGATCAGCAACGGTACTACTAAAATTACTAAAATTACTAAACTTACTAAAATCTGGAAAGATACGGACATAACCAGGAATACGAAACTGCGCCTAGTAAGGACGCCTATCTTTACTATCGCTACCTATGCGTCAGAAACTTGGATCATTAAAAAGACCGAATCACGACGTATAATGGCCTTTGAAATGTGGGTATATCGTAGAATGATGCGCATACCTTGGACAGCACATTGCACAAATGTCTTAATATTGACAGAACTCGACATCAATAATAGGCTTACCACAATCATCACCAAAATATATTAAAGTACTCTGAAACCATTACCAGACGAATGAAAGGCATGGAGAGGTTGGTGGTTGAAGGCAAGGTAGATGGTAAAAAAACTCGAGGAAAATCGCCACTTCGATGGTCAGACCAAATAAAGTGCGCTGCCGGTTACTCTGTCTGAGGCAGCACACCGCGCCCAGGAGAGAGAAGAATGGTTTGCAACCATTCGTCAAATAACATAATGTCACCACATCCTTACGAAGGATAAAGGATAGAGGAGGAGAAGGATATTAATGCGATGCAATAACAGGACTATTTGCTAAAAGCCCATGGTATAATGTCATACGTCTACAGAGTATTATTATCTATACAATATAGATTATTACTCTATTTTACGAATACTTGTTTCACATTTTACGCTAATTTAATTATTCACGAGGAAATTATATATGTCAATTATTATTAGTATTCGTCCAGCTTGCTATTAATATTTCAAGAAATAAATTTATAATACCTTTTGATTTAGAGGTTACCTGCTTCAGAAGTTTAATGGGTGGGAGTATAGTTAGTAAATTATTTCTCACGAAGTCCAGACTTAAATATTGTGGAAAATCTACGAGCACTTCCGGTAAGAAATATTCATGATCGTCGAATAAGACATCAAGCGGGGGAGGAAGTTAAATGCACGTAATTTATTGAAAAAGTTTATATACTAATAGTCCTGTTAATCGGAATAGAAAGGTTGAAGACTGAATTTATTAAGTGAATAACTTTGTAAAATGAGACGCAAATTTTCTCCTCGTATCGAATAATTATATATATATATATATATATATATATATATATATATATATATATATATATATATATATATATATATATATATATTGAATTAAATTTTGTGGGCAAGCAAAATAAAATGTTTATCATTCCTTGTAATTTACCAACACATTTATCTACCAAGATAAAACCAATATATTCACTACTTAATAAAGATAATACATATTTATTGTGTATCTTAATAAGATGGAGGTGACATAGTTGGAGCCTTGAAACTAATAGAGATCACCTATTTATCTCATCATCATCATTATTTATCATCAATCATCCCTGAGTTGTCCATTGCTAAACATAGGCCTCCTCTAGACTTTTCCATCTGTTTCTGTTCTGCGCCTCTGCTATCCAACTGGTCACGATCCTTTTGAGGTCGTCGGTCTATCGCGTTGAGGGGTCTTCCTCGGCTTCGCTTGTCAACCCGTGGTCTCCACTCAAGCAATTTTGTTGTCCAACTGTCGTCTTTCATTGTTGCAACATGTCCTGCCCATCTCCATTTTTGCCCTGTAATATGTTCGATAATGTCTTCCACTCCGGTTAGTCTACGAACTTCCTCGTTTCTTACTCTATTTCTTAAGCTTATTCCAAGCATTGATCTCTCCATCTTTCGTTGTGTACTTCTCAATTTTTCGGCTGATGTTTTTGTGAGAGTTAAGGTTTCTGCTCCGTATGTGAGGACTGGTAGAACGCCCTGGTTAACAGATTTTCTTTTTAAATGGATCAGTATATTTGTTTTAAATACGTCTCTCATTTTTCCGAATGCTGCCCAACCCAGACTTATTCTTCTGAGTAGCTCGCATGTTTGGTTAACTCGCGTTAACCTTATTTCGTGAACCAAATACACATATTTTTTCACGAGTTCTATGGGCGACTTTTCGATTTCTATTAGCTCATTGCGGACGAGATTGGTCATCATTTTTGTTTTTCCATAGTTTATTTTTAAACCGACTTTCTGGGTTACTTGCTGTAGTTGTTGTAGCATAACTCTGGCTTTTTCCAAGTTTTCTGTTATAAGAACAATAACATCGGCATATCTGAGATGATTGAATATCTTTCCATCGATGCTAATACCCTTTGATTGCCACTCTAGCCGTTTAAATGCGTACTCCATAACTGTTATAAATAGTTTTAACGACAAGGTATCTTCTTGCCGCAGCCCTCTGCCAATTTTTATCTTCTCAGTCATGCAATGGAGGTTAACGGTTGTTGTTGCATTTTCGTATATATTTGGAATAATATTTGCATACCTGTGATCTATTCTGCATTCTGATAGTGCTTTTAAGATAGTAACTGTTTCGACTGTGTCAAATCTTTGTGGAAATCGACAAAGATAAGAGCAAGGAGTCTGTTATATTCGAAAGACTTTTGAATTGGAGTTTTAAGGCATTGCATATGGTCGTTTGTTCCGTGTCCCGCTCGAAATCCTGCCTGTTCTTCTGATTGATAGAAATTGAGTTTTGCTTCTAATCTGTTTGTCAGTATTCGAGTAAAGAGCTTGTATAGGTGGTTAAGCAAACTAATTAGCCTATAGTACATAGTGACCTAATAATCTACTGCAATAAAACTATTTCATCTGTTTTGTCAGTAATAATCGAAAAGTCTTATTTTGATTACCTAAGGGCTTTCATTTAATCTTGAGTGATGGCTATGTTGATTTTATTAGAAATATAGTCTATACACATATCGACCTTTTATTGGTCTTCTTAGAGCAACCAGAAGTTGTGGATTGAAAATAAATATCTCCCGTTATCAAAAAATAAGTATAAAAATATTTATTTGGAGGACGTTACAACGCCATCTAATAACAAGTATAGTAGAAATCTGAAGGTTTCTTACATGGCGAAACTAAAATTCAAATATTTGTCTACTGCGCTTTCTATAATATACAAAGCAGACAAATTGATAAATTAACCAGAGTATATACTACAAATAGTAGCGTAAGTGGAATGGGACAGGTGAGGAGAGTGATTTGCTTGGCGGTGGTGCTACCAGTCACGTTAGGTGGGGATATGACATAGCTTTATAGAGACGTATTACGTTGATGTAAGTGCTGTTGCCCTGATTTCACTAGTTTTTCATATATACCCAAATAATGATTATACTATACAATGTTTTCAAAGCAAAATAAGACAGGACCAAAGAAGGTGTAGCTTTACTAATACACAAAAGGTACCAAAATCACATCAAAGAGTGCCAATACATATCAGAAAGAATAGTTACAGCAAAGATAAGAATGGAGAAAGAAGACCTTAACATCGTCGGAGTATGCGGCCCATAAAATAACAAGCCTCAAACAACAAAGAAAGCGTTTTTCGACCAATTACATTAGGTAGTAGATCAAGTCAGAGGAAAGATGATAATATTGGGGGATATTAACGCTCGAATAGGGAATCAAGTTATACTTGGCAATAAACGAAAACATAACGAGAATGATGAAAACGAAAAGAGAGCACTGATGATCATCATCTGCAGGAATATCAAACTAAGAATAAACAACAAATTTTTTCACCACAAAGGCCAACACAAATATACATTTAATAACACTCGTGGACAAAGATCGATGATATATTATGTTTAACCAACAGATATATATATATAGATATATATATATATATATATATATATATATATATATATATATATATATACATATATGTATATATATATATATATATATATATATATATCGAAAATAATCTACCTAAGATGACCCAACTCAGCAGATGTAGGTAGCGACCATAGCCTAGTGTTATGTAAAATGAGAATAAAAAAACTCAAAAATAACATAATTAACTCAGCAACAGAATCACTTGGAGAGAGGAAAGTAATGAACAATAACATATCAAAAAAGAAAACACCATGGTTTAGAAAAGTGCAAAAGGTGTAAAACCACTATAAACGAATCAGAAATGAAACTATTACTTTAGTTAGATAAATAAAAAAAGAACACTGGCAGAGTTTCTCAAAACAAATGGAACACGACTTCTACGGAACACAAAAAGAAATATGGACAATGAGCAGAGAACAAAAGAGATTAACGAACTAATAAAAACGAACACATTAAGAAGGAAACATGAGTAGACTACTTTCGATCCCTATTTGCTAAAGGTGACGATAATGAACCACCAACACCAGAGGTATCGACAAACTTAAAATAAATATTTAGGAAGAAGAAGTAATGGAAGCATTAAGGAAATTAAAAAATAGAAAATCACCAGGAGCGGACAAAATTCACAGAATACCGAACGAACTTCAAAAGTACTAAAGACCAGATCTGGCCAAACAACTATTAAAACTAGTCCAGAAAATACTAGAACAAAACAGAATTTATCAATAATGGAGATCAAGCAACTAAGAAATATCTTAGTTTGAGCATATTGTTTATTATGTTGGTGATGTAAACAATAGCTTTTGCTGGTAGATTTTTCAGCGCACTGTTTGTGATGTTGTCAGGTCCTGGGGCCTGTTTAGCATTTTTCAGCTTTATTAGTTCTTTTATTTCTTTTTTGTCGCTTTTCTCTTTTTAGTCTTCTAGCTGTTCTTTCTACCTCTTCTTCGAATTCTAGGTCTTCGTTGGGGTGTTCGTTGTTCCTACACGCCCTTTCTAACTCGTTCTTCAAGACTTCTACTTTGTCGATTTCCGTATGAACAATCCCGTTTACTCCATGTAGGGCAGGAATGGGTTTCTTGTCCTATCGGAGGATTTTTGATAATTTCCAGAAAGCGGATTTATTAGGATTTAGCTATTGGATATAGGTGTCCCAGCTTTCATTTCTGTGATTTTGGAGTTTTCTTTTCACTCCCCTGTCTAGCTCGTTTGGAATCCTTTTGCCTTCTCTTGTTCTTGTGCGGTATGCTCTTCTTCTTTTCCTGTTTTTTCTCTGATTAGGTTTTGAAGTTCTATGCTTATATCCCTAAATCTTCCTTTTTGCCAGGTGATTGTTTCATTTTTGGAGCTGGCATCGATAGCATTTGTTATTGTTTGTTCTAGCTTTATTACGCTGTCTTCTAGTTTTGCGATGTTATTAATTATTGGGATATTACCGGTATTCTCACTCACAATTCTCCTGAAGTTCGGCCAACTTGTCTTCTTTCTGTTGTGGGGCTGCAAATAGTTCATTTGTATTCCGCCCAGGGTCAGAATAATTAGATTTTGCGTCGAATCGCCTTCGTTTAGACATTGTATCTCGTATTGTGACCCACGTTGTGTAGGATTGCAATACCGAGGTGCGTAGGGAGTTGTCCATGGAAACATGTCGGATCTGTAGGTCCGATAACGTAGGTGTTGGGTCTGTTTCCGAGATGGTCGTAGAGCTGTCTTCCATTTCTGTTGGTCGTCCTATCAAACCAATTGGGAGATCTAGCATTCAGGTCGCCTATGATTATGGTTCGCTTTTTTGAGTTCAGGATTAGGCTCAAGTCTTCGTTAAATATCGGATCATTAGGTCTAACATATGCTGACATTACTTTTAGTGAGTCGTTGTGGGCCTTTATCGGAATGATCGTGGCTTCCATTGTGACCAGTCCAAGTGGTGTTGGGATGTGCTCGTGTTCAAGTCCCTTTTCTACTAGTATTGCTGTTCCTCCTGATATTGCTCTATGATCCGTTCTATAGATATCGAAACATGTCTCTCTTCAAAAAGGGAGACAAATCGGACCCGGAAAATTACAGAGAAATTAATTTTTTAACCACAACACTAAAATTAACAACCAAAGTGATAACAAATAAATTGAATCAAATTATAAAACTAGCAGAAAAACAACAAGCTTTTAGGTCGGGAATCATGCACCGGCGCTATATTTATAATAAAGAAAGTGCAAAGAAATCATTAAAATACAACAAACCTTACGCATTACGTGTTTCGCGTACCTTACAAAGGCATTTGACCGGGTCAAATTAAAAGACGTTATCGACGTACTGTACGCAAGAGAGATAAACCTAGGAACAATCAAAACGATCGAAAATATCTACTAAATAACACAATATAAGTAAAAGTAGAAGAAGAACTAACCGACCTTATTGAATATGGCAATGGAACCAGACAGGGAGATTCCCTGAAAAACCCAATGTAATATAACCGCCAAAAAATGTGACGTGATGTTAATTTCCCCAACAAATACATAATGCATGATTACAACAGCAAATTTACTAGTATGTAAAATGGAACAGGAAGGTCAGATAATAAAACAAGTGATGGACTTTAAATATCTAGGCATCACATTATCTGCTACAGAAAGCTCGAAATCGAAGTCGAAGATCAAGTGAAAAGAGCAGCAGGCTGCCTAAATGAAACAATATAGAGAAATTCAAATATCGGGAAAGAAACGAAAGACAGAATGTAAAAAACAGTCATCAGAAAAATATTGACATTCGTGGCAGAAACAAGACGTGACACAGAGAGGACAAAAAGAATGTTAGAAACAGCAGAGATGAAAATATTTAGAAACATTGATGGTAAGACACTATGTGACAGATCAAGAAGTACAGATCTACGAAATAAATGCAAGGTGGAGAATTATCAAGAACTGGGTAAGAAATAGATGAATATAATGTAACGATCATATAAGCCGAATGAAAAAAAATAGAGAGTAAAGACGACAAGAGACGGTTTCCCGATAGGAAGAACACAAAAACGATGGAACGACAATTTACTGAAGACACATTCAAAAACGGACAGAGTCATGTCTATATTAAAAAGGAGAAGAAAAAGAAGAATGTTTTTAAAAAACAAAGATTATAGCAAATTCTGCTAAAATCACCACTTAAATTTACAAGACTTTATTTCACTAAGAAACATTGTATCCCAAATTTTACCAATGGAGGTAAAAACATTTCAATTCCAAATGGTATATTGCTGCAAATCAAAAAAATTAAAAAGAATATCTTTTGTGGATGAGTGAAACTTAGGTAAAGTTGACAAAAAATGAATTTGTCCACCTGGTACAGGATCGCAGCCAATGGATACACACAATCACGCTAAGCGATCAACCCTACCACTAGGAACATGTGTATACCAAACTAAGAGTGGGATCCACATGTCCGAAGATCAAACCGGTCACACTTCACTAGCTGAAATGGTACCTATCGGACCCCCAGGCTTTTCCACCACCCCTCCCCAACGTGTGACTTACGTGAGGAGGCTTATGATCTGAAAGTTACTTGAGGTACACTGGGTAATGAGACACCTCCTGTTTTTAATGACTGTGGTTATGCCACCTGACTGTAGGGGTAGCCACATCTAGGCTTTTCTCCCTATTTACTTTACTGACTTTATAGATTTTACTCTAACATCACTTCGGGACTTGAGTCCCTAAAAAAAAGAAAGAGAACGTGTGTTCCGTCCATGGAGCCGACAGCCTAGGCTGTCGACTTCATGTTCGGAAAGGTGTCTGTGCTCGGTCACTTAGCCGCCGATATGGCAAAAATAAATTTTGTTCTCCTCGCCGGCTGGGCGCCCGATAGGGTCCGGCCACCAAGTTCATGTATGCCGACATGATCTCAGTGCTCGGGTGTCGCGAGTGGATCAGTCTTCATTCGATTCGCCTTAAGGGCCTAGTCCGCATCAGCGGTATATAGAAGGCCTGACGGGCCTTCTATATGGAAAAGTTAAAGTGAATTTACGTTAAAACGTTTAGTGAAATAAAATTGATTTTAATAGTACTGAATTTAAAAGAAAAAAAACCGCTAACAATATTTAGAGTGCCCCCACCCACACTCTGATAAGAGCTTAAAAAATGAGGAGGTGGAGGATATTTGTTGCCTTATCAAAATACTTCACTATCAAAGAAAATTATACAAATAAACAAGTGTCAGGATATCTGTATTTTTTGTTGTTGTGTTCGGGACTTTGCTTTGTTAGTGTAATGTCAAACAGATATAGTTATAAAATAATAAATAAAAACTTCCATATTATATACTCTCTCTGTCTGATATCATGTTTATATATAAATTATGATAGATTATATTTAAAAATATTATGTGTTAGAGTATACTACATTTTTGGACAGAGAGAATAATCTTTTGGCATAGAATAAGTTTTTATTTCTTATTTTATGACAATATTTATTTTCCGGTAAAACATACTTTTTGAATTTTGCTGCCTAAAATTCAGTACCTACGTTCTGAATTTACCGTCAAATAAAATTATTTTTGGTCCATCCGCATTGGGCGCTAGAAACTCTTTTCCAAGTATTTCTATGGGAATCATGAATGTGTTGCTTGTGTGAGTCCATTTCAAATAGGTAAAGAAATAATAAATAAGACTTACTCACAATCAATTTAATTTAACTATCAGACGACCGGTTTCGCTTTCTACAATATGCAAAACATCCTCAGGTCTCGATACAAAGTTAAACAAATGATGCCGATACTCTATTAATAGATGGATGGTAGAACATGGTTGAAACTACTTTATATTGTTGAATGGAGAACTCAATTCTATCATTGCAGTTGTTTGACAGTAAACGGGAAGTTCTTGAGGAGATAGATTTGATCCAATGAAGAAGAGATATGTGTGAGATTGTTTGTTAAATGAAAGTGATGTAATATACTATTGTGTTATTAAAAGCTATTTATACTTATTCGAGAGATATATTTTTGAAATGTGTGTTATTTATTGAGTAATTGTTTTATGAAGGTGACAGTCTTATGACAATGAATAAGTTTAGATGTAAAAATTGTGTGGGTGTGCAATTATTTTCCACTTGTAGTTATCAAATTACTTTGATAAAGTTCTATTGGCAATGAGCTAATTATTGGAAAGTCAAGTAAATAAAATATTAAAATACAAACAATTAAGGACAATTTAAACACACTAAAACAGAAAACACTTAGAAGGGACGAAACAAACATTGAATTTAAAAAGGGGGAAGGGCTTTAATACACTACATCGCAGTCTTGGGCACAATCTGTGGTCGCCTCTGCAAACCACGTGACCGAAAAATTGCAGAATACATTGCAAACATATTGTGAACAGCCTATTTTAATCTGAACTTGGTTTAGAATGGAAACTTTTCTCATATACCCTTTCCAAATCCTCTTTACGATGCAGCAACGTCAAAAGAAATGCCACGAGGAAACTAAGTTCCTGTAGCTGGCTGTATACCATATATTACAAAAAATTTATTTCAAATCCTTTATAAAAGGTATATAATAAAATGCCCAAACGGGCTATCACAAAGATATTGCAAAACGTTTTCGGATTATTAAATCCATCATCAGTGCCAACCTGAAAGTAAATAACCACTTTAATTAAAAGAACGTTGAATTTAAAATGTTGACTAAGGTTAAAGAACATTGTGTTTAATACTTACGAGGTATACATGCTATGAGCCACCAAAATATATGGGTCCAAACCCTTTAAATGATATAAATTTACATTTGTTTTACATTATATGTGGTTACAAATTATGATGTTTAAGTTACCGTTGGAATTGGTAACATGGCGACATATGACCCTACATAGGTAAAATGGTCCTGAGACGAAGTCTCTTCGAGGACCTGTTGATAACAACTGATCAAAATGACATTGTTGACATGTTAGAACGGATGTTGTGTCAGAGCAGTCAGTGTAACTTACGGTAGTTGTCTTAAAATGACAGATATCAGCATTGTTACATATATTACATATATATGTTATAATTTTAATTTTTTCAATTTTAATCAATGCTAACACGTATACCTCGTAAGTATTAACCACAATGTTCTTTAACCTTAGTCAACATTTTAAATTCAACGTTCTTTTAATTAAAGTGGTTATTTACTTTCAGGTTTGCACTGATGATGGATTTAATAATCTGAAAACGTTTTGCAATATCTTTGTGATAGCCCATTTGGGCATTTTATTATATACCTTTTATAAAGGATTGTAAATAAATTTTTTGTCAAAAGAAATATTTACTACCGCAGGCAACTGGATATAAGCAATGCTGGAGAATAGGCTAATTCTAACAGACCTGCAATGAGATGAGGGTGTGGCCAAAACAGATAAGGGGTGCTCACAGAGGGAGCGCTTTATCTTTTCCTGAGGTGACGTGATCTTGCTTCTTGGAATACTGCAAATGTTCTATCCAGCACATTTCAACGAATATTAAAATATCCTTATTAGGTGGTGCGACAGAGGAAAACATACTATGTGAATTCTGGTAAAATAGTAGCAGTCTTATAATTAGGATAAAACCAAGTTAATATGGAAAAACTGTCAATGTGGCTACAGAAGTCAAATATCTAGGAGTAATACTAGATACTAATCTCTTATATATTGTCCGCTTAACTTATCCAAGTTCCATTGTCTTCTCTTTTATCTTTTTAATTATCTTAATTTAAAAAATACTACTCCTAATATTAAAAAGAAAATCAACCAAAAATAATATATTGTAAAATAAACAAAAATATAAGGACAATAATACTAGTGAAATTTGTATTCAATCTTTAGGTAGTGTTTTGTAAAATATCGGTTGCTTTAAAAAACGGCCATAAACTTTCATTTACAACGCTCGCCATAAAACAGAAGGAAATTTCTCGTTTTATTTTTATTTCCATACTCACCGTCTGTGTTTTTGTCCATGGTGCATTTACATATTTTGTTCTTCGGATCGAAGCGAGCCCTGCCACCTGATCCTGAGCAAATAGTGTCGCATTGCCAATCGAGATCGTACGATTTATTAGAATTTTTGTCCATTACGAAAGTTTGTGAGAAGTCTAAAAAAGAAAAACCAAATTAGATAACAGCAGTTGTAAAACGGACAAAAGTTATGAATTATTGTTCCACTGAGAGTTTTTTAGCATTCTGTTTAATGCGATAAGATTTTTTTTTTGTCTAATAAAGTAATATTTTTGTCATCATTAATACATACACACACACACATATATATAAATATATATATATATATATATATATATATATATATATATATATATATATATATATATATTGTTATGCTATGTAAAATTGAAAATAATATTGGTTTGCTTAATATATTTCAAAGCACAAAATATAATAATTCAAATAATTCGACTAATAAACTATAAAAGATATTTCGAAGAAATGAAAGTCCATTATCCTGGATTACCTATAGTAAACAAAATTTTAAATATATGCATAAATTATTTTCTTTGAAAAGTGACGTGAGTGAAATCATGAACAATGCGAGCGGGTTTTTCAAATGGACTTGTACAGTGAATGAGACAATAGAATAAATAATTAGAAAATATATTTCTCCGTTAGTTCTTAAGAATTTGTAGAAACCGATTAGCATGTTAATAGTTTTTAGGAAATTTATAATTGTAGGTAAAATTGTTGTTTGTTATCTGAATGAAGAAATGGGGATACGTATGACGAGCTTTGATTGGAGGAGATTGAAAAAAGTGGGATGGTTTATAAGAATGAGAGTTTAGCTAGATTTTTGAGGGAAAAAAGATAATCAGTTGTTTTCCAAGGGTGCAAGGCGAACGGTCGTTGTTCTCTGGTGGTTCCCCAGAGGTAGCAATCAGTAGAAGTGAATGTTTGTGCGTTTTCGTGGAGTAAGTGTATCTGACAGAAGCTGATCCAGTAAAATATTGTAAGTTATATTTTCTACTTATATTTCAAGAGATACTGTTCAGGCCAAAACGAGAGATTCAGTTTATCGAGAGGAGAAGAGGCTAGCATAATTTGAACGATACGTGCATTTGAAGAAGATCATTAAAGACGATAGGCTCGCAACAATTTGTTGTAAGATTACTGATTACCTATGAGACTGCTAAGACCAGATAGTGTAGGCTACAAGGAACAAGGATTTGGACAACTCATCATCAGAGAAATAGGTTTACTATTCGTCAGTTTTTTCTTTATTAACACATATTTTTAACAATTGTTTTAAAAAAGATAGGAATATTTTAATCAGGAGATTTAGAAGCAAAATTTTTATTTGGAATTTTAATTTATATTGTATATATTGAAGCTTCACGTACGTAGAACAAAATTTTGATAATCATTATATGAGACATTTTTATTAAAGATATTTCAGTGTGAATTTTATTTCAATATATAATGTATCATATATATTTTTTATTATTCCGGTATTCTTTGGACCTTACCTATTATATGTAAAGCATAAATATTAAAGCACGAGTATACCCCTGAGATAAGAGAATTAAATATTGTGCGAAAAAAAAAAATTACAGACAGACCTGAAATAATACAACTCGTAATTAAATTTTACAGCGAACTATACAAAGTCCCTGACACACTTGAAAAAGTAATCAGTAACCAAGAAGATGTACCTGAAGTCCAGAAGTCCTTACGAAAGAAGTAAAATCGACAATTTCAAAAACAACAATCGGTAAAGCAGCTGGAATATATGGTATAACAGTGGAACTGCTTAAATATGCTGGCAATAAAACTTGGAAAATCTTAGTAAGTATATTCATAAACTGACTAAGATCGAGATGCATACCAGACCACTGAAATACAGCAAACATAATTATTATTCATAACAAAGGTAGCAAAGGGAATATCAAAAACTACAAACCTATAAGTCTACTACCAATCATATACAAGATATTTACAAAGATCATCAACAACAGATTAAAAAACGCATTAGATGCTGCACACCCGAGGGAGCAAGCTAGCTTCAGAAATAGATTCAGCACCATGGATCATATTCACACACTTCGAAACCTAATGAGTAGAACTAAAGAATATAAAATACCTCTATCATTAACCTTCATATACTTCGAAAGAAGGTTTTCGATTCTATATATCCCAAGGCAGTAATAGAAGCTTTGACCTACCAAGGCATTGACAAATTGTACATAAAAACTTTATCAAATATATACAGACAAGCAAAAGATAAGGTAAAAATGTATGAAAACACTCCAGAATTTTCTACTACCAGAGGCGTTCGAAAAAGAAATGCAATATCACCAAAGCTCTTCACTGAAACTCTAGAAAATATATTTAGCAAAATGATTTGGCAGAACAAAGGAATATCCCATGATGGAGAATACCTCGGCCATCTAAGATTTGCAGACGACATTATTCTGATTGCTGCAAACCAAAGGGACTTATAAGCGACCTAAATACAGCTAGCAATAAAGTTTGCCTAAAAATGAACTTAACAAAGAAAAAAACCATGTACAATGAGCTAGTGGATATCCAAGATGTAATAATAAACAACACTGCACTTGAGACAGGAGACGAGTATGTATACCTGGTACAATTATTACATAAATCTGGCTCCTTATTTGTAGAAATCAACAGAAGAATGAAACTCGCTTGGGCATCTTTTGGTAGAAATGCAGTTATACTCAAATCAAAGATGCCAATCCACCTCAAGAAAAAAGCATTCGATCAGTGTATGTTACCAATCATGACATACGGCTGGACATTAAAGACGGACACTAAAGAAAGAGATAATATCTAAACTCAAAGTCACTGGAGCGATGAATGATAGGTATAACAAAGAGAGATCGAAAAAGAATAGAATAAATCAGTCCGAAAACCTAGGTTACTGATGTATTCAATACAATTAAATCTTTAAAATGGCAGTTGGCGGGACATTTATAGAGGTAGTCTAATTGACAATAGGTGGTCCACTAGAATTACAACAATTTCTTGTATTGGAGTATCGGGTATGCAGTCTGTTATTTAAAAAAACTCTTTTTTCTTTTATTACTTTATATTTCGCTGATTTTTTGTCAGCTTCATCAGGTGACAACTAAAATATGGTTAAAATTTAGGTATATAAATATCGGTGAGAATAAACAATGATTTACTTACAGATTTAAAGTTAAAAATATTTAAAAATATTGTACATAATATATTCAAAACAGTACTGACAATATTAGTTAAAAGCACCTAGATCACTAGTAATTAAATATAACAAAAAAACAGCAAACAACTAATAACTGAAGGTGTAAGGATTGGAGGGAGCATCATTAATAGCATAAGATTTGCAGACGATACCGCAATCATGGCAGAGAATATAGACGATTTACAAACTCTCCTGGAAATCATTAACAGAGAAAGCAAAAAGATGGGACTAACAATGAATATAAATAAAACCAAATACATGGTGATCTCAAAAAACCCTGTTGACAACATACAACTGACATTGGAGGGTAAACCCCTAGAGAGAGTCGACAAATATAAATACCTCGGAGCAATTATAAACTCACAGTTAGATCAAGAGCAGGAGATAAAGGTCAGAATAGAAATAGCTCGAAAAGGCTTTATAAAATACAAGTCAATGTTTACAAACAAGAAATTGAGTATTGCCATCAGATTGAGGTTCGTCGAATGTTATGTTTGGTCGCAACTACTATATGGGATAGAAGCTTGGACTCTGAAAGCCCAATCTATAAAAAAATTGGAGGCATTCGAAATGTGGCTATATAGACGTATTTTGAAGATTCCTTGGACTGCAAAAGTCTCAAATGAGGAAGTGTTATGACGAGTTGGACATGGCAGAAAGCTTATAAACACAATTAAAATAAGAAAAACATCATATCTGGGCCACATACAAATCCAAGCCACAAATCTCAGCCACAAATCTTGGCTGAGAAATATCAGAGATTGGACTAACCTCAGTGTTGAAGAGATATTTCACGTTGCAAAAGATCGAGAAGCGTTTAAAGAAGTGATCAAACCTTCGTTAGAAGACGGCACAAGAAGAAGAAGAACATTCCAAATAAAACAACACCTACAGGTAAGCTATTGTTTAATAACACTGATTTGTATTTTTCTAACCTTAAATATTTAGTATTGTATATTCTTTTGTATAAGGCTCAGAATTTCAAACTGTACGTACATTTTTTGTATCTACCGTTAAAATAGAAGTATCAGTTAAAATGTTTTTGTTACTAGTAAAGAATTTTGTCTGTTTTTTTTTAATGACCATAATATGTTATGATTATTGTCAGTTGTTTGAGTAATATGCATTGCCTTTTATGTTATTGTGTTATTAGCAGAGATAGGAATTTACCAAGCAATTTGGTTATAAGTATTATTTTTGTGTTGGCCTATAAAATTAGCCTATAATTATTATTTCAAGGCTGGATTTGTTTCAGAACCACTTGGTCACTACAGTAACTTCCAAGGTAATGGTAAGGAAGTGGACGAAGATGATAACTTGTTTGGAGATAATAATTCGGATATTAATAAAACCTATGAGCCTCTAAGTGGTGAAAGATTCGAATTGGACGACAATGATATGAGACGTATAAGTAAACCGGCGAAAACAAAGATAAAAGAAAAAGCTATTAGTACTCCTACGACTAGTGGGGCAGTAACAAAAAAATCTTCTTAAGGACGATTTATTCCTAAGCAGTGATGCAGGCAATTTCAATGAATATAATGAAGTTATTTTAGAAGAAGAGAAAAGTTTTAAAAGAAAGGTACAAATAACTAAGTGCAAACAAAAAGGTAAAAAACATGTAGTAAATGAACAAAATTGGGCCTGTAATGTTCGCAAATGAAAAATAGCTGATGGGAAAGAGAATACCTTAATTCTACCAAATCTAAAATAGTGCACTACACTACCATTTTACAATTGAACAATCAGCTACCAGTGAACAATCAGCAATTAAAGGTATGCAAGGTTATGTTTTTTAACACACTTTATATATCCAATTTAGTAGTAGTAAATATGTTGAAAAAAATTGAGCCAGGAGGTTTAATAAAAGCTGATCAAAGAGGTAGATACACGCCAATTAATAAAACTCCTACCGAAACCATAAATAGTATACATCAACATATTAAATCATTCCCAAAGTACGAGAGTCATTATTCCAGAGAAAGGAGTAAGAGAAATTATGTGGCACAGAACTTACAATAGGAAAAATGTATAAACTGTATATTAATGAATGCAATGAAAGACATGTAGATCCAAAGCTCAGAGCAAAAAAGTGGTTGTACGCAGATATTTTTAATAAAGACTTCAAGTTGTCGTTTAAACCATCCGAAATAGACACTTGCGATACAAACAGTACATTCACCGCTCAATTAAAAAATAATCTTACTGCAGATCAACTAACCAGTGTACAGGCTGATCATGAAGCTCACCTTATTGAATCTAAAACTCGGTATAACTTAAAACAATTGGACTTTATACTGGTTAAAGAGTTACCAAAACACAAAGTATTATCTGGTGATTTGCAAAAATGTTTGCCTTCACCACAAACAAACAATTGTGTTGGTTTCTATAAAGGGAAGCTTTGGACATTAAATTTTACATTATATGATGCCCAGCGATTCTTCTGTACAATGTATGATGTGGGACGAATCGAAAGGGGCCTGGCCTCACCAATTTTGAAATGGGTTGACAATACAATTCCAGATAGTCAAGTAGAGGACATCACTCTTTGGACCGATAACTGCTATGGACAAAATAAAAATATAAGTATTTGCTATTTTTGGATACTGATTACGTACCCTCAAATAAAGACGATCACTCAAAAGTTTTTACTGAAAGGGCACAAACATATGGAAGCAGACAGTGTTCATGCTTTAATCGCACTATAATTTGACCAGTTTAACCCTATGAGACTGGCAACAGCTAGTTAGGCAAACATCAGGTAACTACACAGTGCACAATATGGAACTTGCAGATTTCAAAAACTTCAAAACGCTTTTTAATAAGAAATTGTCACCTAATCCTCCTTTTGTAAGTAGAAAAAAGAATGTTAATAATGACCCTGTTCTACTGTCAACATGTGTTTTTCTACAAGTATGTCAGTTGTCAGTATGTAATGCTGTTTATCAAAATTTAACACATAGTGATGTAGCCACAAACGATTACCCACAAGAAGATGAAGATGATATGGAGCCTCTTTAACAATTTTGAAACTTGTCTATAATTTTACTTAATTATTATAACATTATAATATTTACCTCTAATAAAATAATAGGATAAGCTGTTTAATGTGTTTGTATTTTTTATTTCGTAGAGACCTTAACATACAATGTCACATTATTTAAAAAAGTTATTAGAGGTAAACAAGAGTCCAACTAAACATTTAAGAAAAAATTAATAAATAACGGTAAACTTCAGGTATATTACACTTCATGGAAGTAAAAACGATTATACACACCACAATAATAATATATTAGTCTTGGTTAAATATAAGAAACATTTGAGTATTTACTGATTACAAATTTAAAAAATGTTAAAATTGCGCTCCTGAAAAAGTAAGAAAATGGACATAGTGTCCTTTACCTCCGAGGTACGGTATATCATCTGTTCTTATGAAGAATACTATCAGCTACGACAAATTTTTCAACTACCAGTCGCACTTATCGACTGAAAAAAATCGATATAATCCTGATCGTGGGTAAAAAATTGAGAGGGGTGGTTTAGAACGTGAAAGAGGAATTAACCTAAATATCACTTCTAAGAAATACATAATCTAGGTTCCCTAACACTATAAGAATATTATATACAATTTATACATACCACATAGTTGAATAAATAGAGCAATATATAAGAATATATTAAATAACATCACTAAGGTAATTAAATGCGGTTACAGAAATATTAAACCTGTCACCAACAGTAAATTATAAACTTCAATAAGTAAATTGTTTGTATAAATGTCTGATATTGCTTTAATAACAAACTTACTTGACAGTCGACTCCGATCCAAATGCTGACCTGTTCAAACATTGCAAACACAACAAATTGTGTTTATATTACTAAATTATGTTGCATAATATCTCCCGAATGGGTTAATTGTATTTCAGAATTATAATTGAAATGATCGTGGCCTCATGTTTCTCTATACACTAAGAAATATTATTGCTTTAATTCACAGGTCTGCAAAAAAATATTTTTTGAAAATTGTTTCCAATTTTATAACTGACTTATCGACTGGTCCAACGAAGACTGTAGTAACTCATTTTTTATGTAATTGAGATAATTATAAAAATGTATTTACACTGTAACCAAAATTCATTAATCTATTAAATGGATGTTTTTATAGCATTAAGTGATACTTTTAATAATGATCTTACAAGGGTAAACCAGATTTAAGACAGAAATGGTCATAAGTGACTTTTGAATGAGTTACTATAGTTTTCGATGGAGATATTTTTAAAGTAATAAATACCAGAATTATTTGTTTCTTAACTCTATTTATATAAAATGCTACATTTTTATATTTTAATTCAATTTTCCTTATCCGACTCTTCTTCCATCTCAACTGAATCAACTTCGAGCTCGACTTTAGGAGGTACATAACTCTTTGAATTAAGATTTTTATAAAATCCATGGTACATTGTGCCGGTATTACACAGCCACAGTAATTCTTTTAGCTTTTTTTCTTCAATTGGTAATGGTGCATCATACAGTTTCGGTGGAAATTTGATAGTAGTCGAAGGCCGTCCTCTGCATTTTCGATTTAATTTCATGTCACAACCTCTAAAACCATCATCGAATTCGTATTTAAACATTATAGAATTTTGGTGTTCATGCGAAAAATTTTATTTCTCGTATTTTGCTAACTTTTATTGATTTCTTTTCGTTGTCAAGTTTCCAATTCTCGGTATCAGTCAGTTTTTTTTAAATTAAAAAAAATTATCTTGGGACATTTCCGTAACATCATAAACTCTTCCTGTAGTTTTAGCCATTCTAATTAATGTAACCCACTGTTCTGGCACATGTACAACCAATTGCCTTTTCTTTGCATTTTCGATAACAGCATGCATACTGTCACCCTCGTTCTAAGTGTGGGCTTTTTCCAGAAATCTGTGAACAATATCAATATGAAAATGATCAGCAGCAAAAGCAAATATCGAAAACACAAAACGATTCCTATTTTGTCCCCCACAGTTGTCTGAGTAGAATATTATCGTTTTAACACTTTGTTGTGCCTTGAGATCTAAAATTTCCAGAGGCAACTGGCAATTTCATTAGGACCTCTTTTAGCCACCTGCTCGTGCCATACATAGCAGTAACTCTGATTATTTCCAACATCATAAACTGTAAAGTTATATGTAGAGTATTTGCTTTTGTAGTAAAAATCACTTACGTTAGACAAAGGGGTAGCTAAAACCTTTTGAAGGTCAAAGCAAGCCACATACAAGCCCCTTATCATCTAGTGCAAGCTGTTTGTCTATGTCTTTTAAGTTTCTGATAACTTCTTTGTTTTTCATATGGGACTCATATTGTTCGAGCAATTTTGCTTTTTCAGCATCAATAGCCATATTAAAAACAGAACAATCAGTACACTGGTCCTTTTTTGGTTTAAAAAACCCAATATTGAACTGTTCATTGAAAATATCTCTATACTGGCGTGACGTGGCAGCTGTAGTGATGTTATTTTTTCGCAATGCTCGTTGTACAATCGGTACATTTTCTGGATAGTTAGCCCTTATTCAAGGTACATCTTCATCGTATTCTTACGGGTATAATGGGAAGGTACTACAGGAAACTGATTTATGTGATTTTTACGTTATCTATAGTTCTGGTGATAGTTTATGTGGTCTGTTAGTGTGCTTTCCACGTTTATCTTCCTCTAATGATCCACCATCTTTCAGTTTCCTTAATGCTGTAGTGATCCAAGTTTCTGAAACGTTAAGGGTTTCCAAAAACATAGTTTTGCAAACACGTTGTTTTTCATTGCGAATGTAGAAGTAATATTCTCGAGAGTAATTTCTTCGAGACCGTTGTTCTGCAGTAATAGTTACTTGTTTTTTGGCAACCTGTCTCACATGACGAGCAATAAAATCCCACTTTCTCGTATGATCTTTTAACTTCCAAAATTCATTGAAAAAAAGGTCTCTATCTTCTTTAGCTATTTTGGTAGCACATTTTAGTCTACATGTGTTTGCGCATGGTGCACTTATCTGTCTGCCTTTAATTTGAATACCTTTTCGATTTTCATGTTCAAGTCCCAGGTTTAGACTTGTTTTAGATTTTTCATCCGCCCACTTACTAATGTCTCTAATTCTTTTCCTACTTACTCTCTCTATATTGCCTCTGCTTCTTCTCTTTCCATTTGTGGTTGCTTCAGTTATATTCTTATTAGGTTCAATTATTACTTCAGGGATGTTTTTGTCTTCTGTCGGAATGTAATCTGGGTCAGTATCAGAGTCTGCATGAAATGGTTCCTCATCGCTTTCCTTCTCAATTATTTCATTTTCATTCCTATTGGTTTCATTGTCTTCTAAGCTTACTAAAATTAAACAAACATGAGGTAAATGCCTACGTAATATTTTTTCATGCGGAATTTAAACCAACCTGTAGAACATTCAGGATTAATATCAGTCTCGTGGTCACCAGGATCCTCATTCGCCTTTTTGTATTTGCTTTCTTCTACAATACTTTCAGCAATATGTTTACCTTAAAAAAAAAGTCGGTTTTTACTTTGCTGTTATTATTTTAAATAAAGTTTATTATAAATTTACCTTCAAAAGAACGATAAGAAATATCCGTTTCAGTGTTTTTATACGCTTTCTCAGCTAATTCCAATATTAACTCACTTCTGGAACACATTATGGCAATTATAACAAAACTAAACTTTTGAACATAACCTTAAACTAACGCAGAGTACCGTAGTAACTCATGTTACGATACCTATGCTACCGCCTCAGATAACAACGAAGACTATTTTAACTCAAGATGCGATGCTTTTCTACGGTTGTTATTCATAAATCGGAGATACTATAAAACTCTTACGTGTAATATTGGTTGCATAACTACGTTTACTGAGATACGATTCTTTCCTGGGGAAGAATTTATTTATTTCATTATGTTTTATTGTTTTGCGCTCGTAACTCAAAAAGTGGAAATTTTGAGTTACTACAGTCTTCGTTGGACCAGTCGATATGTAACAATAAAACACTGAAAACTTTTTTTTCAAATTTCCACAAAATTTTGCGGAAGTTTGAAAATAAAGTTTTCACTGTTTTATTGTTACAAAAAATGAATTTTCATCAAGTAACATGAAGTACAACATAAAAGTCGAAAAACATTTGTGCTTTACATTAAACATTAATTTAATTAAGTTATACAAGTCAGTTTTTAGTGAAATTTTCACAAAGTGTCTATTATCACAAGATTCACAACCGTGAGTACCTAGTTTTATTGGTGATCCTTTGTGAATCCCGTTATATGTAATAATTGGTTATATTGCCGTTCATATCAGAACACAGGCAAAAAAAACTGGTTTAATTTATCATTTTTGTCGAATATCTACTATCTACCTACAAAGTTTAATTGCTATTTAATTGATTTGGTTTAAATCGTAAATTGGAGGAAAATAATTAATTATGCCTGAGTGTATAAACTGTAAGCAATCTACCATAAACACTCAAATTATAAAATGTTTGGAATGTATGAATTCTTTGCATACCTCACGCATTGGCTTACAGGGCGATGATGTCAGTCGGATTACACGAACGCGCAGTAAAAATATCAAAGTACTATGTAATACTTGTAGCAACGGAGAAGACAAGTTTGTTCAATTAAAGCAATTTTTAACGAATCTTGTGGAAACCAAAATGCAGGAGCTTTAAAGGAAAATAGGCTATTAATCCTACAATACAATCCGAACATCAGGAAGAGATAATTGAAGAAGCCATGGACCATATTAATCGATCGCAAAATATAATTTTGTATAATGTCCCAGAAACTAATTCTGCTATGGAAGATAATAATAAAGTAAATGATATTCTAACTACAATACAAGGTAATTATGCAAATACGATTTCTGCAATACATGTACACAGAATTGGTAAACGATAAGGCCAGTCTTAGAAAAGTGACCTTTTAAACACCCGCGCAGGCTAAGTCTATTTTGCGTATCAAGAATAAATTAGGACAATACTTAAATGAACGTCGGACCGAACTAAAACGTCGAACAGATAATGGAGAACAAAATCTGATCATTAAGTATGTAAAGGGTAAACATACCATTGTCAGTAAAACTGGGGGCTCTTTAAACTAAATGTGTACAACAGTTCCAGATCAAGTAAATCCCAACACGTTGAAATGACATATTATTAGATACCAAAAATGTACGCGGTCTTAATAGCAAAATTTCATTGTTTAATTCTAACGTTAGTGATTGTGACTTCGACATCATAGTATTAAGTAAAACGTGGTTACGCAGTGATGTTTCGAGTATGAAACACTTTCCGAATAATTATGTCGTATACAGAAAAATCTGAAAATTTCATGAGGTGGACAAGGTGAAGGGTGGTAGTGTAGTGCTCGCGTTAAAAGATTTCATAACATCTGAAGTATTGGACATTAGAGCGCTCTACGCACAATTTCCACTTATTGATCTTATTATTGTCAAGTGCCAGATTGGTTACAAATATTTTTATATAGTTGTTGTTTATTTACCCGATATGATAAGTTTGGTAGACTTTGAATATTTTCTCGATTGCTTAGGGAAAATTGATTACTTAAATAATGACTGCATAGTATTCTTCTTCTTCTTTAAGTTCCATCTTCTATCGAAGGTTGGAAATCATCATGGCTATGCGGACTCTGTTGACTGCCGCTCTAAAAAGTTCTGCACTACTGCATTCAAACCATTCCCTTAAGTTCTTAAGCCAGGATATTCTTCGTCTGCCCACATTTCGCTGCATAGTATTAGGCGATTTTAGTGTCTCAAAGTTTATAGATAATTATATGTCTGATTTCAAAACTTCTGTAGTTTTAAGTTTTGCGGGCTTTACTGCCCCTAGATAATTTAACAATGTTGTTGATCATTTGGGTAGACTGCTAGATTTAGTCTTATCGCATTTCAGTTGTGAAGTGAAGCATGATGACTCACCTTTGGTCTATGAAGAATCTCATCACTCAGCTCTTTTAATAACATTTACGGATATATTTGTAAACGAGCCTAAATTTAGGTATGGTTTGGAGCAATTAACTTACAACTTTAAAAAAATAAATTTCCCTGCTATATATCGAGAACTGTATGAAACGGATTGGAATTCTCTTGATACTTCTAATGACGTTAATAAAACTTTAAATAACTTTTATGATAAGATTTTTTCTGTGTTTAATAAGTATATTCCAGTTTAAAAAAATTTAAGAAAAAAGTTTACAAAAAAGTTTAAAAGATTTAAAAATCACTGTGATTTGCTTGAGTTTCAACGGTTAAGACACCTTGTAAAATTAAAAATCAGTTTGGTATACGTCGAGAATATCCAAATTTCTTTATCTATCAACCCCAAGAAGTTTGGGTCGTACTTAAATTCGAAAAATAATAGTTCAAGAATTCCTGGTGTGATGAAATATAATGGCATCACTACCTCCGACCCACAAAATATTGTGATTGTGTTTGCAGAATTTTTCAAGAGTGTTTTTCTGTCATTAGATATTAATTTCAGTGCTAACTCTTCATCAGTTAATGCAGATGACTTAAATTTTTATCCTATTTTAGAGTCTGAGATAATTTTTGCTAGTAAGACATTGATAGACAAAATGACGTATATACCTGATAATATTCCATCCTTTTTGGTTAAGGATTGCGTAGGTGCCTTAAGTGTACCATTATTAAAAATTTTTAATTTATTTCTTTTTAACAAGGAATATCCGAGTCTCTGGAAGGAGTCAAAAGTGTGCCCAATATTTAAAACTGATAAAAAGGGTCAAGTAGAAAACTACAGACCAATTTTCATGCATGTTTCTTGACAATGCGCCAACTCATCCTCAAAATCTACAAAATGGTGACAATTGTTAGATTTTTACCACCAAATGTCAAGAGCTTAATTTATCCCTTAGATCAGGGAGTAGATACATTCAAGATACATTATAGAGGAGCATTCTTAAGACATCTGTTATTACAGGAGTAGAATAAATCAAAAATTGTTCCCGAAATTCTCAAATCTTAAACAATGAAACATGTTGTTTATTGGTGTGCCGAGCTGTGGGCCAAGATTAACTCTTCAACTTTGGAAAAATGCTGGAACAAACTTTTTGATGTGATTTTGAATGAGGCAAACTCATGACGTTTTGAAAATGAACGATGGAGAAATTAGAAGATTTTTTTAAAACAGCATGTTATACTTGTTCATTTTCCTTAATTTTATTACTTTATTCTGTATTTACTTATTAGAAAACATTACGAAATTACCTCATAATTTTTTTAATACCAATACTTTTACCAAGAATACTATCAAAACGATGTTATTTTTAACCGAACTTCTTGTTATCCGAAACGCCTCTCACAATTATTTCGGTTAAACGGAAGTTTTACTGCACTCTTATCTCGTATTAGTAATATGTTAGATCCATATAAAGAATATGCCACAGGAGTTAATAGGGATAAAAATCAAGAAAGCGTGGAAAGCAAAATGAAAGTATACTAGACAACAGTAGGACCACTTCTAACATATGCAGCGGAGACAAGGACTGATACAAGAAAGACGAAACAACAAATCAACAATATCGAAATGAAAGTATTAAGATCAATTTAGAGGGCATATCATTAAGAGATAGACAAACCAATAGAATATACGCGAACAATGCAAAATTTAAAATATTAACAGGTGGATAAAAACAATAAAAAAACTGGAACGAACATGTAAACCGAATGGGACCAGATATATTAGCGAACATCCGTAAAAACAACAAGCCATATAGAAGAAGAAGATTTTTCAAGAATACTGGGATCTTGAAGATAATAATAAACAGCTCGAATTTAATCCCCATGTGTTTTTGTCATCAAATCACCCAACTATTAGTACCATGTCATGAAAATTAACGTCGAAATAATAATGGATTTGATTTCACGTTCAATAAGACTAGAATTCCGATCTGCAAAACATGTTTTAAATCTACGTTGAATATCACAAAAAGACCAATTCGTACAGTTGTAGAAAAGCGTTCGGAAATCGGAATAGTAAAAAATTGTCGTAAAGGAAAACATTACTGTTACATGTAATAAAACAAGTAGGTATAGATGACTGTAGTTGTAATTTGTATTACTTTATTTAGTTAGATTATAAGAACGTTACATTACATATTATTATGCCTAGGTTATATCGTTGGCCGTTGCACCTGGCCTCATGGCATGTGAAGTGACGTTCTCAAGGAAGGCGGATGTGCCTGTTGACACTGACAGACACACACTGTTCCCAACCTTCTTATTAAAGGTCACTTCACATGATTACATGTGACAATTACTGCTACCAAAAAACTTATGACAACGTTATTTATTATAAGGCCCTCACTGATCTCGGCAAACGCTAATTCTGAGATGGCTTCACTGTATAAATTGAATAACAAGGGTAATAAAATACACCCTTGGCGGACCCCACGGCGAATCTGGATATCCTTGGTCAGTTCGTTTTCAACATGCAATTTTGCTGTTTGAATCCAATAGAGGTTACAGATGATTCTAATGTCTCTACTGTCTATGTTTTTTTAATAAAATTTCTTTAAGTCGATTATGCTGCACGAAGTATATAGAAACAGGAAAAGATATTTATCAATAAACGTCCAAGTAGTGGGTGGACCCAATTTAGAAATTTTCGGTGTTGTAGCTCGTTGGCCTGGAAGAGAACATGATTCGATGATCTTCAATAATAATTCAGTGAAACACCGTATGTAAAATGGCAGTTTAACAGGATTTCTTCTTGGAGATAGTGGCTATGCTTGTTTACCGTATTTAATGACGCCTCTTTTAAATCCTGGAATTGAACAAGAAGTAAGTATAACGGAACAAGTATAACGGATATCATATTAGAACGAGAAATACCATTGAGAGATTGCTTGGACTGTGGAAAAAAAGATTTTGTTGTTTGAGTCGGGGTTTAAATAATAAGTTGGAAAGAGTTCCAGAAATAATTGTGGCATGTGCAGTTCTTCACAATATTGGAATCAAAGTGAATGGTGTAAATGATGAACAAGATAATGTGGAAGAAGAACTATAGATGATAATGCACCTCACATACCGAATCAAGCACAAAATATTGGACATATTGTACGAAAAAGACTTATTGAACAACATTTTAATTGATTTCAATTTTATGTAAATAAAAATAATTAATAAAATAATTAAAAAAAGTAATTAATAAATATCTACAATTCTTCCCTTTTAAAATTCCAAATTTACCTGCTCAATACTACTCAAAATTCCATACAAACCGATTACTTTTTCGCTTAGCTACTCTTCATACAATTTGTATTATCTTATAAAAAAAAACCAAGCATTTGCAAGAAAATTGCACTTTCATTTAAAAAAAAAACGAGTTATTTATTTCGTACTCTTTTTAAGCAAGGCGCAATATTTAATTACTTAATATTATTATTAATATTAAAAAACAATAGTAAAAGCTTTAGTAATATTACCAATATTAAAAACTTTAATATATTATACATTATAATAATAATATAAATGAGTAGAACCGATTACATTTAAATTTGACAAATTGTAACTCAAGTCAACTAGTTCATAAGTACGATTGCGCGAAGCCGTGGATTTTATAAGACACTCTCGGTCTGTACATCTTTGTGTCATCAAATACGTCTACGTTTTCATATCGAGTAGTAAGTAAAGTAACCGATCGCCCACTGGCGGTTCTCCGAGGATTGACTATGAAACAGGGGATGAAATCTCGATGGAGTGCTCGCTAACTGAAGAGCCGCCGGCGACTCTTCCTGGCGAACAACTATGAATACCACTGTAGAAAAGAAATAAAACGCCACATAAATAGCATTCCTTAGATCGAAAGTCATTAAACAAGAATTCGGTCTAGTCCTGAATACATAGAAAGTGTTAAACCGCTCTCTGATTTGCATCGCGATTATGTTGAGGAATATAAACCAAAGAACAATCCTTATCTTATTTATTACCAAGTTTTACACAACTTTAATATTTCTTTCTCAACTCCTAAAAAGGACCAACGTTTGTTGTGTGTTTCCTATGATAATGCCTCAGAAACTCAAAAAAGGAAGTAAGGAGTGAATATAAAAATCATATCATGGAAGAGGATTTATCACGATTAGAAAACACAACGATAACATAAACATAAGCAACAGTTATGTAGTTACTGTATTTAATTTACAAGCCGTTCTGCCATATCCCAAGTGAAATGTGGCCCTTTTCTACTACAAGTTTAAATTAAATGTTTTCAATTGTGAATTTATCCGTTTTGCCCACAAGCTATCCCAGAGATTTGCTCCTATTACAGCGACATACTAACATCAGGAAGGTAAATAGAATGTGGCATTGCCAGTAACAAACGTTAGTAATAAAGCAGATCCCATAGATATTTCCCAATATCCCAATATTTAGTGTCAACCACAATATTTCATTTACAAATATGCTACAGACACCTGAAAATGCAGCAATCAAGAACAATAACAAAAGACGTAGAAAATCAGCTATCAATCGTAGACCTTAATTTATTTCTATAGTTGTATTTCGTAATCCTTGATTTCTAAGAAGAAGTGATCAAAAGAACAAAAGTCTTGGTTCTGCAAAATATGCAAGGTAGACAAAATAGCAGGTAAGTAGGGCATGCAGTACTTATGTCCATGGATAGTGCATGGTTATCACAATCAAGATTGATATATTCATATACCCAGTCCAAACATATGGTTCAGAGACCTGGACTTTAACAAAGAGTAATGAAAACATGTTAAGAGGTTTCGAAAGAAAAGTACTATGGCGAATCTATGAAGCAGTGAATGATAATGAAGGGTGGAGACGATACAACTTCTAACTTTATAGAATATACCTTGAACCAGATATCATAAAACATATTAAGATGGGATTATGCCTGAGGTGGATAAGGCATAACATAGAACAAAATGATCCAGCTAGAGAAACTCTCCTTGATAGACCCATTGGTTAGAGAAGAAGAGGAAGACCCAGAACAAGGTCCTCCTTAGTAACATCGATGAAGACATGAGAAATATGGGAGGAGAAAGGTGATGTATCCATTACCTTCGAAGAGACGACTGGAGATAATTTCTTGAGGAGGATATATATGTATGTATATATATATATATATATATATATATATATATATATATATATATATATATATAGTCTATCATATATGAATGTAGTCTATCATATACCCTGTTCTAAATGTGATGCATGTTATATTGGTCAGACAAGCGGTTCCCTTAAAGGATTATGTCACATCTTAGTGATATTAAACTGTCTAAACATACCTGTGCCCTTGCACAACTTGCAATCAACACCAAACATGCTGTGAATTTTGATGATGTTAGAATTCTCTGTAGAGAACGTAACCTTAATAAGAGATAGTTTATGGAGATGTGTCATATTTTGAAACAACCATTAAATTAAAGCATTAAGCAAAGCATTAAATAAGAGAATTGATATCAGCAACTTAAGCCAAATTTACCATGCACTAATACTACAAATTTGATTTTTTCCGTATACTATTTTTAATGATTGATTTCTTCTTCAGTTTCTTATTGTTTTATATTGTATCATAATTTTAGCATTATTTCGTAAATTGAACAAGTGTTCCATTTTATACTCAACTAGATAGTTATATATTTTTTCTGACGTTTTTATACTTCATTTCGCATGTTATCGTCATAACAGTCAAGAACCCTGAGCCGTGCCGTTGTTAATATAATATTTCAAAATTGACATTTACATTTTTTGATAGATTTTAAAACAAGTCAATGTTGTCATGAGGTAAATTACTATAAAATTGCATAAAGTGGGAATCTTCCGGCGTTCTGTGATTTGGATTGTTTTTGCTGAGGTTTTAACTAAATTAATTTTGTGCTACATAATCATTTTTAATGCTACAGATCTTATAAAGGTAAGATTATCTACTTAATTGTTTCTCATATTAGATGTATCGCTAATAACACTCTTTTAGATGAACTAATAATGCTCACTGAACAGTGAGCGAAACGTCTTCAATAAATAGATAAAGTAGCACAACTCTTGATTGTCTTTTTTTTTATATATACACATTATATATATATATATATATATATATATATATATATATATATATATACGTATACAAGAAATACTGGATATTAGTGACTGTCGATATAAACACACAACACAGTTTATTGTGTTGTTAAAGAAACACTCTTTTGACTTTTGAACTAGCTTTCGGAATGTTCCTTATTCCGATATTTGCATATTTTTCCTTTGTTCCTCAACAGCTAAAAGGATAGGCTAAGTGTACTCTTTAGTCCTTTATTGATCCAATATTTCGTTGATAGTTATCAACATCATCAGGGATGAGCTACAATTAGTTTACATGAAAATTGACAATCTGTTATAAATACGTTGATCTTACTTACGATTTTGAGAATGGTGCCGTAAAAGCTGGTCAAATTTGTAAAATTTTGTGAAAAAAATTGTATAAGTTTTTTCTTACAAAAAGAAAAACAGAAAAAACATGTAATGTAAAATTCACTAAGACTGGTACAAAGACAATGCACAATTTTAACTAATTATGTGTAGGACCGAATGTCCTCTCTCAAGAGTCTTACATATTATATATTCTTCTGTAGGCGCTCCCATGGACGATACTATAGGTCTTACTGCCAGTTGAGGTTTATGAATCTTTTGTAGAGAATAGTATTTAGGTGTAACGCTGTTATATGTTGTAAGTTTCTTTTTTGTGGCATTGTCTATCATGCCTTTTGTGTTTAATGACTTTATGAGTTTGTTGCTTTTTAGCCTGAACAGAAGAAGTAGGATCACTTCGTAGTTCAATATAGGTATTACTGTTCGTTATTAATTCATTGGACGAATTTATGGGAGAAAAAAAGAAACTTACAACATATAACAGCGTTACACCTAGATACTATTCTCTACCAAAGATTCATAAACCTCAACTGGTAGTAAGACCTATAGTATCGTCCATGGGAGCGCCTACAGAGAAAATAGCCACTCTAGTAACAGACATTCTAACATCCTCTTATGTCTTAAACAATGAATATTACATTAAGGACTCGTTTGAAGTGAAAAAACTAGTTGAAAATATCACCCTTCCACCTAACTATATTCTTGCTAGTCTTGATGTGGTGTCTCTATTTAGTAACATCTACTTAGAAGCTTGTTTCAGATCAATACAAAAAAGATGGAATATAATTTGTTGGTAACCTTTTTGTTCGAAAACACTTATTTCTCCTTTGAAAAATATATAAATCTACCCTAAATGATATATAAATCTACCTTTGGAACACCAATGGGTGCAAAAGTTTCACCAATCCTAGCTGCATATGTAGTAGACGATATCCTTGAAACAGTCATTCCAATCTTACCCTATAACCTTACATTTATAAAGAAATATGTCGACGACATCATTCTGGCACTTCCAAAAGATCAAGTAGAAGACATTTTATCAGTCTTCAACAGTTATGATCCATATATACAGTTCACAATAGAAGTAGAGAATAATGAACAATCTGTTTCCTTCCTCGACACCAAACTAATTAGAACTAACAACGATATCCTAGTGGACTGGTATAGAAAACCAACAGCATCAGGTAGATATCTACACTACCTATCATATCACAAACCTTCAATGAAAATTAATTTATTAAAACAAATGAAGACCAGAATGATGAAAATTTCAGATATAACCTTCCACGAAAAGAACCTCAAACTTTTGCACAACCTATTTACAGATAACTCTTATCCCACTGATTTAGTTAAGAAAATCCTTTATGACACCCCTTTAACCGTTCCTCAGGGTATAGTAGATGAATTAAACAACATCAATACAAATAGGTAGCTCCGAACAAATTGACACTAATAACCGAGAAATAGGAGAAAATGTTAAACATATTGCAACTAATGAACCAAGTACAGAATACACAATGATTTCTCTACCTTATATCAAAGAGCTCACACCCAGACTAGCAAGGGTACATAATTCTTTTTATAATTTCAAAATTACCAATAAAACGGTATTTTCAATTCAAAACCTTCACACAAAAGTAAAAGACAAAACTCCTAGAGAGCAGATGTCACATGTAGTCTACAGTATTCCATGCAAAAACTACAATAAAAAATACATAGGCCACACAGAAAGGCATCTAAAGAATCGCATAATTTCACACAAAAGCGACTGCAGACTGCATCATGACTGTTGCTCATTAGCGCTTAATGTAGTAAATGAAGGACATCAGATTGACTTTTAGTCAGTAGAGGTTCTAGAACGAGAAACCAATTACAAGAAACATCTCTTCCTAGAAATGGCTTGTATAGCACAAACAGAAAACAACATAAATAAAAAAACAGACATTAACCACCTCAGTGAAATCTACTCCTTTCTTCTAGCAGTAGACAAACAACATATGAAATTCAATAATTCAATAGTTTCCATTTTAGAATAAATTTAAATCCATTTTATCACATAGTTTAACAATAGACTCTTAAAGTAAAAAATCATACAGCACTTTATCAATTTATAATAATTAACATTTCATATCAAAACTTAAATAAAAAAGTACTTTATTAATCTTCAACCTTTATAAAATAACTAGGTCTTGGAATCAACCAAGATCTATTTATTACACTCTTAAACTATTACAGTTATCTTTAATCATGTTAACAATTTAAAAACTTTTTTTCTTAAAATATCTCCTACCTTAGATTCTATTCTAATACAGGTACAGACGACCAATAAGGCAAGGGCCACTAAAGTCTCCCCTCTACTTTGACCATCTAAAAGAGATTGTCAGTTGAACTGTCAAAGTTTGAATACGCATTTCAAAGTTTTCTGCGCATTTTTGTAATTTAAGTACAGTATATTTTACGAATTTGCGCTTATTTTGGATTAGAAATTAAAGCTTGGATAATTGTTATTCCAGGTGGGTTTTTTTTTAAGTTTGATGGTGGAAGGTGGAAAAATACAAGTAAGAGCCCTACTAACATTTTCTTTGTGATCCTATTCCTTTATATATTTCTTAATCTTCTATATAGTCAAACCACATTTAAACTTTTGGTAGATTTAAACTTTGTTAACGTTCGCCATTATGGAGGAAAAAATTCCTCCCGACCGGCCACCAGATCCCGACCCTAATATAAGTCAAAATCTGCCTAAAAAGAATGCTACAGAGAATGTAAACATTAAGGAAAAAAGTTTATATTCTGAATCAGATTTGGGGCCCTTTGAGGTCTTTGTTCAGGGTAAAAATAGTAATGTGGGTAACTATCATGTCCTAAGTATTGCTAAGACTATCTTTAATTTAAAACTGAAAGATATTTCTAAGTTTGATAGAAAGGGAAAAAATAGAGTTGGGGTAGTATTCAAGGACAGACAATCTGCCAATTCGTTTATCCTTAGGAAGGACTGGGAAGAATTAGGTTATGAGGTTTTCATTCCCACTCATCTTATCTCTTGTAAAGGTATTGTTAGGGGAGTTTTTAAATCTTTGTCAGAAGAGGAAATTAAAATGTCAACTTCTACTAATCTACCCTTTTGTAAAGTTATCTCTGTTAAAAGAATGAATAGAAGGGTTATGCAAAATAATTCAGAAACCACTTTCATCCCTACAAGTACTATTTGTTTAACTTTTTCTGGAAGGAATATCCCTAAAGAAATTGAAATTTATGGTCTGCCTATGAAGGTGATACCCTTTGTTAGTCCAGTTCTCCAATGTCATAATTGTCTTTTATATGGGCATTCTCTTTCTCAATGCAAGGGAAAAAACAGATGTGTTACATGTGGTACAAATCATGATTCTCCCTCGTTTGTACGGTGCAGTAGATTTTGTATGTTCTGTAAAACAGCAGATCATGATTCTAGACATCCTGAATGTAAAGAAAGAAAAAGACAAAAGAGTATTAAAGAACTTATGTCATTTGCCAACTTATCATATTATGAAGCTAACCAAAACATTCCAAGGGAAACATCTAGCCCAAAGGTGAACATTAAGGAATTTCCTAATCTTGTAATTAATCCATCCTCTGCAAATAGTATTTCAATTCAAGAGAGGAGATCAATTGCTACATCCCTGTCTTCAAATTCTGCTTCCTACAGTCAGATTACAAAATCTACTCCATCAAAAAGGAAAAGAACATTAAATATAGGCTTTGATCAAAGTTCCATTCTAAAGTATTGAACAATCCTAATGGGAGATCCCCCAAAGAATCTCCTAGTCACTTTATAAATAATTCTCAGACCCAAAGAGATTTAAATCAGGCTATATTAATGCTCAATCAAGATCACAAGGATTTGGTTATGACATTTATTGGTGAATTGATTAATAAAAATTATACTTATCCTAAGGATCATGGTGGATTAAATGTAGAGATTGGTAATCATAAAAACAAAAGTGTATCACATAATGCTATAAGTACTAGTCAGGAACGAGGAGGGATGGAGGTATCTGGGTCTGAGGACTCAGAATACTAATTCCCCTCTCGTCTTGACCTGGTACATACATGTTTTTAACAATTTATATTTTCAATCATCACGCCCCACTAACTATTATACAATGGAATATAAGATCTTATAATACCAATGTTGATAACTTAAAAGTCCTTATTAAAGACTATAACCCTGATATTGTCCTCATTAGTGAGTCTTGGCTCTCTAACCAACATACAATTAGATGCAGAGGGTATCACATTATCAGAAAGGATCGAGGTGATGGATATGGGGGCTTAATTACCCTTATCAAATACAATATAGATTTTCGGGATATTCATATTAACAATCCTGGTTTTAATTCAGATGTTCAATTTCAACTCACCTTTTTACCCAAGTATAATTTAAATATATTAAATATGTATTGTCCTTTGGACAATCTCATTTCCAAAAAATGCTGGTCTTCTTTGGTCAACTCGATTAACAAACCTCTACTGATCATGGGTGATTTAAATTGTAATCATAGAGCATGGGGAAGCTCAAGAGATAGTGTTAATGGCAGAAATATTTTGCAAACTGCAGAAGATCTTAAGTTAATTTTTCTTAATGATGGTTCTCCAACAAGATTGGTTCGTCCTGGTAGCAGCAAATCAGTAGTTGACTTATCATTGGCTTCGATAGATGTGGCACCCAAAATTAGAGGATGGACCACCATTCCAGATACAGGATCTAGTGATCATTTTCCCATTCTATGCTATGTCGGTATCCCAACACAGGACTTTAATCAGGTTTCTAAAAGAAGAAATTTCAAAAAGGCTGATTAGGTTTCTTTCCATGAAAAACTAGAGTGTATTTTCTCATCGTTTCCAATTGAGGACTATGAAAATTTTATCGAATATATATCATCAGTGGCAGACACATCAATTCCTTGGACCTCCTCTTATAACAACAAATATCACATTCCATGGTGGGATGATTCATGTGCTCATATAATACAAAAGAGAGTTTCAGCTATTAATACATTTAAAAATTCTCCTAGTGTTGAAAACTATATAGAGGCTAAAAAATTCATAGCGAAAGCTAGAAAATTCCTAAAATTAAAGCGAAAAATAAGCTTTAGATCCTATTGTAGCAAACTAAATAGAAACACTCCCCTTAAAGATGTTTGGAATAAAATTAACAAGGTTTCTGGTAGTAAATTGTCTCTTTTATCTCAATTGCCACCAGAGGAGGTAGCTCAGGAAATTTTAACATTTCTCTCACCTATTTCTGGCGACTTTGAATTACTTTTCAGTCCTCTGCAGTATTCTGAGAAACCCATATCATTTGATGAATATCACAATACTCTTTTTTCTAAAACTGATTCTGCTGCGGGTCCTGATCAGGTTTCATACTCAATGTTAAAAAATTTACCGCACTCTGGATCATTACTCTTAATTCAATTCTTTAATGAATGTATCCGGAAGGGACAGGTTCCTCTTTCGTGGAAACAAACGGTCATATTACCCATTCTTAAGCATGGAAAGGATAAAACTAACCCACTTAATTATAGGCCAATAGCTCTATCATCGTGTGTTGGTAAAATGCTGGAAACATTAATTAAAAACAGAATTGAGTGGTTCTTAGAACACAATCATATTTTAAATCCATTGCAACTTGGTTTTAGAAGGGGTAGAGGTTGCATGGAATGCATTTCATTACTAAATTCTAAAATACTACAAGGATTTTCATTGAATCAATTTACCGTAGGACTTTTCCTAGATATTTCAGCAGCTTATGATAGTGTCAACATCTCTCTTTTATACTCTAAACTAATTAAATATAACATTCCTATTCAACTAGCAAATGTCATTTATTCTATATTGATCGTAGTATTTATGTAAAGGACCAAACTGGTCAAATTCATGGTCCAAGAAAAACTAATCAGGGTTTACCTCAAGGCTCCCCTCTAAGTCCAATATTATTTAATCTGTATTCCCTATCTTTATACGAGATTATTCCCAACGGTTGTAATCTGATACAGTATGCAGATGATTTGGTTATTTTGGTTAGTGGGGCAGATCTACTTAAATTAATTAATTCTTTGAACTTATTAATGGAAAGGATGGATCTCTGGTTATTAGAACACAACTTTAGTCTATCTTACAATAAGTCCTCAGCAATTATATTTCAAATAGGAAATCGTAAAATTAATCCCCCAAACGTAAAAATTAGAGGTCATGCAATTAAATGGGTCGATACAGTGAAATATTTAGGGGTAGTTATTCAAAAAAACCTAAAATGGAAATCATATGTGGATTTAATAGAAATAAAAGTAAGTCGTAGCTTGAATGTAATGAGAGCTCTATGTGGAACATATTGGGGTAGTGATCCTAAAACTCTCCAGATAGTTCATAATGGTTTGATACAGAGTCATTTAGATTATGGATGTCAAATATTATCAGATTGTCCCAAGGCGCTAATCAACAGGTTAGATAAATTACAATATAAGAGTATTCGTATCATAACAGGATGTATGAGATCTACCCCTATTTATGCATTGTTAGGTGAAAGTGGTCAAATTCCTCTCAAGTACAGATGGGAATGGCTTAATTCTAAATTCCTCCTAAAAAATCTGATGCTAATTAACAACCCAATAATTTCTGCCTTGAATGGATTACAGATATCAATGCAATCAAATCCTAATTACTGGAATAAAAAAAGTATTCCCCTCTTAGTTTCCATCATGAATAAATTCCAATATACCCCAAATTTATTTTCTAGCGACTTATTTCCGTGTCACAATTTTGAATTAGAATATCAATTAACTTCTATCCCTATTAGGAATGTGCAATCTAATAAAAGTGATGAACATGCATTAATTCAATTTCAAAGAATCTCACTTGACAATCCACTTCACACTATAATCTTTACGGATGGGTCAGTTGATAGTAAGGGCTCAGCAGGATTTGGTGTTTTTTGTCCTGACCTTGAATACTCATACTCTAGTAAACTCCCTACAAAGACTCAAGTTTGCACTGCAGAGATTATTGCAATTAATCATGCGGTTCAATTTGTCTTGGAGAAGGATATCAAGAGGGCCTTAATCTTGTCTGATTCTAAGAGTGCTATCCAAAAGATAGGGAAAACATCTTACTCAATGGAAACTGAACATACCTCTATCATGACCAAAAGGGGCATTATAGAAGCCAATCAACAGAACATCAGTATTATTTTGGCTTGGATTCCAGGGCATTCTGATATTAAGGGCAATTGTGTTGCAGACAAATTGGCAAACATAGGAAGATCACTAAAAATGCCAGCCAAAGTTAAATTGCATTATTCAAACTACTTATTTTATATTAAAAAGCTAATTTGGACTCTATGGGCACAAGAATGGAATTCAAATAGATCAAAAGGGTCGTTTTATAGAAAAATAGTCAATACATGGAACAAATCACCATGGTTCAATCAATTTCCTTATAAAGACAGAAGGCATATCACCACAGTAATTAGAATGAGAACAGGACATTGTTCCACTCCCGTTCATTTATTCCGCATAGGTATTAAGGACAACCCGTACTGTGAATGTGGTCAAATTGGATCTCTGAATCATATTATCCTAGAGTGTCCAATAAACGTTTCTCCAAATTTTGACCTCTACAAAGAATTGGTTAAAACAAAACTACAAACTCCTATAGAGATATGCTCTTTCCTATCCAATCTTAATCCTCAAAGACTCAATTTATTGATTACTTTTCTTAATCTAGCCAAAATCAATCTATAATTATATATTCCTATCTTATCTACTATAACACAAACTTACAAATTATTCTCTTTTTCCACCTGGGTTCTCTATCATCTGTTGGTAGAAAAAAAGAAAAAAGAGGAACTTGGACAGTCCACAGTAAAGTAGCTATTGAATTAAGTAGATAGCTGCAGAAGAGTTTGCTGTGGAACTCTGAGGACTTCATCAAAAAAGACTATGCAGAAAAAGACTGGTTGTTCCTCCAAGCGAGAAAAGTTTTATCCTGTGTTGAATAGACTTTCCTATACTAACTGTTTGGCCCAAGAAGAAGAAGTTTCGACATAGTGTTCATTCAATATAAAATAATTTCAATTTAGTGTTAGCTGGGCAAATTATCCCCTGAGATATTACCCAATAAAGGAAGAAGAAGAAGAAGAAGAAGACCATCTAAAAGAGAAGAAGATTTTAGAGGTTAGTGTCTTCTAACCTACAATCAACCACGTTGTTTCACTTTACATGACACTCTGTACAGGTTAATAAGAAATAAGATATAAGATGTAAAACTCTCGAGAGAGGACATTCGGTCCTACACACAATTAGTTAAAATTGTGCATTGTCTTTGTACCAGTCTTAGTGAATTTTACATTACATGTTTTTTCTGTTTTTCTTTTTGTGAGAAAAAACTTATACAATTTTTTTCACAAAATTTTACAAATTTGACCAGCTTTTACTGCACCATTCTCAAAATCGTAAGATCAACGTATTTATAACAGATTGTCAATTTTCATGTAAACTAATTGTAGCTTATCCCTGATGATGTTGATAACTATCAACGAAATATTGGATCAATAAAGGACTAAAGAGTACACTTAGCCTATCCTTTCAGCTGTTTTTACCCAAAGAGTCTTACTTGGTTTATTTTATATATATATATATATATATATATATATATATATATATATATATATATATATATATATATATATATATATATATATATCTATAAACTTTTTGTAAGTAGGGCGTGTGTAATCAATACAAAATTACAAATCATCTAAAATAAGTTAAACTATGGGAGAGAATTATATGAACTCTTTCTGAATTCGTATTTCTCGGTTCCGAGCATGTCTTATATAAAATATAACCACAAATTTAAATAATAGACATTTCAAGTAAAGTTTTCAAGTAGAACTAATTCACTGGCATACATGAATATTTATAACTATTCCTTGTTAAAAATCTGACAACTTTAAATTCATAACTTTAATTTCTTCTTTAATAGCTTTGTTGGCAGAGCGAAAAGCATAAATTGTGAAAATTACTTAATTTATAACGTACATAATATAAATTTCGGTTTTAAATAATTGTAATGTGTTTAAATTGTATAATATTAATATTTTTTAAGTGGTAAGCGTGACACTAAATTTATTAGCAGACACAATACACAAAGTATACGCCTTTGAGGACGGAAGAGGCTAAAGAAGCTGGTCCAGACAATTTCAAATCTCAACGTCGGAAGCATGAAAGGTAAGGGAAGAGTGCTCGCCGATTTTATGCGGAGAAGAAGGATTGTTGAACTTTGTGTGCAGGAAACTGGTTGGAAAGGTAATAAGTCGAAAGATTTTGAAGATTGATGAAAGGTATTATATGGTAGTTTGAACAGTCATAGTAGAAATGGAGTAGGGATTTTTTTGAACAACGAGTGAAAGGAACATTTTGTAAGGGTTACCAGAAAAAGTGATAGAATCATGAGTGTCCAATTAAATACAGGCAAGACCAACAGGAACATCATATATGCGTAAGCTCCACAGGTGAGGTACGAACAGGAAAAGGAAGAATTTTGGAGTGCCTTGATTGTGTGATGCTCGAGATTTCTTTAGACAAAAAGTGTGTTATTGGAGGTGATTTGAATGGACATATTGGTAGAGAACAAATGGAAATACAAAGAGTTCACGGAGGTTTTGGGATGTAAATTAGAAATGATGAAGGAAATAATGATATTTACTTTGCAGTGGCACTGGGTATGGCTTTAATTAATACGTTTTTTAAACTGAAGACCAGTATGTTACCTATAGTAGTGGAAGAAGGGATAGATTTTGTGCTGTGTAAAAGAAGTCAACTAAAAGAGGTTACTAACTGTAAAGTGATAAAGGGTAATTGTGTAGCTAGTCAACACTGACCGGTGATAATGAATACAGAGATAAAATGGGAAGGGGAAAAAAAGCAAGTAGGACATCAGAAAATAAAGCAGTGGAAGTTAAAGGATAAAAATTTCGCAAGGTTCATTAAAAGTAGAGTGTTGAAAGAGCTTGAGGAAAAAGATATGGTAAATAAATGGTTAAAAGCCAACAGTAAAGTTGTGGTACGAGTGAGATAGGAATTACTACGAAAAATATCCGGTAAACGGTCTTATAGAGACAAAGCAACTTTGTGGTGGAACGATGAAAAGCAAAAGGTTAGAGAGAAGAAAAAGGTATGACAGGTGTTTTGTATAAAACTTAAGAGGTCGTTCGTTAAATAATATTAGATAAATAATAATGAAGAAGAAATGCAATATTTTGTTTGTAAATAAGTTAGCGGAAAATAGCAAATACAAATGTAAATAAATTACGAAATTAACTGGCCTTACTCATTATTGTTGTCTGTACAAAAAATATAGACTTACCCTTTGAAATATTGATGTCGTAAGATTCTTAACCAGGGAAATCTCGCTGGCACCACATCAGGATGCCCGGGTACTCCGAGGCTATATAGCACGAGAACCGATAAAACTGGTCCGTTTTGCTGGCTGTCTTGTGATGAAGTGAGTGAGTCTTGAGATTTCAGGTCAGAAACCACCCTATGGCAACACTTCGAAGCGGTTGGTAGAAAGAGGGTATACCAATATATCACTCTATTATATTGAGATTTTGAATGCGATAATTTAAGTTAATTGTCACAATTATACGAAACTTTACACTTGTGTGTATTGGCGACACAAAATAACAACAGAAGTCAAATTCTCCATACTTATTATCCTTATTATAAGTGAGAGGTGAGAGCTGGCGGGTGAGCTGCGCGAAAATAAAAAAGGAATTATTCTAAGATAGATGGGAGAGGTACTTAATCGCGGGTGTCACAAATGCGTAATTGCCGTATCAAAAATTTAGTTGGGATCTGAAAATTATTTATGGTGTGATAAACTTATTTACCACGAAAACAAAATAAAAATAATAATAATATTGAAGAAAACGTAGAAAAAATTTGAATATTTATTTTCATAAAACGTAATTAATTCTCGAAGGGGAGGTATTTTGGTATGTATCGCGGACTGATAATAAACTAAACACAACGCAGAACACACATTCTTTGTTTATTTTTCTAAGGCAGACGGTAAATTTAAGTATTATAGGCCTTTTATCTGGTGATGTTATTGCTTACAATATCATATTTTGTTTCCCATTTATGCAAAATGCAACGTATTCAAATGTATAATTAAAGTGTCCAGCATATCAGTAGTAAACAAACATGTTGTATTATCAATAATAGTGAACTGTAAAGTACTAATTAACTGATCCATTGTTTCCTTATTATTTAACTGCTATTTTTTTGTTCTGTTTTTATTTATTTATTGATTATAATTTTATTGATTGTAACTTAAATTAAATTATTTAAATCAGAATTTATTTTGAAAATGAGTATTATAATTACCAGTTAATTGAGCTACACGTTCACATATCTTTTTAAATCAACTAAGACTTTATCTGCATTAGCTTCTTTGGTTGTAAACTTACAAACATTGAAAATTATTTCTCTTGAGATCCCAAAGGTTTGCCTTTTAATACACCTGTCATTTTAATAAATATAAATAATAGTTTATAATATAGGGCCACTCCAAATAAAAATGTAAATACTTGACAACACTGTCAGAAATCTAGCACTAATTACACGATGTGAACTCCTAGCCGACTGCAATAGAAATTAGCAATACCTTCCGCTTTTCACTTTGTTCTACGCGCAACCCGCCAGCTCTCGCTTGTTGGATAATAAAACATAATAAATGAGATAGCCCGTTTACCAATTTTACGAAATAACAGGAAACAATATATTTTACCAAAGTCGTTAGAATACAGCATCGAATTAGATCACATTATAGTACACTTAAAGAAAAAATATTAAATGTAGAAATATGAAAATAAATAGTACATACTTTCCCAAACAACAGGTCTAAAAGAGAGGAAGATAAGAATATATACAAGGTAGCAGAAAAATCGTCTGTACAGCTATATGAGGACTTGGAAACATCCGATGAGATAAAAAGGTTACACCGCATTGCTAAAACAAGGGTATGTCTTTTAAATCCCACAAGAAGATTAACCCTTTACAGCATGAATTTTTATTTTTGTCAAAAATACATTCCCAGATAAGAATTTTAATTCTATTTTTTCGTAAAAATATTGAAAAAATCTAGCTACGAGAAACACTATTGACAAAAAAATTTTTTGGTGTCAGATATCGAACATCATGCAACGATGTAATATTAAGTCAAACTATTTTGAAGCTACAGTATATACTATACAGTATGAAACTGCAAATAACAGTTTCTTTCTTTATTAGTACACAACGTTATTGTGCATTTTGTGCACACTATATATGTTTTCCCTGTATAGCCTGGAAATTTGCATCTTGACCTAGTGCTCTCATCCCAACAGGGAAAATGATGAAGCTCATCTTTACGGATGTCTTCTTGGGGAATTTCTTTAGTGGGTACCTTTTTTCGTTTGTTCTCGTACATCTGCTAAATACTACTACTTGACGGTCTTTCTAGTCTGTTGTGTTTAATTGGTTTTCCGGCTATTGCTTGTTTAGTTTCCAAAAGGGACAAATCAAATTTCTTCGCTCTTTTGGCTAATAACCAACAGTTCACGGCTGTCATTTCAATGAAATGAAAAAATATTCGTAAATAATATTGCTTCGATCTGATTTTTATCGATACGATAAAATCCTTACATGGAATCAAGAAGATCTACACCTCCCATGTAGTTGTTGTAGATTAGGACACTGTTAGGACAAGGTATCATTTTATTTATACTTTCTTGTTTAAAAAATCTTATTTTTGCTCCCTTTGGTTCCCTTTCAGCATATATTAACATTGTAGCAACGATTTTATTATCAAACCAGGATACTACACTGACATCCACATTGTCTATATTGGCTATTTTCTTTACCATATTACCTCTGCCGCGATTCCTCATTCCTTTTTCAGCTGGCATCACAACTCCAGGAACACGGTTAAGTTTTACTGTTTCCAAAGGTAAAATGCCCTCTTTGGTCGGATTTATCATAAGAGGTATGCTGGTGAACCAATTGCCAAAAAACAACTTGTAATGCTGATGTTTTGACATCAAATTTGCTAATTTGGCAGCCATGTTGCTGCTCATACTAAAATTTGATGCTCGTAGAGGTACAATATTACTCTGGGAACCAGCAAACAAATTAAAGTCATAGCTGAATCCCGAAATACCACTCAGCACAAAGTATTTGAAGACCCACTTAATGTGTTTTTTTGGGGTTATACTGCTTTAGCCGGCTTCGCACTTTTGTTGGTATAATCTGTGTGTCTACAGCTAAAAATTCTTTTTTCGAAACCATGAGTAGTCGTTCATTGATTTGGCCTAATTTTGAATAATGTGTCATGTCCAGGCTGATCATTTTTAATCATGTTATCATTGGTATTGCAATGCAATGTCTTGATGAAAGTTGAATTATCGACATGTAAATAGTAATTCCTATAAATTGTTCTATTTCATATTTTTTTATATTAGCTGGTTTATTTGCACGTTGTTACACTGAGTATAAATTTGATTGGTCTGTGATATGCTCTATAAGACTATAAGACAAGAGAAACTTAAAAAGTTGGACCGGAGTTTCTAATTGTAAAATCGAAGAATGTAAATTTTCAGAACTAGTAAATTTTGTATCATTTTCTGATCTTTTTAGATTTTCTTTCACCCAATTATGAGATTTCTTTCTTTTATATCGTAGTATTTCAGACAAAGGGGTATCATCATCTGAGGAATCTGAGGATGAAATGAATGAAATGAATCTGAGGCAGAAATGACGGTTTCCTTGACATCGTTTGGTAAATTTTCACGCTACCCATGGTATCCGTAATATCTACAAAAACAATCAATAAGAGACTTTTAACATTCTTAATGTTTAGTAACTACTTACCATTTTAATTTTTTTCCGCTATCAAAAACGTTTTTACCATGAAAAATAACTTCGAGCTCTGTTTCATGTTTCAACAAGAATGAACTTAAAACTGCGCACGGCTGCCTATCTCGCCATCAGAACTACGCCGCATATCTCACGAAGACTATTAGTGCATGTCAGTTATGGGCTGCCATGCAGCTACGACAAAAATCGAGTTGACATTAAAAAAAATTTTTTTTGGTTCGTGCCATTTATGGCACATGATGCGGTGAAGAGTTAAGAGTGCATATGGAAAAGTGTTAAGAACCGATGTTAAAATAAAACAAAGATGATATTACTACTTTAGAAAATTGCTAAATATAGAACACTAGATGAAAAACATAGGATGCGGGATCTAAAATGAGAATGTAATACCGCGGATAGCGAGAGATAAAGTTGTCCAGTCGTTAAATGGGATGAAAAATGAATGGTAAGGCAGCAGTACCTAATGATATATCTGTGGAGGTTTGGAAGGCTCTGGGAGGGAAAAGGATTGATATTTTGTGGCAAATGATGGGTAGGACATATGAGGAAGAAACGATGCCCAATGCATGGAGAGAGAGAGAGAGAGAGAGAGAGAGAGAGAGAGAGAGAGAGAGAGAGAGAGTTTGTGATCATTTCATTTTATAAAGAAAAAGGAGACATTTGGGACTTTAAGAACTATGGAGTAATACAGTTAACATAAGTGATAAAAATTTGGGAGAAACCAGTAGTAGGACCATAGATAAAAAAATCGTGCCCACCAATTGGACTTTACTTCAACTGGGTAGGAGTTTTATGAGTCTACAGATTTATCAAAAACCGATAGGAAAACTACACTCCTTTTTTATTAAGTAGTTGTACGTTTTTGTGGGTTTTGATAATTTTTTGTATATCTTTTTAGTAATATTAATTAGTTAAATTTACTTTAGAGTCTTTTCCTCAAGACTTCAATTTTTTTTTACTATAATCGTTATGAATGACTCTAATAAAAAATAATTATCAGTTATTTAATAATACATTTATGTATCAGGGGATAGTGTAATACCCTTTGTATCTTACCTTACCCCATCATTGTAAATGTCTATTGCAACGAAAAGTTCACGAAAGCCACTTTCTGACTATCATTATTCATATTCTCATCAATTTGTACATTTGATTCTATTTTCCACATTTATTCTCATTTAATTGTCTCTAAAGGAAATACAAATTGGACGAATCCTTTTTTGAGTGTCTATTATTAAATCTTGGGCATAGCTTGCTAGCTAATCATTAATTTTGTTACATTTCTATATTCATATTTTGTTAAATTTTCACCTTTTATTACATTACTCCATTTCTTGTCCTTAATGCCTTTTATTTCATGTTACATTAGCGCTAGTTCAGAGCTCCACACACCCACACTTTTTGTTACCCTATCTTGGGGAGCCTTTTAAGGTAAATGATCTCCTTATTGTTCTGAAGCTATTTTCTTGTGGCATTGTAAATTAATTACTATTTATAACTGGGAATAAGCCACAATTAAAGATAAAAAATACGTTTATTGACGTTTCAATTTCCAATTCGGAAATCGTTCTCAAAAAACAATACTGTTTGTATTTTGAGAACGATTTCCGAATTGGAAATTGAAACGTCAATAAACGTATTTTTTATCTTTAATTGTGGCTTATTCCCAGTTATAAATAGTAATAAATGATCTCCTGTGGGGTAAAGTCGGACAATTTTCAATTAAAGGTGACTAATCTAAACATTGAACTAAACGGTAGCGGCAACCATGTAAAATGTCAGCAGTAAATTCCGGTTGGGGTCAGTCTTATTGTGTATGCTTCGCTTATGTACATAAGTAAAAAAGTAATATGGTCTTATAAAATTTGACCCGTATAAATTGGTGCGATTTACGAGTGTATAGTGAGACAAGTTCATTAAATAGTTTGAATTATCGGTAAACTTATCAATATTGTGCCGGTATATATATATATATATATATATATATATATATATATATATATATATATAGAATCAGAATGAGAGAAATATGATATATTAGTTTATTCATTCCACATATTATATGTTCATTGGCTTAGTGTGTTCTATTTCATGGAAATATATTTACTAAAAAGACTTTATTATTAACTTTAAAATAGTTTTGAGTTGGGTAAAGTAAATTTTAAGTAAGTTTATTCTTTATATAGTATTAACCTATTAACGGCCGCTCAATATACAAAGAAATTTGACAATTATTAGATTGGATTAAAATCACATAAATTAGGACTAATTTACTAACAAAAAGGTTTTGTTTTTTCATTTTAAAGGAAACAGTACAATTTTTAATAAAGGAACATGTATTTTAAATGTAAAATAAATTTTAAGGTGAAAATTTTTGAAACATTCAGGGTGTAGATGCATTCGACACCCTTTACATAATTAAATAGTTTAACTTTTGCACATCCTACATTCTTTTACTATCGTCTCTTTTTGTATTGTGGCCAATATTGTCGAACCTGGTTTTATCTGGTAAAGCAAATTTAGATTGACGTCCATGTACTAAGTTTTACACTGATGTAGCTGTTTCTTCACTTTTATAAATTATAAATATAAATCTATGTCGGCTCATGCTTTCTCTTCTATAACTTCTCTTCATAACGTGTACTTCTATATCCTCATCCTATGACTAATGCATATCAACTTGAACCAGAGTCTGAACCAGATAATAGATATATGCTAATAATTTTTTTAAACCTGTGTTATTCATTTCAAAATCGTGACGGTTATTCTGCGATGCATAAATATTTGTAAAATATAGAATACCCTTAATTACTTTTTTATGAAAAAAGAGTAAAAAAACTTCAATATATGACTTGCCTCATTGAAATGATTTTTCTTTGCAAAACTGGAGTAGTCGGCAATGGCGCACCCAGGCGGGGTTTGGGAGGTTTTTGTACTATGTAATTTTCGTGCAAAATTGTATTATTTAGTTATAATATTATTAACTGCAAAACAGCATATATAGCGAAATATGTGGCGAAATTATTGATATATTTATCCATTCGTTAGTCATAATAGCAACTCGATCACGAGGATTTAGTTCCTGTGCCTCGCTTTCCGAGTAAACACATCATTGCTTCATCTGTTTTGGGTATTCCGTTTCAAGGCCATCTAATTTCACTTGTGTCAAAGATATTCGTCTTGAGTATTTTTATTTCTTTAAACGAATTTATCAATTTGGGAGTCTGATAAAATATTCGTATATTCCTCATCACTAGTTTAATTATTTTTTCTTTTTGGACCTGTAGCATTTGCAATTAATTGATTCTTTGAAATATATTGAAATGCCTTCGTATATGTAATATATTGAAATCCCCTCATATATGTTTAAAAAAACTAAGAATTTTTTCCATTTTTGTTAGTTTGTATCTTTCAAGTTACAATACCCAAAAGTGTTTTCAATCATTTTAACGTTGCCAAGTAATAAAAACCATTTTAGAGTTTGTTTATATTTTACAGATGTTATTTTCTCGGCATTTTCTTTTAATATTTCATTCGAAGTCGCCTTATAATTTTTGTACGTCATAGAAATGGAATCTTTTACGTTTTAATTTTCGTTGTGTTTTGTTATTTTAGCGTTTGTTTATTTTCAAGTTAAGTGAACGAATTCTTAAGAGAATTGCGTCATTCTTACTTGGGTCGTCGTAGTCTCAGGTATGGATCTACATTCATACTTGGGTCGCGGTAAGCTCAGGTGTGTATCAATTCTTACTTGGGTCGCTGTAGGCTCAGTATGAATCCAAATTCACCGTCGAATTTGTAGTTTTCTGTTTTGGCCCCTTTTTGTGGAAATGTGTAGCAGTGAAAAATAAATTGTGTAGTATACCAGAACATGGTAAAATTTTGAAGCCGTATATAGGATGTTCCACCAGCTTTGTTGTCGTTTGCCTGCTTGATCCAACCCCATCTACGTCAGATCTTCGTTCCTGAGTATGGAAATTGTTTGCTTTTGTTCCAGTTGAGAGTTTCGTCCTTGCAGCTTCAATCCCAGAGATAGTAGCAAGTTTTTCAAAGTTAAGTGGCAAAGTTTGTAAATTAAAAGGTAACATTATGTGTTCATAGTAAAATAGCTTTTATTTTAAATAACAATAATTGCTTTCATTGAAAATTAAAGGATTTATAATACTTAATAAATTATAAAATTTTAGAGTTTGACTTTAGGTGTCAATTTGTGTGTTCAGTTTTTTTTTAATTTATTGTTAACTTATGACAGCACGTTTTATTATTTTTTGATTTTAGTTTATTTTTTTTTTAAGAAGGTTAACCTCTATGCCATTTTGAAAGATTTTGTAGCAATCTTCTTTATAAACAGATGAACATGTAAGTTTCTTCTTTGTATTTGTATATTTTACAACTATTTATATAGTTTATTTTTTCTGTCATCTGTATTTGTGTAACTCTTTGTGGTAAGAGGCAATAAATGTTAAATTTTGTTTTCTTAACATTTTGTTTATTTTTTTAACTAACCCTTTTTTTGAGTTTTATTTAAAAAAGATATGTTTTTGATGTTTTAAAATTATATTCCTAGTTACAACTAGTGGTTGTAATAGGTATAATTAGGCACCTCAAAGTGGCGCCCTATATTAAATTACTTGAGGTGTATCCAGTTTATTTTTATTTTGTTTATTCCAAGACATTAGTGACCCCTTTATTTAATTTTTTGTAGTTGCCCCAATCCACCCCCTTTATATTTTACTTATCCACGACCCCAGCTCTCCTAACAAACCCTGAGTGCCGTTCACACAAATAGCGATTATTTTGCTTGCCTTATCTCCACTCCCTTAGTTTCAATCCCCAATTTTCTACCCCTTGTATTAATACCCCATGTGGTAGGCAAAAATAATTCGTTACAGTAAGTAACTGCAAATGATTTTTCTTTGCAAACCTGGAGTAGTCGGCAATGGCGCACCCGGGAAGGGGGTTTGGGGAGTTTTTTGTAGTACTTAATTTTCGTGCAAAATTTTATTATTTAGTTATAGTATTATTAACTGCAAAACAGCATATGTAGCGAAGTATGTGGTGAAATTATTGATATATTTGTATATCCATTCGTCTGTCATAATAGCAACACGATCACCATGATTTAGTTCCTGTGTCTAGCTTTTCGAGTAAATACATCACTGTTGCATCTGTTCTGGGTATTCCGTTTCAAGGCCATCTAATTTCACTTGTGTCATAGACATTCATCTTAAGTATTTTTATTTCTTTAAACGCATTTATTAATTTGGGAGCCTGATAAAATGTTCGTATATTCCATATCACTATTTTAATTATTTTTTCTTTTTGGACCTGTAGCCTAGTTTCCGCGCCAGGCCTAGATTCCAACCTATTTAGGGTTTAGTCAAGGCTTTCATAATTCACAAGTATTTAACTTTTTATCCTTAAAAGAAGTCTGTAACAGTAAGTTTATTTAAGCTATTAATAGTGAAGGTTAGGATTTTTGTGTTAAATGTTTTCAAAAGTGAATATGTTAAAACATTACCAAGCTAGGTGAACTGACTATAACTATATTTTACTTTGACAATATCAAGTCATAAGTCTTATATTATTATTTCAGTAAAACTTGGTAGTGACTCGCCTACTATATCCTGTAGTTTTAACGTAAATTTTTGCCTAGCGTAATTAGGCTTTTTATGACCGATTATGACAAAAGATGCAACTGTTCAAAATATACAATATGGTGGAAATGAAAGGAATAAATTCGTTATTTCGTAAACCGGAGTTTTTCATTTCCACCATACTGTATATTCTGAGTAGTGAGAGTCTTATCTTTACATCTATAAAAATAAATTTGGACTGATAACATTTACTAACGGTCGTGAAGAAGCGATTATTATATTCTGTATTATACAGAGTATTCAGTAACGCTTTCTTTGATGTATAAAATATTTATTTCAACCATTCTCTCTTTTTGATATAAAATGCATTTAATTTCGGTTAATCCTAATCCTTATCTCACTTTCTAATGAAAACACTCCTTTAACACCCGCTACCGTCCCATTTTATTTTATTGCAAAGCTCGAAAAGCTGTAGTTCTGCTGTGTGTATAGCGTTACTTCTATTTAGATTTAGTTTAAAATAGAAAGACTAATTAAACTTGTATGAAAACAGTAAGCTTTCTCTAAACGTTTGAATAATTTAATTTTCACATTTGCCATTTGAATGTAAATTATTTAAAGCTATCTTGAATTCAAACGTGGCACGATTTATTATTTTGTGTAAATATTTCTCATGGCCTTATATATGGGGTAATTATTAAAAAGTTTCTTTTGTTTTCCATGAGATTCTAGAATTGAGTATATATATATATATATATATATATATATATATATATATATATATATATATATATATATATATACATATATATATATATATATATATATATATATATATATATAAATATATATAAATATATATATATATACATATATATATATATATATATATATATATATATATATATATATATATATGTATATATATATATATTTATATATATTTATATATATATATATATATATATATATATATATATATATATATATATATATATATATATAAATATATATATATATACATATATATATATATATATATATATATATATATATATATATATATATATATATATATATATATACAGATTGAACGAAATAAATTCGGAACATAGGAATATAATGTATTTCGGCTCAATTCTGCTGTAGCTGGTTGGCCAACAAAAGATTGTCAAATAATTATATTATAAAAAATTCCATACTTCAGCGGGCTGCTGGATTCTGAACTCATAAAAATTGAAAGCTACACATAAATCTACGATTATGCTGTCAAACCAGTTATAGTCCAGGAAATGTAGCATTTCACCTCGCAATTTTTTCGTGCGGCGTGGATTGACTTGAAATTTAACAGAAGGTAGGTAATAGCCTAAGGATCAAAATCTATATCGAACCAAAGTGCGCCAAAGCCTAGGGGGTGGTTGCCACCCCATCTCCGGGGTGAAAATTTTTTTTACGTTTTAACTACAGGTTTCGATTAGAAAAGTGATTCTAAACAAAAAATGTGCTATAAATTTTTTTTATAAAATGATATTTTTCAAGTTATTCGCGATTGAAAGTAAAAACTTTTAGACGAAAAAATCCACGTTTTTAATCGATTTTTCGCGAATAACTCGAAAATGGTGCATTTTATCAAAAAAATTGTAGAGAACAAATTTGTAGCTTTTAAAAAGACAAATACAATTACAAATACAATATCAATGTTCAGTGGTTTTCTTCAAATGCCAAATTTGAAAGATTCAAAGTCAAATATCGGGAAAATGATGCATTTTTGGAAGAAAACTTACAAAACCTTTTTTAAAGAGCATAAATAGACCTATCATAAAAAAATAAGGTCAATACCTCATTTTTTACGAAAAAATCGAGGAAAACAACACCCTAACCACCCCCATAATTAAAATCGATCTTCACCCTTCTGCAATTCCCTTTGTAGATGTATTGTTAATACGTCCAAGAAGTTTGACCCATTTAAAATGCTTAGTTTTAGAAAAAGTAAAGCTTAAAGCGAGAAACGATTTACAATTTCATATTTTTTACCCTTCTTTTTTTAAATATGCCCGAAAATACTGAATATATGAAAAAAATAAAAATTACCAGATTGTAGCTTTTTTAATGACTAAAATTATACTTTATTTAGATTTGTTGTACAATGAATATTTGGCGAGATATAGCCGTTTAAAGCATCGATTTACGATCAAGCACCATCTTTTTCGAGCCCTTTAAACTCACCCCATTTAAAAACCAAGGGTTCCAAAAAGATTTAATTCACAGATCCTTGTAGCTATTAAAAACCTCTACAAATCGTTTTTGAAGAAACATCTATCGTTAAAAATTAAAGGAAATTCGTTAAAAAAACCAGTTAATTTTTTTCCGGAAAATTTCATTAGTATAGTACAGTACATTTCGGAGCATAATAATATACAAAACCGGTATATTAGCTAGTGGGGCGTTATACATTCGAAATTTTAAGCGTTCTTATTTTGAAATCCCATACAACAGAATAAAACATCTGCTCATATGTCTATGGCTTGGCAATGAAAATATCAGAGCAACAGATTGGGGATGATTTTCCAAAGATGGTTTGTTATTACCCGTACGCATGAACAAACAACCTGCACCCGATAAATTTTTGAAAATTATTTTTTGCCAATGCAAAAAAGGATGCGGCGTTTCATATGGGTGCAGAAAAGTTGGTTTATACTGTAACTCTACTTGTTCTGGGTGCTCAGGTGAAGGGTGCAATAACAGTCCACCAATAATTAAGGAAGATGATGATGACATAGATCACGATGAAGATGTAATTGATGACGAATAAAATTAATATTATAATTGTTTTTCCTATAAATGTGAATATTTTCAACTATTTATGTAAATGTATAAGAATATATGGTGTCTTTTTATGTTGATAATTTTTTTTTGTATTTAATTCTACTTTTTTCAATTTATATCTTATAAATTAGTTTATAAAAACTTCAATGTTGTAAAGATTGATTTTCAAAAGTTGAAAAGTTTTAAAATTTTGGCAAAAAATTGTTTTTACCTATAGCACTCATAACAATTGTTTTTTAAGGGTTGAAAATGTATGAATTTGTATTTTAAAGTATAAAAAACTCACTATTTAACTAATCCAAACCAAATTTCACTCATCTTAGGAATTGTAATATTATTTTACAATTTTTGAAAATTAGGGGTAGTTTTCATCCCTAAGAACAATCAGGGTTCATCGGCATGACATAAACTATAAAGCAGAGGGTGAGTTGAGCTTAATTCCAAATTCTTATGCAAAAGTCGTTTCAAGGTAAAATAATTTTCTTCGCATTACTAATTTTTTTATATTAATCTCTAATGAGGGTCGCTTTTTAAGGGTTGAAATATGATGGAACTTTATTGAAAAGCACGAAACTATCATTATTTAATTAATTCAAACCAAATTTTACACATATTCAGGTTTAATATGTTATTTTATAATTTTTGACAATTAGGGGTAGTTTTCACCCCTAAGAACAATCAGGGTTCGTCGACATGACATAAACTATAAATTTTTTATCCAAATCGATACAAGGCGAAATCATTTTTTTAGAATTAGTAATTTTTTACATTAATCTCTAACAAGGGTTGCTTTTTAAGGGTTGAAATATGATGGAACTCTATTCAAAAGTATAAAATAATCATTATTTAATTAATTCAAACCAAATCTTACCCATATTCAGGTTTAATATGTTATTTTATAATTTTTGACAATTAGGGGTAGTTTTCACCCCTAAAACCCTTCAGCACACTTCGGTTCGATATAGATTTTGATCCTTGGGCTATTACCTACCTTCTGCTAAAATTTCAACTGGATACATACAGGACGAAAAAATTGCGAGGTTTTAACTTTTTTCGAGCTTCAATTCCTGAACTATTATCGCCTCCTTAGACAAACCCGTCTTACGCAAACAAGTTTGTTACGAGACAGATAGTTAAACGATATTTATACAATGTCTATACCCAGGTATGGATTTATTTTTGTCCAAGTTTTATATTGGTCCACTATTTTAAATGCAGTTCAAACAGACATGTATTAAATTGTATGTTCCGTTTTAATTTTGTTCAATCTGTATATATATATATATATATATATATATATATATATATATATATATATATATATATATATATTTATATATATATATATATATATATATATATATATATATATATATATATATATATATATATATATATATATACTGACTGTTGATTTAAATATCAAGTGGTAATTCTTGAGGATGCAGTCAGTCATTGACTTACTGTCAATCTTTCGAATATATTCTAATTATTTTTCAAGACATGTGTTAACAAAGAAATATAAAAACTATCTAGTTATAATTGTTAATTGTCTTACATACTAATCGTGAGATTACAGTTTATGTTTAATTTTACGAAACGAACCCTTACACATATAAATATTACAATTTAAAAGAAAAATTTTGTTAAAATAACTATATTGTCATTATATATGTCATTGTCATATTGGTTTGAATAATGTACATATATGAATGAATATACAGTTATTTTATGTGGAAAGCAAAACCAGTAACAATAGCTTTTATTATTATTAATCTGATTGTTGATAAAAAATATAAAATAATAAATTAGTCCAGTCAGTTTGGCTTAAGCATATTATATAAATTTTTTAAGGTTGGGATGTCGATCGAAAATGAGAATATGATCTTATGCCAATTGTTTATTGATATTTTAATATGTAACAATAAATGATACTTAATTTGTCAATATCTGATTTTCTATTTATACATTTTTTATTTTTCTGTATGTGTCATTTCTAAAAATAACCGCTTCTGTTAATTTTTTTTTATTTCTAAAAATAAAGCTTGTGAAAAATTAAATGTGTGATTTAGATTAATAGAGTGGTCGGCTAATGCACAAGCTTGTGATTTGTTTGTTTTTACACCGCTTTTGCGAGAAATAATTCTGCTGTGTAATGTTCGAGAAGTTTCTCCTATATAAACCTTAACACAGTCTGAGCAAGGTATTTGATACACTACTTTAGAACTTTCCTTGGTTGTTAGAGGATCTTTAGTTTTAGTGTATAAATGTGCTATGGTTTTAACATTTCTATTGCCAACTTTTATGTTTTCTAAGCCTTTTAATGCTTTGAGAAGTTTTGGTATTATATATATATATATATATATATATATATATATATATATATATATATATATATGAAGTTAAATCTCAATAGCAATTAAAGTAAACTGTATAACCCCTTAATCAAGCGCCATTCAGAGCGATGCTGAGAATATTAAAATTCCACTATGCATTAACAATTTACCCATATAAACTACTATCATTTTTGTACTCATTGTGTCGAGTAAGGACAATAACAAAATAAATGGCAGTTGCGTTTTAATTTAATTTGACTCTCTTACCACTCAATCAAAACGCACCGACTACTAAGGCAATAATAGTAAAAATAATTACCAGAGTATGCTACTAGAGGCCTCTAGTGAGGAAACATGAAGTTAAATATCGATAGCAATTAAAGTAAACTGTATAACCCAAGCTTAATCAAGCCATTCAGAGTGATGCTGAGAATATTAGCCCACTTAATATCATCCCACTTCTTCTCTACAAAGGAAATGCAATACATTAATCGCATCCATAGCCTCTTCTAATGAGATTGACCGTAACACAAAGAAAAAACTAACAACATACAATGGGAACATTGCAAAGTTTTATGCTTTACCAAAAATCCACAAACCAACACTATCGGTTCGTCCCATAGTAGCTTCCATTGGAACTCCCACTGAAAATATCTCAGCTTTTGTTACAGACATACTTACTAATGCATATAATTATGAAATTCAATATTACATCAAAGATTCTTTTGAGATGGTAAGTAAATATGATGGTTACATATTACCATCTAATTATGTCCTCGTTAGCCTTGACGTTGTATCCTTATTCAGCAACGTTCATTTAGGGCAACCTTGCCAGTTTAACGAAAATATTGTATCAAATCATCTAAAAAGAGGGCTGTGCGACAGACACATTACAAAATTGCAATAGCTGTATTCCAATGTTTCTTCTGCCAATACCCTACGTTTAAAGATCCTTAACATTTTGGGCATTAACTCAATCGTTTCTCTGGACATTAAATTTATTAGATACGGTTTTTTGCTGTTAATGATAATAATAATGCCTATGTACAAACTTTAAACATTTTTGACCGTTCTTTTTTATTTAGATTTAATACAATTTCGTTATATGTGATGACAACAACGAATTGATTCACGAACTATTGTGTCAAGTCTGAACACAGGTTTACATTGGAAAAAAAAATGTACCAGTTTTATATGATAAAAACTGTACCATTTATGCTCGTATTCACTGTTTTACGACACCATTTGGGATCTCCGTGCTTCTTTAGTAAGTTCTTTTTTGATAGTTTGTTAGCTGTCAGTTTCCTCTTCGATGATTTTATTTGTTTGGACAATATAATGGCATCATCTGTTTCATCCAGGTCATCTCTATTATCAAAATCATCATAGTTAGGATCATCCACCGTTTTATAGTCATTCTCATCTTCGAAATCATCAATAATAACTTCAAGTTCTCCAGGAATATCGTTAGGAATTTGGATCGTTATCAAATCATATTTATCAAACTCCTCCTTATCCGTTTGGTAGTCAACAGTTCGTGAAATTATTACCAGATATATTTCAGCACTATTGGTAATTTCTATACTTTCAATATCATTTAGAGCTGCTGTAAGCGTTTGATACCTTTTTAGATAAAATGCAGACGTTTTTATTTTAGGGAGACTCATCGTACAATTTCGGACCTAAAAAAATATATTATTATATTGTATACCCTTTTGTCCAATGTACCCAAGCAGGTACAAAGAAGGTTAGGTTGTCAAATCTCCAAGGTAAAACAAATATGTGATATAATTATATTCACTCAATATTCTTACACATATAATAAAACAAATTTCAGGCATGCAACCAAATAAATTCGTGAATACAGAACGTTATTGGTAAAAATGATACGTTTAAGAAACCAGAATGTAAAGGCTAGTAAAGTACCAAAAAAACTAATACAACCTTACATTTGCAGCCCAAACGAAGGCCAAAAATATCCAATTATACCAGTCCTACGTTAGGTCGGTGATGATATATGTAGTTTCAGTATGAAGTTTAAAGGCAGAAACTAACTGGAGGAATCTAGAGACGACTCAGACGACGTGTTATCGACTAATCGACGGTACATCATGAGAGGATAGAGTTACAAATTCAACCATCCAGGAAAGGCTGCAGTATACATCACTGCAGCGGTCTTACATGGTGTTGTATATTAATTACTATTAAACTGGGAATAAGCCACAATTAAAGATAAAAATACGTTTATTGACGTTTCAATTTCCACTTCGGAAATCGTTCTCAAAATACAAACAGTAAATTAAACAAATTTTGTTTTTTGTTACATAGTGAAAAATTCTTCTAATAATTTAGTTTTATCTGACTCATTTATATTGACAATTCAAACATACATTATGCATTTTAAAGTAGACGACTTTAAAATGATATTGCCAATATTGTTGAGTTGCGCTCCTGGGACGACTTTACTTATAAGATAGTTCATTCGATTACATGAAATCAACTTTAACTTGAGAATATCCGTCAGAAAAAATCATAGCATGTAATTCGTCTTTAAAAAGACAAACACATGACATGATGACAGTAAAATTCTCCTGTTAGTGATTCCATAGTAAATTATGAGGGAAAACCAGGAAAAAAACCTCATAATACTATCCCGACATTGTAAGTATTTGTTCGTGAATTTAGTTTACCTTCAACAAACATCAAAATTCTGATTTTATATGTTACGTTATTTTTAAAAAACATAAATGATGTATCCTTTATATGTTACTGACTTACTAATACTGGTATTTTCTTATTAATAACTTCCTCTTTCAATATTGGTAACCAGATCCTACTACATTCTGCCGAGGAATTTGCGACACAATTGGCATCATTTAGCATAATTAGAGCCGCTTCATTGATTTTTCTTTTTTTACCATCCGTTTCTTTTAGGACTACATTTGAATTATTCCATTGAACCCTATGTTCATTATCCCATGCCTGTTTACAGATTTGAGATCTATCAAATTCTTTATTTTTAATATAAGACTGATGTTCACTTATTCTAACATTTAATGGCCTTGATGATTCACCTAAATAAAACTGATCGCATTCACAAGGTATTTTATAAATGCAATTCTTTGTCCTTTCTTGTTCATTGTTAGGTTTGGTTTTGGACAAAATAGATCTCAACGTGTTTGTTGTTTTGAATGTTGTTGAAATGTTGAATTTATTTCCTATCCTTTTAAGTTTTTCTGATAGTCCTTTTATGTACGGTATTGTTATTTTCCTCATATTATTCCTTGTGTATGCTGTAGTATCTCGTTCTAAGTTGTTCTGTTCTATTCGATCGATTGTTGAAAATTCCTTATTTATAAACGATAAAGGATAATCATTTTTTAATAAAACAGATGTTAACAAATGTTTCTCCTCTAAGAACGAATTTTCATTAGAATAAGTAATTTTGGCTCTATCGTATAAGGATTTAATTATTCCATTTTTTACATTAATATTGTGATTTGATTTGAAATTTAAATATCTATTGGTGTGTGTTGGTTTTCTATACACCTGAGTCTCATATCCAGTATCGTTCTTAGAGAATAAAACATCCAGAAAAGGTAGCGTGTTATTATATTCCTTTTCCATGGTAAATGTTATTGTCTCTTCTTTATCGTTTATATCATTTAGGAATGTGTCCAACAACTCTGATCCATGAGGCCATATTAAGAATACATCATCTACATACCTCCACCATACTGTGGGTTTGAAATTTTGTTTAGAAATGATATTTGTTTCAAAATTTTCCATAAATATATCGGCTAAGAATGGAGATAAACTAGAGCCCATTGCTAGACCAAAATTTTGTTTATAGAATTCATTATTTAGTTGAAAATATGTATTATCAGTACATAATATTAATAACTCCAATATAGCCGATATGTTTAGTCTTGTTCTAGTTGCCAATGAATCATCACTCTCTAATTTTGTCTTGACTATACTTAAAGTCTTATTTAATGGCACATTCGTAAATAAACTATTTATGTCAAAACTTACCAAAGTATGATTTGAATTAAATTCAATATTTGATAATTTATTTAAAAAATGTGTATTTTTTGTGAATGTGTCATTTTTATTTGTAAATGGTTTTAAAATATTTAATAAAAATTTTGATAGTTCACTACAAGGAGAATTCATGGTACTACAAATGGATCTAAGTGGTATATTGGTTTTATAAATTTTCGGTACTCCATAAAAATGAGGAGTCTTACTGTAATGAGGTGTAATTAATCCTCTCTGATAACTTGTTAAAACATCTTTAAACTTGAACAAAGTTCTATATATTTTGTTTTCCAAAGACTTTGTTGGATCTTTTGTTAATTTTGTATAAGGTCCGTTTATTAATAGATCTTTAATTTTATTTTCGTATTGAATTTTATCCATTATCACAGTTGCATTCCCCTTGTCTGCTGGTAGTATGATTATGGAGTCGTCATTTTTTAAAGTTTTTATAGCCTTTAATTCCTCTTTGCTTATGTTTTGTTCAATTTTAGTACATTTTTCCAATTCAAGTTTACATAACACTCTGTATTCTTCCTTTTCGTGGGTTGGTAAGCATTGAGATATTTTCTCCACTGAGCTTATTATGTCTAATTTTGGAACAGATGGCTGAGTAATAGCAAAGTTTAGACCCTTTGACAGTATTAAATTCTCCGTTGCATTTAAATGTCTATTTGATAAATTGATAACTGTCGCTAATATGTCATCATTTCTATTGAGGTTATCTAAAGTGTGTATACTGTTTTGTTCTAAAAGAATATTAAATTTATTTAAATGTATATTTCTTTGTTTTCTATATGAATTTTCATATACTATATGTAAACTAAAAATAATTTGATCAAAATCAGAATTAGATATCACATTGAAAAGCAAATCTTCAATAGTTATAGTTTAATACTAGTTTAATAGTAATTAATTCACAATGCCACAAGAAAATAGCTTCAGAACAATATGGTGTTGTATAGTCGATCGTCCTCTACGCGGCACCAGTCTAGAGTAGCGATGTGACGACTCGGATATTTTCTGACTCGAGTTGATCGAGTTGATATATCGATCAACTCGAGTTGCAACTCGAGTTGACTCGAGTCGTACTTGGTGTCGTAGCAGCTACCATTAGAAGGCACAAGACTAGTTGTTGATATTTTTAAACAATTAGGAAACCAATAGGATAAATGTATTATTGTTATAAATAAAAAATAGTAGGTATTTTCAATCAAATGTTTATTAACAAAAACTTGCTATATTTATATGTATTACGAACGAGTATGTATACCTTACATACTTTTAATAATACTTATTCTAATACTAATTAGAAAAAAACAAAACTTAAATAATTATCTCCTTAGATAACAAAATAACTGCTTTTTCTTATTTATGAAAAGAATACTTACAGAAAATAAAATATTTCTTCTTTAAATAAAATTACAATATAAGAATATATACGTATAAATAACAAATTGCTTCAATATGTCCTTTTTTCAGTACTGAAAGAGTTTAAAAATAATAGTTGGTCAACTTTTTTTGGCATGAGTCTGTTTCTTCTTTGATTAGTAAGTAATCCAGCTTTAGAAAAAAGGCGTTCTGATGGCACAGAGGTAGCAGGAATGCATAAATATTTATATGCCATTCGACATAGGGAAGGAAATATGTGTTCCCTTTGCCTCCAAAAATGTAGTGGGTCTTGCTTTCTATCTAGATATGGCAAATCTAGATATTGTGTTAAAACCATGGTAGCAGAGGAGATTGTTGTCTGTTGCATGACAGTGTCACTTATTTTCTTGTCAAAATGCTCCCATATATCGTCGTCATCGTCTTTAGCTGAAGTTCCAGATGTCGACACTACGGCTGGTTCTGGTATTTGCTCATGAACTTGTTGAAATTGTGCCAGTTCATCCAATACATATTTAACCGCATTTTCTGCAGCACTGTCCGTTTTAAATGCCTTTTTTTTAAAACGAGGATCTAGAATGGTGGCCATTGATACAGTCCGGTTAACTTCATAAACACCTAATCTTTTGTCTACAGTTTCAAGTAACGATCGCTGTAGGTGTTTTCCAGGTTCAGTCATTGGAGTCTTCTTAATTAAAGAATTTTGTAGTCCTCTAACTAGAGGAATAATGCATGACAGCGTCGGATATGATTCCCCACATAATGCGGTGGAAATTTTTTCTATTGGCTGTAAAATTGCCACACAATCTTCTAAAATTAACCATTCAGATGATGTTAAGCCTGATGGGGGTGAGTCAAGCAGTGGTAAAGTCGCGGATAGAGGAACTTTGACTCTCAATAATCTATCAAACATTAAATATGTCGAATTCCACCTTGTTTGTACGTCTTGCTTAAGTTTGATAATATCTAAGTTCATTTGTCTCTGCATATCTCTCAGTGTATTAGACGATTTTATACTCTGTTTAAAGTGGGTCACTATTGCACGACTTTTTAATATAACATCCAACACTGCGGCATTTTTTAAATCAGAATTTCGGTCATTTTCATTGCTAATGCAGTCTTTTACGACAAGATTTAAGGTGTGAGCAACACAAAAGTGATTTCTTTTGTTTAGGAAATCTTTGACTGCTTTTTTCATATTAGCAGCATTATCAGTCACAATGGTTACTATTTTATTAAAAATTTCCCAATCTAATAATATTGTTCGCAAAGCATTTGCAATATTTAATGATGTATGATGTTCAGACAGTTCAGTCGTTGAAATTACTATAGAATGCAATTTTACATCTTTTATAAAATGTGCAGTTACACTTATAAAGCTTTTTTGACTATCTGAACTCCATATATCTGTTGTCAGAGCTATATACTCTACACCTTGTACCTTCTCTTTTACTTCTAAACTGCATATTTTGTATTTGTCTTCCAGCATCTGAGCTATTTTTTTTCGCGATGGCAATATATAATCCGGGTTTAATTTGTTTGTATATTTTGTAAAACCTTCGTTTTCAACTATTTGCAGTGGTTGCATATCTACCACAATCATGTCCAATAATGCATCGTCACCAATTTTTTGATTCATTTTTGTAGATACAGTTAAACGCATTTGTTTTGGGCGCTTCGGAACGGGTTCATTGAATGCTCTGACATTATGTATATGCGATGGTGCTAAAATGGTATTGTTTTGATGAGAATCTGTTTTATTCATCAATGAGGTTCTAGAACTCTGTTCGGGTGCATTATTCTCTATTCTCTCACTTGTTAAATTTTGTCCAATCACTTCACTGTATTGAACTATATGTTTTTTCTTTATATGATTTATTAATGACGTAGTGTTCCCTATGTATTTATATTCGCAAGAGCATAATTTGCATACTACTTTGGTTTTATCGTCGTTTTTTACAAAGAATTCCCACGCCACACTTTTTCTATTTCTAAGTGACATTATAATATATAAAAATAATATTCTTGCAATTTCAATAGTGTCTAAACCGAACTTATGCTGTTAACGTGAGTGGGTTGATGGTTGATCGACGCGAACACACAATCTCACTGTTGCACTCAACGACTCAACACCGACCACCGACGACTCGACTAGACGTAACTCGTAACTCGACTAGACTATGAAATGAAATCGTCGCGTCGGGTCGGGTAGGCGTCATCGGTGGTATGGTGATCGTAGACCGAGTTAGCTCGAGTTGTTAAGAACTGACGTCGAGTTGACTCGTTTACGGTTTTACTCGAGTTACTCGAGTTGGATAACTCGACTCGCCCATCTCTAGTCTAGAGTGAGGCGGTAGAGATAACGGCCTATAGGAGGCTCATGACGCAATTAAACAGAACAAGTATGTATCATGGCCCTACAGGACAGTGTCTGCGGCGGCCTTGTAGACTGGATGTGTTCCGTTGTATGTTTTGGCGGTGGAAAGAAAAAAGCTCTATGAGAGAAGAGTTCCAAAGAGAAATAAAGACAGCTGAAACAACAGCAAACGCTACCTGTAATGAGACACAAAGCCTCCTTGGTGATGAATGTAGTGTGGGTAAGAATAAATAAGGAATTAATGAAGGTAGTGCTTCGGAAGTAATGCTGGCCATACAGAGGCCATTCCGCTTCCGGATCGCTGGATGACAGAGGAGGGTCTGGTTTAACAGGTAGGCGTTTGGCGTAGACTCAGCTACGAGAGGGTATTTTAAAGTATCTCGGGAACTATCGCCGGGAGTACGAAGACCGAATCCTGCACTAAGGTCAGTCAGGCGGCGTCCTGTACTGAGATGTTTTTTTGAAGATTTCAGGCCCCCCTCTATAAGACAAAAAAAAATAGACCCAAGTGCCGTTTGACGGTTCTTATATTTCTACAAAACACGATATTCTTATTAATCACGAGTGAGGGAGGTAGACAGATTGAGTTCCCAAACTTAAAGAGAACCGTATTTTTTTTTTGAAAATCGTCGATTTAACCAGGCAAACATTTAACCTAGTAAACTTTTATCTAAAAACTTGTGTCCCACAACTTTATTAAAACTATTATCAACAATAACATAAAATTATTTTATAATGTCTTTATGTTCTAAAATATTTGACGTTCCTTTTTTACCTTTTCAGACTTATCCATTATTTTAGACCTTTTATTAAATATTGTTTCGCGCACAAGTGTCCTTCGTTTTTCTTTTTTAATTTCCTCTCAAAGCCTTTCACGAAAACAGATCCCAGTGCAGACCTCATTTTGAGGAAATTACTTTTTTCTTTGAAAGTGCACTCATAATGTAAGGAGAAATGAACCCTATTTTTACAGACCATGCAATTTTAAAACGTTTTCACGCAACAGATGAACCGAACAAAATTCTACACTGCAATAACTTAAAATATAGTGAGTATAAAATTTTTTGACAGAAATAATTTACCATTTTGCTGTTACGTCTTAATTGTTGACTTTTTTGGTTTATGTTTTTTTCTTTCTTTGTATGAAAGTAACAAATAACAAATCAAAATCGGATCTAAATCATTTTATTGGTACATTATTATTTTCATTTTCAAACCTTATTCGTCGAAGTGGATACTATTTTAATGGAAATAAGCAACAATTTAAGGTTAAAATAAGTTTATTAATGTTTTAATTTTCACTTCGGAAATCGTTCTCAAAATACAAACATTAATTCTTCTTCTTCGTCTAGCCATTCACGTCCACATCTGAACATAAACCTCTTCAAATCTTCCTTTCCATTGGTTTTTATTGTACGCTACTTGTAGCCAATTTTTCCCGGCAGTCCTTTTCAGATCATCTGTCCATCTCATAGAAGGCCTGCCTCTGGGTCTTTTGTGTTCGTATGGTCTCTAGGTTAAAATTGATCTGTGCCATTTGTTTAGATCGCTCCTAGCTACATGTCCAGCGTATTCCCATTTCAACTTTAATGATTTTTGCACCACATCGGTGACTTTGGTTTTCTGTCTTATCCATGTGTTTGTTTTCTTGTCCTTAAGTGATATCCCTAGCATTGCTCGTTCCATTGCGTGTTGAGTGACTCTAAGTATATTCATATTCTTTTTTGTGATTGTCCATGTTTGTGCCGCATAAGTTAATATCCGAATAATGCATGCATCAAAAACTTTAGATCTAAGATGTAACTGAATCTGTATCTGTATCTAGTTCAGTTTACCGAATGCTGCCCAAGCTAACTTTCTTCTTCTTTTTATTTCTTCCGTTTGAATTTCCCTATTTAGGATTATTTTTTGTCCTAAGTATATATATTCTTCAACTTTTTCTATAGCTTTATCGTTTATTATTGTCACGGTGTCTTCGAAGTGCATGACTTTTGTTTTGTTTAAATTCATTTACAGTCCTATTTTAGAAGATTCGGTATGTAGTTCTAAAAGCATGGTTTGCATTTCTTGTAGGTCAGTAGCTATCAGGATTATGTCATCTGCAAATCGTAGATTACTGAGGTACCGGCCATTGATGTTTATTCCCTTATATTTCCAATTTAGGTTTTTAAAAACGTCCTCCAAAACTAAGGTGAACAGTTTGGGTGATAAAGTATCTCCCTGTTTGACTCCCCTGTTTAATGGTACAGGGTTCGTGTGTTCATTTTCATTTAGGTAGTATGTAGCTGTAGCTTGGTTCATAGTTTCTTTTATTAAGTTAATATATCTGCTGTCTATTCTACAATTTTGCATTGCGTTTATTACGGCCGTGTGTTCTATGGTATCGAAAGCTTTTTCGTAGTCTACAAATGCTAGGAAAACTGGAAACTTGTATTCGTTACATTTTTCTATTAATATTTTTGTGGTTAACAGGTGATCGGAAGTTGAGTAGCCTTTTCTAAACATTAATTAACAAACATTAATACATTAAACAAATTTTATGTTTTGTTACTTGGTGAAAAATTTTTCTAATAATTTAATATTATCTGACTTATTTATATTGACAATTCAGACATATGTTTATAAACATTGTAACGAATATTTTTCCTACAATATAAGGTACTTCTTACTATAAGGGGTTGAAAATTGGGGACATATTTATTGGGGTAGAGATAGGACAAGCAAAATAAACGAAACTTATGAGGACAGCGCTCAGGGTTTATTTGGAGAACCTGGGTCGTGGATAAGTGAATGAAACAATGGGATTGGATTGGGGCAACTACAAAAATTAAACAAAGTAGTACTTACATGAATCTCCTGGACAAATGGATAAACTAAACAACAAGAAGGACCTCTAACTATTTAAAGTGGGACGCCGCTTTAAGGAAACTTCTTGCTTGATTAAAGAAAAAGGCTCTTCTTTCCTAAAAACACAAGAGGGGATAGAACCTTTTTTAACAACAGAAATAAACAAAATGGGTTAGGGAAAAAAATTAAACATTATTGTCTCACCACAAACAGTTACAAATATAGATGGTAATCAAAAAATTCTATATAACATATTAAAAAGATGAATGCCAAAAATAACAAATAAAAAACACTTACTATGTCCTATCAGATTACAAACTCTTGAAGTTGGAGATACTACAATACTTACAAATGTTATTGGGCTATAATTTGTGGGAGAAATAAAACAATAAAAATAAAAAATAACCTTTTAAATGAAACTATTTATAGAGGTTAACCTTTTTCTAAAATAGGACAAATTAATGTCAAAAAAAAAAATAAAACTAGCTGTCAGAGATCAATATTGAATTTTAAAACTGAGAATAAATTAATTATATGACCGCTATGGCCACACCCTAAACTCTACAATTTAAATTATTACAATTTATTTACTTGATATAAAAGCAAGTATTATTTTAAATTGTTTATTTTTACTTTAAGAATCAAACACAAATGATAGGGTTCACTAAAATGCACTAAAATTTCTGGGGGTGGAAACTAAAGATTTAAAATCTCTGCCACACAAACAAAAACTGCATACTGTGAACTATGTTCTGAAACAGCTACGTAGGACATACGAAGTTGAGGTCGAAATCAAATTACTGGACGCAAACCTTGGACTCGGCTTCTTAAAAAACTTTAACCATCGTGGTTATTTTTAAAAGTTGTTGTAAACGACAGAAATCTCTTAGCTACTTAGAAACATAGAAATAGTGATTACTCTTTTAAAACTGACACATTACATGGAGCATGATTCACTATTTTCAACAAATTAGCCGGTCTTTTCCAACTAAATTAAACCCGTCTGTTCCCCTTGACCAAATATTCAAACCTCACTGCAACTGCAACTAATAACTGCTTAATACATATTTTTCATGAAAAAAGGCTAAATACACAAAACATTACAAATTTGAAGCAAACTTCGAACTCCAATAAAATTAAACACGCCTTTAACAGCGACCAGCCTTACCGAAAGTGTCGCAATTATCTCTGCGGCAAAACTTTCTCAGCGATCTATATGGATGTTTATTTTAAACGCAATATCAAGCGGCATTCGATCAAAGAAAATACCAAAGAATATGCGTAACCGAAATAAAAACAAACCTTTTATTATCGACCTCGGCGACGCAAATAGGATTGAAAATACTTTTTGGATGTTTTAACTTGTACGATAGAAAACAAAAATACGTGGAAATTATTCTTCGGTGTTTTAACATATTCGAGGGGATTTCAATACATACCAAAAAATTTTTAATATGTATCGGCTCTTATGTATTCTAAGAACCGTGTATGACCAAAAATATTCTGAACTAAGACCGGAAGTACAATAACAACTTAAAAATAACTAACTTGTTCGTCGTAGATAACATACAGTATGTAGCTCGTTGCGATTTCCACACGTGTGACAGTCTCAAGTCGATAACCAACAAGTTATGTCGGTCATACTATTGTCATATCCCCCGAGTCGGTGGATGGGACTTTGTTCCCATCGATCGGCAGCTTTGTTCTGACATCAGCTCCGGAAAAGAAGAAGAATTAAGAGTTGTCAGACAAACAAGAATGATGGACCGAGAAGAAAAAGAATTGACAGTTGACAAATGATTCCAGTCTAGGCTAAGGTTTATGCACGGCAAGTAATCTAGATTCAACGCTTATTGAAAGTGACATCAGACTGGACTTTGACAGTCTGTCCCGAGGTATCATATGCTCTGCTATTAATTGCACTTCTGCTAATCTCTTTTGAGCAGCGGTATCGTAAATGCGAATTGTCTTGATGATTGCCTAGCTTTTTGGAAGATGTGGCACATAAAGAAGAAGGTGTTACGCTGTTTAAATATATAATGTTAGATTAATATCAAAATATCAAAATAAACCAGTCATTATTCGACTACAAGAAAATTAAGAGCTTTTTCACTTCTTTCTAGCTTTGCCAAAATTTAAGTTTTTTTAACAAATTATAATATTTTGTAGTGTAAGCTAGACTTTGTAAATATTAGGAACATCGGCTATCAGATTGATGCATTTCACCTGCTTTATATTCCGCAATAGAGAAATTTTAAAATTTCTCCAAGCGATCATTCGGCTAAAGATAAAAACATGCACCTATAGATGGATTTTACGTATAGAAATGTAAAATGGATTTTTTAATAGTCCCTTGAAACGTCCATTAAATAGCGAATAAAATTTACTACATTAAAATGCACTACGGTACTCTAAAATTGTTTACAGGTTTTACTTGTAATGATATATTTGATGCTTTATTTTATCTCTAATGAAATTAATTTATTTGTTAAACATATATATATATATATATATATATATATATATATATATATATATATATATATATATATATATATAGCAAAAAATACGACCGTCGATTAAATTAATAATCGCACCACTCATATTGTTCTCAATAATCTTTATTTATTGATAATTTACAGTACGACAAGTTATGTAAGCTAATAATAGTCTTGTTTTAACAATAATTTGTAATAAACTTCGTTTTAGACTAAAAGTGACTTAAACTTTTCATAACAAGTGCCGATTAAAGCAAAGTGCTTGTGAGAAACATGCTTTTTATTGTGATATTCTTTATCACCTGCATGTTTGAAAGTTCATTTGCATAAAAATCAAATAACTGCCAAATAAATTAACTGCCAAAGAAATTTGTCAATGGAGGGGACAGTGCCAGCATTAATTCTCCTAGATGAAGGATATTCAATGTGAAACATTGCAGCTTTGTTAAGAAGACATCATTCCAGTATCAGTCGCAAGGCGAGGCGATATAATGAAGCAGGATCGTATCATCGAAGACCAGGGCAAGGGCGAAAACGTTGCACTAATCAAATTGATGACCGTTTTTTGAGACAACGTGCTCCTAGAGATAGGAGAGTTACCAGCAATTTGCTAAGAAATGAACGAGCAGTTGTTCGAAATGTCGTGATATCATCTCGAGCAGTATAAAGACCTTCTGCCTTCCAGAGAACACAGGGTTCAGAAATTGAATTTTGCAAGATTGCATCATAAAAATTGGATCAGATTGAAAGAAGAAAGGTTTGCCAGCTGCAATATCTCTCCTAAAGTACCTTTTGGTGGTGGGAAATCTAAAAAGGTTTGGGGGAATTTGTTTTGAAGCTCGTAAGGAGTTGGTCCTTATACGTAAAAGATCTAAGAATGCCCATTATTACTTAGACAACATTATTGTCGAATATATAAGCCATTTGCTCCGTTTTTTGGACCTGTTTTTTTTATTTATGCGAGACAACGCTCGTCCTCATGTGGCTCGACAGGTTATTGGCTACCTAAATAATGTTGATTTTCCATTATTAGAGTAGCCACCTAACAGTCCTGACATGGATCCTATAGAGCATCTAAGGGACTATCTCAAAAAACAAATAATTCGAAGTCGTAGACCCCGCATTCAACACATTAAGGCCGTTATTGAAGAACGGGAGAATATACCGCAAGCTTTTGTTAAACATTTGATATCAAGCATGTTTTGACGCATAAATGCAGTCATAAGAAGTAGAGGAGGGCCTACACGGTATTAGTGTTGACCTAGATGCATTTTATTGTGTTGCTTTACTGATTTTTTTCGTTTTGCAATTTGACGTTAGTTGTTTTCCGGCAAAAACAAATTTTTAAAGAAACAATAAGGCAAATTAATACGACCAATTTGTGACAATAATCTCAAAGAAAGGAATTGCAAACATCTGAAACGTTTTAAACAACAAGAAAAGGCAAATGCGAGTTAATAGTAAAATATAGTTAGTAGATATTGGCATAGCTCGCAATAAAGGAAAAAAGCAGCCAAGTTAGAAAAGGAGTATGTCAACCTGCACTGCTTTAGTCTCATTCAATTTTATCCTTCATTTTTTGGTTCAATAATCGATCTTGTTCAGGTTTTTCGTCCGCAAATCTTGCGCGATTTTTCTATTTTCAAGTTCCTGAAATATTGCTAGTGTATAATAAGTAGAGAACGGGGCAGAGTATACTTCACTGCGGCACTTCCTCCTTGATTTTCTTTGGCTTTGTGTAGGTATCCTTCAGATTTATTCGGAAGTGTCTTTTAGTCATTAACAACTTTAATAATCGTGAATACTGCCTCGGTAGTGCGTTCATATAACTAGAAGAAGAGAAGGTATCGAGCGAATGATAGTTGAAGGAAACGTAGCGGGTAAGAGGTCCAGAGGAAGATCTCCAGTACGGTGGTCACACCAAATAAAGGAGATGACTGGTTACTCATTCTCCGAAGCAAAACAACACGCGAAGGAGATCCAGAGAGAATTTGACAGAAATTTCCTTACGAAGGAGAAAAGTTTGAGAAGAGAGTGCGTTCAATTTATAGATAAGGTCTATATCCCATACCTTACCGAAGGCTTGGACTATATCCAGAAAGAGGAAACATCCTTTAGTCTAAACGATGCATTAAATAGGTATGTAAGCTTCGTGATGGCTGTCCTTGGTAATTGTTTTAATATTTCGCATGTTATTAGATCGAACCCAGGAGTCTCTTTTGGATTGATATTCTCTTTTATCTCTTTCGCAATTTCTTTGATATTAGTAGGCTTTTGAAGCATTGGTTCGAGTCTAGCTTCTATCAGTGCTTCTGATTGGTGGCTTATGTAGTATAGCTTTTTGAGCTGCTTGGTGGCCTTTCAGAGCCGTTTTTAACATTTGACTTGCTAAATATGTCCCAATCGTTTTTGATGCGTTGTATTTCTCGCATTAGATGTTGTGACGCTTTGTTTAAACTTGTCTTGTTCTTGAGAGGTCTGGTTTTTTGCAATTTACGACGTAATTTTAATGGTATATTTTTCATTGTTATCCCCTCCAATGATGAATCTACATCCTTGGAAGTTTAAAAATGTTGTATACAAATCTGAGATTACTAGGTTATAGGTCTTAGTTTTGATTTTCACAGTCGTGGCTTACACTTCTTCTGGTTGCCATCTCTGTTCTATAATTATTGCGCTTCCTGCTTTGGCTGTATTTTCTGGGTGGATAGTGTGATATCCTGATATTCTTTAAACTTAATGTATGAGTCTTAATGAAGTGTGGTTCAGCAATAAGGCATATATCAATCTTCCGTATATCTAGAACAGTTTACATTTCTTGTTGGTGTTTCAGAATATCATTGGCATTCTAAAATTTGTGTATTTTTTTCTCGTCTTCATAGCGGGGGATCTGGATCCTTCAAAAGACGTCTTAGTCCAGGACGCCGCCTGACTAAATTTAGTGCAGGAGTTGTTCTTTGTACTCTCGGTAATAGTTCCCGAGGTACTTTAAAAAGCCCTGTCGTCGCCGAGTCTACACCGAACGCCTACCTGCTAAACCAGACCCTCCTCTGTCATCTAGCGATCCGGAAGCGGAATAGTCGCTGTAAGGCTGGCATCACTTCCGAAGCACTTCCTTTATTCATTCAATCCCCATTCATACACATCCACATTCTATTCATCGGACATTTCCTCCTTCCCCACAGTCTAACTCACGCATTCTAACTTACACAGTCTGAACCACTTTTCTAGCTTTAATTTTCAGCATCTTTCACTTTTACCCCATCCTTTTACGTAGCGATCACTGTATGGATAAAGCTGTGTATGTTAGTCCAACCTGATTTATTTTCAATTGTTCTCTTCATCATTTCTCTCACTGTACCAAAACTCATACCTGTCTCTCTTTCCATTCTGTTCCTTACCACTATCCATCTGCTGCAATCTAACATCGTATGTGTCACAGTGTCCAAGTATTCACAATACAGGCATTAATCTGTGTCAGCCTTTCCTATCCCAGAGAGGTAGGCCCTAAAAAACCTGTGTCCTGTGAGCACCTGCGCCAGGAAATAATCCAGTCGCCTGTGGCCACTGTCCACCTAATCTCTGATGTTCGGGATCAGCATTTTCGTCCACTGTGCCACATCCTCCGTGTTTTTCCATTCTTCTTGCCATATTTTAATTGACCTTTCCCTTTCCTGTCTTCCCTCGGCCATAGTAAGGTTTGGGCCTCTTCATAGAGCTCTTTTCTCTCCACCGCCAAAACATGCAAAGGAACACATCCAGTGATGGTCCATAAGGCTACCGCAGACACAGTCCTGTAGGCGCATGCCACTCGCAACAGACTTATTTCAACAACGCGATTCGTGTACCTAGCTTTTCCAGTTTTTGTAAAATAATGTCAAAGTGTTATGACAATCTTTAATGTTCTGTAATTATTATTTTTTCGGTGTTATTTGCAATATTCTTCCTGCGGTTACTTAACTATATTTTCTTTTGCTCTAGTTCCTTATATTGGGTTTGCTCGAGTTTTTTTAAATCCTTGGACTCTCTTTGGGGTTGACCAGGCAGCATAAGTTTTCTTATTTACTTGTTTTGAAATTTTTGAAGTTCCCTGGAGACAATCCATCCGTGATAATTAGCTTGATGAACTTTTTGAAGTTTTTTCAGTATATCCATGCTTTTTCCAGGAAATATTATTAATAAGCATGTATCAGATTGTTGCTAAAAAGTACACAGTAAAAGTAGAACAATATAAAGAAAATATAAGCCTTTGAACTGAAAATAAATTTTAGGTTTAAAAATGCTATAATAATAGTCTGCATACTCACATCTTTAATATAGAGAATATATTGCCAATTTCGAAAAAAAGACCTACAAACACTAAGAATAGTTTTAAAAACAGTGTTTCCAAAAGTATGATAGTATTATAGTTTAAGAAAATTCATATATTACTAATTATGTATATAAATGGTACAACTCTCCAAACTTGAGCATAGTTACAGCAACAATCACTTGTTGAACGGTTTTTCTTAAATAAAGTTCGACTTCTCCATTTCCCAGTTTACAATTACTTTGATCCAAATACACAAAACGGATTTGAATTTCGTAAGTAATTTCCACTAGTTGTTAGATTGTTTGCTTCTAACAAAAGACGATATGGGAATAGTCACCAACGGTAAACATAGGCATTGAGTTTGCGGTTCATACTAGCAAGACATTGAGCGATGTTTCAAAGTGCCTTAATAACTTTATATACATTTCTACAAACAAGGGGGTGCATTGTAGGTAACATTCTATGAAACAATGAGAGGTTTCTAGAATTTTAAATTTATACTACTGTCATTTCTATAAATGTACTAATAAATTAAAAACGGAAGCATGCAACGAAATAATTTGTCAAATATTTAAACGATATGAATATTTAATCAAACGGCTAAGATTTATTTAAAATCTAAAAAATATAAATATAATCCAGTACTATGTCCCAACAACCGGTAAACCTGATATGGAAATTAAGCCATTCTATTTAGATCTAATAATGCTCAATTCTTCTATAAATAAAATCACAATTATCATAGAAAATCAAGGCTGGGACATACTAATACAATTCTTTCAGAAAACAAAAGCAATCTCAAAAGTACCTTGTTCACAATGCACTCCAAAAGTCCACCTAACCAAATACACGACATGATGATGTTAGACAAAACATCAAAAATGAAATAAAGATTTACTTTTACATATACACACCATAATACACCTGCATGCAAAACATGTTGCATAGCATCAAGACAGGTTTAATACATTACTTTCACTAATAAAACATGAAGAACACCTAATTACATTTTAATCATACTATTTTTGTTTTTTTTCTTTCAGTTCTCTACGGGTCAGTTAAAACACACAATTAAAAGATGTCACAATATATATATATATATATATATATATATATATATATATATATATATATATATATATAATATATATTTGCTTCCTCAGTTATAAAAGGGTACTTCCCAGTATTATCTCCTTTTCACTGCATAGTACTCGTACCCGTTATCATCCTTTTGGTTATATATATATATATATATATATATATATATATATATATATATATATATATATATATATATATATTAAATGGCCAACTATATGGCCTAGGAGACAAATTCGTTAAACTTCCCGTGCTCGAATTGGTATCACTAAAGTGTTATGATCATTTCGGCCTATCCCAGCCATCGTCAGACACCTGGGCTGATACAAATTCAAACTCGGAAAGTAAAAGGAATGTCTCCCAAATCTTTACTACCGTGTAGTTAGCTTATAAAGGCGCCCCCTACTTTGAAGGCCGTGAACGAAACGATATGAATAATCGTTTTCTGTATTCTTTATGCTATGCGAAATGTGTGAAGAATTAAATCTTTTAGCGAAAGCCGCTATCGCTTTATATATTAAATGGCCAACTATATGGCCTAGGAGACAAATTCGTTAAACTTCATGTGCTCGAATTGGTATCACTAAAGTGTTATGATCATTTCGGCCTATCCCAGCCATCGTCAGACACCTGGGCTGATACAAATTCAAACTCGGAAAGTAAAACGAATGTCTCCCAAATCTTTACTACCGTGTAGTTAGCTTATAAAGGCGCCCCCTACTTTGAAGGCCGTGAACGAAACGATATGAATAATCGTTTTCTGTATCCTTTATGCTATGCGAAATGTGTAAAGAATTAAATCTTTTAGCGAAGCTTTCGAAAGCTGACGATGTATAATCTTTTGCAACTAGGGTGAAGTAAGGTATATTCGTGATATAAGTAAATTCGTGATAAATTTCTAATAATTCGTCACGATCTAGCTTATTGCCTTATAGCAGCAGTTTTGTTACAGTCTCTAGCGGAAAGACTCGACAACCTTCCCCACCACTGCAAGTCAAATTGCGAAGCTCTGTTGAACCGGGATAAAACTTATTTTTCAGTGTTATTCCTTTTGTTGACGAGAGAGCTTGAAATCTGAAGTGCATTCGTTGTTTTATTATTTATGGTGAATATTGCAAAGGTAAGTTTGTAAAAATTACGTATGATGTTGTTTATAAGTTGCTTAGTACCCCCGTTAAGTTATACAGGCAATTTTCGCCAACAGTTTTCTGAAATAGCTTAAGTTGTGAGGCGGTTTTCTTACGCATTTTAACGTTTGTTTGCGCGGAAAATGTAACTAATTATTCGCGGTGTATTTACTCTAATTTTATTTGGATTTTTATCATAGATATAATAAATATGTGAACTATAAATATTAAATAATAAATACTATGAAGATTTTCTAACATCCAGGGTATCACGAACTTACCTGTGTCTTTTTTTTAGAATTCAAAATGCCTAAAATATGCAAAGGAAAATATCGCCAATATGAGATCTCCGATTTATTAGAAGCCTCAAGACTTGTAAGAGTAGAGAGACTATCCATCTACAAGGCAAGTAAACAAAGTGGAATAGCCTGGAGTACACTGAAAAATTTTTTAAGTAGAAATAAGGATGACAATCACCAAGTTGCCAAACTAGGAAGGCCGTTTGCTCTTACTGCAGAAGTTGAAATTCAGTTGTTTAATTACATTATAAAAATGCAAGAATTGGGTTTTGGTTTGACGGTGCAGATGATAAGAAATGTAGCCTTTCAACTTGCACAACGTACGGAGAGAGATCACTTCTTCAATAAAGAAAACGAGTCTGCTAGTAAATGGTGGTGGGCTCAGTATAAAAAGCGATTCAATCTAACACTGCGTGTTCCTGAAAATTTGGCTGCATACAGGGCTTCAGTGTCAAATAATGAAATACTGGGGGATTTTTATACAAAAATTAGAAACATTAATGGTTAGACTTGGAGTTCAGAATAATTCCGATCGTCTCTGGAATTGCGATGAAACCGGACTATCTTATGTGGTCAAACCAAGTAAAGTCGTTACCTCGGTTGGAAAACGTTATGTCTACAAAAGAGCATATGCAGATAGAGGCGAATCTCAAACCATGATGGGATGTATTTGTGCCAATGGAACATGGATTGCACCGTTGATAATTTTCAAAGGGGTTCGATGGAACGATAATTTAAAGAAAGATTGCCTACCAAATACACAAGTAAAACTTTCTCCAAAAGGATGGATCAACAGGGAGATGTTTTTGGAGTGGTTTCAATTTTTTATTGCCTCAATTCCCTCTGCCCGACCAGTATTTTTATTAATGGATTCCCATGCATCATACATCAATCCGTAAGTTATATCTCTTGCGTCTCACAATGGTGTTTATTTACTTACATTTCCAGCCCACACTAGCCATCTATTACAGCCACTTGATGTAGGTGTTTATAAGTCATTAAAGGCTCATTGGGCCAAAAGCTTAAATGTTTATATGAAAGATAAGGCAGAGAAGCCCAATAGAACCAATTTTCAGACCATTCTAAATCCGGCATACATTTCAAGTTTTTCCGCATCAAACATTACAAATGCGTTCAGAAAATCTGGGTTATGTCCCTTTGATAGCAATGCCATTCCTAAGGAAGCTTTTGCACCTTCTCTACTCACTTCTAATGAGATACCTAATCAACGTGCAGGAGCTCCTACGCAACAAAATCCATTTAGCAACATATTGTCTCTTCCAACAAAGCCAGTTGCTGCAAATCCGAATAAAAAGAAGCGCGATTCAAGAGCAAAGTTCCTTAATTCTGAAAGCGGTGTGCCTTCTTCAATAAGCGATACAGCATCTACGTCATCACCATGTGTATTTGGCCTCAATCCTGAAAGTGTTATTCCTTCTTCACCAATTCATGCACCATCTACGTCATCATCCTGTGTTCTAGCCCCAACCAATAAATAAGCGGTTTCTGAAGATAATGACTGGGATTGCGGAATGTGTGGTAATAGTTATTCACTAGATGTCAAAAGAAAAAATGGTGCCAAGTGGGTCCAGTGTTCCTACTGCCTAATTCCATACCATGTTATGTGCCAATCGTCTGATGCCGAAGAGGATGTTTTTATGTGCGACATGTGTGGAAACAATGAAGACACCATTAATGATTCTGAAGAAGATTAAGTTATTTGTCTACCACCTGTTTTTGTTTTTAATTAATTTAGTTTTGTTTTATTTTTTCAAAATATGGATTTACTTTTCTTGTAAAGAATTTTAATTTTGTTTTTATTTGTTAAGAAATTACCTAATTTTACCTAGTAAATGAATTTTTATTATTAAAAAAATTTTATGCACACAAATTGGATTGTCACGAATTTACCTTACCTCTATCACGAAATTGAATATCCATGTCACGAAATTACCTTACCTGAACAAAATTTAAAAAAATACATAAATTATTACACTTTATAATATTTTACACAAAATAGTAACTTGCAGTTGTTACTGAATGATAAGTCTCCTTTTTGGTAATATTTTTAGGCTATAAAATTAAAACCTTTAACCGCATTAATTAAATAACCTATAATTATCACGAATATACCTTACTTCACCCTATATGTAATTTAAAGGGTTTTTACCCATGTATTTTGGTGGCTCATGCATTTTAACCTAGTAAGTATAGCCATTTTTGCTTTTTAACCATAGTCAAAATTTCATAACCACGTTTGTTTTAACTAAATGGTTTATACTTATTTTAGGCAATTTTAAAATTTAAACCTGATGATGGACTGTTTAGTCCGAAAACTTTTGTTTTTGTGATGTAGCCCTTTTAAGGGTTTTTTAAATAAATATACCCACTTACGAAGACTAACCTCTTTTTTGTGATACGTGGTATACAGCCAGCTACAGGAATTGTTTTTCTTCTGGATTTTAAATATAATATAGTTGATTTAAATATTGTCAAATATCAGAAATATCAATATGACAAAACGCAACACGTAATACACATTTTTTCACGGCGTCTGGCCTGACTTTTAGGGGTGTGCCTAAAAAATGTATTATATTTTAGCAAAATTTTGGAATACATTTAAATCGTAGAATAATTTTAACAGTTGTTTTCGATATATATTTGAGTCCTTTACAAATGGTTTCCCATGACTTTTTGTGTACAATAATTAGGGAAGCAGCAATGCAACAATTTAGAATTTCCCATTGAGTTTCTTATGGCCCGTTTGATGACGATTCACCACCCTGTATATATACATATATATATATATATATATATATATATATATATATATATATATATATATATATATATATATATATGGTTTAAGAATTTTAAATCTCCACGTAAATATATAACCACCATAAATAGATTATACGTTGGACATGCGTGTTATTTTATATTTATATTAAATAAATGTGATTGAAGATGATAATTGCAAACATTGCGGAAAACTGGGTGATCTTGATCACATCTTTTTTGAATGTCCTAAGTTTCAACAGCATTCAAACTCTCTCTAGAAAAAATTAATCGAATTTAATATGTATGCACCATTCAATATCCAGTCGCTACTAGATACAGGCTCACAACAAATATATATTATTATAGATTTCTTGTCAGACACATGCACGGTTCTATAGAATTTGTACGTGACCATGGAATTTTAAATTTTAAATATTTTTCGTTCAAATATTTTTATAATAATACTATACAATACATAATAATTGTTTCTTTCGCATAAACATCTCATAATATAATTGTTAGTGCCATGTCGATTTTTAATTTACAACTTCTAAAAGGAATGATTTTATTTTAGAAAATTTACAATAGGTATTTTTTTATATTCTAGCTCTCGTTTAACTCTAGAAAAATTTACTATTGGATATGTTTGTCGTTTCTTATAAATTTTGAATGGTTTAGAAGTCTTTTACATTGATAATAATTATATCGTAGCAGAAATTTGTAGGGTTGTTTGTTAACAGTTATAATTATTTTTTTTTTGTTTTAGGAGGAGAAACAGAAGAAACCTCATCAGGTGGTTTTGCTAAATGTATTGAAGAAGGAGAAACAGAAGACACCTCATCAGGTATTTTTACTGAATGTATTGAAGAAAGTATTGAAGGAGGAGAAACAGAAGAAACCTCATCAGGTGGTTTTACTGAATGTATTGAAGGAGGAAAAATAGAAGAAATTTCATCCGGTGTTTTTACTAAATGTAATGAAGAAAATGACTTTTCTAGTGATGATTCGACAAAAGATCCTCAGTATCAACCGTCGGCCGATGACTCAACGTCTTCAGATGAAGAAACCGTGGAACAGCCCTTATATCCGGCTGTTCTTTATCCGTGGAAAAAAGAAAAAAAAAATTAAACATAACTTAGGTCTGGAATATAATACGCTTAAATGGAAAGTAATACCCCAGAGACGAGTTAAGGAGTTAACAATATGTCGAATGAAATGCAAAGAAAGATTATCAGCTGAGATACGGCAAGCTATATTTACAGAGTACTGGAAATTGGGATCATATTCCAAACGTGCAGCATTTATGGGATTATTAATGGAAATTCAAGATAAAACTACAGCAAGACAGCGCACACTTGATCCAGAAAAGGAAAAGTTTAGACTGAAAACTTACAAATATTTTTGCTTGTCAATGGTAATCGTCAACCAGTTTGTCAAGGTTGTTTATTAAAGATTTTGGATGAAAGTGACAACTTCATAAAGACAGTGGCGTTAAAAAAAAGAGCATCTGTTGCTTGTACACAGACTGATGATATGCTTGGCATTAATTTCACACCCAAACATAAAATTTCAGATGAAAAACATCCATTATACAAGAAACACTACTTCGACGAAATATTTACCATTCTATTTAACATTACGAAGAATGCATGAACTGTACAAACAATGCTACCAAAATCTAGTTTCTCTCAACATCTATGAACAAGAATTCCACAAAATAAAAATATCATTTAAAAAGCCTAGAATTGACACTTGTTTCACTTGTGATAAATTTCACATGCAAATACAACTTTGTACAGATGAACAATCTAAAGCCGAACTTGTTGGTGAACACGACAGGCATAAAATATCAGCAGATCAGGCATATCAGGAGAAAAGATTTGATACACATACTTGTAAGTCCAGTGTACTTTTTGTTTTCCGTGTCTTAATATGAGGTATTAGAAATAACAGTTTTTCAAAACACCAAAGTGAGGATTCTGTTATTTCTTCAGTTCCTGCCCCTGAGTGACTAAAAAAACCGAAATACAGATTTACCATCCCTATAACTGGATGCAGCTAATAAAATCTAGCAGTCCCAAATTTGATGTAGTTCATATGAAGATAACAGACTTTTTAGATTTTTCTTCTCTTCTTAAAGGTCCGTTGGTTAAAAGACATAAAGATGTAAATAATGAACAATTTAAATGACTACAGAAAAAGTGGTTAAGGTACGAAAAATATTTTGTTATTTTATTCAAAGATTGCTTACACAAAGATGTGGCATTTAAGTCCTTAAATCTGAAACGTAGAGGATCTGCTGCGATCCCTGATACAATATCCGTAATTTCTAATCAGCCAATGCCAATTTCTAAGGAGAAAAAAAAACGACTTGTTGTCACTGCTGCCTTTGATACCAGATATTTTTCACCAATTTTATAAAGATTTACCTTCAACAGAAAATTTGCGTAACAGAGATCCAGATATTGTGGAAGATGATCAAGAACCCGAATTTTAAACAAACTATGTTAGTAATATGTATAATTCTGTAGAAAACTTAAACACATAAGTCATTCTGTTGTATTGAACCAATGAACATAAGTCAAATAAAATACTTTCCAACTGTTTTGTATTATGTTTTATTGTAGGAATAGTTTGAAGCCAAGAAAGTAACTTATAACACACAAAAATTATTTGTTACCTAATTGTCAATAAATCACAAATTACTTTTTGTGTATTCTATTTTGACTTATGGGGTTTGTTCCGCAGACCCGAGAACTTCTGTCGGCTATAAGATAATTAGGTACTCCCACTATTATTTAACATAGTCTTATACGAATCTTCATAGGATTCGTTGCAGAACCCAAAAGAAGCAATATTTCGAAAATTATCGCGAAATATTTAAAAATGTTTTTTTTTTAAAGGTGCGAGTGATGGAGGGTTAAAAAAGTATTTTCACCAAATGCTTAGACCAGAGATACTTATTTTAAAAATATATTTAGATTTTACTTTATTAATCTCAAATGGTTTCTCCAAGATAATTTCCACCTAACTTGTACACATTTTTACGTCGATATAATGCTGATTAAAAAATAACACTTAGAAAAATGTTTATATGTACTAAGTGGACAATCTTTTTTATTTAAAAACCTATAGAAAAAATTCGTATGCTGGATCTATTACTTGCTTGCTTTCCTTTCTTGTTATTTAATTTAATATTTATTATCCATAACTGAATTCACAGTAATGGGTGCTAAAATAATTCGGAAACCAACTGAATCTTTGTCTAACATATTAATATCAAAGTGCAGGAGTTATCAGATAACCTACAGTTTCCCACTTCTCACTATATTAATATTGCTAAGTACACATCACAAGCTACTTAATCACATGACGGGCTATTCCGCAGTCAAATTAATTTCAATATCTACTTCCCTTCGGGATCTGGTAAGGAAATGGCAAAACTAGGCTCTTGATAGATTACTGTAATTTCATTCCATTTACAACAAACACTAATTACTAAAACCAGCGACACATATTTTGAACATTTGTAATTGATGTCGGGGACGCGCTACAATAAATTTACATAAATTATCGCTGCTACTACTTCCCCGCTCATTTTAGCAATGTACTGGTATGGTTAATGCTATTAAATTATATACGAATCACGAAAGCACGAAAAGAATTATATTCTAGCCAAAGCTAACAAATTTTAAGTTTGTTAAGACTTATTTTACATAGAATGTTAAAATTATAATTTCGTGACTTTTGTTGTGTACCAATGAGGAATAAATAATGCAAGTCGATTATATTAATAATATTAAAATAGGTTTTATTTTTCGTGACTGATAGTTTTCCCGTAGGCAAAACTATTTTTAAAAAATAAATACTTTATTAATTAATTACAAAAATACGAAAAAGATCGGAAAATTTTATATAAAGCTTTAATGCACCTTCTTTCAAGTTTACGAACAGACTGAAAAATATCTAGTTTTAAAATGCAATTGTAAAATTATAATTAAGTAAATATAAATATATATATAAAAATATAAATGGAATAAAGTGATAAAACAACAAATGGGTATAGAGGTACTATAGTTGAGGATATTGAGAGAAAACAGCTCATATGGTATGGGCATGTGAGCCGAATGGGGGACGAAAGATTGCCTAAAAAACGATGACGTGGCAATCCCCAGAGAAGAGAAAACGAGGAAGACCACCTCAAAGCTGGAACCTGGGAGTTGCGAAAGCGATTAGCACTCGAAATCTGGACGACGACCTAACTCAAGACAGAATACAGTGCCATTTGGGAGTCGGATAACGTCGTAAGACGTTATAAAACCGAATATATATATATATATATATATATATATATATATATATATATATATATATATATATATATATATATATATATATAGCAAAACTGGTAAGATTATCGACCGAAACGTAAAAAACAATTTATTGTGTTGGAATATCGGGTATGCGGTCTGTTATTATTAAAAAAAACTCTTTTTTTTTTTAATCCTCTATATTTCGCTGATTTCTTGTCAGCTTCATCAGGAGACAACTAAAAATTTGAATAAAAGTTATATAAAAATCAGTTTGTATAAAAAGTGACTCACTTACAGATTTAGAGTGGAAAGTATTTAAACAAGTTGAATATAATTTGTTCAAAACAGTACTGACAGTTTTTGTTAAAAGTACCTAGGTCACTAGTAATTAAATGTAAAAATATAAAAACAGAGCAAACAAAAACAACGAAACAATTAAAACACAATAAAATTACACATTAAAAATATACAGGGTGATTTAAAATATAATTGTTAACAGAAAAATTATTTAGACATACTAAGAATATTACAGTAGATGTTGCTCAACTGTCCCGTGTCTGCCTTGTAATTTACTGCATAGTTTTCTCTATTTATATGACACATTTCCAAAAACAATCTTTTTTTGTAATTATTTTCTTGCTGTAAAACCCTGACATTTGAGTAATCAAATTGATGGCCAGTTTTTAAGTGATGGTTAACTGCCGCACATGTGTTCTTCCGTTTTGTGCAGTCACTTTTGTGTTGGGTGACCCTTTGTTTTAGCCATTGAGAAGTTTGGCCAACATAACAGCTCTGGCAATCCAAACAAGGCAGTTTGTAGATAATATTAGTTTTGTTTAAAGTTGGTGTCTTGTCTTTTAAAACTGTTTTCTAAAGTAAAATAGTTTAGACCCATCGTCTGCAACTGCTCCTGAAAAGTCTATAAAAAGCCGAAACAGTCGTCAATGAATCTGGTAGCAAATTCCATACAACCGAAAGGAATACTGCTATCCAGAGCGAACTCCAGCAGCGGTTAGGTCTCCTTTGGCCTATTTTGAAGACTATTTTGACGAACAATTTTTTAAGCATGCTGCAGTTTGTACAAATAATTATTATATGCGAAAAACTGGAACAGTTCTAAACACCAATGCAACAGAATTAAAAAAAATGTAGTTTATTTTATTTTGGGGTGTATTCCATATCCACGCATTCACATATACTGGCGGACAGAAATGCGATGAGCTTTAGTTGCTGACAAGATTTCTATGGATCGTTTTAAAGTTCTTCGTATGGATTTTCACGTTGTGGAAAGTGACGAAGTTCCTACAGGAAACCAGAATTTACTCTGAAAAGTGCAATCTGTAATTGATCAAGTACAGAATGCTTGCAACAGATTAGAATGCCAACAAGGTTTTTATTCGATAGACGAACAGATTCCATTTTGTGGGAGATGTCCACATGGCTTGAGACAAGTTATTAAAACGAAGCCACGTCCACAAGGGTTAAAAGATTTTGTCGTCACTACTCACGATGGTTTGATGATTGACTTCGACGTTTACCAAGGCGCTAAAACAAACTGTGGAGACAGATTTTTAGGTGTGAGAGCTGCTGCCATTCTTTATCTAAGTCTGTTCCACGTGGTAGTTGTGTATATTTCGATCGGTTTTTCTCACCTATACCTTTACTGGAAAAATAAAAAAAATGGAACCTTATGCGACTGGCAAAATTGTGATGAATCGAGTTCCAGATAGAAAAAATACTGATTTTAAGCAAGATAGCAAAGTGAAACGTGGTGAATCTAATATCATTGCAAATAAGCAAGACAGAAAAATGAAAGGTGGTGACATCATTGCTAATGAACAGTTCATTAGCAATGATATTGCTGTTTTAAAGTGGATGTACAACAAATCCGTCTTAGTAGCATCCAACTGCACTTCTGTAGATGATTCTTGTCAAATCAATCGATGGGATAGAAGTCAATCAGCATTTAAAGACGTTAAATGTCTAAAAATAATTGCGAACTACAATAACAATATAGGGTGTAGATATTCTTGATCAGTTCATAGAATACTACCGGACCTTTATCAAAACGAAAAAATGGACTCTAAAAGTAATTCTTCGTTTTTTTGACCTTTCAATTTCAAATGCTTGGCGGTTGTACGTATTAGAATCAATTGCAACGGGAGGTCTAGTCAATGCCCCAGAACATAAAAGAAGACCTGATATTGATGAACAAGATAATAACCTGCGCCCGAATACGTGTAAATTCTGTCGACCGAACTCACCTTCTGTGGCCAAAAGGTATGATGGGTATGACCATCTTCGATCATTTGATGAAGTAGACTGTCCGAGATCGTGCAGAATGGAAGGTTGCACAAGTAGATCTAAGACACTATGTACCAAATGTGAAGTTTACCTTTGTTTGTCTAGAAAACAAAACTGGTTTTAGGCTATCATACAAAGTAGATATGTTTCAAAATACTTTTTGAGTGTTTTTATTATATTTTAAGGAAAATAATTATTTGTTTATTATAATTTGATTTACCTTTAATATCTAAAGTGATTATTTAAAAGTTCCTACTACTGTAAATATTAATTAAAAATGTTTTCTATAAAAAATATTTGTTTTGTACCATATTACATTAAAAACCTGACGCAGTCACGATCATGCACTAAAGAAAGCAGTTTAAGTCTGAATATCACGATCGTGCAAAAATCTTAATTTGAAAAAATAAAAAATCAAACCTGAAAGGGTTATAATTTGAAAACAAGTTAACGTACTAACTTCTTAGTCTAGACCAGGGTTTCCCAACCTTTTCTTTGTTGGGGCTCCCCGGACTATAAATTAAATTTTCATGCCCCCCCTTAACTTTTTTAATAAATACAACAAAAAACGCACATTATATACTTAAAATTTTATTTTAATTCTAATAAACAAATTTTAAAAGTTTAATTAAACTAGTACATGTTTTTTTATCAAAAAAATTAAATTTAACAAAGTAATTATTAATGAGACACTTGAGATTGCATATTATGTACGATTTGGTTGATTCTAGGATCTGTTTTTGCCAGAGCTATCATCAGGTCGCTATCGACATCAAGAAGATTTCGCTGTTTAGTTTTAATTAAAACTAGAGCAGAAAAGCCTGTCTTACATAAGTAAGTTGAAGAAAAAGGAACTAGTATTCGTAAAGCAAGAGAGGCAACCTTCGAATTAACAGGCAATCTTTTAATCCAAAATTTTTCCAATGTCAAGAGATGGAAGTCATCTTTCATGGACGAGTCAGCCATCATATCTAGAAATTCTTCCTGAATTTCTTCTGGTAATTGGAACACATCAACAACAAATGGATTTCTTGTCATACGCCATATTGGTGACTCTGAATTGATGTCTCAATAGTATCGACGAAATTCGACTTTCAGCGCTTGCAAATGAGTTTTTATGTCAGCTTTTAAATTTGCGTCAAGTACAATATTTTTAATTGCTTCGAACAGCCGAGAAAAAGACATTTTTAGAGGAGATTTTTTGATTCCAAAGTTGAAGCTTTGATATGAACCCCTGAATATAATCATAATTGCTTATTATAGTGCCGTTACTGCCCTGAAGTTTTAAGTTTACTTCATTCAAGGCATCGAATATGTCAGCCAAATAAGCCAACCTCCATTGAAATGTGTCATCTTTGGTGAAGAAATCGTGTTTTTCTTTGAACTCGAGAAAAAGAATTACTTCTTCTTTCAATTCATAAAGGCGAGCCAACATGTTGCCTTTGGATAGCCAGCGTACTTCTGTATGGAACAGAAGAACTTTGTGATCAGAATCGAGATCCTCGCAAAGTAAAGTAAATAAACGACTGTTCAAAGCGCTGCTCTTAATGTAGTTTACAATCCTTATAGCGGAGTCCAAAGTCTGGCGTAATTTCTGTGGTAATGTTTTGGAAGCCAAAGCTTGCCGATGAATAACACAATGTGTACTAACCATTTCGGGATTTTTTTCTTTGAGCTTTTTAACTAAGCCCGACCGTACACCTTTCATTGCAGGTGCGCCATCTGTGCAAAGTCCAATGAGTTTATTCCAATCCAAGTCATGTTTTTCAACAAAATTTGATATTGAATTAAATATATTCTCAGAAGTAGTACCTGCTGTCAAAGATTGGGAGTACAAAATCTCTTCTTCAATGATATCTCCGCCGATGTAACGAACATACACTATTAACTATGCACAATTAACGATGTCGGTGGATTCATCGCAACTAATTGCAAAAAATGGCGATAATTTTACTTTATTGATTATTTGTGACTTTATGTCTGCTGCAATGTCATCGATTCTACGCTTGACGGTATTATCCGAAAGAGAAATAGATTTCATTTTTTGCTCTGCATCTTCTCCTAAAATTATCTGCGTGACTTTTAGGACACACGGTTTTATTAATTCTTCACCAATAGTATGAGGTTTCTTTTGCTTTGCTATCATAAAAGCTATTTTAAATGAAGCTTTGAGATGCTGCGATACACCTTTGTGATAACTTCCCGATTTATCCAATCTTATCTGCTTGAGTGATTCTGCTTTAGAAGAAAAAAACTCTTGCGTCTTCAAAACCAGAGTAGGATGTTGTACCTTCAAATGTCTTTCAAGGCGATTGGGCCTCATGCTATCATTACTTAAAACTTTCATACATATCACACACTGAGGTAACTGTAACTCGTCTTTTTCTATGAAGGTAAATCCAAACTTAATATAATCTTCGGAAAACTTTCTTTTTTTCGCTGCCATTTTGCAACCTATAACAATAAAACAGTAATAAATAAACAAGCAAAATACCTACATGTAATTACTATTTATAAATGCCCATTTATCTTAATAACGTAATGTATTTAACGTTTCAAAATTAATTCGCCACGTAGGTTTGATTGTAATGTGTTAAAAAAGATCCAATGATCGATCTACGAACGCATCTTAGCTCAATCAATAATTTAGTAAATTAAATAAAAATGACAACTGTAGTTTGTAAATACACAAACTTACCTTTTAACAGTGAAACACAATAATTATACACACTCAAACTAATTTCTCAGCAACAAATTGATACCGAAACGTCAAATTTTTCGTAAATTTGTGTGAATGAATGTCACAGATGCTCATGCACGTCCGGTAGGTACTCAACTATTTTCTATCTACCTATGATCTAATCCTAATTCCTAATGAACGTTATGCGGAATCGGTGCGGAGGGATTGCGCGCGGATTTCATGTAGTGGCTTGTCGAAACTTATATAAACTGCGATTGACGACGTTGGTGCCGGGTTTTGAAATAATTGTTGACATTTAATTAAAAATCCTTTGTAATAGGTATATATTTAGTAAATATATACCTATTACAAAGGATTTTTAATTAAATTTTTAATACATGGTATACAGCCAACTACAGGAACGTAGATTCCTTGTGGATAATTGTTGACATATTTAATTTCATTAATTTTATCCGTGTAAATTAAACATTACATTGTAATATTATTTGTAAATGTTGTTTGATTATTTTTTTTTTCTTTCTAAAATCGCAAACGTCTTCCGCCCCCTTGACATCTCTCTATGCCCCCCTTGGGGGCATGCCCCTTGGTTGGGAACTCCGGGTCTAGACAAATATAAAGCAACCAAGTGGAAGGTATGCGAGAAATTCTATATTTCAATCAAACTCGGACTGTCAAAGATTCGTACGTGTAATGGAAGGTTATTGCATCAATTTATCTGTTTCGTTTAATATTAACTAACATAGTACAAAATACATACGTCAAAACAACTGTCAAAGTTATAATAGTTTTTTAGATCTCTCCTAAAAAAATATTGAATTTTGGTGGTTTTTGAGTAGATATTGTGTTGTAATCAATTTCTTCTTGTAATTATCAAAAATTTAAATTATTATCTTTGAAAAACTTGGTTTGGAATTGTTAAGGACAAAGTATATTAGTCAAATTAGCATTCGAAGTTGATTGATCGTTCACAGTGTGTGATTGGTATTGGTGTATTTAAAGTGTTAAAACTGTACAATGGAAATTAATACAATTGGTAAAGGCCATCCACCCGATCGAGGAAAGACTCTTAATAATTTTAATACTATGGATTTGGATAATGAAGGGAAAAAAACACAGCTAAGTGACAATACAAATCAAAGTTTCATGGCTTCACAGGTATTAAAATCACAACCAAACAACTTTTTTCCAGCTTTTCAGGTAAGCGATTCCAATAATACTAATAGAAATCAGTTAATTACACATACCAAAAATAAATATACACAAGGAGATCAAGGGCCATATTTTGTTTATTTACAAAATAAAGAAGGAAATATTGGTAAGTTACACAAAATTGCAACAGCACGTTTGATACTAAATGCAGAACCTACAATAAAAGATAATATAGTTAATATTAGCGTCATTGGTAGAAATAAAGTCAGAATTGAATGTAGCTCCTATAAAAGTGCAAATATCTTAATAGAAAGTAAAAACCTATTAGACAAAAATTATGACCTATATATTCCAAACTTTTTAGTTCAAAAGAGTGGTGTAATTAAAGGAGTCGATAAAGGTATTTCAGAAAATGAATTAAAAGACATAATTGTTTGTAGATACGGTAATTTTAAGGTATTAAGTGTAAAAAGAATAAAAAGAAAATCAAATGACGAGTTGATAGAGACGGGTACTATAGTGGTGTCTTTCAGAGGACAAATGATACCAAAACAAGTTCTCATTGAGAGAATGATATATCAGGTAGAACCTTATATACCTAGAGTAATACAGTGTCTCAACTGTATAAGATATGGTCATGTTACGACACAATGTAGAGGAAAAAAAAGATGCGGAAAATGTGGATAAGAACATGAATCTGAAGCATGCGACTTAACAGAGCCTACCTGTATATTTTGTTTTGGAAAACATTCAGCATTAGACCGAGCAAAATGTCCTGAATTTGAGAAACAAAAGGGTATTAAATATCTTATGATAAACGAAAATATGGCATTTGAAGAAGCAAAATTAAAATACAATAATAGCTATACATCAGCTTTAAAAACATCAAGTGTAGGTAATAGATATACAATAACAACTAAAAGAAAATGGAGCGAAGCTACACAAAATAAGTCTGTTTACCCATATTCGGAACAACACGAAAATATCTTAACAAATCCTAGCACCTCTGAGTACCCGCGTCTACCAATTCCTAAGAACATTCCAATGTATCACAAACAAATAACACAAAATTCTCAAATAAACAAAAATCTTAGTGAAAATATATTAACTATATTTAAAAATATTCTAGGTAAAAATTTTTTGCCAACAGAAAATAAACAAATTTTGGAAGAATTTAAAGACAGTCTAGAAAGAATTTTAAATGGATCTAACAAGTAACAAAATCTTACAATGGAACTCACGATCGATAATACACAATAAGGGACATTTTGAAAAATATGTATTTGAAAATAATTTTTTAGCTATATTACTGAGTGAAACTTGGTTGAAACCAAATACAAACATAAACTTTTCTCGATATAATATATTTCGCGAAGATGGACCAGATGGTTATGGTGGAGTAGCAATATTAATAAAAAAAAAGATTAATTTTTGGAATAACTTGAATTTTTATAAAATAAATAACGTAATGTGTATTGCAGTACAAGTAAATTTAAAAAATAATATTCTAAATTTATACTCGGTATATGCAAAGCCTAAACTAGGTATATCAAAAAATGAATGGGTCAGATTCTTCAATAGTTGTAACAAACCATTTTTAGTGGGGGGAGATTTTAACTGTCATAATAAAATATGGGGATGTGATAAAACTGATCGCGAAGGAATAAATCTTTTTGAAGCCATGGAAGAATGTGGACTTAATTTCTTAAATGATGGTTCTGAGACATTAATTCGGGGTTTCCTGAATAAAAGTAAATCAGCTATAGATCTAACAATTTGCTCAAGAGATATCTATTATACGTGCTATTGGCACACAGAAAATATAAGTCTGGGTTCAGATCACTATCCAGTAGTTATAGAGTGTACACATGATAGTAACGTAAATACCTATAATGATAATAATGATATAATTAGAAATAGAATTAAATGGGATATTAAAAAAGCAGATTTGGCAGTTTTCTCTCATCTCTTAAACAATGATAAAAAAGATAATATAGGAGAAAATATAGAACAAGAATATCAAATATTTTACGATTCTATAAATGAAGCTAGTAAAATTAGCATCCCAGAGAAGAGAAAAATGACCAATCCAAAATTTAATAAACCCTGGTGGAACAATGAATGTAGCGAGGCTATTAAACACCAAAAAGAGGCTTTTATACAATTTAAAAGAATATCTAACCACGAAAATTATTTAAAATATCAGCAAGCGGAAGCTAATAAAAAAAGAATTATTTTAAATAGTAAAAGAGCCTCATGGAAAAATTTATGTAATAGTTTAAGTAAAAATACACCTATTAATAAAATATGGAGTGAGATTAGAAAATTAAAAAATGCCTATAAGCCACCTAATAATCCAATAGTAGAAAATGATTGGACCGAACTATTCTTTAACAAAATTGCCAGACCTTAGGTCATTGAGAAGGAAATTACATATACAACGAACAATGCAGTCACTGAAGACAGTACATTTCTAACAAGAAAATTTAATTTGGAAGAACTTAAAAGTTGTATAAAAAATAATAACAACTCAGCTCCAGGAAAGGACAGTATTCACTATAGTATGCTATATAATTTACCTATTCAAAAGAAAATACAATTTCTGAATATAATAAACAATATATGGGTAAGCATGGAAGTTCCAAACTCATGGAAAGAATATATTATAGTCCCAATTCTCAAACAACATAAACCTGCAGATTGTCCGAATTCATACAGAGGCATTTCGCTATCGTCATGTATCTTAAAAACATTAGAAAGAATGATTAAACAAAGATTAGAATTTTGGTTGGAAAAAAATTCTCTACTCTCTACAACGCAATTTGGATTCAGGAAATCATGCTCAACAATGGAAAACTTATCACACTTGATACTTGATGTTTATAACTCATTTTCTAATAATAAATCAGTCGTTGCTACATTTGTAGACGTAGAAAATGCCTATGATAATGTTAATTTATTAATACTATATCACCAAATGAAGAAAATAGGAATCCCAGAGATACTGTGCTGGAAAATTTATAAACTATACAGTAATAGAGTTTTATATATTCAAATTGACAACAAATTAGTGGGCCCCAGAATAACAAACATTGGGATACCCCAAGGAAGTATCCTAAGCCCAATATTATATGCTATTTATACTTCGGATATAGGCAAAAGCATACTAAATCGCAACCAAGGTAAAGTACTACAGTTTGCAGATGACATATGTATTTACGTAGACCAAGAGGAGGTAGAAAATGGTTGCAACATGATAAATGAAGTATACAATTATTTACTTGATGACTTGTATCAGTTAAATTTAACAATATCTGTAAAAAAAACACAAGTTTGTATATTTTCCAGAAAACAAAAACTTCCAAAGTTAGTAAAAATGCAAAACTTACAATTTAATGTTCAACCTAAAGTTAAGTATTTGGGGATGATACTAGATAGAAAAATAAGCTGGAAAGATCATATTGAATACGTTGTGACAAGAGCTGAAAAAGGTTATAATGCATTACGAGCAGTAAGTCACATAACTTGGGGAGCAGATGCTAATATTTCGTTAATAATGTACAGATCATATATAAGATCAATCTTAGACTACGGATGCATATTTTACAACCAAGCAGTTAAAACTCACCTAAAAAAAGTAGAAGTGTTATCAAATAAATGTCTTCGATTATGTATCGGAGCTCTAATAAGCACCCCGACATCTAATTTAAGTATAGAGTGCAATGAACCACCACTACATTTAAGAAGAAAAACTCTATGCGAAAAGTTTATAATTAAAACCATTGCTAAAGAGAGTTTAATAGTGGATAACTGTCAAAAACTTTTTATACATGATTTAACGAGTGAATACTGGCAGAAAAAACCTACTTTACTATTTGTTGAAACCTACAACAACTTGCGTCAATTTAAAAATAAATTATACACATCATATATACACATATATACTAAAATAGGAAGGCTACGTTGGATTGGACATGTGGAAAGAATGGAAGAAGGCGAAATACCAAACAAAATATTCAAACAAGTGCCAGTAGGAAAAAGAACAAGAGGAAGACCGAAGCTGAGATACGTAGAACAAATAGAAAATGATATAACAACATTAAAAATTAAAAACTGGAAAAAAAAAGCACGAAACAGGTCAGAATGGAGAAGAATCCTTGAACAGGCCAAGACCCAAAAAGGGTTGTCGAGCCAGTGATGATGATTATACACATCAAGAATATCACCCATATTTCAAATATATCTAAATAGTATTCCTAATATACAGCCGATTTACATGAGAGATTATTCGAGTTTCCCACCGGAGATAAGGAACTCAATGTTTAATATAGATATAGAAATACTATGCCCAAAATATTACCAAATTTATACAGATGCCTCAAAAATTAACTCTAAAGTTGCTGCTGCTATATGGGACCCTAAAACACAATACAGTGAAGGAATAGGTCTAGCTACAGAAACCACGGTATATACAGGAGAACTAATAGCAATATTAAGAGCAATGCAGTACATAGCAACTTTCACAAATAGTGATAGATTCGTGATACTTTCAGATAGTAAAAGTGCTCTAACTAAATTGGAGAAGTGGACAGAACATTACAATCATATCATTATAGAAATAATTAAAAACTTTATTGTACTCAAATCCAAAGGTAAAGAAATATCATTCTGTTGGATAAAAGCCCATTGTAATTTAAAAAATAATGAAATTGTAGACAAACTAGCAAAAAGAGCTACAGAATTAAATACTAACTATGAATATAAGTTAACACTAAATGACGCATATGCTCATATTAATAATAATAAACTCAATAACTGGAAAGAATGGTATATCAATTCCAAAAAGGGACGGTATTATAAAACTATCCAAACAGAGATCCCATCTAAAAGTTGGTTTAGTGACTATCAAGGCAAAAAGGTCTTTATATCATATATATGTAGACTTAGATTTGGCCACTCCTTAGTTCCACAACATAAAAATAAAATAGGACTGTCAGACACAAACTGTTGTGAATGTGGAGAATTAGGATCCGCAGAACATATGATATTAGATTGTAAATTAAAAAAAACAGAAATAGATTATTTTTTAGATCAAATTTATATTACAAAATATATAAGAAAACCTTTTAATCTACAAGCTTTGATTGCTACTAAAGATAAAAGTATCTATGAGATCCTAATTAAACACATTATTAATATAAAACTAAAATTGTGAAATTTTGTATAAATGAAAAGATGAAAAAAAAAAAAAAAAAAAAAACTTAAATAAATAAAAAAAATACAAAAAAAGGCTAAGTAAAAAAATAAAACAAAAAAAAAAAAAAAAAAAAAACAAAAAAAAAAAAAAAAATATATACCAAAAAAAATTATCAAAAAAAAAAAAAGAAAACACAAAGAGGGCCTAAACCTCCGAGGTGTTGAACCGGGTTTATGCCCTAGCGCTGTGTTAAAAAAAAAAAAGAAAAAAAAAATTGGTATATAATTTATTAGTTATTAGTAGGTAGTATTAATATTTAATTTTGTCTAATTCTATAACAAAAATAGAAAAACACTCAGGAAATATATGTAGGTACCTGTATAATATATGTAAATTAGTATTGTAAATCATTATTATCAAATAGGCTATAAATATTAATAAACATAATGAGTATAAAAGATATATTATAAGAGCAATTTTAGTTCGGCTAATGGATTAAGTCCACAGTCAAAAGAAACCAACAGCACACACACACAACTAACATAGTAAAAGGCAGATTAGTAATATGATAAAAATAATTAAAAATATTTTTTGTTTTTACTACCAAAGTTCCTATTTCCTGGTTTATTTAGCTTTTTACAAACTAAAAAAAAAAAAAATAAGAACATCACTGTACCTCTTTACTTAATCGTATAATTTAAATCATATTCCTATCTTGTAATGTTCATCCGAGTGTTCTTTGAAGTTAATCTTACGAAATTGATTTTAGGTAAAGCTAGGGGAATGAATAGAGTAAATGTATTCTATGGACTAACTTCATTATTTTGCCGACGTGGTACTTGGGTTTAAGGGACATGTATGATGTATGAAGCAAGCCTTGTAAAGAAGTTAAGAAGTTGATAAGGGTAAATTGGAGAAGAGAACAGCTTGAGTGCTCTTTATTAGATTTAGATTGAACGAGACAAAGTTTTCAAAAGGATTTTTGTTGCGAAATGAAATGGATCGAGTTTAACAGAATTTTAAATAGATATTGTCTGGATTTTCTTAAATCAAAAACTTACAGGCAATCACTTATTAAAAAATTAACAGCAATTAAATAGTTGTGCAGGTCACGTTTTTAATGTTTTTAAAAACTAATTATCAAAACCTATTTATCATGCATATTGTGGTATAATATATTAACTAGACAATATCAAATTTTTGCTTAATAACTACAGTGAAATATTACTGCATGCTGAAATATAGAGTAAAATTTATTGCAGAAATTTCTTCTTTACGGTCACTGCTTTACTCAATACGTTTTAGTCGCTTGAACAACTCTTTCCTTTCAACCCATCGATCGCGTTTGGAAAAATTCAACAATTATTATAAACTCGTTATAGATTTTGTATTTTCGACTTTTTTGCTATTGTTCCAGAAGTGTAAATGAATTTTTGAGCCTAACTTTAGAATAAATAAACTGGATGTTGGCGGTTCTACAATTTTAGAATTTGTGATTTGTTTGTCTAAAGTTGTTTAGAAGCTATTTTCTTGTGATATTTTAATATTATTCACTATATTTAATTTGGATCAATGCTGCTTTTGGAAGGATACACTGGTTGAACACTTTGCTCTTTAACTATTAACCCTTTGTTTTTAGTAGTTTCACTATGAAACCACATGCAAATAAATTTTATGCTACGTTCTTAGTGGTATTTTCCTGAAACCGCTCACGTTATATGACGTATAAGGCTCCTCCTACTATAAAATGTATCGCGCATCGCCATTTACATTCTCGTTATTCAATTATTAGTTGGTAATAACCCGTGTTTTCAACTGTGCTGGTGGTATAAGCGATTTTGGTGTTTTTTTATATTATTTCGCTATGGCAGGTAACTTTATTTTTTATATACAATATTAGAAACATTTGTATCTATGATAAATACTTCCTATTATTAAAATTTTTCAATTTACAATCAGTATATTGATGATATAAAATTCCGGTTTCATCCTGAAACCACTAGGAAACTAGATATGTACCTAAGTACTTATTTTTTATTTCAGAAAAAAAAATATATTCATTCAGGCAGCTAAACAATATGTCGTCAGGTGATCTATTCACATTATTAGAGAATATTCCTTCACCTAGCGAGTCAGATGAATCGAGTAGTGGGGAAGAAGATTTGCTTGACATTGCGAATATGCCAATATTCTTTGAAGATCAGCCAGACCAACATTCAAGAGGTGACAACTCAGAGAATATTCTTGGTGATAAAGCCTTCTCTGACGACGAGGACGATATTCCACCTGCTATTTTGAGGGATATAGAACAAAGAAGAACCTGGACCAAGTCAGCGGCATCTTGCATTACTAACATAAAGCAGTTTACTGAAGAAACCGGTCCTAAAATTCCAGATGATATGGAGAGGCCAGTAGACTTTTTAACTTTTATTTCTCGGAAATCTAATTGACAAAATTGTATTCGAAACAAAACTCTACGCTCTTCAGAAACTTGCTGGAGACTCTTCATTCACACAAACTTCTGCCAAAGAAATTAAAATTTTCATTGCAATCAATATGTTGATGGGAATCAAAAGTTTGCCCAGTTATGTCGATTACTGGTCATCTAGAGAGGAACTACGAGATCACTACATTAGCTCAGCTATGTCTAGAGATCGGTTTGCTTGGCATCTAGGAAACGTGCATTTAGCAGATAATTCGGTGATGCCTGGTCGCTACTCGCCAAATTATGACAAGTTGTATAAAATTCGTCCTTTATTGGATACTTTATCTAAAACGTTTCGTTCTTCATATGGCCCTTCAAAACATCAATCGATAGATGAATATATGATTCGTTTCAGGGGTCGCAGTTGTCTAAAGAAATTTATGCCTCTAAAACCCATTAAGAGGGGTCGTAAATTTTGGGTTCGATCTGGCGAGAATGGATACGTTTGCCAATTTTAGATATATGCTGGAAAAACTAATGATCAACCTGAAAAAAATTTGGGCCAAATGGTTATATTAGACTTGACTCGAGATTTGGTTGCAAAAGGGTATCACGTTTTCTTTGATAACGTTTTCATCTCTGTGCCCTTACAAAAAAAACTTTAAGCAGAATGTATTTATGCGTGCGGTACTGTCAGGACTAACCGAAAAGATATTCCAAAAGACTTAGCATCTGACAAACAACTACACATCCGGGGACAATCAGACTGGAGAGTCAGCAACCGCGGACTGGTGTTTGTAAAGTGGAGATCATCGTCATCATCATCAGTGGTGCTACAGCTCTAGTTGAGCCTTGACCTTCCCCAGTCTATTTCGCCAGTCGTTTCTGTTCATCGCCAACCGTTGCCAATTTGCCGCGCCGATCTTCCTTGCGTCCTCGTCCACACCGTCCCTCCATCTCAGTCGTGGTCTGCCTCTACTATTTCCCACTGGGACCGATAATAGAGTTCGTCATTTGCTCTTGACACATGTCCAGCCCATCTAAGCCTACCTATTTTTATGAAGGATATTACATCTCTACCATTTACTATTTTTTTATACTTCTCGTACAATTCGTAAAGTGGAGATACCGAAAAATTATCCATTTTTTGGGGAATCATCAAAACCCTTCAGAAGAAGCAACTGATTCCCGCAAACAAACAGATGGAAATTCACAAGTCGTGGCCTATCCAACGATGGTCAAAGAATATAACCAGCATATAGGCAATGTTGACAAAACAGATATGCTGAAATCTGTGTATGAGATTGACTGCAAATCAAAAAAATGGTGGCATCGGATTTTGTGGCATTTCTTAGATATATGTGTCGTGAATTCTTCTATTCTCTTTAAACAAAAAGCAAAATGCACGGTTCCAAACCTGAAATTTTTTAAGTTATCTGTAGCTTCAGGGTTAATCGGCGCCAGTGGTAGTAAACCGTCAAGAAGTAGGATTGCTTTTCCTACAGTAACAGAGAAACATTTCAAAAAAATTGTGCCTTATGAGAAACGCTTTGACCAATGTCTGCATATGCCACAACACGGGACATCTAGGCGATGTGCCTTTTGTAGCACTGGTAAGGATTCTCGCATAACCAGGTGGGAGTGTGCGACATGTAAGGTTGGATTGTGCCTTTCCGAAAAAAGAACTGTTTTTCATTGTATCATAAAAAGTAACCTACGTTTTATATTTTTATTTAGTTATTATTTTAACCTAGATAACCTATCTTTCATATTATTATTATTTAGTTATCCGATTTTTTTTATTTGAGAAAAATCTCTAGTTTCCTAGTGGTATCATGTCGAAACCATAGCCTATTAAAAATAAATAAATAAAAAAAAATAATATTTTTCACTTTTTTGTCTTTTCGGAACCCAATACAGTAGAATATTTAATTTTTTTCTCAATTTTTGATTGTAAAGTTTTTAGGAAACCAAGGTATTTTGTGGTTCTTAAGTATCATGATAATTAATGAACAGTAGTAACAAACATTGCTAGCTGCGTCCTAGAAAAAATCTTTGATCATACAACTGTCCTGTCTGGTCAAAATAATAAGGTCTATATGAGCTTCCACACTACTTTTTAAACACCTGTTTATATATTTCACCGTAGGAGCGGTAAATTGCCAGGGGTTTTCTAAAAAGAGACCTTTCATCAAACACATCCTGCAAAAACACAACCTCCAAATTCTTGCGATCACAGACATTGTTAGTCGCACCATTCATAACTTTGCAGGATATACTATCATCAATGGAATTTAATATCAGGTTTCTTGCGGAAACGGTATCCTCATCAACCACGGAATACCACAATTACTTGAAAAGTTTCTCTTAAATATATTCTTCCGCGTCGTGGAATTCCTGGCAACTGATCTACACATCACCAACAATCAAACCCTCACGATAATCCTTTACTACAGGAATCCAAGTCACTCGCTTCCCGTCGAACTTTTAGAGTAGTTCTGTACTCTAAACAAAGCAATTCTCATAAACGGCATGAACTATAGACACACAAAATTCGGAAATCATTTTAGCAATCCGAAAGGTAATCTAATGGATATACTTTCAGACATTCTAATCATAAAAATCTCTAAAGAAATGGGTCATCGATCATAGACCACATCCTCGTTACTAGTAGCGTGATGCACAGGTTAGACGATTAATGCTACATAGGCGACTCAATAATCTCCGATTAATTCTCAATCCTAGTCAATACAGACATAATGTCGCCAAAAACTCCAAGCCCCCCAAAAAAAATAAGAGATTATCGTAATGCAAACTGGCCACTCTTCAAATCATATATCACAAAAATCTCCCAGAGGTAGGCGAACTCGATAGACATAAAAGCATTGACTTGAGTGCGATCAAAATTGAAAGCATTATCACTGAGGCAATCACTTCATCCATTCTACTCAAAACTATAGAATACTTCTTCACGGAACTTCCACAATACAAAATTGCCAAAATCCAACAAAAAATGCGCTTTCTAAGTCTTTAAAAGATCAACAGAAACTCCTTTATTAAAACAGAATAACACCAAAGCTCTGCTAGAATTAAGAGGGACGTATCTAACTAGATTACAGAGACGGCAATAAATTCTGAAATAAACTCAGTCCTAACCAAAAAAAAAACAATCCCAACCCTCTTTTCTCTCATTTCCCTCATTTCCAGTCCCCAGACAAGCAAAACTTTGAACACCTTTTTCAAGCTCAACATTGAATTCATACTAAAGAACTACTTTCATGCACCACAATCCAGGTTATGACCCGATCATGACCCCCTCACTGACAGGAAAACAGACAATTATCGCCAAATTGGCAAGAATAACTCCCCTGGACCTGACAATATTAGTAGATGAAACAACTCAACAACTCAAACAACTTTCCGAGAGTATAACCCCACTTCTAATAAAAACTATTAATGAATGTCTCAAAAATAGTCATGATCATGACACTCAAACTGGGCAAACCCTCGACCGATGTAAAACCCTACAGACCAATATCCTTAATAAATACGCTAGGAAAAGTCTTCGAGCTCATCCTCAAGGAGAGACTCAACGACTTTCTCGAAGTCTACAATTCAAAAAGTTTAATATGGATATAAATCTGGTAAATCAACTCAAATTGCATTAATAGTCTTTACTTATAAAGTAACCCAAGCCATCAACTATAATTCCATCGCCATTGCAATTTTTCTAGATGTACAAAAGGCCGCTGATCAAGTCTGGCATGACAGGCTTGTTCAAAGGCTGGTTAACATAAGGTTACCACTCCAATGCATTAAAATCATACATTCTTACTTAATAAATCGAACTGTTAGAGTGAGAATAAGTGATCAAATATCAACCCCATTCACTCTACCCACGTGCTGGAGTTCCACAACGCTCAGTGCTAGGGCCCCTGTTGTATATAATAGACAAGAGCAACATTTTTAATCTACACATCCCAGGCACTCAACTATTTCTATACACAGATGATACTGTCCTTCTCACAAAAGGGAACGGGTATTTTCTTGAAAGAACTTTATGTGAATAGTGCAATAAGTGGAAAGTTACATTTAACCATAAAAACTTAAATAAAAACGCAAACCATTATGTTTCACAACCCAAAAACACATGTTAGAGTCGTCGCCCTAGATGACGACCAATTCTTCCTGAATTTGATGGAGAAAAGACTCGATATCCACTCGATAGATTCCTATTTGTGTGTTCTTTTTTTTAAGACAATTAACAGAAAACCTGATCCAAAGAAAACTTTAGATAGGTAACTTTACTCTCAGAACCATCAATGGCCCCAGTCTATCACCCAACAAATCCTAAAAAGTTCCTACTCTTATCTAGATCATGCAAGAACCCGGAGACCACAAGAGAAAAAACTTCCCACTTCGTCCATTTTAATGCAAGCTTTCATTGACGTACTCCCGGGTAAATACACTGACATCCTTAAAGCTACTCCGCTAGCCTACCGAACCCATCTATAGCATAACACTTTTTTCTACCCCGGACAGGATGAGATTGTTTTTTTACGGTTTCCCAATCTCACTTCTTAATGATACCTGTCCGTCCCCCGTGAAAATAAGCGCAACTATTTTCTCAACTGAACTGGCTAAGATTGAGACTATCAAAGTCTGACAAGGCCTAATCGTTAACGAAAGCGATCAGTAATATGAATTTTAGTGCAATATACTAGTTCTAAAGTTGATCGTAGATGTATAAACGGTTTGCAGAAACAATGGTCACTAGAGAACACAATTTTCGTCTTTATAAGTTCAGCTCGCACGCACATAATAACACTCAAAAAAACAAACACACAGACACACACAACACTCACACTGGCATGACGGTGAAAGGGGACTTTCTAATACCGTAGTAACCTCGCCGCCTGGTGCCCCTGGCCGACAACTGAATCTTGTGCCTACCACAAATTATAGGATCGGCTGAGGACGCCTAAACAACTGATGGAACTAAAGTAACATCGAAATGGTAGCGTCTATCACTGTCATGCTATTACACACACTCACACTGGGCCTTATGTGGCAAAACCGCTTCTCTATAACTGACGAGACCTGGTCGTTAACGAAAACATCCAAAAACACAATTTTAGTGCAATATACTGGTTCTGACTTTAGATGTTGACGTAAAAATGGCTTGCAGGAACAATATTAACTGGAGACTTGATCTTTGTCACATCTAGCTTAAACAACACAAACATTACACTATGGAAAGAACATCACATCCAGAAAATCCCTTCACCTCTGATTCGACTGGCGACTCCATCTCAACAGCCTCTAAGATGCTCCACACACACACTCTATGTAAACTACCATAGTTTCTTTTTTGGTGCTATTCTTGTGCTTGTACCATGTCACACAACATTTAAAGCAAACCTAAAAAGGATCATAATATCCTAAACGGGGACACATGTTCAATTCTATCGAAATAAAGAATCCTTAGCTCATCTCTCAAAATGAACATTAAAAGAAGTAAGACCGGTCATCACTCGATACTGAGGAGTAGTCAGATTGAGACCTCGGACTCGAATGGAACTGTATCCCTCTCGATATTGGCTCCAAAATGAATGCCAAAAACGTCGAGTATTAAATTCTCAACGCGGTTCTTTCCGAGAACTTAGCAATTATCATTTACCTGAGCGCGGAAATTTATCCGAATATTCGAGAAAAATTAAACGATTATATACATAAATGAGTTTATGTAATATTTATGATAAATTTCTTGTGTGTGAGTTACTAACTAATCATCCCAAAAAAGGATCTTTCCATGGCTTTGTATAACAAAAAATAATATTTATTTGCAATGTTTTTAAAGCGCTAGTTTAATGCATGTTATATATTATCAGTGCAAATCACAACATCTTGAATATCCTTTTCCAGCTTTTCCTAAGTAATGGTTATGGCCATTTTTTATTATAAAAAGCATTTATTCCAACACAAGAAAGTATTCAAATCCATAGCATATATCAAAAAGATTTTCAAATATCTGCGGTCAAGGTGCAGAATTCACACACAAACTCCCGAAGTCTAGCGCCATTTCGAATGGAACCCCTGGGGGTCTTTGTGGATGATGCCAAATAACTTATTTGATGTGTCTCGACGGATTTCCACCTTTATGGCACATCCCTAAAATTTATCGCTGCTTAACCTAAACGAGATTGCGTTATTTTGGCCTCAGATAGGGGTCTCTCTACCATTTTCGGTTTTCTCTTTGAAATATGCCTTATGGTGTTTCCTGACAAACAGCCTTTTCTGTATTGCATATTAAACAAATGCGTAGAAAACGTGACTTCAAGAAACGATAAAGAAAATTGCGCAAAAGTTATAAAAAGTCGGCATCAAAATAACCATCGCTACGGCAAATCATTCTCAATTTTTGAATATTTTAGATAGACAATACACATACAGGGTGTTGAAAACTTTACTTGTAGAGCAGTGTATATTAATAAAATATAAATCAGTTTATAAAAAATTCATTATTATTATTTACTGGTAAGCCGCAGCGTGTTTTTATGTAAGGTGGTTTAACCCTTTCGCATCCACTTTTTTTATTTTTATAAACTTGGAACCTTTTTCGGTTACGTAGGCTCTGAATATTATTTTTATACGATTTGAACTATTTGTTCAATTTATTGACATATATTTTAAATAATTTTTCCATGAAATATAAACGCCTCCCCAGGTTATAATTATATCACTGTCGTTATAGAACTCAATGAAAGGAGGAAACACGAAAACGTTTTTATTGTAGAAAATCGTATAAAATAACAGTATTTATTGAGGAGTTCGGCCCTGAATGAGATACCGAAAGGCATGTTTGTTTTGGTCTCAACAAATTTGCAAATTTTATGAAGTAATTATAACAGTTTATTTATAAATCGTTAAGTGACAATTACATGAAATACCAGTAAGTGAACACATCATATTAGTTTTCATTAATATAACGTGATCAACCAGTTTTTTGTTGATTTGTAATTTACCTAACAATTATCAATAAGATACGACTCAAGAAAAATATTATTCCATTTTTATTACCTGTTTGATTACTACTCAGGTCCGTATTATTTTTAAACACATGTCCCGAGTTAAAATCAAAAATGGAACCTAATATTCAGAGTCTCTCTAATACACCACATGTATTGCAATCACAGACAAATACCAATAAAACCTATTCATCAGCAGCTTCTACACAATTTCCCTCAAAACATCAAGCAATTGTCTTCAGCGCTTTAGAAAATACGCGACTGCAAGATTACTTAATTCCTTTACGTAACCTAATTCGCCCCAAAAATATTATATTTTCCTCCCGACTATCCAATAATCGGATTTGCATGTACCTTGCAAACAAACAAGTCGTGGACGAATTCAAGCAAAATCATAGACAAATAGAAATCCAGAACAATATTGTACAAGCTAGAAGATTAATCTCACCAGCGGAACGTATTGTTTTTTCAAACGTATGTCCAACAATACCACGCAGTCTGTTAGTTGATTATCTACAAAGTATTGGACTTAATATGGTCTCTCCTGTCACTTTTCTAAAAATCAGTTCCACTCTTTCCGAATATAATCATATTTTAAGTTTCAGAAGACAAATATACGTCAGTCCCCATAATATCTCCTTACCTGACTCATTTACCTTAGACTTCGATAATACAACATATCAAATATTCTTATCTCAAGAAACTATGACCTGTTTTTTTTTTTTTTTTTTTTTTTTTTTTTTTTCCTGAAAAATGGCTTTGGCAGAGCCAATTAGCCAGACTTGTTTGTGTTGATTGTTAAAATCGACTGAATTTTAATTATTATAGATTGCAGATTCATAGTCAAAATTTTCTTATCAGTTATCAATGTTATTACTACATATACCTAATATTTTTATAGATACATAAATTTTGTTTTGATATATTTTTATTTTGTTTTTTTTATTTTTTTGTTTTCTAGTTTTTTTTTTGTTTTTGTTTCTCTTTTTTTTTTTTTGTTTAATTTTTTGTTTTGGTTTTTTTTTTTGTTTTTTGTATTGTTTTTTTCTTTTTTTTGTTATTTTTTTTTTTGTATTTATCTTTTGTTTTTGTTCTATTTCTATTTTCTTAATTCTTTTTTTTTTATTAATTTGTGGTATACGTTTTTTTTTTTTTTTTTTGTTTTGTTTTTTTTTGTTTTTATTTTTTCAAACCATATTAACAGATTATGACTATATACTATTTACAACTTGTATTTACATATTTTAACATGTTTGTAAATGCAATGAAGAATTTCCATATTATTTGAAAATAATAAAATATTGAGGTTTATTGGAAAACAACACTTAGAATTTATTAGTTCCTTATAAAGTTCGTTTATATTATTCATTTGTAAATCACATTCTAATATAATATGTGTTAGATCGCCTATTCTGCCGCAAGTACAATTGGGAGTATTTGATAAGCCGATTCCATTCATGTAAGATGGCGTAAGAGCATGATTTGCTCTCAGCCGATTAGTGGTCTTTATAAAATGTCGATTAGATTCTGTGTAAAACCATCTTTTTGAGGGTATCCTAGTGTTACAATGATAAAAGTTTAAGCCCGTCTTACATTCTCTGTAATGTAAATGCCAATTATTTTTAACTTTTTGTCTGCTAACGGTGTCAATATCTGTCGCTGGAATTAAATTTTTGTTTACTTTTTCTCCAAGCATATATGCTGATTTAGCTAAATTGTCAACGATCTCATTGCCTTTTATTCCTGAATGGCCCTTGATCCATGTAATTATTACATTTAGTCCTAATTGTATAGTTTCAGAAAGAATTTTTAGAATTTTCAGTTCAATGTGGTTTATATGTTTGGCTGTTTGAATGTTGTTGAATCTGTCGACCACACTTTTACTGTCAGTAAATATAACATAGTTGCTAGACGGCTTCAGTACTACATACTGAAGAGCAAACATTATTGCCATCATTTCTGCTGTGTATATTGAGCATTCACTGGGTAAGCTATACTGGTGATGGTAATTTTTATTTTCGTGGAACATTGCACAGCCCGTTCCATTTGCATCTTTTGACCCATCAGTAAAAATGTACTGATAGTTTGTCCATTTTTCTTTAATAATTATATCAAACATATTTGGGAGTAAATGTGAGTTTAAGTAACATATTTTAACCTTTTTAGAAAATAGTGTTTTTGCCATTTCACCGTAGTAGGGCGGAATTTGGCTTTTATAGAGAATATCGTTATATTTAATCGTACTTAGATAGCTTTCTACCAAAGGTATAGATTTTTTAGTTCTCCAATATCTATGAGTGAGGTCTAAAACTGATAGCTCATTAAGATCTTGCAGGTATTTACAATTTTTGGATATAATTCGGACTGTAAATTTGTCGCTAAGGAATTGGCGGCGTAAATGCAATGGAGGTTCCACCGCTTCAATTTCCATTATTTGGACTGGAGTGGATTTTAAATAACCTAGGCATAATCTCAGGCATTTATTTTTTTGAACTTCAAGTTTGTTTAGATGTGTATTGGTCGCTGATCCAAATAAATGACAGTTATAGTCGAAAATTGGCCTGATCATGTTACGGTAAAACATCAAAGCAATATTTGGGTCTGCTCCCCAATTTGTTTTACAGAAAGCTCTTAAAATGTTTAATGAGCTTTCTGATTTTTTAACAATTTGATGAATGTGATCTTTCCATAATAATTTTCTGTCTAGATAGGTACCAAGATACTTAATACAGTTTTTTATAGGAAAATTAAATTTTCCCACATTAAGATTGCCTTGTGGAACTCTATGTTTTTGTGAAAAGTAACACACCTCAGTTTTTGTGTCAGAAATTGATAATCCTATTTCTTCATAGTACTGATTTACGATTTCTAATGTGGCTTTCAAATTATCCTCACAGGTACTTAACAATTTTCCTGCTGTATATAAAACAACATCATCAGCATATTGAAGAATTTTTGTATGGTTGGGTATACTAACTTCAAGATCTATGTTGTACAGGATATATAAAATCGGGCTTAAAATACTCCCCTGTGGCAATCCAATATTGGTTAGTCGGGGGTATGAAAATTCCTCATTATTAATTTTTAAAAAAGTTAGTCTGTTAGAATATAAAGATTTTAAAAAGAGGGCAAATGATCTAGGGATTCCAATATACAACATTTTTCGGTAAAGAATGTCTAAATTGACATTATCAAAAGCAGCAGAAATGTCAAGGAACGCAGCTGCTGTAGACTTATTTGACGTAAAATTAAGCTGAATTGAAGTAACTAGAGCTGTAGTTGCATCTTGAGTGGACCTAGACTTGCGAAAACCATATTGGGAACTTGGAAGTATACCATCGTGTTCTAGCCAATGTTCAAATCTATTTTTAATTATTCTCTCAAATGTTTTTAAAAGACATGAAGATAAGGAGATAGGTCGGTAAGAACTTGGATCACGTTCTCGTCTGCCAGGTTTTTTAATCGGAATTATCAGGTACTCTTTCCAACTATTCGGTACTGGTGTCTTATTTGTCCAAATATTGTTGAAAATGTGTACTAGTGAATTTTTATATTCTATAGGTAAGTTGTATAACAGTGAGTATGACACATTGTCAATACCTGGAGAAGTATTATTTCTTTGTTCAAGGGCTCGATGCAATTCCCATAAATGAAAATTTTCGTCAAAATTGTGATTTTGTCTGGGTACCGTTTGGATATATTCTTGTTCAGTGTCGTCATTTGGAACCCATGCAGGGGCAATTTTTCTATGGAATTCCTGCAACCATCTATCTTCTGGATCAATGGGAACTTTGTTGGCTTGTTTGCGGTTTTTAAAACAATTAACTTTTCGCCAGACATCTTTTATTGGTGTTCTTGAGTTTAGACTTTCGCAAAATTCAATCCAATTCTTCTTTTTCTTCTGTTTGAAGATTTTCTTTGCAATAGCATCTAGTCGTTTATACTCCATTAGGTTTTGTAGTGTTGGATTCTGTTTATAATTTATAAATGCATGTTTTCTATTTTCAGCTGCTAACTGACAATGATTGTTCCACCATGGTTTCGGAATATGACCGTTGTTTTTTTCTTTATTGGAAGAATGTTTTGGGATAGCGACGTTGGCTGCCTGGTTTATATTTGTTAATAATTCTTCGTAGATTAATGGTATTTTCATTGCTTCCAAAGCACTGGTATATATCACCCAATTGGCTCTGCTAAGGTTCCATATTCTATGTTTTCTACTGGAGGTGGCTTTTGCTGCGGAGAAGTTTTGTGATGACAAAATAATTGGGACATGATTGGATCCATAAGGTTCTTGTAGAGTATTCCAACGAAAATGAGAGGCAATATCTCGGGAACAAATGGTTAAGTCTACAGCAGAAGGTTTATTGGAAATAGCAAGAGTGGGGGACCCGTCGTTTAAATATTCTAAATTACAGTATTCTATAGCATCTAGAAGATCTTTACCTAATCTATCATCAACTTCGCAGCCCCATGCCAAATTGTGTGCGTTAAAATCGCCTCCAATTATAAATGGTTTTGGTATATTTTCTAAAAAACTGATCCATTGCTGAATTAAAACTTTGTTCCTGGGTTCATTATATAGAGAAATTATATGTAAAGGTTTCTTGAAATGTGCAATTTTTATTGAAATACACTTATATGTAAACGAATACGTATTTTGAAAATTTATTTCTTCATATATTATGTTGGATTTCAAAAGAATGGCACAACCGCCATATCCATCAGGGCGATCAGCTCGAACACAATTAAATTCTTTAAAATTATAATATTTTCCCGGTTTGAACCAGGTTTCAGATAATAGAGCTATAGTAATGTGGTTCTGATGAAGTAAGTATTCTAAATTCTCTTTATTAGCGACTGCTGAACGACAGTTCCACTGTAAAATATTAATTTTATTTAAGTCTGCGAATTTGATGTTAGATTTTGGTTAAAATGGTTACTAATTATCTGAATTACATCAGCTTTTGAAATATTAAAATTATTATTTTGTTTAATTGAATTAACAATTGTAAGAACCGAATCTAAAATGACATTTATTACAGAAGAATTTAATTCTTCTGACCGTGAATCTGCAATGTTTAAGTTTTTTTGGTAGAATTGACTTTTAACTATTCCCTCAGGATGTTTTGGAGGGGAAACTGTAGATATTATTTCTTTTCTAGCTATATCAGTTGGGTCTGAATTATTTGGTTTCGGCCTTTTATTTGGCCTACTGGTGTTTGTGTGAGGATTAAATATAAATTTAGCAAAATTATTTCCCTGGGAGGAAGTAGAAGGTTGTGAATTTTGTGGAAAATTTGTATCATTGTTGACTGTATTGGTCCTAAGAATACTAGCATATGAATTTTTAGGCACTTGTTTATTTGCATCGTAAAAATTAATGTTTGTTAAACCCATCGTCTCTTTTATTAACTTTTGTCGTGAGAATTCTGGGCATGCGCTTAGATTTGTGGTCAAATGTTTCCCCTTACAACTAAAACATACGTGTTCGAAATCAACTTTTGTACAATCTTTTGAATTATGCGTTTCTTGGCATCTGTTACATCTTGGCTGACTCCTACATTGATTTCCCAAGTGGCCGTATCTAAGACAGTTAAAGCATAACAAAACTTTCTGTTTATATATTTCAACTTCTTTAATAACCTTATTGATTACTATATATTTTGGTAAATTTTGCGATTTAAAGGTCACAATACAAGACTTAGTAGGGACATATTCGACAATTTTTTCCTCATTAACATTTTTTTCTACTTTACGCGTAATTCTTTTAACATTTGCAATTTCAAATATGCAATGACTATCATACTGTTTAATTCTATTTTTAATATACTCTTCCGATAAATCTGCGTCTATATCCCTAATAACTCCTTGTCTGTGTAAAATAAATTTTGGAATATACAAATCTAAATTATTTAAACGAAATATTTCTAGAGTTTTGTTTTTAATGAGGTTATTAGCAGTTTTATAATCTTTGCATTTGACTCTAATTCTATTTCGGCCAATGGCGTCTATACTTGAAATCATATTGTCTGCTTCAGGAAAGTTAGACAAAATAATTTCACCAATCTTTAGAGGATTTAATTTACCTTTAAACTCCATAGAGCTATTCTCGATATATACATGATATGGGCCTAGATCATTACTATTAAATAAAAATGCTTGTCTTACCTGTTTTGTTACTTTTTGTTGTGTTTCATTCAGAAAGGTTGTATTTGCATTATTCATCAAATTTATTGGTGTTGGAGTACTTACAGAAAGATCCATTTCGGCATCACTTTGATTATCGAATATGTTTCCAGATATACCTGGTTTTGAGGGTTTTTTGGGGTCAGGGGGTCTCCCCCCGCTATTGACACTCATACGGTAGGTGGTTCAATAAGCGATATTGTTGTTAGCCAACGCCACAAATTTCACAATTTAAAGCACAATATTAATTGTAAATTATTGCTCGTCTAATTTCTATGAAAACTACTACGGAACTGTATTTAATACTGATTAAATCTCAAAAAATTTGTAAGGAACTTCAAAAAGCGTCTTTTAAGTTTGACAGTTTTTTGACCCTATGACCTGTTATAACTGCAAAAAATCTAGACATATCGCCACCAACTGTCCTGATCAACTAGAATCAACAACAAACTTAATTGATTCTAATAACAGTCAATCTACTACTTCTTCCTCCCCTGACTTCATGCCTCAACCTGCCGCAACATCCATATCAAACGAACAAATTTCCGTCCAAGAAAAATTAGCAAACAATCTGAGCAATCCTAACATTGCTAATGGTCAAGAAGAAGTTAACACCATGGAAAGCTGCAAAGTAATTAATATCGATCTCCAGCCGAAACGTAGTATCAATGATGTTCTTACGTCTCCAGAAACAACTTCTGAAACAACAGAAAAATCATTTGCTGTACCTACATCCAAACCTAGAGTCAAGAAAGCTAAAAGCAATGAGGAGCATACATGTATAAAATCAACAAAATCATATGACCTTGAGCCTGCCAAAGATTTTATCCAAAATCATCTACCCACATTTGTCCTCAATTTTGACCAATTAAATCTACTTCTAAGCAATGTTAGCGGCGTGCAGGATCCTTCTAACATAATTCAAGAGTTTACTTCTGACCTTGTGGGATTAGTTCGTATGCTAACTGAAGTTCATCCACAATTAAAAGATAGATCAACCAAACGTCATATCACCTTCTTAAGAAAGAAAATCCTCCAACACTTGGGTAACGACACCTCTGAATCCGAGGGCGAGTCATCTCAGGTTAACCCGTAAATTCATATTTTTTCTTATATAATATAATTCACTAAACTACTGCAATGGAATATAGATGGATTTTTTCATCGACTTCCAACCTTACAAAAACTTATTTCTGAATTCCCTAGCGAAATAATATGTCTCCAAGAAACAAATTTAAACCCCCAAAAAAAAAAAAAAAAAAAAAAAAAAAAAAAAAAAAAAAAAAAAAAAAAAAAACTATAATTCTAAATATTTTAGCATTTTTAGAAAAAAAAGAGTACATGACAATAATTTCTCTTCAGGTGGTGTTATGACACTTGTCAAAAAATCTTTGGTTGCAAATGTTTTTCCTGTCAATAATAACATTGAAGCTCTTGCTCTGTGGGGAGCCTTCATTATATCACCGCCGAATTTTCTAAACACTATCACACGCAACGTCAGTAGCATCAAATGTAGACAAACCTCTATTTAAAAATACGTTCACTAATAAATATATAAATCTCTTTACCAATAGTACCAAACATAAGTCTTACTATGAGCGAGTACGGTGTTACCTGAGATGTCTCAATATCGAATTCCCAATAACCTTTCCAATCAGTATCAAAAGCCCATCTCCTTGGATAATTATAAACACTGGTTTAACCCAATACGACAAACATATTAACTGCCACGCAGAGATTAAGAATAATCTAGATCTAATTCTCCGTCAGCATTACGAACATTGCTATAAAATATTTACAGATGCATCTAAGTGTGATAAACGAGTAGATGCTGCATTCGTTACTCCAAACGATACATATCAATTTCGTCTCCCAACCTTCTTTTCGATTTTCTCTGCTGAACTCTATGCAGTGTTTAAAGCTATCATACATATAAATTCTAATAACATTCCTAACTCTGTTATCTTAAGTGACTCACTAAGCGCCCTTCAAACCCTTAAACAGATCTATCCTAAAGGTCCCCTTGAGAAACTGATAAAACTAGAACTTATGCAAGCTCAAGAAAATTCTAGGAGTATCAGATTTATATGGATTCCATCCCACATTGGCATTGCTGGCAACGAAAGTGCGGACCAGTGCGCGGGTGAAATTGCTAAATGTGCCAATATAGAAAAAGCCGAGTATCGAAATACCGCGACTGATATAAAAGCCTTTATAAAGAATCGAGTTTTGTGCAAGTAGAAAAACGAATGGCAATCTTCTCAAACATCACTGAAGCAAATTAAAAATGACGTTGCAGCTTGGAAACCCTCAACAAAGAACAGAAGAGAACAATTGGTGATAACGAGATTACGAATTGGACACACGAGACTTACTCACTCATACTTATTTACCAAAAGTGATCCACCTATTTGCGAAACCTGTAATGTACAATTATTAACCGTTAACCATTTATTAATTGAATGCCATAGATTTGCCAATTTTCGTGTTACATTTAGCATACCTAAGAGTTTAAGTAATTTATTAGGCACAAATTTCTCAGCTAGTAATATTATAAAGTTCTTAAAATCTATAGGGCTATTTTATAAACTCTAATTTTGTAATTCTGTAGCCGCCGCTAATAACCATTATGGTGGATGCGGCTGTAAATTTTAAATAAAAAAACAGTATTTTTTATGTATAACATATCTTAAACAATCCATACATAATGCAGTGTTACACACTGCATTATGTGACCTTTGTTTTATACGACAGCAAGAGACCTTTGTTTTATTTTGTGATATCGGTGGCATCGAGTTGTTTTTTCAATGGGCAAATACTCTCTTAAATTTTATACAGAGTGTTAAGTATTTCTTCATCTTTTTTCATTCTTCGTAACGTTTCCGCATTTGTTATGTGTTGTGTTCAAAATATTTTCCACATTCTTCAATAACACGACATTTCAAACTTAATGTAATGACATTATAGTAGAAACAAATCCCGTCGATTCTATTTATCTCCAGATCTAAAGGTAAAGAAGACGGATCTACTCTATTTGAGTTACTCAACTTTACAAACCATAAGGTGTTAGCAATCCTTAATATAAACTCAAAGTTCCCTATTACTTCCACTATTGAAACTTGAAAGAAAACTTCAACTACACGTTTGGCTCACCTCGATTAGATACGTGCAAAAAACGTGATGTCTTAGATAACAAACTCAAAGATGTGACCATCGACAAAAATGAACGAAAAGTTTTAGCAGCGAAAAAGCAGTTGTATAAAGTTAAGACCGATTTATTATTCAAGAAGCTGAACGAGAAAACCACATTGTGCAAGCATAGCGACGAAGTGGAGGTTCTGACTTTTGACTTCCAACAAAACTTTCCACTTCCAAAAATTCCTGCTGGGGAAGCTTTCTACAAACGATAGTTGTGAACATAAAACTTCTGCGTCCATTCGGGTATGACAATTAAAGCACACTTTTATAAGTATGATGAAACTACGGCTTGAAAGTCACCAAACAAGGTAGTGACCAAACAAAAACTTAGTAATGATTCAGTTTCTGTATTTGCTGTTGAGAACTAGGTCTATTAACAACACAGAACACCGCTTTCCTGAGTCAAAACAGATATTTCTTTCCTGTGATCGCTGCTTTAGAGTTATTGAGAAGTTTTTAAGGAAAAAGTACTAGGTTTTTAGCCTACAACAATATGCTAATTTTGTTAAATAATCATCTGAACAGTTTATTTCCATTCTGGTAAAACAAAGTATGATCCTGAACTTTAGTGGTCACTATGAAGGACATTTTAAAAACGTTATTCCAGAGAGCAATGAACATTTAGATAGTATTATTGTCACTATATCGACTGGCCTTCCGAGTTTTCACTTACTCCAAATCTTAATAATCCTTGACAGCGACCTCTCAATTTCTTCTGATATTCCTGTCTATTGCAATCTTATACCTGTCAAAAAAGCCCCAAATATGCAGATGTAATACAGTTGGAAACACGATTCGTTCCTATGGACCAAATGGCTTTTTACACCCATCTCACAAGTGATGCAGACATGGCAGAGAACCAGAAAACCAAATCATGTGGAAAGGATAATGACGACCAGGTAGATAAATGAAGGATATGTTTGCCCGTGTGTTTAATGTTTTATTTTTTTATGAATGCTATTTTGTTGATAACAGCTTGTTTCTTTTTACAAATTTGTGTGTATTGGGTTGTTCAACTGGCAGCCCGCGGGCCGCATCAGGCCCGCGAGGCTATTTGTTGTGACCTACGTAAGATTTTCGAAAAGCATATATTTACTTTAAATGATTTGTGAAAAAAGATTTTTTAATTTATTTTATATTTTATGGCTTGGCAGTGTTTTTACATCACAAGTACTGTACCGCGTGCCGCTTCGAGGACGTGTTACGAACACAATCGTCCTCCATCACTATGAGAACTGCACTGATTACTGCGCATCATAGTTCACGGTTGCCACACCTCCCACTGCTTACCAACCGTCGCCAGCCGCCATCGTGCCAGTGTGCTACTGACACGTAGGCTAGTCGGCTAATCTATTACTTTGCTAGTGACCAGTGAACTTGATTAATTCTTTGTCTTGATTCCTCTTATACAATATTGAGTGTAAAACCAGTAAAACGGAAAATTGATAGTGACAACAGAATTTACAAAGAAAGTTGGGAGAGTGATTACTAGTGTGCATGAATGTCGTTTTAGTGCTTAAAGAATATAATGTGAGAAGACATTACACAACAGTGCATGCAAATAAGTATGCTACGTACACAAATGAAAGTCGGCGTGCCCTAGTTGCAGATTTGAAGAAAAAGCTTACACAGCAAACTGGTATGTTTAGTAAAATATTACACTCTCAAACGCATTCTTTGCATGCATCTTATGCCCTGTCGATTGAGCTGGCAAAGGCAAAAAAACCTTTCACTAATGGCAATTTGATAAAAAAATGTGCAGTTGAAATGGACAAAGCTTTCGGTGATTCTGAAATGTCGGAGACATTTGAATCAGTGCCACTTTCACATCAACCCATACAAAGAAAAATTGTTGCTATGGGTGAGCAAGTAGAACAATCTATGCTTAGCCTGGTTAAGAAAAGTTCATATTTCTTACTTTGTTTCGATGAAAGCACTGATCAAACCGATGTTAGTCAGCTGTTAATATTTGTGCGCACTACCTTTGACGATTTTAGCAGTAAAAAGGAGTTAAATGATATTTGTCCTCTTTATGGAACAACAAAAGGAAAAGACATCTATGAGGCTGTAAAGAAAACAGTTAACAGAATTGGAGGCTTTGATAAATGTTTAGCCATAGCAACAGACGAGGCCCTATCAATGACAGGTAAAAAAATTGAATTAGTGGGTCTGCTTCAATTCATTGTATTATACATAAGGGAGCTTTATGTGGAAAATCAGTCAAGGAAGATAAAATTTTCCAAACCGTGATTAAGATTATAAATATGATTAGAGGTGGAAATCGATCTCTTTTACACAGGGAACTTAGGGATCCAGAATTTTTAAGACAGTTAGCTTTTATAACAGGTCTGACTAATCATCTTAACATGTTAAACTTGAGTCTTCAAGGAAAAAACCGTTTCATATTTGATCGGAATGATAAACGGATTCCGGAATAAGCTGAACGTGTTTAAACGTGCTTTGGAATAGAACAACCTGACACACTTCCCTAGCTAACTGCAAATAGCAGAAGAATTCAGCGGTGAGGAAAATATTAGGTTTTCATCCTGCGTATCACAAATTGAACATGTTATTGATGAATTCAATACAAGATTTGAAGAAACTGAAAGTCTCAAAAGCAGTGTACTACTTTATAATAACCCTCTTGGAGCAACCATTGATGATCAACCACCCAACTTACAACTTGAATTATGTGATCTTCAAGCAGACATGTTTCTAATAATCAGACCAGAAAAGGGACCTGGATTTTTCAAATTACTGTCAAAGAAGGAATTCCCAAACCTGCGAGATTTTGGACTGAAAATAACGTCAATGTTCGGAAGCACATATACATGTGAAAGTGCTTGTTCCTCCATGAAATGCATAAAAAATAAAAACAGAAGCAACCTTACCGATTCTTCCTTTTGTCATCCTATGAGAGTGTCTACAATTAAACTGGAGGTGGACATTTCTTCATTGGTGGATGAAGCCAATCGACCACAGTCCTCACACTAATTGGATACATATTTTTCATTGCTTTTGCAATGTTTGTCTTGATTACTGAAAAGCGTTATCAATAAATTTTCCGTTTATAAAAAAATGTAGTTGTTGAGCAATAAAAGAAATAATACTCTTTTTTGTTTTAATTATTTTATACCTCACTTTATTTTGTTATTACTTGTAACAAAATTATTATATGGCCCGCGACAACATCAAAGGTTTTAGTTTTGGCTCTTCAGGCATTGCAAGTTGGACACCCCTGTTGTAACCGAATAAAAGAGTTTTTCTACTCTCTTACTAGTAAATTGTATATTACGTACTATTTGGATGCTAAGTAACTGCATCATAACAGATACTGACACGTAATGACTAGCACGTAATAAAAAAATTACGCTTCAGTTTTATAAAAATGTGTAATATCACATAAGCCTCGTAAGTCAGTTGGTCGCGTTACCATGGAGACGAATAAACAGACGTTGACAGATTAAAAATTATTAATCTGTCAAATATAGTGGTAATTTAATTTTTATTTTTATAAACGAAAATAATGGTAGAAAAAGTATAGTACACAACTTGAGTTGTAAGCTTATTACATGCTTGTAAAATTACTGCGCTAGCCGCTACGCGGCTCGCGCGCAACTTTTTTACTCGCATGTAATAAGCTTCTTACAACTCTCGTTATATAATACACTATTTTGTTGGGAATTTGTTTTTTTTCTCAAAAATGATGGTAATAGTACATTGTTTACCGGGTAGGAAAAGCTTAACAAAGCTTAACATTCTGGACGACTGTGAAGATTGCTAAGTCGAGGCGCAAGCCGAGACTTAGCAACACAGAGTCCAGGAATGTGGCTTTTCCTACGTGGTAAACATACTATTTTTCCGCAAATCGTTTAAAATTCGACAGATATTGATTGATTTAAAAAAAAAATGCGATAATTTTATTCCCAAATAAATGGTGCTTTGAAATTCCTAATAAAATTACTTGGGTTACTATGGAAACGTATTGAGGTTGAATTGTCAAACTTGACGCTTATAAATTTAATTGCTGGTGTTCTTGAAAGGAAAATGATAAGTGATGATGAAATTTCCATTCCTGGGACTCCTCCAGAGCTGGTTGAGGCAGTGAATACTGCTTCATTAAAATTATTACCAAAGAAATCAAGAGAAAAGTACGAAAATGCATACAGACGTTTTATGGATTATCGCATGAGTAAAAATACGAGTTCTTTCTCAGAAAATGTTGTAATGGCATACTTCCTAGACCTTTGTTTAAAGATGAAATCTTCAACATTATGGGCCAATTATTCAATGCTGAAGTCAACCCTTGCACTTAAATACAATGTAGATATATCTACATACTCAAAATTTCGTTCTTTATTAAAACGGCAAGCTCAAGGTTATAGGGCAAAGAAATCTAAGATTTTAACGAAGGAAGAAATTGAAAAATTTATCCAGGAAGCTCCAGATAAAGAAAATTTAATGATTAAGGTAATTTACAAGGTTTTAATTTCTATTTAGATTATAGCTTTATTTATTTTTTAGGTGGCTGTAATATTTGGTATTTCTGGGGCCTGTAGAATGGATGAGTTAGTCCGAATGACTGTACACGATATAGAAGACTTAGAATCTAAGCTTTTAATCAGCATACCTGATTCGAAAACCAACAAACCAAGATCATTTGTAATTAATCAGATCTACTTGAATGTTTATCGAAAGTATGTTTCGTTTAGACCAGAAAATATGAACAGTGACCGATTTTTCTTTAAGTATCAAAGCGGAAAGGGTTGTAGACAAGTGGTAGGAATTCATCAATTTAGAAAAATGCCCAAAATAATTGCTACTTATTTGAACTTGGTAAATCCGACAGAATATACTGGTCACTGCTTTTGTCGGTCTTCTGCAACAATATTGGTTGACTCTGGTGCCGACATAACTAGTTTAAAGAGGCATGGCGGATGGAAGTCATCAAACGTTGCTGAAGGATATATCGAAAAATCGCTTAACAGTAAGGTTGAGGTGGCAAATAAAATTTTCACAGTACAAAATATTCAACAAAATGACACTTCCACCCTGCATGTTGTCCAAAATGTTTCTCATAGTTCTAAGAGTGTTGCTCCAATGTTCAATAATTGTACTAACTGTCAAATTACTGTAAATATAACAAATTGATCTTAAAAATGTATTCAGCAATGACTTGATGTTTTCAAAATATAAATTAATTAATTATAAGCAATGTGTTTTCTATCATTTATGTAGAACACTAACAACTGTACGGAAATATCATTTCCTTACAGTAAGGAAATGACATTTCCTTACAGTAAGGAAGTCCTGACTTTTTCTTCAAGAAATTTTTACAGGAATGTCAAAATTTTCTGGCGATTTGCGGAAAAGAAGCAATATTTCACGTATATGATGTAAGAAAGATGCATTTTCAACTTTTTTTTTTTAATTTTTTCTCTTATTTTTTCAAAAATTATCTATTTAAAAATATTCTCAAGAATTGAATAAATCTGTTTTTTATCGATTGATATTATGTATTTCGGGTTAAAATAATTTTTCTTTAAATCAGTGTTTTTTAATTTCCCAACAATTACCAAATATAGAGCTGCATCCTTACAGCAATCTTCTTAATTAGCGATTACTGAATTCAACGTAAAGTAAAAAAACTTTTGGTATCATAACTGGAATGTCATTTTTAAAAAACTAAACAAGTTTTATAACCATTTACTTGGGAATATTAAATGTGATAAATTAAATAATCAAACCAGAGTTAAATTTATTCAAACGCCCATTGATGCTCGAATCAGACCACCTTATTTTACCCTAAAAATATGGAATGTGGCTATTACGAATGCTTCCCGAATTTATCTTACAAGATTAAACCATTTCCAAGTTGTTCTTTGAAGATAAAACATACATAACGCCTCCATAAAACCTCAAAACAATCCAGCGGCACTCTAAAAACTCTGTGTTTGTTTACTCCGGACAGGAAGCAAAAAAATTATAATAAAGGCCCATTTATCTGCTTTATTATCCCATTGTTGATGTTTCATTTCCCTCTAGCGTACGAGTTAACTTTAAATTTGTATGTATATTCCACAATGCCAAACAGAAATGTTATACTTTATCAACAAATTCTATAAAATGTGTCCCGCTTGAACAATAATTCGCCTAACAATAACATTAATGTAAATATATGCAGGTTGTTTTGGGGTTCCATAATAACAAAAGATCAACTTGGCATTGACAATGCTAGAGGTTGGAGAAGAGGCTATATTTTTCGTTTTAGGTTGTAGATGTCGTCGCTATAGTTTTGTTGTCATTGTTAAACATAGCTAGGACTATATTATAAAAAGGGATTCTCGATATTTTGATTATATATTGAAGTGAAAAATATACAGACTGTCTCAAAATAACTTGGATTGGAAACGAAAGCAAATAGTAAAATAGATCAATTATTGTACTGTTCTAACAATTGATCAGTTACAGATATTAAGAATATGTTATATAATAATTAATCCTTCACTGCACCATATTGTTTAAACACAACATACTAAAAATAAACATTTATTTTAGTAGCAGATAAAGATGAATCAGTTTGTGCATGACGTTGTTCACTAACAATGCAGTATTAATCAGCGTAAGTAGACTAAACAATAATAGATGGCGTTGGCTACCAGTATTGTGTCATCTTAGTTAGGTAACGTACACGATTAGACACTGACACGGGCTTCAGATTGTTTTTGTTAGTTTTATCGTAATTTGAGTAAATATATTTTACCTCGTAATCATCATCATCATCATTCCTCAACCTCTTGCATACACTGTTGGATATAGGTCTCCTCCATGTTCTTCCACTGTTCTCTATCTTGCGCCTTCTGTATCCAATTTCCGACTGTTTTCCTCAAGTCGTCCATCCATCTTTTTGGTGGTCTGCCCCGGTGTCTTTTGTCATCTCTAGGTCTCCATTCTATGAGTCTTTTGGTCCACCCATTATTATTTAAACGTGCTATATGTCCAGCCCATCTCCATTTGGCTTGTGCAATTTTTTCTATGACATCTGTCACTTTAATCCTTTCTCTCACTATCCTATTTGGTACCATATCTCTTCTAGTTATTCCCAACATTGCTCTTTCCATTTTTCTTTGGGTTACTCTCAATTTATTTGCAGAATGTTTGGTTAAAGTTATTGTTTCGGAACCATATGTTATTACTGGCAGTATGCATTGGTTGTAAACCTTTTTCTTCAAGCAAATCGGTAGCGTTCCTTTTAGAATATCTCGCATCTTGCCAAATGCTGCCCATCCCAAGCCTATGCGACGCTGGATCTCGCAAGTTTGATTGTCTTTTCTTATTCAAATTTCATGCCCTAAATAGGTATAGCTAAAGACCTGATGTACTTCGTTCCCATCTACCATCATAACATCACTTGGAACTAAATTGGTCATGTATTTTTTTTTTCAAAGTTTATGTTCAGGCCTATTTGTTCTATTGCCTGTTTTAGTTCTTCCATCATTTTGTGAGTTTCATTTAAACTCTCGGTTATAATGACAATATCATCTGCAAAGCGCAAGTGGCTTAAGTATTCACCATCAATATTTATTCCCCTTTTAGCCCAATCTAGTTTTTTAAAGGCATATTCCAGAGCTGCAGTGAATAGTTGGGGGGAGATGGCTCGCTCAATTCTATATTTATCGGTAAAGTCATGGAGTTTAACAGATGCTGTTGCGTTGTTGTATATATGTTTTATCAAATTTGTATATCTATAGTCTACTCGGCTTTGTTCTAATGCTCCTAATACTGCCAGTAATTCCACGGTATCAAAAGCTTTCTTGAAGTCTATGAAAATCAACGTGAGTGGTTTATTATATTCAACACATTTTTCAATTGGTATTTGAATTGCTTGTAGGTGGTCATTTATTCCATAACCTTTCCTAAACCCAGCTTGCTCCTTAGACTGATAGAAATCTAATTTTCGTTCTAAACGTTTTGTGATGATCTTGGTAAACCATTTGTAGATATGTGACAACAGACTTATCGGTCTATAATTCTCTAGGTCTGATATATCTCCTTTTTTGTTTATTAGGATAGTAATTGCATTGTTCCATTTTGTAGGGACAATACCTTGGTTTAGACATAGGTTGAATAGTTCAGTTACTACTTTCAGCAGTTTCTTGCCTCCTCTTTTAACAGCTTCTATTACTATTTGGTCATCTCCCGGAGCCTTGTTGTTTTTCATTGCCTATAGAGTTCGTTTCACTTCTTCTATCGTTATGGTAGGCAGAAGTTCGGATCCTTGCGGCATACAGTACTGCACATATTTTCTCATAATGATGTTCTTTTTTGATGTTGTTGACAAACAACATCATGCATTTCTAGTAAATGTTACCTTTTAGGTAAAACTTTATGAAATGGAAAGATTAAAGTCAGCGGACTGACAAGGAACTTGCCGATATAATAGATAGGCTTTCGGAACAGCGAAGATGGGTTTGATGATGATCATGATGGTAATGATATTGTCGATCCAGATTCCACACCTGACGAATAAGTTGGTACATATGATGAGTCTAATAATCAGGATTCTGAACCAGTGAACGAAATAGATACAAATACTGTAGACACTAATATAGTTAATAGCACTGTAAAGAAGGAGCCTCCAGAAATTCTGGTTTACTCCAAGGGCAAAGGTATACCTATTTTACAATCAATTTATGATCAAAAATACTAGATGTTTTTTATTTTTAGACATTCTATGCAGAAAAAAAATTTGAACTTATTTCGAACAGCAACTGGAATTTAAAGGAAATCAGAGTGTTCTAAATCATATCCTACCACTAGAAAGTCCCTATGATTATTTATATTTATTCTTTACAGATAGCCGTTTAGACAAAATTATGGAGGAGTTAAATTTATATGCCATACAGCAGAATCCTAACAAACCACTGAATACTACACTATCAACAACACCGCAACTATCAAATAAGTGTTACCAATTTATGCCAAAATTTCACGTTCGTTCGGTTATAGTTACAGTGTGTTCCGAACAAATGTTCTTCATAAAAACGCTTTATAATGCATTTGTACAAATTAAATGAAACATATTATTGTGTATTTCTTTAAGTTAACATTAATAGAAATTTTTAAATATTATTTCTACGCGTATATAATAAAACATGTCTAGTGGCTGTAATGCCAGTGTACTCGGCAAAGTGATTCTAAAAAGGTACACACCTACCGAATAAGTATTTCGTGTTGGTATCATGTGACGTCACGGGCTATGACGCCGATGACGTACATCGGTATGTAAATTAAATGAAGTGTACATCATTTTGCAAGTTTACTGAAAATAAGAAGTGTCGTCAGTCAACAGCTATAAAAAAATCAGACAATTTTTACATTTCAATAATAACGTGAATACCTATTCCGTATATATCATATACGGGATAGGCATATATCACGGGATATAATATTATCCCGTGACAATCTAAACTACAATAGAGTTTATAAAATTAGACCAATAATCGACCACCTCAATAAAGCATGTTCAAACGGAACTCCATTGAAACAATGTCTGTCCGTCGATGAGCAAATTTGTTCTACCAAAGTAGAACTACATGAAGCAGTACCTACCAGGCAAGCCACATAAATAGGATTTTAAAATTTCTGTCTTATGTTGTAGCTCTGGATATGTGTATCGTATAGAATTAGGTATATATAGAATAAAAGAATGATCAAAAAACGAGACCTGCTTTTAAACCTGACCTGGGAGCAACTGCACATGTTGTGGGGAGATTGGCTAGAATTATTCCTAGAAATATAAGTCACAGGGTTTATTTTGACTTTTATTACTCTTCTATACCTTTCCTTGTATATCTTTCCAAACAAGGTGTTTACAGTTTAGGAACCGTAAGAAGAAACAGGATTCCAAATTGTAAGTTTCCATATGAAAAGGCTATGAAAAATAAAGAAAGAGGAATTAGTGTAGAGTTTGTTGGTACTTACAATGGTGTGGAAATAAGTAGCTTAGTGTGAAAAGATAACAAATTAGTCACATTTATAATATCGACTTTCGCTAGCCATATTCCTAAAATTACTACCAAGAGATATAACAAGAAAGAAAAGAAAACAAAAAAGTAAGTTGTCCATATCTTGTACAAGAACACAACCGTCATATGGGCGGTGTTAATTTGTTGGATAGCAATATAAGACGGAATAACTATATTTTAAGGAAAAAATTGTATTTTAGCATATTTTACCATCTACTAGATCTAACCGTTGGATTCTTTAGAAGAATTCAGCTGAACATACAACTGGCGCGAAGCCCAAACTCACACATGCTCCGTTTCCGTTTAGAATACAACTGGCAGAAGCATTATGCAGCACAGGAGAGCGATTCACCATTATAAAAAAAGGAGGACCTTCAGCAAGAGAAACTGAGAAGGCGCTACAAATAAAGAGGACAAAAGGCCTAGCAAAGCTTATGCCAGTAAAGGATGGTCGAATGGATAAAATTTATCGTTGACCTGTATGGTTAAAAAAATAAGTAAGGTGTAAATTTCCACAGTGCAATCGCTATACACATGTGTTGTGCGAAAAGTGTAGTCTAACACTTTGTTTCACTAACACAAAGAACTGTTTTAAAAACTTTCATTTTTCCTAAATATTGTTTTAAGTATATCCTTATTTGCATAATGTTGTTTATAAACAACACTTATATTTTTCTAAAATAAAAAAAACAGATGTTAAGAATTTATTAATTATTTTAAAAAATTAATTTTTTTTTCTCTTAAAACTAACGAAAATTTAACCTGCACACTTTTTAATAAGGAAAAATATAAAATCACTTAGTGAAGGGTTAAATAAATAGTTAGTTTCACGTTAAGCGTTTCCAGTGTTAAACCACCTGGGTATCAATTAAAATTTCAAATTAGTTAAAAATACACTCTTCTTCTTCTTCTTCTTCTTAGCTTTCTATAGTCCATGTTTGGACATAGGCCTCTCCCAACTCCTTCCATCGGTTTCCATTCTGAGCAACATATTTTCAATTTGTTCCGGCTATTCTTTTAACGTCATCAACCCATCGCATCTGTGGTCTTCCTCTTGGTCGTTTACTTTCGTAAGGTCTCCAATGTTGTATTGTAGTATTCCAACTTTGGTCTTTTTGGCTAACAGTGTGGCCCGCGAAGCTCCATTTAAGTTTGGCAATTTTTGCTGTTATGTCCTCGACTTTTGTTTTTGATCTTACCCAGTCGTTCCTTTTTTATATGACAGTCGTATACCTAACATTGCTCTTTCCATTGTTCTTTCTGTTGTGGCTAGTTTATTTAAGTTTGTCTTGGTTAGGGTCCAGGTTTGACATCCATATGTCATGATAGGAAGGATGCATTGGTTGAACACTTTGCTCCTCAAGTATTGGGGTATTTTGCGGTTCTTAAGTATTCAAATAAGTTTTCGAAATCCTGCCCATGCTAGTCTTGCTCTTCTAGTAATTTCAGCACTTTGGTTCTCTTTGTCAAGTTTCAGGATTTGTCCTAGGTAGATATATTCCTGGACTTATTCTATCTCACTGTCATTTATACGTCTGGGGTCATCTGTGTTTGTCATTATTTTTGTTTTTTTTTTCATATTCATTTTTAGCTCGACGTATTGGGAGCTGCCTGCTAGTTCCCCCATCATAATTTGCAGTTTCTCGAATAGGTTGACCAAATTGTAGTTTTGAAGACGTCTTCTAAGGCTATGTTGAAAAGATTTGGCGATATTACTTGTCTCACTCCTTGTATCTCTTCGGCAGGAGAGGAGATACATATTTATACCAGGAGGCCTCTCAGTCCGTAAACATGCGAAAACCTCGTGAAGTTTACAAAATGACATATTTGGGAACTGTAATAATGGGCCAACTAGATCCAGACATAGAAATAAAACGTAGAATAGCAATGACTGAAACTACTTTTGTGAAAATGAAGTCATTTCTTTGCAATAACCATCTCAGTTTAGAACTAACTCAAAGAATGGTTGTGCTATGTTTGGTCTGTACTTTTATATAGTTCAGAAGTGTGGACGCTAAAAGTATTGATCATGAACAAAATTGAAGCATTGGAAATGTGGGTTCATAGACGAATGTTGAAGATACTCTGGATAGCAACAAAAACTAAAAAAGAAGTACTAAGGAGTGTCAACAAAGACAGAGAACTGCTAAAGACTGTTAAATATCGAAAAATGTCTTATCTGGGACACATAGTAAGGGGAAGTCAATATAAAATTTTACAACTGATCCTTAAAGGCAAAATAGAGGGCCGTAGAGGTCTAGGAAGAAAACAAGTTTCTTGGTTATAAAACATTCGTCAGTGGACTCAGATCCCAAATGCACAATTGTTCCATATTGCAGAAGATCGAAAAGCCTTCCCAATGGTGATCGCGATCGCCAACGTCGGATAATTCTGATATGGCACGCGAAGAAAAAGAAGAAACCTTCTGGTTGTCTATCAATTTTATTGTTAAAAATTAGGACGTCCTGTAAAAGGTAGAACTGGAGTGGACTGGTAATTTCTTCTTTTTCTTCTTTTTCTTCTTTTTATATAGGCAGGACTCTGTCTGTTTTTTAATGTGTCTTTAGTAAGTTGTTGTTCCATCGTTTTAGGTTTCTTCCTATTGATCGCCTTCCTATTGAGGAACTGTTTCTGGCCGTTTTTACTACTCTATTTGTTGTCATTTGGCTTATATGGTGGTTTTATTCTACTTTTCTGTTTCTTGCCCAGTACTTGATGTTCTGCTCCTTGCATCTTCGTCGTATATCTGTACTTCTAGCTTTGTCCTATAGCGTCTTACCATCAATATTTCTAGGTATTTTTATCTTTACTGTTTCTAACATGCCTTTTGTCCTCTCAGTGTCAGGTCTTGTTTCTGACGCGTATGTCATTATTGGTCTGATGATTGCTTTTTAATCTCTGCCTTTCGTTTCTCTTTCGATATTTTTATTTCTTCATATTGTTTCATTCAGAAACCTTGCGGCTCTGTTTGCTCTATTTACTTGATCTTCTACTTCAGTTTTCTAACTTTCCGTAGCTAGATAATGTGATGCCTAGATATTTAAACTCCATACTTGTTTTATTATCTGACCTTTCAGCTCCAATTTATATCTTAGTAAATTTTCTATTGTAACAAAAAAAAATTGTGTTTTTTTGGGGAAATTAACATGTTAAATTTACTGGCGGTTATATTAATTTGGTGCAGCATATGTTGTAAATCATCTTCACTTTGAGAAAATAGTATTGCTTCGTCTGCATAGCAGATTATTTAAAGTTGTTTTTCTCCAATTTGTTATCCTTTTATAGTTCTTATTTTTTTATTATTTTATCCATGATCAGGTTGAACAATAGAGGACTCAGGGAATCTTTCTGTCTTATCCCATTGGCAGCTTTAATAGGTTTGGTCAGTTCTTCTTCTACTTTTACTTTTATTGTGTTGTTTTGGTAGATATTTTTGATCGTTTTGATTATCCCTAGAGGCATCTCTCTTGTGTACAGTAAGTGGATAACGTATTTTAATTTGACCCGATCAAATACCTTCTTAACGTCCACGAAATTGCTCATTAATTTTCATAATGCTTACGTTACCTCTTCCTTCACAATATTTATTTATTTGTTTGTCGTCACCTCTGATGTTGGTGGTTCATTATCGTTATCTTTAGTAATTTAAAATTTCAGACATACGGCAATCGAAATTATTTTTTTATTAGTATTCTAATTTATAAAAAATCACATTACTTAAAAAAAATAAGTTTCCTATTTTAAAAAATTTGTAAAATACAGGGTGTTCTATTTAATATTATTCACATATGAATTTGTTTTGATAAATCATTTTTGTTAAAATTTTAAAAAGTGCATTGTTTGTAAATAAATAAATTGTTAGTATTCAAAATACAACCTCCGTTTGTCAAAATATTTTAAACAAAATAAATAACGCAAAATAAATCTTGTATATATGGTAAATTATAGATCTTCAGCCTAAAATTTTATGTAGGATATAAAAATATTTCGGATATTGATGGAAGCGATAGCGAGCTGCCAATATTAGAGGCTGAGATCAGCTACAGTTATGCGGAAGAGCAACGTATCAAATTTTGAATTCAATTATTTTCATACTTGGAATATAAAACTCTGTATTATATTACAAAAGTATAAAAATCTTAGCTGGCTGTATACCATATATCACAAAAAATTCATTTCAAATCCTTTATAAAAGGTATATAATAAAATGCCCAAACGGGCTATAAGAATTACATTACAGAACGTTTTCGGATTGTTAAATCCATCATCAGTGTAAACGGGGTATACATGCTATGAGCCACCAAAATATATGGGTCCAAACCCTTTAAATGATATAAATTTACAGTTGTTTTACATTATATATAGTTACAAATTAGGATGTTTAAGCTACCGTTGTGCGGTATATATCCAAAACAATCAAGAACACATTAAGTTTAAATTAAACCAACAATGTTTCATTTATTCCGCAGAACTGTTTGCAATATATCAAGCTCTAGAATGGACTATTGAGAAAAGAATGTCTGATCAACAAATAGTAATCATGTCAGATTCAAAATCTGCGCTGTCTGCTTTAGATAATTCGCATAAGCATTTATACAAAAACAGTATTATCGTCAAAATGTTAGAAAATCAACTAAAGCTACTTGAAAGAAATAATTCAGTCTCTTTCATTGGAGTAAAAGGACATGCTGGTATCTCGGGTAACACCAAAGCAGATTATTTTGCTAAAGAAATTAGCTGGCTCAATAGAAGTGATTTAGTCTCGCTGCGTAAACAAGAATTACAAGAAAACTGGGAAATTAAATGGAATGCTTTTTGTAACAGAAGTAACAACCTTTACACAAAAATTCACCCTGTTTTACCTACTGCTCCTTTTGCTGCAAGAAGTCATCCCAATAGAAGAGTATATTCAATGTTTGTTAGATGCCTTGTTAATCATGCCACTGTGAAAGCCTATCTTCACAGATTTAATTTAAGTGAAACCGAACTTTGTGATTGTAATGGTAACACTGACGATATCAATCATTGGATGTTCGGGTGCATATATAATGAAGCTGCTATTAAGTATCTATTGGAAAAACTGATAAAAGAACAAATAACTCTCCCTCAGTGTCAATCTTTCATTTTATATATCTGTCATCATAAAATTAGGTTTAACCAATTTTTTTGGGAATATTTAAAAAGAACTAAAAGAAAAATTTAGGATGGAATGTGTAATGTGAATGTGTAAATCTAGCTTTGTTCCCTCTGTATATCCTTATGTTATATAGTTACCTTCTAATCGTTGCCTGTCTTGTGTTGTAATAAAGTCGCTATGAAAGGCACCTTAGCGTGAAAAGTATCCCTATATTATGTAATCCCTTGTGGTCCTAAATATTGTTGGCTAGGGCATTGAATGGAACGAATGAATGTATGGTTTTTTATCAAGCTACTGATTCTTGTGATACTGATGTTTACATTATATTTTTAATTTACCTCTATGCGAAGTACTATTTTGTTAACAAATGCAATAGGTCAATACATCATTAAAAAATTCAAGTAGTCAAATACATTATCGTGGCTGAATGGATCAAGTATCCAAAGCAATTAATTAAATAATAAAAAAAAAGTTACCGTTGGAATTAGTAACATGGCGACGTATGACCCTACATAGGTAAAATGGTCCTGAGACAAAAGTATAGATTTAATTCTTAGTTTGTTGATCATATATACATAAAGGGCAAGTATATACTTGGTTTTGTTTTGCCCACAACAATTGTCAGAGTAAAATATTATGTTCAAATCTGCTTTATTACTTTTATTAGAAAGACCTTCAACATATTTAAATAGACATGTTTTTATTTCGTTCGCATATCGCAAACCTTCTCTTTCGTGTCAAAAATAGTAGACTCCTTTTGTGGTTTTGATGTTAAATACACTAAAATTCAACTTTGATACGCAATAGAATGAATTTGCATGTCCAAAAAGATACGGCAAAACTTTTTTAAGGTTATAAACTAAAACTGTCACATAATCGGCAGTCTTCTGTTTGTCGTTTTGGTTTTCTTTTCATTTAAATGTGTTTTATATTCGTCTACTAATTTAGCTTTCCGCTTCTGAACAATTTTGATACTCCAAACACAACTCGCACTGATCCTTCTACGGTACATAAAAAAAATATAGGTTGTTGTCATCCTTAAAGATTTTGCTGTAAAATTGGTAATTTCCGTATCTCAATTTCTCCTCTTGACATAATTTTACATAATCTCTATGTAAATCTGACAAGGTTTTTTCACATTCTATAAATTCGCGTGAAGTATTAGCTCTACGATTTCCATCGATCGCCTGGTGATGATAAACTCGTTAACGAGACAATAAAAGCAGGAGAAGAAATCAGTAAGCGAACTGTTTAATAAATGCTTACATGCGCGTACGATTCCAGAAGACTGGAACAATGCAGTAATAGTCTTGTTACACAAAAAAGGCGATATTACTTAATTAGAAAATTATAGACCCATCAGCCTCTTGACACATATGTACAAACTCTTTATGAAAATCGTAACAAAGAGGCTAACACCTAAATTTGATTTCTATTGGCCCAAAGAACAGACAGGCTTCAGGGCCGGATATGGCACAAATGACCATTTGCATACCATAAAGATCTTAATAGAAAAGTGCATCGAGTACAACATACAACTGGTTCTTGCATTTGCCGATTACGAGAAGGCTTTTGATTCTGTAGAGTTTGAAACAATACTGGAAGCCCTAAATCAAAGCCGAATAGATTACAGGTACACGACACTAATTAAAAACATCTACGAGAACGCTAAATCAAGTATACGATTACATGAAGACACAGATAAATTCAGCTTAGGTCGAGGTGTTAGACAAGGAGACAATATTTCACCAAAATTGTTTACGGCAGCTCTAGAGTCAATATTTAAGAGCATTCAGTGGTAAGATATGGGCATCAATATAGATGGAGAAAGATTAAATCACTTAAAATTTGTAGTTGAGGTTGTATTAATCGCAGATAACTTACATGATACATTTTCTATGATGCAGTCGCTTAAAAGTATGTCTGAAAGAACAGGATTAAAGACAAACTTTGAGAAAACTAAACGTATAACAAATCTCATAATGAGTGGAAATATAACTATTGACAATAATACTATACAACAAGCAGACACTTACGAATATCTGAAACACAAAATCAAAATAAGCAGAGACAATCAAACACATGAAATACAGAGGCGAATAGGCCTAACATGGGCAGCATTTGGCATATTTGGCCATATTCTAAAAAGTTCAATTCTCATGTGTCTCAAGAGAAAGGTTTATAACCAATGTGTTTTACCTGTACAAACTTATGGAGCAGAGACTTTAACACTTACGCAAAAATCTGCAAATAAACTCGGATCTACACAAAGAGCCATGGAACGTGCAATGCTGAACGTGAGCCTTCGAGACCACATAACAAACCAACAAATCAGGCAAAGATCAAGACGTCATCGAAAGAAAGACGACGCTTAAGTGGAACTGGGCAGTGCACTTAGCCAGAACACAAGATGGACGGTGGACAAGACGTATTATGGAATGGAGGCCCAGAAACTATAAAAGAAGCCGAGGACGACCACCGACTAGAAGGACCGATAATATAAAACGTGTAGCGGGAAACTGGCTACAAGAGGCCTAGTGTAGAGAATACTGGAAAGAACTGAGGGAGGCCTATGTCCAGCAGTGGACGTGATTGGCTGATTGATAATGAATTAGCTCTACAATAATGAGCCTCCACTTTCTGAATTGAATCTATTTGTAACCATATTCTGTCTTGTATTTCAGTATCTTTTTATGATTTCAGCGTTTTCTTCTTCTATCTACATCAACAATCTTACCGGATTTACAAATACTTTGATTTATCGGAATAGTTCTATCGTTAATTGCTAAATTTGCCATAAAATATCTTTTGTAAACCCTTATGTTTTGCCCAGAAATTATAAAAGTGTATGCATTATTTGGTTGTCTTGGATTCGCAATATTATTATATTTATTTTTTGGATTTATTTGTATCCAATTTGATGCTATATATTTTCTTTTTTCTTTCCAAGATCGCCAAGCCTATAAAATCTGAAAATATGTGTTCATGTTGTTCAGCAGAAATTTTGTTCAAATACCATTTTCTTTTTTTGTATTTGAGTAAAAATATAAGATTCTCCCTCATTTCTGAAAATTTTGTTTTGCCTTAATTTGGGTATACTCTTTCGTTTTTTTTTTTCAATTTTCTCAGTTTGACTTTCAGCCGACACTTTCTTTCTCTTTGATGGATTATCATCTTGACCTACTTCTGTTTCTGCTTCATAATCGGATTATTTACTTGGTTATTAATAATGTAAATTAGTAAATACAATAATATTAGTAAATACAATAATGTTTTATTAAATATATACACGAAATGATGTTTCATTATATTGTAACCTTTAATTCTATTAGCAACATTGGAGTCATTTTCATTAATCTCAGATACACTACAAAATAATATTCATTTTTCAATACTAACGAAAGTAAAACATTTTTACGTAAGAAAAAAACGTATTACTCAAAACATTCTGCCAAAATACATTAATTTTTTCTAAGCAAATCATACGTGCTCTTAAATTTAAATTCATGATATTTGTATATGGACTAGGGTTACATTTAAAAATGAATCTAAAATAATACAAATGCATAAACCGAAATCTGCAGAATATAGATATATTTAGACTTAAACCAAAATTTAATTCAATCCTCTGGAGTAAACTGAAATCATAGCGTTACCTTATTTTTAACAAGGCTTATGACAGCTAAAAGTCACATTTATATAAAAATTTTTTCACAATCAATACTACTAAATATTTAACTTACCCCAATATTCAATAGTTTTATAACAACTTTTAATTATATTCCATAAAGAATACAGTCACTTGAAATGTTTTAATACAAAATATAATGTTATTTCTCACCATCGGCGATAATCCCACATGAACATTCGGTAATAGACTGAATTTTTGTTCGTCGAAATCTTACGTACAAATATTAAACTACAGTTATAATCATTTTACTATATAAAGTCTATAAGTTTACTTAAAACTCAAGCCTAGTTCAATATACATGATATTTAATTCTAAAACCCCAATAAAGTATATATAACAAGCAAAAAAATATATTGTTTCACCCCGAAGGCGCCACTTAAAGTTTTACGAACTAAAAATCCCAACATCTCGTAAACACAATGGAAGAACAATATATTTAATACCTACCAAAGAAAGTACAATAATAAACCAAAACACATTTCAGCTTAATAACGATGTTGTATGCCCTAAATACCCGATTCTAAAATAAAATTTCCAGCCAGAAAGCTCTTAATCCTCGCGAAAGCTCCTGTTGTTAAAAGCGTCTGTGAAATTTTACACTTAAATTTTTAGAGCGCTCTTTTTCCCTTTTCATTGTTATCACGAAATCCAGTGGCAGCATTTTTAGGATAATCTACTCAGATTGTGGCATAAAGTATCAATAAATAAGTACTTAATAGTTCGCAATAGTTACTTAAGTTTTAAATTAAAATTGATGAAATAATTTTTTCAAATAATTTTTTAAATAAAACTTTTATGAGGTACTATATTTAATTTTTTCATATAATGCGGTAGTGTGTAAAAAATCACAGAAAAAAGAATTAAAAAGTTTATATAATTATATTGTTTCTTTTTTGTAAAGTGAACTTTCAGTTGTTCTGTAGTTTGGGGTGAATATGATCTCCGAAGATGAAATTGACCACTAAATCCTCCAATAGGATTAGAGGATGTCAAAATTACCCATTGGGTTCGTTGTGGATATCGAGTTCTTCTAAAAAAGACCATGAAAAAGTGGTTAACAGATCAATGCATAGAAATAGAAGAGTATGACAGAAAATACGACAGCTTTAATATGCATCAAAATATAAAAGAACTAACAAATACCAAAAGCGCACACTATGGGATAATCAAAGATAATCATAATTAGACTTCGGCAAATATGTAAATAAAAATGTAGAAAATATGCGCATAAATATGCACGTGTTTACCCGAAAATATGCAAATAATTTACAAAATATGCATAAAAATAAATAAAAAAATCGTAAAATAGTAACAATTTTATTTAAAAAAAAAAGTGTACATAACTAAATATTTCCTACTATTCATTAAGATTTACATTTATTTTAAGTAACTACATCATTTTTAAGTATGAATAAACTTATTTAGAATTATGGTAACAATAAATGACCAAGTGGTGTTCAAAATTTTCTAACAAAAACTTGTGGCTTCTGTCTGAGTACATATATTTATATATGAAAAAACTTCGTTCAACATCAACTGATGTAACAAGAGCATTTTTCAAACTAACCAAAACATTTGGTTCTAAATTAATTGTTTCCGAAATATTTCCAGCTAGAACACTGACTACTTCAGAAAGAATATGGTAACCTTTATTTTTTTCCATAGTAGCTTCAAATTTTTTAAAAATATCTTTTCCAATATTACCTCTAACGTTCCGACAACATGACGCAAATTCTTTTATTAATGCTGTACTTTCGAACAATGACAGTTTTGGTGATTCTAACTCAGTAATTGTTTTTTGAACAAAACTAAAATTTGATTTTATAAATGAAAGTTCTTGTTGAAACAAGTTACTCTGAAAAGTTTGTTTAGAATCCAAAAGAGATTGGGAACTTTCATCTGTTAACGTATCAATTATGTTCTTTATTTTAACAAAATGATCTGCATACAAATTAGCTGCTTCTAACCGTGTTCCCCATCGCGGTAAAAAAGGTTGTGGTGGAAGAGGAATGTTAGGTAGCATTTCTTTATAAAGTTGAATTCTTATAGGATATTTAAGAAATACTTTTTTGACACTGGATATCATGGTATTTGCAAGAGCAAACTTTTTTCGTATTTCCTCTGCAACTCTGTTTAATCCATGCGCTGCACAAGTAACATGTATTAAATATGGGAAAAATATTTTTAAATTTTGTCCTGCTTTCACCATATAAGGAGCAGCATCCAATAAAATAAGCAGTAATTTATTAGAAGGAATAGTTGTCGAAAGAAAAAAAGTTGCTAATGTTTCCTGTATAAAACGCGAAATTGTTAAAGCATTTGTTTTCTCAAGTTGCTGGCATGAAATAAGATGAGATTTTGGTAAGGTATCTTCTTTAAGAACACCAATCAATAAATGAGCAATATACTTTCCTGAGGAATCAGTGGTTTCGTCTACAGATATGTAAAAATAATTATCTGCAATTTCTTCCTTAATATTAATTAACACCGACAAGTATAGCCCGTTCACATTATTTCTTCTTAGAGACCGATCACTTGGAACATTAAGTTTGCAATATTTTTTTAGAAACGAACTAAAATTTACATTTGCTAATTTTGAAAGCGGTATGTTTGCAGACACTAATGCGCGACACAAGTCTTCATTAAAAGTTGCTCATCTAATTTTTTTGAAGTAGATTGGAAACATTTAGCCATTGAAGTTTGATGTTTTCCTCCTATTTTTCCTTTTTTTGCAATGTGTGAAGCAGTTCTCACATGTTGGTCTATCTGAAATTTCTTCTCACATGCTATCTATAAATAAAAATAAAAACCTTTATTTTAACCCATCCTTTAAAATATAAAAATATACAAGGTGTTTTTGGTTAATCAAATAACTGGTTTGGAAAAAAAACACTCCCTAAGTGTTTTAAATGCAGTATTAATCCACAAATTAGTTTTTGTTACTAACCATTAGTACATCATATAACTTATTTTAAAATTCAACAAAAGTTTTTTTTTGTTAATTCAATTACAATAAAAATAATTGTGTTTTAGAATAGCTGACTTCATAAAAAAAAGTAAAGGTGAAAATTTTTTCTAAATACACACCATTGTATTGTACCATGGACAATTTTTTCTCACTAAAGAAAGCTATTTTTCATTTAAAAACAACCTACGAGTACTAAATTTTAAGTAAATACGTTTATTGGTTTTAAAGTTATTGTTGTTACTAACTAAAAGAATTTAATTTTTTTTTTATTTTAACACCCTGTATCTCGAAAAGTAAATAAGTTTGACCCCTCATTAACTATATCGTTTTGTTCAATTTTTCGAGAAGTATCTACAGTCAAACGTTGTAAGTGTCATTTGGAAACACCCTGTATGTATGAAATATTAGATATTTAATAGAAAATATTAGATACTTACAATTTTGCCACAGACTGAACAGTAGATTTTTCCCATATCCATAGACAGCTCTTTATAAGGTTTAATCCAAGTTGAAGCACTGGTTGTTTTAGGCATTATAAAATCACAATCTTCCTTTTTGTTAGGCACAACGAGTGTTTACGCTTTGAATATTAAAACAAAAATGATTTACAAATCTTAGCATCAAATTAGAAATGTTTAGGTATCTAATTCAATTAACTGGGAGATTTTGGAAAATCCCTAAATTAGGAACAAAACTATTAGCTGTTAACCTGCTGTTAAGATACAATAAATTGTAGATAGATTTGGGGATTAGATCATAAAATGCAAATGAGCGAACCCTTAGCGATTATCCAATAACTGAATGCCTCAGTGACCGAGACTTTCTAAGAATGTTGAGGGCTACTTAAATTGATCTTCTTACAAATTGTAAATGTTTTGTACCTGTAGAGATTACGTACTTAGATCATTTCTTGATTAAAATGACTACAAAATTTTATACAAGAATTGAAATAAATTGATATGTTTAAAAATTTTCAAATACAGTATAAAAATCTGAACTTTTATGCACTTTATGCAAACTTTTATACAAATATGTCAAAATATGAAATATTTGCATAACATATGCACAATATACAAAATATGCAATATGCATATTTGCCGAAGTCTAATCATAATAAACTCATTGCAGACATCAAAGACAAACTAAGATTTTGGCAAGAATATATAATGAAACTATTCGACAATGATAGAATAATACAAAAATAACCATAGGAACAAACAAGACCGAAAATAATGAATGAAAACACTGCAAATGCTGTTAGATCTGTTCAACAAATTATATACAACAGGAGTAGTACCCGAAGATTGGTTGCTGTTCACGTTTGTAACACTACCAAAGTCAGTACATACGACAGAACTCCCAGTATAGAACACATTTTTTTGATAAGCCACACACTTAAGATATTTCTTAAAATAATACATGGAAGACTATACAAAAAAATAGAAGGAGATATAAATGACACCCAGTTTGGGTTGAGAGGAGGACTAGGAACGAGAGAGGCTCTGTTCGCTTTTAACGTTCTCGCGCAAAGACAACTAAATATAAACTAGGATCTCTATGTCTGCTTTATAGATTATCAAAAGGTTTTTGATAGAGTATGACAATGTAAATGTAGATAGTCGAGATATCGTCCTTCAGATCTCAAAACCTTGTATTTCAAAATTAGTGTATTTTGGGAAATCACCAAAAACTTCCCATAGTAAAAAATATAACTTTTAAAATTGTTTTTTTTTTAAATGTGAGTAGTTCTACGAAATAAATTATTTGTGATAGTGATGAAAGTTGACAAAAATAAAGTTTTTGAAAAAAAAAATCGTGAAATACGAGTTTTTGAAATTTAAATATTATTTATTTTCAGATCTTACGAGGTTTTGGTAGCATACAGGACCATCAATCTTAAAAGCTGAAGTGGAGAAAGCCATACACCAAGCCAAAAACAACAAAGCCAGTGGACCAGATCAAATATATAGCGAATGGCTAAAATTACTCTCAAATGACAATATAAAAGAACTCACTATACTTTTCAATCAAATATATGATACCAGTGAAATTCCATCGGACTAGTTAAAATCGTTCTTTATTCCTCTACCTAAGAAACCAAACGTTAAGAAATGTAGCGATTCTAGACTCATTAGTTTAATGAGCCATGCCGTTAAAATACCCTCTATGTCAAAATAGGGGGCCTTCCATACTTAAGTTTTAAGTTGAGTACTACATGAACACCACATTATGATCACATTCTTGTCATATTTACATTTCAGCTCAATAACATATCTAAACACACCTCCACCCATCACACCAATACTCAATAATATATCTTTTAGGACCCATCTTCCCACATGTGCCTTTTTACCATTTTCTAGGTACCAAATGTCTCACAACATACAGGGCCTTTTGACAAAATCTCTAGCTTAAAATAAATATATTCTTACACATGTATAGTTGGTTGCCTATCAATCCTTCAAAATTTCATAAATTCTAGTTGACCTACATTAGTTTTAAAAAACCAATTTTCAATGTTACAAATATACCTATCTGATTAATTTACAATACAGATTACAATATTAATGGTTGATACTGTTACATTATTATAATTTTAACTTTTTCAATTTTAAATAAGGCAGACATCTGTCAATTTTAGACAACCACCGTAAGCTACACTGACTGCTCTGACACAACATCCGTCCTAACTTGTCAACAATGTCATTTTGATCAGTTGTTATCAACAGGTCCTCGTAGACACTTCGTCTCAGGACCATTTTACTCATGTAGAGTCATACGCCGCCATGTTACCTATCCAACGGTAACTTAACCATCACAAATTAGAAATACTAATAATGTAAAACAACTTCAAATTTATAACATTTAAAGGGTTTTTACCCATATATTTTGGTGGCAACTAGCATGTATAACCGTAAGTATTAACCACATTTTGCTCTAACCTTTGTCAACATTTTCATTTAACGTTATTTTTAATTAAAGTAGTTATATACTTTCAGGTTTGCACTGATGATGGATTGTTTAATCCGAAAACGTTTTGCAATGTGTTTGTGATAGCCCGTTTGAGGCATTTTTATATACCTTTTATAAAGGATTTTAAACAATTTTTTTTTGTGATATATGGTATACAGCCAGCTACAGGAGCTTAGTTTCCTCGTGGAATAATATACGGTACGCCGACGATACTGTGATTCTAGCTGAAAACATCGACGATCTGCAGGAGCTAATCAATAGAGTTGTATGGTGACCAGTAAAGTGGATATCGGAGCAACCCAACTGATATTAAACCAACAACCGATGCAGAGAGTTCGGAGATTCAAATAACTTGGATGTTGGATTACCCAAAATCTAGATCCATCCTTTGAAATTCGATGTAGAATTGAACAGGCAAGAAACTCATTTCAAAAATTCAAGCCTCTATTATCCAATAACTCATTAAATTTGGAAATCCGTGAAAAGTTTACAAGATGTTACGTGTGGTCTGTACTTTTGTATGGATGTGAAACTTGGACTTTAAACGCCGATATCGTGAATAAAATCGAGGCGTTTGAGATGTGGTTGTATCGAAGGATACTAAAAATTTCATGGACTAGCAGAACCAGAAACAAAGAAGTTCTTTGAAGAATGGGACATCAAAGAACTCTATTAAAAATTATTAAGAGGCGTAAACTAGAATATCTTGGATATTCAAAGACGATTATGTGGTCTAGAGAAACTAGGCATGTTTTACAAGATAACCCTCTCAACACATTTTCCATAAGCCTCTCAAATGTCGCAGGAGCATTACAGAGTCCAAATGGCATAACGTTGAATTGCCATAATCCAGATACTTTGGTGAAGACTGTCTTTTCTTTATCTACTGGGTCCATTTCTACCTGCCAGTATCCAGACTTTAAATCCAAAGTAGAAAATAATTTACTTCCAGCCAATGTGACTACATTTTTTTTTGTTTGTCGTCACTTCTGGCGTTGGTCGTTTATTATCGTCACCTTAAGCAAATAAAGATTTTATTAGTTTTTTTCAGATCTTTGATTTGTTCCCTTATCCTCCACATTTCTTTTCGTGTTCTGTAGATGTCATGTTCCTTTTGTTTTAAGAAGCTCTGCCAGTGTTTCCTTATTTGACGAAAGATAGTATTCATTTATTTCTAATTCGTTTATAGTAGTTATGTGACGGCTGTTTAATGTGTTCTGTATTGTAGAAAGGTTAAAATACTAATAGCAATAACGTTAATTGTAAAAAATTATCCAACATCTCAAGGGCTGGCAGGCCTTTGTTGCAATTAAACAAAAAAAAAACGGTATGGCTCAGTCGGTAGTAGCCAAGATACTAAATAACTGACTTGCTTGTTTTTGAGGTTATTTATTACTTTCATGTATAATATTTTATATTGTTGCATAACTGCTGTTATTTAATACTGCCACATGTGTATTGTAATTATACCTTAAACTTAAAATAATTATTCCAATCAGCTAATTGTTTCAATATATAGTCCGTCCCTGCATAAAAAGTCAACGTTTCCTCCTAAATTAACCTCAATACAACAAAGGCAAAATATTACAGCAAATAAAAGTTTAAGAAAGATAGAGCGGTTTCATTTTATTTCTGTTTAAAAACAAGACGAGTACAAACCGACCAAAGAACAAACGGTTCTGCTCTGTTGTGCCTTATATTTCTATGACTTTTGACTTTTAATTTCTAAGAAGAAAAGCAAGAAATTTATATACCCGTAAATTGCTGCTTGGGTTGCTTAACTTCAATATTGCCGCCTTTTTGAGGTTTCTTTGCTTACTCCGTGATTTTGTTGTATGGAAACTCAACTAATTTGTAAGCTATATTTAAGTTTTAAATATTTTGTTAAAAGTAATTTACAATTTTTCTAATAAAATGTTAGATTTTGGGAAATAAAACAAGAAATAATAAGATATATGGTAAAAGCAACAAGAGTTTTAGCAAAAAGAAAGTAAATTGTTACTTATTGCAAAATTTTCATCGAATTGTTCACTCGATTTTCATTTGATTGTGGTCAAGTTTTGGCACTTGCTCTTTTCCAAGGTACATCTACATACCATTTTCACCCATGGCCTAGATGTTTAGGCGATTTGTCGTATGTGAACGTTTTCTTTGACTATATTTAGAATGCGGCTGATAATATCAATGTCGAAGTGCATAATAATATCGTTAGGGAAAGTTTATACAGTTTTTAGTATATGATTTAGATGATTTTGAATGGAAGCCATTAATCTAAATCAACCTCATACAAAAGATGATAAGCCTTGTGATCACTGTATTGTTAATTTTTATGTTAAAACCTGTGTCAGTTAAGTTCAGGAGCTGAGATAGGGGTTCATCGCTAAACATAATCACAATGTACTCCTCTAATCGCTTTGAATAGGCCATGGTTGATTGAAATTGGTTGAATTATGTGTGTTAATTTGGTTCATTGGTATTCAATAAATTTCTGCTAAGTAGGGAGTGATTTCTGCGGATCAGAAATATCATGATTCATTATTTATGCTCATGTCTCTGGCATTTATCAATAGCTGATCGTATCGTTTCCTGATCGAGGTTTGTCACTTTGGAGTAAAGGGCAAACATATTTTTCTTCATAGACACAATTAATTTTATATGCTGCCTCTATTGCTTCGCTTGAATGAGCGCCAGTTATGTTTCAGCTTAGCACCTTACTATCATCGGGGTTGGTTGACATTTTATGAATGGGGCACGTTGTGCTAACCTGTCCCGTATATCAGGGGTCACCAAATGGCGGACTGCAGTCCGTATCCGGACCGTGAGCTTGTTTTTGCGGGCCATCGTTAAATTCAAATTATAGTGTAAAATTATAATCAAATCTAAATATTTAAATATCTTTACATTTTTAAAATACCCTGTACTAATACTATATAGTACTATATAATACTATATATATATATATATATATATATATATATATATATATATATATATATATATATATATATATATACATTGGTCAGGCCATGGGGATGGTGTGTACTAGTTTCTATATATGAGATGATGTGCACTCTCTTCTTCTTGCTATAGCATGCTGGACGAGCTATACTGCCTGTAGTCAGAACCCCGATGTATGAGCGGGAACGCAAGGTGTACTAATACTCATACTCTCATGAAGCACATCTGGCGCTGCATGAGAACCTTCACATTTTACTCTTCTTCAACTAGTCTTTGAGTAAAGTGTCTTTTATCTTTCCTATCAGCCTCTCTTGGCCAACTCTTGTTTTTCTGACCCCGATTGGCTATTAGGTTTCCGAGGGCGGACGGGTCACTATTTTCTTTCCTTACTCTAAACTATTTTCTACCACGCAGAAGGAAGTGGGGCCCCACTGCGTTACTTTGCCCCAAGAACTATCATGAAGATGACCTCTAAACATATCAGTATGCCGAGCGATCCAACTAGCAATTGGCGCCAATCAGCGTCCGGGGCTGATGGTGTGAAATGGGCTACCGGCCATGATGTTGTGAGAAACCAGGCACGCCATGGAAACTCTGAGTCTGGAATAAACATAAAAATATGGAGCACCCTTAAAATCGGTACGTGGAATGTTCGAGGATTGCTGGAACCCGGAAAATTGGATGTAGTGGAAAACGAGATCCACAATTATGCCATTGTAGGTCTATCTGAAACCCACTGGAAAAATAAAGGACATTTTACGTCAAAAAATGGCAATGATATTTATTTCTCCGGCAATGATAACGAATCTCGGAATGGCGTCGCAGTGATAGTAAATAATGCCTTTAAAACCTCCGTAAAAGAATACATAACCGTCAGCGATCGGATAATTGTTGTCAGAATGAATGCCAGTCCAGTTAATCTTAATGTGGTACAAACATATGCCCCAACAAGCGAAGCTCACGATGAAGAAATCGAAACATTTTATAGTACGTTGGAGCAGACGCTTAGGAAGCTTCCAAATAGAGAAATCACAGCAGTCGTAGGCGATTTCAACGCTAAAATTGGTGTAACTACAGAAGATCATTACTTGCGAGAGACCGTCGGATTATATGGACTTGGCCAAAGAAATGACAGAGGAGAACGCTTGCTACACTTTTGTATAGACAACAACCTGTTTGTTACTAATACAGGCTTTCAACATCACCCAAGACGACTATACACTTGGATATCACCAGGAAATAGATACAGAAATCAGATAGATTTTATACTGGTAAAAACCCGTTGGAGGAGCGCTGTTAAGGATGTTAAGACCTATCCAGGAAAAGATTGTAATAGCGACCATCAATTTTTATCAGCTGAATTCCGCATGAAGTTAAGAAACAGTCCAAAAACAGGAAATACAACAACTAAATGGCATCTAAGATATAACGATCCGTACAAAAAAGCCGCAATGCAAAAGCTATGTGACCTCAAACAATCATTAAATCCAGACGAGTCCTCAAACAGCATATGGACAAAAACAAAATCGATATTGCATAATGCTGCGAAAAATATTAAGAGTGATAGAGAAGAAAGAAGGAAACAATGGATAACGGATTCCACGTGGACTAAAATACAGGAGAGGAAGTGCTTAAAAGCCACAGGACTGAACAGTGAAAGTGATAAAGAGGCCTATAAAGCGCTGAACGGTCAAATAAAACGACTCTGCAAAAAGGACAAGAACACACACTTGAACAAAATCTGCATGGAAATAGAAGGGCATAAAACCAAAACTGAGACCAGAGACATGTTTAAAAAAATAAAGCAGATAACACGTTCCTTTACACCAAACTACCCTGCTATCAAAGATGATAACGGAACTCTACTCACTTCTAAAAAAGATATTTTACACAGATGGAAAGAATACTGTGGACGACTGATGATGGAGGAAAGCACAGACGCCCCATCACAACAAGAAGATGCCAGTTTTGCGACGGAACCTGACGTACTCAAAAGTGAAGTTGAAGCAGCAATTATGAGGCAAAAAAGTCAAAAAGCTGCCGGTCCAGATAACATACCTATTGAAATGATTTGGGCACTAGATGACGTTGGAGTGGATATAATACATCAAATTTGTCAAAGAGTGTGGGAGACAGGTAAATGGCCTGAGGACTGGACACAATCACTATATATTCCCATACATAAAAAGGGAGCGAAAGATTTATGTAGCAACTATCGCACAATTGCTCTAATTGCGCATTGCAGTAAGATACTCTTACACATAATTCTCGAGAGGATAAAGCCCTTTTTACTACCTAACATTGCGGAGGAACAAGCAGGTTTCGTCCCAGGACGTGGTACTAGAGAACAAATTTTAAACGTACGGCAGATTGTAGAAAAATCCAGAGAATTCAACATCACAACATATTTGTGCTTCATAGATTATAGTAAAGCTTTCGATTTGGTCAACTGGAGTAAAATGTGGCAGGTTTTGTCTGAAATGGGAGTCCCTAATCATCTGATACTGCTAATTAAAAGCCTGTACAATAACAATTATGCCAGAGTTAGAATAAATGGGGAACTAACTGACAGTTTCAGGGTCACAAAGGGCGTGAGACAAGGCTGCATACTAAGCCCAATTTTATTTAACATCTATGGTGAATGGATAATGCGGAAAGCTACTGAGGACTGGAACGGTGGCATCACCATTGGCGGAAAGAAGATTTGCAACTTGAGATATGCAGATGATACTACTATCCTCGCTAGTTCTGAAACTGAATTGATTCACCTGCTACAACGGATAGAAGACGTAACCTTATCGATGGGCCTTAAAATAAACAGGGATAAAACGAGAATCATGATAATTGACAGAGCTAACAACAATCAAAATCATCTGGTTAGGATAAACAATATCGCTGTTGTAGATAAATTTGTGTATCTGGGCTCATTAATAACCAACAAAGGAGGCTGTACTGAAGAAATAAAGCGGCGGTCAGCAATCGCAAAAAGCGCTATGGCAAAATTAACAAAAATTTGGAAAAGCCATGAAATTACTACCGATACAAAAATGAGACTAGTAAGAAGTCTAGTTTTTCCAGTTTTTACTTATGCATCGGAATGCTGGACCCTTACTGAGAAAGACAAAAAGAACATAGATGTATTTGAGATGTACTGCTGGAGACGAATGCTGAGAATACCATGGGTGGCCCGAAGAACAAATGAATCCATACTGGTCCAGCTAAACATAAAGAAAAGACTAAGAACACAAATAACAGAACAGATAATAAGCTATTTTGGACATGTGCTTCGAAGAAATGGTCTTGAAAAACTTACCATCCAGGGAAAAGTAGAAGGCAAAAGAAGTAGAGGTAGATCTCCTACACGATACACGGACCATATTGTTGCTACCATTGGCGCTCCATTGTCAGAATGTGCTAGATTGGCAGAAGATAGAAAAACGTGGAGGAACATTGGAAAAATTACCTAACAGCTTCATGATATCACGATACCTGCATCAGGTTAACGACTAAGAAGAATACTATATAGAAATACTCTATAGAAACGTAATATACTAATCTAAACAACATGTTTGGTTAGACTAAAGGGTTAGGACTTAATACCTACCTAACAATAATGTTTTAGCAAACTATAAAGAAAAGCTGCCTGAACACTAAAATTATTTTCATAATAAAATCAATTTCTTTTACATTTCAAATTTTGTAATTCTTTTGTATTTTATAGTAACATTATTTCATTTTGCATATTTTTGACATAGTAACCATTCTGTGAAATTGTATAATAATTCTATTGTATGTATTAAAACTAAAGACTACTGAAGTTGATGTTGGATATTTTCATTTAACATCGATTTAGCATCGATGTTATTGAATACCTAAATATCGGTGGCAAAACATCGACCATTGGGCAAAGCAATACCTATCCCGCATCCCTAGTCTCAGTCTCAGATTTGCTTGTCGCATCGAAGTGTTCGATCAGTCCTCATTCTAAGTGTTGCTTACGTTTTTATTCTTTTTATCCTGTTTGTGCTTTGACATTAGTGAGTCATGCAACATTACAGACACAGCACAGCTTTTATTTTTTGGGGGTTAAAGAGTTTGTTAACGAAATTTTTACTATTTTGCCAATATCAGGTACTATTACAGGAGAGAAACTACTACAACGCTGTGGCGGACTTTTTTGGCAAGGATGGTTTGGATTTAAAAAAAGTTATTTTGATTACTGCGGACAGTGCTGCAGCGATGGTTGGGGGTAGAAAATTCTTAGTTTAGCAACTAAGTAGCGATTATGTTCAATAAAAATCTTATATAGTATCATTGTAATATTCATCAAAGTATGTTGTGTTGCAGTTTAAATCAAATTCTTCACAGTAGAGTGCAAATCGTCATGAAGATAGTGAACTTTGTACGTGCAAAATCATCTTTGAGGCATCGTCAATTTAAGGTTCGGTGCTTGAAAGATTCTTTGCAATCCTTGACAACATACCTAAAAGAATTTGTGTCCACTATTAATAATGAAGATGTAAGTCACCATTTGGGCTTCCTATTGGACATAGAAAATTTACAACTATCGCATTTTTGGCTGATATCTTCAGACATCTCAACTTCTTGAATTTAAATCTACAATGCAAGGAAAAACTTCTTGGAGGCATCGTCAATTCAGGGTTAAGTGCTTGTAAGATTCTTTTCAATACTTGACAACATAAAATTATTTTTGTCCACTAATAATAATGAAGATGCAAAGCACCATTTGAGCTTCCTATTGGACACAGAAAACTTTGCAACCATCACATTTTTCGCGGATATCTTCAGACATCTGAAGAATCAGAACTTCTTGAATTTAAAACTACATATTTGTGAACTTTTATTGGATACTAGAATATTTTCTAAAAAGATTGAACTTTTTTCTAAGGGTATTTAGACAGAACTTTTAAAGTTTCCTCTGAATCCGTTTGTGATAGTAATGAAGATATTGATGTTACTTCGTTCTCACGTTTTATTAATGTACTTGATTTGGAATGTAAAAAACGATATCCTGATTTCCACAAAATTGAAAATGTTGTGCAACTGTTAAGCAAAAGTTTTTCACTCAAGCCTAATGGTGCACGGACCAGCGAAGCTGGTAAAATAAAGTAAACAAACACTATTTAAGGTAAGCTGGTACTACCATTTAAATGTTTAAATGGGTTTAGATATGTCCCATAAAATTGTTAAACACTATAGATGCAGAAAAAAGCAACGAGAAACAATATCATTAAACGATTAAATTAAGTTCAGTTCAATTCAATTAAGATACAAATATTTTAAATTACGCCGCAAAAATATATTAAACGAAGACGGTAGAAAAACAATATAATAGCTTTATAATCATATTTTTCCTTGAGTTTATTTTATACACCTTTCTAAACGAAGTGGCCTAGTTGCCTGGTTTTAACTACGTAAGCAGGATAATCTCCTGGGGGAGTGGTGATTACAAGTATTGGAGAGGTGTGGGTAACCTCCCCCCCCCGGTTACGCCACTGCCTGGTTTAGTGTTGAGTGTCCGGACCGCAGTTTTCTTTTGTTTTTTAAAACGGACTTACTTACTTACTTTATGGCGTTACAACCCTTCGTGAGTTTTAGCCGACTCGACAACATGCCTTCACAGTTTTCTGTCTTGAGCAACTTCCATCCAATTCTCCACGCCCATAGTGCTTAGGTCTCCTGCTATATTATCTCGCCACCGGAGACGAGGGCGTTCACGTGGTCTCCTTTCAGTTGGGACTTCCTCCCGCACCCGTCTTACTATTCGTTCGTCAGAATGTCTTCTGAGGTGTCCTGCCCATTGAAGTCTTCTGGACCTTATTTTTTTTATGATGTTGGCGCCTGGGTAAAGTTCTTTGAGCTCTTTGTTAGTTCTTATCCTGTATTGTCCTGATGCTTTACCCAGCACAGGACCAAAGATCTTCCATAGGATTTTTTTCCCAAACACAACGTCTGTCTTCGTTTGCCTTTGTTATCGTCCACGTTTCGCTTTCATATATCACAACGGGTCGTATGATTGTTTCATAGACCTGTATCTTCGTACGTCGTGTTAGTTGTTTCAATTTTATAATGTTTTGGAGGGCAAAAAGATATCTGTTGCCGGCCTGAATCCTGTTGTTTATTTCTTGGATTCCGTTATTGTGTTTAGTTACTGTTGTTCCAAGATACTTGAATTCTCTAACGCGCTTAAAGTTAAAGTCATCGATGGTGATGTTCTGACCGATTCGGATTCGGTTTCTTAAAACGGACCCTCAGTGAAAATAATTACTGCTGCCTGCCGCATATCACTATAAAATCGATTGTTTTTAACAAAAGCATTATCTTATTATATTATCTAATTATTTTCAGACGTAACCATGCGAACCTATAAAAGAAAAACAAAGCAAGAAAAACATCTGCTGGCGTTACGGAACAAGCTGTACGTGCTCATGTTAACGACAAGTTGAGTTTGAAGGTTGTTTTACAAGACTCTAATATAGACATGCGCACTCTTGCACGGTATTCTAAAAAAATTAAAACAGATATATTGCAAACGGTACCTGGAGGTATTCCATCTGTACTACAAATAGGATATCAGAACAGACATGTATAAATATTTTTAAGAGTCCAAATTTTCTTAGGTAATAACTGCATCTGATATTTATAATAGACTTACACCAAAGCAAATTCGTATGAGGGGTTTTCAATATGCTACGACTCTTAATACTACAGCTCCAACATCTTGGTCTACAAACCACATGCACGGCCTCATTGGTTTACTTCGTTCTTAAAACGACATACATTATCCATCAGAACTCCAGAGACTACTAGCCAAGCTACAGCTTGAAGTTTTATTAAACCTAATGTGTCATAATTTTTTAAAAATCTTAAAACAGTTTTAGACCGTCTGAAATTAAATGCGAGTGACATATATAACATGGATGGAACTGGTAACACCACAGTACAGAAACCAGATATTACAGTAGTGGCTCGTAAAGGATTTAAACAAATCGACAGAATAACATCTGCAAAACGGGATACCCTAGTGACACTGGCCATTGCTGTTTCAGCGTCAGGCAATTCAATTTCTCCGTATTTTATATTTCCTAGGAAAAACTATCGAGCGCACTTTGTTTGAAGTACTCCACCTGGCAGTATAGGTAATGCGAATCCCTAGGGATAAATGAACGAGACACATTTTATAAAATTTGCAGAGCATTTTATACACAACATAAGATGTTCAAAAGAAAAACCAGTGTTATTGTGGCTCGATAATCATGATTCTCATATTTGTCAATAACTGCACTTGATAATTTTCAACAAAACGGAGTTACTGTTTTATCCTTTCCATCTCATTGCATAAATCGCCATAAATTTTAGCCTTTAGACCTATGTTTATGGTCGTCTAATAAAATACATCAACACCGCTTGCGATTTATGCAACCACCAAATTCTACCATGCAGTATACTACATGCTACATATACTACATGCAGTATATAACTACGCCTATATCATCTGTTAATCAGCTAAATATTGTTTTGCCCTTCCATCGATTTCCAGCAATTTATTGACAAACTTGAGACCATTTCCTAAAGCTGGCGACCTAAAAACAAATACTAAACGAGAAAGAGAAAGATATTACACTTCGATTCTTACAGACACACCAATAAAAAGAGAAGCAAGCTTTAGAAGAGAAAAAAGGGAGCACAAGAAAAGAAGAAAGCAGTTACTGCTATAAAAGAGAAAATAATCGCAAACAAATCTGCCTCCACTTCAACCAAAACGACGGTTGATAATGCTAAAAAAGATACATTTAACAAAAAAATAAAGAAGAAGCGTCCATTACCAGTATCCTTAGAAGGAGACTCAGACAATACTAATGCTTTATGTCTAGTTTGCATGGAGACACATTCCAGTAGTCGCCCTGGAGAACAGTGGATAGTGGATCGAATGCATTGAATGCAACTTTTCAGCACACTTTTAATGCACTGATGGCAATATTGTGCCGTATATATTTCAAAACTGCGATTGTGATAGATACTAATAGTATTTCTAATTACATATTTCTAATTATTTTATTAATTAACAGGAAAAATTAAAATTGTTTGAATTCATACCTTCTTATTAACTACTGTACCTATTTTTTTGGTTTCTATTATTTTATATATCCACCTAGTATTGATTACTGTTCAGTGGCGTAAAGAACTCCGTCAGGACCCCCTGCACAAAATAATAAATGGGGCTCCCTTTAAAAAATTACTAAATGTGACTTGTGTAACAAAAACTTTTAATTATGTTTAGATGTATTGATGCACTGTTTGTAAAAAATTTTCATCTTTATTGGTATAGAATAAAATAGAACAAAAATTAATAAATGATTACATTATTACATAATATTATTCTATGAGATGAACAACTTTCTTCGTGCACTACTATCAGCGAATATTCTTCTTCTTCGCGTGCCATATCAGAACTATCCGACGTTGGCGATCACCATTGCAAAACCTTCTCGATCTTCTGCAATATGAAATAATTGTCCTCCATTTGGTACCTGAGTCCATTTACGAATGTTTTTTAACCAAGAAACTTGTTTTCTTCCTACACCTCTACGGCCCTGTATTTTACCCGCCGTTACATGCGCTATGAGGGAATACCTCACCATATTTATTTATAACCAATGAAATTGTCTTGGCTAATACAATAACCTTGAGCACCGAGGAATGCCTTTATCATATCATCTTTTATGAGAGGGTATGACAAAGTTTTAGAGCATTTCATGAGGTAAGTGTGCTGTTATACTAGAAAGAATTGACATCCCTCTTTAGATGAGCGTATTCCTCAAGGCGCGTGCAATCACGGTGAAATCACATTTTTGTTAGCTCAAAGAAACTTTTAGGTTTTTGTTTAATATTTGGGTAAGTTTAATTAAAATATTATTGTTTGGGTTAATTGTTAATTTTAATTTGAATTTTTAGTAAAATGGATTCGTGTAAAAAACGTCAATTACTTCAGTGGCTTGCTGAAATTGAAAATGAAGAAAACAGCGAAAGTTTGGAAAATCTCGATGATAGTGAAGGAAGTGAAATTGATGAGGTAGAGATACAAAATTATAACACGGATAGTGAAAGGAGTTAGAGTTCAGAAAGGATAGTTCTGAAGATGAGGGGGACTATATTCATTGCCTTCCCGTTAGTGTATCACGTAGTCCTACGTATTTAGGTATGAAGGTTATTCTAAAACTCTAGTTAGGAATATCCTTACCAAAAAACGTGGAGTAGAAGGTTGGGCAAAAGAAAAGAAAATTCCATCACAGCGTTGGATTTTATATTTTCCAGATGACATTGTTGAAAAAATTGTTATATATACAAACAAATATATTTCTAAAATTCGACAAAATATATTCCGTCCAAGAGATGCAACGGACACAAATTTAGGCGAAATTAAAGCACTTTTTGAACTACTTTACTTCGCTGGGACGTGGAAAAGTTCTCAAGTAAGAGTGGATGACTTAAGGGCTGCAGGTGGGCCTGAAATATTCAGAATAACAATGGGGAAAAATCGGTTTCTTCTATATATTCTATATATCTATATCTATAATATATTCCTAGTAAGCCTGCGAAGTATGGCATTAAAATTTATTCACTGGCTGATGCGGAAAACTGGCACACTAGTAACTTGGAGGTGTACGTAGGTAAGCAGCCAAATGGCCCATTTCCGCAAGATAATAGTTCGGCAACACTTGTGAAACGTTTGATAAAACCTATTGCTAATGCAGGTCGTAATATTACATGCGACAATTTCTTCACTTCAGTCCCACTGGTAATAGACCTACTATTTAATATGACTATATTAGTGAAAACTCTAAGAAAAAACAAGCGTGAAATACCAACAATTTTTCTCGCTACCAAAGAAAGGAACGAAAATACGTCTATGTGTTCTTTTGGCAAATAATGTTTACTTACGTTCTACGTACCAAGAATAATAAAAATGTTTTAGTTTTGTCGACTTCAAGATGTTATCGATCATAATGCTAAATAATATAGGTAATGATTGATGTTTCAGGAGAACTTCTCCTGAAACATCAACACGAAGCAGAACTAATCTGGCTTGACAATGGCAAGTGTGACCTTGCCGAAACGTCGTCAAAACAATGGTTTTTCTAAAAACCAAAATTACTTAACGCGGAGTCAAACCCGGAAAACAACTGAAATCACATATATATATATTAATATATATATACATGTGTATATATATATATATTAATATATATATATATATATATACATATATATATATATATATATATATATATATATATATATATATATATATTGTTATGATATGTAAAATCGAGAAAAATATTGGTTTGATTAAAATATTTCAAAGTTCAAAAAACATTAAAATAATTCAGATAGGTAGAATTATAACCAACAAACATTTCGAAGAAGGAAAGTTTTTAAATTTTTGGATTACCTGTATTAAACAAAATGTAAGCTATGCATAAATTATTTCCTTTGTTATACTATACTTGAGTGACCCGCATAATTTTAAGTGAAATCCAAAGACAATTGAACCGGGTTTTTCCAAATACATTAATGCAGTGATTAAGGACAATAGAATAGATTTTAGAAAGAGGTTTTTGTTAGTTTTTAAGAATTGTAGAAAAATATGATTTGTAAATAAGTTTTAGGAAATTTTATAATTATAGGTAAAAATTTGTTTGTTATCGAAATGAAAAAATGGGGGAATTGTGACGAGCTTTGATTGGCGGAGATTGAAAAAGGTGGGATAGGTATTTAGGAATGAAAGTTTAGCTAGATTTTTGAGTGAGAAAAGATAGGCAGTTGGTTTCCAAGGGTGCAAGGCGAACGGCCGTTGTTCTCGGGTAGTTTCCCAGAGGTAGGAAGCAGTAGCAGTGAAAGTTTGTGAGTTTTCGTGTAGTTAGTGTATCTGACAGAAGCTGATCCAGTAAAATATTGTAAGTCATATTTTTTTACTTATATTCCAAGAGTCACTGTTCAGGCCAACGAGAGATTCAGTTTATCGTAAAGAAAAGATATTCCAAGAGTCATTTTTCACTCAGGCCAACGAGAGATTCAGTTTATTGAGAGAAGAAGAAGTTAGCATAATTTGAACGATTCGTGCATTTGAAGGAGATCATTAAGGACGAGATACTTGCAATAATTTATTGTAAGATTGCTGATTACTTAGGGAGCGGCCACGAGTAAATAGCATAGTCTACAAATAACAAGGATTTGGACCACTCATCACCAGAGAGAGATAGTTTTGTTTTCTGCAGTTTTCTTTCATTGATAACACAATTTTTTACACTTAATTTAGAAAGGATATAAATATTTTGATTAGGAGATTTAGAGTAATACTTGGATTTTGAGATTTCAACTAATATTGTTTGTACCATTAATTTTGATTGTTCACGTACGTACAACAAAATTTTGAGAATTATTATATGAGATTTTGTTTATTGAAAACTTTTGAGTGTGAATTATTTCATTATTTTTATTTCAATATATAGTGTTAGATCATATGTGTTTTTTATTATTCCGGTATTCTTTGGACCTTACCTTTCACATGTAATAGAATAGATATTGAAGCACGAATTTAACCTTGAGATAAAAGAATTAAAAATTGTGATAGAGTCATAATCATATCATTTAAATAATTTTATTTAATCAAAAAAATTAATTAGCTAATTATTGCTTGGCGCACCAAGACTTTAAATATCACAATAATATATATATATATATATATATATATATATATATATATATATATATATATAGGTATATATTATTGTGATATTCAAAGTCTTAGTGCTCTAGGCAATTAATTAGCTAATTAATTAATTAATTAATTAAAATTATTTAAATGATATGACTATGACTCTATCACACTTTATAATTCTCTTACCTCAGGGTTCTATTCGTGATTCAATATCTATGCTATTACACGTGAAAGGTAAGGTCCAAAGAATACCGGAATAATAAAAAAACATATAGGATCTAACATTAGATATTGAAATAAAATAATGAAATAAAATTCACACTCAAAAATTTTCAATAAACAAAATCTCATATAATGATTCTCAAAATTTTGTTCTACGTACGTGAACCTTCAAAATTAATGGTACAAACAATATTAGTTGAAATCTCAAAATTCCAAATATTATTCTAAATCTCCTAATCAAAATATTTATATCTTTTCTAAAATAAGTGTAAAAATTTTGTTATCAATAAAAGAAAAACTGCAGAAAACAAAACTATCTCTCTCTCTCTGATGATGAGTGGTCCAAACAATGTTCCTTGTAGACTATATTATCTACTCTCAGCCGCTCCCTAGGTAATCAGCAATCTTACAACAAATTATTGCAAGTTTATCGTCCTTAATGATCTCCTTCAAATGCACGAATCGTTCAAATTATGTTATGCACGAATCGTTTAAATTATATTAGTAGTTAACTGATTATTGTTGGTGTTTTAACTAATATAACAAGAATATTATTTTTTAAGAAATAAATAATTGGATTAACTGTGTTATTTTATTTGAATTCTCGATGCCAAAGTGGCCTATTTGTAAATTAATTAGCCTCTAGGGTACCTAGGTTTAACGTAACCAGTAAAGCAATGAGGTATTACTTATTTTTAAAGATTTAAATCAAATTTAATTATCTTATCAACATCAGTTTTATCAGTTAGGCCACTCTGGTTCTCATGGCCTCATTTCACACTTTAGCCGTTATAAAAGAAAGGCAGACACCCTTTAGATAAATATATATATATATATATATATATATATATATATATATATATATATATATATATATATATATATATATTAATATATATATATATATATATATATTAATATATATATATATATATATATATATATATATATAATATATATATATATATATATATATATATATATATATATATATATATATATATATATATAATGTGAATTTGTTCCAGTAGAGTTAAAATTATATACACGTAAATAATTTAAGACAAACAATATAACTTTACGGGGCTTATTAGCAATTACCATACCCATAGTAACCAGCATCAATTACAGTAAATGGACCCTTTATACAAGCTTATCGGGAATGTACGTATACGTCCAGCAGATGAGAAACACAAATAAAATCAGCATTATGTATGCGTTTGAGAAATTACAATCAAGGAACCTATCTGGATAGTTTGATGTTAAATTAAGGATTATGGAAGGGCAGGAGTTCATTACTGAGGGAGATTGCGAGATCAACCGTAACATGCGTCGATTGTTTTTGTAATGGATATTGTCAGCAGGCGTATAATGAAAATGGCAAGGTATTTGGTACAGAATGTATGTAAATTCTCCTGGAAATAATATCATATCTAACGAGATGCGCCTTTAAGGTTAGAACACAACTTGATATCAAACGTTGCCGTTAATTAAATTATTAATCGATCCCATAGACTTAAATATCTATTTATAGATAAATTGCTAATGCTACCTTTTCGATCAGTTATAGAAAATGTAGTTTATTATTTAATAAATTTTGGCAATGTTGTAAATTAAACAATAAATAAAAATATATCCATATTTTTCTTTATTAGATCATGTTTTTTAGTCCCGAATTGTTTCAAATTTGATAGTAGTTCCCCCTTGGATTATTATCATCCCATCCGTCAATACCATACTCTCCATATATAAAAGAGAAGATAATCATCCCAAAGCATTATATCAATATGTCCTCCAAGAACTTGAGACATACAGTAACTATAATCTTATATATACCGATGCCTCTAAAACTATAGATGGAGTGGAAGCAGCATTTATGTCTAATAAAACAAAAATATTAATGAAACTCCCTTAATTAACATATATTTACATAGCCGAGTTAACTGCTATTCTCAATGCCATAAATTGTGTGATAGGAAATACTATCAAAAACCCTGTCATTCTTACGGATATCCTAAAATCTGTAATTACCCTAAATAACTTATATCCTAGTCATCCAAGTCTTCTACTTATTAAATCAGCATTAAGCCAACTGCAAACTATAAACATAAATATCAATTTTGTATGGATTCCTTCCCATATAGAAATTGCTGGTACTGAAGAAGTAGATTCCATGGCAAAACTATCAATCTTGAGTCCGGAAGCTGTAGGAATCAGATGCATTCCACATTTAGATATAAAACCTATAATCAAAAACTTTAAAATCAATAATATGCAGACCAAGTGGAATCAATCAACATCCAAACTACGAGAAGTAAAACATTCTATATTACCTTTGAAATCAACCCCAAATAAGCGTATACATCAAACCGTCCTATCTCTTCTGAGAATAGGCCACACCGCCATCACCCATAAACATCTGCTGAAGAGTGAATTAATACCACAGTGCTAACTGTGTAATATTGCGGTCAGTGTTTGCTATATTTTACTGGAGTGTCCTTTATACGGCATGTAGAGACTTCAATATAAACTACAAGATACCTTACAGGCAATATTAAGTGACGGAACTGATGAATAATTTGACATCATACTTATATTCCATAAATGTACTTAATAAATTGTAAAATTTTAAATTGTACAATGACGGTTGAAGAAAATGCGATAGTTGAAAGGCAGCCTATAGAGGAGGAGGTGGTGACAGCAATACAAGAAATGAAAAATAACAGAAGTCCTGGTAAAAATGACATATACATAGAAATGATCAAATTTGGTGGATAACAACTACAAAGAAAAATATATCAGCTGCTAGTGCAAGTATGGAAAAAGAAAATAATGCCATCGGAATGGTATGAGGCCCGCATATGCCCTCTTCATAAAAAATGAGACAAACTGAAGTGTGACAACTATAGAAGTATAGCCTTACTAGACACGGTATATAAAATCTTGGCGAGTATATTAACCCTGCTGTACCGTTCGAGTAAACTACACAAATGTACTGTTCGGATCAATATGACCCAACTATGATTTACGCTCCCTAATAGAAATAAAATAAGCTAATGGTGCTAAACAAAACTGTATTAATAAAAAATTATAGTTAATTAAACAATAATTATATTGTTACTGTAAATTAAACCTTATTAACAAAAATAAAAAGCATTTTTTCTTTCCCAGAAAACCCTAAGAACAAGTATCTACAAAATTTAATTCAGTTTACAACTGGGACAGTAATAGAAAGAATTGGTTTTACAAATATGTTTATGACATATACAACATAAAATATTAGTCTTGTTATCCCTTTTAGAGCAAAATTTACAGCGTGCTCGTTTAGCAGGCGGAGTTGGATGGTCCATAGACGGTTCACTAGAATTTCCATCTTCTCTACTCGCTTCTGCTCGTGTTCTTTTTACCAGTTCTTGTGAGTCTTTAGTTCTCGGTAAATTTTTCCTGGAAAGGATAAGTGGTTTCACCAGTGTTTTTCCCAACTCCTCAAGAAAAATTCGTCGTTTTGTAAGTTTATTGGTATTCCATTGGGGATTTATCGATGTCCATAAAACGAACGCGTTGTAGGCAGAAATGTCCAGCATATTGTAAAAAACAATCATGGGCCAGCGATTTGTCTTCCTCTTACATGTATATGTACCAACAAGCTGATCTAGAGTATCCACTACCCCCTTACTGGAATTGTAATCTAAAATAATTTGGGGCTTCTTGTCATTTCTGTCACTAATAGCCTTTTCATGATGCAAAGTACTCACAAGAATAACATTTTTATTCTTTTTAGGAATATAGTTAACAACAGTGGTATCTTGTGTGAAGTAAAAAGACGAACTATGAACTTCTTTATTCGCAATTTGTGCTGGAAGCTCTCGTTTATTTTTTCTTATAGTCCCCAGCATTGTATTTTTTCTTTTTAGAAGAAGTTGTCCTAAATTGTACGATGTAAAAAAGTTATCACATGTCATATTGTGGCCTTTCAAATCACTACTCAAGTCGCACACCACACGCATTCCCTGATTTCGTTCTGGCGCGGCACCTGCTTCCTTTCCTGTATAGATCTGCAATTTTAGAGCATAAGAACTTTTACTGTCACATAAGGCCCAAATTTTTATGCCATATTTCGCTGGCTTGCTTGGAATGTACTGTTTGAATGGACAGCGGCCTCTAAAGGCAACTAACTGCTCGTCGACGGTAACATTTTCATCAGGGTTAAAAAATTTTGGTAGATTTTCAACCCATTTTTCCCAAATTTCACGTATTGCAGCAAGTTTATCAGTACGTCTCCTATCCTGTCTAGTAGTCTTGTTATCAAAACGTATTACTTGCGAAATTTTTGTAAATACTTCAAGGGACATTGTTGCTCGAAATATACTACGACCCGTTTCTTCATTCCACAAACTTTTAGTTGATTCACCATGGGACTTAAAAACTCCAGCTAACAATAACAGACCAATGTATGCTTGAAAACCAATTTTATCTAAGTCTTTCCAGTTGTTTCTAAAAACACGCTGTCCTTCCATGTTGGTCATATTTATAATTTGGTTTGCAACTATGTCAGAAAAGATTGCGTCAAATGAATTTTTAATATCGAAAATTCGTGCACATGCGTACCTTGTAACTCCTGGAGGATTATTTATAACATTGGCCGTAGAAAAACGACCGCGTTGATAAGGAGGATCGAGCGACCATTGGATAGTATCGTCTTTTGAAGGAACCGTTACAGAAGGTTCTACAGGATGTTGTACGTAGAATGGAACACCAAAGGATTCATCACTACTTTCTTCCTCACTCTCACTACTTGTATTGTTTTCTGTTTCTGATATGCACTCATCACTCTCTGACACGTTCGCGAGCTCGCGAAGCTCATCTTCGGTTAGCGCTCTACGGTGCGACATTATCAACATGCAAACATAGACTGAAATTTGAAATATAAACGAATAAATGAATGCGCTTGGCCTTGGAATATTAGTGTTTTACCACTTGTCTATCACCCCCACTTCCTTTTACGTGACATGCCATTCTACCTGACATCGTCCAGCTATACTACACATATTTTACAAGTTCTAGCTTGTAGAAACTTGTTTTTATTTATAGACGTACCTGACTGACAAACACTATTAGAAAATATAAAATACTACCAACTAAACATACCTATACAGGTAATTTTTAACGGTTTAAATAAGTGGGCCATATTGACCCGAGCGTACCATAGGTAACAATTTAATTGTTATCAAAAAAATGAGCAAGTTGATTTTTTATCTTTTATGCAATTGAAAGACCTCATATTAAGTAATAAAGTCACGAAACACCAAAACGTTACGCCGCGTAATAATTTGTAAAATAAGAAATAATTTTTTTTTGGATCAAATAGACCCGAACAGGACGGCAGGGTTAAGAAATAAACTAAATTGCTACACGGAAAGAATCCTACATGAAAATCAGGCCGATTTTAGAAAATACAGATCTACTGTAGACCAAATCTTCTCAATAAAGGTGGTACAAACGCCTTGTTATGAGGGTAAAGTTCCCCTGCATGTTTTGTTTGTGGATTTTAGACAAGCATATAATAGAGTCGATAGAGTCAAAATGTATCGAGCAATGGAACATTTGGATATACCAAAGAAACTGATCCGGCTAGTAAAAAAGACATTAAATAACTCTTAGTGTGATATTGCTTGGCAGAATCATATATCAGATCAATTTACGGTTGCAAAAGGCTTGAGACAGGGAGATCCTTTATCCACTACACTATTTAACTTAGTGTTAGAAACTGTAATCAGAAAATGCAACATGCAAATGGAAAAGACAATCATGAAAAATAAACACCAGTGCTTGGCATTTTCTGACGATTTAACGATTCTAAACCGAAAAAGAATTAAGAAGAGTTATGAAGAAAATAATCGAAGAAGCACAGAAATTCGGATTGGAACTAAATGAAGACAAAACAAAATATATGACCATGAGAGGGACAGACTGGAAAAAAGAAGACTTTAATATGACGTCTGTAAGTGGTAAAAGCTATACTTTTAAAAGGGTGGGCAAATTTGAATACTAAGGTGTAGTTAACGATAAAAATGGAAATAATAATAAGAGCTCGAAACCATAATAGCAAAAGGGAATAAAAAATTAGGTAGTTTAACTCAGATATATAAAGGCCAATAGACTCAGATTGGCAGGACATGTGATACGCAGTAACGACAATCGCCATATAAACAATGTGTTTTAGGAAAGGCCAGATGGAAGAAGGTCTGTAGGGCGGCCTAGAAAAAGGTGGAAAGATGCAGGCAGAGAAGATGGGAGTGCGACAATGGGTATTACTGGCACAGGACCGACAAACATGGTAGGCAATAGTAAACGCGGCAAAGACTCACGAAGAGTTGTAGCGCCATTGATGATGATAATGATGATGATGATGATGATGATGATGATGAATACAGTTTGTGTGAAAGTTTAAATTTGTTACCTTCGTTTACCATAAACTTTACAATAGCTTATATATTTTCAATTATTATTTGAGTATTAAAAATATCTTAAAGGACCGTAAACTAGAAAGCCAATGACACCGTGGGTTTCTTATCGAATTTTCTTCTATAAATTATGGCTTAGTTTCGTGTTACAACTGGTAAATCATTATTATAAATACAACTATTAAAAAGCACAACTTCTTGACTTTAATTATAATACCAAAAATGGTGAGAAGTTTTTCTATTAGCTTACTTTTTACTACGTAACTTCTTTATGTTAATATATTCATAACACAAACAAAAGAACGCTTGTGGTCCCAATTTTTATAACTTATCTTGAAACGCTCTAAACACTACCATTTAAAAACAGTAACGTTTTGAGCTTAACAAGGAGCAATTTAAATTTCATAGTTCTTTTTAATTAACAAAATAGCAGAATTCGTTTTATTCCGTTTAATAAGAGAACGTCCAATGAAATGCAAAATGCTTTCTTACATTTAATGAAGTGAAAATAACAGTGCATTCGGAAAACTGTTTGCTTAAATGAGGCTGTCTAATGAAACAGTGAGGAATTATTAGCACAAAGCAACAACATTTATTAAGAACAATCTATTTTAATACCTAACCTTTATACAGTTATATTTTACGTTTTAAATCACAATAACGTTATATTTTACGTATATATCAGGTGCTTTTATAAGCAGGGGAGACCGGTGATGGTTGTCATAGATTCGCGAATTATATTTTTATTTAAGATTAGTATTAATTGTTTTGAAATGTGTATATTTCAACAAACTCATATAAAATAATAAGAGTAATAGTTCAGTAAAATTGTATTTTTGCTAGGAGAGTTTTGGGATAGTTCTGATTTTTTCATTTCATAGGTTTTTTGGGGTGCAATCCGAATCTGGGGTTTGCGGACAAAATTTCGTGACGTAACATTAAAAAAAACAGAATAAACCGTTTTTTTAGGGCTTTTTGCTTAAAACTCAAAATTTATCAACTTTTGGTAAATGGTCTGTTTACAGAAATTAAAGTACTTGAAATTTTCTACAAATACCAGTATTTCGTTCGTTTTTTTTTTTCAGTTGAAAATTGTAAATTTTTAGCAGTATATGAAAAACCCACTTTTTACATTTCAATATTTAATTTTTATGGATGCTGTCATTTAATAAATGTCAACTGTTTTTCCACACAAGTAATTAAAAAGAAAAAAGGCAAAAATTATGCAAATTCAGTAGGTAGGTAGAACTCGTAACAAAATAAAACTTAAAACCTCGTTACTTATGATCATATATATTGACTTCTATAGGCCGTTATCTCTACCGCCTCGCTCCAGACTAGTGTCGCGTAGAGGACGGTAGACTGTACAACACCGTGTAAGACCCTCCTCCTTTCAGATTTGGGTCCTCCAATGTTCGGCGTCACTCTCGCCAACGCAGCCGCACTATTCGCAGCCTTTCGGACTACCTCCCGAACGTGCTCCCCCCATTTTCCATTCTGGTGCAATGTCACTCCTAGATACTTTACTTGTTTCTTTGGTGTTAGACATACTCCCGCACATTTTAATTCAACACCTTGCCTGTTCCTTGTCCCCTTCAGAATAATGTCTTCGGTTTTCTCTGTCACAAGTTTTAGTCCGTGCTGCGTCATCCATTTCTTTACGACGCCACCTGCGTTTCGAACCCGGTATTTGAGATCTGGCTCATCCCGGGCTACTACCAGTACAGCGAGGTCATCTGCGAATGCGAAGGGAGTTGTACCCTCTCCGTATTCACAGTGCATAACCCCGTCATATGCCAGATTCCATAGCGTCGGGCCAAAGAAAGATCCCTGGGGTACCCCAGCCGTCACGTCCACGATCGTGCCCTTTTCCACCACAATCCTTCTCTCTGAGAGATACTCCGCCATAACATTCATCAGGTAACCAGGGCATTCCCTTTCCTCCATTGCCTTTATTACCTCGTTCCACTGCAGCGTATTGAATACATTCTTAACATCAAACAACAGCAGGGCCGCCCAGCGATGTTCATTCTCTCTGTTGTGCAATGCTTCGAGTACACTTATGATTGCATAAATTGTGCTTTTCCATTTACAAAAACCAAATTGCCTCCGAGATAAACCACCTGACCTCTCAATCATGTCGTCTATGCGTAATCGCAGCATCTTTTCATATAGCTTACTGATGCATGGAAGAAGACAGATGGGGCGATACTTTTCCCTAGCTTTGGGAAGCATTATTAACCTCGATGTCCTCCAAGGCTCAGGAAAGGTTTGTGCTTCCAGCCGTCCTAGACCCTTTACCGCCTCAGGTGGTATCTGATCCAGTCCGAGGGACCTACGAGTCTTGAGTGAACCCAATGCCTCGATAAGTTCATCCATGGTAAAGGGTACAGCCCGCTCAGCTCCTTTATCCCTCCATACACCATGACATCTGCCGTCCGGAAAGAGCTCTCTTGTTAATTAAGAAAAAACAGTTACCTACATAAAAAATTGAAAGTAGGAGAACTTTAGTGTTACTTAGTCACTATCTATGTTATCTTGGCCTTCATCTAAATCCTTCCGCTCAGCTGCACTGTCTTTAATATTTTGATACAATTCCTGGTGAATTTGGATGAACACATTGAAGAAGCTCCACCAAATATTTTTTCTTGTCAATAGTTATTTGTTTTCCCCCTGGCTATATATGATCAAGCTGAACATTTTGTATATCTACAGAATTCCTTTTTTTTCCATTTAACTTTTAACATTGTAGTGTGATTTTTCTATTGGTAATATTGTTTTCCAAATTTTTCGTTAAAAAAAGTATTTTTTGTCATTCTTATATATATATATATATATAAGAATATATATATATATATATATATATATATATATATATATATATATATATATATATATATATATTCAGCTTAGAACGTCTTCTACGTCTTTCTTCTTGTGTATCAGCCGCTTCTATTTTAATTTTTAGACTATCACATATTTTATAAATAATTCAGTTATGGGAGCGTGAATGACAAGTTGTAATGTTCATTGAAAATTTTTTCTAAACATGAAATATGACACCCTGTCTGACGCTGGAGTCTCATCACAATACACGGAAAACATTTTTGTCAAACTTTGTCAACGCTTCCACTCCATACAGCAGGTCAGGAAAGATGTAGCAGGATGCCATTCGAATTGTAAGGTCAATGCTAAGATCGTGACTGCAAAGTACGTTTCTCATTTTTACAAAGGAAGCTCGGGCTTGTTCTATTCGGCTTTTAATTTCTGCGTTAGATCCCAGCTCTCATTGATATTACTACCGAGATACACGAGTTCCTTTTTCTCTATCCAGTGTGGCACCTCCGACTTTTATACCGTCATCCTGTATATAATTTTATTTGCTAACTGTCTGTTTTTAACATTGAGTTTTAATCCATACTGATCACAAGTCTGTTTTATTTTGTTCATTAGATTTTGAAGGTCTTCTGCGCAATTAGCAAGCACTAGGGTATTGTCGGCATATTTACTATTGTTGACAGTCATTCCATTCACAATAATACCTTCGGTTGTCTCCATTAAGGCTTCCTTAAATATTTCCTCCGAATATAAGTTAAAAAGTAAAGGCGACAATATACAGCCTTGTCTCACTCCTCTTTTTATATTTATTTCATCCGACAGTTCTTGTTTAACCTCTATTCTTGCCACTTTTGTGGATTTGTAATTATTCGTAGATCTTTATCGTCCAATCCAGCGTTTCCAATATTTCTAGTATCTTTCTTAATATCAACATTTTATTAAAGCAATGTGGCTTCAATCGTAATATTTTAAAGTGTAGAATCTACGGTTTCTTTTTGTACAATTACTTAAGGACCACGCTGTATATAACTATTTGTTTGGGAAAATAAAAATTGCTTTTACCATTCTCCTTATAATTTCATCATATTTCCTCGAGTTTAAGCGAAACGAAAGAAGTAAAAGATGCGAAGTTTATTAAACATCACTTTATGTTTAAATGGACTACCACTGCAAAGATAGATGTAACTATTTGTATGAGAAATAAATCCGTTTCTATATTTTATCTTATCTATTTTATATTTTCTTACCTACTAGACCTTCCTAGGACGTCAAATATATTAAAACAAAAATTAGCCAAATCCATTCAGTCGTTCTTAATTTATTATAGAAAAAGGTATTAAATCATAAAATGATGTTTTTTAAATGTCATCTTATATTTTATAACTACATGGATCAAGTGAACTTAAACTGTAGAAGTGTAGTCGTACAAAACATTTTAAATTTTCATTAAAACAAAAATTAGTTTCATTTATTGAGATACAAAATATCATATCTCCAATATGGATCAACAAATACAGTTTCCCCAAAATTTTTATCTTGGAGAAACACTGCGACACGAGATTTTTATATATAAAGATATTATATGATACAGCAATGAGATTAAAAATTTTGTGATCTCTTTGTTTATTTCAAAATGCGCATGTAAAACCGTATATAAAATGTACATTGTATAATAAAATTATTCAATATTTTTAATTAAAGTGTTTGTTTCTCTACTCACGGACTATCGAGAGTGACGGCTTGTGTAACTAAAAGCCCTTTTCCTTGATTTCCGTATTTCTGATTTTAATACTCGCTGTGCGCTGGAATTATATAAGAATTATTTTTAAAATAATATTGGATGTACAATAAAGAAAAGCACTAGTAAATCAATAAGTCAATATACTTAGGATTTGTTTGAGTGAAATCAAATATTTGCTGCCTTTTTTCATTTTATTCGGATTTACTCTATGTGAGTACTAGAAGCACAATTCACTAAGGATTTCTGCTTAGTTGTAAAAGACATGTCGTGAAATGCAAATTTTAGATTCCCCATATCTCTTTTAACATCTTTTATCAACGTCTGTTTGCCTTGCAATTTTTATAAGGCTCAGGTTATAAGCAGAAATCTGAATTGTGTTTCGAAACTATTTTACGGATTTTGTAATTAAATGTCGCTAGCGCGTCCCTATTGAAGCCATGTTATTGTTGCTTTTTAAAAGGCAAAAAATATTGATTTTTTGCGTTGAGAACTCCTATGAATAGCTGTTCTGACGAGACCTATTAGGTCGAAATACGTATCAACAGATACATAGGACTTGTTTGCGTGAAATCAAATATTTGCTGCCTTTTTTCATTTTATTCGGATTTACTCTGTGTGAGTACTAGAAGCACAATTCGCTAAGGATTTCTGCTTAGTTGTAAAAGACATGTCGTGGAATGCAAATTTTAGATTCCCCATGTCTCTTTTAACATCTTTTATCAACGTCTGTTTGCCTTTCAATTTTTAAAAGGCTCAGATTATAAGCAGAAATCTGAATTATGTTTCGAAACTATTTTACGGATTTTGTAATTAGATGTCGCTAGCGCGTCCGTATTGAAGCCATGTTATTGTTGCTTCTTAAAAGGCAGAAAATATTGATTTTTCACGTTGAGAACTCCTATGAATAGCTGTTCTGACGAGACCTATTAGGTCGAAATACGTATCAACAGATACATAGGATTTGTTTGCGTGAAATCAAATATTTGCTTCCTTTTTTCATCAATATACTTACTTTAACCTTTAATTGTGGCTTATTCCCATTTAAATAGTCGATCGGATAGCCAAGCGGGCTGGTCAACTGGCTTTTCCTTCGCTTCAATGCGAGAAATGTCACTTCAATTACCAGCTCGGTATACAGAAAACAAAAAGGCTAACGCAGCAGTTTAAAATTCTAAATAAATCTGCGGCTTAGTGTAGAATATGCTGGTATCTGATCGGCCTATGGTGGAGCAGTACGGCAAGAGATAAGGGCTTGCAGTTCGGTGATACTTCTCCATAGATCCCTACCGGAAGGACGTGTGCCGCCTAAATACCGGATATATTATATATATATATATATATATATATATATATATATATATATATATATATATATATATATATATATACCTAAATTAGGTAGACACAAATTTATTTGTTCATATTTGTTCAATTTTTTTACATGCAAAAATCATGTCGTTTTTTCGCTGTATTATTAACTATCCTTTTATCACAATTTTACAATCATTACCTTAGTCCAACCCTTAATAACGCTTGCTATTCCAGTTCAACCCCCCTCCTTTAGACAGTTTTAAAACAGGAAAGAAGAAAGACTCTCTCTTGTCTGTTGACTGTCGTTTAGGACAGTCGCTATCTTCCGTCTGCTGAGTCTCGCTAGGTAGACGTACTCTCCCTCTCTCTCTCTCTCTCTCTCTCTCTCTTTCTTTCTTACCCTTTTACCTATCGAGAAGAACAGTCGCTCTCTTGGCTGTTATCTATCGCTGAAGAGACACTCTCTCCACTTTGGACTGCCGCTAACTAATTATCTCTCTTCCGCTTTTAGTTACATAAAAAATACCGCAAATACTATTTTAAATCGCGTACATACGAAGATGTACTCTATCTCATGATCTCAGTATTTGTACCGCGAACAACGTGTTCAGAAACCAGTGCCCTGACAGATTCCACGTATGAAGCATAACCGCGAGTGATAGCCACGGTGTTTGGGGCAGCAATATTGGTAAGACTTTGTACGAACTTAATTTGCTATTGTCTGTATAACAATTTACTACATATCCTAATTTATTTAAACCATCTCTATGTAATACAGTCCATATACACTGAAATTGTACTCATAATTTCATATATCACGTGATCATGCATTTGTTAACCAAGAAAAATTACTCAAGTAAAACTTCTCTAGTGCCTTAACCTGTGATATGGCAGTAATGCAAATTGGAATTGTGGATTTGTGTGACACACTCGACGTTGCTTACTGCTCTAACCTGTGTTTGGCTGTAATGCGAATTTGATTATAAATAGATTTCCGACGGTAGATAATTAGCAATACTGTTACATTATATGCTAAGGCGTTACTGTAGGATAGCTATAATTAATCTATGGTAGGATAAGACGTTATTACTTATTATTAGTCGTTTAAAAATCGTAAATTTAAGAGATTTAAAGCGAATTTATAGCATATTTATTTTAAATCTTGAAACTGAGTTTTTATTACCTGTATATAGCTTAATATGGAGTTGGCCCTTCATTGTTTGGAGTCAGAATTTCATTTTAACACATTGAATTATCACATTCCTTAATACATGGGCTCAGTATGTATAAATACATTCAACAAACATAATTAATATTTTCCTTCCTATTTCTTTAACACAATGAATACCAATTCAAGAGCCGCCTTGTTGCTGCACCTAGTTCGCGAAAATTCCTTGCATTACGAAGTAGCAAAGGACGGTGATCATTCTATAACGTCAGAAATGGAATTTGATGGCCCTAATTACAATTAGTGCCTAGAAGGCGTAAGTGGTAAGTGCCTATCTAGGGACTGATGATCAGAGATCTTTCGAGCGGACTAATAATCAGAGATCTTTGAAAACCATAACATCGTATGTACAGTTTAAGTTTAACTCTGGCATTTTTTTTGTAGGCACAAGAGAGGCTATAAATCCTAAAACCGTATTCACCGAAATTTATTATGAGACCGATACTCGTATAGAAAGACATGAAATTGAATATTTTAAGACTGAATCAACTATGGAAAATCATGTAATGGAACTTGTTCAGACGACTGGTGTCCCTGATGCCAACATCCATTTGACTATCCTTCGAAATGTTAAATTTACGTATAAGGGCGATGAGAATCCCTCTCAAGATTGCAGTAGTTATGGTATGATGCAGCGGAAAAAGTTTAGCCAATATTCACCGAGACTACGTCTAAAAGCAGACAGGAGAAGGCAAACAATTTGTGAACTTGCTTCAATATATCTTTTTTTATATTGACTGTCGTTGAACACAGTCGCTCTCTTCTGTCTGCTGAGTCGCGCTAGATAGACGTACTCTCTCTCTCTCTCTCTCTCTCTCTCTCCCTCTCTCTCTTACTCTTTTGCTTATCAAGAAGAACAGTCGCTCTCTTGACTGTTATCTATCGCTAAAGAGACACTCTCTCTACTGTTAACTGCCGCTAACTAATCATCTCTCTCCCGCTTTTAGTTACGCGAAAAATACCGCAAATACTATTTTAAATTGCGTACATACGAAGATGTGCTCTATTTCGTGATCTCAGTGTTGATCAACCGCGAGTGAAAGCCGCGGTGTGTTGAGCAGAATTATTGGTAAGACTTTGTATAAATTTAATTTGCTATTGTATGTATAATCCTTTACTTCTTCTTCTTCTAGTTCCATGACCGTTATCGATCGTTGGATATCATGTTCGCTACCATATTTGCTATCGTGACTTAATTGACAGCAGCTCTAAATAACGATGTAGTTGATTTTCCATACCATTGCCTTAGATTTTTCAGCCATGATGTACTTCGTCTACCAGGACCACGATTACCTTGGATCTTTCCCTGAATGATCAGATGTAAAACATCATATTTTTCAGGGTGTCTCATAATGTGACCGAAGTATTCCAGCTTGCGTTTCTTTATTATATTGACCAGTTGTGTTGTTTGGCTCAGCCGTCTAAGGACCTCCTCATTTCTAACTCTGTCGACCCATCTTATTTTCAGTAGTCGTCTGTATACCCACATCTCAAAGGGTGTCAAGCGTTTAAGCATAGCATCAGTTAGAGTCTACACTTCCACTGCATACAGCAGAACAGAAAAGATGTAGCAAGATATCATACGAACTCTAAGGTCAATGCTAAGATTGTGACTGCAAAGTATGTTTCTTATTTTTACAAAGACAGCTCGGGCTTGTTCTATTCGGCTTTTAATTTCTGCGGTTGGATCCCAGCTCTCATTGATATTACTGCCGAGATACACGAGTTTCTCTACTCTGTCCAGTGTGGCATCTCTGACTTTTATACCGTCATTCTGTATATAATTTTGTTTGCTAACTATCATATATTTAGTTTTCTTAACGTTGAGTTTTAATCCATACTGATCACAAGTCTGTTTTATTTTATTCATTAGATTTTGAAGGTCTTCTCCGTAATTGGCAAGGACTAAGGTATCGTCGGCATATCTAATATTGTTGACGGTTACTCCATTCACAATAATACCTTCGGTTGTCTCCATTAAGGCTTCCTTAAATACTTCCTCCGAATATAAGTTAAAAAGTAAAGGCGACAATATACAGCCTTGTCTCACTCCTCTTTTTATATTTATTTTATCCGACAGTTCTTGTTCAGCCTTTATTCTTGTCACTTGATGCCAGTATAGATTTGTAATTATTTGTAGATCTTTATCGTCCAATCCAGCTGTTTCCAATATTTCTAGCATTTTGTTATGTCGGACTTTGTCAAAAGCTTTTTCAAAATCGATTGCACAAATGTACACATTTTGATTTATATCTCTGCATCTCTGTACTAGCACCTGTATACTAAACAAGGCTTCTCTTGTACCCAAGCCACTCCTAAACCCAAATTGAGTATGGCTAATTCTGTCCTCTAACAGCGTGTAAATTCTGCTGTGTATTACTCGCAGAAAGTTCTTCAAAACGTGACTCATCAGACCTATTGTCCGATAATCACCGCATGTCTTTGGACGATGTTTCTTAGATATTGTGACATATGTCGACTTTAACCAATCAGTTGGTAATATCCCAGTGTCATAAATTCTGTTAAAGAGATTACACAGAGCTTTAATTCCATTTCCTCCCAAAAACTTTAGTATTTCAGCACTTACTTCATCGGGGCCAAGTGCTTTTTCATTTTTTGCCGTTTGTATTGAACGTCTTACCTCACTTTCTGTTATAGATGGACCTGATATAGCAATTGGTGTATAGTGTTCTACTCTCTCATCTTCAAATAACTCAGAAATGTAGTTTTCCCATTCTTTTAATTTTTCATTGATGTTTAATATTCTGTGTCCGTTTCTGTCTTCTAAACTTTGGGATACTCGTTTCCGTTTGTTTCCAGCGACCTCTTTTAATTTTTTGTGCAGATAAAATGTATCGTGTTTCTTTTCATATTGTTCAATTTCATTACATTCGTTACTATGAAATTGTGTTTTCGCGTGTCTTATCTTCTGCCTGATTATTGCGTGGATCCTCTTGTATTCGTTTTTATCTTTAATTCTGACTTCTGTTTTTTGATCCATAAGTCTCAGTATTTCTTCTGTCATCCACCCTTGTTTTTTTCTTGCTTTTAGCGCACTCAATTTTGTTTCTTGAACAGTCTTTAAGATGTCTTTAATTCTCGTCCAGTTTTCCTCAGTACTTTCTTCTTTGCTTGATGTTAACTTCATTTTTTGTTCTAATATACTAGTTATTTCTTGTTTTACAGTATCATTTAACATCGTTTCTCTATCAATAGTAACTGTTTGCTTATTCGTCCTTGCAAGACTTTTTAATCTCAGTCTTATTTTTCCTACTAAAATATTGTGATCTGTTGGTACATCTGCGCCTGGATATGTTTTTACTGCTAATACTGAATTTCTGTGTCTCTTATTTATACATATGAAGTCTATTTGGTTACGAACAACTCGTTTAGGTGTATCTGCTGGTGATTTCCAGGTGTAAAGACGACGTTTTGGAAGTTTGAAAATTGTGTTCGTTATTACTAATTGCTTTTCTACGCAAAAAGATGAAAACATATTATCTCCTCTTTCATTTCGTATTCCCAGACCATATTTTCCTATGATATCTTCCTGTTCACCTTCACCAATCTTTACATTAAAATCTCCCATGATAATATTGAGATCGTGTTTCTTTGTAGGTGCTAATACTTTTTCTAAATCTTTTACTACATATCCTAATTTATTTGAACCAGCCCTATGTAATACAGTCCACATACACTGAAATTGTACTCATAATTTCATATATGTACACCCTTTTTGTACAATATTTATTTATGATGTTTTGGAAATAAATTTCATGTGTAGAATTATTTTCTCTATAGTATTATAAAAAGTTTTAAATTTACTTGGGCCTTTGGGGTATTACAGAGATTCCGACCTTTCCTTACTGTTGCTTCGATAAACCAAAGTTGATTACTAACCCTTTCCTATTTGCTTAATTTTCCACTTTTCATCGCAGAGTGTAAAATTCACAATTCAGCATGATCGTAGTAGCGGGCAAAGAGTGGCATAGAGTTAAAATAGAAGTAAGGGGATGAGATGGATGTTCAGGGTGGTTTTCACCTAATTTCATTTTCATCAAACATTTGGGCGGCAACTTCTAATGGCTTTCGCTAACTCAGTTAACCTTTTAGAATTAGTTTTGCCGCAAAAGCACTGATTGTTTCACCAAGTTATTTTCTAAAAGAAGAAATTATTCATCAAAGTTTCTTGACGAATTCAACTTTACTAAATGGTAAAATAAAAAAAAACGTATCAATTTTGTTTTAAGATTATAGCTCAAATATTAGCTGAAGACAAATTGTAAAATGTCGTACATCAAATTATCTATTAAAAAAATATTAAAGAAATAGTTTCTTTTCCATTTTATATTACGTTCTTGTTTGGTTCTCAATTTTCCAAGTTTTTATTGAAATACATTTAAAAATTATTGTATACAGTGAAGGACAAAATTAGTAAACAGATTTTTTTTCTAAAATATGCGACTTTAGAGACAAACTGTGATGCTGTAGTAGATGGTTTTTTTAAATGAGAAGTGCTAGCTTAGCTTGGGCTGTGCGTAGGGGTTGTGCGCTAGCTTATTTGAAAGGGTATTTTTTTATTAACTGCATCAACCACTGAGGGTCATCAGCAAGAGAACACAATACAATATAAAAGTATATACTAAATTGCTAAAATTTCATCAAACTTAAAAATTACTTTCTCGTAATCGATGAAACAGACAAACACACCCATTCTTTGATCTAAACAATTCTGTATTTATGTTTGCATACTAAAGATCGCTTCTCCTTTGCCAAGTCCATTTTTGTAACCAAACTGACTCCATCCACTGACCTCTTCACATTTCTTAAACGATCTAGTGTGAAGTATTCTCAGGAAAAGTTTTAAAAAGTGACTCATTAGGCTTATTAGTCGGTGGTCCTTGCAGAAATTTGCACGTGGTGTTTTTGGTAGGGCGGTAAATGTAGATCGAAGCCAATCTTTTGGAATCTTGCCCGTATCGTAGATGTCGTAAAACAGCTTGACAATAATGTCTAGATTTTCTTCATTAAGTAACTTGATTGTTTCTGCGTACATATCATCTGGTCCATGGGTTTTGTTACTTTTTAATAGTTTGATAGCGTGTACAATTTCAGCTTTCAAAATACTTGGGCCATACAAATGGTCTCCCAGTTGTGGTGGTTTCTGTGTTCTGTCATCATTGAACACATTGGCTGTGTACATTTTCCAAATATTAAGTATATCGCTAGGGTTCGTTATTAGTTCATTTTGTTCATTATGTATACCAGTGACTTGTTTTTTCTTGAAGACACCAGCAATTTCCTTAATTTTCTTGTGAAGATTAAAGCTGTCGCCGAGTTTATATATGTAGGTTTTTAGCCTCGGTGCAAAGTGTATTCATCCAGATCTCCTTCGCCGCCTTAATTTCTTTACGAATTTGACTGTGTATATTTCGGTACCCTACTTGGTCCTGCCTAATCTTAGACTGCGTGCGTTGCTCCATCATATCTAATATCTCTGCTGTCATCCACTCATTCTTGATAGTTGTTTTACTCTCGAATAGAAAAGTGTTGATGTGATAGAAAAGTATTTGATACTGATGTGATGTAAATTATTTACTAAGCATTGCAATGCTTCTAGACTATCTGCAAAAACAGCGGTGTCGTCTGCGAATCTTATGTTGTTTAAGATTTTTCTGTTTATTGATATACCCTGTTGTTCCTCTGATATTGATTTCTTAAAAATAGCTTCGCTGTACAGATTGAATAACAATGGGGACAGCGCGCAACCCTGACTAACACCTTTTTTGATTTCTATTGTTTCTGTATTGACATTAAATTTTCAATTCTAACCTTTGCTTTTTAATTCCAGTACAGATTGACAATAACCCATATATCTCGACCATCCACATGCTGTTCTTTTAACAGTTTTACGAGTTTCTGATATCGTACTCTATCAAAAGCCTTTTGATAATCTATAAATCAGACATAGAGATCTTGGTTCATATCTAGTCGTCTTTGCGCGAGAACGTTAAAAGCGAACAGAGCCTCTCTCGTTCCTAGTCCTCACCTGAATCAAAACGGGGTGTCATCTATATCTTTTTCTATTTTTTTGTATAGTCTTCCATGTATTATTCTGAGAAATATCTTAAGTGTGTGGCTTATTAAGAAAATTGTTCGGTACTGGGAGCATTCTGTTTCATGTACTGACTTTAGTAGTGTTACAAACGTGGACAGCGATCAATCTTGTGGTATTATTCGTGTTGTATATACTTTGTTGAACAAATCTAAAAGTTTATGCAGTGTTTCTTCGTCAATGCATTTAATTAGTTCAGTGGATATCTGATCTGGGCCTACTGATTTTGCGGTCTTTGCATTTCTTATTGCCTGTTCTATTCGCACATAATCAGTTAACATTTAAACTTGAAAAAACTAAATACTTGTCATTTTCATTAACTATTCCACAACTTTACCCATTCGTCTTAATACCTCGGTGTTCGTCACTTTGTCTGTGCAAGGTATTCTCAGTATGCGTCGACACAGCCACATTTCTAGAGCCGCTAACTTCTTTATAGTTGCTGCTGTTAACGTACACCCTTCTACTTAGTAAAGTAGCGTAGAGTGTACGTAGCATTTCGTGGCGTGCCATCGGAGGTTAACGCTTAGGTTGCGGTTGCTTAAGAGCTTTCTCATTTTGAATTTATTCCAATTCGGATCTTAATCTCTACTTTTGGGTCCCACTTACATAGTATATAAAATATGTGTAAAATTATATCGTAAAACAGTTTTTTTTGTTATAAATAAACTCCCAGATTTAGCCATATAGCTCTCACTCCCTCTAAAGGGAAAATTCACTTATCCCAGATACCTAGGGTATCCAGAAAGATTGCGGGCTGGGAGGTGTTGGAGGATAATCTCTACACTTTTCACAGATACATAGTCTTTGAAACTGGCATCAAGGTCTCGAAGATCGGTCGGAAAAAAGTAACCTTTAATAAAGAAGCTTATACGAGGCAGATAAGTAACCTACAAGAAGACGACATTACCGAATTCCAAGATTTCAGACAGAAAATTATTAATGCATACACTTCAAGTAGCTCCACCGAAAACGTCACGTATACAGTGCCATACTGGTGGAACGATGAGATCCAGAGCAAGAGAGCCGAATGTTTTAGACTCAGACGTACGGCACAAAGGTATAGGACTCCACAACACACTGAAAATTACAAGCGAGCTAAAAAAGAATTGGGCAGAGAAATTAAACGGGCGAAGCACTCCTGCTGGCATAACCTATGCGCAGCATTAGAAGATGATGTATGGGGCGAAGCTTATAGAATTGCCACAAAAACATTAAGAACAGAGACCCCATATAGCCTTTGTGCAAAACAACGGAAGGAAATAGCTAATACTCAATTTCCTGCTAAGCCCCCACAACAGTTCACTCAAAATAACGTCAACGTTCGACCTGTTGTTTTTTCGGCTGAAGAAATAGCAATAGCGACAAAAAGTATTAAATTAGGAAGAGCAGCTGGTCCTGACGGTGTGCCTCCTGAGGCGATAAAGATCATCATAGAGAAAAATCCTGAGATGTTTCGGAGGATCTTCAATGAACTCCTCCAGAAGCAAATATTTCCCATAATGATTAAACAGGCAAGACTGACGTTAATACTTAAACCGGGCAGGGACCCCGAGACTGCCAACTCATACAGGCCGATCTGCCTTCTAGACAGCCTGGAGAAATTTTATGAAAATCTTATTAAAAATCGCCTAGAAGATGAATTACAGATAAATGGAAGTATATCTGACAAACAGTACGGATTCAGAAAATCTAGATCATCCATCGATGCGGTAAAAGAAATAACTGACACTGTAAAAAGGACGAGAAAGAAATGGGCTGCCCTCGTGATGTTTGACGTGAGAAACGCATTCAACTCAGCCAATTGGGGTCACATTATCACCTCACTGGAAAAAGCAAACGTGTCAGATTATTTGATCAATATAATTAAGGACTACCTCAATGAAAGGTATGTCCAAGTGGCAAAACCTAAAGACCTGAAAATATCAGCAGGCGTACCGCAAGGATCCGTACTAGGACCAATGCTTTGGAACACTTTATATAATGAAATCCTAGAAATTGACTATGGAGCAGAGACCAAAGCTATTGCATACGCAGACGATTTAGCTCTACTTATTCAGTGTAACAATAACTTGGAGTTAGAAATGTTAGTCAACAGAAGCTGTCGAAAAGTCAATAGATGGATGGTGAAACAAGATCTAGAGTTGGCAACAGAAAAAACAGAAATTCTGATCCTGAAAGGCCCTAGAGCCCGCCCAAACCTGGCTTTTGTAGTAGGTAGTACAAGTATAGAGTACGTACTGTGCTAAATATCTGGGCATCCAACTAGACACAGGTCTAAGATTCACAAAGCACCTGATGAAAGTAGTCCATAGAGCAGAAGAAAGAACCGCGGCATTAATAAAAATTATGCCAAATATCGGTGCTCCAAGTGCCCTCAATAGAAGAATGTACCTTCAGATTGTGCACTCTACACTCTTATACGGCGCCCCCATATGGTACGAAGCCTTGAGAATGGCTAAGTATAAGGAACTGCTTGCAAAGGCACAAAGGAAGCCTCTACTAAAGGTAGCAAGCGCATACCGGACTACTTCTACGATTGCCCTACAGGTCATAACAGGAACGCTCCCCATTCACCTCCTAGCTAAAGAAAGAGATACTTTATATAACAGAGAAAACGGTCATTTACCGGAAATAAAATCCGAAGTAAGATCATATATGCTCCAAATATGGCAAAATGAATGGGAGGCACAAACGGAGAGGGCACAATGGACCAAAATGTTAATCCCTGATGTGGTAACTTGGTCTAAATGTAGGTTCAGAAGGTTAAATTACTTTTTTACACAATTTCTCACCGGCCATGGCTCCTTTAGGTCGTATACGTATAGAATAAAGAAGACAACAAATGATCTGTGTATAAATTGTGACGTCATAGACGACGCAGAACACTGCATTTTTGCTTGCACTACTTTCCAAAGAGAACGGAATAACCTAATATCAAGGCTAGGAGCGATAACGCCCAATAACCTAATACAGAAAGCGACGCAGAACAAAGAATCCTACGATATTACTGTCGACATAATTACGCAAATTATAAAGAAAAAGGAGACGCTAGAAAGAGCGAGACAGGAGCAAGGTGGATGAGGTAACAAATTATACAATACGCTGTCATAAGTGCTTTGCAACTCGGCTGCACGACGGAATAGACGGCACTTTTACAGCCAGATCTGTAATTATATTACGTACGTAGTTTTCACGACCTCATGCCTCTTTTATTTCACATTCCTTCCTTGTCAGGCTAAACGCACCTGCACCTTTTAGGACCCAATATTTTGTTTCCCCACAATACCGTCGCTGCATACCATTTTAAGCGCTTCTTATCGTTTTTAGGTAAGAACCCTTTTACAATTTTTTCCCAAATTTTCAGACTGCACAAGGCATCTCAATGTTTCGTTCACCGATTGAACTCGTCCGGGGGTGCCTTGTCCGAAGAAGGGGTGGTTTTAGTTGGTAGGCGACTGGTCAGGGGTGCATGTGGTGCATATAATCCATACTCTGGATGATATGTCCTAGCATGTGCTCCTTCCCGGATCGAATCCAACAGTACTAGGGACATCTTTCCCTAGTCGGTTTAGAACCTTTCCACCTCAGTCCAAAAAAAAAAGATACCTGGGGTATTAAAAGGATTGAACTCTGGTGAGACTATTTTTGTGATATCGAGACCTAGATGACTTGGTATGCTGAACTATCTCCCAAAAATTTTCGTACACATGGTCGTCACGACAAGTAAAGCTTTCTGCATATCCATATAGAGATGTTTTATGTTCTCTTAGAGGTTTTTGGAAATAACACCAGTAATAGATAGAATAATAGGTACAGTCTGGGTACTTTCTATTCTCTATTATCTCCTGATTTGTATTTGTAGATCACTGTATTTGGCGATCTTTTCGTTAAATTCAACACGTAAATTATTGGTGATAAGTATCGCTTCATCAATAAGGGTTGTAACTAGTATGATATCCGGTCTATTATGTGCTACTGGTTAGTTTGTGAGCACAGTGCGGTCCTAGTATAGCTTGTAGTTATCGTTTTCAAGTATTCTGCCACAGACGTATTGATAGTAGGGAAGATGGTCAGTTTGGAGAAGTCCCAGTTTGTCAGCTAGTTCTTGGTGAATAATTTTTCCTACTGACTCATGTCGTTCTTTATAATCAGTACTGACAAACGCCTGGCAGCCACCGGTAAGATGTTGGATGGTTTCTTGAGCTTTTCTTTTATATCGGCATTTGTTATTTTGAACTTGAGGATCTTTAACAATATATTTCAAGTAATTTTTAGTTGGAATAAGCTGATCCTGAATGGCAAGTCGGAAACCCTCAATCTCGGAAAGGATATTTCAGAAACAGTTGAGAATATTGTAAATATTATTATTATTATTATTTAAATTTTCTGCACGAACGACTGTTTTGTAATCGTATTTGATATTGTTACGAATTGGACGAAGAAGAATATCCTGGCTTGCTGACTTTAAAGGCTGGTTAAGAAAGATCACAACACAGCTATTCCGTATAGCAACCAACAAAGTCATCATAATTATAGTTTATTCGTCTTCCGGGTTTGGACCGTGTCATTTGTGAGTGACCCAAAAGTGGGTTCATCTCGACGTTTCGCTACAATTGTATGTAGCTTCTTCAGGAGAACAAAGAAAAGGAAAAAAGAAAACAAAAGAACAGGAAGATGGGTAGTTAGCAACGGTAACTCAGTTACTCAACGCAACCAGAGGCGAATACTAACTACCAAGATGGGCATTTGGTCACAGTAACTCAACTACTCAACGCAGCCAGAGGTGAAAACCAAATGCCAGGACAGGGATTCACGTCCAACAGCTCAGAACACTAACGCGTCGAGAGGCGGGGAGTGAATTCACTCCCCGCCTCTCGACGCGTTAGTGTTCTGAGCTGTTGGACGTCGCGTCGAGAGGCGGGGAGTGAATTCACTCCCCGCCTCTCGACGCGTTAGTGTTCTGAGCTGTTGGACGTGAATCCCTGTCCTGGCATTTGGTTTTCACCTCTGGCTGCGTTGAGTAGTTGAGTTACTGTGACCAAATGCCCATCTTGGTAGTTAGTATTCGCCTCTGGTTGCGTTGAGTAACTGAGTTACCGTTGCTAACTACCCATCTTCCTGTTCTTTTGTTTTCTTTTTTCCTTTTCTTTGTTCTCCTGAAGAAGCTACATACAATTGTAGCGAAACGTCGAGATGAACCCACTTTTGGGTCACTCACAAATGACACGGTCCAAACCCGGAAGACGAATAAACTATAATTCTGACTCTGGCCGTGGAAGCCTACGATTTCAAAAGTCATCATAGCTAGAATGATTGCCAACGCTAGGAACGGACAGGCAGTCTAAGAAGAAGAAGACTACTTCTCTGCCTAGTCTTACTCCCCCTTGTCTGTTATACAAAAAAAAACAATATGACAAATAATTAATTTTAATTTAAATTTAAATTATCATACAAGTCTATAGGAACTATTGGTCTTTAGAATTTTACATAACTTTTTAAATACCATGTATAATATCTATTCTCTGTGAAACTAATACCACCACAAATATTTTCCGCAAACTTTTCCAAAAACGTAATTTTATGAAAATATTTGTTCTAATTCAATAACACTCTTACTTTTTGTTGTGTTAAATAATATACTCGTATCCATCATGATTAAACAACCCTAACTTTATGGGTGCATTATCCAAACCAGACCAGACTATTTATGAGTCTAACCCATTTCCGTGCAACTTTATATCTTTATGAGATTAACCGATCAGGTCCTGCTATAAAAGAGACTTTCTGAAGTCGTCAACTTCTTGACCTATTTAGCAAAAGCGCAATCAAGCACGCACTGACGCATACACGCTAGACCCCATCAATATTTTTAAGGGAACAAATTGAATTATGTGGGAGATAAAGTTCTTTTTAATTATTTGTTTTTTAATACGGGATCTTTAAAAATTACTTTAAAAAAATCTGTAAAAAATATGGAATTAGTTATTAGTTATTATTAAACAGTATCTTTAATTCAACAAAAAAAAAACAAAGAAACATAAAAATTATGATCCCAAATTTTTGTATTTAAATTTTTTAAGATGGTTCACCATCGTGGTTTTTTTGGCAGTAGTTGCATTTAATTTTGAGAATATGGACTTCTTCGCGTTTTGAATGAGTATTACAAACAAATCTTTTACACATGTCACACCTTTTTGAATATTTATTGTCACTACCCCTACAAGAATAACAACGACCTCGTTTTGTTACAGATTTCGGCACTTCGATTTGTTTTTTTACACTAACACCGGTGGTCTCTATTGCAGCGATTACGGATTTAGGGTATCCGGTGGGTTCTTCTTGTATTGCTTCCGCTCTTCGTTTTATATTGGGCGAGGTTAATTGTTTTCCAAGCTCCTCCAGAAATAGTTTTCTGCGATGTGATATATTTACTTGGCTGTTCCATTCAGGATTTTTCGTATTCCAGAGAACGAAAGCATTGTAGCACGCAATATCCAAAAAGTTGAAAAATAGTTTGCCTTTTACATGTGTACTCTCTGATCAATTTATCTAAAATATCGACTCCACTTCTGGTTTTGTTGTAATCCAAAATAATCTTTGGTTTAAGTTTTTGGTTTTCATCAGAAATTTCATGTTCATTGTGTAAGGTCGATAATAATACAACAAACTTATTAGGCTTGGTTACATATGAAACTAAGGTAATGTTTTTAGTGAACAAAAATTTTGAAGAATACATTGAGCGATCTGTCATTTCAAGCAATGATTTGGGTAAACTGTTCCTATTTTTTCTGATAGTACCCAAAAGAGTTAAATTTTTGGTTAACAGTTCTTCAGATAAAGCAATATCGGTAAAAAAGTTATCAGTTGTAATATTTCGACCAGACCTATACCAATGTTTTGCAAGTGTTTTGACAACTCTTGGGCCTTGGTTACGTTCAGATTGATCACCAATCTTTCCAGTATATATCTCAAAGTTACAGCAATAACAATTTTCAGCGTCACATAGGGTTCAAGCCTTTATACCGTATTTCTTTGGTTTACTTGGTATATAAATCAGAAATGGACAACGTTCCCTAAAATCTATAAGCTGCTCGTCAATAGTACCAAAAGCAGATGGTTCGTATGATTCCCTACAATTTTAGGCAAATAGATCAGCGATTTCTCGAGTGGAAGCTAATTTATCTCGTTCTCTTCTTTCTGCTTTCGTTTCCAAAAATTATTAAAGCGAATATGCTTCAAAATACTTATAAATCTATCCTGCCTTAGAGATGCTTTATATATAGGACGCGTAAATGCATTATTTGTATTGGACCATAAATTATGCACCTTCTCATGGGACTCTCTGAACCTTCCACATAATATAAGTCTACCAAAAAAAGCACGCAGTTCGACTAGATCAACTTCAACCCAATCCTTTATTTTTTTCTCGTTCTTACTGTTATATGCAGCTATGAACTCAATAGCTCTCTTATTGGTATACTCAAGAATCATTGACATTATACTATCAGAAAAAAATAAATTGAAGGCATCCATGCATGTCTCAATGTTTTGACTTTTCTTAGTTAGACCTACGTTTTTCTGTAATAAATTACATGCCAATGTCTTACCCTTTTTTGAAGCTAAATAACGCCATGTTCGTCCTTCGCACAAAACATCAGATACGCTAGATCTTTCACTATCTATATTTTCAGAAGTTCACAGCTAAAACTTCCTCATTCTCGAGTTCAGTAATTGATAAATTATCTTTATGTGGTTCTGGCTCACAACCGTCATTACCACTCGCTTCACTATTGCTTTCATCCAGCTCTGCAACATCATCTTCTTCACTATCTGATAGGAGTAAGGCATACAACTCAGCTTCACTCAAAGGTTTATTCTTTTTCCACATTTTGATATAATACTGCACACTTCAAGATCGATGCTTGAATTAAATTGATTAACAAACGTGAAATACCGCTTTACACCAAAGTTAGACCTCTCGTCTCGGACGTTCCCATAGAATAAGCCTATTAGACACTACATTACTTCCAAGGTTAACTTCTATCTACTAATATTTCTACAAACATAATCATTTTGCCTTGAATACGTTTACTGGAAAACAGAGACGGCTGCGTTTTACGTGTACCTACAAACACATTGAAAAATTCTTCAAAATCCGAAGACCGGGTCAGGACTGACTCGACATCATAGATTTTACGTAGAGGAAAAACTGCAATTTGCATGTTCACGAATGATACACGAAAAAATAGATTGAAACAAATAAGGAGAACTTCGAACAATCAGATTTGTAAAAAAATTATTTCATGAAATATTAAGAAACAAGTCAATTTCGGGTCACGCTTGACCCAGTCTTCGTCCTCCGAAGGTTATTCATATTCAAAGCATTTGTACATGGCCCGGTGGTCAGATTACTAAAGGTAGCCCAATGGTTTGCGTGAAAAATACTATTGTAATAGCCGTAGAAAATAAGTTGCACATTTTACTGTAAATTATGTATTACCAAAAAATAATCAAATTAAGTAGATATTTGTGAAAGTGACAAACTGTTTAGTTCTTTATAAATCAAATTTTTACAGTTTTTTGTTTCACAAAAAACACTCCACACAGAAAAATGTCTCACAAATGTCACATTTGTATGGAGTCTGCTTACATTTTTTATAGCATAGTGTCTTCCATGTTCTGTTTTCAGATTCTCATAACAAACTGTACACCTTCTTCTTGCTGATTCCATTTTTTTCAGTCGACAAGTTTGTAAAATTTCTTGTTGTACGACTTGTTCTTCCGGCACTTGTTCCTCTAGTATTTTTTTTTGTTATTTCTTCTCTGAAGGCAGTAATTTGTATTTTATTTTTAGATATACTTTTATACATAATGTAGGCATTTGTAATAACTGATCCAGTGAGAAGTTCCACTGCTAGTTTACGGTACCATTTTACTCCTCTTCGTAGTGAATTCGAATATGACTTCATTTGATCTGAAAAGTCAATAAACGCTTTACAGTTATTATAATCCATAAGTGCTTGTGGTTTTTCTACCATTTTGTTGTTTTTACTCATAACCTAAAAATTTGCTGTCTTAATGTACTAAGCATTAATACATCTCTTTTATCTTTCCATTTTAGTACAACAACTCCTGTTACTTTCTCGTGCAATAATTTCATTTCTTCTCAACTTTGCTTTCACAACCTCTTGGGGGTTTAATTTTCTGTTCGATCTGAGTGTGCCTATGAGATGTGTTGATCTATCTAAAAGTTGCTGAGCCAAGTGAATATTAGTATAAAAATTATCTGTGTTTAGTATTCTACCACAATCTAGGAGACCGTCCATCAGCGACATAACAACTGAAGTTGATGCTGAAATCCCTGGCTCCAAAACGTCTCTTCCGCAGTAAACTTTCTCGTTGAAAGTATACCCATTTTCTGTGCATAATTTGTAGAGTTTTATCCCAAATTTATGTTTTTTATTTTTGATATATTGTTTAAAAGCCAGATGTCCACGAAACGGTACCAGAGTCTCATCAATGCATACGTTTTTGTTCGGAATTCTGACAGTTTAATAATTTGGCAAGTAAACGATCAATTAAGGGTTAAATTTTGAAAAATCGATCACCTCTTGGATATTCTGTATTATTAGAAAAATGCTACATACGTAATATTAGTTCGAAACGATTTCGTGACATACGCTTTGTGATATCATTAACTTACAGGATATTTTGGACCAATAATCGGATAGTCGAGGTTTTGTTATATAAACCCATCAACATAATTATACCCAGGAAGATTTCAAATTCTGAATTTGTTAGAGATTTCATCTTTTGACTTTTGAATACTGCGAAATATTTTCATTTTGTTTGATCTGCTTAGCATGTCTGTTTGTTTCAGTTACAATCTAATCAATGATATCATCTGTTAGAAAAAATCATAGGTTTTTTTTCGCTAATAGCGATGCAACTTCATTAAAATCAAATACCTTTAGATTTTTTCCCGTTACAGCATTCCATGTAATTTGAAATTCGGTAGGAGTAACAGGAAGTTTAATGCCATCGTGATCTGTGTCTTCAGATGATTCACTAGATTGATGATCTGTTTTCTCCGTGATTTGGCTTGAAGATTGTTCCACAGTTTTACGCTTCTTGTTTGTAGTATAGATTCCTTATTACTCGCATGTCCCTTGTATCAATATTTTTATTTTCCAGTATTTGCATCAGTGGCCTATGTTTTACTGTATCAAATGCTTTGTTATAGTCTAGGAAACATACAAATATGTCCTGATTTACGTCTAAACATCGTTATGTTAGAACATTAAAAGCAAACAGTGCCTCTCTAGTTCCTAGTCTGTCTCTAAAGCCAAATTGAGAGGGTCCGATATCAACTTACAGTTTTTTATATATTCTCCGATGAATGATTTTCAAGAAGACCTTTAATATATGACACATGAGACTGATGGTGCGATGTTCCGAGCATTGTCTCGCATTAGACTTTTTGGGTATGGCTATTATTGTTGTTACTAGCCATTCATTAGGTATGATACCAGATTTGTAAATGATGTTAAATAGTTCCACGATCTTTATTAAGTTGTTGCCTTTGATGAGTTTAATTATGTCTATTGGTAGTTCATCTGGGCCTGTAGCCTTCCCCGACCTTATTTCTTTAATCGTGTATTCCACTTCATCTCTTGTTATTTCTGGTCCTCTGTCACTGTTTATGTATTCGTTATCTACATTGTCTCTTTGATCTTTAAACAGTTGTTCTATGTACTGTTTTCAGACTCTTAATTTTTCTTCTGTGTCCATAATAATGTTTCCACTTTCGTCTACTAATATGTTGTGTCTGTTACTTTGTCTCCTCGTCAACTCTTTGATCTTCCGATGTGCATTAAAGCTGTCGTGTTTATTTTGTAGTTGTTCGATTTCTTCGCATTTTTCCCCGTACCAGTTTTCTTTAGCTGTGCGTATTTTTAGACGATTTTTTTTGTATCTCTTTATACTTCTGGTTCTTTTTGGTTTTCTGTTTTCTTCTTTCATCCATTAAGTTCAGTATCTCATCTGTCATCCATTCTTTTTTATATTCTTTACTTTTATGGAGGTGACTTATGCTTGGTTTCATTACCGCTGTTTTATTGTCTGTATAATTCTCATTGATGTTAACTTTTGTGTTGTCTTTTATGGGTTGTATCTTTGTTACTGGTTCATCAATTTCTTGTATCATCTGTTCTCTTGCTTCTGGTTTTCGTAATTTGTTGATATCGACTGCTTTTTTGGGGGTTGTGCTATTAATTTTCTTTAGTTTTATTTTTATTCTTGCGGTGGTTTTAGTTTTATTCTTAACTAGTGGATTATAATTAGATGATATATCTGCACCAGGGTACGTCTTAATTGACATGCTGTTTCTGTATCTTTCATTAATTAGTAGGTAGTCTATTTGGTTTCTCACTATGTGATGTTCGGTGTCTTGTGGAGATCTCCATGTATATAAACGTCTGTTGGGTAGTTCGAAAAAGGTATTTGTAATTACCATTCTGTTTTCCTGGCAAAATTGTATCAGTCTTTCAACAGACTCGTTCCTATTCCCCAATCCAAAATTTCCTACCAAATCATCTGTCCTTCCTTTCCCAACTTTAGCATTCAAATCTCCCATTATTATTGTGATGTCCCTTTTTTTGGTCAGTTTCAATGCCGAGTCAATTTGTTCATAAAATGTTTCTATTTCATGTTCTTTTTTGTCCGCACTCCATTACGATGTTGGGGATCTTGGTTACCGGAGTAGTAGATTATGTGATCTTTAATATGACAGCATTCATTTCTCGACCATCGGGTTTCGCTTATACCCAAAATGCTAATATTCATTCTTTGCATTTCTTGAATAGCGTTGTGTGTTTTTTCCTGGCTCATACATGCTGGTAGCGTTCCATGTTCCAATTTTCATTATTTCGTTGGTAATATTTATATTTTGACAAGGTTTTCGCTGGTTGACGACTCGAAAAGCCTTGTCACTTTTCTTGCCGGATCTTGGCCTCCGATCTCCATGATCAGTAAGATTTTGTTGATTATTTATCATGCCATGATAACTATACTAGAGATATCCATTGGATCTTTACTGTAGTGGTTTCTCGTTGCCTGCTACATCCCAATGCCGTTGACTAATATATTAGCTCTTCCGCCTTTGAGGTCGATTTTTCAGCCTCAGGACAATGAGTTGCCCTACCACCTGTCAGCTCATCCACCCTCAGCTGTTGGCCAACAACTGGGAGATTACTTATACCGGTAATCTTTCGGTCAATTTTCACCATATCTGGTTACCCTCACTTAGTTTAGCCTGCAGACCAATGCAGTTGCCCGGGGTGTGGCACGTGGAGCCATAAGTGAGAGTTAGGTGCCATATAAGGACCAGATATCAAGAACCATCTCCCGTCTATGACGCTCGATGTGGTCGTTCCGATATAAGGTACTACCTCTATAACGCAACCCTACACCCCTGATACTTGTAGCGGTAGGTAAAGTATATTGCGTGAGTCACCTACAATGCACGTGGCCTGGAAGTAGTATTTCGGTCTTTTGTGCTATCCTTTAGAGCTCTGTGCGTTAAATATAATTCACGATCATAAATCAAGAAAAAATATTTTTTTTTGTAACTGAACTCAAAAATTGAATAACCTAATGCATTTTTAATATGAATTAATAAAAAAAAGTTTGAAGCCTAAAATGAAATTTTTTTCTTTATATTTGGGCAGCCAATGTGTTAAAAGCTAACCGTGAATAAGGAGTCAAGTCAAGTTTTCTGATTATTTACTAAGAGAAATACTGATATGGGCAGTGCCAAAAGTAATATGTTAACATATCCCTTTTTAGACTAATTGTAATGTACTATTTTGTAAGTGCCTCTTTTGAAACAATCAACTTTACATACAAATTCAGCTACATTCCATCATCATCACTGGGTTCTTTCTCTGCTTGTCAGGTTCTGTGCCTCTGTTGCATCTGTAGATATGCTCTGTTTTTTTTTCTGTTATAGTTTGACATTCTTCGTCAAACCAGTGATTCGTTCTTGTTCTTCTTTCTTTACCTTCCATGCCCAACACCTCTTTAGCTGTTTCTTTTATGATTTCTCTGCACTCTTCCCACTCCTCATTTAGGTTTTCATGTTTTAGTCTATTTTCTAGTTTGATGCTTATATTTTCTTTGTACTCTCTATTTTTGTTTATTTCTTTGAGTCCTTCTATATTGTATCGTTCATGTTTAGAGCCTCTTTCCTTTTTGATGTTTGAAATTCTAGCCCTTATCCTACTTTCGACAAGGTAGTGATCAGAATCCGCATTTGCCCCTCTTCTGGTACGGACGTTTATTATATTCGATTGGTATCTTGAGTCTACAATAACATGATCTATCATATTCACTGTAAGTCCGTCTGGTGATTTCCAGGTGCCTTTGTGTATATCTTTTCGAGCAAAGTATGTGCTGGCAATCACCATGTTAAGTGATCTTGCTAGGTTTACCAACCTATTGCCATTGTCATTTGATTGCTCATGGAGACTGTGCTTACCTATTGTGGGTTGGAATCGCTGCTCTCTTCCAACTTTTGCGTTTAAGTCTCCATAAATTATTTTTATATCACTTTTTGAGCATGACTGTTATGCGGACTCTAATTCATCATAAAACTCTTCTTTGACTTCCTCTTCTTTTTCTTCTGTGGGGGAATGCGCATTAATTAGGCTGTAGTTGAAGAAACGTCCTTTAATTCTTAAAATACACATTCTGGGACTGATGGCTCTGAAGTCTTTTATTATATGTCTGACTCTCTTGTTAACTATGAATCCAGTGCCCAAAATGTGATCTTTAGGAGCGCAGCTATAGAAAATGGTGTGGCTCTTTTTTTCCATAATATTGTTTCCAATCCACCTCATTTCTTGTATGACAGTTATGTCAATTTTGTATCTACTTAGTTCGTTTAAGAGATTTTGGAGAGCCCCTAATCTGTACAATGTTCGAACATTCCATGTCGCAACCCTCAAATCGTGTTCCTTTTTCTCGCACAGTCGTCGTCGTTTAATCAGTTCGGCTTTTCTTCCTTGAACGTTCATAACTCATGGTTTTTCTAGGAGAAGGTAGTTAATCTTCAGCCCAACCCCCTATTCGTCGGAGGACCAAGACTCCCTTCTTCGTCAGCCCTGACCCCACCTTCCGTTGGGGGTTGGTTACCCAATCTCCAGTGGGGTTGCTCAGGTTACCGGTGTGTACCAGCTTGGAGGTGAAGATAGGAATTGAGTAGGAGAGGCTAAGTGGCGCCAACAGGATACGGCATCATATATTGCGCTTCACTACCCCTTCACACACCATTCAGCTACATTGACTAGTCTAATTTTACACTCCATTAAAACGTACTGTTTTAACCTATATTTGAATTAATAGCGTTTTCATCAAAAATTGATTTGTCCCCTTTTTCACTCCCAACAGCGAATTAATAATCACTTTTTGATGATTAAATACTTTTAACAACTGGTATTTTTATAGTGGTAAATTTTGATGTGTTAAACTATGTAACACTTAAATAGGTATTCGTGTTAAAGTATTCCATTGCAGCATAGCTCTGAAGATAGCTTTGAAGGCCAAAAGTGCTCAGCTAGGAATTAAATGCTTTACAAACTTTTAAAGTACTTTTCTTTTAAATTCATTAATGTTTTTTAAAATCTGTTATACTAGCGTCATCAAAACTTAACGGTAAGACAATTACATTATGCCATTATATTGAAACGTCTACTAAATCATGTGTAAGAGATCTATTAACTAATATGTCATCAAACAAACGCCACACTAAGTAAACGTGAAAGTTTCCCCCTAACATATATCCAAGCTAAAATTGATATCATCCAGACCGAGTTCGTCTGGATTTGGGAACGAAATTTATCTTTTTCATAACTTCACAAGTCCGTGCATATGTCAAGCTTGAGCTGAAGTTGGAAAACTTTATGGAAGTTTGTTTTTGGCCATCCTTCCTTCCTTCGGTCGAAATTTACAAGAAATTTGCAATACACTCCGTTGTCAACAGCTCTGATAAATGACTTTGATTTATTATTAAGCTTATGGGATTACCAACTGTAAGTAAAATATATGTTTGGTTTTATCGAATTAAATACGAAAAAAAATTATAACAAATGATTTAATAAATCATTAAAGCAATTACTATTTTAATGAGAATAAGCCACAATTAAAGTTTAAAATAAGTTTATTGAGTTTTCAATTTCCACTTCAGAAATCGTTCTTAAAGTACAACATTAATAAATTATTTAAATTTTGTTTTTTGTTAGGTACTTGGTGAAAAATTTTTCTAATATTTTAGTTTTATCTGACTCAATTATATTGACAATTCAGACATATTATATTATACATTTTTACGTATACTTAATCTAATTTACATACCGATGCACGTCATCGGCGTCAAAGCCCGTGACGTCACATGATACCAACACGAAATATTTAGGCGCTAGGTGTTTTATTTTTTAGAATCACTTTGCCGAGTACACTGGCATTACAGGCACTAGACATATTTTATTATTTACGCGTAGAATTAATATTTAAAGATTTCTATTAATGTTAACTTAAAGAAATACATAATAATATTTTTCATTTAATTTGTATAGATGCATTATAAAGCGTTGTTATGACGAACATTTGTTCGGCAACACACTGTAACTGTAATCGAACGAAGGTGAAATTTTGGCATAAATTGGTGACTTTTGGTCACTTATTTGACAGTTTGCGGTGTTGACCCTTTTTGTACTTTATTATTTTGAATTTGAAAGTGAATACTTCTTGTTTTATATATTTACCTATTTAATGAAATCTGTTCTTTTTTAGAACAAAATTAGTGTGTTTTATTCCAAAAATGTCACATAAGAATTTAAATAGTCGTTGTAAATAGATGGCAGTACTTTTGCAATAATTTGTGACCTATTTGATTCAAAATGGATTCAGGATATTTTTATACTTTGGCAACTATGTCAACTTCGATCTCTGACGCAGATAATGACGTGCAACGGTATGTAAATTAGATGAAGTATAGACGATTTTGAAATGATATTGCCAATATTGCTAAGTTGTGTTCCTGGGACGACTTCATTGTAAGATAGTTTATTCGATTACATGAAAACAACTTTAACTTGAGAATATCCGTCAGAAAAATCATAGCATGTGATTCGTCTTTAAACCACATGCCATGATGACCGTAAAATTCACTATGGAATCACTACCAGAAGATATTAGTAATACACACATGTCTAAAAGTTTGGAATATTGGAATCTTTCCTCTTTTTATTGATTTTTATATATAAGCTCTTCTAAATAATTAAACATCATTTTGTTTCAATTCTCAACAATACTAAATAAATCCATAACCAAATAAAAGATATGCGAGAAAAATATTTATTCTCTTGGAGTGAAAAACTTACAATGTACAACTTATATTTAAAAATAAATTAGTATAGAAAAAACATTTTTTAATAAAACTAATAATTAATATTTTCTCCCTTGGCCTCTATGCATGCGTGTAGGCGAGTTGACATGCTACCGATTGACTGGTCAAGATGGGCTTGTGGAATTCTCTCCCATTCTTCACGAGTAGCATCTTTTCATTCACGAAGTGTAATAGAGAGATTGTTTCGCTTCTTGAATGCGTGTTTTGAGAATGTCCCAAGCATGTTTAATAACGTTCATGTCGGGGAATTCGAGGGCCACTGTAATGTAGATATTCCTTCTTCTTCTTGAAAATGTTGTACTGTTGCTGTTCGATGAGGAGGTACGTTGTCGTGCATAAACACAAATGCATCACCTACTGCCCCTCGGAATAGACGTACGACAGGATTTAAAACGTCCTTGATGTACACAGTACCAGTGACTCTTCCATCCAGAACCAGCAGTGGCGTTCGTATACCACTTATAATACCACCCCAAACCATAATAGTGCCCACCATTAAATAGGATACGCAGTTAGGTTGTTTGTAGTCGGGCTTGTCGTCCTGGCGCCCTCCAAACCAGTGATCTTTGCGAATTAGGTACCAAGCCAATTTTTGACTCATCAGAGAACATAACGATATTCCAGTTAGGACCATGATGTACCATTTCTCTAGCCCATTTTAATCTTACTATTTTGTATTGGTAGGTTAGTTTAGGAACACGTAGCTGTCTTCTAGGATACAAATTTACCGCATTTAGTATGCGTGTTATTGTTTGCCGTGAAATATTTAGTACTTGAAGCCTAAAAATTTTTTCTGGATATACCACTTGTAGATTCCAGACCATTTCTATGAGCTATCAATGTTATTTGCTGGTCTTGTGCTGATGATGTATATCGACTTCTACCACTTCTGTGACGTTCCTTAACGTCATTTGTGTCTTTTTGGATTTTTTCTCATTTGGATTTTTTTTTATTTTCGATACAGCACTCTGAGTAACATCAACAATATTCACGATATAACTTTGACTAAAGCCCTGTTATAACAGAGAAATTACTTTAGATCTGTTATAATGAGATATTACGTTTCTAGGCATTTTTAAACGGCTCAATTCTAACTTAAACTAAGACTGAAATAATGTGTAAATACTCTAACCAGTTGAATATGACCAAAATCATTCAAAAATGATTCAAATTTTTTATCATTTTCATTTAAAACTTAGATATATTATTTGTACTTATTCCACACTTTTGGACGTGTGCATATAACTTAATAAATTTAACACATTTGGTTTTTGTTACTTGGTAAAAAAATTTTCTAATAATTTAATTTTATCTGACTCATCTATATTGACAATTCAATATACTTTGTTTCATAGATCCATTTTTTTTAACAAGACATCTACTTTTGCGCTGTGGCAATACTTCTCGATTGAAATGAGTTAGTGAGACTTTTGTTGTAAGTAAGTAAATACGTCATGGCAGACGCTAAAAAATCATCAATAATACAAGTAAGTACATAATATTTAGCATGTTTTTGTGTATGATCAGTGCATTTTACTGTTAAAAAAAGCTAAAAGAGCTAAAAGTTATTTGGTCCTAAACACAATGATACCTCGAGCTTAAATCGAAGTGTATTTTAAAATATTTTTTTTTATTTTTAGGGCCGCTGACTATGACTGAACATCAGGAAATCTCAGATAATGTGAATTTAGATGACTCTGATTTGGATCTTTCTGTTTTTCCTGACAGTGATGATTTGTATTGTTTTTGCATGCCTGATTGACTACAAGAAGGCTTTCGATAGAGTCAGGCATGAACAAATGATGAAAGTGCTGAAGAGGAGAGGAAATGTTGGAAGAGACTTAAAAATTATAGCTAATCTGTATTGGAATCAATCAGCGGTACTCCGAATAGATGGAGAATATACAGATCAGGTCAAAATCTTAAGGGGATTGAGACAGGGGTGTATAGTTTCACCACTGATATTAAATCTGTACTCGGAACACATTTTTGAAGAGGCCCTAAAATATATTGATGAAGGCGTCTCAATAAATGGAGTCAAGCTCAATAACCTAAAGTATGCAGATAATACTACAGTGTTTTCCAATACCAGAGAAAGGTTGCAAAACTTAATCAACAGAATAACGAAAACAAGTAGAACAGTACAAGAACAGAACAAGTAGAATGGACTGGATATAAATACCAGCAAAACCAAGCTAATGATCATCAGCAAGGAAAACACAACTGGAGCAAATATATATGTGAACCAAATAAGAATTTAACGTGTCTCACAATAAAATTACTTGGGAACTATAATCAATGAGTCATGGAACAATACAAAAGAGATTAAGTGTCGCATCGAAAAGGCCAAAAGTGCATTCTTGATTATGGGCTCTGTGTTTAAAAGCCATGAATTTACCCTGAAAACAAAAATAAGGCTCCTTAAATGTTACGTATACTCAGTGCTTCTGTATGAAGTAGAAACGTGGACATGAAGGCGGAAAATCTATCAAAACTTCATACTTTTGAGCTATGATTATATAGAAGAATTCTAAAGATACCATGAACAGACAAAGTCACCAATGAAGAAGTACTGCGGAGGATCAACACAACCGCAGATTTGGTCAACATCGTGAAGAGCCGTAAGCTGGAGTACTTGGGACATATAATGAGAAATCAAGGCAGATACGAACTACTCCAATATATTTTGCGGGATAAAATTGAAGGAAAAAGAGCCCTATGACGAAGAAGAATATCCTGATTTGCTAACACAGCTATTTCGTACAGCTACCAACAAAATCATTATAGCCAGAATGATCGCCAACGTTCGAAACGGACAGGTACCCTAAGAAGAAGAAGATGAGGATGGGAATGAATGGGATGAACCTAGAATTCTAGATGAGAATAAAATATTAATTGAAAATGGTTAAAATTAAGGAAGAAAGGAGTGACGATCACGCTGAAATTGGTGACATATCAGACGACGATTCGGATGGTGACATGATCTTGGCAACCCGGCTTTTAAAGGAGAGTAACACGGCAAATACTATTCCTAAAAAAGACAGAAAAAATGAAAAAAAAAACACATTTTACACCACACTTTGCTCAATATTAACCCTCTGTGCAAGATCCCTTGAATCCCAAAAATATTTCAAGACCTATTGACTACTTCAATAAATACATCGACAATATTTTTTTGAATCCATGGCACATTCCATTCCACATTCCAGCATTCCACAAATATAAAGGAAGTACAAAAACTGGAAAGTCTTTGGAGACTACTGACTTCTGCAAAAGAATTAGAAAAGTTTATTACATGCTGCTTGCATATTGATATTTATAATTTACCACGAATCCAAATGTTTTGGCAAATGGATACCAGGGTACCAATAGTTTCAGACAACATGTCATGAAATCTTTTTTTGCCATTCGAATACGACTCAAGATTGTTGACGATGATTCTGTAACCAAGGACACTAAAGAAAATGATAGATTCTAAAAAGTAAGACCATTGTTGGATCAAATTCAAAGGGCTTGTCTGAATAATGAAAGAACTGAAAAAGTGTCAGTCAATGAGCAAATGATTCCCTTTTATGGAAAAGCATTGATGAGACAGTTTGTGCGAAGGAAACCTAACCCTGTAGGATTGAAGAATTTTGTCATGACGACTACGGGGGTATTCCACTTGATTTTCACATGTATTAAGGTAAAGATAGATATTATTGAATCCAGCTTATTACGTACATGAGAATGGCTGGATATCGGGGGAAGGATTGTTTTAAAGCTTACAGATACTTTGCCAGTAGGACTATCTATATTTTTTGACAGATATTTTACGTCAAAAATATTTATTGATGCATTATATTCACGGTAGCTTTACGTAACAGGAACACTAAGAAAAAAATAGAATACCAAAAACTAATGTGACATTTAAGACAGATATATATATATATATATATATATATATATATATATATATATATATATATATATATATATATATACATATATATATATATATATATATATATATATATATATATATATATATCGGAAAAAGGAGTACGACCGTCAAATTCCAATATATAAAAGGATCACTCAACAGAGTGGTGGGCTCTTATATCGGTCAATTTGTAGGTGGAGAAATGAAAGACAAAGTTGATGTGCCACTCTATCTATTTTGAAGACGTTTCGCTTTCGTATTCTGAAAGCATCATCAGTTCATTCTAAAAAGTATAATATAAGAACCACACAATCATGGAAAAGATGTTACAGGTGTTACCTTAAAAAGACATGTAGCAGTCAAAGATGTTAACAAGCTTATGAATTAAACTTGAATAAATGGACATTATAAAGTAGAAATGTATAAACATTTAATTTACTAACAACATTTAGTGACTTATTAAAAAATTAGCACAGTAAGTGACCATGTGGTCCGAAGTATAAAAAATATATTAAATTATAACTTAAATGATGCAAAGAACTAAGAAAATCAACGATTAACTTCCAACTATTGATAATTATTAAGCTTTAATTTTAACTTTTGGTAGCATTATTAAAAGATGTTAATATAATTTAAAAAAAATTAGTGTAAATGAATGAAGTTACCGGTCTAAGCCTTGCACCTGCTACCAGGAAAATGGCGTTAGATTGAACAGACTGACACAGAACCACGAAAAGACAGCCAACCTTGAGGTTGAAATTATTTCAACAGAACAGCAAGGTCAGAGGTACCACCTCAAATAATTGAGCGGTTTATTTAAATGTTAATGAGCTTTGGATGACAGCCCGCTTGTAAGAGACAATCCAATGAAAGAAACTGATATAGCAATAACAATTACTCGCATTAGCCCGTCTAAAAACAAACAAACAGGAGAATTTCATTCAAACTCTTATATTTAAATTTATGTTAAACATTGTGGCTGAAAAAATTTTGCCAACAGGTGAATAACAATTAGATAATTTCCAACAGTCTAAGCTTCAGACACTTAGATCTGTAATTTGTAAAGGATTCTATGAATCAATTACAATGTTAATATTATTACTATACTATTAAATAGTGACTGGTTCACACTCATATGGAAAATTATAGTGTAGAGGTAACAGTGTAATGAAAGTTGCCTATATTTAAGTAGTTGGTATAAAGAATTGAGTGTTTCAGTTTATTTTAATATTAGTTATTTATTTACTATGTTATATTATTAATTAAAAAAATTGTGTTCAAATATGTATATTACATGACAATTATATTGAAAATGAAAGTAAAGCCTAGTTCTGCAATATTAGAGCATGATAAATTTGGCTCAAGTTACTTATGTCAGTTCTCTTATTTAGAGAATTAGGATGTTTAAGAATTGAACACATTTCTAAAAACTGTCTTTTAAATAGATTACGTTCAGTGCCAAGAATTTTAACTTCATTAAAATCCACTTTATGTTTGGTGCTAATAGCGTGTTGTGCGAGAGCACACGTATTTTTTGATAAATTAATATCACTACGATGAGAAGTAAGACGACCTTTTAATGATCTACCGGTCTGGCCAATGTAGCACAAATCACAATCAGAGCATGGAAGGTGGTAAATTGTATTGACTTGTTCTAAAGTGGACAATGGTGTTTTAGTTTTTGAAAAAAGATTTCTAACAGTTTTTGCGTTCTTGACAGCAATTTTAACAGGAATGTTATTTTGTTTATACAGTTTAATAAGTTTCTCAGTAACTTGAGGAAAATAAGGTAGAGAAGAATAATGGATAATAGGATTCTCAAACTCAGTATCTGGCAGAACAATGCTATTAATTGAGTTATTGGAAATAGTTCTGAGTTGGTCACCATTGGGTATGTCATCAAACGAGGAACCATAGCTTTGTGTGTATAGGTATTTGTTTATGATAGATGATGGATATGAGTTCTCTATTAGAATATTTCTTAATAACTTAAGGGATTCCCTTCGATTAATTGGATGTGTCAATTTATGTAATCTGCAGCTTAAAGCTTTTATAAGGTTTAGTTTATACTTCATAGGGTGACAGGAGTGGTAATTAAGGAACCTATTAGAGGCCATGGGTTTTCTATACCAACTTGTGGTTAGGGTGTTATCTCCCATTCTAATGACACGCATGTCTAAAAAGGGAATGCTATTGGTGATGCTGTCCTCAAGTTCAACAGTGAACTGTAAATGAGGATCAAACTCATTAAAGAAGGATAAGGTACCCTGAACCTTGTCAGGTGGTAGGGCTAATAATAAATCATCCACATACCTCTTAATAAAAGGGATTTGAACATCCAAACGACCCAAACGGTCAGAAACTAAATCATCTAATACATAGTTGACTAGGATAGGAGAGATTGAGGAACCCATAGGTGTGCCAAAAATTTGAAGATAATATTTGTCGTCAAAGACCAAGAAATTAGTATCAAAACTAGTTGCAAGAGTTCTGCAAATACATCCCAGGAAACAGGACAGTTAGGTTTAATCGAATTCCAGTGATTTTTTAAGGAAGTGATAACACTGGACAAAGGTAAATTGGTGAAGAGAGAAACCACATCAAAACTTACTAAAATGTAACATGGTGGTAATTTGAAATTGTTAATAAATTCACTAAAGTTAAACGAATCAACAATATTAAAGTCATTATTGTAATTATATGACTTTGAAAGGATGTCAGTTAGAAATTTAGCAATATTGATATTAGGTGAATTAATAGAGGACACAATAGGTCTCATGCTCAGTGTAGGTTATGTATTGTCTGCCAAAGATACAACACGCTATTAGCACCAAACATAAAGTGGATTTTAATGAAGTTAAGATTCTTGGCACTGAACGTAATCTATTTAAAAGACAGTTTTTAGAAATGTGTTCAATTCTTAAACATCCTAATTCTCTAAATAAGAGAACTGACATAAGTAACTTGAGCCAAATTTATCATGCTCTAATATTGCAGAACTAGGCTTTACTTTCATTTTCAATATAATTGTCATGTAATATACATATTTGAACACAATTTTTTTAATTAATAATATAACATAGTAAATAAATAACTAATATTAAAATAAACTGAAACACTCAATTCTTTATACCAACTACTTAAATATAGACAACTTTCATTACACTGTTACCTCTACACTATAATTTTCCATATGAGTGTGAACCAGTCACTATTTAATAGTATAGTAATAATATTAACATTGTAATTGATTCATAGAATCCTTTACAAATTACAGATCTAAGTGTCTGAAGCTTAGACTGTTGGAAATTATCTAATTGTTATTCACCTGTTGGCAAAATTTTTTCAGCCACAATGTTTAACATAAATTTAAATATAAGAGTTTGAATGAAATTCTCCTGTTTGTTTGTTTTTAGACGGGCTAATGCGAGTAATTGTTATTGCTATATCAGTTTCTTTCATTGGATTGTCTCTTACAAGCGGGCTGTCATCCAAAGCTCATTACATTTAAATAAACCGCTCAATTATTTGAGGTGGTACCTCTGGCCTTGCTGTTCTGTTAAAATAATTTCAACCTCAAGGTTGGCTGTCTTTTCGTGGTTCTGTGTCAGTCTGTTCAATCTAACGCCATTTTCCTGGTAGCAGGTGCAAGGCTTAGACCGGTAACTTCATTCATTTACACTAATTTTTTTTAAATTATATTAACATCTTTTAATAATGCTACCAAAAGTTAAAATTAAAGCTTAATAATTATCAATAGTTGGAAGTTAATCGTTGATTTTCTTAGTTCTTTGCATCATTTAAGTTATAATTTAATATATTTTTTATACTTCGGACCACATGGTCACTTACTGTGCTAATTTTTTAATAAGTCACTAAATGTTGTTAGTAAATTAAATGTTTATACATTTCTACTTTATAATGTCCATTTATTCAAGTTTAATTCATAAGCTTGTTAACATCCTTGACTGCTACATGTCTTTTTAAGGTAACACCTGTAACATCTTTTCCATGATTGTGTGGTTCTTATATTATACTTTTTAGAATGAACTGATGATGCTTTCAGAATACGAAAGCGAAACGTCTTCAAAATAGATAGAGTGGCACATCAACTTTGTCTTTCATTTCTCCACCTACAAATTGACCGATATAAGAGCCCACCACTCTGTTGAGTGATCCTTATATATATATATATATATATATATATATATATATATATATTATATATATATATATATATATATATATATATATATATATATTTATATATATATATACAGATATACAAAGACAACAAAATAGCTGTTACAAAATGGTTTAATTCCAAACCAATCTATATTGCTTCATCAGCAATTGGAAAGCTGCTCCCTTGGGATTGTGTAGGCGCTGGTCGGTAAAGGATAAAAATTACATAGAAATAAATCGTCCAGCAGTGATTACTCACTACAATGAAAGCATAGGTGGAGTAGATTTGCTGGAAAGGATTATGACAAAATACCCTATAACCAGTAGAACAAACAAATAGACAATATGATGTATTTATATTCATATACGAAGTATTATAAATTTTTGTGCTGCAGCTAGTTGGCTACAATACAAAAAAGATTGTTTAGCTGCAGAAACTCTCAACAAACATATTCAAGATTACCTATCATTTAAGTTTGTGCTTGCTAGGTCGCTGTTGTACTCCAGAAACAGAAGTGGACCTACATTCGACGAAAGTGACGAAGAAAATGAAAATGTAACCGGAAAAAAAAAGACAGACTGCACCGATCCCTGATAAACGCTCATGGTCAAAGAAAGCTAAACACCTCCCAGAATTCGTTAATGAAAGACAGAAAGAAAGATCAAAATGCAGGTATCCTGGATGCCAAAAACTGAGGTTTGTAAAATGTGCCCGGTTAATTTTTTTATTGTCAGTCCAGACCCAAATTATCCCTAGTAATACTATGTTTAATGTTAATTTTTGAAAAAACCAAAAGGTTTTTTTAAATTTTTTGTTTTTTATGATTAGTAATCCCAAATTGTAACATTCTTTTGATTGCAATTAAAAAAATCACTGCAATTCATGTTTAAGCTTGGGAAGGATAAGTTAATTTTATCTTATATTTGATAAAACCCATAGTACTTTAAATTATTGAGTAGTGGGTAAGAACTCCTTAGGCAGTCCTATCAGGAAGAATTAATCATTCCCTGCCCTCCACAGATTCCAGGTGTTTCTTGACCCGGGAAATTAGTACCTGCCCAGGGTCCCTTGTTCAGTGTCACGGATGAAGACTACAACGGCATTCAAGGCGGAGAAGGATACCTTCGGTATGGCGAGGATGGCGGAAGTGGCACCCCCTGATTTTAGGGTTATAAAATCAGTAGCGTCTGATTCAGAGTGGACGGCTACGAACAGCGTCTGACCCAGAGTGGGCAGCTGAATATAAACTCACCAACCCGTGTGACCAGCGTGGTGTTTTATGGTCAACACCTCCCTTCTCAAATGGCGAACACAAACCCCAACGGAACTGGTCCCAGGTAGGTGGTTCACATTGTAGCAAATCCTACACCTTATCTAATAAGGTCAGTCTCATCGGATCTGGGGAGACAATAGTTTGTCAATACAGACAACAAAAATGTATATCTCAACTTTTAATGTAAGATCTTTGTCTAAAGACGAGAAACTCTATGAATTAGAGAAAGAAGTTAAACACCTGCAATGAGACATAATCGGACTATCGGAGGTAAAAAGAAAAGGAGAAAACTGACTCTCGCTAGAGTCTGGAAACATATTGTATTTTAGAGGTAGAGAAAACGAAAGGTTAGATGGAGTTGGTTTTTTTATTTTGAAAAAATATGCTCATAAAATTGAGGAATACGTAGGAATAACAGAAAGAATCGCTTTATTAATTATAAATATTAGCGAAAAGGTCACTTTAAAAATAATTCAGATTTATGCGCCAACATCTACACACACAGACGAAGAAATGAAAGAATTCTATGAACACCTCACAGAGTCCATGACATCGAAACACTACATACACAATTATAATGGGCGATTTTAAGACGAAAATGGGCAAAAAACTAGAAGAAAACGAAAACTGTATTGGAAAATTTGGACATGGAGTAAGAAATGAAAGAGGAGATCTATCGGTTAACTATCTCGAAAACAACAAATTATTTGCCATGAATTCTTTCTTCAAGAAAAAGCCACATAGGAAATGAACGTGGATGTCGCCAGATAGGAACACTAAAAATGAAATTGACTACATACTAAAAAACAAAAAGAACATTTTCGAAGACGTCACAGTAATAAACTCAATCTCTACTGGTAGTGATCACAGAATGATATGGGCTAAAATAAGTATTAAACACAGAAAAGATCGAAGAAAATATGTACACTCTAAGAAAAAAGTCCACCCAGAAAAATTAAAGGAGAATAAAGAATAATACCAAAACAAGTTAAGAACAGCTGAAGACCTAAATCTAGATCAACTAAACACAGCCATAACTGAAGAACTTCTAAAGACAAGCTTAGAAGTAGCACCAGCAAAATCAGACAAAAAATCAAAACTAAGTGTTATATCTTTAGACATACTACAACAACGGAGAAGCCTACTACAAGAAAATAAAATAAATACAATTAAATACAAAACCCTTAATGCAGCCTTAAGAAATCATATAAAACAAGATCTCAAACGGCATCAAGAAGAATGAATTGAGAAGATTATAGAAGAAAATAGAAATTTAAGATCTATCAAGTCCCACCTAGGAAGAAAAAAAATCATAGAGATGGAAAATAAACAAGGTGTAATAGAAAAAAGCAGAACCCAAATATCTAAGATAACAAATGAATATTATAGTGACCTCTACAGCTCTAAACTCAACAAAACCTGAAAAAGAAAATAATGAATGTAAACTCTGAAATATTACCCCCCATAACCGGAGAAGAAATAGAAAAAGCAACTACAGATATGAAAAGAAATAAGGCTGCGGGAGACGATGAAATTCTAATTGAAATGTTAAAAGAAGGAAGGAAAAAAATAAAAGACTACCTAAAGATACTTTTCAATAAATGTTTGTTTGTACTATCAAAAACAAAAAAATACCTTTAAAATTAAGAACAAAGTTATTTAATGTATGCGTCCTACCTGTTCTGACATATGGTGCCCAGACGCGGACGTGTGCCAAGAGCAACCTAGATAAAATAAAGAAAAATCAAAGAGCTATGAAAAGACAAATGTTGGGAAAATCGTTGAAAGATAAAAAGAGGAACGAGTGGATAAGATGCAAAACTGAAACAACAGACGCTGTGGAACATTCATTGAAATTAAAATGGAAATGGGCTGGACATAATGAAAGATATCAGGATGGAAGAGGGAATAAAGAAATTGGCCGCTGGAGACCATATACTGCAAAAAGGTCAAGAGGTCGACCGCAAATGAGATAGAAAGATGACAAAGCGGAGGTCCAATGATAGGCCTATATTCAACACATGAATAGATTTTGGGCTATAGATAGATAGACTATAAATTATAAACATCATTTTATACGTGCATCGTAATGCGATTCTGTTCCATGTCAAGAATATATAATTTAGATATTACTACATGACGTAAAATAAAAAAACAAAATTATTGACAGTGTTTTTCGCCATTTACATGGAAGTTAATTTTCAAAGTTACGTCCCTATAGAACTGAACGTGCGATATGTTATAGCAATATTAATACAGCAATAGTAATGCGTTAAGTTATTAATTAAAACGTAAACAGCTTTGGACATATCATGCCGAACAAACTAATTATGTTTGCTAAATAGGCGGTTGTGTATTTGTAAGGAATTACCACTAACTGCCTTCTGGTAATAATTAGGAGATACCTAATAAACCTCTGTTTAGGTATGTGCTTAACGGTCCTTATACTACATGTGATATGTTAACAACTACAATTTGACGGATATCCGGATTAGTTGGTATTTGTGACTTGAACACTATGTATACCGGGACTAGGTAACTAAGTGTAGAAGAAGAGAACAATAAACAGTTTCAGAAAATCTAACAGGCAGTTTACTGATTAAAACAGCTTATGCCGGCCAAATAAAGTAACTTTATATTTTATCACATGTTTTTCCGTGAGATAACATGCAGAAAACTAAGAAATATGAATTTATACTGGGTGTTTTTTTGAGAGAGGAACATACGTTAAATTAATAAAGAAGACACTTAGGTGACCTGAAAAATCCCATACTTAATGGGTCTTACTGCATCAATAACAAAGATATTGGGTGTTTTATCTATTTTGCCAACTTCTTATTTGGTTCATAACTTTTTAACCACCCTGTATATTTGTTTATATTTGGCACGCAAATATACTTTAAGGTGTTGAATCGATTAATTTATTTACAATTTTAAGAAATCCAGGTTTGGAATAAAAATGTTGGAAAAATAAAATAACCTGTAGCGTTATAACTGCTATATTACCTGCTTTCTTTCTTATGTTAATATATTTCGTTAATTCTATTCTCCAATTTCCGTATCTTCTGTCATAATTCATATTCTTCTACATCCTCCATTGTATCTCTTATTTTTCTATATATTTTCTCGGATATAGATTGTATCAGAATTATGTCGTTACTTAATTGATTTATTATTCTCTTTTCATTTTTACTGGTATTTGGTATAAAAACCAGTTGGCGTCCAAATCTATCTTCTTTATATATATTTTAGTATCTACCTTTCCTATTTTCTTAATAATCATCATTTTTATCTTTTACTCAAGTTTCTAAAGAGTAAATTTTATTTTCATCTCTATTTCTGTTACTTTGGAACGAGAGGTCCCATCTTTATTCTCTGTTGACATTTCCCCTTTCCCGTTCGATACAAAAGTCGATATAAAGACTTCTATTTTCTAAAAATGTCGATTTTCTTCATGACTTCTCTAAGAGTAGAATAACCAATTGTTGTGTCGTCTCCAGATTTGGAGGTAAGTGTAATATATTTGATCGATTTCCTAATTTCACCTGTTGTATAAAAATCTTTTTATAATTTTAACTTTGCAAATTCTAAGCTGATTATTTATAATTATGGTATGACATGTAAATAGATACATATTTTTTTTGGATATCTCTTATGTTTTTTTATTTTATATAAAAAACTAGCGATAAGAAATATATAGTTTCTTTAATATAGTATGTAACAGTTTTACGAATATTTTTATAGTTTTAAATATGAATTTTAAATCCATAATATCTTTGATTTTAATAATAATTAACTTTTGACAAACTACCATTTCTATATAGCAATGTTTCTAAATTCTCTAGCTTTTAATAAATATATCTTGTCATTTTTTTTTAATTAATATTAGAATATTTCAGTTTTAAAAAAGTAATTACCATTTGCATTAAAGTTATATATATCCTTACTTTTACTTATTTGCCTATGATAAGTACATAAATAAGAATTGTTTCTCGACTTGCTTGGGTGAACAGTGATAAAATTTAATTTTGTTAAATTTGATTGGTCACCTTATTCATCCCCCAAGCAAGGTCTCTCATTTTGGGTTCACCATTTTCTCAAGCAAGGTGTGTTTTTCTTCATTTTAGTCAACCTCCGGGATACATTTTTGAGGTGCGGGTCAAATTCTATTATCATCCACAAGACCAACCGACCTGAGAATGGAACCATCATTCCAATAGGAGAGTTGACTCCGGGACAGGAAAATCCAAAACTAACAACATGGCTTGCTAACAACCAGAGCAGAAAAGACCAGGATAAAACTTAGGATTTGATGACAAACATTGTTTTTTCATATACCTAATGTAACACTGTAGCAAGAAGTCGAATAATTTTTATTTAAATTCAACACGATACTTAACATTTATTTTTCTGTTTTTTTTTTATAATTTAATAAACATGTGTTAATTTAACTATGTATTGTTTCTTCTTTTTACTTGTTTGTGTGTGTTGCTCCAGAGTAGGCCATATTCACGTCCTGAGTGAGCTAGCCAGGGAGTGTTTCGTATAACGTCTAATGTAGCAATTTTGTAATTGATACATTAGGGGTTATGACGTTAAAAATTGGTCCAAACGAGAAACGATTTGTCACTCCAACGTTGTTAGTGATGTTAGTCAGGTTGTAGCAGCAAACTAAGGTTTGCGGTTACAGGTTGACAACACCAGCTCAACGTTGGGATGTTACAAATTGAGCCTCAAAGGGTTACAAATTGGCACCCAATGAATATTTGTTGGCACGTCATAGATTGACGTCCAATGAATGTTCGTTGGAACGTTACAAATTGGCGCCCAACGTGGGCGCCAATTATAACACACAATTATAACACGCTGTATATTAGATTTTTTAAAAATGGATTGTGTATTTAAAAAAGGCAGAAAAGCTAAATTTAGTGGTATACTTTGACTTTTCGGCAAAATGGTTTTTCTGATAAAATTTTGCATTTTAATTAATACTATTTATTAATTTTAACACGATAAGTCCCCCACAAACATGATGTAAGTTTTCTGTCAGACCGGAACATTTTTTAATAATTTTAAAATAAGAAGGTGTGTAACTATTTATTTCTATTCTAAAATAAAAAAAAGCAGCATAAATTCTTTTAAGTAAAGCGCAGCATGTACTAACACGGTACACACGGTCTATTTGTAATTATTTTTGTAATTTGTTTTAATATAGACCATGTGTGCCATATTGACTCCAACCAGAAAGATAATGAAATACCTTCTCCCTAAGATATTTTAAGTTTAAAAATACAAAAACAATTTATTTTTTCAATGAACATGTGTATGAATATTCACAAAACACTTACCACACATATATGCAGTAGTAACGGCACATATCGGACAAAAAGTGTACACTCTTTTGGCATTCTTCATCACTAATGTTCTTCCTTCACGGTTTGAAAAGTTATTATAACATACTGAACAGCTTCCCCTTTTCACTTTCTTGTCTAACGTATGCAGAGTTGTTCAAGTGTTTCCATGTCTTTTGTGGCATTAAATGACTTTGAACAATTTATTCACGGAACTAAGTAATTGAGAGATGTTTGCCGGTAACAGATTTGTGGAGAACTAAGGAGTTCACAATTGCGGTATTTGTTATTAATTCCACAGCCAATTTACGATACCACTTTATACACTTACGATACTTCGTCGAACAGGGAATTATATTTAGCCTTTTGATTCGAGATATCGATAAAAGATTTTACATAATTATAGTCATCAATGGTCGATGGTTTGGGAACAGGTCCACGTTTTGTTTGAACATCTATCGTCAAAGAAATATCCTTGGTCGTAAAAAACAAAACGTTTTGTATACCTTTTCATTTTTCGATAACAACTTCTGTATTACTCTATAAATATTTCACGTACCTCTTAATTTTGCATCGATTATGGCTTTTGGATTATGTTTGCTATTGGCACGTAATGTTTCGACTAAATGGGTTTTCCTATTATTTAATTCATGGGCCAAGTCAACACTCGTATAAAAATTCTCAGTATATAAAGTTCTGCCTGTATCTAGAAGCAGTTGCATAAGTTCGATCACCACTCTGGATGCTAACGACTTTTCAGATAGTTAAATCGCTTTTTCACCGTACACTTTTACGGCATACGTATATCCATCTGCGACGCAAAGTTTAAACAATTTGATTTCGTATTTGTGTCTCTTTCCAGGAATGTATTACAAAAAACTAAGTCTACCACGAAATGGTACCATAGTTTTGTCAACATATAACGATACTCTAAGAGTATACATTTTCTGAAGCTTTTAATTTAGTATTTGTGAAAGAAGAGAAATTTTGTAGAGTCTGTTTCTATATATATATATATATATATATATATATATATATATATATATATATATATACAAAATAAAAATATATTTTGACAAAGACGTCCGAATTGGAAGTCAAAACGGTAATAAAATTATTTTTTTAAGTTAAATTGTGGCCCGGTGAAGGAGATGAGGAGTCAGATCCACAAAGCATCTGCATTGTCAGGATGTCTGCTGGAGATAGTCTAGTCATATCCATTTTTAAACCATAAGTAAATACAGTGATCAAAGAAGAATGAGTTGATGCATTTTTAAGAAAATTATATCCAGTGTTATCCATTACACAATATTATCCACTTTCAGTGCCATTTAGGTTGTATGAATTAGAAATCAGTCTTAAGAATAAAAAAATTACTAGGAATAGACATATATGTACGTTATATTATGTTGGCAAATTTATTTCAAAATAGAAAAAAAAACTCTACTGACTAAAAAATTTTTTTTTAATCAAATATGGCTATCAGAAGATATTTCAGATAGTTGGAGAGAGTACCGGGTGATTCCTATTCTCCCCCTAAAAAAATGAGGAACTTGGACAGTATATGGCAAAATAGCTCTTGAAATAAGTATTCGCTCCGTGCGTGACCATGGTAGGGGTACATTGAAACGATGCCAGCGTGCGTAGCGGCGAAATATGACAAAATTGGAATATTGGACAAAATATTTTTACGCATAGGTTTTATCAAAAATGTGTGCAAATACATGTTGCGTATTTAATTGTGCTAATAATAGCAAAAGCAGTGAGTGCAGTTTTTATAGGTTCCCAAAGATTACATATAAATTAGAAAAAAGAAAAAGAAAAATTCGTGCTATTAATATGGAAAAGTAAATATCACATAATTTCATTTTTATGCAATTGAAATAGGAAAAATTTAAATAATTTACCTTGAATGATAATTCATAAGGCTTCAAGCTAACTACAATGACTTTAGCTTTTATATCATAACTTCTACTATTATTGTTTTTAATTATATGCTCTTTTGCGTGAAAAACTTGATTTGCCAGTACTAGATTTTTCCCTTTTTTTTACATTTGGAGTTGAAAAGATATATTATGATGAATTTTGAGAAATCCAGTTTTTAATACTACATTTATTTTGTACATAAACTGAAAAAATATAGTTAAAAAACTAATTTATTAATGATTGTCAATTTCGCATGTATTTAATAACGTCAAACATATGTCATATGTTTAAGCTGAAAATTGGGACTCCAAAATTGTCAGAAGAAGGCGGTAGGTGTCGCGGCAGTCACGCACGGAGCGAATAGAGCTGGAGAAGAATTTATTATATTATATTATTATAGAAGAAGTAACTATAAAAAAATACATTATAAAACTTAATTATGAATTACTTAAATTTAAATTATCAAAAAATATAAAACGATTATTTATTAGAAATTAATGTTAGTATTAGTTTACGGATAAAATTGTATACAAAACATGATTAATTAGTCAAAAAAAAATTATGTAACTTAACGTATTAAATCGGTAAAATGTTAACATTTCATTGTTTTTTTATTATGTGCAACAATTAATTCACATCCAATATTCATCTTTAATTAATATATAAATAATAAAGAGTCCCCAAAAAATACATAACTTCAATCCACGAAATATCTTGGTTTTTAAAAAACGAGCGAAAATTAAAAAAAATAACTAGTTAAAAATAAAGTAATTATTCAAATTGAAAGGTAAAGGAAAAAATAGATTCTTCGAATGACGACCTAATTTAGGGTAATAAAACTCAGAAAAAATTACCGTAGTATGGCGTAAAACAATGTCTAAAATATATCATACCAAATAAAAATCAGGTTAGTCCAAACCACCAGGGAAAAAAACCAGTGATGTCATGTAAACAAACCGGCTGATGCAATATTTATTTTGAAGAAACGTTCCAGTATTATTCTAACCGCAAAAGTGTAAGTTCTTAGTTGTTTGTGTGATTATTACTAAACCATTATGGGTAATAGTGATTCGGAGTGGTTCGTTGAGAACAAAATTATGACTTAAAAAATAGAAGGAAGACTACCGACCAGATGTCTCAAGTCTCTAAAATGTTAAAATCGACTCAAGAAGCAGGACAGCCTTGTAAATGCTTAAGGCTGAAGTCATCGTCCTCATCAACTAGCCTCTAACGTCTTCTGCTAAACATAGGCCTCTCCCATGCTTTTCTACTTAGTCCGATTTAGCGCTATCTGAATCCAATTTCTCATTTTGTCTCTTTTTACGTCATCTCGTTGGGGGTCGACCTCTATTTCTGCTTGTATTCGGGGTCTCCATTCTAAAATTCTTTTCTTTTTAAAATAAATGACGGTTGCGTTTCGATTTAATTTGGGTCTCTTACCACTCCCTGACACGTGTTTCTGAGTCTACCCGTCATCAGAAGGAGTTTGTAAGAAGACTCAAACCAAATCAAAACGCACCGACTACTAAGGCAATTATAGTAAAAATAATTACCAGAGTATGCTACTAGAGGCCTCTAGTGAGGAAACATGAAGTTAAATATCGATAGCAATTAAAGTAAACTGTATAACCCAAGCTTAATCAAGCCATTCAGAGCGATGCTGAGAATATTAAAATTCCACTATGCATCAACAATTTACCCATATAAACTTCTATCATTTTTGTACTCATTGCGTCGAGTAAGGACAATAACAAAATAAATGACGGTTGCGTTTCGATTTATCGTTATTTTCTTTTTCTCTCTTTTCTTTTTTCAGTTCCACTTTAGTGTTTTTATCCTTTCAATAACGTCTGTCAGGCTGAAGTGCTTTGAGGTAAATAATAAGGCACAGAAAAAGAAATATTAAGAAAAATTAATACCTCGCGCCTCCACGATAAGTAAAATTAATATTTGGCTGGTATCATTACGGTTTTACCTATCCAACATGAAGGTCTCGTTGAAACAAGCACAGTGCCAGTTTCCTTGATGCAAGTTATGCGTGTCGAATTCAAGTTCGCGATTGTGATATTCCTGTGTCTACCAAAGCTTTTTTTCCATTCATGGGATTACAAAAAATAAAATAAATTATATATAAGAAAGATCTGAATCATTTCCAATAACCAAGGGGCTTAAACAAGGATGTTGTCTGTCTCCGACCCTGTTTAAAATATATATTCAATCATCGCTAGAGCAGTGGAGAAAACAAGTATCCGGAATGGGAATAGACATAGGCGGTGGTGAATGTCTAACAGCTTTATTTTTCGCAGATGATCAGGTAGTCGTAGCGAATGACGAGGAAGACATGGACTACATGTTTAGAAAACTAAACAAAGAATATGAAAAATGGGGCCTCAATATGAATATGGCAAAGACAGAGTATCTTAAAATAGGAGATGGTGAAGAAGATCCAGAGTTAGAAATTAGAAACACAAAAACATGCAATGAATATAAATATCTCGGATCTATAATATCTAAAGAAGGCACTACCAAAAGAGACATCGAAAACAGAACACAGCAGGGAAAAAAAGTGGTAAACATTCTAAACTCTCTACTTTGGTCTAAAGATATTAGACAAGAAACGAAATTGACAATCTATCGAACCTTGGTAGAGCCTATTATGACTTATGGGGCAGAGGTTTGGCAGATAACGCAGAAGGATAGAAAAAGAATAGAAGTAGTAGAAATGGATTTTCTAAGGAGAGCGTGTGGTATATCCAAAAAAGATCACATCAGGAATGAAGATATTAGAAGGAGGACAAATACTGTATATTCCAGTATAGATAGAATTGAAACGAGACAACTAGTGTGGTATGGTCACGTGAAACGAATGAATGAAGATAGATGGCCAAAGAAAGCTTTAAATTACATACCACAACAAAGAAGAAGAAGGGGAAGGCCTTCAGTTGCCTGGGAAGAAAATGTACGGCACATAATGAGAGATAGAGCCATCAGAGAAGACGAATGGATGGACAGAAAACGATGGCGGTCGAAATGCGAGAAACGGCAGAGGCTGTAGGAACCTCGCTTATATACAGTGTAGGTAAAATTTTAAGGTCGGTATGGTAAAATTTAACAGGATATCTAACGCAGATATAAAATCATATTTTCAACGAATTAGACAAAGATAACAATCATATTTCCCCTTCGTCTCCCCTCCTAAAATCCTTTTAACACTCATTGGCCATTGCCCATTAGTGAGACGATTAGTTCCGATCAGATATTCTCTGGTTCCGATCCTAATATACCTAAAAAACTAGAGGTGGGTCTTCTCGTTTTTTTAATTTTTATCGGAACCGTTTTTCGTAAACTGTAACTAGTTGATTGTTTACCAGTAGAGTAGAGTAGAGTAGAGTATTTATTTAACTACATAACATATACAAATATTGTTTGTAGCAAGTCAAAAAAAACATACATAGTATTAAATGATAAAACATTAAATAATACAAACATGAAAACATATTAAACAGATAAATAATACAAACATGAAAACATATTAAACAGAAAAATATTTATGGCAAAGTTACGGTAAGCAGTTCAGTGGATGTTCTGCAATGAGTCATATATTCTTCTGAGCAGTAAAAACAATGTTTTAAAAGATATTTTTTTATAACTTTATCGAAACTATTACAGCTTAGCTCTTTTATACTTTTTGGTAAAATATTGTAATAGTTATAATTAAGACTATTTTTTTCTGAAAGACTTAATCTATAGCGATTTGTTCGTAGGTAGTGACAGTTTCGCGTATTGTGAACATGGACATCAGACTGTTTTATTAAATGGGCACGTTTTCTGTGAATTTGAGTTAAAACTTGGAATATCAATAGAGTAGGTAGCGGCATAATTTTGAATTTGATAAAGAAAGGTCGGCAGTGTTCTAGATAACTAACCCCTGCTAAAATCCTGACAGCTTTCTTTTGTATTCTAAAAATTTGAAGTGCATTTGTTGAATTGCCCCATATAATTAAACCATAGTTTAGGTGAGAGTGGAATAAAGAAAAATATGTCATTTTTAATGTTTCAAAGTTGACAACCCTTGCTAGTTGGCGAATAACAAATAATGAACTGGATAGCTGTTTCTTAAGGTGTGAGATATGAGCAGACCAGTTGAGTCGATTATCTATGGTTATTCCCAATAGTTTAACAGTCTCTTTGTTAACTAGATCATTGTGTAAATTACTTGCAGATATAACCATATTTTGCGTTTTATCAGAATTAAGTTTTAGTTTGTTTGCAGCAAACCATGAGCTAGATTTAGTAGTAACTTCCGCATGAGACATTTTTAAATCATCATTATTTTTTCCTGATATAACGTATGTCGTATCATCTGCGAATTGTATGGTTTTGTACGGAGATATGAATTTAGGCAGATCGTTGACATAAATAATAAACAAAAGAGGTCCTAAGACCGAACCTTGTGGGACTCCATGTTTTATGGATAGAAAATCAGAGAGATGACCTTTAGACACTACCGCCTGGTGTCTGCCACATAGATAAGAAGTTATAAGCTTAAGAGGGATACCTCTGATTCCATAGTAATTTAATTTGTGGAGCAAAATGTCGTGTGAAACGCAGTCAAAAGCCTTTGATAAGTCACAAAGAGAAATTGCTATGCGATTGCCGCGTTCAAGCCCCTCAATCACCTCGCTCACAACATTAAAGACCGCGTTCGTAGTAGAACGAGCACTTCTAAATCCATATTGTGAGTTGCTAAAGTAATTATTTGACTCAAAATAAGAATAAAATTGTTGTTTGATAACCTTTTCAATCACTTTCCCAAAAGTAGAAACAATGCTTATGGGTCTGTAATTGTCAATTTTTGAGGAATCACCTTTTTTGTAGATTGGTAGTACTTTTGAGTATTTTAGTACTTCTGGAAATACTCCGGTGGATAGAATTAAATTAATAAGATGAGTAAAAGGTGTTAAAACTATTTGGTAAGTTTCTTTTAAAATTTTGCTATTAATCTCGTGAACGTCCCTACAATTAGAATTACTAAGCGACTTTATTATTTGAGAGACCTCTTCTTCCAGAACGGGCCGAAAAAAAAAATGACTTGCTCGGAGAAGGATAATTTCTATAATTGACGAGGACATCGATGTTAATGGTGGGAAGAGATGTAATTATATTCTCTGCAATTGTACTAAAAAATTGATTCATTTCGTCTGGAGGTAGATCAGGTTGTACCGAACTGGATTTAGTGTAGTTTCTTTCGAAATTTACTATTTTCCAGCAGTCTCTAGGTTTATTATTGGAATTAGTAATAAAATTACAGTAAGCTGACTTTTTAGCAATTTTTAATTGCCGATTATATTCAACTTTTTGTTGTTTATATACTTTGAACAAATCGGGATCCTTAGTGGCCTCTGCAATGTGTTTGATAAGAGAAATATTAGATCTGTTAGACCTTAATTCATTATTAAACCATTGCACAGGTGCTTTTTCAGTCATTTGTCGTACTTTTTTTAGTGGAAAATACTGTAATATTAAATTGTTATAAGTTTCGGTAAGAAAGACTGTCAAAGAATCAGGATCATTATTAATATCGTAGAAAAAGTCCATGTTTGTAATAGCTAGCGCACGTTTAAGCTTCTGTAAACCAGAAGAAGTAATAAACCGTTGAAATATTTTATTAGTGTCAACCAGTATTCAAATTAGCGAGTACACAAACATATTAGCTATTATCGTTTATGTGTATAAGTATTGAAATAAAAGAACCTAACGAAGGATATATTTATTGTAACTTGAAAAATAAATTAAATAATACAAATGGTACTTAAATAGTTACATTTACATTACACATTATTAAATCGCGAATCGTCTAAATTGACATTTAAAAACATAAGTTTTTCCACTTTTCTTGTTAATCGCGTTCTTCTTTTATTTAAAATTATACCAGATGTTAAACATGTGTTCACAAGGAAAAGATTTTGTTACAATACTACAACATTTTATGAATATAGTGGTTAAGTTACGATATACATGGCGATGGTTTTTTCACCACGGTAATGGACAGTTCCAATCTCCGTTCGAAATTGTTTGTGGGTAATATATCATCAGACAATTACATGTCGACTTCTTTTATACCTCTCGATACAGGTGTATGTTTAGATGAGTCATGTCCAATTAATTCATCAAAAATACACCATGGACTTAAGTCATCTTTATCAGTTTCTTTTTCTTGGACTGATTGATTTTCAAGATTTACTAAACTTTTCGTTTCATCCGTTTTCCATAGTTAAAGAACCAGCTTTTAAAAAGTTTGCAGGGTGGATTCCTGGATATAAACCGCCAACAAGAAAAACTTTGTCAGGTTCATTACTTCAGGAATGTTATGTCAAAAGTGAGCAAATTATTAGATCGCAAGTTGTTAAAGAAGTAGAAAATATCTGTGTTACTACTGACCTCTGGACATCTGGAGTAACTGAGAGTTACTTCGCATTAACAGGACAATATTTAACCGAAAATTTAGTATTCAAAACTTTTTTATTAGGCTGCTGCCATTTTTCTGGAAACCATAATCCAGAAAACAGCGATTACTGTAATTATTAATCAGTAGGGTCTAAAACGAAAAGTAAATTTTGCAGTAACTGATAATTCCTAAAATATGGTCAAAGCTATTAAATATGTTTTGTTTTATGATGATTTTGATTTATGATGATGATTAAATTTATTGGTGGGGGACGCACTTAAATGCTGTCGTGTACAAATAGATAAAATAAAAAGTCCTTTTTTCGACAATTCTGCAAAAAAACACATTTCAAAAAAGTACCTTATCTTCAGAAAGGCTTTTAAAGTATTAATTACAACAGAACACAGTTCCCAAACGGCCAATCCAAGACGTGGAAACTAGGTAGAACTTCACCTATTACATGTTAACAAGAATGACCGAGTTAGAAGAGGCAACCCGTTCCACATTGGTATTAAATAATACAGACTTAGACTTAAAACTAATCTAAATAAAGAACACTGGATTATTTGTTCTCAACTTATCCAAATTTTACGGCCGTTTAAAGAAATAACAAGTACAATGAGTGACCAAAAATACTTGAATGCTAGTTCAGTGAATGTTATGGTACGCTGCCTGCAAGAATCTTGCAATAAAATTTTAGCAAACGGCATACTTACATCCATAGTATATGACATAGTACAATTACTAATATCGGGTTTAGCAAAAAGATTTAGAGGAATAGAACAGAGTGGCACATTGTCATTATGTACAGTTATGGATTCACGATTTAAAGTGCAGAACAAAACAAAAAGTTAAGAAGCTGGTTACTTCTATAATTAACGAACAAGAAGATTGTACTATTGAAAATCAACCAGTACAAGAAAAAGAAACCAATAAATATGACTTAAGTCCATGGAGTATTTTTGATCAATTAATTGGAGATGACTCATTTACATGTACACCTGCATCGAGAGTCCATTACAACGGTGGAAAAACCATCGCCATGTATATCCTAACTTAACCACTATATTCATAAAGTATTGTAAATGTGAACACATGTTCAAAATCTGGTTTAATTTTAAATAAAAAAGAATACGGTTAACAAGAAGTAAAGTAGAAAAACGTATGTTTTTATGTCAATTTAGACTATTCGCGATTTAATAATAACGTGTAATGTAAATGTAAGTCCGATTTACTATTTGTATTGTTTAGTTTAGAACAGAATATTTAAAACAGAATATTTAAAAATTGGAGGAAATACCACAGATCTGAGTCTTGAAAACGCAGTCATAAAAGGCTGCAACCAGTATAAATATCTAGGAAGCATCATATCAGCAGATGGCAGAGTTAAGATAGATGTACAAAACCGAATAACCCAAGGGAAAAAATGCATCCGAATACTGAATTCATTACTGTGGTCTAATAAAATAAAGATGTATACCAAACTTCGCGTATACAGAGCAATTGTAGAACCAATTACCACATATGGTGCCGAATGTTGGACGATGACAAAGATTGAACAAGATAAAGTAGACGTTGTTGAAATGGATTATCTTAGAAGGTCATGTCGAGTATCGAGAATGGAAAGAATCAGAAATGAGGAAATACGAAACCGTACAGGAATTAGAGACACTCTTTCAGATAGAATACAAGGACGGCAATTACAATGGTATGGTCACGTGATGAGAATGGAGGAGGAGCGGTGGCCAAAGAAAGCCTTAATGTATGTTCCGCCAGAAAGAAGGAAAAGGGGAAGACCACCAAATTCCTGGAGAAGAGAAATTACAAAAACAATGCAATCTAGAGGCTTAGAAGAGGGAGATTGGGGAGATAGGAAAAGATGGAGGCTGAAATGCGGGAAGCGGCAATCGCCGTAGGACCCCCGTTATATGATGATGATGATTGTTTAGTTTATTTTTCAAGTTATAATAAATATATCATTAGGTAGTTTCTTTCACTTCAAAAGATATACACATAAACGATAATAGCCGTTATGTTTGTTTATGTAGGTACTATCTTACTTGAAACTACTTTTAAACAATCATAGTTACTTGTTTATGAAAATTAAAATTTTTAAATGCTTTTTAGCATTCAAAAAAATTTAAATTTTTTTGGAATCCTGATAAAACTAACAAATATTTTTGAAAAATTTAAATGCAGAATGAAAGATTACATTATTACCGAGGGCCGAAGGTCCCTTAGAATAAACAAAAAGTTTTTTTAATTAGATATTTGAAATTAAAAATCGCACTTAGTTTTTGTTTTTTTTTTCATCCCTATAACTTATTAAAATAAACATTATAGAAGTTTTCAGGGACTTTCAGCTCTCGGTAATAATGTATTGTTTCATTCTGCGTTTAATTTTTTCAAAAATATTTATTAGTTTTCTCAGGATTCGAAAAAAATGAATGCATTTAAAAAACATTCCGAAATTTTGCTCCTACGCTCTTAACGATAAACTAGCACGACCCGCCTCTACTTCTCGTTACTCGATCTTTTGACCAGAGGACTATCTAGACTAGACGTTGCCAAATAAATTAGTGTATGAATATTTTTTAATTTGGCGTTATTGTATGCATGTTTAATTGTTTATTATTTCATATTGGGAAATTATTTTGATGTTTAGATTTTTAGTTCGGAAATCGTACTTAAAATACGAAACATTAATAAATTTTATTTATATAAAACGATTTCCGAAATGGAAATCAAAATGTTATATTACAATTATTGTAAAGAAAACTTGTGGCATATTCCCAATAAAAAAAACAGTAACCTGCCATTTAAATCAATTTCGCCCAAATTTGATTATCTTGAGCATTTTATCTTCTTGATAGAACATTGTTCAAATGCAAAAAAAGACAACAGGTCAAATAAAACCAATAAGTTTGGCAACGTTGAATTTCCCCTTTTTTAATATTTCCATTCGGCGATATAAAGGGCGTACCTAATATACCTCTCTCTTTTTAAACAGCTGTTTCTCACTCCATCTCACGTAAGGTCCATACCGACCATAAAATTTTTCCTACACTGTATATATATATATATATATATATATATATATATATATATATATATATATATATATATATATATATATATAAGAAAGCCTCAAATGAAGTGGTGCAGCTCCTAAGAATAGCTAGAATAGGAAGCTGACAGACTTAACAACTTAACAAAAGGTTTGGTATGTGATCGCATCAAAACTTTTAAGGGTCGCGAGAGCCACTATATTCTGAAATGTACAAAAATGACTTATTTACCAGGGGGACTCACAATCTTATATGATGTTATATGATGAAGTTATATGATGTTAAAACCTAAATGCCTTGAAGATGACCCTGTCGTCTTTTGTATCCCGTCGAAAACTTGTCGAGAAGGTATGATTAGAAGTCCCGTTGTAACGAGTAGCTCTTTCGGGGCGACAGACCCAGTAAAACATAGATTGCATTAAAGATAAATCTATTGATTCAACGTATATACAATAAATAAAAATAAAATGAATTGTATGTCCCCGTCTGGATCCAGCGATGAGTGAACTCCCCGGCGAACGTCTATAAAAGAAAACAAATTTATTATTACTATTAATTATTTATTTATTAATTAATTATTTATTATTACTAACAAATAAATTAAATACGCGAAGTCGATCGCACGCAGACTTATACTCGCCTCCACCTCAATTCAGCGGATGCTCCGAACGCACCTGCAAACAAAATATTTGGTTGTGCAAATCCACGGTAATATTCAAGAGGATGCGCGAATATCGACACTCCCACGGTTCGAGCTGTTGAACGATCAGAACATCGTTACACCCCCTTCTCTTTGGAAAAAAAGTAACATACCTTTTTTGTGTATATGGCGTCTACAGCCTTGTGATGCCATATATCTTTCCCACCATCTTTCTACCGTTGTTACACCATATCCGGTATCGTTTGGTCCCCTACTCAATCAGGTGCTTTGGGACGATCTCTATGAGATTGGAGTTTTTCCCGGGTTCAGGTTCTCCTGGACTAGATGCGACTTGGGCTTTTGGTCCTGTTGGAGTATCAGGTATGCTCTTCTTCCTTGGTGGGGTGGGTGGTGTACCGAATAGTTCATGGAACCTCTTCAGAATCCTCTCCGCGTCTTTCCCTGATGTCATGGGCAGTTCGGGTCTCTCTGGCGTTCCCAGAGGGGTCATCTCTTCCGGTATCTCTAGTACGTCTTCCATGTTTAATGTGGATGAACTGAATTCTGCTTGCGAGCATTGCCACTTTACCGTTTGGTTGTGGTGGGGATTTGATTTCTGTAGTAACATTTCCCCTACCATGGTTTTAAATCTTTTACATGTGCCGTCATCTGCTTGTTGGCTGTGTAAGGGCGAAACGAATGGAATCGACTCTTGCCTTACAGACTGGGACGACTCCTTGTTTCTCCAGTCTGTAATTCGTTTCCCTGACGCCTGAAACAGCAGTCTCTGTTGTAAACCCTTTTTCTGCCGCAATGCGAACAAAACTTTTTCTATGGGTTTTTGCAGTTTTTACGGCTATGACCTGGCATCTTACCACCAGTGGAACCACACAGCCAGAAAGCCAACCAACCAAAAACAAACCACGTCCTGAAGAGGTGAAAAACCTATAACAGGACACCAAAATATAAAAGAAAGAAAGCCAACCAAGAGAATACAGTAGTCGAGAGAATACAGTAACTCAAAGACAGTCTACCTAGAGTTTTAGAGCCCCTAGGGTCCTAGATCCCTAAACTGTAGGGAGCAGGTCAGAGAGGCTCTGCTCCACCTACCTGCCTTGGACTCTGTGGCTTTGTCTTTATATTCTACAATTGGCGTTTTATTACATTCTTCGATCCAAGTTTTGCATCCCAACCTGAAGAGGGATAAGTGTCTAAAGTATTTAGTACACTAATATGCGAGAGTATGGTGTGGGAGACGATTTTACCGTCAAGTTGCCTTCCCGAGACGACAGTTATAGTGAGTGTGTCACAAAACATGGTACTGGATTGGAAATCATTTTTAGGCACAATATATTTACAAAAATTCCTATTTAAAACTCAGAGTTTGAAGGAAATAGTGGCATCATCTGATCATAGCCGCCTTATTTACTACCGTTCAAAATACAATGGACCAGTTGTAACAGATTTATTTTCACCCTAGGATTGTTTGTATAATTTAGATATAATATTAAGTAAATTTGTACCTGTTATGTGATTTATTTAACATTGTTACATAATAAATCCACGATAATAGAGTCAAAAAATCAAAGCTGGGAGAGAAAATGTCAGGAATTAGATACGTATATTGGCGGCCGCAAATCAAGAGAATCCTGGAGATTTATAAAAAACATCAGATCCAACAGAACAGAACAAATAGCCATACACTCCATAGAGCCCGAAAAATGGGAACAACACTATAAAACACTGTTAGTAGAAGAAAGACCGGAATTCAAAAACATAGAACAACATGAAATCCTGATTCAAGGAGAGCCTCCAACAATTAACATCGAAGAAACTAAAAAAGCTATATCATTGTTGAAAAATGGACGTGCTCCGGGCCCAGAGGGGATATATGCAGAGTTAATAAAAAATGGAACCAACAAACTATTCAAGATACTAACAGAAGTTTTCAATAGGCACTTGCACGGAGAACCAGTGCCACAAAGTTGGAAAGAAGGATGGATTACATCTATCCATAAAAAAGGAAATAAGGAAGATTGCAATAACTATCGGGGTATAACTGTTACGAGTACGCTTAGCAGATTATATGGGAGAATTATAAAAGAACGCATATGCGAAGAATACCGTCCTTTTGAATCAGAAGAACAAAACGGATTCAGAGCGGGACGATCCACAATAGATAGTATTTTTTGCTTATCCCAAATACTCGAGAAAAGAACACTGAGATCTCGAGAAGTGCATTTACTTTTAGTCGATTTAACAAAAGCATATGACACCGTGCCTGTTGCGAAATTGTGGGAAGTATTGGAGAAAACCAGTATCAGCGTTTCACTAATCGACGCTATTAAAGATCTATATAACAACACAATATCAAAAGTTAAAATAGGAAATAAGGTTACTAATGGTTTTCAGGTAACAAAAGGACTGAAGCAAGGTTGTTGTTTATCTCCCATACTATTTAATATATATATCGACGAAGCACTCAGGCAATGGAAAAAGAAGTGTAAAGGGATGGGGCTGTCTATTGGGGATGAAACGTTATACACGCTGCATTATGCAGATGACCAGGTAGTTATTGCCCAAGACAAGGAAGACCTAGAGCATATGGCTAGAAAACTAATGGAAGAGTACAAAAAATGGGGCCTCGAAGTAAATTTACAAAAAACGCAATATCTTTGCATAGGAGGAGAAAATACTGCAGATGACCTCGACTTAGAAGACGGGAAAATTAAGAAATGCGATCAATGTATATATTTGGGGGTAAAACTAACAAAGACAGGAAGAACTGATGAAGCCATAAAAGACAGAATAACCAAAGGGAAACAAGTTATAGGTGCATTGAATTCAGTACTATGGCAGAAAAATATAAGACCGGAAACGAAAAAAAAAGAATATATAACACAATATTGAAACCAGTAATCGTGTATGGCTCAGAAGTATGGCAGTTATCACAAAAACTTAAAGGTAACCTCTTGGCAGTTGAAATGGATTTTTGGAGGAGAGCAGCGGGAAAGTCTCGATTAGAACATGTGAGAAATGAGGACATAAGAAATCAAATGAATGTACAAAGATCAATTATAGAAGACATCGAAAAACAACAACTGACATGGTACGGACATGTTAGACGTATGGGGGAAGAAAGACTACCAAAAAAAATATTAGAATGGGTACCACCAGAGAAAAGAAAACGAGGACGACCACCAACAACATGGATGCAAGGAATTTCAAAAGCCATGTCAGCAAGAAATCTATTTGAAGAAGACTGGCAGAATAGACAGGCTTGGCGAACGGGAACCCAAAGGTGGATTACGCTATAAACGGGATATATATATATATACATAATAAAGTATATGAAATTTCTAAGTGTAGATATTGTATAGTTCCTTATAGGTAATTAAATGTCTTTCTGAGAGTTTTGTTTCATTTTTGCTTTAACTGTCAGCCCAAAGGTTTTGTCTACTTTGCTACCTCATTCGGTTAAGGGTACTGTGCTGTAACCATCTATTTTTGTTCACCATCATGACAAATTTGTTGATAGACTACTGTCAGACCAGAGTTTTTGTGATTATTCTGCCACTATCAGTCCGGATAAATAGTGCTGTCTGTATCCCTTTAAGTCATAAGATCTTGACAAAAACATTCAAATCGCTAAAAGTTTGCTAGGTAAGTTGTTGTGTTAGCGTCCACTTGTTGAAAAATTTGCTAAAAAGGTTATTTAGTATTAGCTATTTTTGTTTCTTATTTTGGGTATAATTGGGGTTCTCTATGTGGTTTTTACTCTAGTTTTAAGTAACCGTGGAGCTATTGTGGGTACATACCTGTGTGTCTCTCGATAGTCCAAAAACAGCCCGCTTCAGTCTGACAGGTACTATAACTTGTTAGGGTGTTTATATGGAAAGCATAAAATATCCTTGAGAAATCCTCTAAAATATTTCAGCTTGATAAATGCTATAATTTATTAGGAAGTTTGATTCCTTGAGATAATATTATCTAAAACATATTAATAGTAATTAGAACAGATTGTATGTAGTTGTTTGTTTCATACCTGTTTAGAGTGTTTAGTAGAAATGTATTTAACATTCATTTATCTTGTTTTGCTAAGTAGTAAACTTTTATTTTGGTTATTAACATCTGATGGTTTATAATAGAACTTTTCTTGTAAGGTATTACACAGGACTGAGAATGTCAAGTTTACCCATTCTCATCAGTAGAATTACGATTAAACACTATTTTCTATCACTTTTGTAATTAATTAAAGTCGTTTCATCATTCATAATAAATAATAAAATATGTTTGGTTATCAGTTCTTCTTTCTTTTGTTTTGATTTTTCGTGTACCTATCTCAGGTATTGAACTATTAGACTGTAGTTCAGGAGACGTCCGCTGTGTCGTTCCACGAGCGGTGTGTTCTGTACGAATGACAACTTAGTTTTGTCGCTCCGATTAGCATGAGGAATTGTTAGAGCATGTGAAAGACACTGTACTCAAGTCTATTTGGTGATTCGATTTATGACGTCATCCGGCCGTTCGGGGCTATCACTTAAATGGTCGATGTGTTTTGTAGTTCTATTGTGTCCCAAGGATTTGACAGTTTCCGGAGTCTGTCGTTTGGACTCCTCACTTCTGATTTTGACGTTTAAATGTCTGCATGATTAGCAGGTGTGAGTGACGAATTCTAATTTAATATATGGTAATTTGAAACCATCACAGATTGTGGAGATTAAGAAGTTCGTCTATTATTATTTAAGAAGCCTCTGATAGTTATATTTTTGGAGTTTCGCAAAATTTTGATGGAAATGTGGTATTTGTGATGTATCATGCTTTTTTACCTGTTAAGGGAGTTTTAAACTTGTGGTCACAGCATTTTGGAAGAAGTGTACAAGCTGTTTAGCTTATGGGAAGATTATTAAAACGTCGATTCATTTTGGAAACGCTCTCAAATTGAGGTAAATGAGATTATTTTACATTTCTGTTGTAAAGGATTTCTAGACCTATTTTTTTTGTATATTAACTTTCTATTACGGAAAAGGGGTATGGGAGGTTTAGATCTGCAATTTTCAGTAATTCAGTTTCACTGTAACATAATATTTTGTTCATTTTCAGTTCAGAAACTTTGTGTTTTTTTGTTAATCATTTTTTCTTTGTACCTAAGAATATCAGTTCCTACTAGTTTTTGGAAAGTATTGGGAAGGGATCTGAAGCTTCACTTCATGTACTAAAACTTGATGGTATTTTTGGGGCAGTTTTCAGTATCTGGAGATTTCTGTGTCTGGATCTTTAGTAATTGGGGTTTTATTTTACAATCCAGAACACCAATCCCTGGTTTGGTAAGGATTTGAGACTGTACAGCTTGGATTCGTATGTAGAAGTCTGTAGCAGTTTGTTTTGATTATTCAAAAATGACTTGAGGAGCCAAAAAAAAAAACGGAGGAGACTTGATAAGTTTTTAGTTTTATTTAACTTACTTTTTAACTTACATTTAACTTTTGCGGCTTTGAAATATTGATTAATAAAATTCTCGATGCAATTTTCATTTAAATCTATTAACTAAATAATAATTTTTCACTTTAAAGTTGATTAAACATTTTGTAAATGCCTATGTACAATATTTGTGCATATTTTTTTTAAACTTAAAGCAGCTATGCTGTAGTATTGTAACTTAATTTACCCATCTGTTGTTCGCCTTGGATCCAATGCCTATAACTTGAGGTACTTCCCTGAATTAAAGTTTTATTCATCTGCTAAAATGGCAGATTGTCATACATAGGTATATTTTCATTTTTTTTTACTATTTTTATGTGATGAAATAATTAATAACATTATTTAATAATTTTAAATAGTCTGGGGGACAACCGAGACTTGATATACCTAATTTGAGGTTATATGTTATAGTATCTGAATTAATACGAAAACTCTTTGACCAAAACTCAGCTTTAAGAAGTTGAGAATTTTTGTTGCCTGTCCCGGTATACGATGGTAAACTATAGAAAACTTTTACAGAAAAATGAAATTTATTAATTTTTTAACTTTTGTTGAAGGTCTCTTACCAATTCAAATGGCTAAGTTTACCGGCTTAATGAGCCTTATGCGGTTTTGCTGTCCAAAAATAGTGACATTATTATGTAAATATTTAATGTTATTCATATGTTATAAATTATTCATATGTTGTTTAAATAAATAAATATTAATAAATACAATATTTTTTTTAGTTCAAAAATAAAAACGGCTTGTTTTTGTCTATTTTAGGTAACATTGCTTTTTTGTGCCTGCAAAACCGTGATTGATTCAAATTTTATTGCAATAAAGCCACAAGAGTTTTTGTAAATCAAACAATTGTAGCTATAATACTTTAAAATAATGTTAACTTCAGTTTTATAAATCGCTTTTTGAAATAAAATTCATTGGGTTTGAACATCAAAATTTAATTTACTCAGTTGCGAATAGAGATGGCATATCTGGTTTTTTTCCCTGTACCCTTCAATTGACTACCACAGAAAACTTCGTATTTTTAAAATATTATATTTAGATACGAAATGTTAAGCTATAATATAAAATAAAGACAATTTTTTAAATTAATATTTTTAAATTGTATTAACTTAGTGTGCGGTGACAATAACACCTTTGTTGAATAGATAGAGTGATTGTCATTTGATTTAAAAAATCTACTATTGTCAAACGTACTAAATTTTCTTTCATTTTGATTGAATTGAATAATTTCCTTGTGTTTTTGTATATTATTTCTGTATTAAGAACTAATTATATGCATTATCAATTCAGTAATGAAGAATATGCCGATATGGTATACACTGTGTGTCAGCCAAATGGAATAAATTTGCAAATAAATAAATAAGGGATTATTCGAAAAAACGATCGAACGCTTCGATTAGTATTTATAATAGTTGCGTATTTTTTTCATAAAAACTTACTGTCTTGCTTATTTTGAATAGAACACCCTATATATTGATTAATTTTTAGATTCCGCAGATCATTTTAGACATTTTTTAAATACAATGTCCTATACCTATCTTCCTATACCTGACTGTTTCGGAAATATAAAGTAAAATGCGAACATTCACATTTAGAAAAGAAAATAATCTATTTTTTTGGTAATGATAAAGTAAGCAAAAACTATTTAAGCATCCCTTTTTATTGATATGTTAAAAAAACAAAAAAATGTTTTTTTGGTTTAAAACGCCAATGTTTTATGGTTCCATGACAAAAGTAGTTGTCAGTGCTATAGTCGTTTGGATTTCATTAACCGCAAGCCAGAAGAATAGTTCATTTAACAGAAATGCACAAAATTACAATTATAAAGATGATTGGCTATGGAGATAAGAGACGGACGCAAATGGAAGTAGCTCGTTTATTTTACGAAGCGTTTCCTGATTTGCCGCACATATCTCAAGGAACAATTAGTAAAATAGAGAAGCAATTCCACGAGGTGGGCCATGTTAGGAAGGTAAAAAAAGAAGCTGCCAATGCAATAAGTGAGGATACCAAATTGGCTGTTATGCTTGAGTTTGAGGAACACCTACAAACATCTTTTCGAAAATCAGCCCCAGTACTCAATATTAGCTATTCATCGGTTATTCGAATATTACAAGTAAACAACATGCATCCCTATAAAATTATACACAATCAGGAGCTCAAGCAAAATGATTTTGACAGAAGAACGTATTTTTATGAACAAAATCATGGCAATGTTAGACAGCAAAGTGATCCAATTAGAACATGTTTTGTTTTCTGATGAGTGTATCTTTACTCTTCACGGCCATGCTAATCGGAAAAATTGCCGCTATTGGTCCAGGGAAAATCCTCACTGGACGAGAGAAGGAAATACTTAATACCCTGAGAAGCTTAACGTGTGAGCATAAATTATTGATTATCAGGTCATAGGTTGCTTTTTTATAGATGGCAATTTAAATGGCGACAATTATTTAGCATTGCTCCAAAATAATGTAGTGCCAACGTTGGTCAACTTGTATCGTAATCCAGGAAACTCACAAGTTCCAGCGAATATGATATGGTTTCAACAAGATGGAGCACCACCTCACTACCAAATCCATGTCCGGCAGTACCTCAACCAAATATTTCCAAATCGTTGGATATGGAAACGAGGATCGATGGAATGGCCCCCACGATCCCCCGATTTGACGCCATTAGACTTTTTCTTATGGGGATATGTGAAAGGTATTGTATACAAAATTAAACCCACTGACTTAGCTGACTTACAAAGACGAATAACCCTTGCGATTAGATCGATCACATCTGAAATGTTGACTAACGTTAAAAGAAAATTCTATTCACGATTAGGGTGTTGTCAAGACATTCGTGGGGAGCATTTTGAACATCTTCTGCATTGACAATATTGTTTAGATTTGTGTTATGTAAAAATTTTGAAATATGTTGTAGTCAATTTCAGCAAATGTATAATTTTCTTTTCTAAATGTGAATTTTTGCATTTTACTTAATATTTCCGAAACAGTCAAAGATAGGTATAGGACACTGTATTTAAAAAATGTCTAGAATGATCTAAGAAATCAAAAAATTAATTAATATACAGGTTGTTCTACTTGAAATAGGCAAGTTGGTATTGGACACCGTTATCTGATATACCCCGTATAACAAGTTTTTATGGAAAAAAATGCATAATTATAAATACTTATCGACGTGTTCGACCGTTTTTTTTAATACGCGGCGTTGCCACGACACACACAAGCACAATTTAGGGTTGTATAATTTGTATTTTTCTTTCCACAAACATGAATTAAATTAATGTTTTTTAACGTAATTGACCAAAAGTGCCCATTCGAAACAAGAGATGAAAAGTAGGGAAAATGATTTTAATTAGATAAATAGTATTTACAAAAGATAATTTTATTTTATCTTATTTTAATTATAGTAACGACAGTTTATTTGAAATCAGTAGAAAATATTGACCGCTTGAAATGCGCATATCTAATTACTAAAAGCGTAATGTTATTTTCTTAACTTGAAACAAAGAATAGCTAATTTATTCCAGTTGGCTGACACACAGTGTATGTGTACTGTTTTTGTGATGGAAAAGGTAGAGCTGCTAAAAGACAGTATGAAATGCGGGAAATCGACCAAGAGTACCAAGCTATCAAACTTTTGGAAAGTTATATCGATACACCAGTTCCAAAGTGTAACAAGTCAGAAATGATTAGTTACGAGAAAACAGGTAAAATCTTTTCTCCAATATGTTTGTGTCAGATAATTTTACTATTTTGTCATTATAATAACAGTCGACATATTTTATTCATGTTTCAAGAGATACAAGTTAAACTATGATGTAAATAAAGATAAATATATTTATATATAATAAATATAATATATAATAAATAAAAAGTAAACAACGTATGCTTTATTAATACTTTAGTAAATGACGCTAGTATAAATTATAATAGCTAGCTAGCACTATTTGCGCAAGAAACATTATTGATTATGGTAATCGGATAATAAAATCCGGCAGGCGAGGACAACCATCAGAACGCAAGGCCTCCTTGGTGGTCAACATGCGAAACCTTTTCAAAAAATACCACAAAAAAAAATACTCAACCCTCTCAGATAAAAATAGGTACCTGGAATGTAAGAAGTATGTATTAGCCTGGAAAACTACAGAATGTTATTAAAGAGAACGAGAGGCTAAATATGGATACACTTGGGGTTAGCGATGTACAATGGTCAGGAAATGAAGAGATATCAATAAATAACCAGAATATTGATTACCCTGTAGGAGACAAAACTGATCACCTATACGGAGTAGCTTTCATCATAAGCAACACTATTAGAAAATCAGTGCTAGGTGTGATTCAAATCTCAGAAAGAATAATAATGCTAAAAATTCAAGCACGGAACTCTAATATTAACATGATCCAAGTCTACGCTCCCACTGGTGATAAGACCGAAGATGAGATCGAAAAGTTTTATTCATAATTGCACAATACAATGAAGTTAACAAAATCTAGAGATATTACTTACATTTTAGGGGATTTTAATGCAAAAATTGAAGTAGGTACAGTTGAAAATATAGTTGGACAATTCAGACTAGGAACTAGAAACTAAGAAACGAATATGGTAATTGCCAATACTTGGTTTCAGCTTTCTAAAAGAAGACTATATACATGGACGTCTCCTTCATATACAGAAAGTCACATTATCGGAAACCAGATAGACTTTATACTGGTAAATAGCAGCTATAAAAATTCTATAACCTCAGTTAAAACTTATCCTGGAGCAGATGTTAACTCAGACCACAATCCGTTAGTGGCTGACGTGAAAATAAAATTAAAAAGAATTTAGCAAAGAAAAAACAACCAAAAATTAACGTAAGAGTGCTATAAAACGAAGAAATAACAAACGAATTAAAAAATAATGTGAATGTTAATATGCAAAGAACACTAACTGACAACAAACAAATTATGGATGTAAATAAAAAGTGGTATAATATAAAAAACACATCACTGAAACCAGGTCAAGAAAGTTTAATAGTACATAGGTCAACCATGGATGACACACGAAATACTAATACTAAGGGAAGAAAGAAGGAAATATTAAGGAAAAAAAGATCTACAGAAGTATAAAGAAATACAACGAATAATTAAGGAAAAAATCAAAACAGCTATAGAAATCTATTTGATGAAGCAATGTAAAGAGATAGAAGAACTAGAAACAAAATATGATATGAGAAATATCCACAAAACAATTAGATAAGTGACTGGAATGGGTCGAAATAGACAGCAAGGACACATAAAAGACAAAAAAGGAGTACTACTAGTAGATTTACCAGAGAAGTTAAGGCGATGGGAGGAGGACGTTAGAGAACTTTTCCAAGATGAAAGAGGTGAAATGCAGAAAATACAAGAATTAAATCCTTTAGAGAGACAGATCACGATAGATGAAATCAAATATGCTATCAAAAACTCTAAAGACAATAAGGCAGCTGGATTACATGAAGTACCAGTAGAACTGTTAAAACTAGTGGAAGATGATACCTTGGAAGTATTGGCAGATTTATTCAACACGGTGTACGATACGGGAATAATACCACAAGAGTGGCTGAAGTCAGCATTTATAACCACCCTAAAAAACAAGCAGCAAAAGAGTGCTCTGATTATTGAACACTAAGCCTCATGAGTCATACTTTAAAAGTTCTGCTAAAAATAATACATATGAGAATATACGAAAGGCTAGAGGAGGATATTAGCGAAACGCATTTCAGGTTCCGAAATGGAATAAGTACTCGAGAAGAACTATTTGCCATCAACATATTGATTCAGCGATGTCGGGATGTAAATGTTGATCTACACTTGTACTTCGTTGACTACGCAAAAGCTTTCGATAAAGTAAGAAATGAAAAACTAATATCAATACTTATGAACAAGCGCATTGAGAGTAAAATCATAAATATAGTGCAAACATTATATTGGAATTAAAGTCCCATAGTTCAGATTCATGGGAAGCGGGAGTCACCGTTAACGGAAAATTATTTAACAACTTAAGATATGCAGACGACACTGTGATCATAGCAACGAGTATAGAGGATCTACATCTTATCGAAAGCTTGAGTATGAATAGTGCTGAGATGGGAATTACTATAAACGCTAAAAAAAAAAACGAAGTACATGCTAATTACAAAAAGACCACAAAATATACATCACTTATTGACAATCAATGGTAACGTGATAGAACAAGTAGAAAAATATAAGTACTTGGGACCTATGATCAATGAAATCAATGATCAGACTGTAGAAATAAACAGGCGAATAGAGATTGCTAGATCAGCATTTATACGAATGAAGCCACTCCTAACGTGCAAAAATCTAAATTTGGAGATCAGACTACGTAATATTCGCTGTTATATATTTTCAATATTATTATATGGAGCTGAGACTTGGACATTAAAAAAATGTAATTTAAAAAGAATCGAGGCCTTCGAACTCTGGTTACACTGCAGAGTATTGAAAATATCATGGACTGATAGAATTACAAATAAAGAAGTACTGTAGAGGGTTGGTAAACAAACATAACTAATCACCTCTATACAAACCAGAAAACTGGAATACCTAGGCCACGTGATGATGGGACCAAAATATAAAATTTTGAGACTCATAATACAGAGAAAGATTCAAGGAAGAAGATCTGTTGACCGAAGGCAGAACTCATGGTTAAATAATCTACGTGATTGGTATCAATGCAGATCGATTGATTTGTTTAGAGCAGCAAGTTCTAAAATAAAAATAACCATTATGATTGCTAACCTCCGTAGGGAGATGGCACACTAAAAAGAAGAAGAAAATGACGCTACTAGCTAACATAATAATTGATTGATTTGAAATTTATGATTTCTTTATTATTTAAATTTTAAAAATATAGAGAACATAATGTGAAGTTTCGTGCTAGTCTATAATACCAGCTGCTGTATCTACCACCTTTTTTTTTGAAGCCAGTTTTGATGTCATCATTAGACAGTTCCAATACATTTCGGGAAGTTTTAACATATTAGGCTGATGTCACGAATGCTTTTGATAACCAACAATAAGTTTTGTTTCGATTAATCAGTAATTTTTGTAATCTCTACATACTTTATTTTGGTATATTAATGAAAATGCAGACAATTTCGGGCATAATTGTTCTAATATGGATATGAGAGAGATAATGGCTATTTATTATTAGCAACACTTTAACTGCCGTGCAACGAAAAGAAAGTATAAAAGATACCCGAACAGGTTACAACCTATTCAATTTAAATATTTAAAAATAATATCGAAAGTGGTTTATTTCGTCCTAAACGAGACAACTTAGACCAACCAAAAATCGTTACGCCAGATCTAGAAGATTGGTTTCGCGTTGACGATGATTCTCAAGTAAATAGGTACACGACGTTTATCATCAGCGTTACGAATCAGCAAAAATCAGTTTCTATACCGCGATCATTTTATATATCTGATACAGTCAAACTCTTGACCACTATTTCGTCGATAGAAGGCATTTCCAACATGGATTTAAGGTTAACGTATGGTCTGGAATAATTGGTTATCATTTTTTTTTTGCCACGCGAGTTACTTAGATAGAAAAAGAACTACAAAAAATGAAAGAACTAAATAAACCTAAATAAACCTTGGAAAAGACTAGTGAATGTTATATAGACAAACATCATGTTTTCATTGACTTTGAGAGTGCCTATAATAGCATCCATCGAGAATTTCTGATCCATGCACTGAACGAGTTTAATATTCCAACTCAACTTTTTGATTTAGTAAAAGAAACACTAAAAGTACTAAGCAAAATTTGAATTCAAAACGAACTAACAGATACAATCTATGTGAGAACGGGCCTACGACAGGTAGATGCCCTATCCTGTATTCTACTCGACATCACATTAGAGAAAATAATTAGGGAATCAGAAGTCAACATCAGAGGAACAATAATAACAAAACAGTGTATAAATATTGGCATTTGCAAATGATTTTGATATCATAGCTTGAAGCGAAAGAGAGATGATAGAAGCATTTAATGCGATAGAAAGAGCGGCACAAAAAATAGCCTAAATATTAACGAAATAAAAACCAAATACATGAAGGCCAGGAAATCGACAGGCCAAAGAAACCTACAGAATCTGACAATAGGAGACTATAACATCGAAAGCGTGAAAAGTTTTACATAATTTAGATTCACTAGTTACCGCAGATCGCAATGCCAGTGAAGAAGTTAAGAGAAGAATACATATCGCTAATAAAACATATAATGGACTGATTAAACATCTAAGATATAACATCACAACAAAAATCAAATGCAAAATATACAAGACACTGATAAAATAGGTCCTTGTATATGGATCAGAGACATGGACACTATTGAAAAGCGATGAAAACCTATTAGGTAACCTTAGGAGTAACCTATTTGAATGAAAACTCATGGAACAAGTGGAACAAGATCTGAAAACACTTAAGATTACCGACTGGAAAAACAAAGCAAGGAACAGAACGGAATGTTCAGCAAGTAGCATTAAGTGATAATGAAGAAGAATGTGCAGATATAAATTTCCACATTTAAGAGTGTGTAATTTTTGAAACTAAGAATGGAATTAACTAGAAGAGTCAACCCCAACCGACAGAACGTATGCAAAGTGCACAAAGTAATGTTAGCCCCTGGTCAAAGTAAACATGTTGAACATGAACTGTTGATTTCTTGTGTACAAATAAAGAAGTCGAAAAAGTCATGGGAAGAGAAAACTTAAAATATTGCAAATCCAGAGAGCTATATGCGTTTATTGGTCTACTACTCACTGCATGGCACCTACATACCAACATTAATAATATAGATACACTTTGGAGGAAGTTTCATATAAGTAATATATTTAAAGCTACTACGGAGTTAAAACAATATAAATATTTGCTAAGATTTGTTAGATCTGACGATAAGGACACGAGGTCTCAACGAAGAATGTGTGGAATTAAGTCAACCAAAACTTTCAGGAATACTATTTACCAGAAAAAAAGAGAACGGTAGATAAATAACTTGTTCCGTATCGAGCTAGATGTTCTTTTAAGCAACATATACCTCCAAAGCCAGATATGTATGAAAAAAAAAAATATGGTGGGCCTGTTACTCGAACACATTACCCTTTAGGTGGAATACCATATATAGCAAAAAACGGAAATACGGTAGTCAAAGATCTTGCATCTCAAGTTTTAAAGCAACTCGTTGAGCCTTATTATAATTCCAAGAGGAATGTGACTTGCGATAACTATTTCACTGACCTTGATATTGCACATAAATTACTGGCAAATTCATTAACTCTTGTGGGCACAAAAAATAAGAGATTTGTTTCTCGGACATCTTCTGGAATTTCTACCAAACAAGAACCCTTTAGAGAAATCTTCAATTTTCGGGTTCACTCCAAAATCCAAAACGATCTCTCAAGACCCTTCCATTGCAAAAATGAACTAAGACAGGGTGATGGAATATCGTGTCTCTTATTTAACCTGGCATTAGAAAAAATAATTCGAGAGTCGCAGATTACTACGAATGGTACTATCTTTAACAAATCAGTACAAATTGTCGGATACACAGATGACATAGACATCATAGGTAGGTCCAAAGAATCTCTTACTGAAGCATTTCGATCGTTAAGAGCATCGGCACACAGAATGGGATTAAATATAAATGTTCAAAAGACCAAATATATGTGTTGCACTAGGTCAAGCAACCCGACACCTACACGAATAATAATTGATAACCTAGAACTGGAAGGTGTTGACACCTTCATATACTTAGGGTCGCTGCTAACCAAAGATAACATAAGATATAACATAAGATAACATAAGACATAAGATAACAAAAGAATAGTGCTCTCAATAAGTGTTACTATGGCTTAAGAAGACAGATGGCCTAAAAAATGCCTAGAAAAATTATACTGACTGTATACAAAACACTTATAAGACCAGTGCTAACATATGGTTCAGAAACTTTGACACTAACACAGAATGACCAGAATTGCTAAAACGTTTTGAGCGAAAAATACTAAGACGAATATATGGAGGCATAAAAGAACAAGGTTTGTAGAGCAGGTGTTACAATTTTGAGTTGTATAGAAGATTTTAAGAACCTGACGTTGTAAAATTCATTAAGGTAGTACGCTTTAGATGGATAGGCCATGTAATTAGACTAGAGGAAGATGCCATAGTCAGAAAAGTTTTTGACCGAAGAGGGCCGATCGGACAACGAAGAGAAAGACCGAGACTTATGTACCAAGACAACCTAGAAACTGATTGAAGTCTATCGGAATTAGAGCATGGAGAAGAGTTGTCAGAGACAGGGGCGAATGGAGGATTGTTCTGAAGAAGGCTTTGGCTCATAACGAGCTGTAACACCACTGATGATGATGACTTCAAAAGCTTCTCTTGTATCTTACGTTCCGAAAAAACAAAGAAGTGTCCTAGTCCTTTTTACCATAGATCACAATGCTTACTGTGTAGATGATTTTGACAAAAAACCAGATATGATAATCTATTATAATAGTACAAAATGTAATGTCGATACGCTAGACCAACTAGTTCATAAATATATGTGCAAAAGACGAACTAACCGTTTCGTTGGCTTTTTGCATTTTTTATGAATATTTTGGACGTGGCTGGGGTAGCTTCTTTTGTTACTTGGACAACTTTGCATCCAAAATGAAACGAAAACAAAAATGAAATGAGACGATTGTTTCTTACAACGATATCTAGTGTTGCCTCAAATTTTTGAGAAGAAAATCAAGGGAACTATAATATAATGGAAACAAAACAGTGAATTGAAAAATGCTTATAGAAAATTGAACCACATAATAAAAAGCAAAAACTAGAAAAACCTCCAGTTTTAACAAGAAAAAGGTGTCATATGAGCCCAACAAAAAAGGACAGGAATCAAAAACAAATTTGTGAAATATGAAGTAGAAATGTGTGTAACGATTACTGTATAATTAAAAAGTTTTTAAGTATTGCAATAAAGAAAAATAAATGATTAGTATATTGTTTTTTATTTTTATTATTTTTTTTTAAACTAATACTTAATAATAATTTAATTTATCATATCAATTTGCTACTCTAGTTGGAAATAAGCTAATCTTGTGTCTTAGTTCCAACTAATTTAGTAAATTGATATGACAAATCGTTAATTTGTAAAGGTAAAATAATAATTTTCTTCTGACTTACGCGTTTTATTCATTGTGTAAAGATTGTTTTTGCCGGTACTTTATACATAAGCTGCTTATTAATATGATCTTTTCTTGGAAGTGTTTTCGCACAATAATGTAAGGCACCAACACCGTAATTTTTTTCAGGGTATGCGTAAACATCAACCCCTCTGTTCAAATCAAATAGCACGGTAGCTTTAAACAAGTTTTTATTTATTTATTAAGTCTTAATTTTTCTTCAAGAGTTTTCCTGCAGTTCATTATTTTGTGCAAGTCCCTCAGGTAGATCGCACTCTCGAGGTAGACCGCATACTATATTAGCACCTTTTTTTTTAATCTAGATAATTTAAATTTACCTTTTATAGAAAATCAAAAAAGAATGTTAGAAATATGTATATGTGTAAATATAAATATTCAAAAGCAGTGGTGGGCCCAGCGGACCCAAGTTGCCCGGTTACGTAAGTAAAGTGTGTTGCCCGGATAAGATTTAAGAAAAAATACGACTTATGCCCCTTTTCCTTGGAACCACAGAATTTATTGCACTGTAATTTTCTGGTAATTCGTCAATTTCATATTCATTATACAAAAAAGTTAACATGCGCTGTATATTATTAACTATGAGACATAACAATAGATAAGCAAATTGAATCAAACTGTTTGAAAAGGAAATAGTACAGTAACCAAAAACCGTTAAAAGAAAGTATAATCAGAAACTAATTAATTTATTTAACATAAAGTAATAAGCTAAACAAAAAATACAATAAAATGGTCTTCGACATAAACTAGACCTAAACATTGTTTTACAATTGCAATATTGTTATAATATACGCCGTTAGAATTAGTACTATCAACTAACTAGAGAATAAGGAATATTACAGGGCCGAGATTTGTGTATATATCAGGAATTACCACAATCAGGATGCTACGTATCAAGAGCCCCAATAAATTTAGGATTAGAGAGCGTAGCGTCTGTGTCACCCTTCATTAAATATTGATAGTGCAGCTCTAATGAAGCTTATATATCTTGTAGTAATTAATAGTCATCCTGGATGAGTAAAAATATCAAATTTCTCAACATCAATAAAAATACTATGTTATTTTAACTATATTATTGGAATAAAAGAATACGCCTGCTTTTGGTTAATTCCCATATACTCAATGTATACGTTTGAAAATTAATTATATTTTCTGCAATAGTTTGTTTTTTATTCTAATAAATTATTATTCCCACTAATATATTTTACTAAATTAAAGTCTATACGATCAACACGACATTCCTTTTTCGTGCTGTTTCGTATCTTCTGCGCCTGTCAGAATTTTACATTAAACTATTCAAACCCAACTACCCTTAACGCCACTTCGTTTTTGCCTTCTCAAATAGAAGGACGTTAGTCAAATCAATTTCTCAGCTTCTCAAATAGAAGCAAGTTATAGTTCTCGCGCTTCTCAAATAGAAGCAGTTTTCAAATAACATATTTTATTAAATAGTTAATTAACTATATTAAATTCAGTGTCTGTGCATCGAATATGTAAGTATCTGAAATTATTCTTTTATACAGAAGATAATTTACAGTTTTGTGCCAACATTTCATAAAAGCCGGTCCGACAAATTACATGGTTGCCGGATATTTAATAAACTACATATAAACTTTCTTGTTCTATAAATTAATATAAACAGTTGTGCGCTTAAGAACATTTTATATAAATATTTATATTTTATTAATATAAAAGGGTGATTTATTGGCGATTCCGCTACTTCTATTTATTTCTGTAAATATTATAATAAAAATATTTCTAGCTTAATACTTATTTTAATTAATCTATTTTTAAATTTACTACTCACTACATTATTACTTATCCGCAATTTTGTGACCTGTTGGTCGCTGGTCCTTCGAGGTTTTATTCATTTTTTATCTACCAAATGTAGGAAAATGGGACTATAATTTTTCAAATATTTATCTCTTAAAGCATTGAACCAGCTACCTCATCCTTTCCCCTACAATACGTTAGATATTTGTTGGGCAGCTTTAGGAGTATGGTGTGTGTTCTTTTTTCGAAAGCCGTTTCTCATAAACCAGTCATACAGCATCCAATGAGTTTATGGTAAGGTAGAGTATTTATTTAACTACATAACAGATACAAATATTACATAGTCAAAAAAAATACATATTATTAAAACAGTAATATAAAACGTAACTTAAGTATATACAAACAGGAACACATATTAAAAAGAAAAAACATTTATGGCAAAGTTACACCAAGTATGATAAGTTTGTCTGCTTTACTAAGCAAGTTGTTGAAAACTTTCAAGGAGCTTAACAAAAGTCGTCTTGAGCAATCATTAGAGAAAGAAGATATTCTGATATGGTTTCAAAAAATCTAGAGGACCCTTAAGCTAGCGGGGACTAATAAGCGGAATCCAATTTAATCTACGTGATATTTTTTTACCCATTTTATACTAATTTATTACCACCCTAATAACTTTTCACCATCAAACCACCCTTAATGGGAGCGATTCTGCTGGCTTACGGTTTAAGCTAGCAGAATTCTGAAAAAAAACTTTTTATCGATGGCAGTTGTTTTAACCCATTTTTCACTAATTTATTACCACGCTATAACGCTAACTTTGTAATTTTTCACTCGTTAACTACCCCTTATGGAAATTTGGAAATTCTGTTAGGTTAAAATTTAAGGTGAAAAAATATTCTTTTACAATTTTACTCCCCTCTACTTATAACTAAAATAAAAAAGTGTTCTGTTAAGTTTATATAAAACTTTGATCAACATGACAATTTTTCACCTCTAAATCAATCATATTTGGAAACATTCCTTTTAGCTTAATATTCGAGCCAGTGGGATTAATAAGAATCATTTTAAAAATACCACAGTGTTTTTACGAATTTATTACCACCTTGTGAGTTCTGTGTTCAATAGCCATGACCTCATCCTAGAAACAAAAATAAGGCTCCTTAAATGTTAAAGTCACCAATGAAAAAGTACTGCGGAGAATGAACACAACTGCGGATTTGGTCAACATCATGAAGGGCCGTAAGCTGCAGTACTTGGGCCATATAATGAGAAATAAGGCAGATACGAGCTACTTCAATGCATTTTACAAGGTAAAATTGAAGGAAAAAGGGCCCTAGGACGAAGAAGAATATTCTGGCTTGGTCACTTAAGAGCATGGTATATAAAGACCTCAACACAGCTATTTTGTATAGCAACCAACAAAGTGATCATAGCCAGAATGATCGCCAACGTTTGGAACGGACAGGCACCCTAAGAAGAAGAAGAATTAGCACCCTAGTAATTTTTTTCGAATACGGCCGGTTTGCGCTCGACCATTTTGCGCCCTTACCTGAAATCGACCGGTTTGCGCTTTGCAATTTTCATAATAGTAATATCTAACTACTATAGTTTCCTTAATCGGCCAATTTGCGCTCTCTTGCAATATAATTTTAATTTAATTCTACAATGATAGTCTGGTGAACCTACAATGAACAAACTAACATGTCAAATAAACAGAAACATCTTTTTCCTTTAGATTTGAAAAAAAATGTCAAATCAAAACTAACAAAATTATTAAATTTTTCTAATACTTTCGAACAACAGAGTGTTCTTTAATCTTTAATACTTCTGCTCATAATCCTTCTACCTGGAAGGTAATTGTTTAGATATAATTAATAACTAGAATTCCCAAAATGAGAGATCGCTAAAACTAACTTTCCTTTCTACCCGATAATGCAAACTGGTAACTACTTAAGTTATTAGTCATTACCAAAGGATATGGTAACAGAAAAATTACCTGAAAATTCTACGTGATAATGACCATATGGATGGTCTATCATTTCTATTGCGTTTTTTGAGATAGTAGAATCAAGAATTATTGTGAATCAGGGTGAGTTAGTGTGAGTTAGTGTTTTAAAAATGGTTGTGCAAATTATTGAAACTTTGAAGGGAAAACGATATGCATTGTATAAAGGGTACAATTGTATTGTATTGTGTAAAAGGAAGCCGAACATCTGTGTAAGCCGAGTGTTGCAGCGACAGAAGTGAAGCTGTGTGTCTTCAATGCTCGAAAAATAGCTAGGGAAGACAATAGTTATTTTCCGATGCCAAAAATATATCAAGATAATTTCAAAGATTATATAGTCAAGGACTGGATTTCGTGACAGACATCACAAAATTCTCTTCAGTGAAAAGTGGTTTAAACGATTGTAGAAAACGTGCGCGTGGGCTGCTCACAGATTCAGCGGCAGCATCCGAAATAGTATTTCCAGAAGAAATGATTACAATGAGCGACAAAACGAAATTTTTATTTATCGACAAGACCACTCCCTCGGCATACAGAATCTTGGTGTTTGCCAGCAACAAAGCTAGGGAGATTTTGGTTAACAGTAAGGAAACTGTATTTACGAATGGAACATTCAAAAGCTGCAGTAAGCAATTTAGTCAAATATATACCGTTCATATCGATATTGGTAGTACGTCAGAGGAGACAAATACAATCCCATTGATATTTGCGTTACTTCCTAACAAAGCCAAAAAGACATACGATATGTTATTTTCATTAATAAAAGGGAAACTACCAAATTGGAAACCATCTCTTCTAAAACTGGATTTTGAACAGGCAGTGATTGGTGCCTTAGAAAACTATTTTCCCAAAGCCAAAATTTCTGGTTGTAATTTTCATTTCAATCAATGTATATGGAAAAATGTTCAAAATAATGGACTTGTTTCTGAATACACGGAGAACGAAGAGATACGTTTGCACATAAGAATGTGTGCTGCTTTAGCGTATCTACTCATAGAAGATATCGATGATGGCTGGTTATACATTCAAGAAACCTCTCCTACTTCTGAAAAAATGCAAGAGTTTTATGACTACTTTGTCAAACATTACCAATGTTAAATAGTCACATTACCAAGGAAATGTGGAATTGCCATGATCAAAGACATCGCAGTAATATCGTTTTAAAAGGTTCGAATCATCGTCTGAATACATTAATAATACCACATCCCAATGTATTCCAATTAGTCAAGTGTCTGGTTAAAGAAGCAGAATATTGCGATCACCTTTATGATCGATTTAATGTCAATCTAGAAGGAAAGCGGCACAAGAAAACATATATTAATTTTGATGAAAGAATATCCAAAACTTTACAGAAATATAAAGATACAAAGGACTTAAGGTTGTGTTTAAGGACTTTGGCATATATCCAGAAGCTGCAATAAATAGACAATTTTTTATTCCCAAGAATTTATTGTATTTTAATGTATAAAAAGTTAAAAAAAAAACAAAAAAAAAGAAAACAAAAAACAATTAACAAATTAAAAAAAACGGAAAAAATGAAAAAATAAAAAAAACATCTTCTAAACACGCCAATGTTTATATTATGTATAAACTATGACAGTCCTAAGCTTGAATGAAAGTGTGAAGGGAAGATGGTCTATTTTTATTTTTTTATAGTTTTATGATTTTTTATTACTAATTTTACTAGCCTAACCGTTACCTGATCGTTATGGTAGAATAAAATTAAATGTCGATTACAAGAGAGCGCAAAACGGTCGACATAAGAAAATAATTAGCGATACATCTTCACTAAGAAAGTGTTAGAGAGCAAACCGACCGATTTCAGGTAAGGGCGCAAAACCATCTAGCGCATATTGGGCCGACACCCGCCCAAGTCTATGGATGTACCCAATAAATACAAATATTTTAAAACAATAGGTGCGCAATGTGTGCCGATCCTCCTTATCTATAATTAGATAATTAATATAATAGACATAATAAAAATATTTCAATTTGAATATTTCTTACTTGGTAATTATTCTGTGAAATATCGAGGGTTCAAAGACAGTACCTCGTAAGTAACAAGTAGCTAATTTTACAGGATGAACAAAAAACTGTTTAAGAGTTGATAAGATGTAGTTATTTTTTGAAATCTTTTAAATTTATTATATTTTAAACTTCCTGATTTTGTAAGTAAAATAAAAAAAAGTGTGAAGCAAAATTAAAAAAAAATTAAGTCACTTAAGAGGTAATGTCTGTTTTTGTCTGTCACATACGAGGTAATGTTCATTTCTTTAATGGTTAATATAATACACCATGTTTGTATTATCGTTGTCATTATCATATTATTTAGGAAAATTAAAGACAAGAGTATCTCATTCTTCAAATTTGTATTTATTTAGTAATAAATTGATAAATACATACTTATCTAAATAAAAACTACATAAAACAGAAAAGGAAAAAAGCAAATATTAGTTTATTCTGATTGTTAAAATCTAAAAAAAAGGTAACAAAATCCTAAAATTATGGCAATGAGGAACAAATCATGCACTAGTACTAATATTATGAACATTAATTAAGATTAAGACTTATACGGCAACAAATCATAAAAAGACCAACAGTCTTTAGGAATAACTGATTTGATTATTTGTAGGTGGTCATACTTTGTTTTTGAAATTGCTGGTCTATTTTGAAACAATGGGGGAAATTTAATAATAGAAAAATCAACATTTTTTGGTCTAGTTGGGATTTCTTCAAAGGAATCTTCAAAATTGATTTTAAACAATATTTTTCCATTAGTATATCTTAAAACACGAATATCTGTAACTGTATTACCACCAACTAATTTACTAGGTCTAATAGAGTTGTATTTCATAAGATTTTTGTCGGCAAAATTTTGGAAAAAGGTGTAATCAAAATTTACTACTGTAAATGGATTTTTATGCCTAGCTTCCTTTGTTAACCTTAAATAGTCACTAGGAAGATAAATTTCCCTATTTTTTAGGACTGTCTCAATAGAGCTGTGCACTGAATCACACTCCATTTGCGTGTGACCTTTTTCTAAAAATTTTTGGTCAATTATGACATTGTATTTTTCAGATAAGAAAAGCAAAGTATTAGACATTACACTGTTCCGGTTTTGGGCAGTACACCCATCAGAATAGATAGTTATGGGAAGTTTGTGTGATGAGTTCAGAAAATGTTCTTCCAAATAATGTTTCAGAAAAGATGCGTAGGTGGAAGCCTGACCATCTGCTTCTGTCTCGTTGTACCAATAGCAACTAGCTTGGCTACTAGCCAAATTATAGATATTATAATTATGGCAGCAAAGTTTAGTTTTATAGTAGAGTGCACTGGCCGGTAATTGAGGAGATAGTTTCACTGACTGAACATCCATCGTAATAACAAAAAGTTTTCCTTCAACAGCCTCCTTTTTGTCACGTTCTTTCTCACTTCTAGCTCGATCTTTTCTGATTATGTGGTCATTATATTCTTTTTCAGAAAAATTTCCATTTTTAAATTTAAAACAACTGTCACACTGGTCTTTGCGTGGATGAAAAATAGACAACTTCATTGTGTCCATCATAGTTCTTAAACAAGTGTGAGTTAATGGTGTCTTTCCATTTTCTGTACAAAATTTGCAGTAAGCCCTATACAAATCTGAAACAGACTGAAACACTTGCTCCAGATAAAGTCTATCGGTGTCTTTGCGACAGTAATGGGATGGTAGTTTGTTGAGATTGTTCAGAAAACTACTTAAAAATTCTTGATCTTCTTTAAATATATTTACCCGTGGCTTCCGCGTACTAACTTTGTTTTCGAATGATTCATTCATTCCATTTTGGTTTTCCATCACCCAAGATCTTACGGACCACTCCCCTAAAGCTAACGTTCCAAGGTACATAGATTTACATACAGGAACATTTTCATTATTAACTTTCAGGCTATACTGAAATGTTACATTACGGCGAGACTCATGGTCTAATTTTTTTGGCCTTGTTTTTTTAGTTACAGCAACGGTGTTGGACACAAAAATTTTGCGCTGATCCCAAGACATTTTCTCCCAAAACATTTCAAATAACTTGTTACGGTCTTCCTCCGATATAAGAAAACATTTTGGTGTAGATTTATTATGTTTGCACTTGCATCTTGTTTTCATCTTTCTCTCGGCTCTATTTTGATCATGAAATGTATTTCGCTGACCTGCAGGTTTTCTAAATCCTAAATATTTTTCACCACGCATTCTTAGCATTTTGTTCTTTTCCTTCTTATTTTCGCCTTTTTGTTTTTTCTTGTTCTTTGGTTTATTTATTTCTTGATCTCTTGCGTTTGATGCGTCACGTTCAATCTCGAAACTTAAGCTAGAATTTGTGTCAGATCTTTCATCGTCCATTTCTGGGTCATAACTTTCGTCATATCCTCTTTTTCTTGATTAGTAGATTCAACTAAAATATTATTTTCACTTTGAGAACTTTGTTGGCTAATGTCGATCAGTTCATTGTTGGTAGTTTTTTTCTTAACATTTTGTAGACTTGTATGATTATTTTCTAAAGAATTTTCTATAATACTATTATTTTCCAACAAGTCTAATGTCTCGTGTATATTATCCAAGCAACTAAAACTGTCATCAAAAACCACAGTAGCGTTGTTAATTATGTCTTCCATTTCTTTTGGAGAAAGAACTGGTGCAATCGACTGAGCATTATCTATTTCCAATAAAACCGAATTAGACAGGGTATTTAATTTTTTCTGCGCTTGATGACAGTCACTCTCTGGATCAATATTCTCGGTCCCTTTATTGTTTTTCATATCTTGATACGTTCGTTTAGATGGCGAAGATATTGTTTCACCTGTTTTAACTTTAACTAACCGCATCATTTCCTTAGTACGACTGGAAAATGGCATTATGCTGTTTAAGTGCAGTAACTCGGTAACTGTATTGAAGGCTGAATCTTGTAGGTGACACCTGTAAATAAAATAAGTTTTTAGTGAAATAGTCACTAACATAAACAAAAAACTGCTTTATCTAATAAACTTAGTACTATTTACCAGAATAAATAAATTTTATTTTAATAAAATCTCTGTTTTACCTTTAAACACCTGATAGCGTCGAGCAACACAACAATAATGGCCACCGAAACTTGATTTTTAAGTGCAGTAACTCGTAACTGTACGAAAGACAGGACCTCGTAAGTGACACCTATAAATAAAACAGTTTATAAGAGAAATATTAATCAACAGCAACACAAACACTGCTTTAGACAGCCAAATTATGTTGTATTTAACAGAATAAATACAGTTGATTTTAATAAAATCTCCATTTTACCTTTAAACTTCAAATAACGGCGATCAAAACAACAACACTCAAGCCCACTTTCGTACTGTACAAACTGCACCATACAAGGTCCTGGTTTTAAAATATTTTTACCGCGCATTTACGAGTTAACGTTCCCTTACAGTTTTCTACCTAAGGCCTGAAATATTTGATTCTTTAGAACTGCCAATAGATGGATCTGTATGTCCTAAACTAGATTATATGATAAAACCGATTTTAATAAAAATGTCACTTACGAGGTACTGTCTTTGAACCCTCGATATAGCAATTCCATTCTATTAAATAAAACTCAATTTGATTTTAGTTAGGTATTTCATATTCAAAAGGGATTCACGATTCGATTTCTCTAAGCCATAGGTCTATTAGCCTTAGACATTTCTCTGAGGGTGAATAACATGTGTATACCAATATAAGAATGGGATCCACATGTCCGAAGATCAAACCGGTCACACTTCACTAGTTGAAGTGGTACCTATCTGACCCCCAGGTTTTTCCTCCACAACTCCTCATCTCGTACGACTGACGTGAGGAGGCTTATGATCTGAAAGTTACTTGAGATGCCTTGGGTAATGGGACATCTCCTGTTTTTAATGACTGTGGTTATGCCACCTAACTGTAGGGGTAGCCACATCAAGGCTTTTCTCCCTAATAACTTTACTGACTCTATTGATTTTACTCTAACAGCAGTTCGGGACTAAAGTCCCTAAAAGAAAAAGAAAAAAGTAGCGTGTGTTCCGACCATGAAGCCGACAGCCTGGGCTGTCGACTTCATGTCCGGAAAAATATGTGTGCTCGGTCACTCAGCCGCCGATTTGGCAAAATAGATTTTGTTCTCCTCGCCGGCTGGGTACCCGAGAGGGTCCGGCCACCAAGCTCATGTTTGCCGCACATGGTCTCAGTGCTCGGGAGTCGCGAGTGGATCAGTATTCATTCGATCCGCCTTAAGGGCCTATTCCGCATCAGCGATATATAGAAGGCTTGACGGGCCTTCTATACAAAAAATTGAAGTTAATTTTACGTTAAAACGTTTAATGAGTTAAATTTGATTTTAAAGTACTGAATTTAAGAGAAAAACAACCATTTTTTTTTTGGTTTAGGGGTCTTCCTTGGCGTTGGGACTATAAAATGCCGGCACAATTCTTACCGTTTTTTTCTTACATGCTAAATTTGTGTGGGTGTGTTGGGGTGTGCATTGCAGGGTGTATATGGCCTCCACACACCTCGGTGTATATTGTCCTTAACTAAGTGCCTTGGCACCTGTATCCTCTCGACAGAGTCCTAAAAATAGATATTTTTTTGGTGGTTGTTTTTCTGATGACTGCATTCTTTTATTTGACGTCTTTGCGACCATCTCATTCTTCATTTATTCATTTGGGACCCTATATCCGGCTATTTGCTGTTTAGGTCTTCTGTGTACCGTCCTGGTGTTTGCGTTGTAGTTAGTCAGCTCTCTTAACGTGCTACTTGGATGGTTGTTTAGTCCGTTGAATAGAATAGAATAGTTGAATAGAATTCAGTAAAAACCTGGCAAGCAATTTATACTTTCAGTAAAATTGTAAAAATAGATTTTTTATCACCTCAAATATTTACCCAACAGAATCATTGACTTATCATAAGGAGCAGTTGGTAGGTGAATAGGTACTAGTGTGGTAATAAATTCATAAAAACCTAGCAGAGCACTGTGGTATATTATAAATACTTTTTTTTAATTCTACTACTTTTAGCCGTAAGCCAGCAGAATCGTTCCCCTTAAGGTTGGTTTGGTTGGAATAAAACTTTCATTTAGGAAATGTTTTATTTTCGTTCTATTTGGGCGTTCATTGTCAAATCTAAAAACACAAATTTTGGAGAAGAAAACATTTTTTTTTTCATCTGTTAACTTTTTTTTAGTTATAGTTTCTTCCAAAACTTTAACTGAAAGGAAGTCTTCTCTTTTCATTATTGCTACTTCAAAAGGATTCGTTCTTTTACATTTCCTTATTGCATTAAACCAATCTGCTGGTTCATATACTACCTTTATTTTCTTTTTATATTTCTCGATCATGGCAAAGTTTCGGTCGGACGGTATATGAGTATGTCCAACTGCTAAAAATCTATTTTCTACAAAATCAAAAATACCCTCTATTACCAATTGCTTCCACAAGCTAACCAAAACCCAGTTTTTGTATTGGACTTCACAATTATCGGGATAAACGGTAAGGTTTTTAAGGCGTTCACGTTCTTTAAAATGTTTAACGAGAATATATGCAATTTTATCGCCGCCTCTTCTACCAGTTATTTCAGATCACATATACATATAGCCCTTTACATTTACGCAATACCAAGATTATACACCCACGCCTTCCTAAGCTAAAAAGCGGGACCATTTGTTAATGATGGCACAGGTAGTGCTTGTTGAAGATCAAGTGACAATATGCATGTATCTTTTGAAGCAGCCAATTTTATTTAATCCTTTAAAGTGTTTTCATTGAAAAAATTTATTTCAAATCCTTTATAAAAGGTATATAATAAAATGCCCAAACGGGCTATCACAAAAATATTACAAAACGTTTTCGGATTGTTAAATCCATCATCAGTGTAAACGAGATATACATGCTATGAGCCACCAAAATTTATAAGTCAAAACCCTTTAAATGATATAAATTTACAGTTGTTTTACATTATATGTGGTAACAAATTATGATGTTTAAGTTACCGTTGGAATTGGTAACATGGCGACGTATGACCCTACATAGGTAAAATGGTCCTGAGACGAAGTGTGTTCGAGGACCTGTTGATAACAACTGTTGTTGACGTTTACACTGATGATGGATTTAACAATCCGAAAACGTCTTGTAATATATTTGTGATAGCCCGTTTGGGCATTTTATTATATACCTTTTATAAAGGATTTGAAATAAATTTTTTGTGATATATGGTATACAGCCAGCTACAGGAACTTAGTTTCCTAGTGGATTTTTGTTTTTCATTGCTTCAGCTCGCCGTAAATGTAACTCCGTTTCGATATTTAACTACTTTATAGAATCTTCATCTTCTATAGTGTTTATAATTTTCACATCAATTTCATTGAATATTTGGCAGGTGTCACTCCTAGGTAGTTTAAATCCAATATTAAATTCTAAACAAAATATCCTTCTGTATTTAACTTGAGTTACGGGTATTATTTTTTTTTTCGGCACAGCAGGGCTTATAATGGTCGTAATATAAACAAGATATATTGAGATCATGGTCAATGTATACTTTGTTCTGATTTTTATTTCTGCATTCTATTTGTCGTGGTCTTCAATATTCCAAAATTCTTAAAACATTTTATTTTCCCTGCCTTGCAGCAATATCCTACAGTTTTTCTTGCATCCGCAAGGTGGGCCCAAAACTAGCTGCAAAAGCTTTTCCCGTTTTACTTGTATATGGTAAACCAAGATTTCCACGTGCTTTTTTTAATGCATATATATCCATATTTTTCTGTCGCTACCTACCCCTGGCTTTTTTCTCAGGGTTTGGAAAATCAGTGCGACAATTTTTATTGGGTTCCTGTAAATAATAACAAACAGTTAAAAGGATCTTTAAAAATTTCACATGTCAGAAGTCAAAATTTTCATTTATCAACTAAATTTCATTTTTTAACAGACCGCAAATAATTCGTTGGAAAATGCGGTTCCGGCACCGTAAAAATAACGACAGCATACACTAAAAGACAAGAACCGATTTAATAAAATTTCGAGAAAATGGTACATGCCACAAAATAAGCCAAAAATTTAACCATAAAATAACCATGCAAAATTTTATCGCCTAAATATTTAGAAAAAGGTGGCATGCCGCATAACTTAACAAACTTACCTGTTGTTCCTCAGAGGATGATGAACTGTTTCCAGTATCACTCTCAGTATAGTCCTTGTCCTTTACACTATCATCTCAGTTAAACTCACACTGAAGTTTGTCGCTTAGATCACTAGAAAACTAATAAAAATCGCGAGAACACCCAGCACGTGTTTCATTTATGATGGTGGCTTATATCGTTGTTATGAAAGTATTCACCGTCTAGCGATTTTGTGAAAAGGTTATTTTGCCGCACCATTGCCATCTATTGAAAAATAGTGAAACTACGTTGTATCTGGCCGTTTATTTTGAACTATTTGCACTGAAAATACAATTTTTTTAGATTTTGTGGCTTGCATCCTTTCCGCGCCAAGGTCTTCATATTTTGGGAATGCAGCCAACCTGTTAAAAGTCTCCAAAATTCGCCATTAGTAACGTATCATCGACATATCTAATATTGTTCACGTGTACACCAATCACAATAATACCGTTGGTTGTTTTTCTTAAATATTTCCTCTGAATAAAAGTTAAAGAGTAAGGGTGATAGTACGCAACCTGGTCTCAGCCCTCTTTTTATATTTATTATATCTGATATTTTTTGTTAATTGTAATTCTTGCCACTTAATACCAGTATACATTTGTAATTATTCTTAAATCTTTATCGTCCAATTCAGAAAAAATTCATTTGATTTATACTTGTAAGCGATGACACTGGGTACTCATATATCGAAAAACATTGTATTAAACATTTTTCTCCTTTTTGCATTTTTTGAAAAAATACTCTTATATTATCTTAATACGGGAACATTTTTGTCGAACCCTTTCAATTTATCAATAAATTATGGTTAATTTTCCGAAGTAAACAAGAAAATCCATTTCTCCCTAAGCAGGCGGCATGGCACGGTGCAAGAATGGAATCTAGCAGGAAATGAATTTGACAAAGTAAATATGTTCAAGCTGTGGAAACAACTGTGGAACGTTTGTAACTCCAATCGAAATATCGAGCTTCGATTTCCGTCAGCCGCTCTCTTTTGTTTTACTGACATCTTTTATTGATGAACACCTAGGAAGAAAAACGACAGGAGAAATGCAGGACTGGATCTAAGACTTCGTTGTTTGTACATAAATACTAAATGTGTATCATTTGTTTTTTAGGTTACTTTAAAATATTGTTTCTTTATTTAATAAACATCAGAGTAGGAAAAATTGTATAACATAACTTAACATTGGTATTTGTTTTGGTATAAGTAAAAACTAGAAATTGTAATTCTTAATTAAGGCCGTTCCTTGCGTTTCTGGGCATACCTAAGTTCCAATGTAAAAGTTTATATCAAATAACGCAAAAACTATGGCAGATATTGAGATGATTCTTTTTTTATATGAAAGGTCTTAAAAAGTTCTAGTGCACTATTTGGTTGTAAATTAATAAATTGTTTAAACAATATTTTTTTTCAAATATTTTTGGTTAAAATAAACGTAAATATTTTTTTTTGAAATAGGGCACTACAGAATTTGACCCACTTTCCGAATCTGTTTTTATTTTTAACATAAAGTGTAACACAAAGCAGCTATTTGGTATAAACTTTTTTTAAAATCTCAAATTTTGCTAAATGTAACTTTCTCTCTCGGCCAGTACAGGCTGTCCTTGTCGATAGTTTCTGGATTATCGCCGACACGGTTAGGTTGGTTAGGTAAGAAGTATAATACCCTCTCGAAGATGGGTCATAAATAATGTTGAATAACATTATTAGGGTTTATTTCGACTTTTGACAAACCAGTGTGTTAATTGTTTTGAAAATGGGTAGTTCACGAAGACGTTTATGTTCCGATTGAGGAAATTTTATATAAATAAGCAGTACCTATAATAAGTACCTATAATTTGATTAAATTTTTATATGAATAGAAATATTTTCTGTTGATTTGTAAAATTTTCCTTCTAAATGTTTATACTGTTTTTATAATAATACTCTTGTTTCAGTATTTGCTTATATAATAATAATTTATTATGTAGAAACAGCGTAGAATTTTGGTCAATCAGCCAGTACATTTTTTTGTATTGCAATCAGAATTATTATTTTCTTTTCTTCTTTACATAAAAGCTTAGAGTAATACTCAAATATTTTGCAGTATTTGAATAGGGAATTTGATTATTTATATTTATTGGAATATTTATTTTCAACGTTTGTGTTAGTAAAGTTTACATAATATATGAAGTTTGTTTCTTCACTTGCTTGTCCAGCCATATTAGTCCAGGCTAATAAGGATTTTCTCGTGACACTCAATAATCCAGGTAGCTGACAACTTTTTTAGTTATTGTAGACCTATAAGAAGAAAACGTAACTGTTTCCTGCGTAAAGTTCGGAGCCGTTTTTTAATGATTAACAATTAAAGCAAAAAACGCAATTCTTTCGATTTTTGCACTCTATTATTTATTTATTTATTTATTTATTTATACGCACAACAGGCCGTTAAGGCCTAGAGCATTTTTTTACAACATAATTCTAATATTAACTAATTACAATTATTTTAAACAAAACTTTAACTTAAATATGTATATACAGTGGAACCTGCTTAATTCGAACTTCTCTAATTCGAAATCTTCTTAATTCGAATTTTTATTCTGGTCCCTAGCATTTCCTATATAAGTAATGGTAAAAAGTCTTGAATAATTCGAATTAAATTTTGGATAATTCGAATTTCTCTACAAGCTAAAATGCCAAATTTCATGCTGGAAATTTTCGCGAAAAGATGTAGTATTCGTTCCTGTCCTCACGCGCCACTTGTTTCAAGACATTCAAGACCATTGTGCATTGTACTGGCCATAAATTCTCCCCACCTTTCAGTAAACTTCGAATATACAAAACTTTGACGTTATTGGAAAAATAGCGGCAAATAAAGAAGTAGAAAATCCTACTTCTTCAAGTAGGGGGATATACGTAGTTGAAGAATAAAGAAAAAAATCTCAAGAGTCAAAGTGAGTGCGGTAAAGAACGAAAATGGTTAAGAGAGCTAGAAATTCCAAATGTGTTTTAAAATGGTTCGAACAAACCAGGTATAAGGAGATTACCGTGAGTAGTCCCCGTATACGAAGCAAAATTAAACAATTTTGTTGTTGAAATGGAGAAAAACAACTTCAAGGCGAGTACAGGATGGCTAGATGGCTTCAAAGAATGTAACAAAATTTCATTCAAATCCATTTGTGGAGAACGTGGAGCCGTTAATCAGCAAGAAGCTAACAAATGGAAACAACTTGGAGAAGATGATACAGGATATAAAAGAGAAATCTTCAATGTTGACGAGACGGATCTTTTTTTAAATGCTCTAAACAGTGGCATTCAAAAATGTAAAATGTCACAGAGGAAAACTAAGCAAAGAAAGAGTCACTCTCCTAATTGGTGCAAAAATGGACGGATCAGAAGTGCTGCCTCTGCTGATGATTGGTAAGTCGGCTAATCCGCGTTGTTTGAAGAACTTCAAGTCAAAACCAGTGGAATATGTGAGCAGCGCAAGAGCTTGGATGGCTAGGGATCTTTTCGAGAAATGGCTGGTGAAATTAGACAAAATGTTCATAAAAGAAAAAAGAAAAGTTAGTTTGTTTACTGACAACTGTACGGCCTACAACACTATTCAACTAATGGACAATGTAAATGTAAATCGAATTTTTTTTCCTGCCAACATAACTTCAGTTCCCCAGCCTATGGATCAGCGCATCATAAAAAATCTTAAAAATTTTAACCGACGTTTTTTGGTTGAAAACATATTGACGGAAGATTGGCCGAAAATAACACTGAGAACACCTGTCATAATGACAATAATTGACCATTTTTATAGCTTGCAAATGTTTTAATTGGTATTCTTGGCCGAATTTTGTTTGCCCATTTTTTTCGGTTGACAAAATTCGGGCAAGAATAGGAACGAAAACATCTGCAAAAGTGTGCAAAAAATTTTAATCGTTTGTAGAAGCTTTTGTAGGTATCACTGTTTTTTGTAGATATATGTTTAATACAAATATTTGGATAACTCGAATTTTTGGATAATTCGAATTTTTGGATAATTCGAACTTTTTTAACGGTCCCCTGAGATTCGAATTATCTAGGTTTCACTGTATAACATTCTTAACTACTCTGAAGGACCTGGTGAACAATATTTTTCCATCCGCTTCTATTTTGTGCTTTTTCCCATTCCCTCACCTTCACGTGTTTAAGGTCTTCCTCCACTTTACTAATCCACCTCGTTCTGGGTCTACCTCTTCTTTTGAGGCCGATTAATTTTCTGGTTATTACTAGTTTAGGAATTCTGTTTGCTGCCATTCTTTCCACATGTCCCAACCATCTGATTCTTTGTGCCTTGACGAACTTGGAAATAGTAGGTTCTTTGTATAAAGCCATTAATTCATTGTTGGTTTTTCTCTCCCAACCATCTTCTGCCTTCCGTCCTCTGAATATGCATCTTAATATTTTCCTTTCCCATCTTTCCAGAGTATCCTCTTCCTTCTTATTTAATGTCTAGGTTCACCGGCATATATTACTGTGGGTGGAATTACTGTTTTATATCTTCTGAGTTTACCTTGTCTAGAATCGTATTTTGAGTTCAGTAGGGCTCTTAAACCACCTAATTTTTTATTCACTTTTGCTATTCTGGCTACGAGCTCCCATTTCTCTTTTCCATTTTCATCGAAAACTACACCTAGGTATTCAAATTTGTCCACCCTTTTAAAACTATAGCTTTTACTACTTACTGACCTCACACTAAAGTCTTCTTTTTTCCCTTCTGTTCCTTCCATGATCATATATTTAGTTTTGTCTTCATTTAGTTCCAGTCCAAATTTCTGTGCTTCTTCGATGATTTTCTTCACAACTCTTCTTAATTCTTACTCGGTTTTTGCTAGGATCGTTAGATCATCAGCAAATGCCAAGCACTGGTGCTCATTTTTCATGATCGTTTCTTCCATCCTCATGCTGCATTTTCTGATTACAGTTTCTAATACTAAGTTGAATAATGTAGTGGATAAAGGATCTCCCTCTCTCAAGCCTTTTGCAACCGTAAATTGACCTGATATGTGACCCTGCCAAGCAAGGTGCTAACAGGTGAAGATGCTAACCGAGTAATGCCTCTACAGTTCTTACAATCCAGTTAATCGTCCTTTTTATGCAACGTATATTATTTCATTTAGCCACTCTTCTGGTACAAATTCATTTTGCCATATAAGTACTATTAGTTTATCGGTTACTGCAAAAAAAACAGATTTAATCGATTCCTGTGGCTTTATTGTCTTTAAGTTTTAGGACGGCATTTGACACTTCTATTATTGTTGGGTGTTCACTGTGTAGTTGTCTATGTAGATTTTGTTGATTGTCTATGTTGTAACCTCTTTCAGTATCGTGTATATCATATATTATATAAATATATATAATATGATATAATATTAATGTACTTATTCTTCTTCTTCAAGTTCCACTCCTATCGGAGATTGGAAATCATTCTGGCAATTATCATTTTGTTGGATATGCGCCTGAATAGTTCAGTTGAATTGCATCCAAACCATTCACGGAGATTGCGTAACCACTAGATTTTACGTCTTGATGTGTGATGTATGATGTGCCCCAAGTATTCTAATTTCCTGATTTTTATGGAATTTAAAACTTCGCATTGTTTTCCTAGTTGTTTGAGAACTTGTTCGGTTGTTTTGCGATCCATCCATGATATTTTCAAAATACGTCGGTAGCACCACATTTCGAATGCTTCTAGGTTTTTAATGTTGGATTTTTTAAGTGACCAAGCTTGAATCCCATATATAAGGGTAAAGAAAATATAACATCAAAGGATTCTTATCCGAAACGATATATTGATATCTCGATTACAAAAAAGTTTTCTAATTCTATTAAAAGTTGACCGTGCAATTCCAATGCGGCATCTTATTTCTTTTGTCTAATCAGTATCTTCTGTGATCCATGCTCCAATGTATTTGTACAAAGATATTTGTTCAATTTCTGTATTATCTAGTACTAGCTTAACTTTGATGCTTTGTGCTTTTGTAAATACCATGAACTTGGTTTTCTTCAAATTTATTTTTAGTTAAAAAAATGTACCTAAAATAAAATGTCTTCCGACGTTCATTTTTCATTCAATTCGGTTGTTCCATTGTTCTTTAAGTTCTTTCGAGCTCATTAAGTTTCTTATTCCTTCCATTCGTGTTTTCTAAGGTAATCCTCTCTTCTGGATTACGGTAGGTGTTCATACAGATACTTGTTTTAGGAGTCTACTGTCTTTCATTTATTGGACCTGTACCCATTTGAGCTGCTTTCGTTGTATGCCATCCATGACTTTACTTTCTATTCTCATACTTTATCGCATTAAGTTCGACGAGATATCTTTCTTCGATATTAATCTGTCTCTGTTAATCGTCGTGTTTCACAACCGTATAAATAAAGCATGCTTTTTACCACAGTTTCATGGGTTGTAGTGCTAGAGAGAGCATGTCAGCTGTGCCAAAACGAAAAAGAATCCTCCTTATTGCTTCCACTGGAATAAGCTTGACCATTTAACTGGGCCCGGGCTACCTCTTTCTAATTCTTTAAACTCCTGTTTTGAAATTAATAATTATTTTGTCTAATTACCTATTTAGTTGTCAAAACAGATACATTGTTAACTAAAGAAGTGAAAATGGTTCAATTTAGAAATTATATAGTAAATAATAAATATTTGAAAACTGATGCACATATTCCTCCCGCGATTTATGCTTCAAGTACTAATTTTATAAATCGCACTTCTACTAATAGACATAAATTCTTTCATTTTAATTTCATGGATGTTTTTATTTAACATTATTTCAAAACCGCACTGAATAGAAGGCCGCCCACTTGTTTATTGTATAGACCCAAGACTTTACACAATAGGGGGTTGTATAAGGTAGGTATAAAGCTAACGTCTAGTACAAGATGACATTTAGAATATTCTTCGTGAATAGATTTTGTTTTTGTAAAGAAAGATATTTTTGAAATAGATATCTCTCTGAATTTTACCGTTACAATTTTTGAGGATAAGCCTTAAACATAAAAAAATATAATGCACTGGAAAGTTATTGGTCCATCTCTCCTCAACTGTGGAGGTGAGATGGGCCACTAGGAGTAGGAGAGATGGACCAAGCTAAACTTTTTTATTTTAATAGCAAGAGACTTTTCGCACATATTCCAGAGAATAGCAAAGCCAGTACAAGTTTCACGTAACCATCGCTAAAAAAAAATACATTGTAAACAGTCGACGACTGGATGCTACCAACACACTCATTTTCAATATCACTCATGTTTTCATCCCCACAAGTGTCGTTTAGAATAACATCTTCAGATACACAAAATAACATTTCAGTTGAACAAGCCGGATTTAGAAAAGGGTACAGCACCTGTGACTATCTAAACACTTTAAAAATTCTAATAGAAAAGACTAACGAATACAATCTCCCATTATGGCTAGCTTTTATAGATTATGAAAAAGCTTTTGATAGCGTAGAACTGTGGACAATAGAAGAAGCTTTAGTCAACAACCGGATCGACTCCAGGTACAGAATATTTATACATAATATTTACGAACAAGCTGAAAGGATAGTAACCATTAATAAATAATATAGTATGGTAGTGACGTTGGGTAATGTAATCGAAACAAGACCAGTAAAAATCAACCAAGGAGTAAGACAAGGAGACACAATATCTCCAAAATTATTTACAACTGCGCTAGAAGATATCTTTAAGTCATAAGACTGGGAAAATAAGGGAATCCCTATTAACGTAAAAAAACTTGAACCATCTTAGATACGCAGATAATGTAGTACTAATAGCCCATACGTGGAATGCATTGAATATGATGATTTAGGAGCTACACACAGAATCCCTAAGAAAAGGACTGAAAATGAATTTCAGCAAAACTAAACTAATGTCAAACAAAGACGACAAACCTATGAAATATACAGAAGTGACAGAGATAGAACACGTAGATGAAAATACATATCTGGATCAAAATATCAAGGTAATCAAAGGGAATAAGAAAAAGAGGTTAATCTTTGTAATTTGGTATATTTGAAAAACCCTTAAAAGGGCTATATCAAAGAACACGAACGTTTTCGGAATGACAATTCCATCATCAGGTTTAAAAAACACCAAAAATACGCATAAATCATTTAGTGAAAGCAAACGTGGTTTAAAATTTTGACTAAGGTTAAAAAAAGCAAAAATGGTTATACTTACTAGGTTGACATGCCTCAGCCATCAAAATATTTGGGAAAAACCCTTTAAAATAAATGTAGTTACAAAAGATTGTACATAATGTTGTTTTAAATATGTGATGTTTGATATTAAGGTAAATTTGGCTTCAGGTAACATACACCCATGGTTTGAATAAGCTCCAGTGTCCGAAGAGTAAACCTCTTCAAACGGACTACAGCTGGTAACTGATTGACAATATACCTATGATCGGTGTCGAAAACAAAATGTCAATGCAACAAGATATGACTATATTAGTTATTTGGCTGTAGTAGTATTACTATAGCCAAAAGATTCAAAAGATTTTGATGATGTTAAAAAATAATAACAGCAATCCAGGTGTTGGGATTTAAAAACTTTTTATTTATTTAAATTTGGATATAAAAGATGTGAAATTACCGATGGAAATTACCGAAATTCACATCTTTTATATCTAACATTAAATAAATAAAATGTTTTTAAATCCCAACACCTGGATTGCTGGTATTATTTTTTAATATCATCAAAAATTTTTGAATCTTTTGACTGTAGTAATACTATGTATAACTAATATAGTTTCATGTTGCATTGACACTTTGTTTTCCACACCGTTCATAGGTATCTTGTCAATCAGTTACCAGCTGTAGTCCGTTTGAAGAGGTTTACTCCTTGGACACTGGAACTCATTCAAACCATGGGTGTATGTTACCTGAAGCCAAATTTAACTTAATATCAAACATCACATATTTAAAACAACATTATATACAATATTTTGTAACTACATTTATTTTAAAGTGTTTTTACCCAAATAATTTGGTGGCTCAGACATGTCAACCCAGTAAGTATAACCATTTTTGCTTTTTTAAACCTTAGTCAAAATTTTAAACCACGTTTGCTGTAACTAAATGGTTTATACTTATTTCAGGTGTTTTTTTAAACCTGATTGATGGATTTGTCATTCCGAAAACGTTCGTGTTTTTTGATGTGGCCCTTTTAAGGGTTTTTTAAATATACCAAATTACAAAGATTAACCTCTTTTTCTGTGATACGTGGTATACAGCCTGCTGCAGGAATTATTTTCCTTGTGGATTTTCAATGAGAATCAGACTACCTAAATAAGCAGACGTGTAAAAATGGGATGGGAAGCATTCGAAAGACTCTCATACGTACTTAAAATATACCTCAAATACTGCAAACCAAAGTGTTCAATTACTATATCCTCCTGTGCTTCATATGGAGCTCAAACCTAGACATTCACTAAAATAAACATGGAGAAGATCAGAAAAACTCAGAGAGCTATGGAACGACAGATGCTGGTTATCTCACTCAAAGACCATAAAACCAATGAAAACATTCGTAATAGAACAAAAGTAAAAGATGCTGTCGAACAGGCAGCTAAACTGAAATGGAAATGGGCTGGACATAACGAACGTCTTACGGATGGCCGATGGAATAAAGAAATCGGGAATTGGAGGTCCTATGAAGCCAAAAGACCACGAGAAAGACCGCGCAAATACGCTGTAGCAACGATATTAAAACAACTGCAGGGCCAATGTGGAAACGTCTTACAAACAATAGAGATCAATGTCGAGAACTAGGAGAGGTCTATATTCGGCAATCCGAATAGAAAAAAGAGCCTTAAAAAAAGTTATACCAATAAATTATTTAAAAATGAAAAAATGACTTGTTATTAGAGGGAGGTGGAAAAATCATATGTATACCATAGAAGTAAAGTGCCCTTTCATCCCTTAAATGATAACTAATGTAAACTTTATTGTTGGGAGGAAAAGTAACACTTTGCTCTCTTGTTATACAAATAGCCATATAAGGTTCTTACCTGTTCATTTTTTTTAAATTCTTCTACGATAGGTTCGCACAGTTCAGGAACTATAACACTTATCGATTGTTTAGAAATTTTTAAAGTGTATTTTAGGCTAGTAAAGGAATCACCAGTCGCCAAAAAAACCAACTGTTACTGCCAATCTTTCTTGGACAAAAATTGCCCTTCTTCATTTATTATCTTTTTGTACTATTTTTGGTCCAATTAATCAAGTAATCGAAGTCTCCTCGAGATATTCTGGTTAAACTTTTCTTAAAGCCACTCATTTTCTGGTGAGTATCGAAGTATGATGGTATCGAAGATACCATTTATTGAATAACTATTTAAATTGTATACAGATTGAACCAAATTAAATCGGAACATACAATTTAATACATGTCTGTTTGAACTGCATTTGAAATAGTGGACCAATATAAAATTTGGACAAAAATCAATCCATACCTTTGCGTAAGACGGGTTTGTCTAAGGAGGCGATAATAGTTCAGGAAATAAAGCTCGAAACAAGTTAAAACCTCGCAATTTTTTCGTCCTGCTTGTATCCAGTTGAAATTTTAGCATAAGGTAGGTAATAGCCCAAGGATCAAAATCTATATCGAACCGAAGTGCGCTGAAGGGTTTTAGGGGTGAAAACTACCCCTAATTGTAAAAAATTATAAAATAACATATCAAACCTGAATATGGGTAAGATTTGGTTTGAATTAGTTGAATAATGGTTATTTTATACTTTTAAATAGAGTTCCATCATATTTCAACCCTTAAAAAGCAACCCTTGTTAGAGATTAATGTAAAAAATTACTAATTATAAAAAAATGATTTCGCCTTGGATCGATTTGGATAAAAATTTGGATTTAAGCTCAATTCACCCGCTGCATCAAAAATGCATCCTTTTCCCGATATTTGACTTTGAATCTTTCAAATTTGGCATTTGAAGAAAACCGCTGAACATTGATATTGTATTTGTAATTGTATTTGTCTTTTTAAAAGCTACAAATTTGTTCTCTACAATTTTTTTGATAAAATGCACCATTTTCGAGTTATTCGCGAAAAATCGATTAAAAACGTGGATTTTTTCGTCTAAAAGTTGTTACTTTCAATCGCAAATAACTTGAAAAATATCATTTTATAAAAAAAATGTATAGCACATTTTTTGTTTAGAATCATTTTTCTAATCGAAACCTGTAGTTAAAACGTAAAAAAAAATTTCACCCCGGAGATGGGGTGGCAACCACCCCCTAGGCTTTGGCGCACTTTGGTTCGATATAGATTTTGATCCTTAGGCTATTACCTATCTTCTGTTAAATTTCAAGTCAATCCACGCCGCACGAAAAAATTGCGAGGTGAAATGCTACATTTCCTGGACTATAACTGGTTTGACAGCATAATAAAATCGTAGATTTATGTGTAGCTTTCAATTTTTATGAGTTCAGAATCCAGCAGCCCGCTGAAATATGGGATTTTATATAATATAATTATTTGACAACCACCTACAGCAGAATTGAGCCGAAATACATTATATTCCTATGTTCCGAATTTATTTCGTTCAATCTGTATATAGGACAGGCAGTAGAACTAAATATTTTAAACCGGTCCTGCGAAAGCAGATAAAAAAGACAGAAACCATTGCATTAGCGGTGGGATGCCATTTATTTAGTTTGATGTTTCTTGTTCGTCTAGTAGTTTCTTTAATGTCGTTTGGTAGGACGGTGACACTAAATAAGTAGCGGAATGTTTCGCTTTCCTTTTTTTCTAATTTACGAAAGGAAACACCTATTTCACTGACAAAATGGATTTTTGAAAATACTTTATCCACTGATACATTTATTTATGTATTTTGTTACTTTAAAAAAATATATATAGAAATAAAACAGTTTTGAATAGAACAAAATTGTTACAATTATTCCAATATACAATAGAGTTGTCCAAATATTTAGAGTGTCATACACAGACGTAGTTTGTAATATGGGTCTTAATTCATGATTTTGAATATCTTTAAGTTCTAATGAATTTAGCGATTTCCATTCAGGTAGCCAACGAGTAAACATTACCTTGCCTTATCGGTATAGTCTTAATTACCTTCTCGAGTTCTACAGTTTACGAACCAGTTCTTATGTAATAATTATGTGATAATTAGAATTATTTTGTGTGTTATGGAAACAGCGATTATTATTGGACTATAGTATTATTATATTCAACTGACGGAAAACTGCAGATACAGGTAACTGTTATATTCCTATTCTTTTATTTACAGTATCCTACTAGGACGTCTGTGGCAATATTAAAAATTAAGTGAAGTGTTTTTGGTATCCAGGAATAGTCATAAAAATGAACTCAAATCAAAACCTCACAACTCCACAAGACCACCCCACGAAATCGTATGTCGCTCCTACTTTTCCACGTAAGGAACAAGCCATTTTAATGCTATTTCAAATACTGTTTTATTTGACTCTGTTTAAGCTATAAGGGACATTGTTATCCCAAAACTATTACCTTTGCATCACGTATCCCAAATAACCGCATCTGTATCTATCTTTCCTCGTATACAGTTGTCGATAACCTTCTAACCTTCACAACTCCACAAGACCACCCCACGAAATCGTATGTCGCTCCTACTTTCCCACGTAAGGAACAAGCCATTTTAATGCTATTTCAAATACTGTTTTATTTGACTCTGTAAGCTATAGGGGACATTGTTATCCCAAAACTATTACCTTTGCATCACGTATCCCAAATAACCGCATCTGTATCTATCTTTCCTCGTATACAGTTGTCGATAACCTTCTATAAACATATCAAAATATCTCTATCAACTCTACAGTAGTTCCCATCAGAAGACTTATCACCCCAGCTAAACGCCTTCTTATATCTAACGTATCTCCTTTAACTCCACATTCCATAACTTAGAAAGCCCTTAAAGATATTGGATTACAGCAGGTCTCTCCTGTGTCATCTGTAAAATGTGGTGTACTCGAAGAAGGTTATGCACACCTAATTAGCTTCCGAAGAGTAAAGTATATTATCCCGATAAGGAGAACTTTTCAGTAGATAGAAACTTAGTTATTACATACGAAAACACACCTTAGAATATAATATTTATTTCTACGGATAAATTGCATTGTTTTTTATGTAAATAGGTCGGACATACCGCTGACTTATGTATCAATAATCCAACTACTTTTTTTAAACTGAACTACCCCATCTAGAGCCCTCTACATCTGAAACTATTGATATAATTTCTGAAGTAAGCATTCCTGTTCAATAAGACCTAACTACCTCAAACTGCACAGAAATCCCTACTAAAAAAGATACTGAAACTATACATTCACACAAGGACAAAAAGAGCTATACTAACAGACAGCAATTGTGATATTCCTTCTCCATTATCTTCAGCAAGTACATCCGAACCAGCGTCTAACCAAATGCTTCCTCCGTTATCCACAAAAATAAACAATGTCTGCAAACCTCACAAGAAAATTTTACAGTTTAGGACAGTTTATTGCTGTCCTAGAAAATACACATGGTAATCTTAGTCCACTTAATGAAGCTTTTATTTTTACGTCAAATATTGAATGACTCTTACACGACATAACAGTTCTTCATTCAGAAACTATGGAAGTATCCCTTAAAAATCGACTTACGAGACTTCAAAAGAAAATCAGAAGACAGCTAAACCCAGATGACTCTGATAACATTAGCGTCTCATCTAAACTCCTAACCGATGATAAAACCAATACCCTCCTCTTCCAACAGTCAGAACAACCATTTCAGTTTTCCCTTGACAGAAAAACAACCTGATATAATTTGTCCATAAGAAACTAACTCTAAAATATCTAAGCTTCCCACACTAAAAAAGTTCGAAGGATACCATTTTATCAGACCTAATTGTAGCAGAGCCAGTGGTGGGACATCTATTTTTATTTCCAGTGAAATATATTCATCCCATCTCCTCATCACCACGGAACTTGAGGCTATCGCCGTAACTACTTGGTGTCCAAATAAATTTATGATATGCAGTGTATACATTCTTCCTAACTTCACCTTTTAACGAAATTGAAATTCTAAATCTTATCTATCAGCTTCCCGCTCTATATATTCTACTAGGTGACTTCAATGCTCATAACTTTATGTATGGGTCAAACGACACTTATGACAAAGGTAAAACTGTAGAAAACGTTATCAATTGCACAGTCTCCTCTCTACTAAATACAGGCTCTAATACGCATTTTAAACTTTTCCTCTAGAACATTTTCGGCTATAGATTTTAGTTTTAGCGACCCAAAAACATATACTTCACTAACTTGTGAATGACAGCAATCACTTTTCAATATTTGTATCATCTGATACCTCAACCATGAACAAACTATAACCAAAACTTCTGGCGGCTAAAAAATACCGACTGGAAAGACTATATTTCACAAACAAATAACACCTTACCGTCTCTATCCCTATCCGACAATATTACCAATAATCTATTATAAATCACAGCTTCCATACTTAAAGCTGCAAATTTGCACATAGGCAAAATTATTGTTTCCCATAAAAGTAAGGCAGTACATTGGTGGAATACATCTTGTCAAACAGCAACAGAACAACAAAAATTAGCTTTTAAAAGTTAGCGTAAAAACAAAAATATGAAAAATCTCATTAAACTAAAGAAAACCAGAGCCAAAGCCCGATTTATTATAAAACAAAGTAAAACCTCATCTTGGAGAGAATATGTATCTTCCATCAATTCAAGCACCAATCCGGCGGACCTTTGGAAAATGGTTATTCAAATCCAAGGAAACAACACCAACCTCAAAATCTCTAGTCTTGCTTTAAATAACACTACAATCACTGACAATCAAAAAATCGGCGAAACCCTAGCAACGCACTTCGACACTAAATTCAAAAGTAAAATAGATACCTTCTTACGGAAACCATTACCTAACGCCCCAAACTGTTCCTTACCCGAAACAATAATGGACATCACACATCTTAATTCTCCCTTTCTTTGTAAAGAACTAGTATCAGTTATTCAAACTTGTAAAGACAATGCCGCTGGTCCTAACGACATTCCTTACATATTTATCAAAAAGCTTTCCAACTCTAGCCTACTCATAATACTTGAGATGTATAAATTAATCTTCTTCATCTAACCAATTTCCCAAACAATGGCAAACCTCTATCGTAATACCAATTAAAAAGCCTAACCTAAAACGTTCCTTGGCCAACTCTTATAGGCCTATATCACTAACTTGTACGATGTGCAAAATATTCGAAAAAATGATTAATAAAAGACTCCTAAGGTTTATTGAAAAAGATAAGTTATTTGCTAGTGAACACTGAACAGTCAGGATTTCGTCGGAACCGTTCAACCCAAGACAACCTTGTAATCCTTCAAACTCACATATCAGAGGCCTTAAACAGAAGAGAAGAAGTCGTAGCTGCCATATTTGATATTGAAGGTGCTTTTGACACTATAAGTAGGCAATGTATATTAAACAAACTTATCCTTCTTAATATTAATGGTAATATATTTAACTTCATATAAAATTTTTTATCCTTAGATCGTTCAGAGTCTCTGTCATCGGTATTTTATCTTCTACTCATACTCAAACTGATGGCGTACCTCAGGGATCGGTACTAAGTCCTACACTTTTTAATCTAACAATAAGTGATTTATGCTCTCACCTCATTTCCCCTATTAAACAAATCATGTATGCTGATGATCTAGTAATTTACTGTGATGGACAAAACTCTTCTACCACCTCGAAGCCTATTCAAACTGCTGTTGTCACACTTAAAAAAAGACTAGTGACATGGGGTTATCTTTATCCTATGTAAAATCTTAAATTCTAAACTTTAGTAGACGTCCCCCTTCTCCGTCTCCACTTATTTTGATTAACAATGTCCCCCTTCTTGTTGGTAATCAATGCAAAACTCTCGGATTAACGTTTGACTCACGACTAACTTAGAAGCAACATATATTTGCAATAAAAGGAGAAGCGTGCATAAGACTAAACATAATAAAAACTCTATCAGATCATTATTGGGGATCTGACGAAAACTCACGCTCCCTAATACGCTCCAATCTAGATTATGGTTGTCATATATATATATATATATATATATATATATATATAATATATATATATATATATATTATATATATATATATATATATATATATAAATATCCGCCTCCAAAACATATATTAACCTTCTAAACTCAATTTACAACACAGCCCTTTGTCTTTGTATTGGCGCTTTTCAATCTAGTTTTGTAGATAATCTTTATTGCAAAGCTACCATACCTCCTCTTTGTATAAGACGAAAACAACTGCTACTCTCTTATGCATCATCGGTATCAGCTAACCCATCTAATCTAGTGCATCCCTTATTTGTATATATCTCTTATACATACGCTTCTTCTTTATCCCCCTACATCTCCTCCTTAAAAGATGTCCATGCCCAAATTGAATACCTCGCTCACCAACTTCGATAAAAATAAACATCCGAAAGAGATTATTATAAATACATTTAAGGACATTATAAATACAAACAAATACGACCTAATAGTATACACGGATACCTCAAAAAATGACACAGCAGTAGGCTGTTCTGTTACATCTCATTCACTAATTAAGTTATCACTTATACCAGCCGTCAGCAGCGTTCCTACTGGCAAATTGTTTAGTATATTGCAAGCTTTTAACCATATATATATCCACCTAATAAGCAGGTTGCCATAAGCACAGACTCTTTAGCATCAATCCATTTTATCAAAAATATATTTACCGACCATCCAGTCGCCCAAAGGATCCTAGACTCTTACCAATTTATCTTGTCCCAAAACACAACAGTTGTCAGAATTTGGCTGCCATCTCATATTGGTATAGAAGGCAATGAAACTGTAGATCACTATGCTAAACTTGTTACAGCATCACCTGAAATCACCGATAAAATTCAAATTTGTAAGTACGTAAAATCATATAGTAAAAGAAGAACCAAACTCCTTCGGCAGCAGCATTGGAACTCTAACCGTTCAATCTTACACGAAATACAACCGTCAGTTAGCCGACATTTGACTATTCAGCCTTCTCAAGACGAGATCTCATTGTGATAAGACGAGTTGGGATAGGACATTCAAAACTCACACGGCCACCTAATGTCCTCTAGCATCCGTCCCTCCTGTCAAAGCTGCCAATTATATTTGACAATCAAACATATTCTCACTGAATACCATCACAGTCGGCAAATATCAAAAAATATAATTAGATTTTAATTTAGACATTGTGTAACATATTAATATCATTTCGTATTATTGCAACATATTCTTAATGTAACACTTAATGTTTGTGTAATGAAAATTCATGTTATAATACCTGTGTAAGTGTCCATAGTAGCCGAGCACGTTAAAGTTGAAATAATAATAATAAAAAAATGAATTTGGCGTTATTTCCATTGGTGCTATTTTAAGAATGACGAGATTTAATTGCGGTACGTTTATTTGTTTGTCCTGATGTGACATCTTGAAAGGTTAACTCTTTGTTTTGGGATATAATTTTACATGGTGTGTTCATAAATTCCGTTTAGGATTTTATATACGTCTCAGGATCGGATCGTCGATCGGATAGCCAAGCGGGCTGGGTGGCTGGCTTCTCCTTCGCTTCAATGCGGGAGATGTCAGTTGAATTCCCAGCTCGGTGTACAGAAAACAAAAAGGCTAACGCAGCAGTTTAAAATTCTAAATGAATCTGCGGCTTAGTCTAGAATATGCTGGTATCTGATCGGCCTATGGTGGAGCAGTACGGCAAGAGATAAGGGCTTGTGGTTCGGTGATACTCCTCCATAGATATCTACCGGAAAGGCGTGTGCCGCCTAAATATCCTAAATATTGATTGATTTCCGGGATAATTTCGATATGGTTTAATGAAATTTTCGCTTTTAAGTATTGGCAGTCCGTATAGATGCCATGATATAGAATTTCATCTTCACATGAGTGCTCGTGGTTGATTTGGAAATAACCACAACATTGAAAGAACTTACCATAAGTAAAGGTGTCATTTAGAGGAATTGTTATTTTTTCGTTTTTTAAGAAATTTCTTGAGTTTGGTAACATGATAACAAATTCTGACTTACTTTCTGTTGGGATTGGTAATAATTTATAAAGGTCGAACTTAGATTCATAATTAATAGGAATTGAAAGATAATATTGTATTTGATTCTACTCTATTTCACATGTTATTTGTAAAATAGCTTCAAAATCTAAAATGTTTTCATATTTTACTTCAAAGGGTAGTTGTGTTTTATAACGTGATGACATTTTTTGGACTTCGTTAAATAATTTACTAGACTTAATAATGTTAGAATGTAGTGTTTTTAGTTTGCAACATGTAATAGAATTCTGGACATTTTCCATTGTATTGGATTGTATTAAGCTATATGTTAATATAATTTCCTTAAACATGTCTTTCAAATAGTTGACATTTTCAAAATCTTCAAAATTTGCAAACTTTCTGTCTGCTGTTATATTACACGAATCTGGAATAAGCCTTTGTTCTGATGCTTTTATTATCTTTCTATAATTAAAAACTTTGTGAATCGAATAACTGAGTAACAAATTAATTAAAAAACATGCTGTTCTGTAATTATTAAACCAACTAAATAAAAAAACTTTGCGGAAACTTACAAACATTAAACCAATTCTTTGTTTCCCCGTGAAAATACCAACCATACCAACTTTATTTTTCGTTATACTTTATGCTTACAAAAATGAATAATTTATTAAGGTACTTTTCAAACAAAACGGCGCTTTTATATTTTTTTACAAAAAAAGACGATTTATCCTTTCCCGTTGTATGTTCTTAGTCTTAGCTAAGTGAGAACTCGGAGTCCAATTTATTTAAGTTGGTTTTAATTTTAAATTAACACGATCAATTCGATATAACATTTATAATATTAGCAATTAAACATAACACACCAAATTTTTTTTTCAAATTTATCTATAAATTTTGTTATGGTTTGTAACGACTATTTTGCTTACCACAGGGTAAGAATATGGGGCGACAAGATTGGGCAAACAAAATAATCGAAACAAGTGAATACGGCACTCAGTTGGTTGTTGGAGAGCTGGGTCGTGGATTAGATGAAGATATTGGGGGTTGGAGTGGGGCAACTACAAAAAAAAGAAATAAAGGGGTACTCATACAAATCTCTTGGGACAAACAGAATGAAAATCAACGGAAACACCTCAAGAAATTTAATATAGGGCGCCACTTGAGGTGCCTAATTATACATATTACAACCACTAGTTGTAACTAGGGAAATAATTATAGAACATCAAAAATATAGAAAAAAAATATCTTTTTCAAATAAAACTCAAAATAGATCAGAAAAACAAATTAAACACTTATTTTTGTCTTTAACAAACAGTTATCAAAATTATGGGTTACAAAACAAACATACTATATCATAAAACAAAATAAACAAAACTTACATGTCTTAGTTTACATCAAAGATTGTTACAAAAATTCAAATAGTTTGTAGGTTATATTATGGCCAATTAGATTATCAAAAATTTAGGATCTTTGTTAATGAAAACATAATAAAATTTAACCTTAGGTATATATGAAATATCTTTTCTACATAATAATCAAATTAAAATTCTCATAACAAAAAAAACAAATTAAAGCTTGCTGTCAGGTATCACATTTAATTTTGGTAACAAAGAACAAAAGTATTAATAACATAACCATACATATTACAATTTTTAATTTGTTATGAAAGCAATTATTACTTTAGCCAAAAAATATCTGTCTTTACTTTGAAAAATTAATATATTGAATTGTTACCTTAATGTTTTTTTACAAACACTTTGAAACTCTACATCTCTGGGGAAGCTACTCGGACAAAACTTTCAAAACTGGAAGGCAGCAACCATCAGGAACTAGTTCTACACTCCAGGGCAAAACGATTGGAACAGGAACTTTTTGGAAGAATCAAGCCGACTACGGGGACATCCTATATCATACTTCTTAGAAGCTTCTTTGATTCAAAAATGGCCCAACATTTCACATCCGCAAAAAGCGTCTACCACCGTTTCAAATAGGTTCTTGGACTCACATTGTAGCACGTCTGCTCTGCTTCAAATCTAATCGTCCACTCTTCATCCGCGTTAAATTTTTCCAATTCAAAGCCAAAATAAATTCCCTTCCGTCTTGCAGCTAGCCTGTTGCCCACAAACTTAAAACAAACAATCTTCCCCTTGTTAATCGTTCCTAACGATGAAAGACAAATAAAAACCATTTTTTATCAGGAGGCATCATAAATTATAATCCGTTTGTATACAAAAAAAACTTCGTCGAAATAGATATACATAATACAAATTAACAAAATAGCACGTATTTTAAACCGGAGTTCTACCTGACTTTGTAACAAAAGGTTCGATATTTGAATCTAAACACAGACAAAAACATCTATATTTACTTTTGAATCGGTAGAAATGTACGCATTATTGATTATTCTATACCTAACCGGAATATTAGGGGGACTTCATGTAACATAATACCTCTTTGGCGACAAAAAACTTGTTGTTTTAACTAACGTTGCAAACACAGAGATAAAAATATATTTCCAGCTTTAATACGCATTTAAAAATCTCGTCAAAAAAAACTTTATTAGAGAAAAAAGAGTTTTTATTAGAGATTAGATTAGAGTTTTTATTAAAGAAAACAATCGAAATATTATTTCGATTGTTTTCTTTGGTAAAAACAACAGGAGCGTACTATAGAAATCTTGTATATACACATTAAATAAAAAAAACGCTACAGGTTAACTTTTATATAAATTGAGTTCCATAAAGGAGGTATGAAAAGTTTAATTTTTACTCCAAATACACTTCTCCAAGAAATTAACGCACCACTTCAATTAATCAATTTTATTTGTAAACAGCAAAGAATAAAAAATAAAACTTCACCAGATTTATTCTACATTTTATTAGTAATTATATCAATTTGTCTAATCATCAGAAAATGTTGAAATACTAGCAGAAAAAAAAAAATAAAACGGAAAATTCTAAAAAAATAATGATAAAAAAATAAACTAAAATATGAAAAAAGTCTTAATAACGAGTGTTTTCACCTCTACTACGTATAACAGCCTAACATCGTTGGCCCATACTTAAAATTAATTGCCGTATTTCATTTTGGTCTAGTTCTCTCCAAATCTGGATCAGCCTCTCTCCCACTTCCTGTAAGTTGTTTGGTTGGATCGGTGTCGCTCTTAATCGCCTACCAATAATATCCCAGAGATTTTCAATCGGATTTAAATCCGGACTATGTGCTGACCATTCCATAGTATTAATTTCTACCTCTTCTAGATAATTTCTGACGACCTGTGCAGCGTGAGGTCTGGCATTATCTTGCATTAGTAAGAAATTTTCACCGATATAAGGAGCGAATAGTACTACATGTTGCTCCAGGATCTCCAATATGTACCTTTCAGCTGTAACAGTTCCATTTTGTATGACCACTAGGTCCGTACGTGCGGTTAAAGAAATACCACCCCACACCATAACAGATCCTCCACCAAAAAATGTGGTTGTGAGAAGTTACACTGAGCATATCGTTCGTTGGGTCGTCGCAACATACGAACACGTCTGTCGTTATTGTACAAACAAAATCGGGATTCATCAGTAAATAGCACTCGTTCCCAGTCAGCCTCTAACCAATTAACGTGTTCTCTGGTAAAATGTAGTCTCCCCCTTCGATGCTCTGCAGTTAATAGAGGACCTCGGGCGGCAATCCTAGCTGTTAAGTTGTATTCCCTAAGTCGCTGGCAAACAGTTTCAGTACTAATTTGTATAGCATGCACGTCTCAAAGCTGAATTTGTAGAGTTCGATGTGTTACAAAATGTTGTCGAAGAGCAGAAAATCTTAAAAATCGATCTTGAATAGGGTAGTTACCCGGTTTCGTCCTTGCCCTGGTCTGCGAGTATGATCCCCTGTTTCAAGGAATCTTTCTAACACCCGTGAGACGGATGTGTGGGACAATTAAACCGACGACCAATTCTTCGGTAACTCCAACCTTCTTCCGGCAGTATCACTGCTTGAGCACATTCATCTCGGGTTAAATTACGTGATTGACGCTCCATAATAAACACAATTAACAATAATCAACAATTAAACAGTAGCCGAATAAAATTCGTGAACACATGGAAATTAGTATATTTATAGAATTAGTACATTTTTTGCTTCTTTTTGGTTTGTTGCAAAAAAAACTATAGCGATAAAACACAGTCAATAAATATAGAGTGTACGAATATCATATACAAGGGGCTTGCAAAATACAACATTACAATGGAAATTTTTATTACCGTTAATAAAAAATTTTTATATTTTAAAGTGGTGTGTTAATTTTTTGGAGAAGTGTAATTATATTATTCTAAATTGTACCTAAGAATAATACCTATAAATCCTAAAAATTCTAGATGAGAAGCACATTGATGTTCTAGTGACTCCCTGATGACTGATTTATCTCCCTTAAAAGAAAAACGCAAGAGAATGCAGTGATTACCGCACCATTAGCTTGATGTCTCATGCTAAAGTTACTAATTAAAGTCATCCATAACCGAATATATCGCAAACTGGACATGGACGTTAATGATACACAATTTGGTTTTCGCAAAGGCTAGGAACGCGTGAAGCTCTTTTTTCACTTAATATACTGATACAAAGTTTTATTGACTATAATAAAGCATTTGATAAAGTACGGCATAAACAATTAATGAATGTCCTGAAATGAAAGAAAATTGACTACAACAACCTTAGAATCATATCAAATTTATACTATAAACAGCGAGCAAATGTAAGTGTTAACGAACAGCTGTCAGAAAAAATTTAAATTAGATGTGGAGTGAGAGAGGGATGCGTATTGTCGCCAATTCTTTTTGATACCTACTCCGAAGAGATCCTAAAAACGCTCTTGAGGGTGAAACAGCTAGAATAAAGGTAAATGGAGTCCCCATTAACAACATTTGATAGGGGGACGACACTGTGACCTTAGCCGAAAACATTTCCTCAGAGACTGGTGACCAGAATATTAGAGTATGGAAAAGAGTATTTATAAGAATATCG